>CM043701.1:43144816-45544816 GCA_023935145.1 Bretschneidera sinensis
GTGGCATCTAGTATGAAAAATGTTCTCCCTTTGTTGTTCCATGTCATCCTCTTTGACTCGGGCACTTAAAGCACGCCTAGTGATTACACCCAAAGAGTAACACGATAGTTGTAGTACAACTTTGGGGTGTTGATTCCACAGGGAAACAAGTTAACTACAAGAGAAGATGTAAACCTAAGCACAAACGATAAAATTAGGTGAGAAAATATGAAGTTTTGATATTGAAGTAATTGAGAGCAAATTATGTAATAAATTGAGAATAATAATAGAGGAACAACAAGGTTTCGGGAGTCCTCCCTAGGCTCGTTGCCTTATTCCAATCTTAATTTAGTTATTTTTATCTCAATTGCAAATTTCACATCCCAAACAAGCAATCGGTGGATATTCAATTAAAGCTCATATACCAACCCTAATGTAATTGATATGACTTACTCTTCTTTATCGGTTAAACACACATGGCGTATACTATAGAGTTATCAAGAAATGACAATATATCTTTAATGACAATATTGCAGTAATGGCCAACCCTAAAGAATAAGTCTACCGGACTCAATCACATCCAAACAGACTTGATATGAGAAAAGCATGACTAAACTTATATCAAGAAGAAAGATATAATCACCGGATTGAAAGGAAATCTTCTAATTAGATTAACAATAAGTTATAACAATGTTTGACAATAAATCCCAATTACAACTAAACTAATAAAGGAATTAAAGAACAACTACACCTAGGAAATTATCCCTTCGCCTTGCTTAGAGATTAGTTCGCCATGGAACTCATGGCTGAACACTTTGATGGAGGAGAATGAGGCAGCTTCTTTGAGTTTTCCAGACCTTGATTGCCATCTTTTCTTCAACCCTAAGTCACCTATTTATAGTACAAGGGTTCAAGGGTATTTGTGGGCTCAAAATTGTCACTTAGAGATCCTAATTAGGTCAGGAGACTGTGTGCGCGCCGCACCTCTCCCTTCTGGGCGCCTCGACGCTCACCTTAGCTCTGAAAGTGTGCTTTGCTGGAGGGTGCGGTGCTGCCCTAGCCATGTCACGGTGCTAGGAGGGTGCAAGGTAGTGTGGTGCTAGAGGGTACGGCTCTGCCCTTGCCACACCGCGGCGCACACTGTTGCTCCAGCTTCTTCAAATGCTGAAACCATTCCTTTTGCTCTTGGCATGCATTGGCTCTTGGCTTTTGAATGTTTTTCATCATTTTGTCTCTTCGTAACCACTCCTCCACTCCGATATGTATCGAAGCTTTGTGAATTAAGTGATGATATCTTTTCCATCTCTTTTGGACTCAAGGTACTTGAAAATGCACCGAATTAAGTCAATGATTCAAGAATATCACTTTAGAGTAATTAACATATAAAAGTGCAATTAAGATCGAGATTAACCCTGAAATGTTAACAATTAAGCACTGTTGAGATGCATTTTATGGCTCTCATCACAGCCTAGCCAAAAGTGACTCTCCCTCCACCGGATACTCCACATCATCATCACAAATGTCCTCAAGCGGTGGTATTTGGTCATCATTGCTCCCACTTTTGGTTTCCACCTCTCCATCAACACGTGTGGTCGTGGTCTCATGACTTTCTAAAATCATTTGCTACTATGTCGCTTGGTGAGTCTACGGCTACCCAGTGGTACCCTAATACGGTTGCCTCAGCTCACATGACTCCTTAGTCAGGTATACTTAATAAGCTTACACCTTATGTTGGCAAAACTAAAATTTTAGTTAGTAATGGACAATTGCTTGATATTAATAATGTTGGTTCTACTTTCTTATGCACCTTCTCTAAACCACTTCACCTTAATAATGTCTTACATGTCCCCAACTTGTCTCGCAACTTATTTTCTGTTAAACATTTATGTTTTAATAACAATTGTTCTGCTGACTTTGATGTTTCTCATGTTGTTATTAAGGATAAGAACATGGGGAAAACTCTTCTCAAATCTTCCAATGATGGTGATCTATACCCTCTTCCTCCAGACTCAGTCACTGCCACCCTTTAGCTATGGTCTCTTGTAAAGTCTTGGGTGATGTTTGGCGTTGTAGGCTCAGTCATTTAGGTCCTCGTGTGTTATCTTTTTTTGAAAATTAATAAGAATATTAGTTTGTCTTCTAAATATTATGGCTTTATCTTGAATGTCAGTTAGGAAAGTCTAAACATTTACCATTTGATTTTGTTGAGCATTGCACAATTGTTGGAAATATCTTATTTTATTCAATTTGGGTTATGGATATTATGTTATTTTTTTGGATAATTTTTCTTGGTACTCTTACCTTTTTCCTATGCGTAAAAAAGCTAAAGTCTTTTCAAAACTTTTGTACTTTTAAAGCTCTTGTTGAAAATCAGTTTTCTACCAACATAAAAAAAAAAAAAATCCAAAGTGATGATGGAAAAGAATTTAATCAAATTCCTTTCAAACAATTTCTTGCTCACCATGGTATTGCTTTTTACATTTCTTGCCCAGACACCCCTCAATAGAATGGTGTTGCAAAACATATGCATAGATACATTAGTGAAATGGCATGCACCCTCTTAATTCACTCTAATCTTCCTGATTCTTTTTTGTTTGATGCTTCATACACTGCCATTTACATCATCAATCGTCTCCCTACTCTTATTTTGCAAAATAAAGCTCGTTATACTAAATTATATTCTAAATCTCCTGTTTACTCCACTTTTTGTGTTTTTGGGTGTGCTTGTTATCCTAACCCCACTGCCCATGCTCCACACAAACTTGCACCTAGATCCAATCAATGTGTCTTCCTAGGCTACACTCAGAATTACGAAAGGTATAGGTGTCTTCATCCTACCACTGGTCGTGTCTATACCAGTCGACATGTTATCTTCCATGAACTCTCTTTTTCTTATCCTACTCCCACTGCACCTGTCACTATAGACACTCACTCTACCACTTCTCCATTTATTCTTACCACTGCTGAACCTTACATCAAACTTCTCTCTTGCCACCTATGTCTATAATCAGCCATGTTCCTAGTCTCTATGTTCATAGTCTTTCTTCCCCACCATCGGTTCCTATTGTCTCACTGCCCCCAAATTCAGTCTCTACTCCTGTGGCCCCTTTTTCTTCTCTTTTACACTCTGACATCCCACCCCCACCAACCATTGTCTTCGACCTTACCGTCTCCTTTACCTAACTCATCCGCACCAACTTCTGCTTCTTCCAGTCCCATTGTCCTTATTTCTCCTACATCAATCGCCCCAACTACCTCTACTCTTCCTTCATCATCCGTCTCCGTCTCTTGTCATCCTATGATCACATGTTCTAAAATTGCCATTCACAAACCCAAACAATTACTCTCTCTTTCCACTACTACCCAACCGATTGAACCCACTTGTTTTTCTCAAGCAAATAAAGATCCTGAGTGGCAGTCAGTTATGTTTGATGAATTTAATGCTTTTTAACTAACCACACTTGGGATCTGGTTTGTTAACCCATACTTGATTTTAATAATGATAAAACATAACTTTAATTGCACTAATAGTTTTATCTAAGTGTCTAAGTGGTAAAAGCATTCAGTACGGAAACAAGATGTGAGAACTCAACATTAATTCAAACACCAAAACAAGACAGAAGATCTAGAATAGGCATTAAGGTAATTGAAACAATTGTAAATATCTTTTTATCAATTATATAGCTTGATCTGTGGCTCAATTTACAAAATATTTTGACAAAACTATTATAAAAAAAGTTTCTAAGTCAAAAACTATTTTGAAAACATAAAAACTGGGTTAAATGACAACCCAGTTGACCGGGATATAGGACACAAAGTTCTCAGTCGACTAGTGTCAAGGACCCAGTCGACTGGTAACTTTACCCAGTCGACTGGTCTTCTGACCCAATCGATTGGCATTCTCCCTTAGCCTAAAAAGTGAAATTTCTTACTTGACCCAGTCGACTGGTACAAGGACCCAGTCGACTGGTACAAGGACCCAGTCGACTGGTAATTCAAAAATATAACCGTTTGTGACCCGAAACTTGAGCATTTAATACTGCAAACCTACCAAGTCATTGTCAAACGACCATATTAATTCAAGGTTATATAAACCCACTTCAATGAGCATTTAAAAAAAAAAAGAACACATTCAATTCACAAGATAGCTCATTAATTCTCAAAAGCTTTGAAAAACTTATTGTTGAGCAATTCTTCAAACTTTTTCTTGAAAGATAGATATTGTTAATTTGTAATAGTATTTATTGCTGTCTCTCTACCATTTACTTTACAGCAAATTTCATTTATTGTAAAGGGAAAGAGTTGGTATAACTCTTAGAGTGTTTAAGATTAAACCCTTCATTGTAGCTTCTGTAAGGAAGAGATCGGTTGTAAGGTTTGTACAACACCCATGAAGTTGTACGACTAAAGTTTTAATGTATTACTTTAAGAAGGTTCCTTGAAGAGAGTGGACGTAGGGTTAGAAAGAATCTGATATTTCTGAACCACCATAAACGGAGTTTGAACTTTCTCTTCCTTAAACTCTTTACTTTCAAGCATATTATTTGATTTGGTGTTTTGTATATTTAACTGTTTAAAAACTTGCAAGTTAATCAAAAAAATATTTTAAAACCCAATTCACCCTCCCTCTTGGGTTTAAACCTCAGTTTGCAATTGGTATCAGAGCTTCGTACTTCATTTCAAGCTTAAAATCCTTGAGTTGATCCGATGGCATCAAATAGCTATACCGAAGGTCATTCCTGTACTAGGCCTCCTTTATTCAATGGCTCCAATTATAACTAATGGAAAAATAGAATGAAAATTTTTGTCGAATGACAAAATTACAATCTATGGAGAATCATTGAGGAAGGACCTAGAATTCCTACAAAGGAAATAACTATTGGAGAAATTATTCATACAATGGCTAAACTCAAAACTAAGTTCAATGAAGAGGATTGTAGAATGATGTCTCTAAATAGTAGAGTGTATTTTACATTGTGCTTTAAATATTTATAAGTATAATAAAGTTTCTGTATGTGTTTTGGCTAAGGAGATTTGGGATAAACTACAAGCTACATATGAGGGCACTAGCGAAGTTAAAAAATCAAAAATTTATATGCTAGTATCTGAGTATGATTCTTTCAAAATGTCTCATAACAAAACAATTTCTCAAATGCACTCACGTTTCACCGCTATCATTAACGGCTTAAAGCTTCTTGGAAGGAAAATTGAGGAGTTTAAACTAATAAGGAAGATCTTAAGATCTTTACCATCCACTTGGAAAGCAAAGAAGACGGCCATCATAGAGGCCAAAGATCTTAACAAACTTGATGTCGAAACACTTCTCAAATCACTATTGACATACGAGATGGAGGAAATGAATCCCGTTGTCAATGATGATGAGAAGAAGAAAAAGATGATTGCTCTCAAGGCCTCTACAATTAACAAAGGGGAAGAAAAAAAAGAGGAGAATGAGAGCAGTGAAGAAGATGGTGAGATGGACTTAATCTCCAAAATGTTTCACAAGTTCTTGAAAAAGAGTAAGAAACCTTACACAAGGGATTCCACTCCAAAAAGGAAACCTCTTGTGTGTTACAGTTGCAAAAACCTGGTCACGTTAAGGCCGATTATACAACAACAAGCAAACCATATAAGAGTTTCAAAAAGAAAGCTATGATTGCAAACACATGAAGTGATGACGAAGAGGATGAAACTTCGGACATTGAAGTTGAATACGAGGAGATTACTAACCTATGCTTAATAGAAATCGACGATGAGATTGTGGTATCAACTTCTTCCCCTTCTAATAATAATAACATGGTTAGTAGCAGTAAAGAGTTAATTGAAGTTATAAATGAGATACATGAAGAATTGAAGAAATTCGACTATAGAAATGTGGCTGTCAAGAAGGAAGTTTCATCTCTTTTCTAAAGATATGGAGGGCTTAAATGAAGAAAAAGAAAAACTATCTTCCATGCTTTATAACTCTTCACAAAATTTTCTAAAAAATGAAAATAATATTTTAAAAAAGAAAATAACGGATTTGAATAGCATTATATCTAGACTTATGTTTGGAAAAGAAAAGTTAGATGAAGTATTATCTAGCCAAAGGTTAAATGGAGGAAAATCCAGCTTAGGTTATTCTCTATTGGGCAAGCAAACTTCTAAAGAGACTTTGTTCATGAAAACAACATGTTTGAATGAAGCCTCCATTTCTAAGACCTCTAGCAAGATTAAAAGTACTCCTTCAATATATGCTAGTAGGTCTAAAAATGTGAATTTCAAATGCATATACTAGAATTAAGCATCCTAGAAATACTCATGCATATATGTATGCTCACTCAAGAAATGCAATTGCTAGGAATGATCATTCAAGAAATGCATATACTAGAAATACACATCCTAGGAATTCCCATCATGTGTATTCTAGAAATAATATGTATGCTCACACCACAAGTGCACATCCTAGGAGCTACCATCATACATTTCCTAGTAATAACATGCATGTTCATAACTTTAATCATAGAAACATGTATCCTAGGAATGTTTATCAAAGGAACTATAGACATGCACAATTAAGAAATCCTAGAAATTTCAATAACCATTATCCTAGGATTATGCATCATCAACATGTCTATAATTATATAGCACCTTATAATGTTAAGAATGTATGGGTCCCTAAAGGAACTGTATTTTCTAGAACTAACCCCAAATGACCCAAGAAATTTTGGATACCTAAGAGTGCAATTGTGTATCCTTGTGTAATTTAGATATGTCTCCACACCAAGGAAAAAGGTAACTATTGGTACATTGATAGTGGATGCTCAAAGCACATAACCGGTGATCAAAGCATGTTGAAAGAGCTAACTCTAAGTGAAGGCGGACATGTCACCATTGGAGATAACATAAAGATAAAGATCATCAGGCATGGAAAAGTTGGTAATGATTTCTCAACCATTGATCATGTATTATATGTGCAAAGTCTTACGCCAAATTTGCTTAGTATTAGTTAACTATGTGACAAAGGCAACAAAGTCATATTTGAAACCTCTCATTGTCTTGTTATAGACATCAATAGTAACAAGATCAAGTTTGTTGGCCATAGACACGAAAATATCTATATAGTTGATTTAAAATCTTTGCATTCGAAAAATGAAAATGTTTTCCCGCATTTAGTGAAAACCCATGGCTGTGGCATAGAAGACTTGGCCATGTGAATATGGATTTTCTTAAAATCATTTCAAGAAAAGATTTAGTCATTGGACTTCCAAAAATCAAATTTGAAAAAGACAAGGTATGTGATGCTTGTTAAATGGGAAAACAAACTAGAATTTCCTTTAAATAAAAAAATATAGTCTCAACTACTAGACCATTGGAATTTCTACATATGGACTTGTTTGGTCCAATAAGTACCATAAGTCTAGGTGGCCATCAATATACTCTTGTTATTGTTGATGACTATTCAAGATATACCTTTTTTATTTTTATTGCTTACAAGGATAAAGCTTACAAAGGATTTGTGAACTTTTGTCAAAAGTTTCAAATTGAAAAATGAATTTTTATTTTTAGTATAAGAAGTGATTATGGAAAGGAATTTGAAAATCAAAGCTTTTCAAAATTTTGTGATGAAAATGGGATTGATCACAACTTTTTAGCACCTAGAACTCCTCAACAAAATAGAGTTGTTGAGAGCAAAAATAGAGTTCTAGAAGAATTTGCAAGAACAATGCTTTGTGAAAATAGTTTGCCAAAATATTTTTAGACGAAAGCTGTAAATACTTCTTTCTATGTTTTAAATAGAGTATTAATTAGGCATATTATAAATAAAACTCCATATGAATTATTGAAAGGTAGAAAGCCTAATAATTCTTATTTTCATGCCTTTGGTTATAAATGCTTTATCCTAAATAACAATAAAACTAACTTGGGTAAATTTGACTCAAAGGCCGATGAGGGGATATTCTTAGGATATTCAACCTCTAGTAAAGCTTATAAAGTCTTCAACAAAAGAACTCTAGTGGTTGAAGAATCCGTACATGTAGCCTTTGATGAGTCTAACCCAATTATTAGTGGAGTAGTCTCTTTTAATGATGATGCAGATTTTATTCCAATAATGGAAATGTCTACTCCCATTGTTGACCCGAAGGAGAGCCAACCTCAAACAATTCAAGAGGTAGATGCTTTTAATCTTGATCAACCATCTACAAGTCAACAAGAGGATAGTCTTCCCAAATATTGGAGGTATGTGAATTATCATCCAATTGATCAAGTGATTGGTTATCCTTAACAAGGGATAAGAACTCAATCCTCTATTAGAAATATTTATAATTGTGTAGCTTATTTATCTCAAGTAGAACCTAAGACATTTTTAGAAGCCAAGAAGGATGTTGATTGGATAAATACTATGCAAGAAGAAATAAATCAATTTGAAAGAAACAACATATGGAATCTAGTTCCTAGATCAAAGAATCACACCGTAATAGGAACTAAATGGGTATTTAGAAATAAAATGGATGAAAATGGAATAGTGACTAGAAACAAGGCTAGGCTAGTTGCTAAGGGATATAATCAAGAAGAAATAATAGATTTTGATGAGACCTATGCTCCCGTAGCTAGATTAGAAGTCATTCGTATGTTATTGGCCATTGCATGCTTCAATAAATTTAAGCTATTTCAATTAGATGTAAAAAGTGCATTTTTAAATGGTTTTATAGTAGAAGATGTGTATATTAAGCAACCTCTTGGATTTGAAAATTCTAGTCTTCCAAACCATGTTTATAAGCTTTCTAAATCTCTTTATGGCTTGAAGCAATCTCCAAGAGCATGGTATGAAACACTAAGTAAGTTTTTGTTTGAAAATGATTTTACAAGAGGAAAAATAGACACAACTCGCTTCATAAAAACTCACAAAAATGACACACTATTAGTCCAAATATATGTTGATGATATTATATTTGGTACTACTAATGAATCTATGTGTCAAGAGTTTGCTATGTGCATGCAAGGTGAATTTGAAATGAGCATGATGGAAGAGCTTACCTAATTTCTTGGACTTCAAATCAAATAATTGAAAGAGGGCATCTTCATCAATCAATCAAAATACACTAAGTACCTATTAAAGAGGCTCAGAATGAAAAGCTCAAAGTCAATTGACTCCAATGAACACTTCTACAAAACTTGATCTAGATGAGGAAGGTAAGTGTGTAGATACTAAAACTTATAGAAGCATGATAGGAGCTTTACTTTATCTAACTGCAAGTAGACCTGATATAATGTTCAATGTATGCACGTGTGCTAGATTTCAAGTTGATCCTAAGGAATCACATGTAATTGCAGTAAAAATAATCCTTAGATATCTACAAGGAACTCAAAACCTAAGGTTATGGTATGCTAGAAAATCAACTTTTGAGCTTTTAGGATATTCAGATGTTGATTTTGCGGGTTGTAGACTAGATAGAAAAAACACTAGTGGAATATGCCAATTCTTAGATGCAATGTTAACCTCTTGGATTTCCAAGAAACAAAATCCATTTGCGCTATCAACCTCCGAAATGGAATATGTAGCAACCAGAAGTTGTTGTGCACAAGTGTTGTGGATGAAACAACAATTAGAAGACTATGGCATGAACTTTAAAGATATACCAACTCATTGTGATAACATTAGTGCTATCAACTTGACTAAAAACTCTATTCAACACTCTATAACCAAACACATAGAAATAAGACACCACTTCATAAGAGACCATGCTCAAAATGGTGATATTAGACTAGAATTCATTCTTTCAGAAGATCAAATAGCTAATATTCTTACAAAACCCTTAAGTGAAGATAGCTTTTGTAAGATTAGACTATTGATGGGCCTGCAAGACTATGATAAAATGTATGTTTGATTACATTAACATTCATCATATGCATATTTGACATCTAGTGAATGAGTATTAACTCTTATTTAACATATCTTTCACTCAAGATGGCATAGATAAACAATTTCATGCTAAAATTTCAAGTTAGATATCAAATTTTAAGTTTTTTGAAGGACCCAGTCGACTAGTATATTGACCTCAGTCGACTAGTATCCCACTGCCCATTTTACCAATCGACTAGTACAGATCCCCCAGTCGACTGGTAGTATAAGACATTATTTGGAGCCCAAATTTGAAATTTTTGTGGCCTACCCAATCGATTGGTATGGTTCACCTAGTCGACTGGTATGTCTATGCCTGTTTACCCAGTCAACTGGTGTCCTGACTTAGTCAACTGATATGCTAAAAATTTCCTAAATTATGAAGGATCCAGTCAACTGGTACCCTAACCCAATCGACTGGTATCACGATTCTATAAATAATCTCTTTAGATTTTTCAATTTTCACGCCATTTTTAAAATCCCTAAGTTTTCTCTCTCTAGAAAATCTTTGATTTCTTTCCATAATTTCCCAAAACCACTCTATAGAACCCTCAAATTCATCCTATATCACCTCCACGTCAACTTTTCAAGGTTAAAAATTCCATTTTCCCCAAAATCTATCTCTAAAAGCTATTTTTTGCACAATGTCTAAGTGAATACGCATAAAAACCACTGTTGGAGGACATCACGCGCCTAAAAGGCCCCGGTCCAAGAAGTCCTCGGCATCGGACACAAAGGGAAAATGATTGGTTGGTTCATCAAGTAAGACAACATGGGGCGAGCTTGATAAGTCCTTACTTTGGAAGACTGCCGCCAATAAAAGGTATACCTCTATCATTCGTAATAAGAAAATCATGACGGGTAGATTCGTCGATTTCAATTCTATCTGTCATGCAAATTTTGATATTTTCCATGCTTTTGAGGCCATTAACTTATCCTTACTTGTAACTATACACTAAAAATAAAACTTGTGCCTCATCCACTAATTCTATGCCAACTTGGTCAAACTAAGCCCATTAACTCTTCGGTTCAAGACCAAGGTACTGGGCATAGAATTTGAAGTTAATACCAACCTTCTAGTCAATATCCTGAGGATCCCAATGGGAGGGGTCCAATGGAGTTTAGATAGACATCTAAACAACTTCGATTACGATGAGGCGTGCTAGATTATTAGGGGCGACCCTAACTATATCTTTGGGCCCACTACATTTCACCAATGTAGTGATATGCCCTTCGACTCCAAGTTGTTCAACCTCATTGTGAGTTGGACCATCCACTCACGATTCAGGAGTTGGGGCTATCTGTCTAAAATAGATGTGGTATTGATCTAGTGTCTCAAAACAGAACACCATTTCAATAATTACCCCTTCTTGCTCGCCAACATGATAAATGGAGAAGTAAGTGACTCCGAGTGCCTCCCATATGGGATGCTCATTACCTTGATCCTCCAGCATTTTCGCATCCCCTTATCTACCTCAGAAGCTCAGGATATCAGCCCCAAAGACATTATTAATGTCTCTTCTCTGAAGAAGATGGGGTACACGATCCGAGACAAGATGGTCTACTCCAAGGCTGGGAGGAACATCTGGATTGGAGAGGATGACAACAACGAGGAGGACGATAAGATTCCTGATAATGTAGCTCCTCCCACTACCATGGACACTAACCCTAGCCCACACCATGCTCGACATGGTGGCTATGATGCTGGTAAAGCTGGACACAATAACATCCTACAGGCTATTTCGAGCCTCCTACTGTCCATATAGTCGGGCTTTCAGAGCTTCCAGATAGTACAAACTGACATTGATCAGATGCATTACGACATCAACACCCTCAGGGATGGCTTTGAGTTACTTCGAGAGCACTCGGAAGGCTCATTGGTAGAGATTCAAAATCTCTTTCGAGACGGTTCTAACTCCCCTACTCACTGAGTCTTTTCATTTATCTTTTTGCATAGTTCCATGGATATTCAGAACGAACATTTCCTTTCTTATTCTATCTTCATTAGCTTGTACTCATTGATTCAGCTTCTTTAAGCTTATGATCTATGGATGATTGTATATAGATGCTTACTTTTCAGTTCATTAGCTTTTTGCTTGTATACATGCTTTACTTATAAGTTAATAGGTTTCTTAGTTTAAGCACTTGATGCTCACCATGCTTTAACTCCTTATACTAGTGTGGAAACTTTTGATTCATCTTGAGAAGTCTTACCAACTCCGAATCATACTTAATTTTTGTACACAAGTTTGTTTTTGCCTTATCTTCATGACTGTAGGTTCAAACTGCTTATTTTTCAAGTTTGCAACCCTTTTTCTACTGTTATCAAAACGGGAGAGAAAATTGAGAAAAATCAAGTAAAAGAAGAAACTACATGTAAACTTATAATAGAGCATAAATTTAGGGGGAGCATCACTTCGAACATGTTGATAAATGCATTATGATCTTGCATGGCTTGGTTGGGTTTGATATAACTATATATGAACTTTGCTTAACAGATTGGTTTTTATCCGAAAAACAAAGGAGACTCAGTCCAAATTTTTCAAAAAAAAACCAACACTTAGCTTTAAAACTGCTTTTCTCTCTTTAGTTTTGTTATCATAAAAAAGAGGGAGATTGTTGGCCCGTATTTGATTTTAATAATGATAAAACACAACTCTAATTGCACTAACAATTTTATCTAAATGTTTAAACGGTAAAAGCATTCAGTACGGAAACAAGATACATGAACTCAACATGATTCAGACACCAAAATAAGACAAAAGATCTAGAATACATTAAGGTAATTGAAACAATTGTAAATCTTTTTTACTCAATTACATAGCTTGATCTGTGGCTCAATTTACAAAAGACTTTGATAAAACTATTATACAAAAAGTTTCTAAGTCAAAAACTATTTTGAAAACATAAAAATTGGGTTGAAGGATAATTTAATCGACTGAGATATGGGACAAAAAGTTCCCAGTTAATTGGTGTCAAGGACCTAGTCGTTTGGTAACTTCACCTAGTCGATTGGTCCTCTAACCCAGTTGACTAGCACTCACCCTTAGCCTAAAAAGTGAAATTTCTCACATGACTCAATCAACTGGTAATTCGAAAATATGAATGTTTGAGATGCAGGACTTGAGCATTTAATGCTCCAAACCTATCAAGTCATTGTCAAACGACCATATTGATTCAAGGCTATATAAACCCACTTCAATGAGCATTTAAAAAAAAAGAAGAGAACACATTCAATTCACAAAGATAGCTTATTAATTATCAAAAGCTTTGAAAAATTTATTGTTGAGCAATTCTTCAAGCTTGTTCTTGAAAGAGAGATATTGTTCATTTGTAAAAGCACTTATTGTTGTCTCTCTACCATTTACTTTACATTAAATTTCATTTATTGTAAAGGGAAAGAGTTGGTATAACTCTTGGAGTGTTTAGGATTAAACAATTCATTGTAGCTTCCGTGAGGAAGGGATCAGTTGTAAGGTTTATGCAACACCCGTGAAGTTGTACGACTAAAATTTTAGTGGCTTACTTCAAGGAGGTTCCTTGAAGAGAGTGGACATAGGGTCGGAAGGAATCCAATATTGCCGAATTACTGTAAATGTAGTTTGCACTTTCTCTTCCTTAAACTCTTTACTTTCAAGCATATTATTTGATTGGGTGTTTTGTGTATTAAACTGTTTAAAAACTTGCAAGTTAATCAACAAAAGTTTTTAAAACCCAATTCCCCCCCTCTTGAGTTTAAACCTCGGTTTATATGGTTCTATATAATCCAATGAAAAATTTAGTTGGGTGTAAGTGGACTTATAGGATTAAATATCGGGTTAAAGGGTCTGTGGAGTGCTACAAAGCAAGGTTGGTCGCTTAGGGATTCCACCAACAACCAGGTATTGACTATCATGAAGCTTTTACTCTTGTTGTTAAACCTACTACTATATGCACTGTTTTGTCCTTAGTCATTTTTCATTCTTGGATGATTAGACAACTAGATGTTAAGAATGCTTTTTTTCATGATTATCTTAATGAAGTTGTGTACATGAAACAACCTCTTAGTTTTGTTGATAACCTTCGTCCCTCTCATGTCTGTAAATTATGAAAAGCCATCTATGGTCTGAAACAGACTCCTAGGGCCTAGTTTCACCGCTTTAGTTCTTTCCTTCTTTCTATTTGTTTTTCTTGTAGTCGAGCAGACACTTCTATATTTGTTCTTACGTCCTCTCGTGGTCTTCTTATCTTACTACTATATGTTGATAACATTATTCTCACAAGTAATATACCACTCTTCTTTTTCGCTTTATTCACACTTTGTCTAACCAATTTACTCTGAAGGATCTTGGCGATCTTCATTATTTCCTTGGAATTGAAGCTGTTCATCATCCCATCGGTTTATTTCTCTCTTAAACTAAATACACCAAAGACCTTTTACTTCAATTCTCTATGTCTTCTGCCAAACCAGTTAAAACTCATCTACCTTCATAATCAGCACCTTCACAAAAGGAGGGTGAACTACTAGCAGATCCCTCAGAATTTAGGAGTATGGTGGAAGTCTTCAGTATTTAACTATAACCCAACTTGATATTGCATATGCTGTTAATATGGCTAGTTAGTTTTTGCATGCACCTCGCATGGCTCATTTCAACTTGTCAAAAGTATTTTTCGATATTTATGTGGTACTACTAATCATGGGTTACTTCTTGCTTCTACAAAGGATTTTTCTTTTTCTTGTTATGCAAATGCCGATTGGGCTGGCTGTCCTAACAGTCGTCGGTCCACCATAGGTTATGTTGTCTTCCTTGGACCAAATCTTATTTCCTGGAAAGCAAATAAACAACTCATCGTGTCTCGTTCCAACGCTGAATCTGAATATTTTTCTCTTGCCTATGTTGTAGCTGAGACCTACGGGATTCGACAACTTCTCTATAACTTACATGTGTTTTTTACTTGTCCAGTTCGAGTGTATTGTGATAATATTGGTGCCACTTATCTTGCCGCTAATCTAGTGTTTTATGCCCGCACCAACATATTAAGATAGATTTTCATTTTTTTTGTGAAAAAGTTGTCCAAGAAGATATTCAGATCCGATACATTCCTACAGATGCACAACTTACATATATCTTCACAAAAGGGTTGTCTTCCCCATGGTTTCTTCAAAATAAAACTAATCTCTATGTGGTTTCATCCCCATTCGAATTGAGGCAGTGTGTGTGTGTATGTGTGTGTGTGTATGTATGTATGTATATATATATAATGTATATAAATTAGGAAATTATAGTTTATTGTAAATAGGAAATCTTAATTCTATTAGGACACTCCGGTGTTCCCTAGTCCTGTTAGGACACTCTATACATACCTTATAAATATGAGTTTCTACTACTGCAATATTAAGCGGTCAGTAAACACAAACCCTAATTTCCCTAATTTCTCTTTTAGCTTCTTCAATTTGATTAACGAATAGTGGGCACTTTAGTAAATTGAAGGACCCACGAGGTCGTTTAAATCTGGCAATTCCTCCCTGGTTTCTGTGATTGTATCTTTTTGAGTTCCAAATGTACAACCATAAAAGCACAATTTGCAGAGATTGAATGGAGGTATCTAGCGAGAAACAGATGGTTTAGCTTTGTGATCCATCTCGCTATAGGTTCATCATCTGCGATATGCAAAATGCATATCCTCTTCACCAGCTTCCATACAGTTTGTTATCCGGCAATTACAAACTATTATCATCATAGTTTGTATTCGAACTATCCATGGCAATGAAAATATTGGGAAAGAAATTACACCATGTTATTGTGAAAATATGAAATTACAGGGAAATGAAAAATATAAAAACTTTGCAGGAAGACAGATCTGCATGGTTGAAATGCATAATACACCATGTTATTGTGAAAACTGTATTGGGGAATATTGTTTGGGGCTAGAATCTGTAACCAGGGGTTTGTTTACTTCCTATAGGCCGGGGATGAAGCTGTCATTGAGCTGCTTCTGAAGACAAACATTGACGTAAACAATACAGATGTTGAAGGAAACTCTTCTCTTCATTGGTCTCTTAAGACGTCACGGGGATCAAGTTCCCAGCAAAATAAGTATCTCTCTCTCCCTCTCTTAGACACACTCATGCAAAAAAAATTTCCTTTTGAACTTAAAATGATCTTCTTCTACCCAAAATTGTATGGCTTCTTATGAAGCGTGGATCCGAAGTGAGTCGAAGGAATAAGTTGGGGTTAACCGCATTTCACTTTGCTGCTGTCAATGGTAATTCAGAGGCACTCCAGGTATAATCACTTCAGGTTTCCTTTCACAAGTCTCTTGATTAAGTTTAACTTGTACATTGACTTTGACATTTTCCAGTGATATTGTGCATACAGGTCTTTCTACTGGAAAACCCAGATAGTGTCAACTCTAAGACAGAAATGAAAGAAACCCCACTGTTTTTTGCAGTGAAGAATGTCATATGGACTGTGTTGAGCTTCTTCTGCGCTGGGGGGCGAACAATGAAGTACTCAACTTGTGGGGAACAATAAAATCCTTTCTATTAAGCTCATGTTTGTTATTATCTTTCTATGATTTGTCTCTAAGAGGCTTGCCATTGCTAACATCTTTTTTGCATGTGCATGTTTGTACCAATTGTTCTCATTTACAGTAAACAGAGGCCTGTAGACTTCGCAAAGTCACAAGAGATGCGTTTCATGCTAAGTCCGATCAATATTAGTCTCAGTAAGTTTGAATATTATCACATTCTGATAAATGGTATAGTATAGAAGATAAAGAAGCAATTCTTACTGGATTCATCGAGTCTGATGTGCTCAGTTATAATATGCATTGAGTCGTTCTTCCCCTGTTCAACAGAAAAATACTGCTTGGTTGCACGGTGATGAGGTCATTTAAGAGACATGTAATGCAATTCGCACCATGACAGATGAAGACACCACCCCCGAAAGGTAACCATCCCGGTTGAAGCCATCAAAATCTATCATTTATGATCTATTTTCTGTGTTCTGTATGTGACCTCATAGTTTTCTTGTGTCTCTGAACTCTAGTAAGTGCTGGAGTACAAAGCCTGAGATTTGTAAGTACTTTGAATCCCCTACGGGAAGTTTCAGAGGATCCAAGTGCTTTTACGCACATGGTGAAGATGAGCTTCGACAGATTAAGCAAGGATCACACACGGGTCATTCTTCTGCAGCACAAGAAAAGGAATTTTTTTTGTTGGAGGTCTCCCTCCTTCAATGGATTCGGGTTAGAAACATATCAAATCTATGTTACATTGAGTAATTAAAGAAATGTTCAGTTAGGATGTCATGATTTCCTTCTCCCACTTCTGAAGCAGACTCAATGGCCGAATTTAAGAACAATTTGGATCAGTGGAAGATGCCATAATCATTGGAGTCCAGACAGAAACAATATATAGTCTCGAGGATTTGGCTTTGTCACCTTTTTAAGCATGAGAAATCTGTTGCAGAGGCTGTTCAAGCACACTATGTAACCGTTATGGGAAAGAAAATTGAGATCAAGAACACTGTCCGAAAATCCCTGTTACTGGATCAATTGCAGGAAAATTCACTGGGATAACATGAGAAAAAATAGAGTGACCAATATCAACAAGAAGCACAGGCACCGAGTGAGAAGAGTACAGCAGAGATACCCATTTGGAACAGCAAAGAAGAGGCCAAACCTGAGAGCATGTCCTGGGTTGATAGGTTACTTCATGGCCAACCCAAAACATGATCCACTGAATCTCAAGCACAAGGCTTTGTGGACAACAGTATGCCAGTATGGCTCAAAACTTTTAGGAAGTGGTTCCCCTGCTTCTTGCTGAAAGTATCAGGGCCTGCAAGGGAAGGTGGACATCCCCTCTCATCTTTGAAAGGTGATTTCAGGCCTGCATTTGGCCTGGAGCTGGATAATGGTTCTCTTGGCTACCAGAAGCTTATCAATTTTATGAAATCTTTTCCTGATCTTTGTCGCATGGAGGTCGTGCCCATAGGTAGACGTGTATCTGCCACTCATATGGTACTCCTGCCTTGCCTTTTAAGCCTCAGGGACAGCGGCTTCAGTCGCTTAAATTGCGCTGCTTGTCCTCTAATGAAGAGATTGGTAACAGTGGGGATGGTGATTCTAATGATTCCAAGCGTCCCCAGGACCTTCTGTCGGTGTCTTCTTCAAATGTTAGCTTCATAAGCTGCAGCATCAACGATGAGAATCCATCCCAAAAAGTCCATGAAAAGAATTCTGCTCAGGATTTTGCCAACAAAAATTCTGCTCAGATGGATACATCAGCTGGCGCATACTCAAGGTTTCTACAATTCTTAAAGCCAGAACCACTGTTCCATGCTCAATCATTGTTGTACACTGATGATGAAAGAGGAGGGATAGATGGGTTTAAACGAAGAAAACTTATGAATCAACAGATGCATTTAGTTCTGGAGAACCTTGCCAGAAAAAGAAACAACACCTGTGTTCTTTCTTCGTGAATTTGATTTTAATGACGTGAGAAATTAACAATATTGGTTTTAGTTTTGTAGTTTGAACTTTCATTAATGTACTCTTATTTGTTTATGATAACATCACATAATGGTTGTTAATGTATTATATGGGCTTAGTTAGTTTAGTTCCACATTGGTTTTGTATAGCTTTTTGCTTCTCCTATTGGCTTGTATAAATAGGATAGCTCCCTTGTAAGTAAATCACACCATTCAATACAATTCTCCTTTTTGTATTGTCTCACTTCCTCTCTTAAATTCAACATGGTATCAAAGCCTTAATGGCTCTCGGTATATTAAGAGTTGAGTATGCTATGTGATTGCCACTATTAATGGATCCTTCACATCAGAAAAACTTCTAGTATATCATTTTCATACCTGTCGGGTCATCACTATAGTCGGAGTCTCATTCTCCATCGACGTCATCTTCGCCGCTGCTGCCATGTCAAGGCCACATCAACGACACATCACTGCCACATCAGCGCTACATCACCTGTTGATAGCCACATCATCAATTGATCACCACGTCACCGGTTTCTTGGAGGTTCACCTTCCTCTTTGCTCCTATGGCTGAATCGGACTTACCCCGGGTTATTACTACTGTTCTGGATTAATCTAGTTATGTTGTGTGGGCTCAAGAAATGTCTGGTTTCCTCCGTGGATGAAAATTGTGGCGTTATGTGACTGGAGATATCACTGAACCCAAGAAGAAGGACGACGAAGATATTGACAAATATGTTGACTGTCTAAAGGACTGGGATAGTAAAAATCACCAGGTTCTCACATGGTTTCGTGCCACTATTATCCCAGAAATCAAACTTCAATTTGGTACTGTTGGTATTTGTCTAAGGTTTAAACATGGTTAAGGTTTAAACAAGAGATGGAAGAATGAATTTCAGCATGTTAACGGAGTGCACACAAGTGTGCGTCTCACTTTGGGTGTGTGCACACCTCTCTTTTCAGCAAGACAAAGAAGTGTGCACAGCTGTGAAGGGTCTAGCTTCAGTGTGCACCGCAGCCCTGTTCCTTCCAGGCCACAGTGCCCAGCAAGAAGGAAGTCCTGGTGGTGGGCAGCGCCGCACCTCTCCCTCACCAAGAACGTGGTGCCCAGAAAGTGGTGAAAAGGGTGTTTTGCCTAGCGCCGCAGCATGCCCTGTTCAGTGCCTAGGCGCTAGACACACTGAGGCACACATATTCCACTTGATTCAGCCTCTTGTTAAGTGTATGAGTGCAAGGTTAAAACGCACAGCATCACTTAGGATTGATGGAGGGCCATAGTTGAGTGGTCATCAAGATCTAAGGGTGGAGATTGACTCTCAAGATTGGACAAGAAGTCGGTGCACTATATCAAGGGTCACCTAGATTTATTCTCATTAACATTGTGACATAATTTGAGATCAATTGTTAAGAGTGACAGACATACAAGAGAGAATTGTGTGAGAGTGCAAATACACAAAATACAAGAGGGACTCATTGTAGTGAGGCTGGTTGTAAAGAGAGAGGAGTATAGATTAGATAGAGAGCATTGTAATAGTTCTTATCATCTTCTTTCTTCTCTTCTTAGTTTCTTCAAGAACTTGAGGTTTCTTGAAGAGGGTTACTGGATTGTAAAGAAAGGTTGATTTAGTGCAGAGAGTTCGGAGGAACTCACGGGAACGTAGGCTATTGCCAAACCTCGATAACAATTGCTTGTCTTCTTTCTTACTTTGGTTGCTGTATCTTTTCTTTACAAGTCATTCTAGAGTTGGGTGTTTGGAAGATCACCACCTGGGCATCTTGTCAAGGTAATTTCCAATAGTGATATCAGAGCTAGAGGAGATACTACCAACAGTGGTATCAGAGCTAGTACAGCCGGGTATCAGAGCAAGAAGAGAAGGTGTCGGAGCAAGACTCCAAGAATTGGAGGTTAACTTCTTGGGTGATTCAAGATCGGAGTTAAGATCTATATTTGATCATGTTCTTGAGGTGAATCAAGGATGGAGTTAAGATCAATATCTGATCGTGTTCTTGAGGTTGATTCAAGAACGGAGTAAAGATCAAGATCTGATCGTGTTCTTGAGGTTGAGGTTGATTCAGGAACAGTATTAAGATCAATCTTCGATCTGTGTTCTTGAGATTTAGAAGAAGTTGGAGAGCAATTGTGCGTGCTACACAAATTTGGGACCTTCTCCGCAAGATAAGTTCAAATTTCAGTATTGAAAAGTTTGATGGAAAGGGAGATTTTTCCCTATGGAAGCGGAAGATCAAGGCTATTCTTATGCAACAAAAGGTTGACTTGGCGATTGGAGAAGATGATGATTTTCCAGCAAGTACCACGGAGGACCAGCGAAATGAGATAAAGAAGATAGCTTACAGCATCATCTTCTTACATATGTCGGATAACATCACAAGGGAGTGCAGAGACTCGGAAGATCCAGCTGTCATATGGAAGAAACTAGATGAGTTGTTTCTTGCCAAGACTCTCCCTAATAAGAGGTATCTTCGTAAATAAATCTTTGCTTTTAAATTTGATCCTAATAAAGAGTTGCAAGATGATCTTGATGCCAATATGAGGAGTGCATCAAGTGGAGAAAGGTTTTTCATTAGAAGAAGGCCAGCAACTCGGTATGGCAGCAACATCCATGGCTACTACCGGGACAGAGGTAGAGGAGAGAGCCATAGGAGAGTGCACAGCAACATACATGGCACTACCGGGACAAAGGTAGAGAAGAGAGCCATGGGAGAGTGCACAGCAACATACATGGCTACTACCGGGACAGAGGTAGAGGAGAGAGCCATGGAAGAGTGCATAGCAACATACATGGCTACTACCGGGACAGAGGTAGAAGAGAAAGCCATGGGAGAATGTATTCCAAATTGAGATTTGGAGGGAAGAAATGTTACTACTGCCACAATGAGGGTCATATCAAGAAAGATTGCAAGGAGAAGATGAGGGAAAAGGGAAGAAGCCATACCAAGAATGGAGAGGCTTTGGTTGCCAAAACAGACAACAAGATGATGATGTTCTTATTGTGTGCTCAAGTGTGAGCAAGGGGCAAGAAGGCAACAGGAAATGGATCTTGGATACCAGGTGCACTCATCATATGTGCTCTCACCGGGATTGGTTCAAGAATTTCAAAGAAACCAATTATGAAAGGGTTTTCTTGGGGAATGATATTTCTTGCTAAGTGAGGAGGATAAGAGACATCCAGTTAAGGATGTTTGATGGAATGACAAGGCTGTTGAGGAATGTGAGGTATCTTCCGGATGTGAAGATGAATTTAATCTCATTGGGGCAGCTGGATTCCATGGGGTACATTTATAAAGCAAAGGGAGGAAAGATCAAGGTAGCCAAGGGATCCTTGATAGTGATCAAATTAGCAATGAGGGATGGTCTCTATGAGATGATCGGAGACACGGACATCAAGGGTCAAGCAGCAAGCTGGATGGCTGAGATGGAGAAGGCAACCCTTTGGCACACTCGCTTGGGATATATAAGCGAAGAAGGCCTGCAAGTTCTCAGCAATAATGGATTACTTGATGGTGACAAGGTAGAGAAACTTGATTTCTGCAAGAGTTGTGTTCTTGCGCAGCAACATCGGGTCAGCTTCAACACCGAAGTGCACAAGTCTAAGGGCATTCTTGACTACATTCATGCGGACCTTTGGGGACCAGCAAGGACACCAACACAGGGAGGTAACTTTTACTTTCTGTCTTTAATTGATGATTATTCAAGAAAGGCTTGGGTCTATTTGGTTAAAAATAAATCAGATGCTTTGAATAAATTAGTGGTGTGGAAAAAGCTGGTGGAGACTCAAATGGGCAGGGTAGTTAAGGGGATAAAAATTGATAATAGCTTAGAAATTTTTAACCAAGAACTTGATCAATTCTGTAGGTTAAATGGGATTCTAAGACATAGAATGGTTGTGAAAACCCCTCAGCAAAGTGGAGTTGCTGAGAGGATGAATAAGATTCTTATGGAAAAAGTTATGTGCATGTTAGATGGATCCGGATTATCCAAATGTTTTTTGGGGGAAGCGGTGTCTACTGCTGCGTATTTGGTTAATAGATCACCCTCTAGGATTGTGTACCATAAGACTCCCGAGGAGATGTGGAGTGGAAAACCCCTGAGTTGGACAACCTTAGGACTTTTGGGTGTGCTGCATATGCACAAAAAAAGGATAATAGACTTAGCCCAGGATCTAGAAAATATGTGTTTCTAGGATATGGGGAAGGGGCTAAGGGGTATAGGTTGTGGTCCTTAGAACAAAAAGGATTGAGACTCATAATAAGTAGGGATGTTATTTTTAATGAATTGTTACTTCCCTATTTGGAGAAAACTAATCTTGTAGAGGCTAGAGAGCAAACCAGTTCGGTATTTGTGGAGCATAGCATCAAGGAGAATTCGATTTAGGTAGAGCAAGGAAGGCAAGAAGGTTCGGACCAAGTAGAGCCCATTTATGAATGCTAAGCTTAGGACACTCATAAGGAGGCTGAACTGAAAGAGGATGATGTAGGGAGTCGGAAGGACTATTAACTCACAAGAGACCGAGAAAGAAGGCTGGTCGGACCACCTTCAAGATATGGTTTTGCAGATGCCATGGATGCAGCAGCTTCTTGGACAGAAGGAGAGATAAGTGAACAAGAGACTTACATTTGAGGCCATGGGATGTAAGGATTCGCCAAGATGGAAGCTAGCTATGGATGAAGAAATGGACTCTTTGAGGAAGAACAACTTCTGGGAATTGGTGCACATTCTGGGAAAACAGAGAGTTGTGAATTGTAAGTGGACTTACAAGATCAAAGAAAGGTACCCTCTAGGAGATGAAGTTCGGAATAAGGCTAGACTGGTGGTGAAGGGGTTCATGAGAAGAAAAGGCATGGATTTCACAGAAACCTTCTCCCCTGGACATAAGGTGGATAAAGTGGTGATTATCCTCATCTATACCAATGATATGTTGTTGGTTTGGAACAACAGGGAGAAGATGAAAAGGTTTACATCTCAACTCAGTGAGGAGTTCAAGAGGAAGGATCTCAGCCTTACACAAAAGATCCTTGGTATGAGAAGAATTCGGGAAAGGGAGAGAAACGGGTTGAAGGTTTCTCAGTCTTCTATGGAAGATGGTAAACCAGTGAAGGTTCTCCTTGCTAGTCATTTCAAGTTCTCCAGCGAACAATGTCCTGGAATGGATGAGGAGAAGAAGGAAATGGTAAAAGTCCCTTACTCTAGTGTGGTTGGACTAGACCCCACATTTCTTAGGCAATGGGTGTTCTCAGTAGATGTGTGAGTAATCCCAGAAAAGAGCTTTGGCTTGGGATAAAGTGGTTGTTGAGGTATTGGAAGGCTCGGTTGCAGCCGGTGGTAGCACTCTCAACAACAGAGGTAGAATACATAGTGGCTTCGGAAGCCATAAAGGAGGCTATGTGGTGCAAAGGGTTGTTGGACGAGTGGATGGTCCTAAAAGAGCAGGTGGTGGTGTCTTCGAATATCCAAAGTGAGTGGCACTTGTGAAGGAATTCGGTGTTCCATGAGAGGACAAAGCATATGGATGTTTGGTATCATTACATTCTGGAAAATGATACGATAAGATGCATTCATGTTGACAAGAAGGCCACGAAATAAAGTCCTATAGAAATAGGTACCAAGGTTCTACCTCTAAGAAGGTTCAATCATTGCCTTGAACTTCTTAGGAATGGTCGGTTAAATGATGACTCAAGATGAGTTTGGATCCTGAAGTTCTCTGCACTGGTTCGGGTTTAAATGTTTAGACGAAGGTAGAGATTGTTGGTATTTGTCTAAGGTTTAAACATGGTTAAGGTTTAAATAAGAGATGGAAGAAATAATTTCAGTATGTTAATGGAGGGCACACAAGATTGCGCCTCACTTTGGGTGTGTTTACAACTCTCCTTTCAGCAAAACAAAGAAGTGCGCACAACTGTGAAGGGTCCAGCTTTAGTGTGCGTCGTAGCCCTATCCTTCTAAGCCATGGCACCCAGCAAGAAGGAAGTCCTGGTGGAGGGTAACGCCGCACCTCTCCCTCACCAATGCAGCGGCGTCCAAAAAGTGGTGAAAAGGGTGTTTTGTCTAGCGCAACAGCATGCCCTGTTCAGTGCCTAGGCGCTAGGCACACTGAGGCACACATATTCCACTTGATTCAGCCTCTTGTTAAATGTGTGGGTGTAAGTTTAAAATGCACAGCATCACTTAGGATTGATGGAGGGCCATGGTTGAGTGGTCATTAAGATCTAAGGGTGGAGATTGACTCTCAAGATTGGCAAGAAGTTGGTGCACTATATAAAAGGTCACTTAGCTTTATTCTCATTAACATTGTGACATAATTTGAGATCAATTGTAAAGAGTGATAGACATACAAGAGATAATTGTGTGAGAGTGCAAAGACACAAAACACAATAGGGACTCATTGTAGTGAGGTTGGTTGTAAAGAGAGAGGAGTATAGATTAGATAGAGAGCATTGCAATAGTTCTTATCATCTTCTTTCTTCTCTTCTTAGTTTCTTCAAAACTTGAGGTTTCTTGAAGAGGGTTGTTAGATTGTAAAAAACCATTGATTTAGTGCAAAGAGTTCGGAGGAACTCACGAGGATGTAGGCTATTGTTGAACCTCAATAACAATTGCTTGTCTTCTTTCTTGCTTTGGTTGCTGTATCTTTTCTTTACAAGTCATTATAGACTTGGGTGTTTGGAAGATCACCACCTGGGTATCTTGTCAAGGTGATTTCCAATAGGTACACTCCATACAGCTAAAGAAGCTTGGGATCTTCTCCAACACTGCTACACTAGGGCAGACATCTCAAATCGGTATCGTCTTCTTTCCACCCTTCATAGCATGTGCCAAGAACCTGGACAAACTGTCAACAGTTTTCTATCTCATATGACTGCCATGTGGAACCAGTTAGCTCTCACTGAGCCAACTTGTGAATGCACAAAAGATGCTGATGTTCATGGAAAGTACCGAACTGAGACACGCATTATGCAATTCTTGATGAGCTTGAGAGAGGAATTTGAACCTGTACGAGCTTCAATCCTACACCGGGGCGCGATACCTCCCCTAAACGACGTCCTTTCTGATCTACTTAGTGAGAAAATATTTCTTGGCCCATTACAAGGATCTTATATAGATGTTGCCCTTGCAGTACCTGTTGCTCTTGCCACACCAGCTGCCAAGGCAAACCCATACCAGAAGCCCTTATATTGCAAGTATTGTCATTCACAAGGGCATGAATTGATCAAAATCCTTCTTACCTATGTAAATTCTGCAGAGAACCGGGTCACTATCTTTCAGACTACCCTAAACTTCCATCTAGAAATCAGTCAAATAGGAACTAATATCGCTCTCGAGGCTCATGCAATCGGTTCTATTCCAAGCCAAAGAATACTGCTGCTGTAGCCACTAATGCTACACCAACTTCATCCAGCTCTCTACCTGATCGGAGTGGTTCTGCACCGTTCTTACCGAGACTCTAAATAAAATTGGTAACAATATAGCCATGTCAGCTACACCAAGTACATCTCGATGGTATTTTGATTCTGCTTGTTGCAATCACATGACTTTTGATGCCTATATATTTTCCTCTAAAACCCATGATGAGCATGCACCTACTATTCACACTACCAATGGATCAAATATGTTGGTCAGCCATACCAGACATGTTGATAGTTCTCATTTGTCTCTCTCTGACACATATTTGGTTCCTAATCTTACGCTTAACCTTTTATCTATTAGACAACTATATGATATTGGACTTGACTTGCATTTTTCTTCTACTGGCTGTTGTGTGCAGGACTATCAGACAGGAAAACTCCTTGGAACCGGCCGTAAAGTTGGACGCCTCTTTGAGCTTACTCACCTCTAAGTCCCATCCTCATCATCACCAAACCAATCAGCCGCATCCATCCCAGCACTCTCACTCATGGAATTGTGGCACTCTCGGTTAGGTCAGACTTCATCCAGCCCTCTACGTTCTCTTATTTCTAGTGGTCAGTTAGGTTCATTTTAGTATAAGTCTTTTCATTGTATTCATTGTCAATTTGCAAAATAATCAGCTTTACCTTTTAATGAGAGTCAGTCTGTTTCCCTTGCACCTTTTGATTTAGTACAATCTGACATTTTGGGGCCTTCTCCTCATGCATCAATGGGTGGTGCTCGCTATTTTGTTATATTTATGGATGACTATTCTCATTATACTTGGTGTTTCTTATGAAAAGCAGATCTGAACTCTTTCAAATATATTCTGATTTTTCTTCTATGGTTCAAACTCAATTCTCTCGGAATATCAAAATTTTTTGTTCAGATAATGCAATGGAATATAAAGACCATGCTTTTCTAAACCTACTTCACAAAAATGACACACTCCCCCACCGCTCGTGCCCTAGAACCTCCCAACAAAATGGATGAGCCAAACGCAAACATCGACATATTCTTGACACCATTCGTGCTCTACCCATTTCGTTATCATGTCCTGAACATTTCTGGGGTTATACTGCCTTAACCGCAGTGTACACAATCAATCGTGTCCCTTCCGCTACAATCCAAAATCAGTCTCCATTCGAGCACCTTTTCGGTAAACTTCCTGATTACTCTGACCTCAGAGTCTTTGGTTGCGCTTGTTTTGTTCTTTTCAAACCACATGAACATAAAAAATTACAACCAAAGGCTTATCTGTGTTGTTTCATTGGCGATGGTATTGAACATAATGGGTATCGGTGCTGGGATCCTATTTCTAAAACTCTTCGTATCTCTCGTCATGTCATTTTTTGGGAACATCAAATATTCTCTTCCTTACGGTCATTTGACATGTCAACCATCACTAAGTCCATATTCTTTACTGATCCATCTATTGAGTTATTTCCTAAGAATCCGGTTTCAGGTAATACTGAGTCCATCTCAAAATCACCAGCTGATACCACCCCTTCGGTTTCGGAACCACCAGCTGATCCTACCTCTCCAGACCTAGCTCTAGCTCCATAACCATCAGCTGACCTCACCTCTCCGACTCAATCGGTCGTGCCCGAGGATATTCTTATGTCTGATGAGTCTGCACCGACACTTTCTGAGAGCCATCCTCCATATCACCCCCGCAGATCTACCAGGGTAACTCATCACCCTTCTTATCTTGCTGATTACCATTGTGATTATCATTGTTTTTCCACTATATTTCATCTATATAAGCCTCAATCCTATAAGAAGGCTAGTACTAATCCTCTTTAGCAGAAAGCAATGGATGAAGAACTTCAAGCCCTAGCTAAAACTCATGCCTAGGATATTGTTGATTTGCCCCTTGGAAAAACTCCTATTGGGTGCAAATGGGTGTTTAAGATCAAGACGTTTTTTGATGGCTCTGTTGAACAATATAAAGCCCGACTTGTTGCCAAAGGATTTGCTCAGGAATATGACATTGACTATGAAGAGACATTTACTCCAGTGACAAGGCTCACATCTGTCCGTACGCTCCTTACTGTCGTCGCCATTCGAAGATGGACTCTGTTTCAAATGGATGTCAAAAATGCATTTCTCAATAGGGATCTTCTTGAGGAAGTCTATATGCATACTCCTCCAGGCTTGGATGCCCCTCGAAACAAAGTTTGCCGCCTTCGCGGTGCCCTATATGGTTTGAAACAAGCTCCATGTGCCTGGTTTGCCAAATTCAGCACTACCATTCATTAGTTTGGGTTCACACCGAGTGCTCATGATTCAGCTCTGTTTATCCACCATACTGCCAACGGTATTATCCTTTTTTTTACTATATGTGGATGATATGGTTATTACTGGAGATGATCTACATGGTATTTCTGAACTCAAAAAGTTTCTTAGTGGCCAATTCGAGTTGAAAGATCTTGGCGTGCTCACCTATTTTCTTGGCCTCGAAGTCTCATCTAGTTCTGATGGATTTTTTCTCTCTCAAGCTAAATATGCCTCGGATCTCCTTTCCAAGGCTGGGATCACTGACCCAACCACCGCCACTACTCCTCTCGAGTTAAATGTTAGACTTACCCCACTCGATGGTTCACCTTTTCAGGATGCCACTCTATATCACCAACTGGTTGAAAGTCTTGTATATCTTACTGTCACTCACCCTGACATTGCCTATGCCGTTTATCAGGTCAGCTGGTTCTTGTCCACTCCTCGGACCACCCATTACTTGGCTATTCTTCGTATTCTTCGGTATGTCAAAGGTACTTTATTTCATGGGATGCATTTCTCAGCACAGTCTACCCCCGTCTTATAAGCCTATTCTGATGCCGATTGGGCCGAAGACCCCACCGACAAACGTTCAACCACTGGTTACTATTTCTTTTTGGCCAATTCTCTCATTTCCTGGCATAGTAAGAAACAAATTGTGGTTGCTTGCTCTAGTAATGAAGCTGAATATCGTGCCATAGCTGATGCAACTCAAGAACTTTTCTGGCTTTGATGGCTACTCGCTGACATGGGTATCTCTTCTCCTGCCGCCACTATCCTACACTATGACAATAGGAGTGCTATTTAGATTGCTCACAATGATGTCTTCCACGAGCATACAAAACACATCGAGAATGATTGCCACTTCATCCGTGATCACATTCTCCATAATACGGTTCATCTACAATCCATCAGTTCAGCCGATCAGACAGTTGACATTTTCATTAAGGCTCATCCACCCTGACGCTTTCACTCTCTGGTTTCCAAACTCAAGTTCACCTCCCACTTACCGCCTTGAGTTTGAAGGGGGATGTTAATGTATTATATGGGCCTAGTTAGTTTAGTACCACATTAGTTTTGTATAGCTTTGCCTCTCCTATTGGCTTGTATAAATAGGATAGCTCCCTTGTAAGTAAATCACACCATTAAATACAATTCTCCTCTTTGTATTGTCTCACTTCCTCTCTTAAATTAACAATATTGGTTTTAGTTTTGTAGTTTGAACTTTCATTAATGTACTCTTATTTGTTTATGATAACATCACATAATGGTGTTGTTCAGTCTCTTGTTGGTGGTGTATTCAGAGTTATAACGCAAGCATCAAGTAGGAAAAGTGTTTCCGGTGCAACCAGTATAAGTTGTTATGGGCAAACTTTCCATGTCAACACCTGCTGTGGTGCAGAGATTGTGCACTACAAGCGGCAGAATCAGCTGGAAATTTCGAGCACAAATGTGTGTGATTTAAAAGCACAGAGAATTATTTTGTCCAAAGCTAAAAAGATCAAAGAGAAAATGACCAATAACAGCATGGAGCAATTTTGAGTATGAGGATTC
This sequence comes from Bretschneidera sinensis, assembly GCA_023935145.1. Taxonomy (NCBI): domain Eukaryota; kingdom Viridiplantae; phylum Streptophyta; class Magnoliopsida; order Brassicales; family Akaniaceae; genus Bretschneidera; species Bretschneidera sinensis. The sequence continues at coordinate 43,174,386 of CM043701.1, forward strand.
AGATCTCAAAAAGCAAATCGCGAAACTCTGACAATAACTGTTTATCAAACTAGAGAGATGGGATAAATAAATCTGGTAAAGATTGAGCGGTACATTGTTTAATCAGTTTAATTGTACGTTTAATTTTTTTACATGGCAGTTTAATTTTTATTGCACGTTTAATTTTTGTTTACTTGATTTGCATGTTTTATTTTTCACGAGTTTAAGGGGAGTTTGATTAACTTATTAGATTTTAATATTGCATTTGTTCGGGGGGAGTTTAAAAACCAACCTTTTTTTATTTTAGACAAAAATGAGGATAAATTTAATGTTTCGTTTAACGGTTTTGTCTACATCAAAAAAGGGGAGATTGTTAGGATATTTTATATCTTTAGTGTTTAATTTTGATGTAGATAAAACCTGTCTTTTTAACTAACAAGTTAAATTAGTGTGCAAGTTGATTAAATGTTTATTTCAACAATTGCGTTCGGAACAAACCAAACAAGCCTTATCATCCAATGATGAACAAGTTGTTGACTTATAAATGGAGAAAGTGAAGTTAATATTTTAATTAACTAAACTGAGCAAAATAAACAAGAGATTCCGTGTGCCAAAACATTTGCGTAATGTGGTTTCTCATCAAGTGTGGTGGTGGGGTCAGGCTCTGGAAATTGAGCAAAGCAATTGTTGATGATGTAAGCAATAGTCAAGTTTCTAAAAGGAAGACAACTGCATGGTGTTACAAGTGGAAGATTGGTGGGGCCCACACTTAGGAAATTAAGCTTCCAACCTGAAGCTTTGCACGTGAATCATTGAAAGAAAGAAAAGTGGGGAGAAATGTTGCAGGTAGTGTACCAGTCGACTACCAAGAAGAACCAGTCGACTACCAAGGAAAACTAGTTGACTACGAATGAGAACCAGTCGACTACCAAAAAGTACTAGTTGATCGGTAGAAGTTTCAGTGTTTTATAAAGACCAGTCAGAAGACCCAGTCTACTGAAGAGAAAACCAACCGATTGGAAGCGACCGTTGGAGATCAGAGGTTCTACAATAAATGAGATATCAGTCTGAAAAGGAAGTTTTCAGAGTTGCCTTTTTGGAGAGCTTGGTTGAAGCTATAAATCAAAGTTGGCTGAAGAGAGTTCATCACAAGAGCAAGAAGAAAGAATTCAATCTTAGTTTTACACATAGCTTAAAGATTTAGTAGACCACCTGTTCCACCACCACAACAAAACTCCACAAGCTCAAGTATGTCTCTAGAATAAATTGTTAAATCACTTGCAACTAACACGCAACAATTTCAACAGGAGATAAGAACAAGCATTCAATAATTAGAGAACCAAATGAGTCAACTGGCATCTTCTGTGAACCGATTAGAATCTCAAGGTAAATTGCCCTCCCAAACTATTGTTAACCCAAAACAAAATGCTAGTGCAGTTACCTTGAGAAGTGGGAAGGAGTTGAAGGAACCCAGTAAGGCAGCACGTGGAGAAAAAATTGAAAAAGAAGTAGTTGCTTCTCAACCTCAAACTGACCAGCCTAGAGGACTCGATAGTGAACAACCAAAGGCATTGGTGACAAATACTCCCTTTCCTACTAGACTGAATAAATCAAAAAAAGAGGAGAAAGAGAAGGAAATTCTTGAAACTTTTCGCAAGGTTGAGGTAAATATTCCTTTACTTGATGCAATTAAACAAGTGCCTCGATATGCTAAATTTCTCAAGGAGTTGTGCACCAACAAGAGGAAGTTGAAAGGTAATGAAAAAATAAGTATGGGGGAAAATGTTTCAGCCGTCCTCCAGAAAAAATTACCTCCAAAATGCAAGGACCCAGGTATGTTTACTATCGCTTGCAAACTAGGTGATGTTAGGATTGAGAAAGCAATGCTAGATCTAGGAGCTTCAATAAATGTTATGCCTCTCTCTATTTATTCATCTTTGAATATTGGTCCATTAAAAGAAACAGGTGTGATTATTCAACTTGCTGATAGATCTAATGTATATCCTGAAGGAGTTTTGGAAGATGTCTTAGTACAAGTTAATGGATTGGTCTTTCCTGCTAATTTTTATGTTCTTGACATGGAAGAAGATGACTCTTCTAATTCAGCATTAATGTTATTAGGAAGGCTATTTCTAAAAACATCTAGGACAAAAATTGATGTGCATGATGGTACACTCACAATGGAATTTGATGGTGAAATTATCAAATTCAATATTTATAACGCCATGAGGTACCCTAATGATATGTCTTCTGTTTTTTTTATGGATGTTATTGACCCGTTGGCGCAGGAAATCTTTGATCTAGTTAATGATGATAAACTAAAAGTTACACTTAGCAGGCATCTCACTCTTGAAGGGCTACGAAAGATTATAAAGAAGTTTGTGTTGGAGTCCGACCTACAGGATGCAATCTACGAATTAGAATCACTTAAACCTGTAAGGTATGATGTGTCTTACATTGAGTTGCCTCTTTCTCACACAAAACTTCTTCCTTCTATTGTGCAGGCTCCAAAATTGGAATTGAAACCCTTAACAGATCATCTGAAATATGCATTACCCATGGCTTCACAAGAGCATATATCAAGCTAGAATTTGCAGATGTTACTGATGACATCCTTGAGGCCTCTACAAAGCATACAAGCACCGAATTTGGCAATGAAGCAGTGGCTGGTGCATTCAACCTATGTTTGTCTAGGAGGAAATAAGAGTGTCTGGCTAAAGACGTAAAACTTAGCGCTTTTGGGAGGAAACCCAACTTTTTGTCTTACTTTCCTTATTTTATTCCTTTTTCTTTTATTTAGATTATTTTTATTTTATTTTATTTTTATCATTTTTCGGAGTGCATTTGATTTTCTTTCCAAATTTTTTTGGCAAAGATGATTTTCGTAACCCATGGGCACGCCTTATGGAAAATCTTGATTCATGAAATTAGGGAACAAACCAGAAAAAATTTGTTAAATCAGCTTGCAAGACTCGAAGACCAAGTTGCCAGAATGGACAAAACATAACAGCTTTCTTTGATTACATGGGATTCACACCATCTTCGCCCCCAAGCATGTGACTGATATCTTGGTTGATGCTCAACATTTTCAAGGGAGTTTTCTACTTACTCTTGTTCTTTTATAGCTTTTGAGCATCTATTTTTGATACATTGAGGACAATGTATGGATTAAGTGTGGGGGACGGTCTCTGACATATGAATTTGATTTTGATTTTACTTTGAACTTCACTTTTCAAGAAGTTTTTCAAAATCCAAGTGATACTTTAGTTCTTGTTTGTGATCATTATCTTCTGAATTCTAGATTTTGTCAATGCTTGTCTTAAATGATCTGAATTATTGTGAATTATTGAGATAAATTGAAGCATAATAAGGGATTAGCATGAATGGTTGAATTCTTATTTACTACACAGTGATTAATTGCTCCTGATGATTGATTGAATGAAAAATGTGTTAGATCTAATGCACATGATCCTTTTTGTGTGCTTTTGAGCCAATGAGCATTCATATTATATTATGCTCCATTTTCTTAATTGAGTGATTGTCACACATAGTTGATTTTTCTAGAACTTGCTTTGTTATGCATGTCACGAAACTATATTGTTGAATTGGATGCATTTAATTAATAAGGGCATTTAGGTGGAACCATTTAGCTTTCTTAAAAAGCCTACCTTGATTTTTACCTTAGAAAGCCAATTTTGAACATTGGCCCTTTTGTTGGAAGTTAACCATGGTATAAGCAATGTCAACCCATTCTTTTGTCGATTTCCCTCTTTTGAACCTCTAATTGAAGGATTGTACTAGCTTGTTCACATGAAGCTTCAAATTATCTCTGAAAGGATTGAAAGATGCTGGGAATAAAGTGATTCAAGTTACAAGTGCCTTGAATTGCAAAAATAAAGAAAAAAAAAAGAAAATAGGCGGCCAGAGAAAAAGAAAAAGAAAAAACAAAAAAAAACAAAGAAAGAAAAAAAAAATATAGCAGGCCAAAAAGAGAGAAAAGTTGTGCAATTTTAATTGTTTGGAAGTGAATTGATTGAAGAAAACATTTGACGTTATTGAGTTGTGCTTTGTGTGGAGAAGTTGGTATAATTCCTCTGATAAAAGTACCTAAAAATTCCTTCTCACCACACCTTACCTAAGCCCCGTTACAACCCATTTAAGACCCTTAGATTCTTTGCATTTAATTCAATCCATTGATGTGATATATTAGCAAGCTTATGGTTAAGATCTTCTATGTTTTGACTTGAGAGTTCATCGATACCCTAAACACTTTGAGCGTATTGAGTGAATCCGATGAGAGGGTGTTAGATCCTACTGCATTTTGATTTCGATAAGATCATTGAGGTGATTGATCATGGTGTGGTTTATAAGAATTTACACTATGAAATTGTTCGTTTCTTATTTGTCTTTAGATTTAAATCTTTAAAGCATGATAATTTGGATTATAGAGGATTAGTAAAGGTAGAAGAAGGAACGAGGATAAGAAAAGGTGATGAACTTGAGCTATTGTATGCTTGAGGACAAGCATTGTTTAAGTGTGGGGGAATTTGATAAGAGTTCATAATATCCATATGTTTGTTATATTTCCTCATGTTTTAATAGTTATAATTGCTTAAATCTCGGATTTTGATTATGTTTCGTATTTTGTGGAGTAGATTGAGGAGTTGAATCAAATTGAAGTCAAAAGCAAGATTTTATGAAGAGTGGACAGCAACTTGGCGCTGCAGCCCCAGGAAGTTGGCGCTGCAGCACTGGAATGGCAAGATTTTATGAAGAGTGGATAGAAACCTGGCGCTACAGCCCCAGGAAGTTGGCGCTGCAGCCCCAGACCACGGGTTTTGAAAGTTATAAATACTAACCCTAGCTGAAAGAAAGAGGAAGGAGGCTGGGACAGAAGAGGCAGCCGTTGAATAGAAAATCCCTCTTCTCTTTTCTTTAGGTTTTCTTTTAATTATGAGTAGCTAAATACTCTTCTTCCAACTGAAGGATAATTGAAGTCTTGGTCCTTCAAGAATTGTGAGATCTAAATAATTTTCATTGCTCTTTTATTTCTTCTCTATTTATATATCTTCTGTGTTTATTATCAATTATTGTCTTGGTTGATTGATGCAAAGGGCCCTTTGTTCAATTATCAGGTCAATAAATTGCCATTTAGAACTTTAAATTCGTAATTGTTTAAACGTTCTAATATTAGTGGTAAAATAGCAAAGTTGATTATAACCAGATTTTCGATTTATGTTATGGAGATATATAACCTAGTCTAAATGAATCGAGCTTGTGTATTTATTGGCTAGAATTGGTAGTCTCTCTAATTATTAATGCTGTCAATAGATTAAATCCTAAGAGCTTATTTAGGGTTGTTTATTAACAAGGGAAGTAATTAAAAAGCTTGTTTTGGTTATCGAGAAAGTAAGGAGAGATAGGTTGTTAGAGCTTATTAGCAACCATAACCAATTTGGTGAAGAATAGAAGATTTTATCCTTGTATCTATGATCAATTCTCTTAACCAATTATGAAATTATACCTTCGGTTGGATATTTGCCCGATATTGATTTCTTCTTAGTTTTTAGTTGATTATAACTGCTTTCTCTTTTATTTCACTCCGATATTTCAAACCCCCTTTTTTTCTTTACTTTATTTTTCATTAAAATAAATCTACCCAATCCCTGTGGATTCGACCTTGCTCATCACTGTTACAATTTGTATTTTTGAGAGTGAGAATTTTATTATTTGTTGGATTCGACACCCACCACTATTGCATTACGGAAAGCACATTTCCTGCATACTACATTATAGCAGGTTTTGGGACAGCTTAGGTTATGTCCTTAGTTTGTCTAGAATCCCGTGTAGAGAGAGGACACAAAGACTGGATAGGATTTCAAGATCTCCTAAAATTTTCCTTTCCCACTTTACCAACATTCTCCACTTATTGGACAAATTCTTTGATCCTTTTATCTTCCAGCTAAGTCATTAAAGTTTAGCTTGACCAAATGGCTTTGTGACCTACCAGCTTTTAACTGCCACCACTATGGCAGAGGTTCAAGTTTTAAATTAGAAGTTGAAAAAATGCATCTTCTCCAAAGATTCATCCATCGTGATTTCATAAGAATGTATAATGCAGCACGATGTTTGTACTCCAAAAAACAAGCTAAATTCCTTATGGGTCTGTAGGTATCAGTAGATCATGATGAAATCAAAATTACAAATGATGATGAAGAATTATAATTTTTCTACCTCATTATAACTTATAATTCACAGCTTTATCAAGTGAAATCAAATGTCTACTTTCTCTAATTCTAGACAAAAAGGCCAACTTGCCACCAATAACTTAGCACAACTGTCATCTTTCATGTGAAACTTCAATGATAAATTTTTATCAGCACTTTCATCAAATTCAACATATCCCACAACCCGAAAATTCATTTGTTTCTGATTCTTTGAGACACACCATTCATCAAAACCTTCCCATATATCAAGCTATCAGAAGAAAATTTATAAGGAAAATTTCATTACTTGAGGTTTGCCAAATGTTCAAATTAACCAATTTACTTCAATTGACCCTTTACGGATTTAATATTACATGAATCATCAGCTAACTCCCATTCAATTGTCATATTAAAATGCCACGTGTGTGGCACACATATAGTAAAAATTGGGGCATTTTTGTAAACTCACCCACAAATTTACTTTCATCTACCTTCCTCCATCGCACGAGTTCAAAGATCAAAAGGAAGAGAATTGGAGCAATTGTTGGTACGTTGAGACGAGAATTGGAGCAAAATTTCGTGCGAAAATTGAGAGAAGAGAGAGATGAAAGAGATACAGGTAAGAGATAACAAACACAAATCTGTTAGAATTTCTGACCAAAACTGGGGGCTGTGCTACTATGATATTTCTTCGCATTTGAAGACATAAGAGAATTTTGGACATCTTGGTAGGTGTTTCTATGCATGTGTCAACAATGGGGTTTGTTTTGATTCTAGATAATCTCTGTATTTTGAAGATTGTTGATGTTATTAGGGTCGATTTTTCTTTGATTTTCGTTTACGAGGTGATGGAGATTATGGATTTTTGATTGGTTTGATCCACCTGTGTATGACCGTGGAAAGGAGATGCTGTCAAAATTGTACCTAAAAAATGCAAAATTGTTGGAGTTGGTGAAGTTTCATCGCAAAAGGAAAAGAGTATTGGTTCATGCTTGGGGCATCTTCAATAATTTTTTATGATTTTCTTCATGTATTGTACTTCTTAGCTTCTAGTCATGAGTGTTTGTTGTAATGGGATATGAATGTTTGCTGTAATGGGTTATAGGTAGAAGTTTGTTGTAATGGATGTTAAGAGTTTGTCAAAATACTTTAATGGAATTTTGTCAATTGTACTGTTTTATTGAATTGAGTTTTGTTTGTTGTAATGTCTTTAAATCAATTCTTGAATGGTGTTTGTGACAATACATTGTTGAATGAATACACCACATATATGGTCTTGTAATGGCAACACTAATCTGTATTTATTAATACTAAGGTATGCTAACTGTGTAGTTATTCAGATCAAAGAATTATGGAATTATAAACAATGAATACAAGAATTGGAAGCAACAATAAGTAAGAATGATTCAATAACACATTTAACTGACTTAAATTCAATCCATATCCAATATTAATGGCCACAAACATTGGCATGTTTAAAACCAGTGTTTCACAACATAAACACTTGCAAACTATGTATCTTAAAAACCACATATTTACCAACACAACAAAACCAGTACTTGACAATATAAGCACTTACAAACAGTATATCCCAAAAACTCCACTATTTCCCAACTTTTGATAACATATATATGTATAAAATCTGTTATTGATAATATAGGCACATACAAAAGAAATGTTATAGCATCGAATAAGAGATACAAAATGTGTGAGTAGAGAAAATGCACTACAAAAAACCATCTATATTCCAAGAAACACATTCCCCAAAAGCAAACCACCTATTTCCCAATACAACTCATTCTAAAATCTTATTTTCCCCTCGACCTTTGATTTGCTTGAAGAAGCACCATTTGATAGTTCCAAACTGTGAAACTTATGTACCTCCTTGCATTAGTTGCACCAAGTAAACTCTTCTGTGAGATGATAGGAGCAGAAGTAGAGATGGGAGCAGAAGTAGACCCTATAGGTGTTGGACCAAGCCTTATGGGTGCTACAGTAGGCCCTGTTAGCCCTGTGGGTGCTACGACATGCCTTATGGGTGTTGCAGGGATAGTGGGTGATGCATGCCCATTTTTTTTTCTCCCCTAATTCAAACAAAAAAAAAGTATATTAAAAGCCACATCAAACGAAGTCCACATGTAAACTAGAATAAAAAAAAAAGATTGAACATACATATTTTTCTTTGCCTATTCCCATTTTGCTTCCTCTTCCTCACAGATGTCCCAGTTAATGTTCCAAACCCACCTGTTCTACCTCCCTAGTTATCAAATTTAAAACAACTTAAAATGTATATGCAACATAATATGGACTAAATTCAAACTTTAAAACACATGCATATATACCTAGTTGTCCACACTATAAGTACCATCAATGCCAAAACCAAAAGAAACATGCCTCATCCTCACCTAAATCGAATCAATACATAGTTAGCATTTCAAAAATGAGCATAGTATCATATAACATTAAATAATTTAATTTTACCAACCTGAGTTGATTTTCCAGCATTACTTCCAAAAGTTTATGCATTTTTCTTGTTTCCACCAATCTCACCTTTACATGTTTTTGAATTATGGCCTTTAATGCCACACTTTGTGCACGTAACCTCACTATTTTTTTTTTTTCACTTTGTAAGGATTACGTGGCTCGTCAGGATCCTTCCTTCTATTTCTCTTTGGTTTGTTAAGTGGCCTTCTTAGTGGAAGAGGCAATGGCTCATCTAATCCAGTTCTAGACCACATATCTGGCCCACTGGTTAGGTTAATAATATGTGAATAACACTTGATGTATGTATCCTTACTATAATACTTGTTCACAAATTCTTCTAGGTTTCTCCTCATGTAATAGATCGCACTTATGGCATGTGGGCATGGTATGCCAATCATGTTCGATTTATAACAAGTGCATGTGTGCTTTTTCTGGGTGAGGGACATATTGCTTCCCTTTAACATCCACTTGAATTTTATTCCTACTAGAACCAATAGAGACACAATGTCTAGCCCAAACTTTTTGTTTTTCTAAAATCATTTGTATCTTTGGACATATAGGCTCATTGTATCTCAGCATCCTATATATGTTCTCAGCAATCTTAACCATTAGCTTGGTTCTAATCATTTTTAGGAGTGTTAAGTAGGCTTATTTCTAGTCTCTAAGATAAAATAATTAAATGATTTACTTAAATTATTGAGTAATAAGTCACACTTAGACATAGAGCTAAAGGTATGCCTAGCTCAGTGTTGGATTGACTTCTCCATCAACCAATTGTAAGCCCCAACCTCTATTTTCTTGATTTCATTCATCTAGTGCTCCCGCTTTTCAAAAGTGGTAGCAGTTGCTGCTGACCGCAAATAATCTCTAATGGCATGACCATTGTACAACTTTTTCAAGTTACCATAAAGATGCATGGGACAAAATCTTATCTTAGAACCTAGTTTTAGTGCCTCAAAAGTGTGACTAGACCTTACACCAATTAAAAAGCAATTCATTACATGTGCGAACATTAAATACACTGAAGAAGCAATAAATGTTAAATAAGTAACAAAGAGAAAAAAAAATTACCTTATGTTGGTCAGATATAAAGATCCAACTTTATCATTAACAAATCTAATGTCATCTAGAAGGTGGTGCTCTAAGAAAAATGTCCAACTATTATTAGTTTCGTTTTCAACCACATCATATGCCAGTGGATAAAACTATTGTTGGCATTAATGCCAACTACTGCCATCAACTACTCTTCAATATTCTGCTTCAAATAATGTGCATCAAGCTCAATTACATGTCTGTAATAATTCAAGAAACCCTCATTGCATGCATGTAGACATGCATAGAATGATTTAAACCTAGATTGGACCTCAAGTGAAGGACTCTCAACTTTCATCTTCACAGTACTACCACGGTTTGTTTTTCTTAACTCAACTGCATAATCCCATAACCTCTTGTATTGCTCACAAAGTGCCCTAAGTATCTTTTCACTTTCCTTACACCTTGTCTTATAAGATTGACTTCTAGATATATAAAAGATAATATTCTATTTCACATGGTCTTGTATATCCCCCAACTTCATTTTAAGTTCCATTTTAAATGTATCAATATACATGTTAGAGAAGAAACTTGATTTCAAAATCTTGCTCTTATTTGTCTTTGCACACTTATGTGTATTTATGAAAGTCTTCACTACAAAATATATTTTGCAAAACTAACCCTAACCCTCATTGAATTAGATTTAATAAAGTGCATATCCAAACCATTTTGAATATGACACTTTTTCACTGCTTTTTTGATAATCTGAGCACTAGCAAACCTCTGCTCCAGTTTAAATTCAACTTTTTTCATGTCCCTTGCAAGTTTAAAGCAATGGTTAGAATCATCCTCATCATCAACTGAACCATATGAATTTACTAGAGCATGTATCTCCTCATTTATGGGTTCCTTAAACACATCTACAATTTCATAACAATCATTTGTAGCATCTTGTGCAAACCATTCTTCAAATCCCTTAACAATCTTAGCTCTTATATACTCAGGCTCATTCTCACAGTCACTATCCATATAAACATTATGTTTGCCCATTCCTCTAGATCCACCATTTGTATATGCAACACTGACTCCCCTTTGTTCCTTTTGTCCTTCTTCACTTGACTGTATATGACCACATCAACAAAATCTTCATCATTATCCAAGCCTTGTTATGCATCATCATTATTCAAAGACTCATCTACCCCATTCTCTTTAATAGGAACATCTTCAAGCAGCCATGTCTCTTATGGAACCTTGCTATTATAAGCATCAATTGCATCGCAATCATACTCAATATAGACATGTAATTATTTGCATTTCTTAAGTCTCTTCAATATATTTAGTGAACCTTTATCACCATCAAACACCTTCAAATCACTATCTAAATCATCCCTAGTAAACATGTAGTGAAGCTTGTACACAAAGTCTATGTTAATATCTAAAGCTTCAGTAATGATGACATTCATCTATGGAAGTGAAACCTTATTCTCATCACAGTTGTCTATGTATGACAAAATTTCAAAGACATTTCTTCATAGGTATAGGTAACATACCCACGATGATGCACCACACAAGTATAGTAAACACACATTTCTAGAAATATAAATTAATTGCAAAGCATAGAAGCATGGACCACCACATACATAAAATAGGTTAATCAATTTATTAGTGAAGTAAAGCATAAAAGTAAAGCAATAAAGTAAATCATTGTTGCCATTATTCCATATATCACTACAAGCATATACAAACATGGACCACAATGTCATTGTTTATAAACAAAAGTGAGTTGCACTGTCATCGTTGGTGGGTAACAACAGACAAATAATAGAAAAAAAAAGTCAAATTTCTACTCATTTCACAACTTAGAGATGAGTTTCACCCATTAAACAATATCAGTCAAACTCACATACGCACTACATAACATCGTACCAATTGAAGTAAAATTTCACCAATCAAGCAATTTCACAAAAACTCACATGTGCACTTCATAATGTTGCAACAATCGAACTAAAATTTCAATCATTGAACAATTTCACTCAAACACACATGTGCATTTCACAAATTTAAAAACCACTTAACTAACACTAATCACACTAACAATAATATCTTATTTTAACCCTAAATTGATAAATTCTAGATGCACATCGTGCCTTTTTTCGCTCTAAACCACTATGACAAACTCTGATTGAACATAAAATCGAAGCCTTGATTAAAGGAGGAATCGAGTTGAGTAACAGAAATCGACTTGGTGAAATAGACTTGGTTGTCTGTCTATAATCGAGTGAAATCGCATGTGTTTTAGTGTTTGATTGAGTTAGGGGATTAGGGATTAAGAAATGACCGAATTACCTATTTGTGGGTTAGCTTATAGAAATACCCTCACTTTTACTGCATGTGTGCCATTCATATAGCATTTTAACGGGGTAACTAAATGGGAGTTAACATAAGTCCTAATTGATGCAATATTAAAGATGTAAAGGAAGCACATTGAAAACTCAGAGGTTAAATAGAACATTTGGGAAATCTCATAAGTGATAACGAATTTTTCCCAAAATTCTGTTAGGTGTCTAAATAAAAATTTGCAAGTAGGGTTGCTGAACAAAATGAATGAGAAGTAAGACCTGGCAATGGATATCAATCATGATTTCTGTATTATGGAGATATAGTGTTGAGAGTTGGAGGCACATCTTAAATAATGTCGGAGGGAGTGACTTTAGCCCATTATTACTCAATTGTAGGGCCTGTTTTCTCTCCTAATTTGATGGAAACATTATCACATTATAAAGAATAAGGATTTTTTAGTGACAATCTTTTGTGGTGGCTGCCAATCATGCGATGTCTACCGATAACTGAACGGTGCAACAGCTCGACGGTTGTGTAGATCGTCCAAAATTTGGTTCGATGAAGTAGGTTGTTTATGACAACACTCGTCGAAGAATTGTAGATCTAAGTTAAACCCCCTCCACGCACATGAACGAGCATGAGAGTAGTTCGAACGAAGAGGACGGCGAACCTAGTGTCATAATATAAATCTGGTTGAGCTGATTCCAATGATACATAGAATACACTTTTCAAAACATCGATTGATTCGATATTGTAAAAAGTCTCTAAATTAAAAAAATAAAATAAAATTGGATTTATTGATTTACATTAGTGGCCTTATATTTGTTTTAAGGAAAAATTGAATTGTTGAGGTTATATTGGTCATTTCACTATAAAATAGACCAAATGAAGAAGATTTCGAGAAAATCCATATCCGACCAAAAACCGAGAAAGGATAAGACTTTTCGTCGAGTGTTGCACTTATGTACAATATTCTTTTTTGGAAATAAAATACGAAGTACAATATTTTGTAAACTTAACAGCAATGATTGGGAATATTTTGTAAACTAAATCAAAATATGAAGTATTGATGGAGCGTTGAGTTGTAGAAAATGTTTTTTTAAATAATTTTAATATTATGTTGAAAAAAAATGTTGTTTTTCAAGATTTGTTAATAATATGCAAATTGTTGAAAAAATTGTTAAGAAAAATAAATTTTCATTTTCTACAACTAAACATATCATCAAATTGTCTTTAGTTCGTATTTTGATGTATTATTAATCAATGTTGTCAAGGTGTTTTTTTCCCTTTTTCCCCCTCTATACATTATGTTTGGACCACATAAAAATCATGGAAGAAGAATCATAAGGAAAATAAAAATTGAAACCCATTTTCCCACCTAATAGTAAACTACACGATTTTTGTTTTCAAACTTCCTTTACTTTAATTTTCCCTCTAGTTTAGCTCAGGTAGCAAATAACGTGAATACTGACCTTTTGCATTAATTAACTTTCTTACCACAAAGGAAAGCCAACCAATGAAGGAAGTTTCACATATTGCTCACAATAATTAACAAAATATCAAGAAAAAAAAATACCTTTAACACAGCAAGGTCCTTAGCACGGTCAGCACCAATCAACTTACCTTCAAAATTCTTTTGTACCCTTTAAATAATAATATATCAAAAATGAGAAAAGTAGGTGCAACAGCCAAAGTTTTAAGACCAAATAATATCTTTCAGTTTACTAGTATAGGCCAAGGGTATTGTAAAAAGCTCACCCTTCCGATTCCAAAATATTTACTCGTGCAACAACTTACCCTGGGCTTGGATTTCTTGAAAGAGCATTTACTTATCACTGGGCAACAAGAAGAGAGAAAGGTTAAGTTGGAAAAATGATTTTTCAAAAATTCAAAGGAAAAAGCCTTGTACTCCAAAGAATACTAATCAAGTGCAAGTTTATAAGTATTTACAAAGCAAAAGTATGTTTCAAGTAGGTAACAGTTATGGATTTTATCATATAATGGAAAAACCATATGCAACTACATTAACAGAACATATAATCTCAACTAATACCCTACCATGTTTGGACTCCTGATCATATTTAGGATCCACAATTTGGCATGTAGTTTTCTACGTTCCACCACTAGCTCTTACCATGATAATTCGTTACAATGTGACCATGCCCATCCCAGAACCATTTTCTTCTGGAATCTGCCAAAATGTATACAAAGCTTTTACATCATGACCAATTAATACTTACCATTTTCTTCTGGAATCTGGCAAAATGTATACAAAGCTTTTACATCATAACCAATTAATACTTATAAAGGAAAATTGCATCGGGTATCCTTAAACTATGAACGCGTAACACTTAAATCCCTAAACTATGAATTTCGTATCAGAGGTCATCAAGCTTTAAATTCGTTGTTATGTTATCCACTTCATCAATTCAATACCTACTTTTTCAATTAGAGATGATTGAATACACCAAAACAAGGTTCTACTAAAATCTAGAAACCATTTGGAGAGCATCTAACAATTTTTAACTCAATCTGGCGACGTCTTCGTCGTACTCTCGGCATGAAACTGGTCGATCTTTGTCTGAAATTGCCACAAGGCCTCGGCTGGTTCCCAACTAGTCTCACTATCGGGTTGTCCCTTCCATCGTATCAAGTACTCATGCCTCAGCTTGTAGTTCTTCCTTCTCAAAACTCGGTCGGCCAATATACTCTCAATGTCTCGGTCATACGAGGCCCTAACTCATGTAGGGGCTCACTGTGACTCACCTCGATCCGGATCATCTTGGTCTTTATGAAATGGTTTTAACATACTCACATGGAAGACCGGGTGCACCTTAAGCTTGGATGGTAGCTCAAGTTTGTAGGCCACATTGCCTACCCTCCGAAGAACTCTGAAAGATCCTTAATATCTGCGCACCAATGCTTTATGGATCCCCTTGGTATGAAGTACCAAATGTAGCTTCACAAGCACATAATCCCCCACTTGGTACTGCACATCTCGTCTCTTACGATCAACCCACTTCTTCGAACGCTTGGTTGCCTTGTGTAGGCAAACTCGAGCTAAGTCGGTCTGCTCTTGCAATGCCTTGGCAAACTTATATGTTGCTGGAGTTGACCCTGTGTATCCTACAGCAATAGTACTCAAAGTGTGAGGTTGTCGTCCCATAACAATCTCGAAGGCACTTTGGTTGGTGGCCTCACTCTTTTGCAGATTATAGGAAAACTGAGCCACATCTAGTAACTTTGGTCAATCTCGTTGCGAGGCACTCACATAGTGTCGAAGGTATGTCTCCAACAAAGCATTCACCCTCTCAGTCTATCTGTCGGTTTGGGGGTGGATACTAGTGGAGAAGTTTAAATCCGATCCGAGCAACTTGAACAATTCTGTCAAGAACCGTCCCATGAACCGTCCATCTCGATCACTAACAATGGACTGTAATAGACCCCAATACTTCACCACATGCTTGAGAAACAATCGAGCTGCCTCCTCTGCTGGACACTTTTTGGTAGCCAGAATGAAAGTCTCATACTTTGAAAACCAGTCCACCATAACCATGATGCTCCCAAATCCATCACTCTTAGGTAGCCCCATAATGAAATCCATGGAGAGACTCTCCCATAGACGTTCCGGAATTGGCAATGGCTCGAAGAGACCCCCAAGTGACTTTTGCTCCACTTTGTCTTATTGACACATAAGACAAGTCTTCACATAGGCCTCAATGTCATCTCTCAAGAGTGGCCAGTAGTAGTGTTCCTCCAAAAGTGGTAGGGGTGCGGTGCATACTCGAGTGATCAGCCCACTTTGAATCATGGCACTCTTGCATCACCTCTTTCCGTAACTTCCCATAAAGTGGCACATATAACTGATTCCCCTTGGTATAGAGTAAGTCTCCTTCTAGCCAGAACCTCCTTGTCCTCCCCTTCGTGGCATACTCCATCAAAGACTTGGCAGTCAGGTCATGGGACAATCCCTCCTTAATGTGATCCACCAAGGACCCTTATGGTCGGCTAATGGCAACAAACTCTACCTTTCGGCTTAGTACATCTGCTACTGTGTTGGTCTTCCTGGCTTGTACTCCAACACAAAATCAAACTCAGCAAGGAAATCTTGCCATCGGGCTTGCTTAGGAGAGAACTTCTTCTGAGTCTGAAAGTAGCTTGTGGCCACATTGTCGGTCTTCACCATAAATTTAGACCCCAAAAGATAGTGCCTCCATATGCGCAAGTAATGAACCACGACCGTCATCTCTTTCTCTTGAACCGTGTACCGTCTCTCGGTCTCGTTGAGCTTTCGGTTCTCAAAAGCAATCGGATGACCATCTTGCATCAGGACCCCTCCAATAGTAAAGTCGAATGCATCCGTGTGGACCTCATAAAGCCTGGTGTGATTCAGTAGGGCAAGGATTGGCTCTTCTTTGATTACCTATTTCAGCTGTTCAAAGGCCCCCTGACACACTGAACTCCATTCCCACACTCTCCCCTTCTTGAGCATATCTGTCAAGGGTATGGTGATAGTTGAGTAGCCTCTGATGAATCACCGATAATAGTTTGCCAACCCAAGGAACGATCTCAACTCAGTAACCTTGGTTGGTAGCCTCCAATCAACGATAGCTTGGATCTTGCCCTCCTCCATCTGAATCTTTCCTTCACCTACTATATGGCCAAGGACTGGTACCTCATATTAGGCAAATGAGCACTTCTCTTTCTTCACATAGAGCTCGTTCTCAAGTGCCTCACATACTCCTCTAGAGATCGACTATAGATAACAATATCATCAAGGTAAACAACCACAAAGTGATCTAGAAAGGGTTGGAGTACCTTGTTCATTAAAGTGCAGAAAGTTGTTGGAGCATTGGTGAGTCTGAAAGGCATCATAAGAAACTCGTAAGAACCATAGCGAATGACACACACTGTCTTTGGCTTATCCCCCTCGGCTATCCGAACTTGTTAGTATCCTGATCTCAAATCTAACTTGGTGAACCATCTAGCATCCCCAAGTTGATCAAACAAGTCTGCAATGAGTGGGATTGGGTACTTGTTCTTCACTGTGAGCTTGTTAAGGGCTTTATAATCGATGTACATCCTCATCGAACCATCGTGCTTCCGTTGGAACAAAACTAGTGCACTGTAGGGTGCCTTGGACGGTCGCACAAACCCCGCATCAACCAACTCTTTAAGTTGTCTCCTCAATTCCTCAAGCTCATGATGCGACATTTGGTATGGAGCATTGGCTAGTGGTTGGGCAGTAGATACCAACTCGATCTTATGATCCACCTCTCTCTTAGGTGGGAGTTTCTTGGGCAACTCTAGGGGCATCACATCAATAAATGACTCTAGCAGCTCAAGTACCTCTAGAGGAGTCTCTTCCTTGGACTCTAGGACCTCCTCCAGTTTCAAGGTGGCCAAGTAGGTGACTTCATCCCTTCTCACCCCCTTGGCTAGTTGGATTGCCGATAGAACTCGGATAACTTGGCCAGAGTCTCATCTTACCGGCACGAGACATTGGCATCTAGAATCAAGGATGTATAAACAGTTGGCAAATGGTACTAGCAAGGCATTAATTCGATCAAAGAAATTTAACCCAATTAAAAAGTTGTAATCGTCAAGTGGGATTACCTCAAGATTTTCCTTGCCTTTCCAGTCTCCTAGTTGTAGCTCCACCCCTTGTACTACACCCATTGTCGGGACTTCCTTGGAGTTGACTGTCTTTATACATTCGTTGTCTTTCTCCACCTTGAGACGTAATCTCTTGGATATTTCCTCAGACACAAAGAGATTGAAAGCTCCAGTGCCTACAAGGGCACTAACTCTGGTGCCAGCCACCACGATGTCTCTAAACATAAGCCCCTTCTACTTACCAAACCTTTTGGCTTTCATCGAGCTGAGCATGATGGAACCAAGTTTGAGGGTATCTCTCTCTGTTTCTGTTGGTATTTTTTTAAGGTTTGCACAAGTCCAACCATGGTTCAAAGATGGTTAAAATCTAAACCAATGATGGAAGATTAAATTTCAGCAAGTTAGAAGGCTGCACACATATGTGTGCATCAATTTGGAACAAAGAAAGGCTAGGCACACTGGTGTGTGCACTTCTGCACACAAGTTGATGGAGTGTGTGCACTGCTAGGCAACATCAGTGTGCACTGCTAGGCAACATCAGTGTGCACCAGCAGTGCACCGCTCCCTCTCCAGCGCTGCACCGTCCAGAAGGTAAGCTCTAGGACCGCACCAGTGGCGCACCAGCCATCCACCAATGGCACATTGTCCAACAAGCGTGCTGCTGGGACAGAACCAGCGCTGCACCGCTCAGCCATCCACGACGCACCGCCCAACGTGCACACAAGCACATTCTGCCTCAGTGTCGCACCGCACCTTGCTGAGCGCCGCACCGCTAGGCACACTACTGCACCCATAGGCAGCAGGCTTAAAGGCTCTCCAAAGTGTGTGTGCGCAATACCAAAATGCACAACATCACTTGAAAAGTGATGAAGGGCTAAGATTAAAAGGAGATCATGATCAAAGGGTGGAGATTGATTCACAAGAATGTCTAAGAAGTGAATGACTATAAAAGGGGTTCATTAGCTTCATTCTACATATATAGCAAATACATATAGAATAAGAGAAAGTTGTGACATTGTGAGATCAATTATAAATATAAGAGAGAATTGTGTGAGAGACATAAACACAAGAGGGACTCTTTGTAGTGAGGCTGGTTATAAAGAAGAAAGAGTAGCATAGAGAGAGAGCATTGCAATCTTCTTTTTTCTCTTCTTGATTTCTTTAATAACATTGTGGTTTCTTGAAGGGGATTGTTGTAACTTGTAAGAACCATTTGAGATAGTATAGAGAGTTTGGAGGAACTCACGGGGACGTAGGCACCTTGCCGAACCTCGATAACAAATTGCTTGTCTTCTTTCTTTCTTTGATTTTCTGTTCTTGTGTTCGATTGCTGAAATTATTTCCACAAGTCATTCTAGACTTGGGTGTTTGGAAGATCACCACCTGGGTATCTTGTCAAGGTGATTTCCATCAGTGGTATCAGAGTTTTGGACAGTAGTATCAGAGCTGCACAGCTGGGTATCGGAGCAAGAACAAGAAGGTGACGCAGCCAAGACTCCAAGAATCAAAGATCAACTTCTTGGGTGATTCAAGAACGGTGTAAAGATTAAGATCTGATCATGTTCTTGAAGGTTGATTCAAGAACGGTGTTAAGATCCATCTTCGATCTGTGTTCTTGAGGTTGAAGAAAGCATTTGTGGGTAGTGCATAAATCTGGGATCTTGACCACAAAAGATGGCTTCAAATTTCTGTGTAGAGAAGTTTGATGGAAAGGGAGACTTTGCCCTTTGGAAGCGGAAGATCAAGGTTGTTCTAATGCAACAGAAAGCAGACTTGGCTATTGGAGAAGATGATGCTTTTCCAGCAAGTGTCACGGAGGACCAGCAGACCGAGATGAAAAAGATGGCTTACAGTACCATTTTCTTGCACATGTTGGATAGTGTCATAAGGGCGTGTGGAGACTCAGAGGATCCAGCTGTCATATAGAAGAAACTAGATGAGTTGTTTCTTACCAAAACTCTTACTAACAAGATTCATCTTCTTAAAAGAATCTTTGCTTTTAAAATAGACCCTAGTAAAGAGTTGCAAGATAATCTTGATGTCTTTAATAAACTAGTTCAAGATTTGAATAGTTGTAGTATTATTTTTCCGGATGAACAATTGGCTATCATTTTGTTAAATTCTCTTCTTGATTGCTTTGATAACTTGATTAATGCCATTGAGTATGGAAGGGATACTTTGACAAAAGAGATTGTGATCAATGCCATAAGGGCACATGATTTCAAGGCCAAGATGAAGGAGACATCAAGTGGTGATGAGCTGTTCGTAAGAGGAAGGCCAGCAACTCGGAATGGCAGTAGCAACCATGGCAACTACCGGGAGAAATCAAAAGGTAGAGGGCAGAACCATGGGAGATCTTATTCCAAGACAAGACTTGGAGGAGGAAGGAGATGCTTCTACTGCAATAAGAAGGGTCATTTCAAGAAAGATTGCAATAAGAGGGTGTGGGATGAGAGGAGAAGCCACACCAACAATGGAGAGGTTTTGGTTGCCAAAGGAGAACAGCAAGATGATGTTCTTGTAGTGTGCTTAAATGTGAGCAGGAGGCAAGGCAGTGAAAAGTGGATTCTTGACTCCGGGTGCACTTATCATATGTGCCCTCACAAAGAATCGTTCAAGAATTTCAAGAAAATCAACGATGGAAGGGTCTTCTTGGGGAACGACAATTCTTGCCAAGTGAGAGGGATTGGTGACATTCAATTGAAAATGTTTGATGGAGTCACAAGGCTGCTGCGAAATGTAAGATATATTCCAAATTTGAAGAAGAACTTGATCTCATTGGGGCAACTAGATTCCATGGGGTATACATGCAAAGTAGAGGGAGAAAAGATCAAGGTGGCCAAGGGATCTTTGGTAGTGATCAAGGCAGCAAGAAACGATGGACTCTATGAGATGATCTGAGAGACAGATATCAATGATCAAGCAGCAAGCTTGATGGCTGAGATGGACAAGGTAGCCCTTTGGCACACTTGCTTGGGTCACATGAGCGAAAAGAGCCTGCAAGTGCTTAGCAAGGAAGGTCTACTTGGTGGTGACAAAGTAGAAAAATTGGATTTCTATGAGAGTTGCATTCTTGGGAAACAACACCGAGTCAGCTTCAACACCGGAGTGCACAAGTCCAAAGGGATTCTTGATTACATTCATCCGGACCTTTGGGGACCAGCAAGGACACCAACACAGGGAGGTAACCTTTACTTTCTGTTTTTAATTGATGATTATTCAATAAGGGTGTGGGTTTATTTGCTTAGGAATAAATCTGATGCCTTGAATAAATTTGTTGTGTGGAAGAAGTTGCTGGAAACTCAAACGGGTAGGGTAGTTAAGGCTTTACAAACCGATAATGGCTTAGAATTTTGCAATAATGATTTTGATAAATTATGTGAATTAAATAGCATTCTAAGACATAGGACGGTTGTAAAAACACCCCAGCAAAATGGAGTTGCTGAAAGAATGAAGAGAACCCTTACGGAAAAAGTTAGGTGCATGTTAATAGGATCCGGTTACCAAAATATTTTTGGGGAGAAGCTGTGGCTATAGCTACATACTTGATAAATAGATCACCCTCTAGAGCTTTAGAGCTCAAGACTCCTATGGAGATGTGGAATGGAAAACCCCCTGAATTAAGCAACCTAAGGACTTTTGGGTGTGCAGCATATGCACATCAAAAGGAGGATAAACTTGGCCCTAGATCTAGAAAATATGTGTTTCTAGCATATGGTGATGGGGTTAAGGGATATAGGTTGTGGTCCTTAGAAAAGAAGGGCATGAAACTGATTATAAGTAGGGATGTTATTTTTAATGAATTATTATTTTCCTACTTGGAGAAAACTAACCCTGCAGGGGCTAGTGAGCAAACCAAACTGAAAGTTGTGGAGCATCGCATCAAGGAGAACTTGGTTTAGGTAGAGCAGAGGAGGCAAGAGGGTTCAGACCAGGTAGAGCCCTTGGATGAAGGCCAAGCTCAAGAAACTCAAGAAGATGCTGAACAAGAAGAGGTTGATGTAGTAAATGACTACCAGCTCACAAGAGATCGGGGAAGGAGAGTGGTTAGACCTCCTTTGAGATATGGGTTTGTAAATGCTGCAGATACAGCAGCTCCTTGGAGAGAATGAGAGGTTGAACCAGAAACTTACACAGATGCCATGGAGTGTAAGGATTCGTCAAAGTGGCAGCTAGCTATGGAGGAAGAAATTGAGTCTTTGATGAAGAACAACTCTTGGGAGTTGGTGCCCAAACCTAAAAAACAGAGAGTTGTGGATTGTAGATGGCTCTACAAGATCAAAGAAGAGAATACTCCAGGGGATGAAGTCCGGTATAAGGCTAGGCTGGTGGCGAAGGGGTTCACACAAAAAGAAGGCATAGATTTCACCAAAATATTCTCACCGGTTGTGAAGTACAAGACAATCCGGATAGTGTTAGCATTGGTGGTCCAATTTGATTGGGAAATTGAGCAAATGGATGTGAGGACAACATTCTTACATGGAGAGCTCGATGAGACCATTTTCATGAGACAACCCGAAGGTTATGAGGAAGGAAGGCAGGGAGAGTTAGTGTGCAAATTAAAGAAATCTCTCTATGGCCTGAAGCAATCACCTAGGCAATGGAATAAAAGGTTTGATTCCTTTGTAATAAGCTTGGGTTTCATGAGGAGCTACTATGATTCGTGCTTGTACTATAAGGGGCAGAAGGTTGAGAAAATGGTGATCATCCTCATTTATGTTGATGATATGTTGCTGGTTGGGAGCAGCGTGGAGAGGATAAATAAATTGAAGGCTCAACTCAGTGAGGAGTTTGAGATGAAGGATCTTGGCCATGCATAAAAGATCTTTGGGATATGTATCATCCGGGAAATGGAGAGAAACAAATTGAAGATCTCTCAAACTTCCTACATAGAGAAGATGATATCTAAATTCTATATGGAAGATAGCAAACCAGTGAAGGTTCCCCTTGCTGGTCATTTCAAGTTCTCTAGCGATCATTGTCCAAAATCAGAGGCAGAGAAGAAGGAAATGAAGAAAGTCCCTTACTCTAGTGTTATTGGTTCTGTTATGTATACCATGGTAAGCACTAGACCCAACATTTCTTATGCAATGAGTGTTCTCAACAGGTTTATGAGTAATCCCGGAAAAGAGCATTGTCTTGGGATGAAATGGTTGCTGAAATATTTGAAGGGAAGCCCAGAAGTAAGGCTGGTGTATGAAAAGAGGGGTAATGCCATCTGCCTTGAGGGTTTTGCTGATTCAGACTATGGAGCAGACCGGGATAAAAGGAGATCGATTGCCTCCTATTTTTTCAACTTAAATGGATGTTATGTAAGTTAGAAGGCTCAGTTGCAACCAGTGGTAGCACTCTCAACAACCGAGGCTGAGTACATAGCAGCTACGAAGGCTATTAAGGAGGCTATGTGGTGCAAAGGGTTGCTTGAAGAGTTGAAGGTACTGGAGGAGCAGGTTGTGGCATTTTCGGATAGTCAAAGTGCCTTGCACTTGTGTAAAAATCCAGTGTTCCATGAGAGGACAAAGCATATGGATGTTCGGTATCATTTCATTCGGGAAAATGTTACGAAAGGATGCATCCATGTGGACAAGGTTGCCATGGAAGAAAATCTTGCGGATTTGGGTACTAAAGTTCTACCTCTAAGTAAGTTCAATCATTGCCTTGGACTATTTAGGATAAGAGTCAGTTGATAGATGACTCATGATGAGTTTGGATTCCAAAGCTTTCTGCACAATGGTTCAGGTTTAAACACTTACACAAAGGTAGAGATTATTGGTATTTGTCTAAGATTTTCACAAGTCCAACCATGGTTCAAAGATGGTTAAAATCTAAATCAAGGATGGAGGATTAAATTTCAGCAAGTTAGAAGGCTGAACACATGTGTGTGCATCAATTTGGAGTAAGGGAAGGCTAGGCACACTAGTGTGTGCACTTTTGCACACAAGTTGATGGAGTGTGTGCACTGCTGGGCAGCATCAGTGTGCACCAGCGGTGCACCACTCCCTCTCCAGCGCTGCACCGTCCAGAAGGTAAGCTCCAGGACTGCACCAGTGACGCATCGACCATCCACCAACGGTGCACCATCCAGTAAGGGTGCTGCTGGGACAGAACCAACGCTGCACCGCTCAGCCATCCACGGTGCACCGCCCAGTGTGTACACAAGCACACTCTGCCTCAGCGCCGCACCGCGCCCTGCTGAGCGCCGCACTGCCAGGCACACTGTTGCACCCATAGGCAGAAGGCTTAAAGGCTCTCCAAAGTGTGTGTGCACAATACTAAAATGCACAGCATCACTTGAAAAGTGATGAAGGGCTAAGATTAAAAGGAGATCATGATTAAAGGGTGAAGATTGATTTACAAGAATGTCCAAGAAGTGAATGACTATAAAAGGGGTTCCTTAGCTTTATTCTACACATATAGCATATACATATAGAATAAGAGAAAGTTGTGACATTATGAGATCAATTGTAAATACAAAAGAGAATTGTGTGAGAGACATAAACACAAGAGGGACTCTTTGTAGTGAGGCTGGTTGTAAAGAAGAAAGAGTAGCATAGATAGAGCACATTGTAATCTTCTTTCTTCTCTTCTTGATTTCTTCAAGAACATTGTGGTTTCTTGAAGGCGATTGTTGTAACTTGTAAGAACCATTTGAGATAGTGCAGAGAGTTCGAAGGAACTCACGGGGACGTAGGCACATTGTCGATCCTCGATAACAAATTGCTTGTCTTCTTTCTTTCTTTGATTTTCTGTTCTTGTGTTCAATTGCTGAAATTATTTCTACAAGTCATTTTAGACCTGGGTGTTTAGAAGATCACCACCTAGACATCTTGTCAAGGTGATTTCCAATAGTTTCTCCCTTTTCTCTAGCAATGGCAGCGATCTTGGTTCGTTTCGGGATGAGGACCTTCACACAAAAAGCATACTAATGGCTCCTTCTTTTTGTCCCCTTATTTGGCATACTTCAACTTGTGAATGGGCGGATTCCCTGGACCACCCTTCTGATGCTTGTCTCTGTCTCCCCCACATTTGCCCTTGTTCTTGGAGGAGTCGAATCTCTCTAGTTTATTGAACTCCACCAAAGATTCTGCCACTGACATGGCTCGGGTGAGGTCTTGGACATCTCTTCTTTGCAACTCTTGCTTGGCCCATGGTTTGAGGCCATCCATGAAGGAGAAGAGAGCCTCCCTCTCTCCAAGATCAGAAATTTGGAGCATGAGTTCTGAAAACTCTCGCACATACTCCCGTGCTTCCCCACGTTGGGTGAGCCTTCGCAGTTTGGCTCGTGCCTCATCTTCCGCATACTCAGGATAGAATTGTTGACGGAATTCCCTCTGGAATTCTTTCCACATAGTAATGGCAGCACCCGCATACCTACGTCGCCACCATAATAGAGCAATATCGACAAGATACATAGAGGCAGTATTTACCTTGGTTATGTCCTTAATGATGTTCATCCCTCGAAAATATTGGTCAATGCCCCAAGAAAGTTGTCCACATCCTTTGCCGCTCGGATGCCTTTGAACTCCTTTGGCTTCGGCACATCCACCCTATGACTGGGTGTCATAGCAAGCATGCCACCTCTTCCCGCATGGACACAACCACAGCCTCCAAGGTGTCGTTCTTTTGCGTGAGTATGTCTACGGCATCGTTGAGGGCACCTTGCATCGCTGCCTGGAGATCCTCCCTCATGGAGGTTAGCTCCTCGATACTACCGTCGGTATCCTCGAACCTCTCCCGCATTTCCCCTACGACTAACTCCACCTTGGCCAAGCGAGCATCCATGCTTGACATCATATCCTTCGAGGTAGCCTTCTTGGCTGCCCTTCCTCGGGTCTCATGGCCATCATGGGCTAGGTTGCTAGCATCAAAAATGGTTGCCGTCTCTTCAAAATTCTAGTTATACCTTGGCTCTGATACCACTTGTCACGGGCTGCAAGCTTAAGTCGCTAACCGTGCGGCCTTAGGCTCGGAAACACCTCCTTGGAATGCCTAAGTCAGCCTTACTCTTGACTACTCAAGAGCACCACCCTCGAAGTTAGACCCGCTCAAAGAAAATAGCCAACACTAGAAAGAGAACATGAGACAAAGCTTGAGAGATTGCTATTGCTTGAATGAATGAGTGAATGATTTACAAGTGAAGGGGGAAGCCCTTTATATAGGGAGAGATCCCTTACATCTGTGGCTACCATCTTGCCAAGTGTCACAATCCTACAGTACTACAAGTGTAGTATGATTGTACAAGTGTAGTACAGAAGTACAAGGTATTACCCCACAGTGCACGTGTAGTACAATGTTGTACATTATAATCACAAAGTGTACTAGGAAACCCTCGAACACACGGGTCTCACGCGGGCCGTGACAGTGGAAACATAGTTAATAACTCTTTAAATTTCTCCCAAGACTGATACAAAGTCTCGTTCTCCTTTTGTACAAAGGTGGAGATATGTTTTTTTAAAGCATTGGTCTTATGTTGAGGGAAGTATTTATTAAAGAAGACATAGGTCATCTCATTCCATGACCCAATAGATCGTGGTCTTAGCGAGTACAACTAACTATTAGCTTTATCCTTCAAGGAGAAAGGAAAAAACTTGAGTCTCACGATATCATCAATTGCATCTTGACTATGAAAAGTCGCAATTACTTCCTCAAACTCCCTTATATACATATGGGTTTTCATTTTCCAAGCCATGAAATGTAGGGAGTAATTGTATCATCCCTGTTTTGAAATCTTGATGGCGAGTATTGGCTGGAAACATGATGCATGATGGTGTGGTTGTTCGGCTAGGATGCAAGTAATCCTTAAGTGTACTAGCAACATTCTCATTAGGGTTTTCAGCCATGTTAGCAAAATCTTCTAAATTCTCGTTTGGGTGTACACTAGGGTTTGATCTAGGCGAGGTTTCACTAACGGACGTGGAAGGAAATGGTGGCTCTATTTCGGGTCCTTTAATGAATCTACCTCGCGAATCTCTCGGTCTAAGCATACACCAAATGAGTAAAAAGGAAAAAAAAACATAACAAATAAAAGAAATCAAAAAATCAAAAACTTAAAGAAAGGAACAATAGTACCGTCTTGTCTTAGAGTTGACAATCTTCCTTGTACGTAAGTGATGAGAGTCATAAAATGCATCTAAACAATACTTAATTGTTACCATTTTAGGGTTGATCGAGGTTGGAATTACACTTTAATACCTTAATAACTCTAAAGTGTTATTCTTGAATCGTTGACTTATTTTAGTGCATTTTCAGGTACTTTGAGCTTAAAAAAAGAGATAGAAAAGCTATCATCACTTTAAACACGAAGCTTCAATGAATACTCGAGTGAGATAATGGTCGCGGAAGAGCCAAGATGAAGAGAAACCAAGAAAGGAGTTTCACTAAATTGCTAGAATTTCCCATACCGATCAGTCATTTTTGAAAATTAAACTGTATTGATGCAGGAAGAATCGGGACTCAACGTACCTGAAAATGCACCGAAGTAAATCAACAATCCAAGAATACCACTTTAGAGTTGTTAACGAATAAAAGTGCAATTAAAACCTATATCAACCCTAAAATGCTAATAATTAAGTATTGTTGTGATGCATTTTATGGCTCTCATAACCACGGCGCACAACAAGGCACAATCAACCACTTGCTGGGGGCCGCAGTGCACAGCAAGAGGAATTTTTTCCTCACTTGCTAGAGACCGTGACGTACCAAGCTTGAGCCACGGCGCCAAGTGCTGCTGAAGCTCCATCTTTAATCTTTAATTTTTAGACAAAATTCCTAACACATAGATTAGAAAAAATCCTGAACTAACCTATTTCCAATATTGATGACTGCATCTGTTTGAATACCACCACCAATTGTGACTCCTGTTTGACTAAAAAAGTCTAGATTCAATCCACTGATAATCCTAGCAGTGAGTGTGTGATCAAAACCAAATGGGTTTCCAATTGCTAAACACTGTTGGCCAACTCTTAGAGAAGATGACTACCCAACCTTAATTGGCTTCAACAGATCTTCAGAGGCTTCTACCTAACATGTTAAAGATATAAACCTCATACATTATAAATGAACTGCTACATTAGAGATTATATAAACAAAATAAAAGCTGCATGTACTGAAAAAATAATTTGATCAAGCACATTAGTCTCTTCACATTCCGTTCAGGAAGTGGCTCCCAAAACACTATACATATTTAATTTTACAATCCATCTTTAAACTTGATTTGAAATACAACACTTGGTCTGAGATGATCCGAGAAACCCATTATAATGCACTGATGTAGAATAGGTGCTCATCTTTTTGGTACACTCCCGGAGGGGTATGACTTTCTCTATAATCACTGTCAACCAAACATGAGGAGCTGACTAATGACACTTTTTGTCTGCCCAAACATGCGCATATTTTCCATTGTACAACACTTCCAATACCTGCAGATTCATATAGGAACCATTTAGAACATTTGAAACAACCGCAACAAATTTTGTGAGGCATCAAAATTTTCTTTGAGCACAATGAAGGACAATATCATACAAAAGGTTTGGGTTTCTTGAACATCTATGTCCAACAACATCTGTACTTATCCAGACTACCATCATCTCTCTTCATATATGACCAAATCAGTGCACACTGAATCAAGTTTAAGTGGAGGACCATCTAAAAGATAAGAAAAAAGAAGATTCTTCTAGAACCGACAGAGAATGAATTAGCAACTTCAAATCAACAAAGATATACTTTGAAGGGCAGCAGTAGCATAACTGCATAAGCACTAACCTAAATCCACAGATCACTCATGTTTTATTCATGATAAGTTCTGCATTGTACCATCTCAAAAGACTGGATTTATGTTCCGAAAAGAAAAAATAAAATGGCTAACAAATGACATTTCAAAACCAAGATAAGAGGTTTCACTAGAAAACGGTTTCTCCATCAACATAAAGTGTCACAATAATGCAGATCTTTCTATCTGGACACATATATGAACTAACATGAATATTAAGACAACTATGTCAACTGGTTGACAAACCACAAATTATGACTGTGATCGATGTGGTAATAGGAGTCTCAGATAAGAACTTTAGCCCAGAAGAGAACATATAGGTAAGCCTTGAAATGCATGGATTGCATTTCATTAATATACCATGATTTACAAACATGATTTGATATTTGTAACTCATATTGGTTGATATGGCTTACGTTGAATTTATCTCCACAATGTGGCACCAGAAATTTTCCCCACAATTCTGAGAGGTTAATAACTATGCCAACTTCTCTGCTGCTTGTGTGTGTACATTCATGAGCAAAAAATAAATAAGAAAGGGATGTTAGAAGCAAAGCACAACGCAGTGCTTATCTGCGCCTGGCTTCCTTCCCCTAAGATGCAAAAGAGATCCAATGACCCAAAAAGAAAGCTCCAGATTTACTACAACCTTTTGTTCCCTTCTGGCTTCTGATGCCTGCCCCCCAAAACCAAAAAAGCAGAGGGGAATAAAGCAGTCACCAATAAATTAGAGCATAGCAACTTGGTAACACAAGCTAAAAAATAGAAATGGAGATATGTAGTGGTAGAAGAACCTGCAGATCACTATGCTGCTACGCTTCTCTGAATGGTCCTGCCATGAATTTTTTTTCTAGCCTTCTCCTGCAGGAAGCAAAGGAAATTGTTGGCACTTAGGATCAACAATAAGAGTCCAGATTATCTATTTCCTTATTCTCAACTGGATATATTTCCATTTAAGTTTCTTTTACTGAATTTCCTAGTTTGCTTGGACACAGGAAAGAAAAACTTCGTCAACTTATATATTCCTTCAGATTTCTACTTGTAGCCTTTCAGTTTTGTACTCATTGATTGCTTTACATACCCAATCAAATAAATAAAAATAAAATAAAAGGGAATCAGATATTTGTGTGAAAATGTTCATGTATATGATGAGTATAAACCAAAACTGTAACATATGTATGTGCATTATTTTCTATTTTTTC
This sequence comes from Bretschneidera sinensis, assembly GCA_023935145.1. NCBI lineage: Eukaryota > Viridiplantae > Streptophyta > Magnoliopsida > Brassicales > Akaniaceae > Bretschneidera > Bretschneidera sinensis. The sequence continues at coordinate 43,204,013 of CM043701.1, forward strand.
CCTACTGGCATGAAATCCATATGAATGCTACACACAAGAAAATGATAAAGAGGATAAGACCAAACAGGAAGAACCTGCAATTAGCTTGCAAAGAACCCCATTTGAGAAAAGAGAAGTTCATTGCCAATTTGACCTAGAGATTGGAGAGATACAATTTCACTTCTATAGAACCAAAAATATGTTCTACAAAACTTCTAGCAAACAAATATATAACATAACCTATCTTAAAAGTATCTGTTTTTTCTAATATCTATACTCTGCAACTAAGCATAGTCTTTAAGGAAATCCAAACAATATGGTAAACTGACACCAACAGGCAACAGTAGCAGTAACAAATATAACACAGAACACAGTACAAAGTTAAACCACAAGCCAGAAAACTAATTCTGAGAAAACATAAAACTAAACTATTTCATGAGAAATCATGTAATCAACTTGATTTACAAAAACTTACTTATCATATAATTTGATGAGTGACATTGGTCTCTCGTGTCCCTCCACCTTCTGCTGAGGTTTTACTTTCACTGCTTGCCTTGATTCTGGTTTCCAACAGGATTTAGTGAGGGACTCACCCAACAGTTCAGAAATGTTTGTCGCCATTGCCTCAGCCTTCTCAAAATAAGGAAACTTTTCTGCCTTAAATTGATGAGACAACCATAGATACATAGACAATACTTGATGCCTACTCTCAAGATCCAAGAGCTCTGCGTCATTTTTAGCTGAACCTTTAGGCATGCCCATGGAAATATTAACAGGCACATTTTGACTGTAGGTTGAAGCAAACCTAAGAAGATGGTACATTGCTTTTGGGTCTCTAATATTAACTGGAGCAAAACAAAAATTGAATCGATCTTCCAGAGATAATCCTGGGACCTTCTCCAACATATTTGCTACCTTCTTTATATGATCATGTCGACACAAGAAGTATGATCCATCCAGACGACAATTTTCACTGAACTTCTCAAGCAGCTTGCAGAAAGTAATGCTGGCGAGTTGTCCAGCAAATAACTCAACCTGCTCAAAGAAAGGAAATAAACCCACTTTCTTAACTACTTCAAAAGGTTGTTTCAAACACTCAATCAGATAATCCAAATCTTCCATGTGTAAGGTTGTTGTAAGTCCGTCCGGATAACGGCTTCCTCTACGACCAGCTCTTCCAGCAATCTGTTTTACCTGTGATGCTGGAATTGGCACAATTTTGTCACCATTGTACTTTGAAAGGCTATGGAAGACAACCCTTCTTATATTAAGATTCAGGCCCATCCCCACAGCGTCACTAGCAACTAGCACATCAAATTCACTATTTTGATCGTTGAACAAGTTAGCTTGTTGTCTACGAGTATCTGGTGGTAGGGCACCATAAATAACACAACAACGGTGTTTAGTGTGCTTCTCAATTGCCATTTTTACCTCAAATATCTCTCTCCTAGAAAAGGCAACCACACAGTCCCCAGATCGAACATTTTGAAGATCTCCTAACAGGGTCTTGGCTTCAACTACTAATGGTTTGAACCTCTCACAATGGTGTTCATGCAAATCATCTCCCGTTTCTGAACAAACCTTTCGTACAACATCTAGGACACTTGGATCTCCACACAGATGTATCTCATCAGCTTTCAATCCAAGCAATGCACGTGTCCATGCATAACCTCTACATGGGTCTGCCATCATCTGGATTTCATCAATCACAGCCACATCATACAATTCATCCGTTGACACCATTTCCACGGTACAAGCAACATGATTCGAAAATGGAACATATTTCTTTTCCTGCCCCGTGTGAAGACTACAGTAAACCCCATTTGCATTCACCTTGTCAAAGACTTCCATAGCCAATAGCCTTAATGGACTGCAATAAATGCCCCTTTTTGCTTCCATAAATCGCTGCAAGGCATTGTAAGTTTTACCACTATTCGTCGGACCACAATGATAAATAATCTTACGCTTCATCGCCCGTGCAAAGGGAAACCATGTATGTGGTTTTGTAAGGTCTGCCGATTCAACCATACCCCGAAATCGCTTAATCTCAGCAGGGAACTCTTCAATACAAGACTCAACAAATATAGGGAAAAGAAACTTAACTGCCGCATCAGACGGACCAAGCGACACCAAATAGTGGGCAACATCAGCAGAACACTTCTTGAAGAAAAAGTTACGGAACTTTTTAGCAGCAGTGGGGAAAAATGACATGCCAATGTAAACTGCAAGAGCCTGATTAGCTGCCCACCTTGATTTTGTAAAGAAACTGAAAACTTCCTGTAGTGTTTCCCAATCAGATTGGTTCAGCTTTGCATGCTTTTCAGCATTGCGAAGCTCCCAATACAGTTCCACAGGATCACAAAGTTGAACGTGTACATTCCCAGAAATCTTACCATCACCAACATCCTCATTACTATGCTCTGATTCAGCAATGGTCGAATCACGAATTATGTTCTCACTAATATCATCAACCCTGCCTTCAGCCTCATTGACACCCTCAAAACCAACACTTTCTACAGAATCCATGCTATTATTTCCTTCAAAAACCTCCACTTTTGAATCGGATTCACTACTACCATCAACCTTATCCCCATTTTCAACCGTTGATGAAAACGGTCTCACGTTAATTAAGTTAAATTCTGAAAGATTAGGATTATCTGACGTCAGCTGGAGACGAACGAGGTCAATCAAGCTCGTGGAAATTTGGCGTTTGGGAATATTAAGAGTGGAACTAACTTGATATTTCTCCAATACCCAATTGTCAAATTGTCTAAAAGAATGGAAATATCGATTTGACAACAAAACCCTAAGCCTACAGACACTGTCCTTTGATGCATAGATTCTAAACAGAGACGTTGCTTGGCCTCTCGCCATTGAACTGAAACTCGCATAAGATCAAAATCTCAGTTCCCTTCTTTAAAAAAAAATAGTTCCCTTCTTTCCCTTTATGTGTCAAGTAAATTTAATATTTTGAAAGTCAATACATTGAAGCAACAAAAATGATTCCCAAAAACCAGAAAGAAATTCAAAAGCAACTAATAAGAAATGAAAATGTTCTAGTGGCTTGTATGGAACATACCTGAATTAGATGAGGGGAAGTGATTGGTTTAGAAAGAGAGAGAGAATGGAGGGAGAATGGTGGTCGGTGTTAAGCCACCAAAAACCCTAGACCATTGGCGGTTCTTGTAAACACAGATAAACCTGGCCTGAACTCATCCGAGTTGAGAATCCTGGCTCAGTAAGATTTGGGCTGCAAGCGAGACAAGCCCAGCTTAACTTTCGTGGGCTCACATTTTGGTAGTCTGTTTTCTTCTGTGAATGTTAATTAATGTATGTTTTGTTTTTCGCGGCTTTGAAGTAGCCGTAAGGGTCTTGAGTCGAGTATGCAGAAGGATGTTCCTCAACCTGTGCTAACGCAGCCTGAACTTCAGGTCCAAGGTGCTGCTCCTATCGATAGTAGCCAGAATCAGGTTCTGGGGCCTATTTCTGGTCCTGAGCTCCAGCATTCCGAGCCTACTGCCACCCCTCTGGCAGGTCAGGTCCCTAGACAAAGCGTGCTTCTGGCAGGACAGGTCCCTAGACAAAGCAAGCTTCAGTTTGCAGCTGGTCAACACCAGGTTTTGATGACAGCTAGTGGGTCCAGGCCAGGTCAGTTTGGGCCAACTGATTTTGTAGCTGGGCAGCATCTTAAAGGTAAAGAAACCCATCCTGTTTTGGACTTAGGCTCTATGACAGATTTAACTACCTCTTTGGGCTTACTTGGAACTTCGCTGGCCCGAGACCAAATCATTTGCCCTCTGGCCCAGTAGATCAGCTACACACTCCAGTCTTAAGCCCACTAGACGTTGCCCAGTCCCAGCGCATGTCTGGACAGTGTACGCTCCAATCTGTTTCTGTTCAGACCCCGTTTTCTTTTTATTTTTTGAAAGGATTCAGGCCCCGTTTTCTGATGGCATCCAACTTGTCAATTGCGCTTGAAAGGATTCAGGCCCCGTTTTCTGATGGCATCCAACTTGTCAATTGCGCAGCCTCTGTTGCCCGATGAATTCTTGTCTGTATCGGGTGTAAATTAATATATTAAAATTTATATCAATAAAAATTTTAGTGATAAATTTTAAAATTTCATTAATAATGATTGATTTACACTTGAATCAAGAATTTTTAAATGCTTTTTAGCAAAAAAAAACTCAAGTTCAAGAAAATTAAAAATAAAGAGAAAGAAGTTAAGGATTTCGTTTTAGGATGAATTTTTTTGTCCGTATTACTTTGATTCGAAGTTCATATGTAACGATGACATTACCTATCCTCCTCGGATCCCTTATCTGGTGTTATCTAGATATCCTTCGGCTAATAATCTGTTAGATGCAAGTTTTCAAGAGAAATATGAAGGGGATGCCTTCACAGCTTTTGTAAACACCTTCAAAAAATTAAAACCGAAAAGGAAAGGCATGAAGATGAGAAAGAAAAAGAGTTGATTTTTTCTTTTCTCCCTTGTATCCTTTTTTAGAAGTTTTATCTTCTTTAGCTTTGCTTTGTAGGATTAGGCCTGGGTTCATTCTTTTGTCCCCCCTATATTTCTTTTAATGTAATTTTCCTTTTGGGGTAAAGGGGAAAAAAAAAAAAAAAAAACAATCCGAAGGGGATTTAGCTCTCCATGTCCTCTCTATTTCATTCAATTCACTGTGAGTTTGGTGTTCAAATTATTTTTAAAATTAAATTAAAGGGTAAGATTGCAGCATAATTTCTTTTACCACATCAACAAGAAAAAAAAAATTATGCAAAATGCAAATTTCCTCCCTCCACCATGTGTCAATCAATATAGATTGTAAGTGTCACTCTCGTATGACCCTTCGTGCTATGTCTACTGATGACTGAACGGTACAGTGGCCCAACGGTTGCGTGGATCGTCCAAAATTTGGTTCGATAAAGTAGGTTGTTTCTAACAATACTTGTCAAAAAAGTGTAGATCTAAGTCGAGTCTCTTCCACGCGCACGAGCAAGATTGAGAGTAGTCCGACTGAAGAGGATGGTGAACTTAGTGTTAGAATATAAATCTTGTCAAGTTGATTCCAAAAATAATGTAGTACACTTTTCCGATCATCAATTGATCCGATATTGTAAAAGGTTCATAAATTAAAATAAAAAAAAAATCAATGGATTTATTGATTTGCTTAAGTGGCTATATATTTATTTAAGAAAAAATTGAATTGATGAGTTTATATTGGTCATTTCACTATAAAATAGACCAAATGAAGAAGAATTTGAGAAAATTTGGATCCAACTTATAACCTGAGGGATAAGACTTTTGGATGAGTGTTGCACTTATGTACAATATATATATTTTTTTTTTGGAAATAAAACACGAAGGACTGTATTTTGTAAACTTAACTGCAATGAGTAGGAATATTTTGTAAACTAAATCAAAATATGAAGCACTGATGGAGCGTTGAGTTGTAGAAAATGTTTTTTTAATAATTTTAACATTTTTAATATTATGTTAAAAATAAGTGTTGGTTTTCAAAATTTATTAAGAATGTATAAATTATTGAAAAAGTATTTAAGAAAAATAATTTTCATTTTCTACAACTAAACACTGTTGAGAATACAACAGATTTAGTCAAATCAGCAAATAAAGGCTGATTTGTTGAGATTAATTATATTGATTGATTTAGCTTGATTGTAGGTAATTGATTAGGCTAAATTGATGTAATTTGTCTGCAGAGAATGTGTATAATAGAAGCCTCTGTATAGTGTACTTCACACTGAGAAATACAATTCTTTTCTCTCTCTTTGTACTCTCTTTGTGAAATACCAAACTCTGAATTTCTTCATGGTATCAGAGTTTTAGGATTTTGAAACTACAGAGGGCAAAATCTTCTTCCTTTTCTCAGTTTTCATACTTACTCTTACAAGTTGGTTGTATGCTGCGGGAAACAAATTAATTTCTGTAAGCTTGCAAATCAGAGAACTTCACTCGGTTTAGACATTTTGTCAAACACGGGGAGTGCATCTTGAAGTTTTCTTCTTCAATTGGAAAACCAGAGTCCAATTAGGGCTCAAATTGCAATTAAAAATTACTTAAAGCCTAATTGGTACCAACCCAGATTCAAACAGAATTCAATGTGTTTGCAACAAGCTTATCCCAGCCCAGACTCTAGCAAAGTTGCCTAAGCCCAACGCCACAAGGCTTGCGTGACCAACTCAGATTAGCCTAACACGCGGATCAGCCTAACATACGACCCGCGTGATAGGCTCGACTTGCGTGACTGACTAACCTGCATGATTGCCCTAACCCTCGTACCAGACCAACTGGTTCATTCTCTAATCCAACCCAGATTTCAGTCCGACCTAGTCTGGATTTTCTCAAAAAAAAAAAACAATCTCCTCAATTTTTCCAAAGGGGCAACAGATTTGTTAATGGGGTTTACAGTACTCTTAACAAGTGCACATGACCACTCGACTTGCGTGATTGCCTTGACCCACGTACCCTAACCCGTGGTCTAGACCAGTCGATTTATTCCCCGATCCGACCCGGTTCAGATTTTCTGTAAAAAAAAAAAATCTCTCCTAAATTTTTCCAAATGGGCCACAAGTTTGTTAGTGGGGTTTACAGTACTCTCAACAAATAAAATATCTAGGCAAGCTCTGGCTAGAGAAAGTATTGGGTTTTAAGTGGTCCATTGTGACTTCCCTCACTTTCCTGGGAACTTACCTGGTTGTATTTTCGAGATCACTGTCTACACCACTTTCTCCCTAATGGCTTCCAATGTTGACAACACCAAAAGCCCTAAAAAATTTGATGATCCAAGCCACCATTTGTATCTCAGCAGTTTCGACAATCTAGGTGTTGTTTTGGTTTCTTAGTCATTGACCGAAACCAATTACACCACATGGAATCAATCCATGCTCATTGCCCTTGACACCAAAAACAAGATTGGCTTCATTGATGGCACTATTCCCAAGCCTGCCAAATCATCTACTGCAGAATATCGCCAGTAGTCCCACTACAACAATATGGTAAAAGCTTGGTTAATTAATTCTTTTTCCCATGATATTTCTACTAGCGTTATTTTTTGTGATCTTGCTCGAGATATTTAGGTAGATTTGAAGGATCGTTTTTCCTAAGTTAATGCACCTCGAATGTATCACCTTGAACAAGAAATTCATAATCTTGTTCAAGGCAATACATCGGTGGCAACATACTTTACCAAGCTGAAGCTATTATGGGATGATCTTGCATCACTTCAATCTCATTTGTTCCAAGAAGACATCGCTAAATAATAGCAGTACCAATGAACCATGAAGTTCCTCATGGGCCTTAATGAGTCTTTTGATGCCATCCGTGCACATGTATTGTTGATAGACCCTCGACCCACAATCAGTCACATCTACAGCTTGGTTCTTCAAGAAGAATGCCAACGGAACATTCAGACTCTTTCACTCATCGATGGTGTTGCCTTAGCTGCCAAAGGTCTCCTTTCCACATCGAAAGATGGCAAAACGTTCCATAAGCCACGACCAAAATGCACTCATTGCCACAAAGAGGGCCATACTGTTGATCGTTGCTACTTCATCCATGGGTTCCCACCTAGCTCCCGTAAGATTGGCTCGGGTTTCAAACCAAGTGCACACCAAGTTTCTTCTGCTGACAACAAACCGCCCACTGGCAATTTTCCTTTCACTCTTGATCAATGCCAACAATTTTTAGCCATGCTAAATATTGCCACCCAGTCCCACCATATAGGTACTTCTGAGTCATCCTTATCAGGTAAACCACCTCTCCTCTCTCCTGAAACACTTTGGATTCTTGACAGTGGAGCTACTTATCATATGGTGTGTGATGAGAGCCATAAAATGCATCTCAACAGTGCTTAATTGTTAGCATTTTAGGATTGATCTCGGTCTTAATTGCACTTTTATATGTTAATAACTCTAAAGTGATATTCATGAATCATTGGCTTAATTCTGTGCATTTTCAGGTACTTTGAGTCCAAAAGAGCTGGAAAAGATATCATCACTTAAAGCACAAAGATTCGATACATATCAGAGTGGAGGAGTGGTTATGAAGAGACAAAATGATGAAAAACATTCAAAATCCAAGAGCCAATGCATGCTAAGAGCAAAAGGAGTGATTTCAGCATTTGAAGAAGCTGGAGCAACAATGTGCGCCGCGGTGTGGCAAGAGCAGCGCCGCACCCTCCAGCACCACACTACCTTGCACCCTCCTAGTGCCGCGGAGTGGTTAGGGCAGCACCGCACCCTCCAGCAAAGCACACTCTCGGACCAAAGGTGAGCGCTGCAGCACCCAGAAGGGAGAGGTGCGACGCGCACACGGTCTCCTGACCTAATTAGGATCTCTAAGTGACAATTTTGAGCCCACAAATACCCTTGAACCCTTGTATTATAAATAGATCACTTAGGGTTTGATATTATCATTATTCAAATCATCTTTTTGAGAGGCCGAAGGCCGGGGAAAACTCTATCAACCACGAGCCCCATGGCCAACTAATCTCCAAGCAAGGCAAAGGGATGAATCCCTATGTATAGTTGTTCTTATTTTCTAGTCTTGATTCATTGTAGTTTGGATTTATTATCATTAAAAATTGTTATGATTTATTTTTTAGTCTAATTAGAAGATTTTCCATTAACCCAGTGATTGCATCTTTCTCCCCCATATAAGTCTAGTCATGCTCTTCTTATGTGATGTTGTTAAAGTGTGATTGAGTTCAGTAGATTTCTCTTATAGATTTGTCCATTACTGCGGTATTGTCATTATGATATATTGTCGTTTCTTGATAATCTATAATTTAGGTCATGTGTGCTTGAAAGTAAAGAGTATTCCATAACAATTACATTAGGGTTTATAGATGTACTTTAATTGAATATTTGCCGATTGCTTGTTTGGGATGTGAAACTTTCAATCGAGATAAAAACAATTGAATCAAGGTTAGAATAAGGCAACGAAACTAGGGAGGATTCCCGGACCCCTGTTGTTCTATCATATTTACACTAATTCACATTACTTCAATATCAAAACTCAAATTTTCTTATTTAACTTTTATCGTTCGTTTTAAAGTTTGCACTTTCCCTTGTAGATCGCTCGTCTCCCTGTGGAATCGACACCCCAAAGCTGTGCTACAACTTCCGCATTACTCTTTGGGCGTAATCAGTGTGTTCTCCCACTGATTTAACCTACTCTATTCCTATACATGGCCGTACTGTACGACTCCTAGATGACTCTCATGCTGTGGTAACCCATATTGGTTCTGTCATTTTTTCTTCCTCCCTTATTTTGAAAAATATCCTTTGTGTCACTTCCTTTCATTTTAACCTTATTTTTGTTCGTGTGCTATGTCAAACTCTCAATTGTCTAATTGTTTTTTTTGCTCATCTGTGCCTAATTCAAGACCTACTCTCGATGAGGATTATTAGACTGGGCACTGAGCGGGATAGCTTGTATTACTACCAAAACGAATCCTGCTCGTTGTCAGGTAGCTACATCAAATCCCCAACTTTGGCATCGTCAACTTAGCCATTTATCCAATAAAATTTTATCTTTACTTTCCAATAATGTTTTTGAAATTTGTTCAAATTTAGAAACATGTTATATTTGCCTATTGGCTAAACAAACCCGTCTTGAATTTCCTTCTAGTTCAATTTCTTCTACTGCACCTTTTCATTTAATACATGTAGACATTTGGGGGGTTACTGTGTTCTATCTCTCATTGGGGCACAATATTTTCTGACCATTGTCGATGATTACACTAGATGTACTTGGGTATACTTAATGTGTCATAAGTTATATACCCGTCACTTTCTTCTTTCTTTTATTCGGCTCATTGAAAACCAATATTCTACTACGATCAAAATTGTCCGTAGTGATAATGGGCCCGAATTTGACCTTTCCTCCTTCTATTCAAAAAATGGCATCATTCACCAAATGAGTTGTAACTCCACTCCTCAACAAAATGGAGTCGTGGAACGTAAACATCATCATCTTTTGAATGCTTCTCGACCTCTTCTTTTTCAAGCCAATATGCCTAAACACTTTTGGAGTCATGCTCTCTTCACTGCAACTTATTTTATAAATAGAACACCCACTCCTCTTTTGAGAGGGAAATCTCCCTATGAGAAGCTACACAGTACCCCACCTAAATACGACCATCTTCGAGTCTTTGGATGTCTTTGTTATGCCTCCACTGACTTCCACCATCCTTCAAAATTTGATCCCCGTGCGACCCGTTGTGTTTTCCTTGGCTATCCATACGAACAAAAAGGTTATGAGCTATATGATCTTGCAACTCACCAAACCTTTGTATCCCATGATGTCTTCTTTTATGAGGATCAGTTTCCTTTTAGCCAAAGTACCTTAAAGTCACAATGTACCTTAGAGTCACCCTCTATTGTTTTACCTCATCCTATTGACTCTCCAGATCTTCCTTCTGAACCCTCTACCCAACCATATACTTCCCCACCTAATGATATTCCCCCTTCTCCTACCCCACCTATACAAGTTCGGCGATCCAAATGTCAGATCCAGTCTCCTGCCTACTTATAAGATTTCCATGTTGAACAAGCATTCCCGCCTCGGCTTATCCCATCATCTAACTCGACGTCGGTCCGCTCCTCAGGTACTATTTATCCTCTCTCTAATTTCCTTTCTTGTGATTCTTGTTTTCCTACACACTCATGCCTTCATCATTGCTATCTCCCTTGCACAAGAACCCAAGTCATTCTTACAGGCTATGCAAGATCCCAAGTGGTGCGAAGCCATGCGTGCTGAAATTGATGCCTTGGAAACCAACCATACTTGGACTTTGACTTCGCTTCCACCCCACAAGAAACCTATTGGTTGCAAACGGGTGTACAAAATCAAACACAATCCAGATGACTCTGTGGAACGTTATAAGGCTCGTCTCATTGCCAAAGGCTATAATCAGAAGGAAGATATCGATTACTTTGAAACCTTTGCTCCTGTTGCCAAAATGGTTACTGTTTGCACTGTTTTTGCCTTTACTACTGCACTAAATTGGCATCTCCATCAACTTGATGTTAATAATGCCTTCCTGCATAGAGACCTGGATGAATACGTCTACATGCACCTTCCTCCTAGTTTCGGATAAAAGGGGAATAACCGAATCTGCAAGCTCAACAAGTCCCTATACGGCCTCAAACAAGCCTCCAAGCAATGGCATGCCAAGCTTTCTTTCACTTTCATTAGTGCCGGATATAAACAGTCTAAAGCAGATTATTTCATGTTCGTCTGATCCTACGAAAATAGTTTTACAATTGCCTTGGTATATGTATATGACATCATCTTGGCAGGAAACAACTTAGAACAGATTGATGCACTTAAGAAATACTTAGGAGAATGATTTAAACTCAAAGACCTTGGCATTCTGAAATATTTTTTGGGTATAGAAGTGGCCCACTAAAAACTGACATCCTTTTATCACAAAGGAAATACACTTTGGAAATACTTGAGGAAACTGGATTTATTGGTACTAAACTGGGAAATCTACCCATGGAACCAAATCTGGCTCTTAGTGAGACTAATGGAGAACTACTTTTAGATCTGTCTTCATATCGAAGATTGGTTAAAGTAAAGGTAAAGTAACAAACAACAAAACATACCTCCTTTGCTTTAGTTGAGCAAACCACTTAACTAACAGAAATTAGAATTTAAGTGAAAACAAATACAAAATTACACCCCAAAACATGATCATGAACCCCAGATAATAGACATAAAATTAAGCAAATTAACCTAAAAAATGGAAAAGCAGATCACATCAATCACATGCATGCATGGGACCGAACTAGTTTTGTTGAATTTACCACAAATTATCTTGATACTTCATCAATAAAAGTTCCATCCTTGCGCTTATGAGTTTCAGTAAAAAAAATTTATGCGCCCGGACTCATTTCCATGTTTCATCTCCTACCATTTATGAAAAGAGTTCAAACAATTACTCAATACAGTATATCTCAAATGAAAGATTGGATGAATGAAGCAAAGCAACTCACATATTCATCCCTATTTCTAGCAAAACTCTTTGATCCGGTCATGTGAGGACATTGTTGTCTTTCACGTGCTGCTGTTCCTATCGTAGAATATTTCTACACCAACGATAAACTAAGTGACTAATAAATCATTAAAAGAAAATAGAAACAATGAGAATTCAAATGAATATAATTATGAAAAAAAAAACCTCACTCTGCTCAAAAAACCAATAGTTCACAAGTTGTTTCCACTGGTCTTGTTCTACTCTTTTTGGGACATTATTGCTCAAAACTTGTTGTTTTGTTTTGTTTCTCACGTGGTCCCTTTTAAACACATACCTGTAGTCCTTCTATTTTTTTCTGATCATCCTCAATAATTTTTGTCGATCGCCTCAATCATAGGATAATGCAACTTCCTCTGCCACAATGAAAAGAAATAATACAAATAAGCATTTTTGGTGTTAGGGAGTATATGTATATACAACACCACAAAAAAAGGGAAGAAAAAGTTGTTGTTAATTACCCGAATCAATAAAACAAGGTCATTTTTGTAGTTGGAAGGTACCTTCTTCCAATCCGTGTAACCAAGCGAACAAAGGTTCTTTCTCTTTGCAAGTTTGCCCAACCAGCTACTTAATATTTGCCCACCTTTTTTCACAGGTTGATTACGTGCATTGAAGTGTACAATAATTTTCTCCCCACGTTCCAAGGACCACACTTGTGATGTTCGCATGACACGTGTTTGCTTTCTCACCCTCCCTTCAGAATCTATACATTGAAAACATAAATTTTATAATTAGTATAACAATGTGATTCAAACTAGTTATAAAGAGAATGTCTTATGAAACAAAAATTACCAATTATCTCGCATTGTTCATTATCAGTGTTTTGACTTTTTGTTGTTATTAGCTCAATATCATAATCATTTTGAGAGTCACGATCATCTTCAAGGTAATACTCATGCTCATGTTCAATATCTTCTTGATATTGTGAAGACCCAGCTAAAGATTGGTTTGACATAGTAGCTCTAACTGAGGGAGGAATATATTTTGACCTAAACATGTTGCAATCTGTATACATAAAAACATAAACATGCTTATATCTCACAAGTCCATCAAACACTAGCCTAAAGTAAACAAGTCATTGAAAAAAGCTCAATAACATGTCATTGATGTTATTTAAATATTTTTATATATTTCCTTAATATTTCAACAAAAGATGAACAAAATTCTTACGATTGAAGATATAAAATCAATAACATGTTTCTCGCATATGATATTGCACAAATACCAAACTCAAACAGGATTTTGGCTGTTAGAAGAAACCTAAAGGCTTAGAAGAAAGCTTAAGAGGGAGGAAATGATCTTAATCATTACAACTCAAAACCTTTACCAAATAGTAAACACTTATAAATCTAATAAAAAATAATTCACCAAGACTACACATTAACAAATTGCTTATATAATTGATACTGCATATAGAAAGCAAAACCAATATTTTCATACTTTCAATTAATAAAATTAAAGCCACATGGCGTGCACTCGAAGAAGTCATGTTGGAATATTATTTTCTGAGACCAGCATGCAATTTCAATATTAACCAATGAATAATTTTACTATTTCAACATACAAAATCAGTTCCTACTTACTAATCCTACTATGGACAAGTCCCACAATGATAAATCCATAAAATCTCCATTCATGAATCATAATGCAAAAATTAACAAGATTTTTCATTTAGAGTTATGAAGTAACCTTTCAGAACTAGAGAGAAAATTACTTAAATGAAGACTTGCTCATGATTAAGTTATTTAGACCATAATATATAAATTGACCATGAAAACTTGAAAAGCCATATCCCTTTCATTATTAATCCACAAGATGAAGCATTAATTAGAAAACAACACTTGATGTTGGCAAAAGGACTCAATAATAATTTTAATCCAGAGGAGAAGCAATGCCAAACAACATAACTTCTATAAAACTATGAACAGGACCGAATGAAATTTGGAAATAAAATCATCTAATATAGGCAAAATAGTAATGCAACTCACTGGAGCTGTAACAGATACATTGCATATGTAAATAAAAACAGAAATTGGCAAAAAGATTTTTTCTCCTTCAAAAGGGAAAGAAAAAAAAAAGAACTTTCCACGACGTATACCTCCTGTGCAGGTGCTGATGCTGCAGCAACCCCTGTGCAGGTACTGGTGCAGCACCAACCCCTGTGCAACGGCCATTCCACATCAGCTAACTGATGTTTAAAAATGTTTTAAAATATTAAGATCTTTAACGAAAAGAGCTATTCCACATCAACTAACTGATGCAAAATAGAACAATCTAACAATTTAGTTTTTCATAATTATATTAAATATTAAGTAAAGAAAAAGATGCATGCCGTGTCAAGGAATAAAAATATAATTATTCTATACACGTTCTATACACGACCAACTGAACATAAAAGATACTTTAGAACAATAGTGGATTTGGATCCTCTCAATTTGATAATTGAAATGGAAGTCAAGTTAATAGTGAGATAAAATGTCACGTCATCAAATGGAGACTATCCAAATCCAAGTTTGTCATGGTGGTATTCAATCTCACCATGATTTTGATTCAATTTCAATTCTCAAATGGAGAGGATCCACATCCAACAAGAGAATAATAATGAGATAGGAAACCCTCACCCATCAAATCTCACACATGACACACGTTACATCTATCTTAAAAAACTAAATAAGTTCACATATAATTCAAATAAGGCAGTAGAACTTACTCTTTTTCACCCAGCTTCACTTCAGTGCCCCCAAACTCAGGCAAAAGAATAATGTCACCTTCCTTCACACTAACATGGATAAGCTTCTTATCTCAATTTCCTTTTCAAATTTCCACAGAAATAATATGGAACACAATCATGGAATAACTTAAAATTTCTTAGGTATGACAGATCATCACAAGAAAAGAGAAATTGCTTATACAACTAAGTATACTAATTTCTAGTAGAATGAGCACACAAGCAGGAAGAAACTATTATGCATGCATTCATAGGTGCCACTGAACACTGAATCTGGATTGCACACTCAAACCCAAAAGATATCATATTGAACTAAGAATAAAAAAAAAATTAATAGAAAATCATATTAGCATAAAAATAAAGAGCAAACGCAAACCCAATTGTAATTGATATATGAACAAGTTGGTAACTCAAATCTAATAATACCAGGGGCTGATGTTACATAGGGGCTGAGTGAGCTAGCAAAGCAAAGAATATACCGAAGAAGAAAACCCAATTGTTGAAGACTGAGTGAGCTACAAATTTGCAATGGCTATGCAGAATTCATGAGACAAAAGAAAGAATATAATAAAACATTACAAATCTCCTTGACACATATCAGCATCATATAAATACACATATAAATACAAGTATATGGAAATGCACATATGAATAAGTGTATATCTAAACTTACTCAAAACTGGAATCTGCAAATATAGATACATACAATAGATCTTGTTTTCAAAAAATTATTAAATTATTTTTAAAGAGTTGAGCAAACACTTTTATTTAATTGGATAAAATCACACCTTAAATTGGAGTTTGCGAAGGATGTCCTAATTCAAGTTTCAAAACTTTCTGCTTTACATGATTCAACTTGGCATAATTTATATTCAATAGAAAATATAGCACTTACCACCAAACACCATTACACAATTATGAAGCATTTTTATTTCTATACCATGATAATTAGGCAAGTTAAACATTGTTATAAGGAAAAATACAACTAACTATTTGATCAAGTAAGGCACATGATTAGAGTTATATAACAAACGCGCACACATCAAAACTGTGTATAGAAAAAACTCAGAAATGGCATTAAGTCTATATGATCATTCAGCGAAATGCCCAATTCATATTACACTAAAAAAGATTTATAATTTTTCAAAAAAGATTGGTATCTTCATCAATGTCCATCCTAGCCCAAGTTGAGATACAATCTAATTGATCGTCTACCACTACATTAGAAGGCATGCACTGATAGTAAGTGTCATTATCATATTCCTGCGTTTTTTCCCCCATTTCATATAGATCCCTTGGCTTTATGATCACAACATGATACCATTCCTTTCTTGTTGGGTCTTACACATAAAACACTTGTTTTACTTGAGATGAAATAATGAACGGGTCATCCTTCAATAACTGACCAATGTGTATGAACCTAGACAAGTTCATGAGAATGCACCCATCTGCATCTTTCTTTAAACTATTGGGTGAATTAATATCCACCCAATCACAATGGAACAACACAATCTTAAACGCCCCATAGTAATCCAACTCGATCATATTTTTGAGCACACCATAATACATTTGATCATCCGCTTCAACCATAACTCCCGAATTTTGAGATCGTCTAAACTTCTCACGTTCCTTTGTTTGGAATTTAAAGCCATTGATGTTAAATCCATTAAATTTCCTAACAACATTATTCGGACCTCGAGCAAAAGAAATTATTTCATCTGAATAATTGTTATCTACCATCCATGGCACCTAAACATTTTCCAACAATTAATATGAGACAACATCAGTCAATGTTTTATTTAACACACTTATAAAATTTAAAGACAATTGATATTATGTCTAACCTATCTTATAAGCCATGAGGAAAATTTCTCAACCAACTATTTCTATTTGAGACTTTGTATTGGTTGATTTGAACGGTTGATTAGTCTTTGAGCCGTCAAAACTTCGCTGCAATGATTGATGTTTTTATCAAACTGTTAGCCCTCACATGGATAACAAAACATAATAACTACTCAATTTAAACAGATAACTAAGTTCTTTTATTGATACTAACCTATGAAGGTGAGAAAGTTTATCATTATGGAGAAACACATAATGATGCGCTTGAGCCAATGACATGTCATCGAGCTCAACACTTACAATCTTTCCCATAATCCTTCCACCCGAGGAAAACATGTATTCATCCGGATAATTGACAGTATCATTGTTCCTTTGGGGGCGGTTGAATTTACAATAATTTACAGTATTCGGATAATTTTTTGGCTTTGCAAGGTATTTAGTGTGCTTGAAATCTTACGTACATAATAGAAGTCGACTTGAGGGGTCAATTGCTGAAGGGTACAATGGGGAAGAGTGTCTAACATATTGCTCCCGGAGGCTAAGTGAATGATAAGATGAACCATAATGGTAAAGAAACCAGGGGGAATATTTTCTCTAAATGGCAAAGTGTCAAAGCAACACGCAACTCCAATATGTCAAGCTCTTGGGGATCAAGGGCTTTAGAACATAAAGCTTTGAAAAATGATGATAACTCAGAAACAACTGCTACAACATGTCTAGGAAAAGATGCTCTTAAGGCAATAGGAAGGATTTCTTGCATCAATATGTGATTGTCATGACTCTTTAAGTTTGACAACTTACGATCATTTATGTTGACACATCTTGAGATGTTTGATGCATACCTATCAAGAACTTTAAGATTTGCCAAAACTGTCAAGAAATTGTGCTTCTCCTTCGTAGACATAGTGTAGTATACTGGAGGCTAGTGATCTTTTCCATTAGGAAGAACAACTAAATGGAGGTATTTTCTAATACCAATTTCCTCGAGATCACGACATGCTTTTTTTTTTATTATCTTTAGTCTTACCATCTATATTCAATATTGTTCCAATCAAATTATCACATACATTCTTCTCTATATGCATCACATCTAGATTATAATGCAAGAGATTGTCTTTCCAATAAGGTAACTAGAAAAAATACTTCATTTTTTCCACAAAGTATCTACAACTCCCTCATCCATGGGAAGATCCTCCTTATCAACATTTTCTAGGAAATCATCCACACCCTCAAAAAGGTTATCAGCTTCATCCACTAGTACTTGCCTCGTAGAGGTACCAACATCCTCTCTTGCTCTCTTCTTAGAAGGCTTTGAGGTTTTACCATAGATGTAGTTTTCACCCTCTAGTTGTCTTAAAACACCGTGTCCAGAAGGTGGAACAAGAGCAGATCCCAACTCTATGGTGCCATCAAACTGATCCTTTTGAAAACCAAACTCATGGTTTTCTTCTAACCATCGACGATGACCTATATAATAACACTTTCCCCTGTGCTTTAACCATATAGAATGCGTAGAGTCCCCACAACATGGACAAGCAACACGCACCTTGGTGCTCCAACCAAATAAGTTTGAATATGCTGGAAAATCATTAATAAGAAGATAAACGCATAGCTTAAAGCTTTGATTGGTGGACGCATCAAATACATCAACACCATCCCATAATTGTTTCAAATCTTCCATTATAGGCCGCAAAAAGATATCAATACCATTACCGAGGTTTTTCTCACTAGGAATCACCATTGAAAGGATGAACGATGTTTGCTTCCTACAAAGCCACAGTGGCAAGTTGTATGGGACCAAAAGAACGGGTCATGTGCTATAAGTAGGACTCATTGTTCGAAAGTGATTGAACCCGTCACTACCTAGGCCAAGCCTAACACTACGAGAATCAGCTGCAAAATCGGGATACAAAGTATCAAATTCATTCTAAGCTAATCCATCTGCCGGGTGTCTTAAAATCCCATCCTTTGTCTGATCTTTATCATGCCATCTCATCAATGAAGCCGCTTTAGATGACATATATATCCTCTTCAATCTTAGTATTAGAGGAAAATAACGTAATACTTTAGTTTGATATTTCTTTTTAGATTGAGCATCCCTCTTATTCAACAGATCCTCATCATCAGCATTGTTTTTAACCCATTGTGGCACACCACACGCATGACAAAATTCATCATTCACATGCTCACCCCAATACAATGTGCAGTCATTAGGACAAACATGAATCTTCTCATAGCCAAGACCCAATCCTTTGATAATCTTCATGGCTTCATAATAATTTGATGGTATTGGAGCACACATCGAAAATTCCATGTTAATAAACTCAAGCAACATAGTAAGAGATTTACCAGACCACCCATTCAAACATTTGATGTGTAGTAGGTATAACATAAAAGTTAACTTTGTGAAATTCTGACAACCCAGATAAAGTTCATTATCATAATCTTTCATCAAATTGCGATACTGAGTCATCTCATCAATAGCAGAACAAACTGGATGTTCGACGTGTAAAGGCTTACCACAATTATTGAACTCAAACACACCATAGGCCTGTTGCTCTTCACCATGCTCATTTGAAGATCCCACTTCGATTCCTACATTTAATGGTTCATTGTTTTGGTTTTCACAAGTAACCTCGAAGGCACCTCAGAGCATACCCAACACGTCATCTCGTCCCATGAAGCCAATTAGAACACTAGTGGGTTCTAAACTAGTGTGAGTGTGGTCTATACGAGAGATTTTCTCCCCATGAAAAACCCACTCAGTGTAACCTGGACTAAACCCATTATACAATAGATGCTCCTGAACAAATTCTGGTTCGAATGAAGAACAATTACCACATCTCCTATATGGACAAACAATACTACCACGACCACAAGCTTTCTGACAAGCAAATATAACGAAGTTTACAACTCCATCCATATAAGCTTTACTCGACCTCGGTTTATCTATCCAACTTTTATCCATTTTAAGATGACGCCAATAGACTTTCCTAAAACAATATTAAGAAAGTCAGAATTGAACTATTTTTGGCAAAAGAAGGCATAATCACAAACTTAGATTTGATTGCTAAATGGATGGACTGAAATTGATAACAACAAATTAATAATCACAGGTTTGTACTCCATATATTACAATTGGCCTAATCGAAAGTAAGTATTTATTTGTTCTAGTGATTTCATTTATTTGTTCTAGTGACTTCTCTTTAAACAAAGAGAAATCTTTCTAGGCAACTTGATACAAACTCAAGCTCATGTTGGCACCCAAAACAATTAATGTTTGACACAAGGACCAGCCAAATTAGAAAACAACTTAGAACTCAGATTAAACATAGCTAACCAAAACTATTAACTCCTCGAAACAAAATCCAACCAAACATAAACAAAAGTGATTCTTGGTGTAACCCTTTTTTCAAAGGTGTCTTGGTGGATCATAATGTATATAATTTACTAATAGAAAAATACCAAACCAGCAAAAGCAAGCAAATGCAACCTCTAAAAAATGTAGCATTAACAAATGTAGGCTGAATCAATTGCATTATCGTTCAAATTTGACTCAAACTTGACTAACAAATGAATGAGATATCAAACTGGAAATTACTCAGCTGACAACTAAAACTATCAACATTTTAGATAAAGACTTCAAACTTTAATAACCAATTTTAACAACCGAATGTTTCCATCATCTACTCCATTATACACCCAGTTGAATTATACCGTATGAAATGGAAGAAAAAAAATTGTACCATAAAGGAAACAGCTATAGGAACCAAGCATCATTTTCGGACTAAATTTCTCTTTACCAGAAAATATTTAAAAAGTTGAACAAAATAGTTACCTGGATGAGCAGATTGAGTAGCAAGCCCAAGTGGTGTTTCTTTTTGCATGCAAAATGGGATCAAAGGTGAGTAGACAAAAGCAAAGTAGGAAAACAAATATTTAACAAGAGCCAACCCAGTCCAAAATCCAAAATACATAGTTGCATTGCATGTCTGCCCACATGTTGCTTAGTACATGCATTCAGCAAACTAGCCTACAATTTAAAAACTTCATAGCACGTCTTCTTTGGGGCAATACAAAATTATGAACAAACTGTTTGGTGCTGGCACGGAAGTCAATCCTTCAATTTTCTTTTTACTGGCACTAAGATAAAAATTTATCAAAGTGAAACACAAAGCGTCTCATAGCAATCAAATCTTAAATCAAGAGCATAAAATGATCATGGTATTTTGAAGCTGAGACACATGTTGATAACCTATCAGGAAGAATGGTAAAATAGACTCACAAAGTTCTCTTATATCTTACACACATATAAGGAAAAGTTCAAAATGAATAGAAGTTCAAATGTAAGTATTACTGTAAGCTTTAGAGCTAAAATTCATCTGCTTTTAAGACATAAAGTGGCATGATTTTTAAAACTAAATGTGCTCATCAAACATGTTACATAAAATGTTATTTACTGCTTTCACAATGACTATATCAGCACTAAGGAGCTCGAAGATTTAGACTCTATTTTCTTTCTCTACCTTCCTAGAAATTCACACATACAGGAATGCAATAGTGATCTCTCCCTTCAATAAAACAATATTCAATAAATAAGAGGTCACCCTTCAAACAAAATAAAAATAAATGAGAGGTCAGATGCTCTATGACCGGTTGTATAAAATTCTCTTCAAACAAAATTACTCAAGTCAGAGATACAAATTGAGAATATTAACCATTCATAACCTTCTTCTGAACAATACCATGTAAATTCTTCTGACCAATACAAATTGAGAATTTTAACCATTCATAACCATCTTCTGACCAATACCATGCAAATTCTTCTAATCCAATGAATAGAGAAAATTGGGCAGCATTTTGTTAAAAGTATAACACAAACTATTCATACACATACATGCGTAAGATTTATGAGCAGCGAATTGAAATTAAAAAAACTCTAATTCAAGTAATTTGAGACCTTAATTATAAAGCATTGCATGGCACTAAATATGTTTAAATGAAAGAACAGAATTTCATACTAGTGTTCAAAACATCAAGGACCATGTACCCTACATGAAAGAACAAGTAAGACAGGGAACCTAACCTTTTAAACTGTATTAGAATCAAGCGGAAATAGAAGAAATAATTCAAGCATTCATTCTACTTGAAATGGTTGTGCAATGAGTTGTCTAGCAACTCCACCAGCTGCCAAAGCAGAAGAAAAAGAGAACTCAGAGCCTATAATCAATGCTGAGAAGGAAAAAAGAAAAACAATTTAATAGTTTTGACACCAAAACTCCATTCATTCATGAAAGAGTGGTGATAATAAATAATGTTAACATAGACGGTGAAGCAAAACATCCTTCATCAATAGGAATATAGATATACTATCATCAATTAAAAGACTTGCAAAATGTTGAACTTAGTGCAAAATCATGCTGTTATACTCTATCATCATCTGCAGATTATGAAGATGTTCAATTTTGAGAGAAGTCTACTATAAGAAGTGCGTACAACAAATGAGAGCCCCTCAACACCCCCTTCTCTCTATCTAAAAAAAGCCTAAACGAAATGAACAAAAAAATCAACTTCAGATAATCCAATTCCAAGTATGATAAATACAACAGACTGAACTCGAAGAACTAAAATATAGGGGCAAATATTTTGTCAACTGATAATGTGCTAAAATTCTGACATTTTTTGTAAGTACAACATAACACAGATTTCTCTTCATTTCGAATCCATTCCATACTCTCATGCTGTAAAGAGGAAAACAGTAGGGCAAGAAATCCAGATCATTCGGCATACAACAGATAAATACTTAACAGTACAGGACAAACCCCAACAAAAATATGCGTGAACCTTTCAACTGAATGCATAAAAGGACCCAGGTTAGCATACGTTTATAGTGTTTGTCCAATTATCTGGCTATTATCTCCATTGATTAGTTTCCCTCACCAGCTTAGTAGAGATGCAAAGACTTTGAACTTCACAAACATCACCTTTGCTATTTAATCTGGCCATGTTGCCTATCATGTTTCTTTGTACTGTAACTCACCTTTAAACTACTTTTACCTACAAATAACAAGCTCTAGGAGAAGTGGAAATGAAAACGACATAAACAAAGTGTATTGTCCAGACTCTGGATAATGAATTGGTTTTTGGATCTACCAGCAGCTAGTCAAATTCAAATTACTGTCATATATATCAGGATATAATTTACTCTATAAATGTCACCTGGACTTAGGCACGGGTATCAGATATGGGTACATGTCCTAGTGTCAACTCGTTTATTTTTTGTAAGTTTTTTTTTATTGATTTGGAGTGTCCAACGGTCAAACCCTGTTTAGGGTGCTGTGTCCGACATGGTATGGTCCATGTACTCCAATATTATACTTCTTAGGACATTTCCTCTCCGAAAGTTTATTTCAGCTTTCCCCAGTCAGGCTGAAAAATCTTCCATAAACACAATTAAGCCACTTATTGTTGAGCAGACTATACCAACAGTAGTCCAATTGCTAGGATCTTCAGTCATGCTAACAATTATATGAATTTATACACTTACAACTACATAACTAGTTTGTTGAGCAGATTTTACTCGCAATTTTTTTTTGCAATGATCATTAGTTAAGCTTAAGTAGTAACATAACCTCCTTATCCAGCAATGGTTCTGTCTACATATCATTCGTTAGTAAGAATAACATTATCCTAATTGATTTAACAGCACCATTCACTAAATCTACAATAAAGAAAATCAAAGCCAGTAAAAAAACCCAAATAAATAAATAAGCAACAACAAGTCATAAGAATAACTATAAAGATAAGCATAAATAGAGGAAGGACCTGTAAGAGATATCCAAAACCAATCCTCTAAAGAGGTTGAATCGAGAAGAAAGAGAGGTTGAATTGAGGGAGAGAGCAGGGAGAGGGCAGTGGTAAGAAATTATACTAAGCGCGCGTATCACCGGCTATTTTAACTCCTATTTCGGTGCTTTAAAGCACCGCAAGGGTTACAGCGCATCAAAGCACCTATATATGTTCTTTGAATATTGTGGCACTGATTACGCCCAAAGTATAACATGGCTATTGTAGCATGGCTTTGGGGTGTCGATTCCACAGGGAAACAAGTTAAGTACAAAGGAAAATTTGTGAACCTTAAAACGAACGATAAAAGTTACACGAAAGAATTTTGGGTTTTACTGGTGAAATAATGTAAGAAAAATTGTGTAAATATAAAGAAAATATAAATAAGAAATAACAAGGTTCCGGGAATCCTCCTTAGGTTCGTTCCCTGTTTCCACTCTTGATTCAATTGATTTTATCTCGATTGCAAGTTTCACATCCCAAACAAGCAATCGGAATATATTCAATCAAGCACATTTATAACTCTAATATAATTGCTACAAATTACTCATTGATTTCGGTTCAAGCACACATGATCGATCTTAAAGATTATCAAGAAATGACAATATATCTTAAAAGACAATATCACAGTAATGGACAATCAATAAAATAAATCTACTGGAATCAATCACATCCAAACAACCTCAAAGGAGGAGAAGGATGCAATCACCGGATTAAGAGAATCTAAAAGAAGAAGAATAAAAAGTGCATCTATCACATGAACTCAAATCATTCTTACTTAATTAATGAATAATTCATAAAACAATATTCAACATTAAATCCGTACAACTAAATCAAGAACAGGAAATAAGGAACAATAAATCCCAAAGGATTCATCATTTTCCCTTGTGTGAAGACTAGTTGGCCATGGAAATCAAGGTGGAACAGCAATAAGGATGCTCTCCCCTTGATTTGGCCATGAAGTTCAAGGTGGATGAACAATATGGATGTTCTCCCCTTGATTTGCAGCCAAAGAAAACTTGGAAAGAAAATGGAAGAATGCTGGATTTGGATCCCTTGGATCCTCTCTTTTTTCTCTCTTCCTTGCTTTCTCTCTTCAATGCCCAGCTGCACACTCCATAAAGATATATTTATAGAGCATGAGGGGGGTGTTTTGGTCTTGGAGAACGTCATTTGCTCGCCCTAATCCGGTCAAGAGGCGAGTGGGCCGTGCTGTGCGCCTGGGCCTGCTGTGCTGGCCTGAACTGTTTCCACTAAAACTGCTATAACTTTCTCTAGAAAAATCCTTTCTATGAACCGTAAAATTCTCCAGAAAATAGACTTCTGGATCTTTCTAAGCATATATGGCTCATCTCCTGGTTCTTCCTACATCAATACAGTTTAATCTGCAAAGATGATTGATCTGTACGGGAAATTCTGGCAATTCAGTGAAACTCCTTCAGCTTGTATGCAGAAGAGCACACACTAGTGTGCCTACCCTTAACTTGCTCCAAAGTGATGCACACACTTGTGTGCAGTCTTTTAACTTAATGTACTTTATTAATCCAGCATTTGTTTAGACTTTAACCATCTTTGAATCATGTTTGGACACGTCTAAACCTTGGACAAAAATGAGCACCGACACCCAAGATCTTTTGGTGCTTTAAACATGGATCACTTTATTATCTCTTTTGTACTCAAAGCACCTGAAAATGCATCGAATTAAGTAAATGATTTATGAATAACACTTTAGAGTTATCAACATGTAAAAATGCGATTACAACCGAGATTAACCCTAAAGTGTTAACAATTAAGTATTGTTTAGATGCATTTTATGACTCTCATCACAACCCCCAACTAGCTTATTGCTAGTCCCTAGCAATTCAAGCGAAAGGCATCGAATGAATTTTTTATTAAAACAAAATACAGCCATGCTGGCGTTAATCAAGAGTGATTCAAAATCTTTGTCTCAAAAATCATGCATAACATACAGCATATAGAATCATTAAATATCACTCAAGTTCAAGAATAATCCAAATGTCAACCTTAAAATCGTTATCGACTCTTAACATCCATCTTACCACAATACATTAGTCCGAACACTCGGATGATTTTATGCACAACATAACATGAATACAAGTCTTGGCCTCTAAAAACATATTAAATTGCGTGACATCAATCACAAATCAAGCTCCATAGGCTCACTTTTCAAATCACTCTCCACTATGTAGAAAAATCACACTTCATCGGATCAATAGGTCTTTAATAAGCTTGCAACGTTAGGCTAGGGTAAAGGTCAAGAAAGAACGGGAAAGTTTAAACAAATAAAAGAACTAAGTCTCTTAATTTAAACACAACCACTTTAAGCACAAGATAACCTTACTTCAACACTCAACTCTTTCAACCATTTTTCGAGCATTTCTCGCAATAAATCACCATTTTTTTTTCTTCTTTCTTTGCTATAATTCATTTTTTCTCCTTTTTTTTTATTTTTTATTTTGGCATAAGACCATTAACCTCCTCTTTCATTCTTTTCTTTTCTTTTCCACAACCCCCAACTTATCTCTTTTAATGTACTTGGGTTATGGTAGTAATATTTTCTCATATTTCCACCCTTACTCCTTTTAAGTGCTTCTCACAACATGTGTATAACTAAGTTCTTTTAAAAGAGAGGTAAGGATAAAATATTTTTAGGCTCATAAAGGTAAGTAAATGGTTTATCGAAAGAAACAAGGCTCAATTTTTCTTTTCAAGAAAAAGGCTCAAATAGGTGACTAGCGATAAATATAACAAGGGTATGTTTAAAAAGGCTCAAACGGTCCAAAAATGGCCTACATCATATCCTAAGTAGTGTGCATTCTATGATTTTTGCCTCAAGTGATTATCAAATAAGTTCTAGAGCTTGTAGAGTCTGCAAAAGTATTCACAAAACAACCGTGCATAAAACTTCTTCAAATGCTTTAGACTAATCATGCAATCTTACCACAAACCAGAGTCTCAAACCAAAGAAAAATTGACACTTAATTTATTCTCAAAGCGAAGCAAGATTTAACTTCTTCTAAATGCTATATGCTATCTCGATTAAGCTAATATCATTGACATGTGAATTAACTCCAAGGCTAACACAAAGCATGCTAAAAACAAACAAAAAGGTAAAATGACACAAAGCAGTTCAATGAAAAATAGGAATATGTTTCCTCCACCCCCAACTTAAAATAGACATTGTCCTCAATGTGAAAGCATAAGATAAGGAAACTCTGTTTGTAGCCAAAAGTGCACAGAAGCTGAAAATTGTACACCACCATGTGAACTGCTTCGTATATTTGTCCCTGAAAAAGAAATACAAAAGTAAAACTGGAAAATAGCAAAATACTAATAATAAACAAGAAAAATAATAAAAAACAAAAAATAAAAGGATATGCTTTGGGGTGCCTCCCATGAGCGCTAAGTTTTACGTCTTCAGCCAGACTCTCTTATTCCCTCCTAGACAAACATGAGTTGAATGCACCAGCAATTGCTTTACTGTTAAATTTGCTGCTTGTGTACTGTGGAGAGACCTTAAAGATGTCATCAATAACATCTGCAGATTTTGGCTCGATATATGCTCCTGTGAAGCCATGGGTGAGGGTATATACTTGGTGGTTGTCGTCCACATCCTCAAATTTGTTCGGTGTTGGGATGTGTAACGACTTACCACTAAGTGTCTCAATGGCATTCACCTCCTCTTTCTTCTGTTGTGTTTGGTGCTGACCGTAGGATGTGGACTGAGCTTGGGAAGGGAACTTACCTCGCTCAGTCACACTCAAATAGCTCATCAGCTTGGACACTTGGCTCTTTATCTCTTTATGTTCTTCAACAACCTGCACAATTAAAGATTCAAGCCTTTGATTTGTCTTCCCCTGTGCTTCAATAAAAGTATGTAAAGTGTCTTCTAAAGAACTCCTAGAAGATACAGGTGCATGATATTGTTCATGATATGGTGCAAGGGGTTGTGCAAGCTGCTGGTTTTCAGACTTCCAGCTGAAATTGGGGTGATTTCGCCATCTCGGATTGTAGGTATTAGAGAATGGTGCAGAAGGCTTCGTGTACATGCCTAAGGCGTTACATTGTTCCTTATACATCCCTCTCATCTCAACAAATGTGGAGCACTTTTGGGCGAGATGGTCTACCCTGCCACACACAAAACATGGTTCAAAAGATTTTGCATGATTAACCACGTGTGTTGGCTTTAAGCTCTTAGTCTTTAATACCTCTAGTTCTCTAGTGAGCCTTTCGACCTTGGCCTTAAGGTTATCCTCTTCCCTAAGATGGTGAATTCCACCACCATTTGGGTGCTCTATAAGTCGTGACCTATTTGTGCTTTCAGTAGCACTAGGTCCAGTCCAAGTGTGAGCTTTTTCAGCAAGCTCATTGAGGTACTCTATGGCCTCATCAGGATCTTTCTCCAAGAACCCACCATTACACATCATCTCTACAAATTGACGTTCTCTATAGGTAAGACCCTCATAGAAATAGCTCACTAAACGCCAATTCTCATACCCATGGTGAGGGCACATACTCAATAACTCTTTAAATCTTTCCCAAGACTGATACAAAGTCTCGCTGTCCTTTTGTGCAAAGGTGGAGATTTGCCTTTTCAAAGCATTGGTCTTATGTTGGAGGAAAGTATTTATTGAAAAAAATTCGAGTCATCTCAGTCCACGACCCAATAGATCGTGGTCTTAGTGAGTATAGCCAACTCTTAGCTCTATCCTTCAAAGCGAAAGGAAAGAACTTAAGCCTAACAATGTAATTGGTTTCATCGTGACTATGAAAAGTCGCAACTACTTCCTCAAACTCTTTAATGTGCACATATGGGTTTTTGTTATCCAAGCCATGAAAAGTAGGGAGTAATTGAATCATCCCTGGTTTAAAATCTAGTTGGCGAGTATTGGCTAGAAACATGACGCATGATGGTGTGGCTGTGCGTGCAGGGTGGAGGTAATCCTGAAGTGTCCTGGCAACATTTTCATTACGATTATCGGCCATGTTAACAAAATCCTCTAAATTTTCTGATGGGGGTGCACTATGGTTTGATCTAGGCGAGGTTTCACCAATGGAGGTGGAAGGAGATGGTAACTCTAATTTGAGTCCTCTAATGAATCTGCCTCGCGAATCTCTCGGTTTAAGCATGCACCAATTAATTTAGAGGGAAAATTAAATAAAAAAACAGAATAATAAATAAATAAACAAATAAATAAAACAGAATAATAAACAAGTAAATAAAATAGAATAATAAACAAGTAAATAAAACGGAATAATAAACAAGTAAATAAAACAGAATTATAAATAGATAAATAAAACGGAATAATAAACAAGTAAATAAAACAGAATAATAAACAAGTAAATAAAATAGAATAATAAACAGATAAATAAAACAGAATAATAAACAAATAAATAAAACAGAAGTAAAGGAATGATATGACCGTATTTACAAACTGCTGAAAAGAAAGATATTTACGATTTTTTTTTATTTTACCGTTACACTCAAAGTTGACAAGTTTCCTTGTACTTAAAAGTGTTTTCCCCGGCAACGGCGCCAAAATTTGTTTACGCCCAAAGTATAACACGGTTATTGTAGTATGGCTTTGGGGTGTCGATTCCACAGGGAAACAAGTTAAGTACAAATGAAAATTTGTGAACCTTAAAACGAACGATAAAAGTTACACGAAAGAATTTTGGGTTTTAATGGTGAAATAATGTAAGAAAAATTGCGTAAATATAAAGGAAATATAAATAAGAAATAACAAGGTTCCAGGAATCCTCCTTAGGTTCGTTCCCTATTTCTACTCTTGATTCAATTGATTTTATCTCGATTGCAAGTTTCACATCCCAAACAAGCAATCGGAATATATTCAATCAAGCAGATTTACACCTCTCATATAATTGCTATAAATTACTCATTGATTTCAGTTCAAGCACACATGACCGATCATAAAGATTATCAAGAAACGACAATATATATTAAAAGACAATATTGCAGTAATGGACAATCAATAAAATAAATCTACTGGAATCAATCACATTCAAACAACCTCAAAGGAGGAGAAGGATGCAATCACCAGATTAAGAGAATCTAAAAGAAGAAGAATAAAAAGTGCATCTATCACATGAACTCAAATCCTTCTTACTTAATTAATGAATAATTCATAAAACAATATTCAACATTAAATCCATACAACTGAATCAAGAACAGGAAATAAGGAACAATAAATCCCTAAGGATTCATCCTTTTCCCTTATGTGAAGACTAGTTGGCCATGAAAATCAAGGTGGAACAGCAATAAGGATGCTCTCCCCTTGATTTGGCCATGAAGTTCAAGGTGGATTAACAATATGGATGTTCTCGCCTTGATTTGCAGCCAAAGAAAACTTGGAAAGAAAATGGAATAATGCTGGATTTGGATCCCTTGGATCCTCTCTTTTTTCTCTCTTCCTTGCTTTCTCTCTTCAATGCCCAGCTGCACACTCCATAAAGATATATTTATAAAGCATGAGGGGGGTGTTTTGGTCTTGGAGAATGTCATTTGCTCGCCCTAATCCGGTCAAGAGGCGAGTGGGCCGTGCTGTGCGCCTGGGCCTGCTGTGCGTCTGGGCCTGCTATGCTGGCCTGAACTATTTCCACTAAAACTGCTATAACTTTCTCTAGAAAAATCCTTTTTACGAACCGTAAAATTCTTCAGAAAATAGACTTCTTGATCTTTCTAATCATATATGGATCATCTTCTGGTTCTTCCTACATCAATACAGTTTAATCTGTAAAGATGATTGATCTGTACGGGAAATTTTGGCAATTCAGTGAAACTCCTTCAGCTTGTATGCAGAAGTGCACACACTAGTGTGCCTACCCTTAACTTGCTCCAAAGTGATGCACACACTTGTGTGCAATCTTTTAACTTAATGTACTTTATTAATCCAGCCTTGGTTTAGACTTTAACCATCTTTGAATCATGTTTGGACATGTCTAAACCTTGGACAAAAACGAGCACCGACACCCAAGATCTTTTGGTGCTTTAAACATGGATCATTTTATTATCTCTTTTGTACTCAAAGCACCTGAAAATGCATCGAATTAAGTCAATGATTTATGAATAACACTTTAGAGTTATCAACATGTAAAAGTGCGATTACGACCGAGATTAACCCTAAAGTGTTAACAATTAAGTATTGTTTAGATGCATTTTATGACTCTCATCAGGCACTTCCAGAAATAAAGCGTCGGCGGATGATAAATTGCAGTGCGTGTATGAAGCGCCAGAAATAAAGCGCTGGCAGGTGTCATTTATCTTGTAGTGCTAGCATATGCAATACACATTCTGAGTCAATTCATGGACAAACCTCGAACATCTCACTTAGATGCAGCACATCGAGTCTTACAATATCTCAAACAATCATCTGGCCAAGGAATTTTTCTATCAACTTCCAATGATGTTCAATTGCATGCATTTTGTGATGCGGACTGAGCTCGATGTAGAGATACTCGGCGATTAGTTACTAGGTACTGTATTCTACTTGGAAAATCACTAATTTCTTGGAAGACCAAAAAGCAAACAACATTTTCACGATCCTTAGCTGAAGCAGAGTACCGATCTATGGCATCAACCTGTTGTGAAATTACTTGGTTAAAGCAACTTCTAACAAATCTCCAGATAGCACATCCACAAGCAGTCAAGCTATACTGTGATAACAAAGCAGCTATCCACATTGCATCCAATCCGGTATTCCATGAGTGAACAAAGCATATAGAGATCGATTGTCATCTTATTCGGGAGAAGCTCCAGAACCAAGTCATTCAAACCATTCACATGCCCATAAGTCAACAGCCAGCAGATCTATTTACCAAAGCTCTTGAACCTACTCAATTCAACCATCTACTGAACAAGTTAAGTATCATTAATATCCACTCAAACTTGAGGGGGAGTGTTAAGGATACAGCAGATTTGGTCAAATCAGCAAATAAGGGCTGATTTGTTGAAATTGATTCTATTGATTGATTTGGCTTAATTGTAGGTAATTGATTAGGCTAAATTGGTGTAATTTGTCTGCAGAGAACGTGTATAAATATGAGCCTCTGTATAGTGTAAACTTCACACTGAGAAATACAATTTTTCTCACAATTCTTTTCTCTCTCTTTGTACTCCCTCTGTTTAGTGTAAACATCACACTAAGAAATACAATTCTTCTCACAATTCTTTTCTCTCTCTTTGTACTCTCTCTGTGAAATACCAAACTCTGAATTTCTTCAAACACATCATCAAATCGTCTTTAGTTCGTATTTTGATGTATCATTAATTTACGTTGTCAACATTTTTTTTCCCTTCTATACATTATGTTTGGATCACATAAAAATCGTGGAAGAAGAATCATAAGGAAAAAAAAATTGAAACCCATTTTCCCACCTTATAGTAAAGTACATGATTTTTTGTTCTAACTTCCTTAACTTTAATTTTCCCTCCGGTTTAGCTCAGGTAGCAAATAATGTGAATGCCTTTGGCATTAATTATCTTTCTCTATATTTCTTGTTCATTCGACTACATTTCCCAATCCAATTTTATAAACCATTTACTTAGCAACCGCATTTATGAACAAATAATATAGGAACAATATTGTGTTCATATAAATGATTGTGAAGATCATACAAAATCTTGCATAATGGTACAGGCTGTGTTTCAAGTAGGCCTATAAATCCGCTCGAGTAGTTGGAGCTCGACTCACTCGCTAATAGCATTATGGACCATTTCAAACAGAATTTTTAACTCGTAAAATTTCGAGTCTAACTTGATCAATAGTGTCTTGACCGGATAAAGTTTGAGCATTTTAAGCTTCTTAGTTTTAAACCAAGCATGCAATTTTACTCGACTTGAATCAAAATATTAATGTAATTACATTTATTTTCATATAATTTTACTTTCACCTTTTCACTTAAATTTTCAGGATAGACAATATATATTCATGGATGAATCATGTTGTGTTGATTTTCAAAGCTCAAAGATGCTAAGATGTTAATTTAGTAGTAGTATTTATTTTTTACCAAGTAGTAGAGATAATAAATCGAGAGACTTTCACTTATAAAAAAATACTATTAAAAATATTGATTGTTTAAATAGACATACATATATTTTATGGTTTTAATTATTAGTCTTTTTAAACAAATAAATTATAGTTTTGATACAATATGATTATTTAAATATTCAATTTTTATATTTCAAGAATATTTTATCGGCATACATCTTCAACAATGTATCATTTGTTAAATTAAATTAATTTTAAAATGATTAAACTTGAGCTCGTTCTCCCCAAAAGCTTGTGAGCCAAGCTCGAGTAAAATTTATGAAATTCAATTTCGGTTCTAGCTTAATTTGGGATTGTATTAAATTTTTTAAGTTAAATTTGAGCATGAAATTGCTTGATTCGTCTCGACTCCTTTATGATACTAGTTTCAAGAAATATTTACCAGTGATCTCATGAAAATGTTAACGGTTAATATATTAATATCTGTCAGTAATTTCCGAAAATTAGCCCATTTTGCCAAGGTGAAATCCTAGGATGAATGATTCATGAGTTAAAAGACAATTTGCCAATGAAAATGCTCGTACTTTTTTTCCTCCACTTTTTGGTAGGCCCAAAACAACACATTTTCCTTTCTTTTTTGTTTAATTTGCATTTTCATTTTTACGAAGTATAATTCTGAATAAGAAGCATAAAATGTTTTAGGGTTCATTTGTCTTGTACTCCATACTTCCGTAGTCCATATGTAATCTAACTTTTTCAGTTAATTTTGTTTCGACATGGATAGGGGGAGTTTTGGAGAGCCAAGGAAGAGAAAACAAAGGACTTACTTAAAAACTCTTTGTTTAAGAGTTTTTTCATGAAAGAAAAAGTTCTTTTATACATTGACAAAACGTGTTTTTTATATAAATTTATATAAAAAATTAAAAAGTTACCATTAAGCTAAGAGATTTGGATGGGAAGAAATATTTTGAAAATTTCTAGTTATAACCCTTCAAAACCCTCAAAATCTCTTAATTTTTTAACACACTAAATTTGATGGTTTACAGGCTTAAGACACTAAATTTGATGGTTTACAGGCTTTTGTTGAATAAAAACTTGTTTACTTTTTTTGGGTACATTAACAATAAGAGGATTCAAACCTAGTTATTTTATACAGAGATTCTTGAAGATATACCATTTGGTGAAAAAGCTTGAATTGCTTGTTTACTTATAAAACTCCCAATAAAAAGTAAGTGAATGACCCAGCTTTACTTTTCTTTCGCTATCTTTTCTTTCTTTTATTTTTGAACTCCCAAACATGGTTAAGCTTTGCTATATGTCGTAAGCCAATGAGAGGGCTCTTGTTTATTTATTTTTTTTTTTTCTATCAAAGAAAAATACTAGAAAAGAAAATATAAACTGATAAGTTCTGAACTTATGATAGTAGCACAAGTTTTTTTAAAGTAGCCATTGAACTTTTTTTTCTTTAAAAAAAAAAACTCGAATGAGATATTATTGATTCAACAATAATATGGAATATTTATATTTCTAGGGGCAAACCATGTCACGTTTTTGTCAACTTCCTCTGAGTAAAGAAACTCTCCTAGAAGTGGTTAATGGGGGCTGTCTTATTTCAAGGGAAAAATAGAGCCTGACATTAATAGTAATGTAGGAGTCCCTAAACAAAGAAACAAACACAGAATTATTTACCCATAGTGGTAGATGAGCACGAATTATTTGGTACAAACAAAACAGAGACATGCAATCAACCAGATATTTTTTTTCTCTAAAGAAAGAAAAAGAAGAAGAAAGAACAATAATTTTGTGCGTAATTGTTCCTGATTTTCATTTTTACATCCACTTAAGAATAATTCTTATCCTTTTGTACAAGAAGGAAAATTGTAACCCATCTTAGAATAATCTTACAAATTATCATTCAAAAAGAAATACGGGCAGACCTTGTCATGAGCTTTTTTCCTCCAGAACTATAGACAGCTCCAAATTCTCACTACCCCTCTGAATCTTTAGGATTACTTTATCACCCACATTGTAGTCATCAAATACTTTGTACAACTCTGCTTTGCTTTTAATCTGATGAGGATGCAGAAAAAAAAATTAAGTACCTTAATATTTCAGAGTTTAACCGTAAGTTTAAACATAACACAGTTCATTCCACTTATGCGCTGCCTGAGCACATGATTTCAAGTAACAAACTGAAATTCCAAATTTGCCAAGCCTAAACTAGGCAAGAACTAGATTTGTTCTCGCCAACCGTAAGGTTGCTTCCACAGCAATCCACCCGAAAAGGTTAAAAAAAATGTATGAAAAAACAAATTGGAACTTGGAAGAAATCAAGCTAAAGCATAACTTTTTTCATACAGAAGTCGAAGAGGAATCTAAAGATCACTGGTCTGAACATCCTATAAAGCTTGCCACATTTATATAAGGTCAGAAGGGCCACAATTATAAGAAGGCCAGAAGGGCAACTTAATTTTATTGCTATACATATAATTTATCCTGCTGCATACTAACACAACAAACACATCAGAGTGGGAGAATAAAAGAAGAAACTTCTAGCAAGAGAAAACTCACAGGTTTGTTGTCAACAGAGACAATGATATCCCCAAGTATAATATTACCAGCAAAACCCCTTGTGGTGGGAAGTAGCCCAGCCTTTGCTGCAAGACTACCTCGAGGAACCTAGAATGCATAAAGTAAATATAACAAATCGTAAATATTCTAAATGAAAGAACCTTTACAAAATGTTTCAACTATGGGAAACAAATCCCAAAAATTGATGGTAAATTCCACCCGGATACCAGAAGGACAAGAGCTCCATTTCGAACATTAAGTTGATTTGCCACCAGATCAGGAGCGATTTCCACATTCAAACCAGCCCGAACAACCTAATATGGATTAACCATAAGATTAGAAATCTAAAATGATTTCCAAGATTTTAGGACAAGCGCCAGTAAACATAATCAGGATGCTCAACTATTAGAAATGTTAAAATCTTCATCATTCATTCCAAAAGGCAGGATTTGCACAAAACAACAGGTCTTGAATAGCCAAAAAGGAAAGAACCATTGGTGGGAAAGAAGGATAGTAAAAGAGGTTTCACTTCTCTGACCCATGCGACCTACGTTAATGGTAAACAATAGTAGCACGTACTTTGCCAAATTGGATCAACTGAGGTACAATCTTGAGCACAGTTGAGGATGGAATGGCAAACCCTACACCTGTCGATGTGCCTATCATATAAAGAACAAAATAAAAATCCTAGTAAAGGGTAAGTGTTCATTACAAGATATATTTCTTTTGTCAAGAATACTATTTGTATTCAGATCATGAAAATTAATTGGTGAAACAAACAAACAGAATGAAAAATTACCTGTCTGAGTAAATATGGCTGTGTTAATCCCAATTAAATTTCCTTTGGAATCCAGCAGAGGACCTCCACTGCAATAATTGCATGAACCAATAAAGCAGCTGGCGTGGTAGTAGTTATAATGCACAGATAATATTAAGAATAACGTTCAACAATGATTGCAAGAAGAGAGATTGAGTACAGAATGAAAGCCCCTAGATGTAGGAGAGGAAGAAGTAGAGAAAGTGATGATTTTAATAATTCATAGATTATAACAAATCCTGAACTAACCTATTTCCAGGATTGATGACTGCATCTGTTTGAATACCACCACCAATTGTGACTCCCGTCTGACTAAAAATGTCTCGATTCAATCCACTAATAACCCCAGCAGTTAGTGTGTGATCAAAACCAAATGGGTTTCCAATTGCTAAACACTGCTGGCCAACTCTTAGAGAAGATGACTGTCCAACCTTAACTGGCTTCAACAGATCTTCAGAGGCTTCTACCTAACATGTTAAAAGATATAAATACCTTACACATTATAAATGAACTGCTACATTAGAGATTATATCAAAAAAATAAAGCTGCATATACGGAAAAAATAATTTGATCAAGCATATTAGTAGTTCATACTGATTCGTTTTTAATTTCGGACTTAAAACAATTTCTTATTCTTTTTTTCATCATCTTAGAGATAGCAAGGGTCTATGTTAAATCATCCATCAAATGATTACAAGAGAAGAGAGTGGAACTAACAAAAGAATATTGAGTTCCTGACATATTAATACTTGGTAGAAATAATCTAATATAATTTGTCACGCATGCTTGTAGCAGTACTGCTCAAGATGGGTCTCCATATTTATCTATGAATGCATGTGAGTTTCTGACAGACAATATTAATATTCAATGGCCATCAATGAACACTATTCATGTTTGTAGCACAACACTAAGGATCCGTTTGGTACACGGACAGGATTACAGTGGGATTAAGATTATGATTAGGATTATAGTGGCATAGGATTGGAAGGATTAAAGTATGACTATTTTAATTCTATGTTTGGTTCATGATATTGTTGAATTGGGATTAAAATGGAATAACAAATTAAAAGACTAAAATACCCTTTTATATTTTATTATAAATCTTTTTATTATTATATATTTATATTATAAAACTTCTACATATATATATATATAAAAACCTAGAGAGAGAGAGAGAGAGAGGAAAGCTCTCTTTTTTCTTTCTTTTTTTTGGCTGTATCATGAAACTGAGAGAAAGGGGAAGGAGGAGGGGCAGGGAGGAGAGGGAGGGTAAGGAGGAGGGGCAGGGAGGAGGGGGAAGGGAAGGAGAGAGGAAGGGGGAGGAGGGAGGCTGCGATCTGGTGAAGAAGGAGGAGGAGAAAGAAGAAGGGAGGAAGAAGAGGAGGGGGGAGAGGTGGTGCGCAACCCGAGGCGTGATCTGGGCAAGGAGGAGGAGAAGAAGGAAGGAGAAAGGAAGAAAGAGGAGGAAAAGGAAAGAGAGAGGAAGGCTGCGCGATCTACGAAGGACGAGGAGAGAGGAGAGGAAGGAGGAGGAGAGAGGAGGCGCGGGCTCGGGGAGATGGCCGGGGGAGGAGGCTGTCGCAGGGAAGAAGAAGAAAGAGGGAGGGGTAAAATAGACTTTGAAAAAAATCAATCCCACAGATGTGGGATTGATTCTATCCCGGGGGACTGGGACAGATTTTCAGGGATTGGGACTAATGAACAGTTAGTCCCTCCAGCCAAACATGAGACTAACTCTTCATGTGGGATTAAGTGGACAAATTTTCAGGGATTGAGACTAATTTAGTCTCAACTTAATCCCAAATGAACAGTTAGTCCCTCCAACCAAACATGAGACTAACTGTTCATGTGGGATTAAGTTAGTTAATCCCAACTTAATCCCCCATACCAAACTGCCCCTAAATCCATAGATTTAGCACAAAGCCCATATTTGTTCAACACTGGTTGATTAATCTCCTCATTGGAATTCACTTGGTAAAATGTGAAACAAGTAAACAAGTACCACAAATTTCAAAAGATGCCTGCTTGCTTGAGGGATTGTTGCATAAAATGGGTACATAATTTGTCTTCCATAGATAGCTATTTCACATTTTTATTAAAAAAATTCTTAATGATCACCTCTTCTCAATTATCCTTGGGAAGTGACAGCATTTGTATAGCCCCAAAGTTTCAAAGCACGGTCTATGCCCTTTAAGTTGCAAGCAAAAAATTCACTTTTATATTGAAATTTTAAATGCTATGATGTCTGCAATACGACACAATGGCAGCCAAAACATTTCTCTTTACTAAGTTAATTAGGCCTGAACAATATAAACTGGTAAGTGATGTAACAAGTGGCATAGATAATAGCCATCATATTGTTTAGACTGCACATTCTAGTCAGATGCATACTACTCCGCTCAACATAAATCAAACCTTTACTAACAAAAAGTTAGCTTTCCACAAAGGAAAGCCAACCAACGAAGGCAGTTTCACATACTACTCACAATAATTAACAAAATATCAGGAAAAAAAAATACCTTCAACACAGCAAGGTCCTTAGCACGGTCAGCGCCAATCAACTTACCTTCAAAATTCTTTTGTACCCTCTAAATAATAATATATCAAAAAATGAGAAAAATGGGGGCACTAGCCAAAGTTTTAAGACCAAATACTATATTTCAGTTTACTAGTATAGGCCAAGGGTATTGTAAAAAGCTCACCCTTCCGATGCTAAAATATTAACTCGTGCAACAACTTGCTCTGGGCTTGGATTTCTTGAAAGGGCATTACCTATCACTGGGCAACAAGAAGAGAGAAAGGTTAAGTTGGAAAAATGGTTTTTTTTCAAAAAGTCAAAGGAAAAAGCCTTGTATTCCAAAGAATACTAATCAAGTGCAGGTTTATAAGTATTTACAAAGCAAAAGTATGTTTCAAGTAGGTAATAGTTATGGACTCTATCATGTAATGGAACAACCATACATAACTACGTTAACAGAACAGATAATCTCAACTGATACCCTACCATGTTTGGACTCCTGATTATATTTAGGATCGGCAATTTGACATGTAGTTTTCTATGTTCCACCACTAGCTCTTACCATGATAATTCGTTACAATGTGACCCTGTCCATCCCAGACTACCCCAGAACCATTTCCTTCTGGAATCTGCCAAAATGTATACAAAGCTTTTACGTCATGACCCAATATAATACTTATAAAGGGAAATTGCACCGGGCATCCTTAAACTATGAATGCATAGCACTTAGATCCCTAAACTACGAATTTCGCATCAGAGGTCCTCAAGCTTTAAATTCGTTGCGATGTTATCCACTTCGTCAATTCAATACCTACTTTTTCAATTAGAGATGATTGAATACACCAAAATAGGGTTCTAATAAAATCTAGAAACCATTTGGAGGGCATCTAATAATTTTTAAGAATTTTCCACTTGTGTGGGTTTTTTTTTCGGGTGGTTTTTCAATATTTAACAGTAACAATTAAGCAAAAATAGTTTTAGTACTAAAAAATTTCTTAGATATTTCTTACGATATCTCACATTTATATTTGCATGCGTATAAATAATCATGATCAAATTCATTGTATTTTTAAGGTTTCAAGACAATTTTGTTAATGAATAATGCTTAAAAAGATTACATTGTAACTAATTGAAAGCTCGAGAATCTCTGACGTCAAATTGATAGATTGAGGATCTAAGTGCTACACAGTACACACTAATAGTTGAAGTACCTCTTGTGCAATAATCCCTACTTAAAGCAAGAGATATCAAAATTCCAAGACATATGTTTACAAATTTTCTGCCAGATATTAGAGAATTGACTAAAAAGGTTTTTCCTTGAATGATAAAATACCTCAACCACACCGGTAACATTAAGTTGGGGTCGCAATGTTACATCAAAAATGTTGACAACGGAGTACGTATTCTTCTCAAAGAGTTGGACAATTCTTTCCTGCCAATTATTCACGTATTAGTTAACCTACCACAAAAATCAGTTCAGTGTGTGAAACTCAACTATATTACTCAACTTCAAAAGTAAGAAAAGGCTAGATGATATAGTTGAAAATGAACCTCAGTAGGGAAGAGTGCTTGAGAAGGGAAAACGGGAGGAGTTACATCTTCAACTCTCACAGATGGATCCCCCAACGCTTTGGCTGTTTGTCAA
Source organism: Bretschneidera sinensis (assembly GCA_023935145.1). Taxonomy (NCBI): domain Eukaryota; kingdom Viridiplantae; phylum Streptophyta; class Magnoliopsida; order Brassicales; family Akaniaceae; genus Bretschneidera; species Bretschneidera sinensis. Next base: position 43,244,053 of record CM043701.1, read on the forward strand.
TAACTCATTGCATAATCAGAAACAAATCACTAAAAGTACAACGATATAGGAATAACTGCCAAAGTACAAAGCACAATACTTTACCAATGAAATCAATAACAATCATGACTAACATCATAGACCAAATCAAATAGACTTGTAGTCTATTAAAGAACAAGGACAGCGTAAAATCAAATTTGAAATTAATCAGAACCTGAAAACCAGTCTAACCACCACATTCATGTAGTCATCCATCATGTTTTAGCTCCACAATTTTCAAAACACTGAGACTTATAGCTAGCCAGTATCCAGTAGCCACTAATATAAAATTGCAAGTTTACTCTAAACATACTTGAATGACAACCCACATTCACATCGATCAACTTTTACTGAAAAACATCACGAGTCACTTCTAAGAACAGATTTTAAGCTATGAATTAAAAATGAAATTCTTTAATCATCATTAACAATCATAATCCAATCATAGGAATCAAGGCGTTGAACAAACTGAAAGTTAGTTAAAGGGAACAAAAAGCTGAACGGTGCGAACCTGACAAGTACCTTGAAGGATAATAACACAAATTTATGAAAAAACTTGTCAATAACACCCGCCGCGTTGTGAAAGGAATACGTTTAAGTATCAACTCACCCAAATCAAAAGTCTGAACTCGAACAGTCCTAAAAGTCCATCAAGAATACAAACCTCAAAACTCTACCAAAGAAGAAAATTAAAACTAACATTGAAAAGATAAATCGTATTAGCATCGCTGACAATTGACAAGTATATAGCAAACCCATTTTACTCATTATAACCAAAGCATGGCCATTACTACCAATAGTTATGCAAACGTACGTAAATACATAAATGTATACTCACGCACACAATTAAATTATACGTTTGTTTATGTATATAATTCACACAGATTGAATTGAGAATAAGAAGCAAATTGGTGAATACAATATATTTTCGACAGAATTGGTACATTTTGAATGCAAAAAGTGAAAATTCGCTTTTTAATCACATGCCCAGAAACATAAAACACGAAATTCACCAGAATGATTGAGGGACTAAAAGAGAAACGGATTTTTAGAAGAAAAAAAAATCGAGCAGATTAATTAAGAAAATGCATCAAAACTAACCTTACAGTAGAAATTGATTTGGAAGAAACGACGTCGCTGAGAGAATTATTGGAACAAACAGAGGACAAGAGCTCTCGTCGACCCAAGAACAAGTGTCTGGGGAAGCTGATTCCATGACATGCTAGTGGCCAAGAATTGCATGCAAGAACTTGCATTTTCAATTTCTTTTCCCTGTTTATTTCTAATTCTATGATGCTCAAGTGGCAAAAATTAAAGGGTCTATTTAAATAAGAACAGAAAAACACTGACAAATCATAGTTTCAAGATATGGGTTTGCAGTGGTGGGAGAATTACAAGCAAGTAATAGACGACGATAAGAGATTATCATTGTTCCATTGTTCCATTTTTCTTCAATTGGGTAAAGATCATAAAGGACGTCATTTAAACAATGAAATACCAAATAACCTCATCTTGGCACCATCAGTGGCGTTTTGTCACGTGCTTTGTTTCAAAACCAAGCCCAAGTGTTTTTTAAACGTGTCTTGGGCTTGGGCAATAAAAGAAAATATTGGAACATTTTGTGGTACTGCATGACTTCTCATGATTTTCTAAAGAAAGAAAGAAAGAAAAGTGAATGCGACTACTTACTTAAAATAAGTATCATACTTTATTAATATATTTTTTTGGTAATACAATAAGTTTGATAAAAAAATTTACAATGCTAAATCCAATATATTTTGTGGTTTTTTTTTATACCAATGAATATATTGTTTACAATCTAACGAGGGTTTTTTTACCATCAAGTATATTATTTTATCAAAAAATATATTTGGTGAGATATGATCTCACTTTTAAGTGAATCACCGTTAAACCTACCATTAAAAATTTTTGATAAAAAATGACTTTTAAATTACCAAAGAATCACCAGGCATGCATATAACAACAATTAAGCTTATTTGTCATAGTTTTTCTGTTTATTATAAACAAAAACTAATTAAAACACTCATAATATAACAATTTATGAAATGATTTATTGAATGGTTTGTGTTTTTGAAAATTTGAATGTTATCTCTGAAAAACTGTTTTCATTACTGTTTTACCAAACATTGAACAATTTTATAACTTTATTGTTGTCTTATCATAAATTGTTTTATACACTAATACCATAAATTACTAAGCCAAACAGGCTCAAATTTGGAGAGAGAAAAAAAAAATAACCTCTCTTTTTTATTAGATTTATGATAAAATACATTTTTGTAAGTTACTCGGAAGAGCTTGTGAACTCAATATTTGTTAGTTTCTTTTTTTATATATATATTGACGAGAAATCAAAGAAAACATCAAATCTGAATCTCTCATATTAACAAGGAATATGACATTTTTTATATTAACTAATATCAAGTATGAACGAGAATGAACAAGGAATTTAGTTAAAGTAAGGACTGTGTCGACGTTATTATCTAGGCACGATTCTTCTTTTATGTGGAGTACCATATAAGAGTATGATTTTGTTTTGTTCTAATGTAAGCCTTATGTGAACATATTTTTATTAAACTATGATTAGCCGACAAAGTAGTAATGAGAAAAGCCACAAGGAGTAAATGATCAATGTTTTGCTGAAATCATTTTGTTGATGTACATAGACATTATAATAAAATAACACAAGGTCAATCTAGTGATAATCATATTGTTGATGTCAAAAATCTGTTAGATGAGCTCACAAACACTACACACATAAAAAAAACTCGTAAACTAGAAGGTCCTCCCGAGGGTTGTGCCCCGGGGGACTCCCCGACGTCCAAGTCAGTAATCTGAAAGAATAATAAAGCTGAGAAGCTGTCTAATTGTAAGTTGTGTCTGTGTACCTTTGATAGTGAGAGCTCCCTTATGTAGTGTTTCGAAGCAGAGTCGTGTTTCTGAGCGAAGTCTGATTAGGAGAGTGATTAATCATTAAGTATTATGATAAGAATAAAATTCCTATAGATAAGTTTGAAATTATCCAAAAACTGGAATATTTTATCCATAGGTTGAATTTATTTAAAAAAATAAGTTATCCATAAGCTGGAGTGTCGTAGTGGTATTAGAACATTGGTATGAAATTATCATTATGCCCTTTGCTAAGTGTGACGATTTGATTAGTTGATCTATTTGGGTTGTTAAATGAGTTTTTTTACCCCTAGAGGTTGGCACGTGTCTTAATGTCATTGGATAATTCCCCTACATTTGATGCCCTCCACTTCCTTAAGTGCAATTATGCGGTCGAGGAGTAGGTTGTTTAGAGTGATTTCAATCTGTGTCGTGCAGTTTTAACATCGTTTGGGTACCTAGGCACTGAAAAGGAGAGAAACAAACATTTAAAGTTGTCTAAGCAGTTTAAGGGATAACGCAAGGCTATCTTTCGAATATCCCATTCTTGAGGAGGATTAATAGCTCGGTTATCTGCTCAAGAAGAAATGTAAACTACGAGGAGGCCTAACAGCTCTGCACTTCCCCCTCAGAAGGGAGAGTGATAAGTCTGTGGAGCTCAATCTTGAGCTAAGTTCCTTGAAGCGAGGTGAGTAATGAATCCGAGTGACACGAACTTGAGCGGAGTGCCTCGAAGCAAGGTATGTAACAAGTCTGAGTGATACGAACTTGAATGGAGTGAGTTCGAGTTAATCGGACGTAAGTGAAGAGTATTGAGTCTGTGTTAATCGGACATAAGTTGAGAATAGCGAGTCCAAGTTAATCGGACGTAACTGGAGAACAGTAAGTCCGAGTTATTTGGATGTAAGTGAAGAATCGTGAGTCCAAGTTAATCGGACTTAAATGGAGAATAGTGAGTCCAATTTAATTGAATGTTAGTGGAAAATTGCGAGTCCGAGTTATTCGGGCATAAGTGGAGAATTGCTAGTCCAAGTTAATCAAACGTAAGTGAAGAATAGCAAGTCAAATTTATTCAAACGTAAGGAGAGAATCGCGAGTCTGAGTTATTCAGACGTAAATAGAGAATAGCGAGTCCGAGTTAATCGAACGTAAATGGAGAATAGCAAGTCTGAGTTAATCCGGCGTAAGAGGAGAATAGCGAGAGTCGAAGTTAATCGAACTTTAATAGAGATAGATCCGAGGAGATTGACTTGGATCAAACTACTCAGAGTTGATGGAGAAACTAGACCAAGGTTGAAGTAGCTCGGGGCTACCTTCTCGGAGCTAATGGGGAAATTGAGCTGAGGGCGAAGTAGATCGGGGCTACCTCCTCGGAGCAAATAGAGAATTTGAGCTGAGGGCGAAGTAGCTCGGGGCTGCCTTTTCAAAACTGATGGAGAAATTGAGCCGATGGTGAAATAGCTTAAGCCTACTTCCTCGAAGCTATTAGAGAAACTAAACTGAGGTCAAAGTAGCTCGAAGCTACCTCCTCATAGCTGATGGAGAAACTGAGCTGAGGGCGAAGTAGCTCGGAGCTACTTCCTCTGAGCTGATGGAGAAACTGAGCTAAGGGCGAATGACTGAGATCGAAGTAGCTTGAGGCTACCTCCTCGGATCTGATGGAGAAACTGAGTTGAGGGCAAAGGACCGAGGTTGAAATAGCTTGGTGCTACTGTAAGGACCCATCCAGGGTTGGCCACCCTCAAGACGGTGTTGTCACGTTCTAAAATCCCAGAATGAAACATATATGCAACAATATAAAAATATATCAACTGAAATTAAAAATTACATCCAATCCTTAACTCTTTTCAAATGAGATACATCATCATTCTCCTATTAGAAACAATATATAAATATAACAAAATGCATGAAAAGATTTTATTACAAATTTTCTTTCTTCCTTCTTACAATGTCTGAGGACTTGACCATATGACTTATTTAAGGTAATTATTCTGATATCAGCTCTAAACTCTATTTGCCCTACTCACTGCCTAAAAATTTTCAATAATAAGAAGTGAGCTTCACGAGCTCAATGAATCAAATTTACTAGAAGTACTCGATTATATACTTCCAGTCACATCTTATAATTCAATCGTTTCTAATTCACCAATATTAATCATCTATTTCTTCACATATAATAATTTAATCTTTCAAATAATCTTCCAATATTCATTCATCTATTATTTCATATAATTCGATAATAACATTCTATTATCACTACTCATATCATAATTCCAACTATTTATCAATCTCTTCTTAAATTAATCATCAAACATATCAATTTTTCTTCTCATATATTTACTCATCTTGAGATTATCAATTCAACATCATTATTTACCTCGCTATGAGGTTCACAGCATATAATCAATTAATCAAATAATTTTTATCATATTATACTTTCGTATTTCTTTCTCATCATATCTATCTCTCTGTGAGACTCGTTTGTTTATCAATAATTTCACAATCAAGCTGATACTTTAGCATCTCAATCAATAATAGTAAAATAACCAAATAAATAAATGCATGTATTTTAATCATCTTTCTTTCTTTTTCATCACATCATCTTATTATTTCAGATTATCATCTGGAAATTTCTTCCCACATATCGACATGTTTTAGCCAGACCAACTATCTTCCTGGTCTTCTCAGCTAGACCAACTATCTTCATGGTATTCTCAGCCAAACCAGCTGCCTTCCTGGATTTCTTAGCCGAACCAGTTGCCTTCTTGGTCTTTTCTTTTATGCATATGAGCAATAATATGCAAGCAATCATACATCAAAGCATTCAATTCAACTATCTAACTCTTTCTCAAAATTATTATTTTTATCATATTTATTAAATTGTTTTCTCACATATCATATCAATTTTTCAATCATATTTTCAGAAATTTCATATAACTTCTCAGTATATTTTTCATTAATCCATCTTTTCTAAAATATAAATTCTTATATAATTAATATTCAACATAATATTAAGTCCCTAATCAATAAATCAATCAATTATCATACTTAACGGAAAATACATCACTAAATCATTATAATTCAACCATTTATTCAAATATCGTAATTTCATATTTTTATTGGTCTCAATTACTAAAACTAAATCTAACTCACCACGTAGCACTTAAAACTACCCGTGGATTACCTCCTTGCCTTTCTTGCTCCTTTAAGCAATTTCACCCGATTGCTGATCGTCAACACCTAACATAATATTTATATTAAAATTTATAATTTATTCTTCAATTCTTCCGTCATTCATACTTTTAAATTTCTACACCAAATTTCGGGTAATTTCATGTATGCAAAATTTCAAAAATAAAACTCATATTATTACCTTTTTTTTCTTAAAGCTTCCCTCGAATCTCTTTAAAATCCTCCCATAAAATTCTTCAAAATTTCAATCTTTCAACCTTTCTTTTCGTCCCTAGGTGTTTAAGGAAAAAGAGCAATTTGAGAGAGAGAATATAATTTTAGAGTGAGAAAGAAATTTGTTGTAAACTAAGTTTTAAAAAAAATACCTTAATTTTATACAAAACCGCCTATACTTGCAGCCATTCCCTATGTTTTCTTTTCTTAGTTGTCTAATATGCATTCATACATGTTATATAGCCTACTCCTCTCCCCTTTTTTAATAGTAAATCTTTTATGTATATATTATTTTAATTCTATGTAATGTCTATCAAATTACTTCTTTACCCTTACTTTAAGAACATGGGTATTACAATTCCATCCACTTTTAAAAAAAATTGTACCCGAAATTTCCTTACTTACCTCATGAAAAAGCTGGTGGTACTATTTCCTTATTTTTGCCTCATGCTCCCAAGTAATTTCTTTAACATCTTTGTTCTGCCATAATACTTGAATCAAAGGAATAACTTTATTATACAAGACTTGTTCCTTTCTATCTAGAATTCTGACTAGTAGTTGCATAAATGTCAAATCTTCCTGAAGTTCTACAGCCTGATTCGGAATACTATAGGATTCATCATGTAAACAATTTCTCATAAGTGAAATATGAAACACATTGTGTAATTACTTTAACTCTGGAGGCAAATCCAATACGTATGCTACTGGTCTAACTCTTTCAATTACCTCATATGGCCCCACAAATATCAGACTCAACTTTCCTTTCTTTTTAAATCTCAATACACCCAGTCACCAACCTAAAACTCTAGAGGGCATCTTCTATTATCAACATATCCCTTCTATCTGTTCTGTGCTGCTCTAAGGTTCTTTCTAACCAGTTTGATCATCTCAGTAGTCAAATCTATCATTTTTGGCCAAAATACCTTTCTTTCTCCAACTTCTTCCTAACATGCTGGAGTTTTGCACCTTCTACCATATAAAGCCTCAAATGGTTCCATTCCAATACTAGTTTGATATTGATTATTATATGCAAACTTGATCAAAGGTTATTGAAAAACTCAATACAATTGCCCTCAGTATATCTTCTAGTATTCTAATGATTCTCTCTATCTACTCATTAGTTTGATGATGAAAAGTTGTACTAAACTGCAATTGCATACCGATAGCTTTTTGAAAACCCCTCCAAAATCTAAAATTAAATCTAGAATCTCTATCTGATACAATGCTTAAAAGTACTCCATGTAATCTCACAATTTTCACTACATATAATTCAACTTACTTTTAAGGACTCCGAGTAGTTTTAATAGGAAGGAAATGCAAAGACTTAGAAAGTCTATCCACTACAACATCATCACCTCTCTGGGTATGGGGAAAACCATAAACAAAATCCATACTTACATTCTCCCATGGCTATTCATGTACTGGAAGAGGTTGTAATAAACCTACCGAATGTCTATTCTCATACTTCACTTGTTGACAAATCAAACATCTAGAAATATATTCAGCTACATCCTTCTTCATCATTGACCACCAATAATTCTATCTCAACCCCTTGTACATCTTGTTATTATGCAGGTGCATAGAATACACAGAATCATGACCCTCTCTTAGTATCTCCTTTCTTATCGCAACATCATTGGGAAAATAAACTCTATGTCCCAATACCACCATATCATCTTCTCTAATTCTAAACTTAGTCGGCTTCTCACTCAATACTTCATGTTTGATTTTCTCTATCCCTTCATCTCTACCCTGCATCTGTAATAAGCGATCAATAATAAAAGATTGTACCACCATATTTGCCATCAATACTCCTCTATCACTGATACCCAACTGCATTATCCTTTTTCTTAATTCCATCATCAAGCTAATGTCATGACTCCCAATAGCATCTAATCTCCCTATAAACTTTCTACTCAATGCATCAGCAACTACATTAGCCTTCCCTGGATGATAATGAATTGTACAGTCATAATCACTAATCAACTCCATCCACCTCCTAAGCCTCAAATTCAAGTCTTTCTAGGTAGGTAAATACGTCAAACTTTTATGATCAGTAGTAAAAATTTTATAAGTGGCTCTATACAGATGATGTCTCCAAATCTTCAAAGCAAAACTATGGAAGTCAATTCTAAATCATGGGTCAGGTAATTTCTCTCATAGTTCTTCAATTTCCTAGAAGAATAAACTATAACTCTCCCATGTTGCATCAACACACATCCCAACCCCTGATGTGATGCATCATTATATCTCACAAATCCTTCGTCACTAGAAGGAAGTACTCATACTAGAGCAGTAGTCAATTTCTCTTTCAAGAATTGGAAACTCCTCTCACATTCTTTTGACTACATAAACTTCACTTCCTTCCTGGTCAATGGTCTAGCAATAATAGAATTTTTTTGGATAAGTCTCCTATAATAACCAACCAACCAACCCTAAAAAGCTTCTAATTTCAGTCACACTAGTGGATCTTTCCCAATTCAACACTGCCTCTACTTTCTGTGGCTCAACGGTTATACCATCTCTTGATACAACATGCCCCAAGAAAGATATTTCACTCAACCAAAACTCACACTTAGATAACTTTCCATACAATTTCTCTATCATCAGAATTTCCAACATTATCTCTAAATGTTGCCCATGCTCTTCTTCATTTTTGGATTATACCAAAATATCATCAATAAATATAATCACAAATCTATCCAAGAACGGTTTAAACACCCAATTCATTAGATCCATAAATGCTGCATGAGCATTAGTTAACCCAAATGGCATCACAAGGAACTCATGATGGCCATAACATGTCCTAAAAGCAGTCTTAGGCACGTCCCCCTCCTTTATCCTTAACTGATGATAACCTGATCTCAGGTCTATCTTAGAAAACACCCTAACCCCTTGTAACTGTTCGAATAAATCATCTATCCTGGGTAAATGATATTTATTCTTAATGGTGATCTAATTCAACTGTCTATAATTGATACACAACCTCATTGTTCCATCATTTTTCTTCACAAACAACACAGAGGCTCCCCAAGGCGACATACTAGGTCGAATAAATTGTTTATCTAGTAATTTTTGAAGCTGAACTTTCAATTCTCTTAACTCAACTAGTGTCATTTTATAAGGTGCTATAGATATGGGTGTTGATCCTAGAATTACCTCAATAGAAAACTCAATCTCCTTGTTGGGAGGCAATTCAGACAACTCCTCAGGAACACATAAGAAAAATCTTTCACTATAAGATTTCTTTTAACTTCCTAATCTCCTTTCTAAAATCCACCACATATGCCAAATACTCCTCACAACCTTTATTTAACCATTTGCTAATAGTCATGGCAGAAATAAGACAGTTGGCAAGTATCTTACTGTTGACCCATATTTGATTTTAATAATGACAAAACACCACTCAAATCGCACTAACAATTTTATCTAAATGTTTAAGTGGTAAAAGCATTCAGTACAGAAACAAGATGCAAGAACTCAGCACGTTCAGACACCAAAAAAAGACATAAGATCTAGAATAAGCACTAAGGTGATTGAATCACATTTTAAATCTCTAAATTTTAATTATCTAGCTTGATCTATAACTCAATTCACAAAAGGCTTTGACAAAACTGAAATACAAAAATGTTTGTAAGTCAAAAACTGTTTTGAAACATAAAAACTAGGTTTAAGGACAACCTAGTCGACTGGGTCTCTATACCAGTCGATTGAGAAAAAGGAACAGTAAGTTCCTAGTTGACTGGTAATAAGACCTAGTCGACTGGCAACTTAACCCAGTCGATTGTTTCTATGACCCAGTCATCTAGTACTTTCTCTAAGCCTAAAAGTGAACATTTTTCACTTGACCTAGTCAACTGGTACAAGGACCCAGTCGACTGGTAATTCAAAAATATAACCGTTTGAGACATGAAACTTGAGCATTTAATGCCCTAAACCTATTAAGTCAGTATCTAACGGCCATATAAGTTCAAGTCTATTAAAATGTGGAATGAGCATTTTAAAAAAGAAGTGAGCACATTCAATTCATCAATATAGCTCATTAATTCTCAAAAGCTTTGAAAAATTCATTGTGTGCCATTCTTCGAGCTTGTTCTTGAAAGAGAGATATTCTTCATTTGTAAAAGCATTCATTGCTTGTAAAGTTTGTGTAACCCTTGTGAATTTGCTCGACTAACTTTTAGTGGATTACTTCAAAGAGGTTCCTTGAAAAGAGTGGATGTAGGGTCGAAAAGATTTCAATATTGCCGAACCACTATAAATGGAGTTTACATATTCTCTTCCTTAACTTCTTTATTTTTAAGCATATTATTTGATTGTATACTTTGCGTATTAAATTGTTTAAAAACTTGCAAGTTAATTAGCAAAAAGTTTTTAAAACCCAATTCACCCCCTTCTTGGGTTTAAACCTCAGTTTACAATTGGTATCAGAGCCTCGTACTCAATTTCAGGCTTAAAATCCTTGAGTTGATCTGATAGCATCTAATAGCTATACCGAAAGGCATTTATATGCTAGGCCTCCTTTGTTCAATGGCTTTAACTATAACTACTAGAAAAATAGAATAAAAATCTTTGTCGAATGACAATATTACAATCTATGGAGAGTCATTGAAGAAGGATCTAGAATTCCTATAAAGGAAATAATCATTGGAGAGATCAATCATACAATGCCTAAACTCAAAAGAGAGTTTAATGAATAGGATTGTAGAATGATGTCTCTGAATAGTAGAGCAACTAGCATGTTACACTGCACTCTAGATATCGCTGAATACAATAAAATTTGTGCATGTAGTTCAACTAAAGAGATTTGGGATAAGCTATAAGTTACATATGAAGGCACTAGCGAAGTAAAAAAAAAAAAACTTATATGCTAGTGTCCGAATATGATTCTTTTAAAATGTCTCCCAATGAAACTATTTCTCAAATGCACTCACGTTTTACTACCATTGTTAGCAGTTTAAAGCTTCTTAGCAAGAACATTGAGGAGTTTGAACTAATGAGGAAGATCTTAAGATCTTTTCCATCCACTTGGAAAGCAAATAAGAATGCCATAACAGAGGCCAAAGATCTCGATAAACTTAGTGTCAAAACACTCCTCAGATCACTATTGACATACGAGATGGAAGAAATGAATCCCGTTATCAATGATGATGAGAAGAAGATGAATAAGATGATTGCTCTCAAAGCCACACAAGCAACAAAGAGGAAGAAAAAAAAGAAGAGATTGATAACAGCGAAAAAGATAGTGAGATGGATTTAACTACCAAAAAGTTTCACAAGTCCTTGAGAAAGAGTAAGAAACCTTACACAAGGGATTCCACTCCAAAAAGGGATCCTTTTGCGTGTTTTGGTTGCAAGAAGCCCGATCACATCAAGGCTGATTGCCCAACAATGAGAAAACCAAATAAGAGCTTCAAAAAGAAAGCCATGATTACAACCATATGGAGTGATGATGAAGAAGAAGAAACTTTGAACAATGAAGTTGGATACGAGGAGATTGCCAACCTATGCTTGATGGCAATCGACGATGAAAATGAGGTATCAATTTCTTCCCCTTCTAATAATAATAATAATAATATTGTTAGTAGTAGTGAAGAATTAATTAAAGTAATAAATGAGATCCATGAAGAATTGAGGAAATTCAATTCTAAAAATATGGCCCTCAAGAAGGAATTCTCATCTCTTTCTAAAGAGATGGAAGGCTTAAAGGAGGAAAAAGAAAAACTATCTTCCATGCTTTATAACTCATCATAAGATTTTCTAAAAAATGAAAATGATATTTTGAAGAAGAAAATAATTGAATTGAATAACACTATATCTAGACTTATGCTTGGAAAAGAAAAGCTAGATGAAGTGCTATCTTGCCAAAGGTTAAGTGGAGGAAAATCCGATTTGGGTTATTCTCCATTAGGCAAGCAAAAGTAAAAAAAAAGACTTTGTTCATGAAAGCAATATGTGTGAATGAAACCTCCACCTCTAAGGCCACTAGAAATATTAAAAGCATTCCCTCAATATATGCAAGTAGGTCTAAGAATGAGAATTTAAATCCTAATGCATATACTAGAGATAAACATCCTAGAAATACACATGCATATATGTATGCTTACTCAAGACATGCAAATGCAAGGAATAATCATTCAAGAAATACACATACTAGAAATACACATCCTAGGAATTACCATCATGTATATCCTAGAGATAATATGTATGTTCATAACTTGCATGCTACAAGTGCACATCCTAGAAATTACCATCATACATTTCCTAGAGATAACACGCGTGTTCATAATTTTCATAATAGAAACATATATCCTAGGAATGCTTATCCAAGGAACAATAGGTATTCATATTTAAGAAATCCTACAAACTTCAATAACTATTATCCTAGGATCATCCATCATCAACATGTCTACAATTTTAGAGCACTTTATAATATTAAGAAAGTATGGGTCCCTAAAGGAACCGTATTTTCTAGGACTAACCCCAAAGGACCCAAGAAATTTTAGGTACCTAAAAGTGAAATTGTATATCCTTGTGCAATGTAGATATGTCTCCACACAAAGGAAAAAAGGTAACTATTGGTACCTTGATAGTGGATGCTCAAAGCACATAACCGGTGATCAAAGCATGTTCAAAGAGCTAACTCTAAGGGATGACGGACACATCACTATTGGAGACAACACAAAGATAAATATCATTGGGCATGGAAAAGTTGGTAATGATTTCTCAACCATCGATCATGTTTTATATGTACAAGGCCTTAAGCCAAATTTACTTAGTATTAGTTAACTATGTGATTGTGTGCTTTATATATTGCCAAACCACTATAAACGAAGTTTGCATATTCTTTTCTTTAACTCCTTTATTTTCAAGCATATTATTTGATTGTGTGCTTTACATATTAAAGTGTTTAAAAATTTGCAAGTTAATTAGCAAAAAGTTTTTAAAACCCAATTCACCCCCCTCTTGGGTTTGAACCTCGGTTTGCACTTATGCTATCCCTGAAAATTAAACTCTTCTTGTCCTTGTATCTTGAACACCACATTCTTCCTAAAACAATCTACCTAAGCATGATATGCAGATAACCAATTCATACCTAGAATTAAATCAAAATCTATCATATCTAAAGGCAACAAATCAACTTCAAATTCTCTATCAGCCATACTAATCACATAGCCCCGATAAATTGTTCTGATAATAACCCTATCCCCAGTAGAAACCTCAACAATAATAGTATGCATCAAAGGACTAACACAAGCATTAATAAATTTCGTATACACACTAGATGCAAAATAATAAGTTGCACCAAGATAAATCAATAATCCAGTAGGTCTATCAAGAATAGATACCATACCCATAACAATATCAAGAGTGGTATGTGCATCATGTTGGGTCAACGCATAGACTCTACTGTCTTTGGGCTGTAACTGGCCACCATGTCCTCTCTCAGCTACTAATTCTTTGCCTCTGCCCCGCATACTCTCTGATCCACCACTTCTCTCCACTTGTTTTCTCCCAACACCTCCAGCACTTATCTCAACAGATTTCCCCATTGGAAAATCTACACTAACATGTCTTCCCTCATCACATTCAAAACACATCAAAGTATGAAAATTCTGAGATAGATGCCCTATTCGATTATATCTATAGCAAACTCTTATCTCTCAATTATACATTATATTACCACTTCCCCTTGGTGGCACACTTACTCCTCTACCATAACTTCCAGTTCCCATAGCTTGTCTCCCAAATCTAGGTGTCCCACCGAAAATACTCTTATGTACAGAAGCAACAGATCCTACTTTCCTCTAACTCTGTATTACAGTTCCTTGTGACAAGGAATGCCCCATCTGGGGTGGTCTTCCACCCTGCACACTCATACTACTATCACATATGGGTCCCTCAAATATAGACCTCTTCAACTAATCCCTTTTACCTCCAAACTTCATCACATTCTTCTCAATCTGTAATTCTTTATTAACCATTGTCGTATAATTCCCAATACCTATATAAAAGAGTTTAGTTCGAATTTCATAGTGTAACCCGTCTAAAAATCTCTTACATTTCCTTTCCTCCATATTTACTAACTTAGGTAAAAACCTTGACAGGGCTATAAATCTACTATCATACTTAGCCACAAATAAAGTATTCTACCTTAAATGAATAAAATCTCTCTCTTGTTTTGCTCGAAATGTATCTGAAAAATACTTCGCAAAGAGCACATCCTTAAACTTACGCTAAGTTAAGGGCTAATCTACCTATGTACTTAATCTCGGCAGAATATCCTCCCACTATCGAGAAGCCTCACCTTTCAGCTTAAATGAAGCAAAAGCAGCCTTTTGCCTATCTGTCACTAGTAAGACTTCAAAATATTTATCAACATGTTTAATCAACTACTCAGCTTCAATAGGATTTACATATCCTTTAAAAGACTAAGGTTTAAATTTAATAAACCTCACAAAATAATCCCCTTACATCTCATATGCAAACACCCCCTCTCCCTCATAAGCCTCTTGTCTCACCACATCAGGTTCGGTTCTACCCCTTTCTTCTAATCTCCTCTGTAAATTATCAGCCCTTTCTTATGCTGCATTCATTTTCTCTATAGCATGATCAAGAACTTCTCTCAACTCATCACTTATAATATCAGATTCTCTCCCAACCCTACTAGTACCAGTTGTATTAGCAACATGTTCCTTTGCATGAACCACATACTCGACTTCCCCCTCCACTTCAGCTCTCCTAAATATTGGGGGTCAACCATGTCCTCTCTGATTCAGAACTCTACCTCTAGCTCTAGCACGTCCACATGTCATCCTCAGACTCTGCATTAAAATGTAGTTTGTTTAAATCTTCAACTTCTTTAAATGTTTATGCAGTTTACAGAATCATAAAACCTAATGCTCTTATACCAAAATTGCAACGACCCATCCCAGGTTAGCGAACCCCAAGACTATATCGTCACGTTTTGAAATCCTAGCACTACATATATATACAACAATATAAAAATACATCAACTAAAATTAAAAATTACATCCAATCCTCAACTCTTTTCAGAGGAGATACATCATCATTCTCATATAAAAAACAATATATAAATATAAAAAAATTCATGAAATATTTTATTACAAATTTTCTTTCTTCCTTCTTACAATGTTTGAGGACTTGACCATGAGACTTATTTAAGGTAATTACTCTGATACTATCTCTAAACTCTATATGCACTACCCGCTATCTAAAAATTTTCAACAATAAGGAGTGAGTTTCACAAGCTTAGTGAATTAAATTTACTAGAAGTACTCGATTATATACTTCCAGTTACATCTTATAATTCAATCGTTTCTAATTCACCAATATTAATCATCTATTTCTTCACATATAATAATTCAATATTTCAAATAATCTTCCAATATTCATTCATTTATTATCTCATATAATTCAACAATAACATTCTATTATCACTACTCATATCATAATTCTAACTATTTATCAGTCTCTTCTTAAATTAAGCATCAAACATATCAATTTTTCTTCTCATATATTTAATCATCTTAAGATTATCAATTCAACATCATTATTTACCTCGTTATGAGGTTCACAGCATATAATCAATTAATCAAATAATTTTTGTCATATCATACTTTCATATTTCTTTCTCAACATATCTGTGTCTCTGTGAGACTCATTTGTCTATCAATAATTTCATAATCAAGACTGATACTTTAGTATCTCAATTAATAATAAATAAATAACCAAATAAATAAATGTATATCTTTAAATCATCATTTTTTCTTTCTTTTTCATCATATCATCTCATTATTTTAAATTATCATCTGGGAATGTCTTCCCACATGCCAACATGTTTCAGCCAGAACAGCTGCCTTCCTAGTCTTCTCAGCCAGATCAGCTGTCTTCATGGTCTTCTCAGCCAGACCAGCACCTTGTTGGTCTTCTTAACCAGACCAGTACCTTCTTGGTCTTTTCAGCCAAACCAACTGCCTTCTTGGTCTTTTCTTTTATGCTTATGAGAAATAATATGCAAGCAAGCATATATCAAAGCATTCAATTCAACTATCTAGCTCTTTCTCAAAATTATTATATTTATTAAATTGTCTCCTCATATATCATATAAATTTTTCAATCATATTTTCAGAAATTTCATATAACTTCTTAGTATATTTTTCATTAATCTATCCTTCCTAAAATATAAATTCTTATACGATTAATATTCGACATAATATTAAGTCCCTAATCAATAAATCAATCAATTATCATACTTATTGGAAAATACATCATTAAATCATTATAATTCAACCATTTATTCAAATATCATAATTTCATATTTTTATTGGTCTCGATTACTAAAAGTAAATCTAACTTACCACGTAGCACTTAAAGCTACCTATGGATCACCTTCTTACCTTTCTTGCTTCTTTCAACAATTTCATCCGATTGCTGATCGTCAACACCTTACATAATATTTATATTAAAATTTATAATTTATTCTTCAATTCTTCTGTAATTCATACCTTTAAATTTCTATGTCAAATTTCGAGTAATTTCATGTATGCAAAATTTCAAAAATAAAACTCACATTATTACCTTTTTTTCATAATACTTCCCTCGAAGCTCTTTAAAATCCTCCCATAAAATTCTTCAAAATTTCAATCTTTCAACATTTCTTTTCGTCCCCAGGTGTTTAAGGAAATAGAGCAATTTGAGAGAGAGAATATAATTTTAGAGTGAGAAAGAAATTTGTTGTAAACTAAGTTTTAATAAAACTAAACAAAAAAAAAACTTAATTTTGTACAAAACCGCCTATACTTGCAGTCATTCCCTATTTTTTTCTTTTCTTAGTTGTCCAACATGCATTCTTGCATGTTATATAGCCTATACCTGGACGTTTAGCGTCTAAGTGTTTGTCCCCCTTTTTTAATTGTAAATCTTTCATTTATATATTATTTTAATTCCATGTAATATCTATCAAGTTACTTCTTTACCCTTACTTTAAGAACACAGGTATTACAACTACTTCATCGGAGTTTATGGAGAAACTGAACTGAGGGCAAAAGACCAAGGTCAAAGTAGCTTGGGGCTAACTCCTCGGAGCCTATAGAGAAACTGAGCTGAGAGTGAAGGACCGAGATTGAAATAGCTTGGGATTACCTTCTTTAGAGCTGATAGAGAAACTAAGCTAATGGTGAAGTAACTCGGGGCTACCTCCTCAAAGCTAAAAAAGAAATTGAGTCGAGGGCGAAGTAGCTCAAGCCTACCTCTTTAGAGTTGATGGAGAAACTAAGCTGAGGGTGAAGTATCGAGGATAAAGTAGCTTAGGGCTACCTCCTCAGAGTTGATGGAGAAATTGAGCTAAGGGCGAAGTAGCTTAAGGCTACTTCCTCGGAGTTGATGGAGAAACTGAGATGAGGGTGAAGAACTGAGGTCGAAGTAGCTCGGGGCTAACTCCTCTGAGCTGAGGATGAAATAGCTCAGGGCTACCTCCTCAGGCTTTTGATGAAAGAGTGTCAAGGGTAAGGGTACTCGGGGCACTCTCTTCGGGCTTTTTTGAGCTTGAGAGCTTGTTCAACTCCCCACTAGTGGTGCATGTTAGCCTTCTTATCGTAAGAGTTATTAGCTCTAAGGTAAGTGTCCCTCTAAGGTGAAGGTCTCCTGGTTGGTCGTTATGCCATTCTCTGAGTGTAGATATACCTAGGTCTTTGATGCCTCATAAACGATGTCTTTAGGCATCCGTTTTGGATGTGTCAATGGCG
Organism: Bretschneidera sinensis; assembly: GCA_023935145.1. Taxonomy (NCBI): domain Eukaryota; kingdom Viridiplantae; phylum Streptophyta; class Magnoliopsida; order Brassicales; family Akaniaceae; genus Bretschneidera; species Bretschneidera sinensis. The sequence continues at coordinate 43,262,151 of CM043701.1, forward strand.
ACAACTTTGGTTGCATCATTAGGTGACGGCTTTAGATGTGTCACTGGCTTATGGCTTTTAGATGCGTCATTGGGTGATGACTTTGGTTGCGTCACTGGGTGACGGCTTTGGATGCATCACTAGATGACTGCTTTGGATGCGTCATTGGGTGACGACTTTAGGTTTTTCTTAAAAGTGTAGCAATTATAAAAATTTAATTTGTATGAAAACTTAATAGTATATGAAGTATGGAAAGATAATACTTGATCGTGAATGATTATGATTTTTTGAACTCCGTTGGTTTGGGTTTATGGCATGTTTAAGGCTCTTTGATGAAGAAATAATAGTATTTTCTTTAATCATTTATAAGAAACTTGCCTAAGAAAGTCAATTTTCAAAATTCGGAGGCCGGTTTTGGAAAGAGAAGGCTAAAAAACCTTAGGAACCGGTTTGTACAAGTCTGATACCAATAAGTGAACCAGTTGGTCAAATATGAGTCAAAATAAAGAGAAGATCATTTAGATGATTTTATATAGCATAGCCTTTTGACCCCTCTAATTTGGTTTTAAGACGTTTCTACTAAGTTCATAAACTCTTAACATATGGTTTTATATGTAACTGTAGACTAAGGTCCAAACCCAAGAAGGGGTGAATTAGGTTTTTAAACTTTTTCTCACAACAAACAAGTTTTAAGAAACTTAACAAGTACAATCAAGAATGACAAGTATAGTAGAGCTAAAGTAAAGAGATAAGAAAGAGAATGTGCGAACGTTATTTATAGTGGTTCGGCAATATTAGATTTCTCCGACCCTATGTCCACTCTCTTCAAAGAACCTCTTTGAAGCAATCCACTAATGACTCGACCAACTTCATGGGTGTTGCCTAAACTGTACACGATCTCTTTCAGTTAAGGAAGTCTTTTATAAGAAGTGTTTTAACTTTCAAACACTCTAAGAGTTACACTAACTCTTCCTCTTTACAATAATTGGAAATTTAATGATAAAAAATAAGAGAGACTTTATATTTAATGCTCTTACAAAGAAGAAATGATCTCTCTTAGAAGTTCAAAGCTTTTAAGAATGACTCATAAAGATTTTTGAGAAAACTTTGAATGAAATGAATGAGAAGATTAAGATTAATTGCTTAAGATTTGTTCTTTTATCTCATTTATGATCGTTTTTATAGTTTAAAACCTTACTAGCTGTTACTCACAACAAAATCCCATTTGGGAGTGGTTCAACACATTTATTGCACTGAACGACGCTTCAGATTTGAATTATTACCGTTATTTTTGAACGTTCAGATGATTGAATGATTTTGTTCAGTCAACTGGGTGCTCTTTTAAAATTTAAATTGTGTAAGTTAATTCATTCAATTGATTGAAAGGATTGTTCAATCAATTGGATAAAAAGGCAAAAAGTTTTTGTCCTTTATTCAGTCGACTGGATCTCATTCAGTCTACTAAAGGATTTGATTCATTTGATCGGATTCATTCAATTAACTGGATGACTTGAAGCACACTTTTCAGTTTTTAGTTTTTTTTTCAACCAAAATGATTTTTATCAAAATATTTTTTAAGCATATTGAGCCAAAAGAAAAAGTTAGGTACTCAAGTAAGAGAGTTACATAATGTAGATTACTATTCTAGTACCTAATCTTGATCTTCAACTTCGTTCAAGGTTGAATGCTTAGTTAGTTGACTTTTGAGGAACTATCTTTCTAGCTTTAAATACTTAGATAAATTGGTTAGCAAAATTTGATATATCTTTGTCATCATTAAAATTAAATAAGGTTCAACAATATCCCCCTTTTGGATGATGATAAAACCATAAGGAGAAAATTAGTTTTGAAATCTAAGTTTTTGGTTTTTATTGAAAAACGGGTAGAGTCTTCTCTGTTTTTATGATAAAAACCTCCTACATTTTTAAAAGGGAACTCAAACAGTAATATAGGTAGTTATAAGTTCTTTTAAATCACTTAAAATAAAGGCTCCTTTTAATATATGCATATAACACAATTTTCATATTTTCTCTCCCTTTTTGTCAACAGAAGAAACGGGTGTCCAAAAGAGCGAGAAATAAAATTATAACTTATAGATAGTAAGATAAGGACAAAAAATATTTGCATATAAAAATTTAGCTCAAAATAGAGAGGTTAAGCTTTCCCGAGAAGAATTAGAAAAATAATATATAATCTAAAGAATTACAGCAAGCAAAGAAAAGTAAGAGATTCTAACTGAGCTAAAATAAACTTTCATAAATATAAGCTAAGATTCCTATGAGCAAAGGTAACATTCAACCATAACAGTGAAGGTGTCCATGAGAAAAAAAAATACATTATAGCAAGTATTAGTGAAAATAAAATGGTTGAAATAGAAATGTAGTTTACAAAAGGTGCTAGAGCTATAGAATGTAAAAGAAGATATTAGTGCATCCAGTCAGGTTCAAGAGAAAGAGATAGACCACAGTAATGAAGACTATCTTGGATCACTCTAATCTAATAGCACCTCATAGCATTTTGGTCTCGAAGGTCAGCAAAAGCACATTGAGAATCAACATGGAAAGAAGGGAGATCATCGTATACCGTGCACAGTCCAACCCTCAAATCGTCAAGGTGAGCTTCAGTAGCTTGCTGCATGTTGGTCATAGTGACCTGAAGAGCAGCTAAAGCCTGAAGAATATCCTAATAGCCATCTGAACCTCCTGTATCTATAGTTCACTGTTGAGAACCTCCATGAGCATTTGGTTCCTCTACTGTTGCTTCACCAGGAGCTTCATTTCCAATCCGAATGGTTTTCTGGGGTTTTGGGATGACTAAATTGTCACTAATCATACATGCCATCTTCTTGAGAGGTGAGACATTGATTACATCAGTTTGATCAAGTTCTTGAAACTCGTTCTTAGAAAGAGGAACCCCAAAATACTAGAGGATCAAAGTAATCAACATGCCATAAGGAAATGCTCCTATATTGCTATCATGCTCGACTATCATGTTTCTTAGGATCGGTGGGTAGAGGGTGTAAGGAGTCCCAGTTTTCAGGCAAAAGATTAAGACGATGTCTAGTTTGGAAGGACAGTTTCTACTGCTTAACCTGAGATTGAGGATCCAATTGATAACTAGGTTTAGGATCCTAGAATCTAATGGTAGGTCATGGTAAATGTTGTAAGTTTGAAAACTATAAATATAAAACCTATCTCCCTTGAACACTATACTGGCCTCATGATAATCAAAATCTTTGGGCTAACCTTCTTCTATCCAATTCATCTTTTCAGAACGTAGGTTTAAAATCCTATGAAGGACATTGGGGTCATAATGAATGTTATCCCCATAACCATAGTAGAAAAAGTAGTAGAAGAGGATGAAGACTGTTTTAGATTGGCATAAAATTGGTGGATAAGCCTAGAGTAGTATGTTTTATGCAATGTGACTAGGCTAGTCCATCCTAATCTATCAAACAGGGGTTGTAAGTCAAAATTATTGTACTTTAGAGAGGAAAATCTATGACTCTACTAGGAAAGATAGTCTTATCTCTGATGGCAGAGTCATACCTCTCATTTGCTTTGGAATCTTGAAAGCTAGTGTCATCAAAGTGGTCTAAAGGTGGGTTATTGCCTTCTCTTTCTTTTTCTTTTCCCTTTTCCTTTTGAGAAGCTTTTTGCTTCGCTACTAGAGTTTTGACATGTTTGGGATGGTCATCCATGGTCAAAAGAGAGAATATTTAAGGAGGGAATGAAAGATAAGTAAGGTTCGAATTAATGAAAGAGAAACTCAGATTTTTAGTGAGAGAGAAGAGGTGTTTGTTTAAAATTTAAAAAGGAATGAAATTTTGAAGAAATTGAAAGGGTAAAGGATTGGGTAACTGTTTTGAGTTTAAATCGAGATTAAAAAAGTAGAGAAATATAAGAAATTTTGAAAGTGAGAGAGAGAGAGAGAGAGAGAGAGAAAGCTTGGATTGGGTTTTAATGGCATTTGAAATCATGATTGCTCTTTTAATTTTCAAAGAAATCGTGAGTACAGTCGACTTAAAAAAATGGCAGAGAGTTGTGTTTTAATTTCAAAGGGTATTCAGTCGACTGAAGAGTTCTATTTAGTTGACTTAATAAAGATTTTTCTTCATTCAGTCGACTAAATAATTCTATTCAATCGACTAGATTAGGATTTTGCCAGAAAAATCTAAGCTCCAGACTGAAATCTTGCAAGCTTTAATTGTTCTATGCCATTTTTAAGTGAGAGAAACATTAAATGAAAGTTAATTCTCATTCACTTAATGGCACTTATGCATATAATGAATGAAAAGAAATCAAACATATGAACATTCAATGTTTTTCAAGCCCATTAAAATTATAATTTTACAAAAATTTTATTCATTTAAAGGTTTAGTAAGAATATCAACAATTTGATCTTCTGTATGTATGAATTAAAGTTTGAAATCACATTTTTGAGTATGATCTCTTAAAAAGTGATGTCGAATTTCAATGTGTTCGATTCTAGAATGCGGAATTGGGTTTTTGATTAGATTGATAGCACTAGTGTTATCACAAAAAATTGGTATCTTTTCAAAATTCATGTCATAGTCTTCTAGTTGTTGTTTTATTCATAAAACTTGTGCACAACAACTACCGGTGGCTAAAAATTCCGTTTTGGCGGTTGATAGTGCAATAGGATTTTGTTTCTTTGAAAACCAATAAGTTAACATGACACCTAAAAACTGGCATGTTCCATTAATACTTTTTCTATTAATTCTACAACCAGAAAAATCAGTATTTGAGTACCCAACTAGCTCAAAATGTGACTTTCTTGATACCATAATCCTAGAATTTGAGTACCAATCAAATATCTTAAAATTATTTTTATAGCAACAATATGAGATTCCTTAAAATTAGCTTGGAATCTAGCACACATACATACACTAAACATTATATCAGTTATACTAGCAAATAATATAGTAAGGTTCCTATCACGTTTCTATAATTTTTAGTACCTACATATTTACCTCTTTCATCTAAGTCAAGCTTTGTAGAGGTGCTCACGGGAGTGCTAATTGGCTTTGAATTCTCCATCCCAAACCTCTTTAGTAAGTCCTTGGTGTATTTGGATTGATTGATGAAGATGCCTCCCTTTGATTATTTGATTTGAAGTTCAAGGTTGTAGGTAAGTTCTCTTGTTATACTCATCTCAAATTCACCTAGCATACACTAAGAAAATCCTTGACACATAGATACTAAAAATGTATCATGCTTATGAGTTTTTGTAAAAAGAGTGGTATCTAATTTTCCTCTTGCAAAAACAATTTTCAAGTAAAAACTTGCTTAACCTTTCATACATGCTCTTGGAGCTTGCTTTAACCCATAAAAGGGATTTAGAAAGCTTATAAACATGGATTGGAAGGTTAGGATCTTCAAAACTAAGAGGTTGTTCAACATAGACATCTTATTCAATAAAACCATTTAAAAATGTGAAATAGCTTAAAATTTTTAAAGCATGCAAAAGCTAACAATATACGAATAGCTTCGAATCTAGCTACTAGTGCATAGGTCTCATCAAAGTCTATTCCTTCTTCTTGGTTGTAACCCTTAGTAACAAGTTTAGCCTTGTTCCTAGTCACAATTCCATTTTCATCTTTTTTGTTTCTAAACACACATTTAGTTCCAATTACTGATTGATCTTTCGGTCTTGGAACTAAAGTCCAAACTTTGTTTCTCTCAAACTGATTTAACTCCTCTTGTATAGGAAGAATCCAGTTTTCATCAGTTTCAGATTCAATAAAAGACTTAGGTTCTACTTAGGATAAGTAAGCTACAAAGTTGCACACATTTCTAATAGAAGATTGAGTTCTTACCCCTTGTGAGGGATCACCAATCACTTGATCGATTGGGTGATAATTCACATACCTCCAATCTTTAAGAGGTCTATTTCCTTGTTGACTTGTGGAAGGTTGATCAAGTTTGGGAGTATCTGTCTCTTGTTTTGTTTGAGGTTGACTTTCCTTAAGGTCAACAATAGTAGTAGACGCATCCATTCTTGGAATAAAATCTACATCATCATTAAGAGAGACTATTTTACTACTAATAAAGTTAGATTCATCAAAGGTTGCATGTACGGATTCTTCAACAACTAGAGTTCTTTTGTTAAAAACTCTATAAGCATTACTAGAGGTTGAATATCCCTTCATCGGTCTTAGAGTCAAATTTACCTAAATTATTATTATTATTTTTGCTATTTAGGATGAAGCGTTTGCAACCGAATGCTCGAAAATAAGAGATATTAGATTTTTTACCTTTCCATAGTTCATATGAAGTTTTGTTAAGCATATGCATAATTAATACTCTATTTAAAACATAGCAAGAAGTGTTTAAGCTTCCACCCAAAAATATTTTGGTAAACTATTTTCACAAAGCATAGTTCTTGGAAATTCTTCTAGAACTCTATTTTTCCTCTTAACAACACCATTTTGTTGAGGAGTTCTAGGGGTTAAAAAATTGTGATCAATTCCATTTTCATCACAAAGTTTTAAAAAGCTTTAGTTTTCAAATTCTTTTCCATTTTCACTTCTAATACTTAAAATAGAATTTCATTTTTCATTTTGAACCTTCTTGCAACAGTTCACAAAACCTTTTTAAGCTTCATACTTATAAGCAATAAAAATAACAAAGGTATATATTGAATAATCATCAACAATAACATGAGCATATTGATGACCACCTAGACTAATAATGCATATTGGACCAAACAAGTCCATTTGCAAAAGCTCTAAAGGTCTAGAAGTTGAAATCACATTTTTTTTTCTTTAAAAGAGACTTTTGTTTGTTTTCCCATTTGACAAGTATCATATACTTTGTTTTTTTTCAAATTTGATTTTGAGAAGACCAACAATTAAATTTTTCTTAAAAGAATTTTAATCAAATCCATGTTCACATGGCCAAGTCTTCTATGCCATAGCTATAAGTTTTCACTAAAAGAGGAAAACCATTTTTCATTTTCTGAAGGTAAAGATTTTAAATTAACTATATAGACACTTTCATGTCTTTGGCCAACAAACTTGATTTTGTTACTCCTAATGTCTATGAGAGGATTCAAATACAAATTTATTGCTTTTATCACAAAGTTGACTAATACTAAGTAAGGTAGGTTTAAGGACTTGCATAAATAATACATAATCAATGGTTGAGAAATTTTTAGCCACTTTACCATGTCTGATGATTTTCATCTTGGTGTCATCTCCAATGATGACGTGTTTGTCACCCCCTAGAGTTAACTCTTTGAAAACACTTTGATCACCGGTCATGTGCTTTGAGCATCCACTATCAAGGTACCAATGGTCACCATTTTCCTTCATGTGGAGACATATCTACATTACACATGGATACATAATAACACTCTTAGGTACTTAAAATTTCTTGGGTCCTTTAAGGTTAGTCCAAGAAAATATGTCTCCTTTAGGGACCCATACTTTCTTAACATTATAAGGTGCTCTATAATTATAGAAATGTTGATGATGCATGATCCTAAGATAATAGTTATAGATGTTTCTAGGATGTCTTGAGTATGCATGTCTATCATTCCTTGGATAAGCATACCTAGGATACATGTTTCTAGTATAGGAATTATGAACATACATGTAATCTCTAAGGTATGCATGATAGTTATTTCTACAGTATGCATTCCTAGCATGTGCATTTCTTAGATGTTTATTCCTATCATTTGAATTTCTAGGATGAACATATATATGAGCATAAGTATTTCTAGGATATCTATTCCTAGTATAAGCATTTGAATTCTTTGCATTTGAATTGAAATTTGCATTTTTAAGCTTCCTAGCATTTTTCAAATGAGTATTTTTAACATTGTTAGTATCCTTAGAAGGGGGTTCATCTACACTTACTGGCTTCACAAAGATAGTCTCATTAGAACTTTGTTTTCTTAATGGAGAATAACCCAAGCCGAATTTTTCTCATTTTATTCTTTGGCAAGGTAACACTTCATCTAGATTTTCTTTTCCAAGAACAAGCCTAGATATAGTGTTATTTAACTCCATTACTTTCTTTTACAAATCATCATTTTCCATTTTCAAATATTCAAGTGATGAGTTATTAAGTTCAACAAAAATTTTTTCTTTTTCTTCTTTTAGAGCTTCCATTTCTTTAGAGAAAGACGAGACTTCATTTTTTAGGGCAATATTTCTAGAATCAAATTCTCAATTCTTTATGTATTTCATTTATGGCCTTAATTAGTTCTTCATTACTATTATCAATATCATTAGTAGGAGAAGAACTAGTTACTTCATTTTCATCATCTATTGCCATAAAGCAAAGGTTGACAATCTCTTCATAGTTGACTTCATCATCCAAAGTCTCATCATTATCATCACTCTATGTTGTAGCAATCATGACCTTCTTCTTGAAGTTCTTATACTTCTTGTATGGTTTCTTTATAGTAAGGTAATCTGCCTTGATGTGCCCGGGTATCTTACAACCAAGGCACATAATCAATTCCCTTTTTGTGAAGTCCTTAAGCTATTTGATCTTTTTCAAGAATTTGTGAAAACTCTTGGTGATGAGAGTCATCTCTCCATCTTTTTCACTACTATCATTCTCTTCTACTTCTTCTTCTTCCACTTTCTTACTTGAGGTAGCTTTGAGAGAAATAGTCTTCTTCTTTTTCAACTCATCATCAACCTCTCATTGTTTCATTTCTTCAATCTCATACGACAATAGAGAGCCAATAAGGTTTTCGACTCCTAGTGTATCAAGGTTTTTGGCTTCAGTGATGGTTGTCTTCTTTGCTTTCCAAGGTTGAGGCAAAGATATAAGGATTTTCCTTGTTAGTTCAAACACTTCAATGTTCCTACCAAAAAGCTTCAAACCATTAATAATACTCGTTAAACGAGAATACATTTCAGATATGGTTTCATTAGGAAACATCTTAAAAGATTCATACTCGAACACTAATTTTTTTTATTTTTTTTACTTCACTAGTGCCTTCGCATGTCACTTGAAATTTGTCCCAAATTTATTTTGCCGAAACACACGTTGAAACTTTATTATATTAATTTATATGTAATGCACAATGTAAAATACTAGTTGCTCTACTATTTGGAGACAACATTCTACAATCCTCTTCATCAAACTCAGTTTTAAATTTAGGCATTGTATGTGTGACTTCTCCAATGGTTACATATTCTGAAGGAATTCTAGGTCCTTCTTCAATGATTCTCCACAAATTATAATCTTGTCGTTCAACAAATATTTTCATTATATTTTTTCAATAATTATAATTTGTATCATTGAACAAAGGAGACCTAGTGTAGGAATGTCCTTCAGCATAATTATTGGTTGCCATCGGATCAATCAAAGTTTTTAAGCTTTAAAATTGAGAACGGTACTCTGATACCAATTGTACACCAAGGTCAAACCCAAAAGGGGGTGTGAATTTGGTTTTTAAAACTTTTTCTCACAACAAATGTTTTTTTAAGAAACTTAATAAGTACAATTAAGAATGACAAGTATAGTAAAGCTGAAAGTAAAGAGATGAGGAAGAGAATGTGAAAACTCTATTTATAACGGTTCGGTAATATCGGATTTCTCTGACCCTACGCCCACTCTCTTCATGGAACCTCCTTAAATCAATCCACTAATAACTCAAGCAACTTCACGAGTGTTGCACAAACCGCACACGATCTTTTCTAGTTAAGGAAGTCTTTTACAAGAAGTGTTTTGACACCTAAACACTCTAAGAGTTACACCAACTCTTTCTCTTTACAATGATTGAAAATTTAATGATCAAGAAAAATGAACTTTGTATTTAATGCTCTTACAAAGAAGAAATGATTTCTCTTAGAAGTTCAAAGCTTTTAAGAATGACTCATAATTTTTTTTAAGAAAGCTTTGAATGAAATAAATAAGAAGATTAAGATTAATTGCTCAAGAGTTGTTCTTTTATCTCAGTTATGATGGGCTTTTATAGTTTAAAACCCTGCTAGCCGTTACTCACAGCAAAATCCCGTTTGGGAGTGGTTCAACGCATTTTTTGCACTGAAAGACGCTTCATATTTGAATTATTACTATTATTTTTTAACGTTCAATCGACTGAATCATAATGCAGAAAGTTTTTATCCTTCATTCAGTCAACTTAAAGATTTTTTTTTAAGAAATTATTTAGTCGACTGGATCTCATTCAATCGATTTAAGGATTTGAATCAGTAAAAGAATCATTAAGTTGACTGAATGGATTCATCCAGTTGACTGGATGACCTGAAACACACTTTTCTGTTTTTTGTTTTGTTTTTCAATCAAAATGATTTTTAGCAAAATATTTTTTTAAAGCAAATTGAGCCATAAGAAAAAGCTAGGCACTCAAGTAAGAGAGTTACATAATGTCGATTACTACTTTAGTACCTAATCTTGATCTTCAACTTTGTCTAAGGTTGACTGCTTAGTTGGTTGACTTTTAAGGAATTATCTTTGCAGTTTTAAATACTTAGATAAATTGGTTACCATAATTTAATATATCTTTGTCATCATTAAAATCAAATAAGGATCGATAGTAACTTATAATCTACTGTTTGATTAGAATGAAAATGGAGAAAACCAAAATTAATCTTTTTATGGTAATTAGATTTTTTTTTTATTGGATGGTTTCTAAGAAGAAGGAAGAAGAGAAATGAGAAGACAAATATATATACACTACATTGTAATCCAAACTAACTTGGAAAAATATGAATGTAATTCATCAATCCTTAAAGCAAGCATATTTTTAAATATATAAAATGTAATTATATAATGACAGATTATCAATTTGGGTCGGGTTGAGATTTTTGAACCTGTGACGCAACTCAATCCACCATCTTTATTAATTTCTTAACCCAAACCCAACCAAATTTTTAAAAAACCCAACTCAACCCATTGTACCGATTTGGATCAAGTTCACTAGTCAATCGGTTTTCAAGCTCACCCATAATTTTGATAAGTAATTGAATTAAGATAAAAAAACTGATTTATATAAGTCACGAGACGATAAGACTGGTCTTATTTTGCCAAGCATTATTTTTAAAATAAATGAGTTTTAAAAGGCAAATAATCTTATAAGCTCCAACCTAACAGTGTCTTATTCTGAGACCAGAAGTTCCTCCTACGCCTGACTTATGTGTTCGGCATTTTCTCTCTCCCTGGTTTAGATACTTCTCTGTAAACTCTCCTTCTCAGTCTACGGTGACGGATTCCAACGAACTCACTTCTTCATTTTATTTTCTATTTTCCGTCGCCGATATTTTGAGTTCCAATTTGACTATTTTTAAGAGATTTTTCTCATCCTATCATCTTCTTCTTTTTTCAGCTACGTACGCTGCCTGAGCAACGCCTTGGCATCTGCTCGCAGGCAAATCTGAGTAGTGATGCTAACCCATTAGCCGAGAATGAACGAAAAGGTGAAGTGGAGAGGGTTTGTGGTTTGTGGTATAGTGGCGAGCATGTGGGAAAGGTGGGGCAAGATGGGGTTTTTTAAATTGGAGGCATGGGGCAGAAGTCGGCAATAGGGCAAGTGGTTGTCGGAGTTAATGAATTGCAGTGGTGACAACATAGCAATGAAACCATCTACTTACTGCTATATTTTTTTATCTTTGTTAAAGTTTTTAAAAAAAATTCTACATCAAATAATATTTCAGTTATATACAAAGTACAATAATTAGAGATCACTCTCCATATCTTTTGATTTAATATATCAATTTAATTTTAAACAATTAATTATTTTAAAAAAAATTGAAATAATTATTATAAACAAAAAATATTGATAATGTGAAATTATATTATACTTGATAGTATATAATTATTGTAGTAGAGAGTATTTTCTTATATCGGAAATGTAATTATTTATGAGATTTAAATGGTATTTTAATTTATGGTATTTATATTTAAATTGTAAGTTCTTTAAAAAAAATTTACAAATTAAACACTAGACACCATAGAGTTTTCCATAGTCTAACACAAGGACTAAATTATTAAAATAAAAGAAATGTAATATTGCAATGTCTCACTGAACTATCAAGTTTGTTTTTGTGTTGTCGTTAGCTCATCGCTTCCTAGCCTTAAACACTATACTGGAATCTTAAACTTCACTATCAAATTGATATATTTAACCAATTCCAAATAATCTGCTAGTTACAAATCCCCATCCTGTTCATGGATTTTCATCTTTTCGTCAGCCAAAACCACAGATAAAACAAATTCAGTGGCTTATCTGTTGGAATATTTTGGTTTAAAATTAATAGTATTGGAATTTAGGGTAAAACCCAACCATGATTGACTCATAAGAATACTTTTTTAGCAGAAGGTGGCTACATGATGCTCTCTTGTGGCCTTATCGTGCCTCTTCAATAGTAAAAGATAAGGTTTGATTACAAACTTATCAGCAAGGAAATTGGGTTTAATTGTGAGGTTATAAAATTCTTAATAAAGATATTGAAAGAAGGTTGTTCTCAAAGAGATGACACACAAGCTAATGAGTTTCCTTTAATTAGATTACTGTTATATAGTACCGATTAATTGACAACTTGATTATGTTACTAGTTAATACAAAGCTGTAATTATTGACTCTACCTTGGCAAGTTGATTTCTTTTTTTTTTTTTTGCTTTCTTTTATTTTATAAGTTAAATCAAGTTATGTATTGTTTTGTCGTGTTTAGAAAATAATAAATACTTGAATTTGAGATTTTGAGATATTTAATCATTCAATTATTATTTTTAACATAGCACCAATAAAGTAGAAGTTTTATGTTCGATTCCAACTACCTTCTTTTCCTCAATATTTTCCATTACTTTTTCCTCTAGTGTTTTGCTTAAACTTGAACTTTGTGCAAAATCCATTAATTATTTTTTGGTTTGCACCATTATCTTACAATTAAATCTACGTATAATTTCTATTAATTTTTCATTCCGCTTACAAGTAAAAAGAAATGTTTGTAGTTTGTTTATGTTAGTGAATGATCTTCCAAAGACCCACTGTAGTAATCAAGCTACATAGCCTGCACCTATAGCTTTTAGTCCAGTTCATTATAGACATGTTTTACAAATAACCACTTTGCCATTTCTAAGATTATTTTTCTAAAGTATAATTAAATGGTTGCAGTGAGCTGTAATTCTTGATTGGTACTTTGCTTTTCTGTCGGAGCCAGTTTGAACTGGAGGGCTTGAATCATCCTTGCTTATGGAAATGAAGCTGATTTGGGGTAATATGGTGGCAAGCATTCCATTAAGATAATCTATATAAAACAAACTGGGGTGAATGACATTTTTTGCTCGATCTCATGTTATTTATTTTTTATAAAAAAAAATACATTTACACTTTTTAATTATAAAATACAATTTCATTGTTTCTCTTGATGGATTAACTCATTCTGTATTGGTTGTTGTGTAAATTTAATAATATGATACGGGTATTAAAAGTTAAAATATACTTACTTAATTATGGTTATAGGAAAATATTTTGGGACATCTCAATAAATAAAAAGCGGACTAATAATATAAGATTTGGAGAGTAAATTTTACGTAAAAAATTTATGATATGTTTGATGGATAATATAAAAAAAGTATATGATGATTTTTATACTATGAATGTGTTAGGTGGACAAGATAAAGGGAGAATAAAATATTGATAATAATAAGGCATCACGTACTCTTACTTATCTTTCTCATATTATCCATCTAACTCACCATAAATCTACAATTCATTTTCTTTCATACACCTATATTTGCATAATTTGCTTCATGATGATTATTCATTATTGTAATGTTGATTTATATATTGCAATTGAATTGACCAATGAGAGACAAATAAAAACAGTAAAGTTCAATTTTTGATAACCTAAACCATCTGCTATGAAAAAAAAAATGAAATTATTGATGAAATTATTGTAGATATCAATTACCAAATGAGTATGACGAAGCAAATTGCACGAAGTGGCGGCAAGTGAGCTGTCAATAAGTTGTTACGCTAACTCCACTCAAAGTTTGATTTTATTTTTATTTTGACTTATAAATAGATGCTTGCAAGGTTTTTGGGAGAAAGAAGAATTTTGGGATAAATTGCAGAGAATAAATAAAAAAATAAAAAATAAAAGAGAGAAAAGTTGTAAAGAACAAGAAATTGGGAAAAATTAGAGGCAAACAAGAAAACAAAGAGAAATGATTGTAGAGATCTATATGAAAATCTTTGTAATCTTTCATTGATATTGAAAATTTTTTGTACTGCATCCATGAACGTAAGCTTTACAAAAAGAATCATATAAAATCTTGTCTCCATCTTGCTTGAATTTTTCTTTTCAATTTCTCATATTTTTGCGTCAAATATTCCACAATCTCGTCCCAAATCATCCAAGTGAAATCTTCAAAAGTAAATTCTTCTTTATTTATCCAAAATCTCAGATTTATTATATTTTCTATTGATTAAACTCAAAAAATTGATTTGTGAACTTTTACGAATTAATCCGTTGACAACTCCATCAAATTCTGTCAAATCTGTAAATTTTGTGTCTACAATTATCAATTTAAGGACTTGTGATTCCTTATATCATGAGTAATAATCAATGGAAACTTAAATATTATTTTAGCATGTATCTATTTTTGAGAGAAAAAATGTATTAAATAAAAAAAGGTTGATAGTGGGCTGCTTCGAAAAAATTCACAAAGAATTTAAAGCTTAATAAACTAAATGATAATGGAATTTGGTGCAGCTTAAGAATAATATTTGAAAATTAGACCGACTACTAGATGGAATATATATATATATATATATATATATGGAATTTAATTAGAGAAGGTTGGTATAAGTCATTAGTAACTTTCATATGGATTTTCTGCGTTGGGAACATGCTTATTTGTAAGGGGATTAATGTTCACACAGAAAGATATTACAAAGCTTAGGTTAAAAGATTTTGACCCATTTCTCACTTGAGTTACACGCATGGGTAGCAAACCCTATGTCATGGAACAGACAAGAAGGGTTTCAAACAAGGGCTATATTTGGGGAACTTCACCTCGATTTGGACTTCCCATTTGGATATTTTGACCACAAGATCTTCTTCAAGTGTTTATTAATGTTATTTGTACTTGCTATCGATATAGCAGACATGATTAGCAAACTTAAGCAATGAGTTATATTTCATTGGTTAAGTTATGCAAAACCAGAATTACTGATTACTAGTATCAATCAAAATAGTGATAAGCATGGGTAATAATGTTTTTATTCAATTTATATCCCTTTACAAAGTTAGGATAACTTTTAAAGTCCCTTCCCCAAGGGGAAAAAATTGTGGCACTCAAATTTAAAATTTAGGGATTTCATTTCCAGTGCTCATAAAACCAAGGAAATTGACTTATGCCTTCTCTTTTCTTAATGGCCTCAATGACTAGCATTAGCGTTACTGATGACAACATTACTACGCAAGACATGATACAAGGAAAGAAATTGAAAATGGGCAACCTAAAGAGGTACAAATACCACCTACAATAGCTGATGATAGTCAGGAGGCCTATAAGAACTCTAAGGATGCCTAGCAAGTTTCAGGACATCCAGATATGAAGGTTGAATTGTAACAAGACAGTTGGAGGCTGTTAAAAATTAGTTAAAAACAGTTTTGGTTGTTAGACTCTCAAGAGAACTAACTAACTACTAGTCCTTCTTTCATTCTTGAGTAATTCATTAAATTGATAATATAAATACTACTTGTAATCTGAGAGGAAGAATCAATGAATATAATCAGTTCTTTGCTTTCTTTTCTTTCTTCCTCCTTCTATCTTACTTCTTTGTTGCAATAATTTTGGAGCCCTCCCTGAGCTCGAATAAGGACTGATATGTGAAGGCAACATTGGTGCTTTCATTGAGTTTCCTAAAAAAAATCTCATTCACTTCTCCACGAGAATCTTTCATTCTCAACAACACCTCTTCTTCCTGTACTTCACTTTCCTAATTTCTTCCACAATGGATGGTACAAGACTCAAACACATTGATGCAGCAATGAAAAGTTGACTATGGATCTTTCTCAATTCAATACAACAATCACTCTAATTCAAGAAGAGATTACAAGATCCCAACAAACACAATCTGATTTTTCTTGCCTGGTCAGAGAAGAGATGATGTTGTTATTAAACCCAATTCAACAACAACTTACCACACTCAGACCTGAATTACAAGAAGTTCCAAACCAATAACAACAGCAAAATCATTTTGTTCCTTTCAGATAAATGAAACTTGATTATCCTCGTTTTAATAGGGGAGATCTAAGTGAATATCTTTTCAAAATCAACAAATATTTTGATTATCATCATACTCCAGTTGATCAAAGATTGGAAGTCATTGAATTTCATCTGGATGGACCAACAGCTAGTTGGTTTCAATGGCTAAGTCAAAGTAATCAGATCACAAGCTTAGCAAATTTTCAAAGAAAATTGACAGCAAGATTTGGCCCTTCCTTATTTTCAGATCCATTAGGATCATTGACAAAACTAGTGCAAACAAAGTCAATAACAAATTACTAGTCTCAGTTTGAAGAACTTTCTTGCAAGATTCCCAACCTCAATGAACAATTTCTTAAGAGCTGTTACATATCAGGCTTGAAATAAGATATTAAGATAGAGGTTCTGGCACATCAACCTCGAGATCTTCATGATGCTTTCAGTCTTTCTAGATTAAAAGAAGACATTTTACAAGAAATGAAAAACTTCAGACCATGGAAATCAAGACTGCTTCCTTCCACTTCACTTCTTGGAAATCCTTCAGATCTATTGCCTTCTAAATCTCTAAATACCTCCGAACTACCTATTAAGAGATTAATTTAGGCAGAACAACAACAAAGGCGAGAGAAAGGTTTATGTTTCAACTATAAGGAAAAATATGGGCCAGGTCACAAATGCAAAAATACAAGGGCTTTGTTAGTTTTAGAAGGATCAGAACTAGAACAAGTAGTGGAAGAAATGGTTCAAGAACACTTGGAATGGTCAGATTATCAAGATACTCAAGCTACAATCAGTTTGCATGCTCTTTCAGGGTATTATACACCAAGAACCATTATACTACAAGGTTTTGTTAACAAGAAACCTTTGCAAGTCCTAGTAGATGGAGGGAGCACACATAACATCATCCAAGAAAGGTTTGTCAAATTCTTGGGTTTACATATATCACAAACATTTCACTTCAAGGTGCAAGTAGGTAGTGGTGAGTTTCTTAGTTGTTTGGGTATATGCAAGCTAGTTGCTGTAGAGTTGCAGGATCATCAGTTCCATATGGATATCTTTGTGTTACCATTACAAGGATCTGATATTGTTTTGGGAGTCCAATGGTTGGAACTCTTAGGTCCAATCACCACAAACTACTATTCTTATACCATGCACTTTGAGTAGCAAGGACAAAGAATTCAGCTATAAGGACAAAAAGAGATTGTATATGCTCTTCCTATTTCTCATAACTCCCTTAAAAAGCTATTAGAGCAAAGAGGAATTGTTTGATGCTTCGAGTTACTCATCATCACTTTTGGACATAACGACTCAGAGAAGCTGGAAACAGATTAGGATCCTTTACAACATGAGATTGCAGAGTTATTACTTCAATTTGAAAAGGTATTCCTAGAACACACCTATTTACCACCTCATAGACCTACTGATCATAGAATCAAACTAGAACCAAACACTAAACTAATCAAAGTAAAACCTTATAGATACCCTCATTTTTATAAAAAAAAAAAAAAAAAAAAAATGAGATTGAAAAAATGATGGAAGATATGTTAAAAACTGGTGTCATTCAACACAATACCAATGCTTATAGTTCTCCTGTTTTATTAGTAAAAAAGAAAGATGGTTTATGGAGATTTTGTGTGGATTATAGAGCTCTCAATGTTGTAACCATCAAGGATTCTTTTCCTATACCTATTGTAGATGAACTCCTAGATGAATTGAGTGAGGATACTATATTCTCTAAGCTTGATCTTAGATCTGGTTAAGACATCCATAAAATTGCTTTTAGAACCCATCATGGCCATTTTGAATTTGTAGTTATGTCCTTTACCTAACTAATGCCCCTTCTACATTCCAAGCCATTATGAATCAAACTTTCAACCCTTTTCTAAGAAAGTTTGTAATCATATTTTTTGATGATATCTTGATCTATAACACTTCCCTCAAATACCATGTGATACACCTTACAAAGGTACTCCAATGTTTACAAAACCAACAGTTTTTTGCAAAGAAAAGTAAGTGTTCTTTTGGTAAGACATCAGTGGAATATCTAGGCCATGTCATCTCAACAAAAAGAGTACAACTTGATACGAGAAAAATAGATGCTATGCTACAATGGCTTATGCCAACAAACCAGAAAAGTCTTAGAGGATTCCTAGGATTAACTGGATATTATAGGAGATTCATCAAAGGTTATGCTACCATAGCAAGCCCTTTGACTGAAATACTAAAGAAAGATGGTTTTTTGTGGAACAATTCAGCACAGACTGTTTTCCAATGCCTAAGGAAGCTATGACAACAGCTCCTGTGATGTCTCTACCAAACTTTGCCAAACCCTTTAATGTAGAAACAAATGCCTCGGGTACAGGCATTGGAGATGTCCTACTACAGGAAGGACATCATATTGCCTACTTTAGCAAAAAGTTGAGTTCCATATTACAATGAGCTTTTTCCTACGTTAGAGAACTCTATGCAATTACTACTGCAGCGCTGAAATAGAGACAATACTTGCTAGGGTCTCATTTCACTATCCTAACAGATCATAGAAGCTTAAAACATTTAATGGAGCAAGTAATTCAGACACCAAAGTAGCAATAGTATCTAGCTAAGTTGCTTGGCTTTAGGTATACTATTGCTTACAAACCTGGTGTTGAAAACACTACAACTGATGCTCTTTCTAGAATCCACACTGAGGCTAAGGACATGATTAAACTAATGGCTTTCTCAATGCTTTCCTTTGATTTCATAGAGGATATTAGAAAAGAACATCAATCTCACTGGGAAACAATCAACTTATTCAAAGAGATTGTTACAAAACCGCAAGACAAAAGGGATTGGTTTATAAGAGATGGTATCTTATGTTTCAAAAACAAAATCTATATAGATGAAGCTTCTCAATGGAAGATGTCATTGATAAAAAAGGTTGCATAGTAGCCCTAGTGGTGGTCATTCAGGCATGCAAAGGACCTTCTTAAGATTAGCTGCAAATTTCCATTGGGAACACATGAGGAAGGATGTATATCAATTTATCACCGATTGCTTCACATGTCAAAAGTTGAAGAGTCTAAATGTAGCACCCTCTGGGCTCTTATAAGCCATACCAATCCCTCAACAAATATGGGAAGACATTTCGATGGATTTTGTGACACATTTACCAAGTTCTCAAGGGTTTACAATCATCTTGGTGGTAGTGGACAGATTATCTAAATACTCTCATTTTGCTGCATTACCTATTACCTACAATGCTACTAAAGTAGCTGTTGTCTTCATGACAACTGTTTGCAAATTGCATGGATTCCCTAGGTCCATAGTCAGTGATAGAGATAACATCTTCGTTAGCAATTTTTGGCAAGAATTATTCAGATTACATGGTACCCAGCTGCAAATGAGCTCGTCTTACCACCCTCAAACAGATGGGCAAACAACAGTGGTTAATAGATGTTTGGAAATGTATTTGAGAAGCTCTTTGTGTGATAAACCTAAGCAATGGTTCTCTTTCCTACCTTAGACAGAATGGCATTATAATACCACTTATCATTATGCTATAAACATGACTCATTTTGATATTGTCTATGGGAGATTACCACATTCTATTCCAGCTTATTGCAGAGGTGGCACTTTTTTAGAAGCATTAGATCATGATTTGGGTACTAGGGAAGAGATTCTCAATAAGTTGAAACACCACTTAGCTCAAGCTCAAAATAGAATGAAGCTTTACTTTGATCAACATAGAACTAAGTTGGAGTTTAAGGAAGGGGACTTGGTGATGGTTAAATTGAAACCCTATAGGCAAAGTACAATTGCCAGTAAGAAGTTCACAAGCTTTCACAAAGGTTCTATGGCCTTTTTTCTGTAAACAAAAAAATTGCTAGGTAGCTTATAGGCTTCAACTTCCCCCTTCTTCACAAATACATCATGTTTTCTATATTAGTAAACTTAAACCTTTTAAAGGAGACTCGAGGCATACAATTGCAGTATCATTGCCACCTGATAGCAAGGACAACATACCTCGATATTTTCCTTTGGCCATTGTAGTAGAAAGAACGGTACAAAGGCAATGGATCCCACAATGGTTGATACAGTGGCAAGAATTACCCTTGGAGGAAGCTTCATGGGAAGATTGTGATGAGTTTAATAAGCTACATCCTTCTTATCACCTTAAGGACAATGTGTTTTTCAACGAGGGAGACAATGATGACAACATTACTACTATAAGACATGATACATGGGAAGAAATGGAAAATGGACAGCCTAAAGAGGTACAAATACCACCTATAACAGCTGATAATAGAGTCAGGAGGCTTATAAGAACTATAAGGATGCCTAGCAAGTTTCAGGACTTCTAGATATGAAGGTTGAATTGCAACAAGACAGTTAGAGGTTGTTAAGAATTAGTTAAAAGCAGTTATTGTTTTTAGACTCTCAAGAGAACTAACTAACTACTAGTCCTTTCATTCTTGAGTTGTAATTCATTAAATTGATGGTATAAATACTACTTGTAATCTGAGAGGAAGAATCAATGAATATAATCAGTTCTTTGTTTTCTTTTCCTTCTATATTGGTTCTTAGTTGAAGGCAATAGTAACCGCAATAGATTATTGTCAAAGAACAGAAAAATGGGAATTCAAGATACTGTTTGCACTTTTAAAGGTGTACATTTTATCAGAAGAAATCCATAAGGATGTGTCTATATGAAAATTAAAAATATGCAGTTAGTTTCAGTCTTTATACTTTAGAATTTGCATTTCAACTCTTTTTCACAATGATAAACTTGTATGCAGACTATTTAAATCACTGATTTTTTTTAATAATCATTTTGGACATGTAATCTTTAAAATGGATTCTTTTTAAAGGAAACTACTTTTTGACAACATTCTCTAATTCTCCCTCACTTCCCCTCCCCTCCACCCCCACCCCCCCCCCCCCCCCCCCCCCGGGATTCTTTTTAAAGGAAACTACTTTTTGACAACATTCTCTAATTCTCCCTCCCTTCCCCTCCCCTCCCTCCCCCCCCCCCCCCCCCCCACATCCATTTTCAGTATTCCATTATTTTCTAGCATACATATATTCTTCCAATATAAATGAAAGGGAAACAAATCCTTATAGTTATAGACTTAGAAGAAATGCTTTTATTAAATATATTTTTAGGCACAACCCTTTCCTAGCCAAGTAGATGAATAAACTAGAGGTGGGTAAGATTTTAGCAACCCTGAAAATGAGGTTCTTGCAAAGGGTCAAATGGTTAATTAATTTAATATGAGTACTTCAAGAGTGGCCCCCTCTTTTCCGTATTATTATTGTTAATCATTCATCTGAGATAGATTTCATTAGATTTAAATTATTTACTTCACTTTGGCAGGTGACGTGTTCATATGTAGCAGGAAGAATAAGGAATGGAATAGAAATAAAATTTTTTGATCCAAGGATACTAAAACTGATACTTCTCTAAAATGGGAAAATTGCAGAGAATCTTATAGATTGAATAATAATTTGAGCTTTTTTGTATTGGAAGATGGTACAGCCTTCTGATAGACTACAGTTTACAAGAAACAATTCAAGCAAAGATTATTTTAAAAAGGGGAAATAAAATACTATGACATGGAACCTTGTTTTGTCATTTTGTCTTTGAATTGTTTCAAGATAAAAAGGAGAGGTTCCCATGAGAATGAATGTGAAAACAAAACAAATTGGTCTTGAAAATCCCAAAAACACTGCTGCTATTTTGTTCTCTTATTGAGATCCTTAAATTGGATTTAAAAAACTACCTATATGGGGTTAAAGAATGGAAGTGAGCTCCACTAAAACCATTCCCTTGACTTGGGTTTTCCTTGGTAGCTGTTCTTAAGAGAAAGACAGAGAACTTAGCTTAGCTTCACTCAACTTCTTATTAAGTCTCTGTCATGATTTTTGCATTAACGCGCTCTCCATTAGAGTCACCCTGAAACAGCGGCCTAAGCTTCGGAGGCAGACCCCTTCTCAGGAAGCATATAATGGCTTTGAATTAAGTGAACTGTTAACTATTTTTCTTTTTAGACTCTTTAAGTTCAAGAACTGCTTCACAGCTTAAGCTCTTCTATTGTTGCATTAATAGCCAATGAAATTATCACTTACCCTTCTGGTTTAGTTTCTCCAAAAACTTCTTGTTCTAGAGGAAAACTTGTTCTGGTTTTCGGACTGAAACGTATTACTTTCAGTTCAGTTCAGACAGATTTTATCGCCTCTTCAGCTCTCTCTGAATTAAGGCTTAAAAGGGAAGTTTTCGAGACAGAGTAGTAAGAGGGATATGGAAGAGAAGATTGATGTTGACAAGGTTGATGATATTATGTTGCCTGGTTTTAGATTCCATCCAACAGATGAGGAACTTGTTGGGTTTTACCTGAAGAGAAAGATTCAACAGAGACCTCTGTCCATTGAGTTAATCAAGCAAGTCGATATCTATAAATATGATCCCTGGGATCTTCCAAGTAAGATAGTTCTTAATCTCTGTTGCTTCATAATTTTTCAATTTTGTTAACTGAATTTTATGGCTAATTAGTTCTCTTGTTAATAGTTTGCACCTTCAGTTTTTGCTGCTCAGAAACTTCAGAAATTGCCTTCCAGTTCCTTCAGATAGTAGAACATTATCTGTATTGGAATATTAGTCGAGGTGTTCACATTTTAGGTCCTCTATTTTTGGCAGATTCTTTTGTCACATACAGAAAGCTCACAAAAGTTCAACATCAAAGATTGTTTGCAAGTTTGTGTATTAGTACCATATTTTTCAAACTTGGAATATAGTAACCTATTATGCTTTAATCTTTCTCTCCAATCTGCAGCTAAAATCTTTTGGGGTAAAACATGTCTAATGTGCTAACATACATTTCTTTTTCTTAAGTATTAATTTTTAGGAGTAATTTCTTTCTTTTTTTTTTCTCTCATTCTGTCTGCAAGAAGAGCTGGCATCTACAGGGGAGAAAGAGTGGTATTTCTACTGCCCAAGGGACCGCAAATACAGAAACAGTGCAAGGCCAAACAGAGTCACAGGAGCTGGGTTTTGGAAAGCGACTGGAACAGACCGACCTATTTACTCCTCTGATGGTGGCACCAAGTGCATTGGTTTGAAGAAATCCCTTGTTTTCTATAGAGGTAGAGCTTCCAAAGGGATCAAAACTGACTGGATGATGCACGAGTTTCGGCTACCTTCTCTTTTAGACTCACAACCACCAAAGAAGCTCCTAGACAAAAACTTTCCTGCTAATGTAATAATCTTAAAACACCAAATTGTTTTGCAGATTGCTTCTTTCTTCACATGATAATTATTACTAACATCAGATTTTTGTTCTTCTCTTGGTTCACAGGATGCATGGGCTATTTGCAGGATATTCAAGAAAACAAATTCCATGGCACAAAGAGCTCTTTCTCACTCTTGGGTTTCACCTTTACCAGAGACTACAACATCTGATATTCTCAACCAAGGTGCGCACCACACTCAGTTCAGTTCAGAGAACATTTCTTGCACAACTGAAATTGGATCAATCATCCAGTTATGCTGTAACAATGACCTACAACATGCCTCTACTGTTAGCTTCTCTGCTTTAGATATCCCTTCCTATAAACCCATCAATCCTGCAATCTACAAGCCATCTCTACCTCCTGTTTCCAAAGGAGCCCTACTCACCAATTTCATGTTTTCGCCGCTTGAAATGTCACAATCCACTAGGTGTAATACAGCTGATGCTACTTACCATTCCTTAATTGGTGAGATTAGTAAGGCCTCTGATACTGTAGACTTTGAAGGGCAACAACAGCAGTATAACAGCGGCTTCTCCTTCAGTTTGCCTCAAGATATGCAAGGTAACACGAGTATAGGCGATGAAGAGGTTGCTTTGAGGAAGGACCCGAGTTTATCCAATGATAATAACCAGTGGGGGACTATTCGATCAATGGGGTTCCCGTTCAATTTGCCTTCCCATCTGCCTGATTCATGGTAGACAAATCTGCCATGGGATTCACCACCCTGTCCTAGTGAGATGTCCACTACTTATTCAACAAACTAATGCTATATTTAATACAGGGGAAGTAGATTTCTTCTTGATTTGGGTCATTAAATTGGAGCTGGTATTTGAGAAATTTATCTTGTTTACAGCGTTATTGTACAGTTTTCAGTTATTGCAATCATACAGTGTTAGGCAAAAAAAAATTCTGATTGTATTTTCTTTTCTTCCCAATCTTTCTCTCCTCTTTATGCCAAACCATAAACAAAAATGTATCAAATTATAATAAAATCACCAGAAGTAAAAGATTAAGAAAGCTCTTATATTATATTTGGGAATAAACGAATCATGTACTACTCATAAAAATTACCCCTTGAAAAGAGAGTATTGTGTCCTCTAATTACATAAGTTATTACTGGAAAATCAAAACTGTAAATTAAAAACAACTAATAATTCTAGATGACCGATTCATCGAGCTCAGTATCAATCTTTAATCAGTATGCAGAAGCAGCCACTTCTAATAGTAATGAACATGGCCGCATCTTCCATTACATGCATGGTACTGCAACCCTGACTTGCCAATATGTTGGAAAATCACTTTCTTGCGGAATCCCAGGTTGTGATCTTTCCAAATACCCAAGTCTAGAATGACTTGTAATAAACAGCAAACAACAATCAGACAATCAAAGAAAGAACACAAGCAATTGTTATCGAGGTTCAGTAATGTGCCTATGTTCTCGTGACCTCTTCCGAGTTCTCTGCACTAAATCAATGGAGTTCTGACAATTACAGCAACACTTCTTCAAGAATCCTCTAGTTCTTGACGAACGGAAAAAGAGAAAAAGAAAGTGATAAAGACTAAGTGTTTCCTAGGAATTTTTCCCAAGAAAATTCCAATTGTAAAGCCCTTGAATCTCCAATCTATACTACTCTCTCTCTAAACAACCAGCCTCTCTTGAATGAGTCTCTCCTGTGTTTAGTGTCTTTGCACTCTTACACACCAAGTGTTCTATTTCACACACATTCACATATCATTCTCTCTCTTGTTGAGATGATTGTCTTCACTTGTTGTTAGAAAACCCTTTATATAGAGCAATGACCACCTCATCCAATCTTTGAGATCAATCTCAACCCTTAGATCTCAAGAACCAAAGGCACATGGCTCTCTAAGAGTCTAAGTAATCCTATGCAGTTTAACCAAGTCCCACGCACCATCTCAAAGTGCTGAAAAATTGGTGTCAGGTGTGCTTCGTGCTGAGGCTCAGAAGAGGGGAAACTTGCTGCCTTGCTAGAGGCCGCGGTGCGCACCTGAAGAAGGACATCCACCATTTACTGGAGGCCGTGGCGCGCACCTGAAGAAGGACTTCCTCCACCTGGACCTGATGCTGAACTTTTCATCCGTTTAATTCTTTGACAAATCCAAACAATCTCTACCTTTGTCTAAGCAATTAAACCCGAACCCATTGTGTAGAGAACTAAGGATCCAAACTCAACTTGAGTCACCATATCAACCGACTCCAATCCTAAGAAATCCAAGGCAATGATTGAACTTGCTTAGAGGTAGACCTTTGGTGCCTAAATCTGTAGGATTTTCTTCCGTTGCGACTTTGTCCACATGAATGCATCATTTCGTAACATTTTTCCGAATAAAATGATACCGAACATCCATATACTTAGTCCTCTCATGGAACGCTGGGTTCCTACACAAGTGCAACGCACTTTGGCTATCCAAATACACCACGACCTGCGCTTTTAGAACCTTCAACTCTTTCAACAATCCTTTACACCACATAGCCTCCTTTATGGCTTCCGTTGCCGCTATGTACTCTGCCTCGGTTGTTGAGAGTGCTACCACCGGCTGCAACTGAGCCTTCAAGTACCTCAACAACCACTTCATCCCAAGCCAAAGCTTATTTTCAGGATTACTCACAAATTTGCTGAGAACACTAATTGCTTGAGAAATATCGGGTCTAGTGCTTACCATCATGAACATGACTGATCTAACCGCACTAGAGTAAGGGACCTTTTCCATTTCATTCTTCTCCTCATCCGTTCCAGGACATTGTTCGCTGGAGAACTTGAAATGACCAGCAAGGGGAATCTTCACTAGTTTACCATCTTCCATAGAAAACTTAGACAACACCTTTTCTATATTGGAAGACTGAGAAACCTTCAACCCGTTTCTCTCCCTTTCTCGGATTATTCTCATCCCAATGATCTTTTGTGCAAGGCCAAGATCCTTCCTCACAAACTCCGAACTGAGTTGGGACTTCAACCTTTCTATCATCTCCCTAATGTTACCAACCAACAGCATATCATCGACATTGATGAGGATAATCACTATTTCCTCCATCTTGTGTCCAGGTGAGAAAATTTCTGTGAAATCTATGCCTTCTCTTTGCGTGAACCCCTTCGCCACCAGACTAGCCTTGTTTCGGACTTCATCCCCTAGAGGGTTCCCTTCTTTAATCTTGTAAATCCACTTACAATCCACAACTCTCTGTTTTCTTGGAATGTGCACCAATTCCCGAGAGTTGTTCTTCCTCAAAGAATGCATTTCTTCCTCCATAGCTAGCTTCCATCTTGACGAATCCTTACATCACATGGCATCAATGTAAGTTTCTGGTTCACTTATCCCTCATTCTGTCCAATGAGCTACTGCATTCGCAGCCGCAAGACCATATCTCAATGGTGGTCTGACCAGCCTCCTTTCTCAGTCCCTTGTGAGCTGATAGTCATTCTGACTTGCTGCATCATCCCCTTCTAGTTCATCCTCCTCATGAGTGTCTTGAGCTTGATCTTTATCAATGGGCTCTACCTGGTCCGAACCCT
This sequence comes from Bretschneidera sinensis, assembly GCA_023935145.1. Taxonomy (NCBI): domain Eukaryota; kingdom Viridiplantae; phylum Streptophyta; class Magnoliopsida; order Brassicales; family Akaniaceae; genus Bretschneidera; species Bretschneidera sinensis. The sequence goes on from CM043701.1 coordinate 43,289,152, forward strand.
CTTACCTTCCTTGCTCTACTTGAATTGAATTTTCCTTGATGTTATACTCCACAAATACCAAACCGGTTTGCTCACTATCCCCTGCAGGGTTAGTTTTCTTCAAATAGGGAAATAAATACTCATTAAAAATGACATCCCTACTTATTATGAGTTTAAATCCTTTTTGCTCTAAGGACCACAACCTATACCCCTTAGCCCCTTCACCATGTCCTAGAAACACACATTTTCTAGACCTTGGGCTAAGTTTATCATCCTTTTGATGCGCAAACGCAGCACACCCAAAAGTCCTAAGGTTGTTCAACTCAGGGGGTTTACCACTCCACATCTCCTCGGGAGTCTTAAGGTCTAAAGCTCTAGAGGGCGATCTATTAACCAAATATGCAACAGTAGACACCGCTTCTCCCCAAAAACAGTTGGGTAATCTGGATCCTATAATCATGCACCTAACCTTTTCCATAAGGGTCTTATTCATCCTCTCAGCAACTCCATTTTCCTGAGGGGTTTTCACAACCGTTCTATGTCTTAGAATCCCATTTAACTTACAGAATTGATCAAGTTCCTTGTTAAAAAATTCTAAGCCATTATCGGTTCTTAACACCTTAATTACCTTACCCGTTTGAGTTTCCTCCAGCTTTTTCCACACCACAAATTTATTCAAAGCATATGTTTTATTTTTAAGCAAATAAACTCAAACCTTTCTAGAATAATCATCAATTAAGGAAAGAAAGTAAAAATTACCTCCCTGTGTTGGTGTTCTTGCTGGTCCCCAAATATTCACATGAATGTAGTCAAGAATGCCCTTAGACTTGTGCACTCCGGTGTTGAAACTGACCCGATGTTGTTTCCCAAGAACACAACATTCGCAGAAATCAAGTTTCTCTACTTTGTCATCATTAAGTAGACCATCCTAGCTGAGAACTTGCAGCCCCTTTTCATTCATATGTCCCAAGCGATTGTGCCAAAGTACTGCTTTATCTATCTCAGCCATCAAGCTTACTGCTTGATCCTTGATGTCCATGTCTCCGATCATCTCATAGAGACCATCCTTCATTGCTGCTTTGATCACTATCAAAGATCCCTTGGTTACCTTGATCTTTCCTCTCTCTGTTTTGTCTGTGTACCTTACAGAATCAAGCTGCCCTAATGAGATCAAATTTCTTCTCAACTCCGGAAGATATCTCATATTCCTCAGCGATCTTGTCATTCCATCAAATATCCTCAACTGGATGTCTTTTATGCCCCTCACTTAGCAAGAAGTATCATTCCCCAAGAAAACCTTTCCATCATTGGTTTCCTTGAAATTCTTGAACCAATCCCGATAAGGACATATATGATAAGTGCACCTAGAATCCAAGATCCATCTCTCGCTGCCTTTTTACCCCTTGCTCACATTTGAGCACACAACAAGAATATCATCATCTTGCTGTTCTCCCTTGGCAACCGAAGTCTCTCCATTCTTGGTATGGCTTCCTCCCTCATCCCTTATCATCTTCTTACAATCTTTCTTGAAATGACTCTCCTTATGGCATTAGTAGCATCTTTTTCCTCCAAATCTCGGTATAAAGTGCGCTCTCCCATGGCTTTGTCCTCTACCTTGTGGTTTGTCCCGGTAGTAGTCATGTATATTGTTGCCATACGGAGTTGTATGCCTTCCTCTAATGAACAACCCTTCTCCACTTGATGCTTCCCTTATCTTGGCATCAAAATTATCTTGCAACTCTTTATCAGGATCCATTTTAAAAGCAAAGATTTGTTTTAGAAGATACCTATTATTAGGGAGAGTCTTGGTAAGAAATTACTCATCTAGTTTCTTCCAAATGATAGTTGGATCTTCTGAGTCTCCACACTCCCCGGTCACACTATCCGACATGTGCAGAAAGATGGTGTTGTACGTCATCTTCTTCATATCATTCCACTGGACCTCCTGATACTTGCTGGAAAAACGTCATCTTCTCCAATTGCCAAGTCCACCTTTTGTTGCATAAGAACTGCTTTGATTTTCCGCTTCTAAAGGGCAAAGTCTTCATTTCCATCAAACTTCTCAACAACGAAGTTTGAACCCATCTTGCGGAGAAAATCCCAAGATTTATGCAGCACCCACAATTGCTTTCCAACTTCTTCTAAATCTCAAGAACACGATCAAATCTTGATCACAACACTGTTCTTAAACCTCAAGACATGATCATATCTTGATCTCTACTCCGTTCTTGAATCACCCACGAAGTTTTCTTTGATTCTTGGAGTCTTGCTCCGATATCTCCTGTTCAACTCTGATACCCACTGTTGCTAGCTCTGATACCACTGTATCACCACCAAAGAATCCTTTGATTCTTGGAACTGAGCTCTGATACAACTGTTGGAAAATTACCTTCTTGCGGAATCCCAGGTTGTGACATTTCCAAACACCCAAGTCTAGAATATCTTGTAATAAACAGCAAACAGCAATCAGACAATCAAATAAATAACACAAGCAATTATTATCGAGGTTCGGCAATGTGCCTACATCCCCATGAGCTCCTCCGAGCTCTCTGCACTAAATTAATGGAGTTCTTACAATTACAGCAACACCTCTTCAAGAATCCTCTAGTTTTTGAAGAACGAAAGAAGAGAAAAAGAAAGTGATAAGGACTAAGTGTTTCCCTAGAATTTTCCCCAAGAAAATTCCAATTACAAAGCCCTTGAATTCCCATTCTATACTACTCTCTCTCTAAACAACCAGCCTTTCTTGAATAAGTCTCTTGTGTTTAGTGTCTTTGCACTCTCACATACCATGTGTTCTATTTCTTGATTGTCTTCACTTGTTATTAGAAGACCCTTTATATAGAGCAATGACCACCTCATCCAATCTTTGAGATCAATCTCAACCTTTAGATCTCAAGAACCAAAAACCCATGGCTCTTTAAGAGTCTAAGTAATCCTGTGTGGTTTACCATCTCAAAGTGTTGAAAAATTGGTGTTAGGTGTGCTTCGTGCTAAGGCTCAAAACAGGCTATGCTAAGGCTCAAAAGAGGGAAAACTTGCTGCCTTGTTGGAGGCCGCAGCGCAGCTGGTCCATGCCATGGCACGCACTAGAAGAAGGACTTTCTCCACTTGCTGGAGGCCGCGACGCACAACCTGGACCTGATGCTGAACTTTTCATCCGTTTAATTCTTTGACAAATCCCAACATAATACTAGTACAAAGAAGATTTCACTGTCCTCTTTTGTTCTTCCTTCTTGGCTTCAGCTTTGCTTCTTCTTCTTTCTCGGCCTTCAGCTTTTCTTTTTCTTCTTTCCTGACCTACCTTGCTTCTTTCTTAGCAGTTTCAAGAGCCTGAATCAGGCTTTCCAGGCAGGTATTCGTGTCCCTTCCCTCAATCTTAAGCATCAAATTCTCTACAACATCAGCCGGTGTCATATTTGTTTCCCCTAACAAGTTGCTAATCTTTTCATACAGAGGATGGGAATCAATGCCCAAATAATTATTTGCCAAAACCTTGAATGCCTCAAATCTGCAATACAATAACTCAATGTGTTTATCCATCCTTCCCCTTCGGGTCAAGTTTCTCTATATGGTTAGTGGTAAACACTATGATCTTTTGTTATTAAGGCTTGATTCAATCTTTGATTTCTCATCATCATCCTTCTTCTGTTTCCTCGAACCTGAAGTTCTCAACTACCTTGATCATGTATCAAAATTAGCAGGGTGTTCAAAAACCAGAACCCCACAAGTTCCTGGGTCATAGCCGCGATCATAGTAGACTTGCCAGTTTCTGGTCGACCGTAGAGAAGACAACCTCTCTTCAAAGCTTTCCCAATCTTCGACTTAGGTTATTGGTATAAAGCCTTTGCCCCCATCATGGATTTGATGCACATGGATAGACATCAATATAATACAAGAACATTGATTTGATATACATAGATATGCACCAATATAACTTAAAAACTTAAATTCATGAGTCTAGGGCTTAAACATGTATATAATTCACTCTCATTTTTTATTTCTTTCTTACATGGGCACATGAATTTCCTAACAACCTGGTCTTCTGTGGTCTCTTTGTCGCTCGTAAAGATGACAAGAGAACGAGTTATGTCAAAGAGTTGAGCTCCAAGATGTGAAGCTTGATGGCTAGATTTTGAACTGAGGTATGTCGAGATCAAAACACAAGCTTTGTTGTGAGTGAAAATATTATTATCAATTGATTGCTCGGGTACGAGTAGCGCATCAATCTGTCCCATAAAGAATGAATGCAGTCTTGTAAGAATTTGGGGAAGAACTGCTGGAAAGTTGCCCAAATAAACATCAGGCCTGAGACTTGATCTCACATTAGACATATTCTCGCCTAACAACAACATTCTTAAATTCTTCTTCGTCTGACCTGGTCTGTTGGCCTAGTGAAGGTTTTTTTTATATAAAAGACCGGGTTTAATCTCTCTCCCCATCGATATACCTAAAAAAGAAAATTTCTTCTCTCTCTACTTCTTCAAGAGTTGTTTCTCTTGAGGAACTAATAAAAGACACGCCTAGGCCATATACAAGATAGGTATTGCAGTATGTTACATTGGTTTGTTAATTTCCTAGTTTTGTAGGATTCATGTTATAGTATTTCCTTTTCTGAAATTTTAGTGCTTTTCCTTTTTTTCCTTTTTTGTGGTGCTTGTCTCCCAATCCTCATTTTTCAACAAGGAAAAACTTAGTGAAAAAATTCAAAACCCTAAGCCATGTAACTGGCAGCAATCTTGCCGACATTTAGTATAATGTTCTATATAATTTTTGGATCTTCCAGTAAACAAAAGTAAAGATGGCCGAGTTGGTCTAAGGCGCTAGTTTCAGGTACTGGTCCGAAAGGGCATGGGTTGAATGCCATTCTTAACCTAAAGTACTTCTTTGTTGTTTTTAACTGATGTACTACATTAGTTGTTTAATAACGGGGTTTACTGACTCAAATTAATCATTATTATTCTTTTTTAATACAATTTTTTTTATATTTAAATCAGTACCACAATAATAAAATCAGAAGGGGAAGAGCAAAACAAGGCCATTGAAGAGTTCTTCGAAAAACTCTGGTATTATAGAACAATGCTTTGGAAAGATTTTTTTAGGAAGTCAACTTTTCTAGGTGTTGGATCCAAAAAAATTTGTTAGTGGGACCACATATGTACATATTCATATTATATAAGTAAATAATAAATAAACATATTTAAAAACAAAAGTAATATAAATGTTAATGCCATTATTTTCACAAATAAAAACATATTTTTATATTTTTAGACTCCAATACATGTTTTTTTTTTCATACAGTTCAAGATCATTAACATTTTTCTTTCATTACAAAAGCTAACAAAAAAAACTTGTACTAATATGTCCATAACAAAGAATAAGATCTTTTTTTTTTCAATAATCTGAAGTAAACCTTAACATGTTGAGTTCAAAAGAAATTATAAAAAATGTTAAATTCAAAAGAAAAAAAATTATATAATGCAACACTTGCAACCCAATAATCTGTTTTTTTATAAGTTACCGCCCAATAATCTATTTTAAAATGCAAAGTTAGAAATGGACAGTTTATCAAACTGTAAAATATTAACAATTCAACTATTGGGTTACCGATGATGCCATTCTCACAAATGACTTGCTTATTATATACTCATGTACTTAATTACCACCACATAGAAAAATGATATATTTAAGATAATACAATTGAGAGAATCTAGAAAGCTAGAACCCAATGACAAAATCACACAAAAAGTTGAAACATTGGGCAAATGCATAGACCAACACCTACCAAAGATTCAAAAAAAAAAATTCATAATCATAACTGAAGAGGACAACCAAATTTAAAGTTTAAAAAATGATAAAACATTACATGTTTCCTTAACATATATGGAAAACAATTCATAGTTTTCAAAAATTTTAACATCAAAGATTTTGAAATTAAAAAATCCATCAAAGGATAAGATTAAGACCCAAAAAGGTGAGGAAATTACACTGGAGCCGTATATATAATTCTTAATAACCTTTAATTTCTAACAAAACCCACTCAGAGAAACAAAACCAAAACTAATATACAGAGGGAGACCAAACTTAAACAAAGAGACTCAAACGATCAAAGTAGCAATTGAAAATGAGAGGAGTATAGGATCAACGTCTCTGGTAAAGTGTTTAGGCGTTTGGGTATTAGGGTTTTAAATTTATAAGGGCAATTATAAATTTTAAGTGAAGCATATTTGTAAACATCTTTAAAATTAATTTATTTTTCAAAAATCAAGTGAGACAAGTTGCTCCCACATTAAATCCGTCCCTGCCCTTCCTTCATGGAGAAATCCCAGATCTCCTTGATATTGTCATGTGATGCGGTGCTAACAATCGTCAAGCTTTAGATGCAGCCTTTGGTGCAGATATGATGATCTTGGCAAAAATCCATTGCTCTTCTCATGGGTGGAACGGTTTGAAGGATATCCCCTGCAGAAGAATGACAGATACGATGAAAGTGGAGAAGCCCCGTAGTTCACCTAGAAGCCTGATCATTATCTCAAAACACCTCCCAAAATCATTAGCATACAATGATATCACATACTAGCTCAAGGTCTGTTAAGTCTAATGAGTGTTTGAATGTTAATTCCCCCCTGTAAGATAAAATCTAATCCTCCTGTTTTTGCTTGTACTTAGCATGACATCAAAATTATGTTAAAAAAAGAATGACATCAAAGCCAGCACTGCTACATGTTACACTAGATTTTTCAAAGATACAATCTTGCCTTTCACACCTACTTGGAATGTATTATTAGTTGCCATGTAGTATTCTTTTACTCCCACCATAGATGGGTTCCAACTAACTAAGATCCAAGTGAGATCAGCCACCCATCAACTCTTCATACAATATCTCATTGTTACCATTAATCCTCGCACATTATAGGAATAGAACAACATATAAGCTAATTGCTCAGTCTACCAATAGCATACAATGCATTGGCAGAAGATGGTCTACAAGCAACCATTCCATTGAAAACAATCTACCATCTCTTCACAGCATGTGAATTTTTCCAACAAAATACAAATTCATAACTAAAGAAGCATTCATTTACTACGAGAGGGGGTGAAGAAGAAAGGGAAAATAAGTGGCATGCCTGTCCCAAAAGGCTCTGAAAACCCACTGATCTATGTAAGCCAGCATTTGATCTTGGAAATTTCAAGAATAACAGAATTAGACTCCTTTTTTTCCACATTCGATAAGAGAGCGTAAAAGACAAGATCTTAAATAAGGAAAGAAACCACCTAAAACCAAATTATCATGAAAACATGAACCAGGCAATTGATTTGTGGTCGACGTGAACAAATAAGTACGCAAGTACTCAGTATCAAACAACCTAAGAGAAAACATTCAAATTCAATTCCACATTCAAATTCAATCACACCAAAATTTCTCTAAAAGCATATCTTATAATCCCAAAGGGTTTACTGGTTCTCCTGTCTCTTTCTGGTTTTGCAATTCAAATGGCTTTTGCTTCATCACTTTCTCATTCTCTAGCTCCTTGCAGCTTGCTTTTCCTTCGTCTTCTGGATCTTCAAAACCTTCTTCACAATCTTTTGCTCCTCCACTAGAAAGGCCCGGATTATCCTACAAAGTCATAATTGGGAACCCAATGAACTTTCTTCAATCACTTCTAGCGGACACAAACACACAAAAAAGACCATTATTTGCAGCTATATACCTCTCCCTAACAGCACCTCCAGATAATACACCACCATAAGCACGATTCACAGTCCTGCGGTTCCTCGGCAATCTTGACCTCTTGTATTCAGCAGGTCTCAAGTGAGGAATCTGCAAATAAGCCAATTTTCCATCAGCATTATACCATGGTATTATGATATGAATATGACGTTTATGCTCAGTCCAAGGCACGTGAAGAGCTTAAACCTTGAGAACTTGCAGTCAAGTGACAAACAGACAACTCTAAAGGTGGTCAGGCCAAAGGAGCTCTCGACATGAAGAAAAGATCATATATAGACACAAGTGAAACATATCTGAATAGTAATTAAACCAGCCAGAGAGAAGAGTAACAGAAAAGAAGATGTGAAACTGGAAACAGAAGCCAATCACCAGTTCCAATGCATTTTGAATAGACATTAATACTCTACAAAAACACTTGATCACAACAAAACCAAAAAGGTAACTTTCTTTGGGAAGATCAAATAATTAATCAAGAAATGCAAGCAGAGAGAGCATTGATGTTGATTATAATCATTCTTATTGGGCCACAAGCCAGCTGCTTTTTTCACTATATTTCTATTTCCCATTCGTTTTTTTCTTTTGGTGGTGGGGCCGGGTGTTGCACTAAAAGATGAGATCAACCATAATTTTTCCAAGGGTATGCACTCTCTCAATCCTGCTCTGAAGCTACATCTACCCATGCTGGAAGCATTTTAGCATCCAAGCATGAAAATACATATTGGAGACCAAAGTGGACAGTGGGCAAGAAGAGAAGGGGCAAGTGTTTCATGCTTTTGTACATTCATCATAAATACAAGTGAAAAAAACACTCAAACTAAAGCTCAACTTTTAGGACTAGGCGAAGCTCCATCATTCATTTTTATGTCAAAGGAGGCCCATGGAAACAATTGATCCAGACCCCCCCAACCCTCATTCAACATACCTGACATTATAAATTGCATAGTTCTTAAACATCGTGCAGCTAATACAAGTACTCAAATCAACCACTGAAGTTACATGAACCTTATTCATGGGATGGTGAAAAGTTAGAAGGCATATCTTTAAGTTGCCTATAATTCTATGAAATGACACAAACTTGTATTTATTCACAACAAGCATACACTACAACCCTCCATAAACATCAAATAAAACAAATACTTTCCAAACCATGAAAGCGCAAGATTATTCGAGATTTGTTATTGTCAGACGTGTTGATCCGAAAGCTGAATACAAAGAACATCCGTGGATTCTAGTTATGCATCTTTTCATCCAGTTATGATCCAAAAAAAATTAATTAATTTCTTAAAGTTGAGAAACTCAAAATACTCAACATCCATGTGGAAACTACTTGGTACATTTGCTAGATTCAGAATTCCCTCCAATATATATTAACAATGCCTAACTCCTATTTTACTGTACCTAATAGAACGTACCATATAATAAACTGAAGGTAATACATTAATTTATAACAATCTCGAGCCAAATATTTACGCATGTCTTTTGCATTTAAGTTAATTCAAAAAGGCACCCCTTTTAACAATCCCTTCAGTTCACATTTGTTAAATAGCAATTAGCAACGAAATCTCCTACTAAAATCAGCATTTTGCACAACCAGTGACAATTCATTTCAATTTTCAACACAAACAACACCCATACACAAAATCAAAACAAAAAAAAAAATACTAGCAATGGCAACAAGAATCACCAATCTAAGATTTAATTTGATATCAATCAACCATGGTACACACAAATTTCAAAATATGAAGCTCAAATAGAGCATACCCCTTGGATTCTCTTCCCAGTAACAGGGCACTTGGGCCCACTTGCTCTCTTCTTCGTGGTCTGATACACCAATTTCCCACCTTCAAACGATCCAAACACAAATAATTAACACAACAAAAATGATCTAAAACGGCAAAATAACGCAACCAACACAATACATATGCGCCTATATCTATATAAATACACATAAATATACACGTAAGTATATGTATATACCAGGGGTTTTGACGACGCGGTGCTGGTTGGATTTGGTGGCGTAGCTGTGCCGCTTGCGATATGTTAGTCGCTGAACCATTTTCTCGACCTCTTTTAGGTATGTTCTGTACAACCGAGAGAGCGAAAGATTCGGACCAAAGGAGCTTTAGTAGGAGAAGTGAGTGTATAAATATGGTTTTCAGCGCTACGGAGCCCTAGATCTAACGGTTTCAGTGAGTCCTGTTATCGACGGTTGGGATTAACTCCGTCTTTGCTAATAAGAGGAAACGAAGTTCTTCAATTTGTAAATTTGACCCCCTTAAATTTATTCGGATTCGAGTTTCCTTCTGTTTACATTTTTTTCTCTCTTCATAAAAAAAATAAATAAATAAATAAAAAGTTATTATAAATATTTTTTTTTTCATTTTGTAAATTCAACCCTCTTTAACTTATTTAAATTGGATTCGAGTTTCCATTTATTCTCATATATTCTCTCTTCATGAAAAAGTTATTATAAATAATTTTTGTATTTATAAAAATTTTAAAAAATTTAATCACATCAAAATATATATATATATATAATGTAGAAAAAAAGATTACGAAATATGATTGTAGTCTCTTAACTTATCCATCTCTTTTAGGTTTTCAATTATAAGATTAGATTCAATAAATTTTTTTACAAATTGGCTTGGTGATTTTAAAAAAAAAAAGTTGAAAATAATTGTTAATTTCAAGTTCTCTCTTGCATTGAACATATAACTTTCAAACACAAGACTTATTAGTGCCTTAAATTCATAAATGATTAATACTGAAAATTGCAAATTGTATAATATCAACAGTATTCAGCACAATTTTTTGCACTCCTCGGAAATATTTTTTTTTTTCATGTCTCCAAAATTGAAGTTTTATTTAATTAAAAAGAGAGTCAATAGTATTGCGCACAAAAGAGTTTTGTTATATGTCCATTGGCACTATTGACTGCAAAGAAGTTGAGCCGTGAAAAGCGAATACGATTTCAATTTTCATACTAATTTTTTTTAAAGAAGTTTCCATAAATTTAAAACCCATAAACTTAGCAAGAATAACACCTTCTCTTATTGCCCATAGCTCAGCGATATTATTATTAGTGAAACCCATATTAATCATATAAGCAACAAAAATGTTTCCAAAAATATCACAAAAAATACCCCCGCCTCTCGCAAGCCAAGATTAGTGAAAATAACTATCCATGTTAAGTTTAACTAAAAGAGAGCCTTATTTATTATATAAAAAAAAACCTTATTTCTTTGCAATTATACCTGCCATAAGGTAAGTGTATTTAGGATGAAAGTTATTGGAGGGTAGAGGAGGTAAGGAGAAAGAAGGGGAGGGAATAACATGTTGGTACAATTTATGAAATAGGAATCAAAACTGAAAATAAAGAAGATTAAGGAAAATGAAATTAGACTTTGAGGCACAATGATCATTTTTTTTCTTAAAGCTTTCTTCTATAATACAATAAAAGTCTCTGGAATCTGCAGATAGTAAATTTGAAGAATCCCTTAAGAACCCTTTTTGAAACAATAATAGCAATGGTTATAAATTTCTCAGAGAAAGAAGAAAAGGAGAATAATTAATTCTAAATTGAAAATCAAGTTATAGAGATTAAAGTTAGTTATTGAGAAGTTATTTGAAGTATTTATAATATTTTTCAAACCTCCAACTGTCTGAAAAACGAAGAGCTGTGAACTAAAGGACATAACTCTGAAAGAAAAAAAGTGTTGGAGAGTTTAAATTCTTGAAAATAATGAACTGAGTCAACTAATAGTCGACTGTCCAATATCACAGTTAACTGTCCAAAACATATTCACAAATTGGAGTCAAATATCGGGATGACAGTTGATTGTCCTATACCACAGTCGATTGTCAAAAATTTATGTTCAATATGACAGTCGACTATCCCTTTTGTTTTTAAAACAAAATTCTAACAATCTCCCATTTTTGTTTGAAAAACAAAATCTTTCTTTATAAAACAAACTTTGATAAAATTTACAACCAATGTAATATGAGAATGACATACATATGTAAAGATATCTTTCGATTTAAATATTTACTTAATGTAAGTATCTCAAGACTTTATAAAGTATTAGTTGCCTTAGCATTAAGCTAGCTACTTTTTGCAATAGAATCGAAGATACCACACATATGTCACTCTCTTATTTTGGTGAGAAGTTTTGATTTGTACTTAGCACCATTATGATCATATCCATGTACCTAGTTTCATGAACTCTCTCTTGAGAGTAAACCTTTGACTCTTTTAAGAAGCGGCAACACTTCTAAGTTCATGTCAGTGAAGCTCTACAATGTGTCTTCGTTACTTAGAACATATTTACAATTACTATCTTAGACTTCATTAAAAGTACATAACTCAACCTTTAAGATATATAACGGATAGTACTTATTTTTCATTTTACGAGCTCACATTTTTTTAGTACTAATAATCACTATACAATAACTTGTTTTTACCAATTAAACCTTATAACTAGTTGAGTACTAGAATAAGGTTAGGTTTTCATGGTGATAAATTATATAGGTTTCAGCCTCATATCTAATATAATATCATTCTTACTAACTCTCTATAAAGAGTTTTCGTAAGAGGATTAATCAAGTTCTTACTTAATCTCATATTAACAACTTGTTTCACAAACTTATTGTCTTAGACTAATATGTCTAGGCTTACCATTTCATGTACCACTATAAGCCTTTTACAAAGCTTCATTTTCACAGAAGATAGATTTTGAAGGGATAGAATGTGACCACAAAATTTATTTCCACCAATAAATTTTTAATTAATCCATTATGCTTCTTTCTTAATTGTTGTCAAAGCAATTATCTCAGATTCCATTGTGTGAGATATAAATGTTTGTTTCTTGCTCACCCAAGAAACATCACCTTCTCTTAAGGTATTATTTTTTCACTTTCGTTATCCGACAAGCATTGGTGTATCCTCTATATATAACTGGGCTATCATACCATCAATGTATCCTCTTGATACAATCAATTCATATCAAATTAATGGTTTCCTTTAGATAATCAAATATTCAACTAAATTTTGTACATTTTCGAAATATAATATAAACCGAGTTGCAAATCTAAGAAGGGGTGAATCGGATTTTAAAAACTTTTGACAATTAACAAATAAGTTTCTAACAATTTAATCAGTTAAAGCAAACACCAAATAGATTGCTGGAAATTAATGGAGTAAAGGAAGAGAATATGCAAACTCCATTTATAGTGGTTCGGCAATATTGAAATCACTATGATCAAGGAATCACTTTGGAGTAATCCACTAATGATAGTCAATCAACTTCATGGGTGTTGCCCAAACCTTACAAGAATCTCTTACTCAATGAAGTTTACAAGGAAGTACTTAGCACCTAAAACACTTTTAAGTGTTACACAAACTCTTTCTCTTTACAATGATTGGAAATTTAATGAACAAGAACAAGAGAGACTTGAATTTAATACTCTTATAAGGAAGAACATATCTCTCTTAGAAGTACAAAGCTTTTAAGAATGGCTTATAAAAGTTTTTGAAAGCTTTGAATGATCTAGTCTCTTGCTTTTCTCTCATTTAAGATAGGTTTTTATAGTTAAAGACCCAACTAGCTGTTACTCACTTAAAAATCCTGTTTGGGAGTAGTTTGGTGCATTAAATGCACTGAACAGACCTTCAAATTTGAAATATTACCGTTATTTTTGAACATTCAATCGATTGGATGGTTTATTCAGTCGACTGAATGGATATTTGAAATTTAAAATAGTGTCAGGTATTTCATTTAGTCGACTAAATGGATTTGTTTAGTTGGCTGAATCAGAAGGCAAATGTTTCTGACCTTCATTTAGTCAACTGAATAAAATCATTCAGTCGACTGGACTAATTTAGTTGACTGAATAAAATTATTCAGTCGACTGGATGTCATTTAGTCGACTGAATGAAGCTATTCAGTCGATTGGATGACTTGTGGCATTTAAAACATTTTTCCAGTCATTTTTAAGGAAGTAGGTCCAGTCAAAGCGATTTTTTTAAAACATTTTTGTAAGTATTATGAGCCACTTTTAAAGCTAGGTAATTGTAAGTAGAGATTTACAACATTAATTTGATTACCTTCGAACCTATTCTATATCTTCTTATTTATTTTAGTATCTCTCTAGCATGCGTTATTGTGAGTTTTGTAATTTGCTTTTGATCTGAATGCCATTGAAACTTAAACACTTAGACAATAAATTGTTAGTACATTTTAAATAGTGTTTCGTTATAATTAAAATCATATAAAGGTCAACAATCATCCCCTTTTTGATGATGATAAAACTATCAAGAGAAAAACATTTTAAAATCTAAGTGTTAGAATCTTGTAGAAAAATGGACAAAGTTTCCTTTTTTAAAGACAAAATCCTTCTGCAAGTTTCAATGATAGCCAAGCAAGTAATATACCTATAAATTTATCAGTCAAGGAGCAAAGTTCCCTCTAAATCTATGCACTTATACAGAGTTTTACTCATTTTTCTCCCCCGTTTTGTCACCAACACAAAAAAGGGTGGAAGGAGTAGAAAATAAGGGAGCCTATCATTATAGATAGTAAGATAATGATCATATAAACATGCATGCAAAAGTTAGCTTAAAATAGAGATTTTAAGATTTCCTCGAGAAGAATCAGAAATAAGAGAAATAAGCTGAAAGCAAGAAATTATAAAAGAGAGACAAAAAGAGCTAGTTATAAGCATTTAAAAGAGCTAAGACTCCCATGAGTCTAGCAAAGCATCCAAATATGCATAAAAATGATAAAATGAACAGGAATGTGATTTGCAGTTGTTCAAAAGTTCAAAAAAAGGGAAAAGATGGATCAATGAGCCCAATTAAGAGACGATGAAGGGAAACTAGGAACACTAGGTCAGTTATGAACTTCTCGAATATGATCTCAAAGCTCATCCATAGAGTTTTGGGAATCACTTTGAAAAGATGAAAGGTTATCATACACTGCGTGGAGACCGATCCTCAAGTATGCAAGGTCAGCATATACTCTGGTCCTTAACTCCTCAAGTTTGGCCTCCGTGGCCTACTGCATATTGGTCATAGAGACGTTAAGGCCTGCCAAAGCATCAAGGATTGGGTCTTGAGAGCTTCATGTAGTTCTAGAATAAGTTATCTTTTGTTGAGTCCTTCTAGGAACCTCGGGTATTGGTGCTGCTTCACCGAGAGCTTCATTCCCAATTCGAATATTCTTCCTAGGTTTATAGAAGACCTTATTATCCATGATAAAAAATCCCATCTTCTTGAGGGATGAGCCACTGATAACATTAGAGATTTCAATTTGTTTTGCTTCATGCTCAGGAAGAGGAATCTTGTAGTAATGAAGGATCAAGGTAATGATCATGCCATAAGGTAAAACACCAAAAGAACAATCATACCCGACAATCACATTGCTAAGGATCAAAGGGTAGAGGTTGTAGGGGGTTCGAATAAAAAGACAATAGATGAGGACAATATAAAGCTTGGAATGACTAGTTCTACTACCTAAGCGAGGGGTAAGAGTCCAGTTTACTACTAGGTTTATCATCTTAGAGTATAAGGGAAGATCGGGATATGTGTTATAGGTTTGGATGACATACACATAGTCCATATTTCCCTTGATTATCCTACAGGCCTTGGCATAGTCAAAATCAGTGGGCCAACCATCTTCTATCCATTTAATCTCTTCTAGAGGTAGGGCTAGGTTGTTGTGAATTAGGTTAGCTAACACAGTAAATTCCTAGCCCATAACATTGGTGGAAAAAAATGGTGGAGCTCGAGGATGATTGTTTTAGGTTGGCATAAAATTGATGCATAAGCCTGGGATAATATTTTTCATTTAGTGTCACTAGGTCAATCCATCATAGCTTATCAAATAGAGGTCTAAAAATGAAATTACTGAACTAAAGAGAAGAGAAATCTACAGCTCTATCAGGTTTGATAGTCTTAAACTTTATGGTAGAATCATACCATTACTTGGTGTCGAGGTCTCTGAATAGAGAAGTGTCAAGCTCATCTTGTAGAGGATGACTGCCTTCTCCTTGCTGTCTTTTTCCATTTTTCTTTTCCGTTTCCTTTGAAGGATCTTTTCACTTTTTGGCTATAGTTTTGACATGCTTAGGACAGCTTTCCACTGAAGAAACACGAGAGGAATAAAAAGTCTCACAAGTTTGGATAGGAAAGCTCGGATTTTGGAAGGATAGGTTTTCAGATTTAGAGAGAGACACGTAGGTTAGGGTTTTTCAGATTTGGGAAAGACAGGTTTTGAAGAAATCTAAAAGTTCAAGAGAGTGGGTTACTGTTTTAGGATTGGATTGTTAAAAAAAGATGGTTTCTTGAAAAACTTTTGAGAGAAAAATCAAAAAATTTGAGAGAGAAAAAGCTTAGATGCATTGTAATGGAGTTTTTTTAAAATGATTTAGATTTAAAAACAAAAATGTCATACATTCAGTCAATTGGATAGAATCCTTCAATCGACTGAAGGAATGGTAGGAAGTTTAGGTTCAGAACAAAAGGGCGTTCGATCGACTGAATGAAACTTTTTCTCCATGTAGTCGACTGAATAATCTTATCAATCATTTGGATCAGGATTTTCAAAGAAAAACTGAACTCCAGTTTGAAAAAAAAAAATTACAAGTCTCATTTATGTCATTTTGAGTGATGGGAACATTAAATTGAGGATCAATCTTCATTCACTCAATGACACATATGCATATGATGAACGTAGATGCAATCAAACGCACATGCATTCATAGTTTTTCAATCCCATTAGTAGTATAATTCTACAAAAGCTATCTTCATTCAAAGGTTTAGTAAGAATATCACTAATTTGATCTTCTGAAGGAATGAATTCTAGTTTAATATCACATTTTTTAGCATGATCTCTTGTAAAGTGATGTCTAATCTCAATATATTTAATCCTAGAATGCTAAATTAGGTTTTTAGTTAAGTTGATAGCATTAGTGTTATCACAATGAATTGGAATATTTTTAAAACTTATTTCATAATCTTCTAGTTGTTGTTTCATCCATAAAACTTATGCACAACAACTATCGCGGCCACATATTCTGCTTCGACGGTTGATAATGCAACTGAATTTTGATTCTTTGAAAACTAAAAGGTTAACATAGAACCTAGGAATTAGCATGTTTCATTAGTGTTTTTTCTATATAACTTACAACAGGAAAAATCAATATTCAAGTACCCAACAAGCTCAAAAGGTGATTTACTAGAATATCATAAGTCTAGATTTTGAGTACCATACAAATATCTTAAAATTATTTTTACAACAATAATATGAGATTTTTAGGATTATTTTGGAATCTAGCACACATTCATACACTAAACATTATATCGGGTAAACTAGCAGTTAAATATAGTAAAGCCCCTATCATGCTTCTATAAGTCTTAGTGTCTACACACTTACCTCCTTCATCCAAGTCAACTTTTGTAAAGGTGCTCATGGGAGTCCCAATGGATTTTGAATTCTCCATCCCAAATCTTTTATGTACTTGCATTGGTTGATGAAGATTCTTCTCTTAGTTTATTTGATTTGAAAACTAAGGAAGTAGTTGAGTTCTCCTATCATGCTCATTTCAAACTCACCTTGCATACACTTAGCAAACTCTTGACATTTGAATTCATTAGAAGCATCAAATATAATATCATCAACATATATTTGAACTAAGAGTGTATTATGTTTATGAGCTTTTTGTAAAAAGAGTTGTATCTATTTTTCCTCTGGTAAAACCATTTTCAAGTAAAAACTTACTTAACTTTTCATACCATTCTCTTGGAGCTTGCTTCAACCCATAAAGAGTTTTAGAAAACTTATAGACATTGTTTGGAAGATTGGTATCTTCAAAACCAAGAGGTTGTTCAACATAGACCCATTCTTCAATAAAACCAATCAAAAATGCATTTTTTCACATCCATTTAAAATAACTTAAATTTTTAAAGCATGTAAAGGCTAGTAACATACGAATAGCTTCTAATCTAGCTACGAGAGCATAGGTCTCATCAAATTCTATTCATTCTTCTTGATTGTAATCCTTAGAACAAGTATAGCCTTGTTCCTAGTTACAATTCCATTTTCATCCATTTTGTTTATAAATACCCATTTAGTTCCTGTGATAGTATAATTCTTTAGTCTAAGAACTAAAGTCCACACTTCATTTCTTTCAAATTGATTTAACTCTTCTTGTATAGCATTTATCTAATCAAAATCTTTTTAAACTTCAACAAAAGTATTAGGTTCTACTTGAGATAAGTAAGCTACACAATTACAAATATTTCTCATAGAAGATCGAGCTCTTACCTCTTGTGAAGGATCATCAATCACTTGATCGATTGTGTGATAATTCACATACCTCCAATCTTTAGGAAGTCCATTTATTTGTTGATATGTAGAAGGTTGATCAAGATTGGGAGCATCTACCTTTTGATTTGTTCAAGGTTGAATTTTCTTAGGGTCAACAATGAGAGTAGATGCATCCACTCTTGGAATGAAATTTTGCCATACCCAATAATCTTTATCTTTGTGTTATCTCCAATGGTGACGTGTCAATCATCCCTTAGAGTTAACTCTTTGAACACTCTTTGATCACCAGTCATGTGCTTTGAGTATCACTATCAAGGTACTAGTAGTAACATTTTTTTTTTGGAGACATATCTACATTATACATGGATACACAATAGCCCTATCAGGTACCCAAAATTTCTTGAATCCTTTGGGGTTAGTTTTAGAAAATATGGCTTTTTTAGGAACCTATGCTTTCTTAACTTGTAAGGTGCTCTATAATTATAGACATGTTAATGATGCATGATCCTAGGATAATAGTCATAGAAGTTTCTAGGATGTCTTGAATATGTATGGCTATTATTCCTAGGATACATATTTCTAGCATAGGAGTTACAAGTAGATCAACCCTTAGCTGGAAGGTGAGGCTTCTCAATGGTAGGAGGATATTCTACCTAAATTGAGTATACAAGTAGATCAACCCTTAGCTTGGCATAAATTTAAGGATGGGTTCTTTGTGAAGTATTTTCTAGATACGTTTTGAGCATAACAAGAGAGAGATTTTATTCATTTAAGTCAGAATACTTTATTTGTGACTGATATGATAGTAGATTTATAGCCCTATCGAGGTTTTTACCTAAGTTAGTAAATACAGATGAGAGGAAATGTAAGAGATTTTTAGACAGGTTACACTATGAAATTTGAACTAAACTCTCTTATATGGGTATTGGGAATTATGATATAATGGTGGATAAACCATTACAGATTGAGAAGGATGTGATAGAGTTTAGAGGTAGGAGGGATTTGCTGAAGAGGTATATATTTAAGGGACCCAGAGATGGTAGTAGTATGAGTATGCAAGGTGGGAGACTACCCCAAATGGGGCGTTCCTTGTCACAATAAACTGTAATACAGATTTAGAGGCAAGTAGGATCTGTTACTTCTATAGCTCAGAGTAATATTAGTGGGACCCTTATATTTGGGAGACAGGTTATAGGAATTGGAAGTTATGGTAGATGAGTAAGTATCCCACCAAAGGGAAGTGATAATCTAATGTATAATTGAGAGAAAAAAGTTTGCTATAGATGTAATCAGACATGGCATCTATCTTGGAATTGTCCTACTCTAATGTGTTTTATATATGGTGAGGGAGGACAAATTAGTGTAGATTGTCCAGTGGGGAAATCTATTGAGAGAAGTGCTAGAGGTGTTAGGAGAAAACAGGTGGAGAGAGGTCCTGGATCAGGGAGCATATGGGGCAGAGACGGAGGATCAGTAGCTGAGAGAGGATGCAGCTGTCAGTTATAACCTAGAGATAGCAGAGTCTATGCATTGACTCAACAGGATGCACAACCCACTCATGATATTTTTATGGGTATGATATATATTCTTGATAGACCTGCTAGATTATTGATTGATCCTAGTACAACCCATTCTTTTGCATCCAATGTGTATATGAAATCTATTGATGCTTGTGTTAGTCCTTTAATGCATGTTATTATTGTTGAGATTCCTACTAGGGATAGGGTTATTATCAGGACAATTTATCAGGGTTGTGTGATTAGTATGGATGATAAAGAATTTAAAGTTGATTTGTATGGCTGAAGAGATTGATGTTGAGGAATAGGGAGTTGTAGTTTTTTATTTTTTTGGTATGCTAGGCCATTAACACCTTTATAAGTATGAAATTCAAAGTTTTTGTTTGTCCTTGTTCAATGTTTTAACTTCTAAGTTGACTTAAATGTGAAAGAGTTCGAGGAAGAAGAGGGGGTTCTTCTCCTCGATTTTTATCCAAGTAGGGAGAACTTTGGGTTCTTACAAAAAATATGAGACATTCTAAAGGAGAAGAGCTATAGGCTTTCGCCCTGGTCTTCATTCAGGTGGAAGGAGCTCAAGGCCCTTTAGCTACTTTATTATTGAGGGATCTGAAGAGTAAGAGCTCGTGGCCTTTTCCTCGATTTTTATATAAATGGAATGAGCTCGGGGCCTTTGTCAAAATAAACATTGATGAAAAAATCAGGTTAATATTTTATTAAGTAAGAGCTCGGGGCCTTTTCCTCGATATTTATATAAATGGAATG
Organism: Bretschneidera sinensis; assembly: GCA_023935145.1. Taxonomy (NCBI): domain Eukaryota; kingdom Viridiplantae; phylum Streptophyta; class Magnoliopsida; order Brassicales; family Akaniaceae; genus Bretschneidera; species Bretschneidera sinensis. Next base: position 43,309,467 of record CM043701.1, read on the forward strand.
AGCTCAAGGCCCTTGTCAAAATAAACATTGATGAAAAAATCGAGCTAATATTTCATTGAAAATATCTGAAGATTACATAAGTAAATTGGAAAAATATGAGAAACTCTATTGGTAAAAAACTGGAGAAATATGAAAAAATCTACTAATAAAACTTACGAATATTTTTGGTGTTCCAAGTCCGAGGTATTGGTTTTCCATCTAGATCTTCATGTTCGAATATGCCAGCTCGACAGACTCTTTTGATACGGTAGGGTCCTTCCCAATTTGGGAGGAGCTTTATTGTTTCCCAAAAGTGAGACACTTCATTTTTTTAGAGCACTAAATCATGTAACTTGAAGGTACTCCCACAGACTCGAGAGTTATAATACCTTGACACCCTCTGATGGTAGGCAATAAGTTTGATCTGGGCCTTATCCCTTACCTCTTTAATCAGATCAGCATTCATCCTGAAGGCTTCTTCATTATTAGCTTCGTCGAAGCTCTGTACCCCTAACGATGGTATCCCTATTTCGAGTGGGATGACGGTATTAGAGCAGTTTGCCAAGAAAAAATGAGTTTCCCCAATAAGAGTCTGTGTAGTCGTCTGAGAGGCCCATAAGATATTTAGAAGGTGTTTCACCCATTGCTTATCAGTATCTTTAAGTCTCTTCTTAATGCCTTGTAGGAGAGTTCTGTTAATCACTTCAGCTTTCCTGTGAGCTTGGGAATAGCCCACTGAGGAGAATCGATGCTCGATCTCGAGGTTTTGGTAGAAAGATTTAAACCAAGAGCTATCAAATTGCTTACCGTTGTATGTGATAGGTATCATCAATATACCGAATCAACATACAATTGACTTCTAAATGAACTCTCGACTTTGGTAATTTGTTAAACTAATAAGAGGCTCGACTTTTCTCCACTTGATTAAATAGTCAATGCATACTATCATATGTTTTTCCTACCCTAGAGCTTCTTGGAAAGGACCGAGGATATCCATTCCCCACATAGCGAAGGGAAGTGGACTGGTGATTAACACCAATGGATTGGTATATCACTTAGAAATGGAGGTGTATTGTTGATATGTCTTGCATTTTTTACCGTCTCTATGGCATCATGGAGCATTTTCGGCCAGTATTAGCCATGTCAGAGTATCTTGTAAGCCAGAGCTCGACCTCCTAGGTGATTACCACATATGCCTTCATGAACCTTTTCGGATATCATAGTTTGCGTTGATAGGCCCAAGGCACATCAGATAGGGAGTTGTAAGGCCCTTTTTGTACAGCTTTCCTTCGATGATAGTGTACCGCGAAGCGTAAGAGATGATCTTCTTAGCTTCATTCTTCATACTAGAGAGTGTTTCATCTCTTAAGTATTGGAGGATTAGGATTATCCAAGCTTATTCTTCGATCACGGGCATGATCGGTACTTCATCGATGTTGGGTGCATCGAGGGATTTAAGGTAAACTCTTTAATGAGGTTGGATTGGCTAGAAGAGGCAAGCCATGCTAAAGCATCTGCCTTTGAATTCTGTACTTGGAGTACTTGTGTTATTTGGAGCCTCTTAAAGGTAGCGGGGAGCTTGCGGGCTTTTTCAATATACCTAATGATTTTCGTACCTCTAGCTTCATACTCATTGGTCATTTGATTGATCACTAGCTGTGAGTCACTATATGCTTCCAAGGATTCGGTAGCCAATGTCTTCACTAGCTTCATCCCTACTAGAAATGCCTCATACTCAGTCTTGTTGTTTGGGGCCTTGAATTCAAACCTTAGAGCATAATCTATTGTAAAACCTTTAGTTCTACTAAGGATAAGTCCAGTTCTGCTGTCGGTGCTATCAGATGATCCATCAACATACAATATCCAACTCAGTGTCTGTCCATTTGCCTCGGTCTCTAGTCTTTCGACGAGCATTTCAAGGAATGTAGTTTCCACTATGAAATTCACTAAGGCCTAAGCTTTAATAGCCGCCAAGGGTTTGCACCGGATGTTGAATTCTTTGAGCTCTATAGACCACTTCACCAATCTTTTAGAGATTCCAAGTTTGTGGAGTACTTGCCTCAAGGGCTGATTGGTCAGCAGAATGATGATATGGGCTTGAAAATACGGTCAGAGTTTTTGAACTGTGACCATGAGGGCATATTCCATTTTTTCGATGGGGAGATACCTTACATTGACATCATGTAAAACCCAACTGACATAATAGATGAGTTTCTGGATCCCACCTTCCTCTCAGATTAGAATTGAAACCACTACGTCTTGGCCCGCTAATATGTAAAGAAAAAGTTCATCCCCAATGATGGGCTTAGTTAGGAGTGATGACAAGCGTAAGTATTACTTTAGTTCTTCGAAGGCTTTTTGGTAGTCCTTGGTCCAGGAGAAATCTTTGGCTTTCCTGATAGCCTTAAAGAAAGGTAAGCACCTCTTGACTGATTTTGACATGAATCGATTGAGTACGGCTATACGCTCAGTTAACCTATGTACCTCTTTGATGTTCTGGGGTGAATTCATGCCTAAAATTGCCTTTATCTTCTCGAGATTAGCTTCTATTCTTCGTTGTGTGACCACGAAGCCTAAGATTTTTTTGGAGGTGACTCTGAAAGTACACTTTTTTGGGTTCAGTTTCATTTGGTGGTGTCGGAGTATTCTGAATGCTTCATTCAAGTCAAAATCATGGTCTTCAGCCTTAACACTCTTGACTAGCATATCATCCACATACACTTCCATATTATTCCCGATCTGTTCTTTGAAAATTTTGTTAACCAACCTTTGATAGGTTGCCCCTGCATTTTTCAATTCGAAGGGCATTATCTTATAAGCCTCAGTCGGTGACAAAGGTGGTCTTAGGCTGATTCGGCTCATGCATGAGGATCTAGTTATAACCTGAATACGCATCCATGAAACTGAGTAACTCGTGTCCGGAGGTAGTGTCGACCAATAGGTCTATCCGAGGCAGAAGAAAGTTGACTTTTGAACAGGCTTCATTCAAGTCGATGAAGTCAATACAGATTCTCTATTTTCCATTGGATTTCTTCACATCACTACATTGGTGACCCATTCTGGGTAGTTGGCCCTCGGATAAAGTCAGCCGTAAGGAGTTTGTCTACTTTTTCTTCTATGGCGTATTGTCACTCTGGAGCAAGCGACCTTTTCTTTTGAATAACAGGATTATGGTCTGGATTCATGTTCAGTCTTCCTAAGGATAAATCCCGGGCATGTTAAAGGTCGACTATGTAAATGGTTTTGATTCATTTCGAGGAAAGAAATCAATGATTCCTTAGGGTTCTCCGAGGAGGTTGGATCCGATTTGTAAAGTCTTTGAGTCTCTTTCGTTTAAGGGTACGACAATCAATTATTCCACAAGTTGGCCCCTTGGAATCTTGAGCTTATCTCGTATGTCTTCGATCTCCAGAGGTAAGGCTTCGACTTTTTTTTTCCCCTTAATGGAGTTCAAGTAACAAGATCGGGAGGCTTGTTGGTTCCCTCGGACTTCCCCTACGACTTATTTCGTGGGGAAGTTCAACTTCAGATGATTAGTGAATACTACTACCTTCATCTCATTAAGTGTCGGTCTTCTGAGGATCACGTTATACGAGGGCGGTGCTTGGCCACTAGGAACGTGGTCATACAGTAGTGAGTTATGGAGTTTTTCTAGTAGTGACTGGAAGGGCTATACAACTCTCTACAAACATTAGTATTCCCAAGAAGCCATATAGTGGATAAGACACTGGTTTGAGTTGCTCATCCTTCAACTTCATCTTCTTGAAAGAGTCATAATAGAGAATGTCTATCGAGCTTCCGTTATCCACCAAGATTTGCTTGACATTGTAGTTGGCAATGAGGAGTGTGACAACCACTGCATCATCATGGGGGGTCTATAACCCCTCCAAATCATCATCCGTAAAGGAGATTACATGATATGTCTTGACCCACTTGTGAGGTCCGCTAACTAATGTCACTAACCGGGTTTAGGTTTTCCTTGCATGAGAGGACTGCTCCCTTACTGCTAGTCCCCTAAAGATCGTTTTAATGGTTCTTGTAACTGTGGTTGTGTGACCTCGACCACTCTGGGGGTGTCTATCATTTCGACCGTGTCTCTCGAACTCGGTCTAGGGCTTTACCTAGGACTGCAGTTAGGGCTTCGATAATGACTCGACTGTTCGACGACTTGCCTATACAGACGTTTAGAGGAGGTGATCTTCATCATCTCGGGATTGACAAGACCTAGTGTATTCTCTTAGATACTCTCTATAAATGAGTGATTCAATCTGGTTTTTTAGAAGCGTGACACTCCTCGGTGTCATGCCTATTATCTCTGTGAAATCGGCACCACCTAGTCTGATTCTTGTTCTAGCTAGGGTAAAGTGACTTCGGAGGCCAACAAAGAATGTCCCAGTCCTGAACATACATGAGTATGTTTGTCCTGGAGGTATTAACTGGATTAAACCTTTCAAAGAAAGTTCAACCTGAACAAAGATATCGTTCACATCCTTTGGTAGGCGCCTAGTAAGCTAAGAGCTAAAGGACCCAAACCTGAGTCCGTTCTTAAATGCTAAGGCTTGCACTGTCAGATCAAGATTCAGAATCTCCCAGGAAGCGGTGTTAAACTGTGAAATATATTATCGGAGTTTCTCTCCCTTGCACTGAATAATACTGAAGAGATTTTTCAAAGTCTTTCAAGGTCCCTTACTATTGAGGAAGTATGTTGTAAAGGTAAAACTAAGCTCCTTGAAGGAGCTGATGCTTCAGAGCTTCAAGTGTGAGTACTAGGTGCTCATGGCCTTCTCGAGCATCAGAGGAAAGGCTCGACACATAACATCATAAGAATAGCAGTGCAACATCACGGTGTTTTGTAGAGTTAGAGATGGTCCATGGGATCCGTGGAGCCATCGTAGGCTTTTATAATCGGCATTAAAAAATGTCGAGGGAGAGTGGCTTTGATGATCTCTTTCATAAAAGGTGGAGCTTGAGAGTTAAGTTCGTCGAAGATATTTGTGTTTTTTCCCTTAAACACTTCTCATATCCTCTTGTCCATTTCTTCCAATTTTATGTCCAGGTTGGTTTTGTTCTTGGAGATAGAGAAACCTTGATACTTTGTCCCAAGAGAGAGCTTGGAGGTGGAGAAACCTTGGGACTTAGTCCCAGTATGAAGAGAAGACCTGGTGGTAGAGTGATTGCTAGCTGATTTGTTGAGATCAGTTCGCCTCGTTAGCCAGGGCTTCGCTAAGGTGGAGGTGTAGGAGGACGAGCTTGCCTTTTGAGTCTAACAGCTAGATTCGTGACAAACTGGGTAAGTTCCAAGAATTGCTCTTGAGTTACTGGAGCAATTGGGTTGGGTGCAAGAGGTGCCTCTAGGTTCTCTTGGACACCAAGGTCTACTGGGTCGAGCTGAGGAGGTTGGTCATGCTTGGTTCGTCCATCAGATGGTTTGCTATGGTTCTTATCGGAGTTAGCATGTTCTGAAATGATAGGGAGTCGCGAACCAGACTGTTGGCTGCAAGTGGATGCTCGTATGGCTACCGAACTGGTATTGACGATTTTCTTAGCAGGGTTCGTAGGCGGCATTGTAACAAATGCGTTCTTTATACTTCACAAATTTAAGAAGTTTCCACAGACGACACCAATCTATTGATGCCGAAAATATGCTAGGAAAACGAACAACCAGGAAGCAGTAGCTGCACACACGAAACGAGGAAAAATCCTAAAAAGTTGTTGAAAGACCAGAGAGGTGTGCTTCCGGGGGACTCTCTGATGCCTAAGTTAGAATATGGCTTTTTGAAAATGTGGAGAGCTATATAAGACTAAGAGCTGTGAATGAGAATTAAATGTACCTTTTGATGGTGAGAACCCCTCAATTAGGAGAGTGATTGATCACTAAGTATCATGATAAGATCGAGATTATCCATAAGCTTGATTGTTTAAATACTAGATTATCCATAAGCTGGATTGTTTAAATACTAGTCTATCCATAGGCTAGAGTGTCATAATAGTACCGGAACATTGATTTGCAATTACCATTATGCTTTTTTCTAAGTGTGACAATTAGATTGGTTGATTTGTCCGGTTTGTAAAATTACTCTTTTGTCTTTGAAGGTTGTCAGGTGTCATGATGTCATTGGAGGGAGAATTTTCCTCTATATCAATCATCAAAGGAAAATCACAATAAATTACCATTTTTTTTGTTAAAAAGAAAGGTCTCATTGATGCAATCACGGGCCCACACCCCTTAAAACACAAGATTTAAATTTGCCGCACATTGCGAGATATACACTGAGCACGAGTGGAGTAAAGACTCAAACCCACGACCTTAGCCACGCAAGATGATGGATCCAACTCCCACACACCACTAGACGACCACCCTAATATGTACATTAAGTTACCAATTGCTTATTTGTTCATTGTAGCCACGTGATGAGCACACAGCAGACTATCTGCCACATAAAAAGAGCATTACCCTAGTGATCCATTTACAATCTAATAAACACCCAACTCTACCTGCATTCAATTTGTAATACCTATATTCGTGAATTAAGGGTAAAGAAGTAATTTGATAAATATATCATGAAATTTAAATGATATATTTATGCGAAGAATTAGTATGGAATAAAATAATTTTAAAAAAACGTGAATAATGAATAGTAATAAAAAAAATTTGGACATGAAATGTCCAGGTCCCAAAAGAAGGAAAAGAAGAAAAAAAAAATATATATATATATATATATTAAAATATTATTTTTAAAAGAAAAGTTAAAAAAAATTTCAAAGTAAAAAAAAGATGGCAGCAAGGCTGCCAAGTAAATTTTAGGTGAGAGAGAGTTCTCCACGTTTTTGAAACGTGGAGGATTTTTAAAAGGCTTGCAATTTTGGTGGAGGGGGCGGCTGAAGCAACTTTGCCTATATATATAAGTTGTATACTGAACGAATTAAATCGTTCAGTTTCTTTCCTTCAAATTCTTGTTTTCTCACAACACTTAGAGACCCAAAGAAAGTCAAAAGAGCAAAATTTTGAAGAAGTTTTCTGCAGAATTTCATAGAGGATCATGAGAAGCTATTAGTATTATGAGGTAATAGCATAATATTTATTTTTGAATTTTTAGTATATATGAAATTCCCGGAGCTCAAAGTGGGAATTTTAATAAGGAGTGGTTTTCGATGAATTTAAGAAATAATTAGAAATTTAATACAAATATTATGTCAGGTGTTGACTATCTACAACGGGAGAAATTTTTGAGAAGACTGAGAAAGGCAAGAAGGTGATCCACGGGTAGCTTTAAGTGCTACGGGGTGAGTTGGATTTACTTTAAGTAGTCTAAATAAAAAATCAATTATTTGGTGATAAAATGAAATTTAATTATTAAAGTATGCTTGGGTGATAGATTAAAAATTGATTTATGGGTATAATAGGAAATTTGGACATGTAGAAATATTTCTCAGTGAGAAATGATATTTTTGGAAATCATATGTTTATTTGAGAATAAAAGCAATAAATAAATTATTGATGAGACATACTGATGTTTTAATACGAATTATGATGAAATGAATTTTAGTGGATATTGGTAAGTTTTGATGGATGAATTGATGTGATTTGAGATGAATTTTAGTGGATCTTGATAAGTTTTGATCGATGAGTTGATGTGATTTGAGAATAATTTTAGTGGATCTTGACGAACCCGGATGGATGATTTGATATGATTTGGGATAAGAGGAAATTTGTAGACCTTTTGTTATATAAATTTGAGAAAAATCAAGATAGACAATTTAAGTGTTTTAAATTTATATATTGTTTTTATATTGTTGTTTATATGCATATTTCATATAATTGCTCATATACATATGCATTAAATAAGAAAGAAAAGAACCGGGAAGGCAGCCGGTCTAATGAAATAACGGTGACAGCTGGTATATGTTGGAAATAAAAGTAACACCGTGACAGCTGGTATATGCTGGAAATAAAATTGACACTGTGACAGCCGGTATATGCTGGAAATAAAAGAGAAACCGTGTCAGCCGGTATATGCTGAGAAAATTCCGTGACAACCGGGACTAAGTTGCAAAGTAAAGAACCGAGAGAGAGCCGGTCTGAGAAAATAACAACCTGTCGACAGGTGGAAAGACGTTCCCATCATAATCATTCATGCATTTGCGTTTGTTTTAATTATTGCTGCATGATTGAAATGCTGAGGTGTGATTTACCATCATGAAAATAATTATAGATGATTGATTCTCACAGAAAGAGACAGTTATGATGAAAATATTATTGAAAAGCTGAGATGTGGTATATTGTCGTGTATGATAGCTGAGTCTCATAAAAAGAGACAGCTATGATGATGAGATTATTGAAATGCGAAGATGTGATATATTATTATGAATTTAATTATAGATGGTTGAGTCTCATAGAAAGAGACAGTATGGTGATAAGACTTATCTAAATGGTAGACTTTATGATGTGAACCTCATTAAGAGGTAATTATGAGATAATTGATGGTCTTAAGGTAGACCAATGATTGAGAAGAAGAGATTGATAGAGAATAAATCTTATGATATGCGTAATAATAGTATAAATTTGTGATAAGGTTATGTGAAAAATAAAAGATTAAATATTAAAAGACTATTTATGGAATTTGGAATACTTTTAGTAAATTTAATTAACTGAGCTTGTGAAACTCACCCCTCATTGTACAATGATTTTCAGGTAGCAGACTCGGCAAATAGTTTGGTGAGTTAAGGTTCAGACGAGATCATTTTTTGTGAGCCACGTACGTGTCATCATCCTCAGACTAATGAGAAAATAAAAAAACGAAAAATTTATTTGTAAATTTTCATGCATTTTATGTTGTATAGAATGTTTTAATATTGGGTTGATGTAAATTTCTTTTGGTGTTATTTATTTTTTATTGTTGCATATATGTGTCGTGCTGAGATTTCAAAATGTAATGACATTGTTTCGGGGGTGGTCAACCCAAAATGGATCGTCACACAATTTCAGAATGTTACAATAAAGAAATCTCACTGAACACCAGCTCATTAGCAGATTGGTAAGCATTTCAATTTTAAAGTTAGTTTCCCAACTTAAAGAAGAATATTTCGTTCTTCTTTTTTTGCCACAATTTTATTTTGGAGGTTGAGGTATAAATAACACAGAGAAAATATAATTTTGACCATTGACTCCTCATGTAGTTGAAAAACGAATTAAAACATTCCAAATTAACTTTGTTTAAACAAAACAGGGAAAGATTTAAACTTATGAATTGGTAGGTCACACTGGGGCCTCATATTTGCAATTGCATGTTTATTGGAACCTATTGAGTCGATGAACTACATAAAAGGTGGTAGTAATCTCTCATCCTTATGCTCACCCCAATCTCTAGTATAGGAATGAGAAAATTTTCTGCTCCGACGGAGTGGAGTATGGGAGAAATTTTATTCTTATAGAATCGGAGACGAGAACCAAAAAAATCACCGACAAGTTTGGGGCCGACGATGGGGATCACACTCTCCACCATATTTAATCCCTGAACTCACCCCCAAATCCCCATTAGTTTTTATACGTTTATCTTTTATAACTAAGTTACTTTGTAATACAGTATTCCATAATTACGCAATTGCTCTTAAAAGTTCATATGGATTGAACAATTATTTAATATCACTTACTATCTTTTTCTTGTTATATATCAAAGAAGTTTTTGTTTGAATCAAGTGTAACTGATTTCTTTTAAAAAAATGGGTTAACTACTAGTACATCTCCGACCCCTTTTTATAAACAGGGCGGAAACATGGATTTGTAAATCTCTTTCGAGGATGGGGATAGTTTAGATAAACTAAGAAAGGATAAAGAATATATTTCTCTCCTTGTTTGCATCCTACTCTGGTGCTCGAGAGATTTGAATTCACATCTCTTGTGTGGCGACAAGAGATTTTATCAATTAAGCTAGTTGACATCTATCAATCTACCAATATGTTTAACTTTTCCATGAAGAATAATCAGTTAGAAATCGTATAAGAAATTAATTCTCATAAGCTTCAATACTATACTATGATAATTATTGTTCACATAAACTGAAGTTAAAACACATCAAAGCTTCACAAAAAGCCAAGATAGTTCCACAAATTTTGATAAATCATCTTTTTTTATAGATTGATGAGGATACACAGTGACAGCTAAACATTTCAGCAAGGAAAAAGCAAAAATGATGGTTCTACATGTATCTTCCTGTTAACAAAATTAATTTTGCTCAATATATTGTGACACCATAGCAGTTGTTCTGTTGATATTTTCGACATGTTCAAAACCCTTGCCACTAATTTCATATCAACTTGAGAGAAGAAGTAAAGGACTTGATCTGTACTTTCTTCTTGATGCTTTCGGAATTTTCTCAATATGCAGTTTCCACTTCTCAAGATGTCTTTAAGTTTCTTCTCCTTCTGCAATATTCCAAGCGAAAACAAATTATAAATAAATAAATAAAGCATTCCATAATTTAGTACTTCATTTCATGAACAATGTTGGGTAAAAAAAAAATCTAAACTGAATTTATGGGATGTTAAAAAAACCAACCTTTTGAAGAGTTGCTCTAACCTCTGCTATAAGCTGCAACTCTGCAGGTTCTTGGGGTTCAACCTGAGTTCCTTTTCGACCCTTTTGGATCCCAATATTTGCATCTTTATCAGCTCGAATAAATCGCCAAAATATTCTGATTGATTCTTCCATGATTTCCACTAGCATATCGCTTGTAATTGCATCGTCATCTCTCGCTTTTCTTCTTGCCTTCATTTTATCTTTGATACTATCTTCTGCAGTATAATTAATTTTTCATTAGTAAAGCATCTTTCAACTTTTGCTGCTAAATCAGGAAATGTGCACTCATTGAATAATTGTTGTCCAAGGCCCCACTTAGCTGATCAAAGGGAACTCTCTAAATTGAGAGACATGCAACAACCAAAAAATCATGTCAAATCTCTCCCAATGTAGACAGTACTTATAATTACTTAAAATTTTACAATGCATCAGAATTCTCACCTCTTATGAGTGGAACTTGAAGAAGATTACGCAGAATGCAACGATTCTTGACATAGTTTTGAACTCTTGGCCCTTCAAAAGGTTCATTCTCTATGAATCTTTGCATCAGCACTTGAAGCTGTTGAAATTCGTCTGCAACTTCATTGTATCGATGAACCCCATAAGGGTCAGATTCCCATAGCTCTAGTGCCTTTTCATATTGCCAATGAAGAATTTCCCATGACAAGCACAGCTGCCCAACATAGACCATTTCCAAGTCAGTATGCAACTCTCTAATGAACTTCATCATCGGGTCAAATTCAGATTTTTTGCGCTTGTATAACCGGAGATTTTGCGAGAGAAGGGATGTGATTGCAGGAGGTGAAGAGGATTTGTGGCTTGTAATTGACTGAAGTGGGTCCTTTGACTGCAGAAAAGCTGCAGATTATCATGAAACACACAATTAATTGATTACTTTCACATTAAACTTTAAATATTATCTAATAAAAGCAAAACAAAGTGGTTCCAATTGGCCATCTATACATTAATCATAGCCTAAAAGTGAGAATCAGATTAATTTTTCATGTACATAGTTTTCTAATTTGTCTTCTTACAATACAAAAAGTTCCTTCACAAAAGAAATTCAGCTTAGAAAAAGCTTTACATTAGGGGGAGCATTACTTTTGAGTGCAGATTATTTTACAATTATTAAAGATTGGAGAGTTAGGTAAAGCCATTCCATAATAAGATAGTGTGTTAATTGAAACTGCAGAACTAAGTTGAAAGCTAAGGTTGGTTTGATAGCATTAAAGACCATAGATTTCAGCTACCTAAAAAAAATTTGGACTCAGCCATAAAGGAAAATTAGGTTAGCTCTATGTGCAAATCGATTAGTATTATTAGATTGATAATTTAGTTTTAACAGCTTTATAATAAAAGGGTTACACACCAGAATTCACAATCAAAAGTGCATTTCTTTGAACTATTTGAAGGATTTTTAGGGTGTGTTTAGTTGCAGAAAATTCTCGAGTTTCTCAAGAAAATTTCACTTTATAAAGGCAGTTTTTGGGAAAAAAATATTCTGAAAAACTGAAGAATTTTCTATAACCGAACATCTTAACTTTTGCATCGCTGAATATGCATATAGATATAAGGTAGTAGTTTAGTCCTTTCACTTTCCAACCTATCAAAAATAAGAGAAATTCCCTCCAAAAGAATTGAAATTTTCATAGAGATGATGAAGGATCCCTCCCACCTCCTACTTTTATGTAATTATAACTCTAATGCTTGGGATTTTAGCAGCGTTCATTCTTCTAATGAACCCAACTAATTAGATTTAGTGGGTCCTTGTCCATAACTTCTAGAAGAATACAAAAGATAGGTTGTGTTATTCATGTCAATTTATTACATGGATTAGATTAATATGATGGTGTGTTCATAATTAGGGATAATTTTTATAAAAAAAAAAGAATCATGTCAAAATTACTTGGCAAATACTGATGGTGTGTTCATAATTATGGATAATTTTTTTAAAAAAAGAAAAAGAATCATGTCAAAATTACTTGGCAAAAACTGAGATTTAATCAAGAAAGGCTTAGTAAAAAGAAACTGACCTATTGCATACATCTTCTGGTAATTCAAGATATCGAATTTTCGCATTCTTTCTCTGTAACTCTTGTAGAATTTGTGAAGCTCACAAAATCTATCTTCATGCTGGAACTTTTCATCAATCTTCCAAGGCTTCAAATCTTCCATTACCTTAGGAGACTCGGATTCTTCTAGTATAGTAGGCAGACCAGTGGCTCTGACCTTTTTCAGCTCCATCTTCAACTGTTCTATCAAATCTTGATGTTCCCATAAAGTTTCCAATCCATTTGAATCCTCAGAATCCCAAGCTGATGATTTCTGTGAATTGGAAACCGGCGCCTTGCCTTTGCCACCATTTTCTTCCTGCTTGGAATTGTTGCTATGAAAATCATTCTTGGACAATATTTCTGAGTCCAAAATACCTGAATTCTCTGTATGAGACTTCTCAAGTTTTATAAGCTCTTCCATAATATCACTATCTTCCTCATCAAAATCATCAGCTTCCTGAATATCACTCAAATTCTGCAAATGGGTACCTTCTAAATCCAAACTTTGCTCGGTCGATTCTACCTTCTCCCCATCAATGTCCCTCAAAGTAATTTGTTCAAATTCTTCTTCGAAATCTCCATCCGACAAGAATCCATCACTGGTTGTTGAACCAATAAAATGGCTTGTAAACTCGTGACTTGAAGTAATCGAATCCGAGTCAGAATCCATAGCAATGAAGTCCTTCTCTGATAGAAACTGAACTTCCTCTGAAACATCTTGATCACTTGGGAAATCTTTATTCCCAGATAGAGAATCTCCTGTATATTTTACTTGCTCTGGCTTCTCTTGTACCTCTACTTTGCATACACTATCTACAGATTTCTCTGGTGCTTCATGAACAGCTTTTGCTTCTGAGTTTTGCTGCATGAAATCCTCATCCGACAAAAACCCTTTATTAGTAATCTCTTTATTCCCAAAAGAGAAATTAACTGAATCAGAAAATTGCTCTTTGACAATAAAGCTGAAATCCTCTGGTTTCTCTATGAGCCCACTGAAATCCTTCCCAAACATGAACTCATACTTACTAGCACTTGAAGAAGGAACTGGATCCGAGCTAGCATTGTCACTAATTTCTCTATATCTTCTACTGAATTCTTCATATGTCTCTGTCTGAAACTGAAACTTGAAAAAGAACTCTGGTGACTCTTTTTCATTGTTCTCGGTATCCTTGAACTCATTCATATCGGGTTTTGCTTCCCCAGCATTATCTTTTGGCTCAATATAAGCCGGATCGAGTTGATTGTTTCCTTGGGTAAGAGCAGCTAAACAATTTGGATTCTTTGTTTCACTACTGTCATCTCCTTGAAATCTGAAAGCAAAGAAAATTATATTAGTCAATTATTAAGACAAAGTTATTTTGAAGAAAGAACAAATCAAAGTCAAAATCTGAGTACCTGAAGAAGATTCTGTTGATGAAACCGAGGAGAATAAGCAACAGGGTAGAGACAGAGACCCAGAAAGAGCCACCAAAGAGAGCCATCTTCTGATACAAAATCCCATTAACCTAACCCATATTCACTAAATAGAAACGGGTAGCGATCAAGAAATACTTCACGGTACCTATCAATCACTATTTTGCAATTTGAAGCAAACAAACAGAGGAAGAAACAGAGCAATTCATGAGAACTCTGATTTCTACTTTGATTTTTCATACAAAAAAAGGACTTTTCACCTGTAAAAATTGTCAAATATATGCATGAAAATATGATCGAAAGAAGTTGAAATCTGACCTAATGAAGGAAATTTGAGAGGGGTTATTGAACAAGCAAAAAGTAAGGAGAGAAAAGAACATGTCAGCGACTGTGGTTTGAGCTAATCTTTGGTTGCTTAGAGCCATGGAATTCTCAAGACCGTTATGTGATTGAGAAAGTCTTAGAGTGATTGAGAAAGTCTTAGAGAAGATTTTCATCAGTTGAGGGGTCTGTTTTTTGCCTTCTTATGTGCTAGGTCTAAGAAAGAGATTAAAAATAGGGTTAAATTGGAAGTTTACGTCTTAATTACTTTCCATTTTCTATTTTCTATTTTTATGGTAAAGAAGATGGGAGTTTGAAAGTTCTTAGAATCTCAGGTTAGTTTGATAATGTTTGTTGAGAGAAAATTTGACTCGTACTGTTTGGGGAATGGGAAAATTGAAGCCAGCTTACCCGAATGCAGGTCGGTGGCAATTACCAACAATACCCACCAAGGGAAGGAAACTGCAAAAATAATAAATTTTATTAGGCTTAATTACATATTTCATTAGGTAATTTGAACAGATTTTGTTAGCTCAGTCATCACGAGGTTAAAATTATTGGACAACCTCACCGTCTTAGCCCATATATACTACTTATGAGGCAAAACTTGTAAAAGCCACCATGATCGATATAGAAATACTTTAGCAACGTGAATTTTTTTTGTTCTTTTAAGTGAGTGTCAACAGGGCTTGAATTCTCTCTTTAATTATGAGGGTTATGCATGTTAGTATTATAGCATATCTTAATATATAAAGAGGGTTTTGTTGTTATTTAATATTAGTGAAAAGTAAGATCAAACTCGAATATCTTATATAAAAAACTCGAAAAATTTAAAATTTTCATTTAATCAAAAGATCTGAGTGAATTAACATGTTACCAAAACAATCTAAAAGAAATAATGATGAAATTTTCAAATAGGACCCGCTAACTCAAACTTTTTATCATTCACACAATCATAGCACTAAATAGGTTGTGCATGATCAACATAAATTGTCAACTATAGGGTGATTTCACAAACAAATATTTTGCTCGGCAAGATTTGCCTTTAAAACCTACCCTCAATCATCTCATCCTTACATCATTTAAACCAAGGAGCAAAGGATGACACAGAAATATTCTCTAACAAACCCTCAAGTCTCTAACAAACCCTCAAGTCTCAACCCTTTGCTTCGCTACAAAGGAAATATATACTTGCAACTCAGAGAACAAATATAGTCCAAAACTAAGAATCTCTGTTAAATTTTTCAATATTTTATCAGTTCTTTTCTTTCATATTCATATGAATTTATTATAAAATATTTGGATCCTATATAAATGTAAGAGGAAAGAACAATATTTCAAAGTATTGAAAAAATTCTCCCCCAATCTTGCTTTGTGATCCTTTTGCCAAAATAATGAAAGTGAGATTGGAGAATACCAAATGCAGATCTTGAAAAGGAAAGAAATAATGTCCTTTCATGTTACCCTAATTTTCCCAGACAACTTTCAAAATGTGCAGCTTAACATTATAAAATCAAATCTATAGTTTCGAGTCAATCCAACATTTGGTGTTATGATCAGGTATCACTTAATTTGGGAGTTTTATAAGAGGTAGCCTTCTAAGTATCTGGAAGCGTGATTCTTGATTAACTTTTTTTATATATATAAAAACAAAAATCATCCTCATATATTCATACAAAATGGAAAATTATTCAATCTCATACTTTGAAACCTAAACTAAATTTAATGAGAAAGCCTAATAAGGGAACTGTATAATATATGAATTGTACGCATCGTACTGGACAATAGACTTTGACGAAATCAAGATTTATCGTAGGCCGGCTTTCTTCGGCTAAACTGGATTCTTGTGGTACCATTTAGGCATTTACCAGTCATTTTCAGGTACATTGACTTGGAAACCTATCTTGACTTTTACTAGATAATAAAATCATATGAGAAAATAAAAAATATGAATCAGAGACTGTTCATCTATTAAAAATTAATGCATCAAACAAAAAGTGCGAAACAAGAAACTAGAAAGTGAACAACAATTACGTGCTTAATTGGGCTATTGAAACAAAAAAATTCTTAGTTTGCTCAGGTTTAAAAAAATTTTGTTCATCTATTAATTGTTATGATGTCCCATGAAAGTTCGTACCTTCCTCTTCAGTTGCAAATTAATTTAAGGAAGAAAAAAAAAACAAAAAACAAAAAATAAACAGTTTTGTCAAAGATAAAGTCCAATCAGAAGAAACATTACAAATGGGAGCTTTGAGTTAAGATTTATCAATAGAATTTCTGGTGTCATTTTGATACTCATTCATGACAATGCAAATGATCAATAATGCTTTGAGGCAGTGGTAAAAAAATCAAGATTTGAAGTTGTGGGAATGACAATATTTTATATTCAAATTTTATTAAAGTTTATTTAGAAAATTTTTTGGTTAGTTCTATTTTAGATTCGTTGAAAACTCAATTAGTAATATTATTTATAAATTTTTAATATTATTAATAAAATTTTTAACAAATCTAAAATATTAATTTTAAACCCTAACCTATCCAAAATTTCTTTAGCTGTTTTACATTTGTTTTCCCGAAAGCGCCGTGTTAAAATCTAACATCAATTCTAAAACCAATAAAAGCACACAATATAGACACACATCAGAGCAGCACTGCCTAGATCCGAGTCGGCTACAAAGTCAGGCTTCACAATCAACACGTGTATGATATAGAAAAAATGTGATATATAAAAATTAATAATATATATATATATAAAATATTATAAAGTAATACCTTTAAATTTATTGGAATATTGTAAAGATATCAAATCTTTTTAAAACCTACGAATCACTCAAAAACATAAATTTTTATAATTATGTAATTTAAAATAATTTTTTTTAAAAATTAAAATTTTAATTGAATATTAATTTTTATGATGATCAAAGTATCATTAAATATCATAAAATAATAAAATTAAATTAATTATATATATATAAAACAATAAAATTAAATTAATTGAAGGTTTCTTAAGGATCTTGTGTTCTTACCTTAAACTATCAAAATATTTCTTCTTTCATTTCCATTGTTGCTTGCTTGTTACTGTTGATGACATGAGATAGAGACACAGAGAACAGGCTGCATAACCCACTTTTTGTCCTAAGCCTAGTCATCACCCACTAATTTTGACCTTTATAGAAAGAAAACAAACCACCACCTGGTCAATTCAAAAAATCCTGTCTTCTAGAGTGTTTTTTGAGGTCGTGAAGCATATCTGGAATATGACCTTGGATCTGATTAGATCTTTAACCGGATTAATCTGTGAGTATATATAAATTATTTCGTTTATATGTTACTGAGTAAAGTTCAGAGTAAGTTTGATTGATGTGATTTTTAAAGAATTATTTGTATTAGATAAAAAATCGAAATCAAAACTTATGTTATACCATACATTGATTTTAACTTGTAGAACACTGAAATTAACATCTTTAATTATCCTTTTTTCTGAAAAGAATAATTTATTGACAATGTTGAAAGAAAAAGACTCAAATCTTCTATCCAATTGCTCTACCATTATTGTTAGATAATTTGATACTATTATTAAATTGTGTACTTATAAGTGTGTTTTTTAAGTGATAAAATTTCTTTATAATTTTCTTAATGTAATGAGATTGGGTTAAAGTTAGATTATCATTATCTCTTATGATTTTGATACCTAAAATAACATCAGACAAACTCATATTTTTCATATCAAAATAATCTAACAGAAATTTCTTAGTATTTGGAACTTGTTCTAAATCAATACCAAATATAAACATGTCATCTACGTACAAACATATGATAACACATTTATCATTAATGAACCTACTGTATACACACTCATCAGATTCATTAATTCTAAAGTCATTTGATAGTATTACTTGATCAAATTTATCATGTCATTGTTTTGGAGCTTGTTTAAATCCATATAAAAACTTAACTAACTTGCATACTTTATGCTTTTTCCCCTTAACTACAAAACCTTTAAGTTGACTCATATACAATTCTTCCTGTAATTCACCATTCAAGAATGCTGTTTTAACATCCATTTGATGAATTTCAAGGTTGTATATGGAAGCTAATGCAATAAACATTCTAATTGTGGCTATCCTTGCAATTGGTGCAGAGGTGTCAAAACACATTCTTTTTGTGTAAATTCTTTAATCACTAACCTTGCCTTGAATTTATCAACTGTACCATCCACCTTTAATTTTCTTTTCAAAATCCACTTGCATCCAATGGGTTTGGAACCCGGTGGAAGGTCCACCAATTTTCAGGTTTTGTTCCTCATTATAGAGTCCATTTCATCATTTATGGTCTCCTTCCAAAATGCAACATTTTTAGACTTTATAACTTCTTCATAAGTTTGCGGATCAGAGTCAATATTCAAGACAATTGGAATATTACTTAATGAGTTCCTAGTTCCTTCTACCAAATACATGTAAAAATCGGGTTCATATGTCTTAGAGTCTTAACTCTTTTGCTCATTCTAAGTTCTACTTCATTTTCATCTACTTCATTCCTTGAACTTTGTCTTGTTCATTGCTGTCCGAAAAAGTCTTAGGAAGTGTCTTGAACCTATTTTCATCGAAAATAGCATCCTTAGATTCAATGATGGAATTTATTGAATAATAATTATTTGGCTCCACCACTATGAATCTATAAGCTTTACTATAAAGTGCATATCCGAGGAATATACATTCTATTCCTCTTTCACCCAAGTTCTTCCTATTTGGTTTAGGAACTCTAACTGTAGCTCTACAACTCCACACCTTAAGACAATCTAGATTAGGCTTCCTATTCTTCCATAACTCATAAGGTGTTACTTTGTTTTTTTTTGTATGGACTCTATTTAAAATGTGACAAGCTGTTAAAAGTGTTTCTCCCCAAAATGTATGTCCTAGACTAGAGTTGGAAAACATGACATTAACCGTCTCTTTTATAGTTCTATTTTTCCTCTCTGCTACACTATTTTGCTGTGGTGTATAAGGGGTAGTAATCTCATGAATTATTCCATGAGTCTCAAAATAAGTAAGATCATAGTATTCACCTCCTCTATCAGTTCTAAGACATTTAATCCTATTATCACATTGAAGTTTTACCTCATTCTTAAAAACAGAAAAACTATGCATAGCTTCATCTTTCGAATGTAATAAATAAACATAACAATATCTTATACAATCATCTATAAAAGTTACAAAATATTTCTTTCCTCCTAAAGAATGGGTAGCATGCATATCATATAAATCACCATAAATTAAATCCAAAATTTTTGAATTTCTTTGAACACTTGAAAATGGTTTTCAAGTGATTTTAGTAAGCATGCATGTTTCGCAATTTTCCATGGTTATATCAAATTTTGGAATTAAATCTAACTTTATCATATCATTTAATTGTCTAGCATTTACATGTCTTAAACAATTATACCAAAGTAAAGCAGAACAATCAACAATATAAGCAGAAATCATACTTGTGTTATTAATATTGAGTTTAAACATCCCCTCATACATATATCCCTTCCCAACAAAAATACCTCCCATAGAGAGAACAAACTTATCAACCTCAAATACAAGCTTGAATCCATTTTTGTTCAAGAGACCACTAGAAACTAAATTCTTCCTAATTTCAGGTACATGGTACACATCAGTGAAGGTGAAGATCTTTTTAGAAGTGAACTCTAGTTGCACTTTTCCTTTTCCTATCACTAGTACATTGGTTGAATTTCCCATGTATAGGAAAGTACCATCAGCCATTTCTTCATAGTTCTTAAAGAACTTCTTTTCCTTGCACACATGTCTCGTTGCACCAGAATCAATCCACCAAGCTTCATTGTCCTCAAGGACATTTGCTTCAAAAATCACAGCCACAAATTCTTGTGGTGTTTTTTTTCAGCAATCGGTAATCTTTCTTGAAATGCTCCAGTTTCCCATAATTGAAGTAGGAACCCTTAGTTTTCTTATTCTTAAAAAACTTTGCTGGTTGTTTCTTTCTCTTGTGAGATTCTTGAGAGTGCTTCTTTGAAGTCTCTCATTCCTCTACAGATTGATCTTGGAGAGGGCTTCTTCTTTGCCTTTTTTTCGCAAGTCCTCCTCAATACGGAAATGGTTGGCTAATTCCTCAAGAGTCAGGTCTTCCTTTTAGTGCTTTAGACGATTCCTGAAATTCTTTCATAAATGAAACAGTTTGTCTATAATGGTTATGACCGTTATGGTCTTGTCCATTTTCAGATTATGCTGAGTAAATTGATCTAATGTAGTTTTAATCTCATTATATTGATCCATAATACTACGAGTATTAACCATGTTAAAATTATGAAACTTTATAATAATATAACGCTTACTTGCTGAATTCTCTTTCATGTACCTTACCTGCAATGTGTCCCACAACTCCTTTTTCCTCTTAACATTGCAGTAGGCATCAAAAAGATTGTTGGACATAGCATTCAGGATATGACCTTTACAAATGTCATCATCCTGATCCCATTTCTATCTATCTCTTGTCTGAGAAATTGAATCATTTTCTGCAGGTTCGATCATTGGAGAATTGATGACATAATAAACTCGAAGCGATGTCAGGAGGAAGAACATCTTCTTCTGCCAGCGATAAAAATTCCCTTCGTCGAATCGCTCCAATGTTTTGAAGTCCAGCGCCATATCTCTCAACGAACTCAAGGAATTCATTTTAATAAACAAGTGAATTAAACCTTAAGATAATTGGATCTTTGGTGGGGAAAAATAACCGTAAGTGATGGTTGTTTATCAAAATAAGCGAGAGAGAAAGAAAGTCTTCAAGGCATGACTAAATCACTTTCCTTAAGATTAATCCACCCCTCATAGTGCAAGAGTTTACCGACTAATTTCCTCCAAGATACAATAAAACTCTGATGTTATTCTGCACTTTGCACTTGTGAAGAATAACCCACAACAGCTTCTAAGAGTTTATGGATATATAACACTCAGAATTGTTTAATTGGTTACATGAGTCACTTGTATTTTTCAAAACCATTTTTTATAGTAACCATATTTTTGTTCGGTTATGGTTATTGGATTTTTTTTGCCCAGTCTTACTTACAATAGCGAAAGACCAAGAAATCAGATTTAGTGAATTAAGTAGAAATGGATGGAAAGTAGTGATAGATTTTCTTAATAACCTAAACACTTTTTATTGCCCTCTTCAGCTTCAATTGATGGTTGCTGATTCTTAATCTTAAAACTATAAAGAGTGAAAATGAGTCAGATCAAATTGTGGATACCTTTGTAATTAAGCATAATTTAAGATAAAGACATGTTGAGAAGCACTTTTTAGTCATTGAAAATGCTTTACTGTGTGTTTGTTTAAATTTTAAAGCATTTCAGTGTTAAAAGTTGAATTTTAAGTGAAACAGTTTTGTAATGCTTTAACAAAAACAATAAAATAAAAAATAATTAATCACTCTAACAAATGTTTGATATATGCCAAGTAATACCATTTTATATCTTTTTTAATTATCAATAAGTATTTTATATACATTTTTAAGTAACTTTTTAAAAAAAAAATATGGCCACCAAATAATATAAGAACTCCTTAATAGAAACTATATTTTAGAGTACTACTTTAATTACAAACTTTTATTAAAAACCTAAGTTGTACGAAACGGGGCCTTAACTAATAGGACTACAACAAATACTATCTTATTAGGTCCAACCAGGGGATTAATAAGTTTTGAGCTAGGTCCACTGATCACATCAGGGCACTACCTTTTCTGAATGATGGATTAAAAGAATAGCACTAAAGGCCCAATTATGATAGGTAGCCTTATTTATTTTATTTATTTTTGAAAAAGACAAAAACTCCATTATTTTAAACATGTCCCTACATACTGTGGGAGGGTGCCTCCCCAAGTTTCAAATAAAACAAGATTTAATACATCATTAGGAGATGTATAAAAAAAAAAAAAAAAATAGAAGTGCAAGCCATATAGTTGCTTTTTTTGGCCATAGCATCAGTCACCATGTTGATTTCCCTAAAGCAATGTTCAAATTTCAGATTTTAAAAACATAGAAGGAGAGACCTATAGTTAGAAATAAAAGCATCATAAAGTAGTGATCCGCATCAGCATCTTCAAGAAGATGTTTTAGATGCTTTGGGTATCACAAAGCTCATCTCGAACAATATTTCAGGTTTTAAGATTGGTTTTCAAAGTAAAAGACATTTTTAATACATCTCCAAACAAAAAATCGATTCCCAAAGGAAGAGAGAGCTTCCCAAATCCACCCAAAGTTAATGGATGACTGCAAATCCTTCACTAGCTCATAGGCCAACTTGGAGCTAAATTTACCATCCAAGGAGGCCCCACACAATATGATCATGAGAAAAAGAGGTAGCAAGAATAGGAATGGCACGCATGGATGTGGTTAAGAATGGGATTGGGAAAATCAAAGGATAATCAATTAAGATACCAACAAAAATTATGATCCCAAAGGTCCTTAGGCACCAAATTCTCCTCTCCCAATGAGAAGGGGCCATACATTTTGATTTTCAAAGACCTATCACCTAAGAAATTATCATTCCAAAACAGAATTGATTCACCATTTTTAACAAACCATTTGAGCCATTTTTCAAAAATAACTCAACTTATTTTCAAGCTATGCCAAGTAGCTAACATGCTTAGCTTCCTAAGTCTCTTATTGTGAGTGAAAAATGGGAGATACTTAGAAACCAAACATTTAGCCCATAAAATAGATTGCTCTTTTAAGAGACGCCAATTCAATTTTTCCATTAAAACAATATTTTTCAGTTTGCAATTTTTTTTAGTCCAATCCCCCTTTTTTTCTTGCGTTTTGTTATGACATCACAAATGCATAGGTGTAATTTTCTCTTTTCATTTGTGGATCTCCACAGAAAGTTTTTGTTAAGTGTGTCCAGCTCTTCACAAATTGATCTACGAAAAGAAACACACTGCATGTAATAAGTTGGAATCGATTTCATAATTGAAGAGATTAATGTGGTTCTTCCAGCCATGGACACATACATGGTTTTTCATCCCACCAAACGGTCACGAACATTGTCCACTGTAAAACGAAAGTGTTTTCGGTGACATTCCCATGAACGATAGGGAAACCTAAGTATTTGCCCAGATTATTTGATTTAGAGAACCCAACAGATTAACAAGCTCATCACAGTAATTTTCATTCAAATTTTGGGAGAAAAAAAATAAGACTTCAAACCATTAATTCTTTGGCTAGAAATGGAATAAAAGGAATTCAAAACTTTGAGGTTGCATTCAAAAGTTTTTCTATCAACCATTGTAAATAGCATAATGTCATATGCAAACAAGGTGTGGGAGATTTTAGGTCCGTTCCTAACAAGCCTAATAGAGTTCAAATTGACATAAACACATTCTTCTTTGATGAGGGCAGAAAATTACTTCATGCAGAATATGAAGAGAGACAGAGGGTCCCCTTCCAAATCCCTCTAGAAGGGGCAATATATAGGTAGCCTTATTTACTTCCTACACATGGAAAGCAAAATAAATAATTCGCGCATGACCTTCTCTGAACAAATGGCCAAACACATGTGATAGACTTGACCACAAATGCGCTGTTATTGTAAATAATAATAGCAAACACATCAATCGACCTACAAGTTTCATGTTCAGGACCTATGCTCGGAATTTCTGTGATTTTAAGTATTGCTAGCGAATCAACAATATACTAAGCATACCAAGCATAATGGTCACATATTTTTCATTAGAAAATTAAGCCTGCAAAGAAATTTTAAAAGAAAATCAATCCAGTTAGAATAAAAAAAAATAAGGACAATTAGAAATGTGGAGAAGTTAAAAAGCAATAGAGAAAATCAACATGGGTTGAAGATAAGAGAGATAAGTAGAATGGAGAAGTTAAGTCTGAGTGGAATGGTGGGAGAGAAAAACATGAGAGACATATGTGGGGAGTTGGAGTCAATTAAGTTACTTATATAACCTTATTTAAATATTTGATTTATTTATTTAAGTAGGAGTTTAAGGGATATTTTGAAGGGGTAGATACCAAATAAGGGTTCTAGCTTTATTAATAAGTATATAGGTAAATTAATTAGACAATTGGTAACCACAACTTTCCTATTAAAAAAATGTCTAAATTTCAAATCTTCACTTAAGAAAAGAAAAATGGATCTATATCATTTTTCCATGAAAAAGCTTAGATTTTTTTCTTCTTTACTTATTAACATCGATACCAGTTAAAGTGATCTTTAATTAGATCTTGGTCAAGAGAATAATTCATTAGTAACTAGTAACTACTCTTTCTTTTGGGGATAATTTTATCTATCTAACGACCTCATTTTTTCAAAAATGGAACTATATGTACTTCCATGCATAAACTTGATTTTTTTTTACTTGTAATATAATCTGTCGGGGGAATTTCTAGAAATGAAGGTTGTTTATCAAAATGTGTGTGTGTGTGTGTGTGTGTGTGTGTGTGTGTGTGTGTGTGTGTGTGTGTGTGTGTGTGTGTGTGTGTGTGTGTGAGAGAGAGAGAGAGAGAGAGAGAGAGAGAGAGAATGGTTTCAAGACACGACCATGTCACTTTCCTTAAGGTTTAATTCGTCCCTCACGGTGCAAGAAGGTTTCCGGCAAATTTCCTCTAAGATACAATGAATTTCTGTTTTTATTCTGCACTTTGCACTCATGAAGAATACCCACAGCAACTCTTATGGGTTTATAGATGATGAAAACTTATGTTTGGAAATTTGCACGATTTCTAGACATAAGCAGACCAGTATTTTTAGAAAGGAGAAGAAGAAGAGAGAAAAATCAAATTTGTATGTCTGATTGTAATCTGTTAATTATGACAGGTATACACACTTTTATAGTATTTAATTAGTATTTTTTCATTAGAGACACCTTGAATTAGTAGAAAACTGATTTAAACTGAATACTAAGTGTTTCTTTTCAAATGACATTTCTATTCAATTCAACTGTCATTCAACATTATGAAAATTCAAAATTTTGGAACATCTAGTCGACTAGTCCAATTGTTCAGTCGACTCAAAAAGTTAGAGAGAGTTCTAGGAATTTTCTGTCTTCCATCTAGTCGACTATATGCTTCATACAATCGACTATATATCAGTCGATTGTATCAACTCTTAAAAGCTAAAATTTCTTTTTCCTTTTTCTCTTTTCATTTCCTTTGATTTTCTAAAATATCTCAAACCTAAAATTCAAGTTTATTTTGAAAAAACATCAACGTAATCTTCACTTGCCAATATTATATCAATGAATTATATTATCTAACATTATTATTTTGATTGGATGAGGTGTTCAATCAATATTTTTAATCATGAAACTAAAAATTCATCTAACTATACGAGTAATTAAGAAAAATGTATGTTAGCAAAAAAAATCTCATATTTAAACTTAAATAAATCATATAAAATCAAATATTTAGCGAAGTTGTGCTTCACATTCTTTCATATCTTAAAATTTATTTATGATTGAATTTGTATAAAAAAAATTCATTGCTTAAATCATTAGTCTATGATGGAGATGGTGCTCTAGCTTTATAATTTTGACTAGCAGTGAATATGAACATTAAAAAGGTTGTACCGATTTAACAAATTTTCTTTTAAGAAATAATGTATGAGCTAAAACCAATATTTAACTTTTTAGTTTATAGATTTCTTTCCAATCCTCCTTTTAAAAAATGGGATTCAATTTTTCTCCCGTTAATATTAAAAAATCAATAATATTCCATGTGATTGGATCTCCATATTTGTGAATAGCTGACGGAATTATAAATCAATCACACGCATATAAAACGCAACAGCAGCATATAAAACGCAAAACATTAATTGAGTAGACCTATCTATCAAACAATGGAATAGACACACTAACAAGAAAACAACGAAACAAAAAAGCACACAACAAGAAAGCAAAAAAAAAAGAAAGAAAGAAAGGAAGAGCAATTGAATGAAAAGAGATTGCTTTCCTTATTAAAAGCCACATGAAAATGTCGGGATGATAAGGTGGATGACGTAGAACAAAGATTTAAAGAAGTAAAAATTAAAAGAAAAAAAAAAGATATCATGACCCAATGAATTGGCAACATTAAGAAAGCCAGCAAAAAGAAAAAAACACATAAAACATATGAGCCAAAAAGAAGAGGTGTCATAAAAAATAAAAGAAGATTGTAATTAGTTGTACCATCAAAGAAATTAGTTTAAAAAAGTAATCAAAACAGAAAAAATATTTTTAAAAAAATTCAATTTCTGTGGACAAAATTATTTTATTAAATATTAAAATAATTTTAAGTTTTAGAACAATTTATCAAAAAATGTTTCAAAACCAAAATGATAGTAGGATGCCGAACCAAAATGATCATTAATACTCAATCATTGATCGATAATTAAGGTTTTTCTCATTGAGTATACACACGACAAACAAACATGTATAGTTTTTTTTTTTTTTTTTTTTTATCAATACATAAATGCACAAAGCAAAGAATAGAAATAGATTTTTCCTAGAGGAACAAACTCTTATAACCACCGTACATATTCCATTTCAAGAAATTTATGAAGGAAAAACTGTGCACAAATGTCCAAAAAAATCTACTTTAATTAGACAAGTTTATTAATATGCTTTGTAAATTTTTTTTTTTTCATGAGTAGAAGCTTGATTTGAGATATCCAAATCAATTGTCATTCAACCACCATCACCCTGTATTAATATCAATTGTATATATATCCATTTAAATTTTTATTGTTTATATGGTTCATCCATGTATAAGCTTTGAATGTAACAAACACCATTAAATAAGTAGGAACTTAAATTTTGATCATGGATGATAGATTTTATGATTATTACCATTACTGGAGGATATAATATTGTTAATTAGCTTATTTTATCAAAAATATATATTGTTGTTATTTTAATATTTAATCTCATGCTCCAAACTAAACCTATAATATTTTAAAATTATTTAAAACTTTGTTTTGTTTATATTTTTTGAGATATAAGTAATTATTAATTTATGTATTTATCTATACTATTAATAAAGCCAGAGCATCTATTTGGTGTCAACCCCTATAAAATGTCGATATAATCCCTATTTAACAATTATAGATTTAGCATATTATCATGGATAAAAATTTCATAAAAAAAAAACACACTTCAACTTCACTCAAAATCTATCACTTGCAACTCCCTTACTGTAATACCAATGTTCTTAAAGTAAGCGTAAAGAAGTAATTTGATAAATATGACATAGAATTAAAATAATATCTATATCAAAGATTTATTATTGAATAAAATAATCTTTTTGAAAAAAAAAACGGAAGTGCTCAAGCATAGTTACAAGAGGGGGGGGGGGGGGGGGGGGGCAAGGGCAACACCTGGACATCCAGGTGCTGGCTCTATGACATGCAACAATTGCATGTGAGACAGGTCAATGGACAACAAAGGCATGAAAACGGTGGTAGGGGTATAAAATTTAGTTTTAGTTTTTAGTTTTTTTATTTCTTACCAAATCTTGTTTAGTTTTCTTCTTTCTTCAATTCAAATCAATCTTTTTCTTTAAACACCTGGGAAGTCAAAGAAAGGTTGAAAGATTGTAATTTTGAAGAAGTTTACTGGAGAATTTTAAAGAGATTCGAGGGAAGCTTTAATAAAAACAAAAGCTAATAATGTGAATTTTATTATTGAAATTATGCATACATGAAATTACCCAGAATTTGATGTAGAAATTTAAAGGGTATGAATTATGGAAGAATTGAAGAATAAATCATAAATTTTAATATAAATGTTATATCAGGTGTTGATGATCAGCAATTTGGTGAAATTGCTGAAAGGAGCAGGAAAGGCAAGGAGGTGATCCACTGGTAGCTTTAAGTATTACGTGGTGAGTTAGATTTACTTTAAGTAATCGAGATAAATATGAAATATAAAGTGATGATATTTGAATTAATTATTGAACTATAATGATTGGATTATATATGAAAGTTGGTTGATTGATATTATATAAATAATTGATATGCTCAAAATTTATTATATGAGAAGTAATATTAATGAAATAATGAGTTGATGAAATATATAATGAAAGGATAGATGAAATTCTTAACTAGCTATGATTGATAATTTGATATGATATCTGAGGAGATAATTCAATGAATATGATAAAAGTAATAATTATAAGAAAAAACTGGATAGCTAAATTGAATGCCTGAATGTGTGCTTGTTTTCATATTATTGCTCATATGCATGAAATAAAAGACCAGGAAGGCAGCTGGTCTGTTTGCTTTCATATTATTGTTCATATGCATAAAATAAAATAACCGGGAAGGAAGACGGTCTAAATGAAAATAAAATAATCGGGAAGGCAATAAGTCTAAATGAAAATAAAAGAACTGGTAAGGCAGCTGGTCTAAATGAAAATAAAAGAACCGGGAAGGTAGCTTGTCTAACTGAAAATAAAGAACCGGGAAGGTGGTCGGTCTAAGCTGAAACATGTCGACATGTGGGAAAACGTTCTCAAATGATAATATGAAATGATATGATAATTTAAATTCATGCATTGCATTTGTTTTAAATATTGATTATTATTGCTTGAGATGCTAAATGATCATTCTTAATTGTGAATTTATTGATAGACAAATAAGTCTCACAGAGAGGCAGATATGATGAGAAAGAAATATGACAATACAATAAAAATTTATTTGATTGATTGATTATATGCTGTGAACCTCATAACGAGGTAAATAATGATGTTAAATTGATAATCTCAAGATGATTAAATATATGAGAAGAAAAATTGATATGTTTGATGATTAATTTAATATGAGATTAATAAATGGTTGAAATTATAATAGAATGTTATTATTGATTTATATGAGATAATAGATTAATGATTATCTATGAAGAAATATATGATTTATATTGATAAATTAGAAAAGATTGAATTATAAGATGTGACTGGAAGTATATAATCGAGTACTTCTAATAAATTTAATTCACTGAGCTTGTGAAGATCACTCCTCATTGTTGAAAATTTTCAGACAGCGGGCAGGACATATAGAGTTTAGAGCTGATAACAGAGAAACTACCTTAAGTAAGTCCCATGGTCAAGTCCTCAGACATTGTAAGAAAGAAGAAAGAAAAGTTTGTAATAAAAATCTTTTCATGCATTTTGTTATATGTATATATTGTTTCTGAAAGGAGGATGATGAGGTATCTTCTCTGAGAAGAGTTAAGGATTGGATGAAATTTTTAATTTCAGTTGATGTATTTTTATATTGTTGCATATATGTGTTGTGCTGGGATTTTAAAATTTGATGACACCGTCTCAGAGGTGGTCAACTCCGGATGGGTCGTTACACTTACAGTTTTAAAGACACCCACGTTTGTATCCCACTTAAACTCTTATTACTACTTGTAACTTCCTTAAACCCATGTACGCAACAACTCAAGCCACAAATTGGTTTTCTTCTCAAATTAGTTACATCCAGTGTTTTCATGGGTGGTCCTGAGACTTGCCCGGGGCGCGCCCAGGGGCGAGGTGAAGATAAAATGCCCCGGGGCGCTTGATGTTAGGTGTTTCTTTCCTAGGGAATTCTTTTTTTTTTGCTTGGGGCATACGCTCGAAGATAAAAAATTACTCCCTGGGCGCCCGGGCGTACGCCCAGTGAAGTTTTTTAAAAAGCTTAAAATTTAGGAAAAAAATGCAAGTTAAAGGCCTAAACCCATGACTTAATAAGTGTCATAGGTCTTAACCATTAAACTAATGTTCTTGTTGTGACATTATTACACTTCACATATAATACATGTTATCTAGTTTAATAATAATTACAAACTATTTAATTAATCACTTACAAGTTACAATAATATAGAAAGACAAGTTCTACTTCATATAATTTATATATAAATATATATTACTATTTTTAAAATTATAATTATCACACTATAAAGAGTTAGTAAAGTATTAAACTTTGATAAAAATTAATTAATTAATTAAAATTATTTTTATTATTCTAATTAATTAATTAATATTATTTTATTAAAATTTTGAAATGTCCCAATGTATTCAAAAGACTTACACCCCAATGACTCGGGGCTTACACCCTAACGTCTCGAGGTAAAATGCATCGCCCAACCCCTTCGCCTCTGAAAACACTGGTTACATCCAAAGATGTCTAAAAATCATCATAATTCCCAATTCTTTTTTCCATTCTTCTTCTCTAATCAAATATCATCTTATAGGGTTGACATCACCAAAACTTTTTGATGTTCCCTTCTTGGATTTCTTATTGTAAGTGAAGATATGGGATTTTCCTTTTACTTTTTTGGTTACAGATACGTTACTATTGAAAATTGAGAGAGAGTTGCATACTTTCATTAATTTTCTCATCATTAAGAGGTTAGTTTCCTTTTTATACTTTTTTTTTTCGATTTCATTATATTTAACTGCTTTTGAAAATCCTTTTCTTATTTATTTAGTTTGTGGGTGGTTTACATGCAGGCCATTGAACACAAAAATTTTATTTGAGGTGAAGAATATCGGTGAGTTAACGAGTCAAAGCAAGTATTGCTTCATAATCAAAGGTTAGTTTCAATTTTAATTTTCTTTATATATATTTTTTGAACTTCGCTCTCACCTAATGGTATGTTCAAACTTTGCTGTAAAATTTTAGCATCGAACTAAAATTGTCTTAAGCCTTTTCTTATTTATTTAGTTTGTGGGTGGTTTACATGCAGGCCATTGAACACAAATTTTATTCGGGGCGAAGAATATCGGTGAGTTAACGAGTCAAAGCAAATATTGCTTCATAATCAAAGGTTAGTTTCAATTTTAATTTTCTTTATACATTTTTTTCAAACTTCGCTCTCAACTAATGGTATGTTCAAACTCTGCTGTAAAATTTTAGTTTCGAACTAAAATTGTCTTAGAACTTAATCTTTAAGTTAATTTATATATTATGTAAATCATATGAGGATCTGTTATCCAATAGTATATCCCACTTTCTTTCTTTCTACTTTATGCTCTCACTTAATGGTATGTTCAAACTTTGCTGGCTATTTCATGAAGTACAGGTTCGGTTTGCTGGTTTTGGGTCAGAGGAGGATAAGTGGGTTAATGTTAAAGCATGTTAGGCACTGCTCTCTCCCATGTGAAGCATGAGAATGTGTTGCAGTTCTTCCTAGAGATCTCATACTTTGTTTTCAGGTGGGCATTTGTTTTCATACTCAAACCCAGATGACAGTACCTTTGTAAGAATTTATCAAATACTGTCACTCATAATCTAAATGACAGCACCTTTTTTTCTATTCTTTCTTTGTTTGACT
The DNA here is from genome assembly GCA_023935145.1 of Bretschneidera sinensis. Taxonomy (NCBI): domain Eukaryota; kingdom Viridiplantae; phylum Streptophyta; class Magnoliopsida; order Brassicales; family Akaniaceae; genus Bretschneidera; species Bretschneidera sinensis. The sequence goes on from CM043701.1 coordinate 43,341,136, forward strand.
ATAAAATCTTAATTGGTGCTTAGAGCATCGAGAAATGACAGTACCTCTGTAAATCATGCTTGAGATTGAAATTATCATGCATATTCCCTGATTGCTAAAATGACAATATGAAAAATGTTAAGTTATTGTTTTTTTTACCATTAGTTTTGTAAATTACTCACATAATTTTGAACTTTGCTCTCAACTTCAATGTTAAGTTTGGGGTGTTGGTTTGCTGTTAATTTTGCTTTTTTTTTTTAGTTACTGCTATTGTTGGAGGTTGATCTTATGGAAGGAAACTGAATGGTTTCTTGGTGTTCCTAAGCTCCTACCTTCTTCAAACCCTTTGGATCCCCCATTTCAACTTTTCAGGTACTTACTTCTACAAAAGATATCGATTTAATTAATTTTTTTACAAAGCGAGAAAATAGTATCATGAATTACAATTAGTTTAGATAATATTCATACCATTCGCATCGCAATTTTGTTTTTGTTTTCCTTTGATTGATTTTTTGATACCATGAATAAAAAATAAACAGTGTAAATGATATTCATATCAATTGCACTACTATTTTTCTATATAAACTTTGTTAATTTTATTAATAGCATTTTGAGTATCAAACCTCACATACTAACCAATAACCATTTTGAATATTTTAATGTTGTTGTACAGTTCAAGAAATCATCATGAAATCTTTTTAATATCAGTGTTGAAGCCCAACACAAATGTAGGTACATGACCCTCTTTCTAAGTTTTCTTTTGCGGTTACTATTGATACTATAGGTACCGCCTCCACATTTCTTCGTCGTTATTGCATTTGTTTTTGTAATTGCACTCAGTCTTAACTCAATTAATCTTTTTCGATCTTCAAAGGGAAAGGGTCTTAATTTTTCTACCCCTAAATAATTTTAGGGGAATGATTTTTCTGTTTCATATTGATAGCTTAGGTACTTTTGTTCATACGTTTGATTAGTTAAATATTATTTTATTTAATAATTTCTTTTCTCTTTCTCTTTTGAGTTTCTAAATTTTTTATATTATATTAATCTCTTAAGATATCTTAATAAATGATTTTTCTAATAGCAAGGGATACGTCTCTGTTTTAGGAGAAATAATAAAGATACGTTGCAACGTTTGGTTCACGTTCATAAGTATAAGGTAAGTGTCTGATTAAATGCAAATGCCCATTTGCTTATTGTTTTATACATGAGTTACAATTGGTAAGATTGATCAAAATTTTGTTATTTTCTTAATTTTCTTAGGTACTTAGGAGCAAAGGAAATTAGGTAAGTTCTTTTAGCTCACTTCTCTATTCTTCACAATTTTTTCCTTTTGGTTTCCTTGATATCATTTCGGGATTGGTTTTACTATCCTCAAGTCAGAATTTCGAAATTCAAAAAGATATTTGATGTTCAAGCATGATCATGTTGCATCTTAATTAGATTTATGATTGTAGAATCTATGGATCTTGAGATGTAAAATTGGTGCAATAAAGAATATGCAATGCATTTTGAATTTTCTTTTCATTGATATTTTTACTCAAAATAAAAATTACGTTAAAGAAGTTTTTGTGACTCATGTAATAAAGCCAATGTATTGGATTTTCTATTGCACTGACCGACTATAACGATCCATCCCGGGTTGGTCACCCCCGAAACGGTGTCATCACATTTTGAGAATCCCAGCACGACATATATATGCAACAATAAAATAATACTAACAGAAATTTTTATTTTAATCCTCCACCCTCAACAAGGGAGGTACATAAATCTGGTATTAACCTATATATAATATACAACGTAAGATGCATGAATATTTACAAATAAAATATTTATTTCATTTTCTCACTAGTTTGAGGATATTGACACGTACATAGCTTACAGAAAATGAATCCATCTGATTCTCAACCCACCTGACTATTTGTTATGTCTGCTCCCTGAAATCATTGAACAATGAGGGATGAGCTTCACAAGCTCAGTGAATTAAATTTACTAAAAGTATTCAAATTTCATAAATAGCCCGTTAATATTTAATAATTTATTCTTCTATAACTGGATAATAGCATAATGTTTATTATTTAAATAATTCTTATCTTATCATATTTCTATGTCTTTTTCTTACTGTAACTGTCTCTTTGTGAGACTCATCCATATATAAATAAAAATTCACAATAATACATCACACATCAGCATTTCAATAATGCAAGCAATAATTAAAACAGATGCAATGCGTGAATGACTATTATGGGAACGTCTTCCCACCTGTCGACAGGTTGTTATTATCTTAAACCGGTCCCTTCCCGGTTCTTTACAGCTTATCCCGACGGTAACAAAATTTATTTTCAGCATATACCGGCTGTCATGGTGTCTCTTTTATTTCCAGCATATATCGACTGTCACGGTTATTCCATTAGACCGGCCCTTTCTCGGTTCTTTCGGTTATCTTATTTAATGCATATGCATATGAACAATGATATGAAATATGCATATGAATAGTTATATAAACACCACATGAATTCAAAATATTTAAATTAACTATCCGGTATTTCCTCAACTTTCTATTAAATAAATTTCACAATTTTCTTTTTCACATATATCACATCAATTTATTCACCAACTAGTCAAAATCTCTTTATCACCATCCTTATTAAATCAAGTCGTTATTCTAAAAATATTTCTTTTCACATAATAATTTGCTATGTGTCCAATATTCATATCATACATATCAATTTAATTTTTATCTACCACCAAGCATAAGCTAATAATTTATTTTAATATTATTACTAGATATTTGCTTTTTATTTAGATTGCTTAGAGTAAATCCAACTCACCATGTAGCACTTAAAGCTACCTGTGGATCACTTGTCTTTCCCGTTCCTCTAAAAAATTTCCCTCAATTGCTGATTGTCAACACCTGACATCATATTTATATTAAATTTCTAATTTATTCGTCAATTCTTCATAAACCATACCCTTTGAAAATTCCCACTCTGACTTCCGAGAAATTTCATGAATGCTAAAAATTCAAAAATAAACATTATGTTCTTACCTTCTATTTTTCTGATAGCTTCTTGTAACTCTCTATAAAATTCCACTGTAAATCCCTTCAAAATTTTGGTATTTTAACTTTTCTTTGGGTCTCCAAGTGTTTAAGGAAGTAGAGAAATTGAAAGAATACTTAAACGAAATCGGTATGTATAACTTAATGCTTATATATATATATATACAAGAGATTTTTTTTTGCAAAAAATCTTTGGCAGCCTCCCCACAAGCCTCTATGTTTTGCCTACCAATTACACTTGGAAGACATACAATCACATGTACCTTTCTTCTGTCTTTGGCTACCACCAAATGGTTTAAGTGGAAAGCATACAATCCACCAAAATAAACTTGGCACACATATAATAAACTTGACAGTAGGTAACAATTTTTTTTTTGGAAAACTTTATTTTTCTTCTTTTTCTTATATACTGTTCACGAAATTATTTATTTATTTATTTTAGAATTGCTTTATTCAAATAATAATAAACCTTTCACATATATTTTATTTTAATTCCATGTCATATTTATTAAATTACTTATTTACCCTTACTTCACAAATACGAGTATTACAATTCTACCCACCTTACAAAAGTTTCGTCCCCAAAATTTCCTTACTTTACTCCAAAACAAAATATGAATAATATTTCTTCATACTTGTCTCACGTTTTCGTGTAATCTGTTCAACATCCTTATTCCACCCCAAAACTTGAGTTAATGCAATTATTTTATTATACATGATTTGTTCTTTTGTCTAAAATCCTCCCTGGTACTTGTATGTACACCCAATCTTTCTGAATTTCTATTGCTTAGCTCAAAATATTATAATATTCAACATGTAAACACTTTCTTTAAAGTGAAACATGAAATACATTACATAAATGTTTTAATTCTGAAGGAAAATCCAGGCTACTCATAACTAGCCCAACTTTCTCAACAACCTCATAGGGTCCCAATTACCTCAGACTCAACTTTTCTTTCTTTTTTTGATCCTCAACACCATTTTCAGGGAGATATTTTTAATTACACCCAATCACCTACTTAAAATTCAAGAGGTCTTCTCTTAGTATTAGCATAGCTATTCGGTCTACTCTGTGCTACTTTACGGTTCTCTCCAACCAATTTGATCCTCTCAGTTGTTAGCTAAAAAATGGATGGACCATTTCTCTCTCCCATTTCTTCCTAATATATAGGAGTTCTACACCTCCAACCATACAATGTCTCAATCGGTGTCATCCCAATACTAGTTTGATGCTGATTATTATAAGTAACTTCAGTCGATGGCATGTAAGCATTCCAAACTTACTGAGGACTCATCACATTTGCCTTTAACATATCTTCTAGTACTCTAAAAATCCTTTCTGTCTGAGCATAAAAAAAATTTATATTAAATTGCAACTGTATATCCGTGGCTTTCTGAAAGCCTCTCCAAAACCAAGATGTAAATCTAGCATCTCTAAATGACACTATTCTTAATAGTACTCCATAAAACCTTACAATTTCAGCTACCTCATTCTTTAATCCTAGCCACCAGAAATTTTGTCTCAATCTTCTATACATCTTATTATTACTTGGTTGCGTCGACTCTACATCATCATATACCTCTCTCAATATCTTCTTTCTCAAATCTGCATCATTGGGAACACAAATCCTGTGTTCCAATACCAAAATACTCACTTCAAATTTTGAACTCATATTGCTTTTTAGTAAGCATTCAATGCTTAATCTTTTATATTTCTTCATATATTCCTTGCATCTCTAAAGCATTTTACTATGGATGATTGTACAACCATATTCGTTAATCATGATCTTTTATCACTGATAGTTAACTTCATTCTTATCTCTCTAAATCTATCATCAATTTCACATCAGGACTCCTAAGAGCAGTTAACTTCTTATAGACTTTCTACTCAATGCATCAGCTATCACCTTCACTTTTTTTCTAGATGATAGGGAATTGTACAATCATAGTCACAAACCACTTCATCCACCATCTTTGCCTCAAATTCAACTCTCTCTGGGTAGGTAAGTATGTCAAACTCTTATAACCCATGAATATCTCACAAGTGGCTCCATACAGATGATGTCTCCAATCTTTAAAGTAAACACTATAGCAGCCAACTCTAAGTCATGAGTAAGGTAATATCTATCATGAATCTTCAATCGCCTAGAAGTATGGTCACCGCTTTCCTATGATACACATATCCCAAACAGTGTGATGCATCACTATACACCGCAAATCTTTCATCACCAGAAGGAAAACACCAATACTGGAGCTGTATTCAATTTCTCCTTTAGTAATTGGAAATTTTTCTTACGCTTCCCTTTCCACACAAATCTCACCTCTTTCCTGGTCAGTCTATTTAACAGTATTACACTAATCAAAAAATTCTGAAAGAATATTCTATAATAACCAGCTAATCCCAAGAAGATTTTAATCTCAGTCACATTAATTGGTCTCTCCCAACTTAACATTGTCTCTACCTTCTGTGGATCAATTGTTACGCCATTTCCTGATATTGCATGTTCCAAGAAAGTTATTTCATTCAGCCAACACTTACACTTAGAGAACTTTGCATATAGTTTCTCTCTCCTTATAATCTTTAACACACTATCTAATGTTTCTCATGTTGCTCTTCTTTCTTAGAATACACCAAGATGTTATCGAAGAACAGGACCACAAGATTATCAAGAAATGCTATAGACATTTTATTCATGAAGTCCCTGAATGTTTTAGGTACATTAGTCATCACAATAAACTTATTACCATGACGTATCCTAAAAACAGTCTTAGGCATGTCTCCCTTCTCTATCCTCAAATGGTGATAACCTGATCTCAGGTTTATCTTAGAGAACACTCTCACTCCTTGCACTGCCCAAACAATTTATTTATCCTAGAAAAAAGTGTATTTGATCTTATTCAGCTATCTATAGTCTATACATACTCCTATCGTTCTATCTTCCTTCTTCACGAACAACACAGGGCTCCCCAAATACATTAGGTCCAATAAATTGTTTATCCAAAAATTTTAAAATGGTACGTTCAATTCTCTCAATTCAGCTGGCGTCATTCTATAGGGTACTATTAACTATATGTGATGATCCTTGTATCACATCAATAGAGAATTAAATCTCCCTACTTGGAGGCAACCTAGACAACTCATTAAGAATTACATTAGAATAATCTTTCACCACTAAGATTTATTCTAACTTTCTATTTTCCTTTCTAGAATCCATTATGTATGCCAAATACTCCTCACAACCCTTCTTCAACCATCTCCTAGTGGCCAGAGCAAAATAGGATAGTTCAAGAGTATCTTATGGTCTCCTTGAAAGTTAAACTGCTCATGTTCATATCTTGAACACTACCATCTTTCTAGAACAATCAACCCATACGTAATACGTCGACAAATAATTCATTCTCAAAATTAAATGAAATTATATCATATTCACAGATAATAAATCAACTTCAGATTCTCTATCACTGATACGAATCACACAACCCTTGTACTCATTTATGATTATCACTCTATCTTTAGTGGGAACTTTAACATAAATATTTTGCATCAAAGGACTAATACATACTTCAAAAGAATTCATACGAATACTGGATGCAAAAGAATGGGTTGCACCAAGATCAACCAACATTGATATGTCCACCTTTTCTATATACAAAGCACCTCAAATTAGAACAATTATGGGATAAATATCTTATATAAATATATCTATGATAAGCTTCTGTTTCTCAATCTTACATCAGATTACTATTTCCCCTTGTTGACATACTTACTTCCTCTACCATGACTCTCAGTTTCCATAACCCGTCTCTCAAATCTAAGGGTCTCAACGATAGTATTCTAAGCTATAGAAGTAACAAATTCTGCTTGCCTCTGACTCTGTACTTTAGTTCCCTGGGACAAGGAATGCCTTCTTAGAGTGGTCCCCTACCCTGCACACTTATACTAGTACCACCTCAGAGCTTCTCAAATCTAGACTTCTTCTGCCAATTCCTTATTCCTCTAAATTCTATCACATCCTTCTCAATCTGAAGTGCTATATCCACCAATCTGACATAATTCATATGCGTCATGTAAGATAGTTTTGATCAAATCTTAAAACATAATTCATCTATGAGCTTCTTACACTTCTTCTCATCTAGGTCTACCATTTTTAGTATAACCATTGATAAGACTACAAATCTGCTATCATACTGAGCCACAGTCAATACATTTACCCTAAATAAATAAAATTTCTATCTTGTTGGGCTCTAGAGGTATAATAAAAATATTTCTCAAGGAAAACCTCCTTATCCTATTCCAAGTTACGAGTCTATCAACATCTGTGCTTACCCTGGAAAAAGATCCTCCCACCATTTTAGGGCCTCTTTCTAACTTGAATGTAACAACGACAATCCTCTGCCTGTTAGTTATTGGTAAAATATCAAAAAATCTTCCTATATGTTTTTATCCATAACTTAGGCTTAAAAAGGTTTACCAATGACAAAACATCCAACTTAACAATCTCTCTGCATCTTGTGCATAAATTCATTTTTCCCTTATGAACATTTACCATTACTGGATTAACAACCTCAAGCACTACTCTAGCCTGTTCAACAAGTCTATGCTATAAGCTACCAACTCTATTATCTGTTACATTCGTTTTCTCATGAGCATGGGTAAGAGTTTATCTTAACTCATCTCTTTCAACTTCAGATTCTCTCATATCTTTACTAATATCAATTATATTACTAATATCAATTATACTATCAACACATTCTCTTCTAGGAACCACAGATTCAGGCTCAACATTGACTTGTCAAAAATATTGGGGCCTACCATGCCCTTTCAAATCAACAACTCTAACTCTATCTCTGACACGTCCACGTATCATCCTCAGACTATTCATTAAAATATAGTTTATTTAGATCTTCCACTTTTTAAGTTCTCATGCAGTCTACAAAATTTTAAAACCTAATGCATTGATACCAAAAATTATAACGACCCATCCCGGGTTGGCCACCCCCAAGACAGTGTCATCACATTTTGAGAATCCCAGCACGATACATATATGCAACAATAAAATAATACTAACAGAAATTTTTATTTTAATCCTCTACCCTCAATAGGGGAGGTACATAAATCTGGTATTAACCTACACATAATATACAACGTAAGATGCATGAATATTTATAAATAAAATATTTATTTCATTTTCTCACTAGTCTGAGGATATTGACATGTATGTAGCTTACAGAAAATGAATCCGTCTGATTTTCAACCCACCAGACTATTTGTCCTGTCTGCTCCCTGAAATCATTGTACAATGAGGGATGAGCTTCACAAGCTCAGTGAATTAAATATATTAAAAGCATTCAAATTTTATAAATAGCCCGTCAATATTTAATAATTTATTCTCCTATAACTGGATAATAGTATAATGTATATTATTTAAATAATTCTTATCATATCATATTTCTATGTCTTTTTCTTACTGTAACTGTCTCTCTGTGAGACTCATCCATTTATAAATAAAAATTCACAATAATACATCACACATCAGCATTTCAATAATGCAAGCAATAATTAAAATAAATGCAATATGTGAATGATTATTATGGGAACGTCTTCCCACCTGTCGACAAGTTGTTATTATCTTAGACTGGCCCCTCCCCGGTTCTTTACAGCTTATCCCGGCTGTCACGAAATTTATTTTCAGCATATATCGGCTGTCACGGTGTCACTTTTATTTCTAGCATATACTGACTGTCACGGTTATTCCATTAGACCGGCCCCTTCCTAGTTTTTTCGGTTATCTTATTTAATGCATATTCATATGAACAATGATATGAAATATGCATATGAACAGTAATATAAACACCACATGAATTCAAAATATTTAAATTAACTATCCGGTCTTTCCTCAACTTTCTGCTAAATAAATTTCACAATTTTCTTCTCTTCATATATCACATCAATTTATTCACTAACTAGTTAAAATCTCTTTATCACCATCATTATTAAATCAACTCGTTATTCTAAAAATATTTCTTTTCACATAATAATTTTCTACGTGTCCAATATTCATATCATACATATCAATTTAATTTTTATCTACCACCAAGCATAAGCTAATAATTTATTTTAATATTATTACTAGATATTTGCTTTTTATTTAGATTACTTTTAGTAAATCCAACTCACCACATAGCACTTAATACTACCCGTGGATCACTTCCTTGTCTTTCCTGTTCCTCTCAGAAATTTCCCCCAATTGCTGATTGTCAACACTTGACATCATATTTATATTAAATTTCTAATTTAGTCATCAATTATTCATAAACCATACCCTTTGAAAATTTCCACTTTGATTTTCGGGAAATTTCATGAATGCTAAAAATTCAAAAATAAACATTAAGTTCTTACCTTCTATTTTTCTGATAGCTTCTCGTAACTCTCTATAAAATTCCACCGTAAACCCCATCAAAATTTTGCTATTCCAATTTTTCTTTGGGTCCCTAAGTGTTTAAGAAAGTAGAGAAATTGAAAGAAAACTTAAACGAAATTGGTATGTATAACTTAATGCTTACCTATACTGGATATATATATAGACAAGAGATTTTTTTTCAAAAAATATTTGGCAGCCTCCCCATAAGCCTCCGCATTTTGCCTACCAATTACACTTGGAAGACATACAATCACATGCACATTTCTTCTTTCTTTGGCTGCCACCAAATGGTTTAGGTGGAAAGCATACAATCCACCAAAATAAACTAGGCACACATACAATAAACTTGGCAGCAGGTTTTTTTTTTTTTTTTTTCTTATATACTGTTCACCACCTGCGCCACGTTTTTTTTTGGAAAACTTTTTTTCTTTTTCTTTTTCTTATATACTGTTCACAAAATTATTTATTTATTTAGAATTACTTTATTCAAATAATAATAAACCTTTCATATGTATTTTATTTTAATTCCATGTCATATTTATTAAATTAATTTTTTACTCTTACTTTACAAATATGAGTATTACACCAACTTAAGATTTTCTTAATTAGATTTAAATCAAAGGATTTGCAAAACTATTTGTTACAATGGTGAAACAGAATTACACATGTTGTCATGAAGTCTTTTATTATTGTGTCAACTTTACCAAATAAAATATAAAATTTAAGTGGAAAAAAGAATAGATTATCATTATAAGAGGAAAAAAAAAAGTGAGTGGTAATAGCCCAATCATCATGTGATGAAGCCAACTAATCATTTTTTAAAATAATTGATATCACTAGAGGTAATAAAATCTGATCTGATCCAGAAACTCGACTTGACCCAAAAATATATCAAAATAATATGACCCGAACTTGACCCAAAATCCGGAATGACCCAGATTCAAAATGACTCGAAGTCGACCCGACCGACCTGAACAACTCGAAACTTGAAAAGACCTGAAAACTCGAAACGACCTGAACACGAAACGATCCGACCCAAAATGACTTGAAAAATAATTTTTTTTATAAAAAAAATTGCTTTCTAAAACTAGGATAATAGTTAATTTATTAATTGTCAAATAAAATAAATTATATAACAACTAATTAATTATTGATTTACATGTGTTGATATGCATGGTTCAATATTCTATTAATATGAGTAATCTCATTAATTTCAAATAAAAAATCGAGAAGAATAGTAAATTTTGCATTGTTCTTCAAGTCACAATAAAATTTTATTTTTAATTATCTTAAAAAATATAATGGAATGAAGTGATTATATGAAATTTAATCTCCAAAATTTGGTATAAGACATTACTAATAAGAATAACTTTGTTGACCAGTTGTCTGAGATCATTTAAGACTGAATTTTGGGACTAAGAATCATAACATTGCATATTGCATTAAATATATTATTTTAAAAATTAAGTGTTGATTTATTATTAATTAATTTTCACGTATTTGATAACGTAACTCATTTACTTATTATATGCAAATAAAACATATATTTTTAATTAAGTATAAATATCTATTTTGTTGACCCCACTCGAGACCTGAGCTCGAAATGACTCGAATTCGACCTGACCCGAAGTGACCTATGACTCGAACGACCCAAGACTCAACATTACCCGAACCCGACCTGACCTGAACCGAACCCAATTGGCTTGACCTGACCCGCTTGTCACCTCTAGATACCACCAACATAAGGAGATGAGGGTTTTTTTTATAAAAAAATAAAAACCAATCTCCTTAGATTATCACTTAGTAAAAAAAAAAAAAAACAAAAATCATCTCCTTGTAAAATTTGCAGCATTTGTGTGATGTTTTTTGGGTGTAAAAATATGTATTAATCAAGCTTAAACTTTCCGCTACCTGTTCATTGACTCACTCAGATAATTAGTCTCTATTATATATTAAAAGTATGCTTTCAATTAGATGATACTAGCATTTCAATACGCGCTAACGTGCATGTTGATTTACTCTTCTATCTGATTAAATGAAATATTAACATCTCAACACGTGCTAACACCAGTGTTGATCTGCTCTTCAATCGGATTAAACAAAATACTAGCATCTCAACGCGCGCTAACGCATGTATTAATCTGTTCTTTTATCGGGATTAAACGAAATATGAGATTAACATAATAAAAAAATAATAAAAATATTTTTAATCTTATGACCATACGTGTGAGCGCATTAAACAACATTGCTAGCATTTTCCTCTGCAGTTCTTAACATTTTATCTTTGGGTTCGATTACCTATAGAGGAAGATGTTAGCAATGATGTTTAACGCGCTCAAATGTTTAGTCATAAGATTAAAAATATTACTATTATTTTTTTTATTCTGTTAATCTCATATTTCGTTTAATTTGATAAAAAAGTTTATCAACATGTGTTGAGATGCTGGTATACATTAATTGATAACAAATTATTCCCCTTCTTTTCTTCATTGTGATTAAAAATTTTGTGCTCATGCATGTAATGTTATATTCAAGAAGGGTAGTTTTTTTTTTTTTTTTTTTTTTCAACAGTCAATTAGTTTATTTTTGTGGTAAATTTTTTGTTAAAAAATATCTGATTTCAAACAGTTTTTTAATAAAGAATTGTTGTAAAAACAGGCAAATTGAGTGGGAAAGAAGCCTACTCTTCAAGAATTGCAATTCAGCTTCTTTCCATTTCTCTTTCTGCGAAAAAAAAAAAAAAAAAAAGATAAGAAAAAGGCAACTATCAAAAGAACAATGAGCTGAATTAGACGTTAAAGAAATAGTTTTCCACATGTCGCTACCACATCAAATTGACTCAAATGGATTTAACTTTCAGTGGAGTATTAGAGGTGGCAAATGAGTCACGTGGGATCGGGTTGGGTCATTTCAATTTCGAATTGAATTAGTTTTTGAGTTATATCGGATTGGATTTGAGTTATTTGGAGTTTGAGTTGTATTGGGTTTCGAATCATATTAGGTTAGATCAACAAAAATAGATATTTATATTTAATTAAAAAATATTTTATTTTCATATAATAGTGTTAAACGAGTTACATTATCAAATATGTGAAAATTAATTAATAATAAATCAAAATTTTAATACAATATGTAATGTTATGATTCTTAGTCATAAAATTCAGTCTTAAATGATCTCAAATAACCAGTCCAAAAAGTTATTCTGACTAGTAATATCTTATACCAAATTTTGGAGATTAAATTTAATATAATCATTTTATTCCATTATATTTTTTTTGAACGATTAAAAGTAAAATTTTATTGTGACTCGAAGAACAATGTAAAATTTACTATTCTTCTCGATTTTTATTTGAAATTAATGAGATTACTCATATTAATAGAATGTTAAACTATGCATATCAACACATGTAAATCAATAATTAATTAGTTGTTATATAATTTATTTTATTTGAAAATTAGTAAATTAACTATTATTCTATTTTTAGAAAGTAAATTGTTTTTTTTTTATAAAAATAATAATTTTTTAAGTCATTTTAGGTTTCGGATCATTCAGATTCGAATTGAATCATTTTAAATCCGAATCGTTTTGAGTTTTAGATCACTTGAATAAAATCGAATTGAATAATATTATTTTGATATATTTTCAGATCGGATAGGTTTTCGAGTTGGGTTAAATTTTGTAACCATTAAGAGTATAGGTTTGGGGAACGCTGATTACCACATTCCAAGCAAACAATAAAACATGCACTTTTTTTTTTAACTCGTACTTTTTTAGAAAATGATTGGTAATTTTGTAAAAGTGGAGTGATAGCATAAAGGGTTTAAAAACGAATTCATTTTGCACTTGCGCAGCATGATTTCTTTGGTTAAAGATATAAGATATATGTTTTGACGTTTTTTGGAGATGAATTTTTTATTTATATCATTTTTTTTATTGAAGTGATGTTAGTATAATTTTTGATTTGATTACAATTTACATTCGCACTATCTCATTACTTATGTAGAAGGTAATAAATGTGAAACAATTTCCGTTGGGTAACACTATGATCTTATTCTCATTGGTTTTCCTTTAACACACACTAACCTCAATGGATGACTAACCTTAATTGGTAGAGAATACGATGTCTTTAGGATTGAGACTAGGAGAGGTCAAAGACCTAATTAAGTTACCCTTTATACAGAGATCCAATAACACATCCATCAAACGCCCAAATGTCAACTATAAATTACATTAGTTAACTTATATTAGACACATTAGAATATCAAACCCACTATAAATAAATTACTCTATTAAGTCTTCTTTATGTTTTGCTTAATAGATCAACATTTAACTTATTTTATGACTTAATTAAACCCAAACCCCAAGAGTGATATAAACCAACATCCAAAAATAACTCTAACATATACATATATCACTACTCCATTTATTTATAGAACATTTACTAAACTTTTCTTTTTTCAACTCTGTTGTTTCCCTTTTTCGTGTCCAACATGTTTCACAGTTAATTAATAGCTGTTCAATGGGTCTTTAAATTAGTACTACTGGTAATTATAGCATACTTATTAAAGTCTTGGTAATGCTCATTAAGGTGCATATAGTTATAATATTATGAAAAATTGCTGATGTTATGCAAAATCCAAATCAATATTTCATTCTTTGTGTCTGGCTAGCTATGTTCATAATTTCTGTATAATTATCACTGGGATTAAAAGGAAGAAACAGGAACAAAATACAAAAAAAGTATAATATAATACTAACAATAATAAATAATGGAGTAGTACATAACAGAATCCTTTGCACACTGAGGGAGAGATCCTGCTGGACTCTTAACTAGTTAGGATTGCATAATAGGGCAAGATTGGACCGATCATTTTTCATCCATCAAGAATGAAAATGATAGGTGATGTAGTAAATAATTCACTTTCTAGTAATCTAGTGACACGTGGATAATCTTCCCTCCAATAGTCCGGTGACACGTGGATAACTACCCTCCAATGACCAGATGATATGTGGTTGCGCCAGTAACGAGCATATAGCAGAGCAGATGACGAAGTCATAATCACTCACAGACTTCTCACACACAAAAACGGAAGCAATATTTCAGGGACTGTGCCATCCCTGAACAAGCAACAAGACTCCTCAAAAGAAAAAGCGGGATCTCAGGGATCACGCCGTCCCGAGCACGTGATCAACTTGCTCCCTGAACCATTATAAAAAGCCCAAAGTACGCAAATCTCAACTCAGTTCAAGTTCATTACTACACTATCACCATTATACCATGATCTTCTCCGTTTTCTCAAAACCTTGCCCTAACAATGGGATTGGAAAGTCCTCGAAGGCACCACTCCCCTTTTCCTCTGGTGACTCTTTAGTTCATCACTCTTATTCTGCGTAGGCCTAGGAATTCCAGACCTCCAGCTTAGCAGCAAATTTTTGGCATCAACAAATTGGCACTGTTCGTGGGAGAAAACCAATCTCTTGCTAACCAGTAGAAGAGAAGAAATCTAAAGAACTCATCTATTGCCATGCCGCCTAGAAACACCACCAAGAATACCGACAAAGGAGTCGCTAGAACCAATGCCGCACCTACACAAAACAATACTCACAGCTAGTAGTCTTGTTAAAGGTTCCTCGTTATGTCTGAACACATGACCCCTTGTCGTGACCCGCGAGCTTTTCGGGGAATGCAACATCTTCGTCAAGTTGAGATAGATCCTCCTGAAGATCTCAGAGGAGCCACCTTAGCATATCCCGCCATTCCAATGATTCAAGCACAGTTCCTAGAGCTCTCTCGTTTGGTGAAAAACCTGGCCGCTGAAGTCCGGAGAGGAAGTCGACAGCCCTCACCCCCATCTCCTCACCGTGCTCCTAGGAAAACTAGCCCTCTTGATGACGGGCTCCCCATCGATAGTCAATCCACTGCAGAGTTTTCACCACCTCATGCCAATAGAGCTAGAGGAGGCTCTTCCTCTAGAAGCAACCTCGACTTGGACAAACGGATAGAGGAGATGGAAGAGAAAATCAATGAGGCCTTTAAATGCCGGAATCATAACATCTTGGATGAACTCAACGTCCAAGAACCACCATTCACATAGGAAGTTCTCGAAGCTCCACTTCCACCAAATTTTCGGATGCCACAAATCAAGCCCTATAATGGCTTGACAGATCCTTTGAACCGCCTACATCATTACAAGACCACCATGATGCTACATCAGCATTCCGATTCTGTCATGTGCTGAGTGTTTCCCCTGACACTAGCTAATAAGCATCGACACCTTTAAAGAGCTCACCTACGCCTTTTCTTCCCACTTCCTCAGCAGCAAGGGACCTAAGAAGACCTCAAAAAGCTTGTTCAACATCGAGAAGAAAGGCTTCGAGCCTACATCTCAAGGTTTAACGTTGCTGATTGGGAGATCCCTAACCTCGATCCTAATGTTTCAATGCTGGCATTCAAAAAATGGACTGAGATTTGGAATCTTCAGTTCCAAGTTCAATAAGCAACTGCCTAAAGACATGAACAAGGTCTTGACCCGAGCAGAGAAGTACATGCTAGCAGAAGATGATCAAGCTTTCTAAAGAGAAAGAGAAGAGGAAACAGAGAAGAAAAGGAAAGACACCAGCGATCCTCGGGGTAAGACGACCAAAAAACCCCCATCACGAGGGTAGATGTAAGGCCACCACCCGTTTTGAAAGTTTCACTCCTTTTAATGCATCTAGAACCAATGTCCTGATGCAGATCAAGGACAAAACAATCCTTCGATGGCCCCCGAAGCCACAACGCCTTAACAAGGATCATAGCAAGTGGTGTTGATTCCATAGAAACCATGAGCATGATACTGAGGAGTGCCACGTTTTGAAGCAACATATTGAGGCCCTTATCAACTGAGGGTACTTAAAGCAGTTTACTGTATCGCGACAATGAGGAATGCCCAATCGATGCAGGAAGAGTCCCAGACATCCCTTTAGTCAGAACTGAGAGTATCGAGATCCCGGGAAGAGTTTGAGGTTGAACCAAGGAGAACTTAACTAGGGAGACCAAGAAGTCACAGTCACTAAAATTATCAAAACAATCTACAGCGAACCAACTGCTGGAGGCAACTCTTAGCAGAACAGAAAAACATACACCAGGTTCGTAGCTTTTGTCAGTGGGCCTCATAAGCGAAGGAAAACAAACTAGACAATCTCTTTCATGGACGATGATTTGGATGGAGTACAGACCCCGCACGATGATTTCATGGTAGTCTCCCTCTTATAGCCAACCATGTCGTCAGACGCATCTTAGTGGATAACGGAAGTTCAACGGACATTTTATTAAATGATACTTTTCAGAAGATACAGTTGAAAGATAGTAGTTAGAACTGATTTCCACCCTTTTATACGGCTTCTCGGGGCCTCCAATGTTCACAGAAGGTAGCGTAATTCTCTCAGTCACCGTAAGGATGGCTCCACGGGCTACTATTGTACATACTACTTTTCTGGTAGTCAAACGACTGTCGTCCTATAATATGATTCTCGACAGACCCACTCTTAACAAACTGAAAGTAGTTGTTTCCACGTACCATTTGAAAATGAAGTTTCCCACTGACAATGGAGTGTATGAAGTCAAAGGGGACCAGCAGGTCTCCAGGTCCTGTTATCTAAATGCTATAAGAGGAGGAAAAAAATCGAGACTTTGCCCCTCGAAGTGGAAGACTTTAGAGATGAGATCAAAACCTCATGTGACCAACTTATGGAGGAACTAATCGTTGTCCCACTTGGCGAAGACATCTCCAAAATGATCCAAATTGGCTCCAGGCTCCCCAAAAATCTCAAGGAATCACTATTCTCTCTTATTCAGAGGAATTAAGACTTGTTTGCTTGGTCAGCCTCAGATATGCCCGGGATTAGCCATGAGGTCATCGTGGACCAACTAAATGTGGACCCGAGCCATAAGCCGGTAACTCAGAAGAAAAGATCATTTGCCCCCGAGCAGCAAGCCACCATCAAAATCGAAGTTGATAAACTACTCGCAGCTGACTTTATCTGGGAGATAGACTATCTCGACTAGGTATTCAATGTGGTAATGGTCAGAAAACCAAATGGCAAGCGGCAAATATGCATTGACTTCACAGATTTGAACTAAGGCCTACCCGAAAGACAGTTTTCGCCTGCTGTAGATCGATTAGCTGGTTAACGCCACCTCAGGGCACGAACTTCTGACTTTCATAGACGTGTATTCAAGCTACAACCATATCCTTATGCATGAGCTTAACCATGAGAAAATAACCTTCGTCACTAATCAAGGGTTGTACTATTACAAAGTCATGCTGTTCAGGCTCAAAAATGCTGAGGCAACCTATTAGAGGTTAGTGAACAAGATCTTTCATGAGCAGATTGGAACAAATGTAGATGAAATGTTGGTTAAGAATGTCAAAGCCAAAGACCACAACTCTGACCTAGAGGAGACATTCGAGGTGCTTCGACATCACCGGATGAAGCTGAACACACAAAGTGCGCGTTTAGAGTTACTGGATGGAAGTTCCTTGGTTTTATGGTCACCCAAAAAGGAATAGAAGCTAACCTAGAGAAGATCGAGGTTATCCTCAATATGATCCCTCCTCGGATGATAAAGGAAGCTCAAAAGCTGACAGAGCGTGTAGCGGCACTCAGTAGTTTCATGTTGAAATCTGCATAGAAGTGTCTCCCCTTCTTCAAAGCCATCAAGAAGGCAAAAGACTTTGTCTGGACTGAAGACTTTCAGAAATCCTTTGAGAAGCTAAAAAAATATTGAAGTTCTCCCCCATTTCTGACCAAACCTATCATGAGAGAGGAACTTTTCCTATATTTGTCGGTTGGACAAAAAGTAATGGCCTTTGTTTTGATTTGGGAAGATATAGGTGTCTAGAAGACCATGTACTATGTTAGAAAAGTTCTTTATGATGCGGTATTTTCTGATAAAAAGAATGGCATACGCCATTCTAATTACAACACGAAAGCTTCGATCGTATTTCCAGGCACACACCATCGTCCTCTTAACGGATAACCGCTGAGATAAGTGCTTCATAAACCGGACATCTCAAAGAAGATGGTCAAGTGGTCCATAGAGCTTTGAGAGTTCGACATTTGGTACAATCCTAAAAAAGCCATCAAGGCTCAGGCCTTCGCAAACTTCGTTGTGGAGACAACACTCCAAGTAGGTCCGAGCAAAACACTGGAATTAGAGATAGCTGAACAAATTCTGCATTGGACTCTTCATGTTGACGGCTTCTCAAACAACACCGAAAGTGGAACATGGCTTAGCCCTTGCAGTTCGGATGGATTCACAATTGAATATGCTTTAATATTTGGGTTCAAAACTTCCAATAATGAAGCAAAATATAAGGCATTACTCGCCGGAATGAAGTTGGCAAAAGCGATGGCCGTTGAAGCCCTTGACACGTACAACGACTCGCAACTAGTGGTAAATTAGATGAACACTGAATTCGAAGCTCGAGGTGAGAAGATTGATCGATATCTTAAGAAAGCTAGAGAACTCGTTGTCGCATTCAGAGTATTCATGATAACTCAAGTTCCTCGGGTAGAGAATTCGAAAGCTGATGCTCGATAAGTGCTTGCCCCTTAATTTACAGTTGTTAGGATATTTGTTTATTTATTTTAGTATATTCTACTTCATTTTTGTGTTTTCTATGTTTTTTTATAGGTTTTTGAAGAAAAGATAGCATTTTAGAGCTCTAAGGAAGAAAACTGAAGATTTAGAACCAGATAAGTGCAATCAAGCACAAAGGTTCTGTGATCGAGCGCACAAGCACTCGTGCGCACACCTAGAAAGCTCGAGCGTACCTATGTGCTCGAGCGCAGAAGCACACGATCGAGCACACACGCACAGAGAGGCGGCAGAGCCAGTTTTGGAAAGAAGTCTCCGGATCTTATTTTGTAAATTAGGGTTTCGAGGCACCCTTAGAACCCTATATATAGGCTTGTAAAACACAGAAAACATACTTTCGATCTTAATTTGGAATTGTAAGCTTTGGAGTAGAATTGACGACTCTTCTCTTGGGTTTATTCTTTCCTCTTTATTTTTATTTTATGAATATGTTTAGCATCACAATCATGTGTAACTAAACCCTTGTAAGGGCTTGGTTGAAGCCCTAATTATGTTTAACCAATAATTCAGTATTGGCACCTTTGTAATATTTAAGCTGTGATACTTGATTTGATTAATGCCTGTTTTTATTTAAATTCCTTATATGTGTATGTCTGATCAATGTATGCATGTGGTATGGATTAGTTAGTTGAATCAATTTGGATGACCGAGTCCTGGGTTCAACAATAGTAACAAAAGAAATCCATGCCGGATTCTTGGGTTAATCAACATGGAAAACCGGGAGCAGACCAAGCCTTAGGTCTCGTGTGGTTTTCGATTTCCACAGATTCTATCCTCTCTTAAGGAACAACTCAGTATACACTATGCTGAATCCCTTAAGAGAGAAAAGAGTTAGAGTATACACCATGCCTAACTCGTTGCTTAGGGAAATCAATAGCTTAAGGAGTGAACCAAGCCCTTAGGTTGACAAACATTAGGTATTCATAGCATGAGTAAAGCATTGGCATATTGTTTTGTTGGGGTAGCATGATTAGTGGTGGATATCAAGTCCCTACGTCTTTATTATTAGTAATTCAAACCCAATATTTATTTCTCTCATTATATATCTTTTTATTACTGTGAAACTAATTCTAAATCGAACTTTACCAATCTCTGTGGAGATGATCTCGCATTTGCACACTATGCTACTGTTGACCTTGTGCACTTGCAAGTAAAACTGTATGATTATTTGCTTATTAATTTAGGTGGATAAATGAACAACAAGTTTTTGGTGCCATTGCCGGGGATTGCACTAAATTTCTTTTTGGAATTATTTTCATTAGTTTTATTTTATTTTATATTTTGTTCTGTTTATATTTTCTTTATCAAAAACCTAATTTTTCTTCTTTTCATTTTATGTTTTCTTCTGTTTTAGGTCTACAGCAGTGCTGTTTCTGGCCTTACGATCGAGCGCAAGCTCAAGTGAGATCGAGAGCACTATTGCGCTCGAGCGCAGTACCTTGTGCGCTCGAGCGCAAATAGTCCAGAGACTACTCGAGCAATAGTATTGAAGCTGCTGCACCAAAGTCTTCCAGCTGATTCATGCAAGGGCTTCGATCTAGGAAACCTACCATCTTTCCACTCGACATAGAGATTGAGCGGACCATTCGACAGAGGCCTAGAAACAACTTTGAGGAGAATGAAGAAGAATTCGAGGGAGAAGCACCAATGGAACAGCTAGAAAACCAACAACCATCTAAACGAACCTCAACCAGCCATCATGCATTGCTTATCAACCAGAGGCAGAAAGCAATTATTATATATCTCTGCAGATACTCAGTGCCTTGACTCATTTTAGGGGTACACTTGCTGAGGATCCACACTTGCACCTTATGGAATTCTTTGACTTTTGCAAGTTCCAGCACATCCAGGGCCTAAATCAATAGGGAATTAGGTTAATTCTTTTCCCTTTTTCATTAACAGATAAAGCTAAGTTGTGGTATAATTCATTGCCTACAGATTCTATCCATACCTGGGAAAAACTATCCAGTAAGTTCCTAAGGAAATTTTTCCCAGCACAAAAGATAAGGCAGATGAGTAAGGAGATTCAATCTTTCCAACAAAGAGATGAAGACTTTTTCTTTGAAGCATGAGGACACTTTAATGAGCTGTTTCTCAAATGTCCACATCACAATCTACCTCAAGATGAGCTGGTACTAGCCTTTTATGAAGGTTTAAATGACATGAATAAAGGTATTGATGATTCAGGCTATGGAGGTGTGCTGATGGATAAGAGCAGTGAAGAAGCCATAGAGCTGTTTGAGGCATTAAGTGAGCACAGCCAACAATTCTCATCTAGAGGGAGACAAGGAGTAAAGAGCAAAGGCATGTATGAAGTTAACTTAATTGGTGGAATTCCAATTCAGATGGCTGCTATGGAAAGGAAGCTAGATATGCTTGTAAAAGCCATGACTGCTCAGAACGCCTCACCAAGTCCACAAGCCACACAACGCTAGGTGTGTGCTTTATGTTCTCAATTTTATCACACTTCTGAGACTTACCATTTATATTCATCTACAAATCCCGAGCAAGCGAACTATGTGGGACCAAATAATGCATATGCAGATACCTACAATCCTAGATGGCGAAACCACCCCAACCTCTCATGGAGCAACAATCAAAATGCCCTGAACCTTCAAGGGCAACAAAGGAACTTCCACTAAGCAACCCGACCAGTTCAAGAGTCAAAGAAGGGTGACCTAGAGATTATGGTAAGGCAACTGATAACGTCACAAGAACAATTTATGGTTGATTACGCCCAAAACAGAACGCGGTTATTGTAGTACAGTTTTGGGGTGTCGATTCCACAGGGAAACAAGTTAAGTACAACAGAAGGTGTAAACCTCAACACAAACGATAAAAGATTAAAAGGATAAAATCTGAGTTGTTTTGAGGAAAGGGTAATTTTGTAAATAAGTTTAAAATAAAAATGATAACAAGGTTCCGAGAATCCTTCCTAGGTTCGTTGCTCTAATCCTAACTTGATTCAGTTATTTTTATCTCGATTGCAGGTTTCACATCCCAAACAGGCAATCGGAAAATATTCAATTAAAGCGCATTTATAAATCCTAATGTAATCGCTATGAATTATTCTTTACTTTCTAACACACATGACCTAACTTATAAATTATCAAGAGATGACAATATATCTAAAATGAATATACCGCAGCAATGGACAAATCTATAAAAGAGATCTACCGGACTCAATCACACCCAAACAGGTACACATAAGAAAAGTCTGACTGAACTTATATAGAAAAGAAGCATGCAACCACCAGAGTTATAATAAATCTACTAATTAAATTAAAAATAAAACATAATAATATTTAATGAAAATAATTCCAACTACAACCGAATCAAATAAAGGAAAATAAGAACAACTACACCTAGGGATTCATCCCTTTGCCTTGCTTGGAGACTAGCCGGCCATGGGGCTCATGCGTCCTCGAGTTGCCTCCGGCCTCCCGACGATCATCTCTCCCGACCTTCAAACCTTAAACTTTGGGTTCCTCCTAAAGGCCCTCTGGATTGCTCCTAAAGGCCCTCTGGATTCATCCCCGATTGATTCCTCAAAGCTGAAGTGGAGTAAGCATTTTATAGGGAAATACCATGAGTGCAATGTGTTTCCAATCCGATGTGGGATGTGGGATATAGAAATGTGTTTTCCAACCAATGTAGGATGTGGGATTTAAGCCCAAAATCATGCTGAAATCCCGCACAGCCCGCACAGCCTGACCTTTGTCTACTTCAACTGCCATAACTTTCTGTAGAAAAATCCTTTTGACGAACCGTAAAATTCTCTAGAAAATAAACTTCCGGATCTTTCTAAGCATATATGGCTCATCTTCTGGTTCTTCTTGTATCAATACAGTTTAATTTTTAAAGATGATTGATCTGTACAGGAAATTCTAGCAATTTGGTGAAACTCCTTTCCAGTTCGGGCAGCAGTTGTTGCTCTTTTAAGCCCTCCATCTTGTCCTTTCGGAATCATTCCTTCACTCCAGTATGCCTCGAGTCTTTGTACTTCAAGCAATGATAACTTTTCCTCCTCTTTTGAGCTTAAAGTACTTAAAAATGCACCGAAATAGATCAATGATCCAAGAATGATACTTTAGAGTTGTTAACGTATAAAAGTGCAATTAAAACCTAGATCAACCCTAAAATGATAACAGTTAAGTACTGTTAAGATGCATTTTATGACTCTCATCAATGGCAGATGGAAGGCAAATTCAAACTGAGCAAAGACAAACAATTGCAAGGCATGAGCAAACTATCCAAAGACTGGAAACACAAATGGGCCAAATGGCTAAGGAGCTAAGTGGACAAAGGCAAGGAGAATTTCTAACCCAAACAATACCTAATCCTGGAGGACATCAGCAATTGAAGGTCGTTATAACTCTCAGAAATGGTAAGATCATATGAGTTAATGAGCCAACACAAGCATCTCCAGCTAAGCCATCAACATCCAAGGTAAGTTAAATTGAGAAGTGGAATGCACCTCCCTTCCCTCAAAGGTTAGTAAAGCCAAAGAAAGATAAACTGCTTGATATTTTTGAAACTTTGAGAAAGGTATAAATTAAAATTCCCTTATTAGATGCAATTAAACAAATTCCTGCTTATATTAAATTTTTAAAAGATTGTTGCACTAATAAAAGAAAGTTTCAGGAGCATGAAACAGTGGCTCTAATTGCAAAGGTAAGTGCGGTATTGTTAAGAAAACTACCACCAAAGCTAAAAGATCCAGGTAGTTTTACCATTCCTTACAGAATAGGTGACCAGTTTTTGAGCATGCACTATTGGATTTAGGAGCAAGTGTCAATTTTCTGCCATACACGGTAGTTGAAAAGGTAGGTTTGAGGGAGCTTTAACCAATCTCCATCACTTTGCAATTGGCAGACAGAAGCATCAAAAGACCAAGAGGTATTCTTGAGAATGTCCTGGTGAAGGTAGATGAATTTATTTTACTTGCTAATTTAATTGTGCTAGATATGAAAGAATCTCCTATGCCAATACCTCTGCCCATCATCTTAGGAAGACCATTTATAAGAACTACTAATACAATAATTAATGTGAAAAAAGGTATTGTAATATGATGGTAAATGGTGAGACAATAGAATTTAAGATATTTGATGCATTGAAATTACCCCAAGATGATCATGATGATGAATGTTTTAATGAATGTATGATGCAAAGTGCTGTCAAGCAAGCTTTTCAGGCCCATCACACTGATCTACTGGAGGTCACCCTCACCCATAGCTTAACAAGTTCGGCTGTTAAGCCAGAACCTGAAGATATCACTGATGACATCATTGAAGCTGTGAACCTTCTTGAAGCCTCTCCAAAGCATCTAAGTAAGTTCACTCCTCCGTTTGAAACTCTTGAGCGTACTAATACTACTTTTCTCTCATCTATTGTCCAGGCACCAAACTTGGAATTGCAGCAGTTGCCAGCAAGAAATCAGACATTCACGGTACATGGATTTAGAGTCATACCACACTCTGAAATTACAGTGCAACAAAGAGATGAAGATTTAGTGCTCCAGACTGTCTAGTATGCAGCATCAACAAGAACATTTGAGCCAAAAACGGGGGATTTTAGGTACTCCCTTCCAAAAGATTAGTGCTGAAGCTACTGTAGAGAGTGTTTGAGTACTCCAGACTTGATACACATGTAGCTTAAACACCTCTATTAAGGTCAGTGGTACTGAGGCCACTGAGTACGGAGGTTAAGACCTTGTTAAAAGTGCTGCCCACAGCTTCAATTCACTGTTGCCCACCAACTGTTTGCCAAAAATACTCAGTGGAGACCAGCAGTGAGAGGGTACCCCGTCAAGCTGAAGGCGTAAAATTTAGCGCTCATGGGAAGCACCCCACAGCATATCCTTTTATTTCTAGTATTGTATTTTATTTATTTTTAGTATTTACTTTTTATAACTGTTTTTTATTAGAATTTCCTGTTTTTCGGTATTATGTTTGTTTTTCTTTTTCAAGGACATAGTGAATGCATCCAGTTCAAGTTTGGGGGCGTGCTACGAGCTATGCCAACCATCTAGTTCTCCATCTCCCAAGTCAGATCTTTCCATGTCACTCACACATTGGGGACAATGTGTACATTAAGTTTGGGGGTATGGGAAACACATTCATACACCATGTCCTAGTTTTTTTTCTTCTCGTATTCTTGAAAAGATAAACGCATGTTCATAGTATTTTGAGAATTTAGGTTGATTTAAAACAAATATTATGATAAAACTTCATCAGTAAACTTAAAAATCTAGAACACATAGTCTAATAATAAAGTTTTAAAAATTTAATTACCTACCTTAAGGCATTTAAGAATTCACAAGTTTGATCTAAATCTGACACGAGCACATTAGCACATAATTGTGTGAGGTATGACATATAGTTTTTATGTATATGTTTCCATGGCCTACTTGAAATCGGATAGCTTGTTAGAAGAACACTTTAGCATAGGAAAATAGAAAAAATGATTATTGAAAAGAGAAAATAAAATGCTCCTAATGATCATTAAATAAACTTTCCACTGAGTAACTGGAACTCTTGCCTTTGTAAGTAGTGAGTGTTCACGTCAAAAGGTGGAAATTATACATATAATGATCATTAAAATTTCCATTGAGTAACTGGACCTCTTGCCTAAATAAGCAGTGAGTGTTCACGTCAAAAGGTGAGAATTTCGCTTGGCAGCATTAAAACCAGTTAGTTTCGTAGCCTTTTTTACTCGAGTTAGTAAGTCCTTAGGGGTGTCTTTACACCTAATGCCCTAAAACCATCTGGTTTGGGAGTCATTGGCTAAACACTAGCTACATGGGTCAATTAGAAAGCTTAATGGAACTCAACGTGGCAAAAATCTCATGAGAAAAGAAAAAGAAAAGAAAAAAATAAAACTAATGCCATTATTGTTCATTCTGATAGGGGATTCGATGAATGTTAAGACACCGTAACACTATACATTGGAATTATTTGAAAGCTTCATCTTTTATGTGCTAATTCACCACACACACTAAGTCAAACTTGTGATGCCTTAAACCAGCCTTGTGTAAGTAATTAGAATTTAAACCCTTCTTCATTGTGAAGATGTGTTTATATTTTTTAAGCCTACCTATGAACAAACATCATGGTTTTATGTGCAACCCAAATTTTTAGATATCATGAATGATGAATTTATCTTTGATTTTGCTTTTCAATTAGTTTTTTGTTTTGTATTGCTAAGGGACTAGCAATATGTAAGTTTGGAGGTGTGATAAATGCTTAAATATTCATATTTAAGCCCATTAATTTACAGTTGTTAGGCTCTTTATTTATGTATTTTAGTATATTCTACTTCATTTTTGTGTTTTCTGTGTTTTTTATAGGTCTTTGAAGAAAAGATAGTATTTTAAAGCTCTAAGGAAGAAAACTGAAGATCTAGAACCAGATAAGTGCGATCAAGCACAAAGGTTCTGTGATCAAGCACACAAGCACTCATGCGCACACCTAGAAAGCTTGAGCGCACCTATACGCTCGAGTGCAGAAGCACGCGATCGAGTGCACATGCATAGAGAAGCGGCAGAGCCAATTTTGGAAAGAAGTCTCTGGATCTTATTTTGGAAATTAGGGTTTCAATGCACCCTTAGAACCCTATATATAGGTTTGCAAAACACAAAAAAACGTACTTTTTGATCTTATTTTGGAATCGTAAGCTTTGGAAGAGAATTGACGACTCTTCTCTCGAGTTTATTCTTTCCCTTTTATTTTTATTTTATGGATATGTTTAGCATCACAATCATATGTAACTAAACCCTAGTAAGGGCTTGGTTGAAGCCCTAATTATGCTTAACCAATAATTCAGTATTGGCGCCTTTGCAATATTTATGTTGTGATGCTTGATTTGATTAATGCCTATTTTTATTTAAATTCTTCATATGTGTGTGTCTGATCAACGTATGCATGTGGCATGGATTAGTTAGTTGAATCAATTTGGATGACTGAGTCCTGGGTTCAACAATAGTAACAAAAGAAATCCACACCGGATTCTTGGGTTAATCAACATGGGAAATCGGGAGCGGACCAAGCCCTAGGTCTCGTGTGGTTTTTGATTTCCACAGATCCTATGATCTCTTAAGGAACAACTCAGTATACACCATGCTGAATCCCTTAAGAGAGAAAAGAGTTAGAGTATACACCATGCCTAACTTGTTGCTTAGGGAAATCAATAGCTTAAGGAGTGGACCAAGCCCTTAGGTTGACAAACATTAGGTATTCATAGCATAAGTAAAGCATTGGCATATAGTTTTGTTGGGGTAGCATGATTAGTGGTGGATGTCAAGTCCCTATGTTTTCATTAATAGTAATTCAAACCCAATATTTATTTCTCTCATTATATATCCTTTTATTACTATGAAACTAATTCTAAATTGAACTTTACCAATCCCTGTGAAAATGATCTCACATTTGTACACTATGCTACTGTTGACCTTGTGCACTTGCAAGTAAAACTATACGATTATTTGCTTATTAATTTAGGTGGATAAATGAACAACAATGCTCTAGCCCGACTAGCCTCCTCTCGACAGATGAGTCAACCTAAGGCATCTACCTTGAAACTCTCACCATCCCAACCATTGATGAAGTACCTGTACTGCCAGTGACTGAAGCGAAGACTTAGGCAGATCCGATCCTCTGGTATTTACGTGATGGTCAGCTTCCTGAGCAGAAGAGTTAAGCTAGAAAACTTATCTCTTACACTTCCCGATACGTATTCATAGATGAACAGTTTTACAAAAAAGATCTCACGATGCCTAATTTGAAGTGTCACAGGCCTATTGAGGCCAGTTATGCTCTTCAAAAGGTTCACGAAGGGGTATATAAGAATTACATGGGAAGCCAGGCATTAACCTTCAAAGTACTTTGTCAATGATACTACCGACCCAAAATGCAAAGAGATGCTTCAGAAATAGTCAAGAAATGCAGAAGCTGTCAGTAGTACTCCCTTGTGCCCTACCAACCGACGAACCCTCTTACCTCGATCACCAACCCACTTTCCTTCGCCATGTGGGGAATGGATCTCCTTGGTCCTTTTACTAGCGCACCCGGTCAGAGAAAACATCTTATCATGATAATAAATTATTTCATTAAGTGGGTAGAAGCAGGACCACTCGCTAGTATAATGAATCATCAAGCTCGAGGTTTTGTCTGGAAGTCTATAGTGTGTCAGTTCGGCATACCCTAGATACTGGTCACTAATAATGGCAATCAGTTTGATGGCACTCAATTTAAGGCATTTTGCGAAGAGCTTCATATCAAGCATCGATTCTTTTTCGTAGAATATCCATAGGCTAATGGCAAGTCGAAGTAACCAATAAAACACGTTTGCAGGGTATCAAGAGAAGATTAGACGAGGCTGACAATCAATGGACCGATCATCTTCTGAATATACTATGGGCTTATCGAACCACTGCTTGGACCCCCATGGGAGAAACTCCATTTTCATGGCATACGGCTCTGAAGTAGTCATCCCCTTAGAGATCGAGGTGCCCTCGTTACGAGCACAAAACTTCTAGCGAGCTAACAATGAAGAAGCCTTACGGATGAATGCTGATCTTATCGATGAAGCTCGGGATAAAGCTCAGATTCGATTAGTCATCTATCAGTAGAGAATGGCTAGGAAATACAACTCTCTAGTCCGAGAGAAAGAGCTTTAAGCTACGTTATCTCATTCTATGAAATAACTAAGTGTCTCATCCTCGAGAGACAGGGAAGCTCATCCCAAACTAGGAAGGCCCGTATCGCATCCAAAGATTTTGCTGAGCCAGTACTTTCAAGCTTTAAGAGTTAAATGGAAAGCCTATCCCTCATACTTGGAACGCGGAGAACCTCCATAAATTTTATCAATAGTGTATGCCCCTCAAGTTCTATGTTTCGTATGAGTCGACAATGTAACTTGTGAATGCCTCGGTTATCAATGAAAGAACCCTTACTTTCCAGGTTACCTCCTCTCGACCTCTCTCACCAAAAACAATGAAAAAATAAAAGTTTGCAAAAGGAGATATGGTGAAATTCATTAAGGGGGGCACTATTGGCCTCAAACTAAAAAGAAGAATAAAAAAGTACTTTAAAAGAATAAGAACAAGTCCTCAGGGGTCAACCTCCTCATCGAATACAGCCTCTGCCATGGTGTCACTTGGCTGGGCCTGCACCTCTTCTTTGCCTCCGGATCTATCCACCAGGGCCCCATCTTCCTCCCTTGAGGCGGCAAGCTCAAGAGCCGAGAAGTCGACTCGATGGTAAAGCGCATCGACCTTCTTCTTAGCTTCCAGGAACCCTTCAAGGTATTGGAGCCCAGCCTCTTCCTCCACAACCTCTTAGAATGAAGAAAAGTCATTAAAGCCGGCTATGGTCTCTTCTACGGCCCTCCTTATGGCCTCTTCCATCTCCTCCCTCAGCCTTTGCTTGGAGGCCTTGGCAATTGTAATATATGTATTTGTAAAGTAAGGGTAAAAAAGTACTTTAATAAAAATGACATAGAGTTAAAATAATATATATATATATATATTTAAATGTGAAAAGTCCAATTTGAATAAATAAATTAAAAAAAAATCGGATGTCCAGAAGAAAGAAAAAAGAGAAAAAAAAGGACACGTGGCAGCAGGTGGCAACACCTGCTGCCAAGTGTAAATTTGAAGGCTTGCATGTTCTCCAGCAAGCCAAAAACGTGGAAGACTTTTGGGGGCTGCCAAAATTTTCAAATCAAACTTATATATATATATATAAACGTAAATTTTTCTTAACAGATTTCGTTTAGTTTCCTTCAAATCACTCATTTTCTTTAAAGACTTCAAGACCGAAAGAAATGTTGAAAGAGCGAAATTTTAAAGGGGGTTTACAGGAGAATTTTATAGAGAGTCACGAGAAACTATCAGAAAAACAGAAGGTAATAGTGTAACGTTTATTTTTTAATTTTTAGCATTCAAGAAATTTCCCGGAAGTCAAAGTGGGAATTTTCAAAGGGTATGGTTTATGAATAATTGATGAATAAATTAGAAATTTAATATAAATATTATGTCAGGTGTTGATGATCAGCAACCGGGAGAAATTGCTGAGAAGAATGGGAAAGGCAAGGATGTGATCTACGGGTAGCTTTAAGTGCTACGTGGTGAGTTGGATTTACTTTAAGTAATCTAAATAAAAATGAAAAATCTAATGATAATATTAAAATAAATTATTAGCTTATGTTTTGGTGATAGATAAAGACTTGGTTGATAGATATCATATGAATATTGGACACATAGAAAATTATTATGTGAGAAGAAATATTATTAGAATAATAAGTTGATTTAATAATAATGGTGATAAATAAAATTCTTGACGAATTTTGGTTAATGAATTGATGTTATAAATGAGGAGAAGAAATTTTTGAAATTTATCAGGCAAAAATTTGAGGAAAGACAGGATAGCTAAATTTAAATATTTTGAATTCATGTTGTTAATATTTTTACTGTTCATAGGGATATTTCATATCATTGTTCATATACATTAAATAAAAGAACCAAAAGAACCAGGAAGGTAGCCAGTCTAAATGAAAAATACAAGAATCGAGAAGGCTGTCGGTCTAAATGAAAATAAAAGAACCGGAAAGACAGCCAGTCTAAATGAGAATAAAAGAACCAAGAAGGCAGCCGATCTAAGATAAAAACATGTCAACATGTGGGAAGACGTTCCCTAATATTAATTCATATATTACATCTGTTTTAAATATTAATTGCATAATTGAAATTCTGATGTGTGGTGTGTTATTGTGAAATTATTTATAGATGAATGAATCTCACAGAGAGAGACAGTTACAGTGAGAAAAAGACATAAAAGTATGATGTGATAGTAATTATTTAAATGTTAGACCAGATGATATTATGCGGTCATGTGAGAAATTAATGATTAAATATTAAAGGGCTATTTATGCAAATTGAATACTTTTAGTAAATTTAATTCACTGAGCTTGTGAAGCTCATCCCTCATTGTACAATGATTTCAGGTAGCAGACAGGACAAATAGTCTGGTGGGTTGAGAGTCAGACGAGATCATTTTTTTGTAAGCCACGTACGTGTCAACATCCTCAGACAAATGAGAAAATGACATATAAAAATTTTATTGTAAATATTCATGCATTTTACATTGTATATTTTGTTAAAGTTAATATCAGATTTATGTACCTCCCCTGTTGAGGGTTGAGGATTAGAATAAAAATTTTTGTTAGTATTATTTTTTTTTATTGTTGCATATATGTGTCGTGCTAGGATTTTCAAAATATGATGACACCGTCTTGGGGGTGGCCAACCTGGGATGGGTCGTTATAGCAATGTCTCTCTCCTTGCGCATGGCTTTATTCTCCTTCACTGCCTCGGCTTTAGCCCGATCAGCTCCCTCCTTGTTTAGACGAGTTCCTTCCACTGCAGCTGCTGGATAAGTCCACAACTATCATCCAACTTTCACTGGCACTGGGTCAACTTGTTGCTCATATCCAACCAGCGGCGTGACAACATCCCATTCACCATGCTTGACTAAAAATAAAAAGTAGAAGAATAAGTTAAGCTACAGTGATGCAGAAAAAATTCAAAGAAAAAGTTCAAAGAAAAAACCAGCCCAAGGTAAAAGCGCTCACCTAGGAGGCCAAGACCTCGGCCAAGGAGTAAAGGCTCTCAATGGGCTTCCTCTCGAGCTCAATCACATCGCGCGGAGGGATGCCCAGAACAAGGTGCTCTCGAGCGACCCTGGCATGAGCGAATATGGAGTCATCTGTCTTTATGCCCCAGTTGAGCATAAAGACCCCGACCTCTGAAAGGGCCTCTTGGTATGAGGATGAAGGCCGCGTCTGCTTAGGCAGAGGTGCAAGAGAAATATCCTTCAGCTCAGAAGATGGCTCGTAAGGGCTCGAGGTTTCCACATCAATAAGGATTGGAGAAGGAGCCCGCAGTCGTTTCCTCGACCCTTTGGCCTGTACAGGCTGCATCCTAGCTTGAGTAACCCTATTCCTCTCCAGGGCCATCTTCTTCGCCCTTTCTCTAGCTTTGGCTGTGGCTTCCTTTCTACTCAGCAAAAAAAAATAAGTATAAGTCACAAGAAACAAAGAAATTATGAAAGGGTTTTCAAGTATATATCACTCTCTAAAGTCCCCTTAGGACAGTGAGGGCAAAGGCTGCGCTTCGCCAGCTCCTCGTTTTTATACAAGATGCTAACGTCAATTGGTGCGATAACCATAGCTTTTAGAGTTTCTTGCTCACAGTGCAAGAGGTGAGATTTCTTACACTTCTCCAAACGGTCCAGACTCCAAGTCAATGGAACCCCGAAACTCTTCTCGCTCTGGGAATAGAAGAAGGTTTTTTTCCACTGCTTGATGGAGGTAGGGTTCTTCTTCAACAACCTCTTCCTAGCTCTAGAGCTAATCATGACCCACTCGTGCTGGCCGTGCTTGCTAATTTGGAAGTGGGCTTTAAAAACATTTATGTTCATTTTCCCCTTCATGTCCGTGCAAACACAGATGAATGCCATGATTAGACGCAAAAAATTGGGCACTAGCTGGCACAACGCTATATCGAAGAACCTCAGCACTGAGAAGAGGAAAGTATGGAGTGGGAATCTGAGCCCGGCTCACATGTGTTGTTCATAAACACATACCTTGAAGGGCACTTGGCTCAGGAGAAAATCACAGGCCTTCTCCCGAACACCATCGTTCCTCAAGGTGTACTATTTTAGAATCCAGTGTACACACTTGATGACCTCGATCTCCCCTACCTCTAACTTTTTTGGCACAAAGTTCACCCTAAATGACCACTGCACCCTCTCTTCCACCCTCATATCCCCTTAAGCGTGGCCAAAATGTTATCCTCCTCATCCTCAGAAGAAGAATCTTTTTCCTCTTCCCTAGCCTTGTAAGGAACCATTACCAATGGCTCCTCTCGAATGTCGTCACTCTCTAAGGTTTCAGCCTCACTAGAGGCCAAGTCTACACCCATAGCCTTGTTCAACTCCCTAGACAATGCCTAGTTGTTCTCACTACCATTACCAATAGGTGTATCATGATAATTACCTACTAAAGGCATTATAAGAATGGGAAAGGGAAAACTCACCAAAGGCAGATCACCATGGCAACTCCGAGCAGTTCAAACCCAACTACGAACAAGGTCTAACCTCGATCCTCCTCACGACAATGAGCTTTCAAACTCTAGTAGACTCTGAGGGTTTCAAACTCTGGCTGACTCCGAGGGCTCTCAAAATTTCTTTCTAAATGCAAATGAAGTGAAGTGAAAAAATGAGAGAAAACTCCTCTCTTATATAGAAGTTCGGGCCTGATTAACAAGGGAAATTAACTCCACCCCCAGTTGTAAAGTCAAGATGTTTGGCATAACCAGGGTATTGCTACACTCCTCAAGGCTGCTGAAGGCGTGACATCAAGGGCATGCGCCGCCGTTACACTCCCTAAAACGACAGTGCACACAACAAACATTTAAGGCTTCCACAGAATATTCTAGAACGGCTCAATGCTCCAGCATTGAATGTCTCCACAAAGAATTCTAGAACAGCCTAAAGGATTTTTTTATGGGCCCTATGTCTCCAAGGCCGAGCATTTTGACTGTTGCTCATATGCTCAGTCCTATGTCTCCAAGGTCGAGCATTTTGACTGCTGCTCATATGCTCGGTCCTATGTCTCCAAGGCCGAGCATTTTGACTGAGGCTCATATGCTCGGCCCTATGTCTCCAAGGCCGAGCATTCTGACTGCTACTCATATGCTAGTCCCCACATCCTCAAGGCCGAGCATTTTGACTGCTGCTCATATGCTCGGCCCCAGGCTTCACAGGCCGAAGAACGCGATCAACGGCACAAAGCTCCATTATACTTCCTCAAGCACATAAATATACTTAAAGAAGTGGGGGGCCTCTGATGTAGTAAATAATTCACTCTCCAGTAGTCTGGTGACACGTGGACAATGTTCCCTCCAATAGCCTGGTGACATGTGGATAACTCCACCTCCAATGACCAGATGATGCGTCGTTGCGCCAATAACGGGCATGTAGATGACGAAGTCATAACCACTCATAGACTTCTCACATGCAAAAACGGAAGCAAGATTTTAGGGACTGCGCTGTCCCTCAACACGCAACAAGACCCTTCGAAAGAAAAAGAGGAATCTCAGGGATCACACCATCCCGAGCACGTGATCAACTTGCTCCTTGAACCACTATAAAAAGCCCAAGGTATGCAAATTTCAACTCAGTTCAAGTTCATTACTAGAACACTATCACCATTAATACCATAATCCTCTCAGTTTTCTCAAAACCTTGCACTAACAAAGGCATCAGAGAGTCCTCGGAGGCACCACCCTGTTTTTCCTACGGCGACTCTTTAGTTCATCACTCTTACTCTGCGCAGGCCTAAGAATTCCAGACCTCTAACTCAGTAGCAGATTTTCGGCATCAACAATAGGTTAAAATTTAGGATTGAAAGCTTTGTTTTGTCACTAGTATAGCCGGCCATTAATAACCTCTATGGTCCACAGCTCTACATGCATAAATTTTGTGATCTCATTATCGGTTTGATTGATAAGTCCTCATTGAACATTTGTATTTACTACTTTAATGCTCAAGTGACAGCAATTCAAATAAGAAAGCATTCATCTTCGGGGTATACGTGCATATATATATATATATATATATATATATATATATATAACTCATTTAAAATTAAAATATCATATCGAGTTTTTTTACAATTAAATATATTTAGTGAGCATAATATTTTAGTTTTAAGTAAATCATAATAAAACTCACCTTAATCTTCTGTCCCCTAAACTATTTATTTTTTAATTTTCTTTTGTGTTCAATTAAGGCTATGTTAATGTTGACCAAAAAGCTTTCTTAATATCGGTATTCCTTACTCATGATTACATTGAAAAATTTGTACTCAACCACTCCTGCTACTTCGAATTTTCAAGAGTTTTCACATGGAAATGATGTATCTAT
Organism: Bretschneidera sinensis; assembly: GCA_023935145.1. NCBI lineage: Eukaryota > Viridiplantae > Streptophyta > Magnoliopsida > Brassicales > Akaniaceae > Bretschneidera > Bretschneidera sinensis. The sequence continues at coordinate 43,376,228 of CM043701.1, forward strand.
TAATTAGAAATTGATTGTATGTCCCTACTTTGCAAGCACAATCCATGCAGCACACATGCATGCTGCACAAGGTGGATTACTGGATTAATTAATAAACGTACGTATGGTCGACACTTTGTTTGGCCATGCACCTCATAATTTAAAAGAAGCTTTTTTTTTAAGTGGTGAATAAAACTATACATGCTTCAATTTAATTCTTTTTTAGCTAATTAAGATCACAATGATTTTAGCCAATGAAGTTTTTGTTTAGTGATGAAAAAATCAAAATTAAAGTTATGAGACGACTTGTTTGATTTTCACCATATGAGTTATTTGTTCAATTTATAGATTTATAACTTTGTTGTTTTTCCAACTTTTTAGATAATATAGTTATTGTGGGTTGGGATGTATATATGTGAGAGTATTGTAAGTTTATATTTTAATTAAATTAATTATTATACTCGTAAATATCATTGCGTCGTATAAGTAAACAAATATGACGATTTTGAAACTAAGTAATCGAATTACAAACTATTTATGGGAAAGCATTTTTTTATGATATAATAAAGCATTTTTTTATTTCTGATATAATAGTTAAGAACTCAAACTTTATCCTATCTGTTTTTGTTGGTATTTTACTTCTGAAATCTGCTTACTCAAATTTTAGGTAAAAAAACACAGTCACAACAATTAAGTTGGCAAATAAAATAAAGAGTAAAAACATCAATAATTAATATGGTTCGGCAACCTCTTTGTCTACGTCTACGAACAAACTCACTATTTTATTAATCTTCGGTCACAACTTTAGGAAGAGCAAAGCTGCTAAACTCTCACTACCTTACAATCCAAAAGCCCCAATACACCTAAAGTTCTCAACCTAGCTCTAGTTCTAGGTACTATCTTTACTTAACAACCTAACACCCTAATATACCAAAAGCTTTCAACCTAGCTCTAGTTATAAATACTCTCTTTACTTAACAACCTAAAACCCTAATACACCCAAAACTCACATCCTAACTTTAGTAGTACACCACTTTGATTTACAATGTATATTAGAATCATGAGTTTATCTCAAACCTTTTATAAAACTCCCTTTATATAGAGGATATTTTCCTAATATTACCGGAAAAATAACAAAAATATAAGAAACTTCTATCACTTTTACTAGAATAAACAACTATAAAATAAAAATCACTTTTCTCAAACCAATTAGAATTTTTGTTGTTGTGGGGATTTGATTTAAAATCCTAGTAGTTTTGTGTAGAATTTTTCTGTGAACTCATGTTTCTAAGGTTACTTAATTGTATTGGAGTAGTTAATGTATTTCATCACTTTATAAAAATAATCAGATTTAAAATATCAATTATCTAATAAATTTTAAAATAATAAATCATTATGGTTAATTAAACAAAATCTAACCAAAAATTGGTCGGTGATCTTTGTTACAGTTGAATTTAAGAGAGGAAGTGAGACAATACAAAGAGAAGAGAATTGTATTGAATGGTGTGATTTCTTACAAGAGAGGTATCCTATTTATAGCCTAACCTAAGGGGAATGTTTCCCATTCTAACTGATGTAGGACTAACATATACATTGTGTGTATGTATATATATATAGACACACACACACACATGCACACACATATATACATTACCAGCCCCCCTCAAACTCAAAGTGGTAAAATGGAGACCAACTTGAGTTTGGACACTAAATCCTGAAGACGTCCAGGAAGATGTGTTTTAATGAAGATATCAGTAGTTTGATCGGCGGAAAAAACTAATAATAGACCAATAGTCCCACGGGTGAGATGATGACTCACAAAGTGATAATCAATCTCAATGTGTTTTGTGCATTCATGGAATACGTCATTGTAAGCAATCTAGATAGCACTTTGATTATCGTAGCTGATGATAGTGGCAATAGAATGAGTAACGCCCATGTCTTCAAGTAACCAGTGAAGCCAAAGAAGTTTCTGAGTTGTATCAGCAAGGGCTCGATACTTAGCTTTTATGCTGGATCGAGCGACTATTGTTTGCTTCTTGCTTCGCCTAGAAATAAGAGAATCACCAAGAAAGAAGCAATAACCAGTGGTGGATCTACGTTCAATTGGATCACCTGCCCAATCTGCATTTGAGTAGGCACGAAGCTCAAGTGAAGAATGAGCTGAGAAATGGAGACCATTAAATAGGGTCCATTTGACGTACCTGAGAATGCGAAGAACTGCGACATAATGGGGTGTGTGAGGAGTAAAGAGAAACTGACTAACAATATGGGCAGTAAAAAAGATGTCAGGGCAAGTAACTGTAAGATTAACAAGATTACCAACCAACTGGCGAAACAAGGTGGGGTTTTTCAAAGGTGTACCATCTAGAGAAGTGAGTTTAAAGTTGAGCTCAAGAGGAGTGGTACCTGTCTTACTATCTGTGAGTCCCACTCGAGTAAGAAGGTTAGAAGTATACTTTGCTTGAGAAAGATAATATCCCTCGGAGTTAGAAGTGATCTCAAGTCCTAAGAAGTAACTGAGCTTCCCAAGATCTTTCATCTCGACATGTTGACTGAGATAAGTCTTGAGATCCGAAATTCCAGATGTGTCATCACTAGTGATGATCATGCCATCAACATAAAGGATAAAAAGAATAGTACCTTGGTTTGTTTTTCGAATGAAAAGAGCAGAATCATGTGAGCTCGGAGCGAATCCAAAATCTCCAACAATGGTGTTGAAATTGGCAAACCAAGCCCAATAAGCTTGCTTGAGACCATAGAGAGCCCGACGAAGTTTGCAGACTTGATACAGAAGATGATGAGAACCAAGAGTAGGGCACATATAAACTTCTTCGGTGAGTTCACCATTAAGAAAAGCATTTTTCACATCCATCTGAAATAATCCCCAATGACGAATGATCGCAACTACAATTAAGCTGTGAACTAAAGTGAGGCGGGCAACCGGGGCAAAGGTCTCCGCATAGTTGATCTCATACTCCTGGGTAAACCCTATAGCTACCAAGCGAGCCTTGTATTGATTAATGGACCCATCAGAGTGAGTTTTGATCTTGTAAACCCACTTGCATCCCAGAACATGTTTGCTTTTTGGTAGGTCCACTAGATCCCAGGTGTGAGTGTTTTCGAGTGCCTGTAGTTCATCATTCATTGTTTTTTACCAAAGAGGATCAGAACTAGCTTCATGATAAGACTATGGTTCATGGTGAGAAAGAATAGTAAAAAATACAATAAAGTCACGAAGCTTAACAGAAGGAGTTTTTACCCGGTTACTTCGCCCAGGAGGGAGATCAGAAGTTATTAGAGCGGATCCATCGAAAGTGATAAGTTTCTCATAAGAGGGTAAAATGGATAACTCCATTGAGGGGTCTGTAGATATGTTAGGTGCTAATGAGATATCTGATAAAGAGATAGGATGTTTTGGAACGGATCCATCAGAAGAGACAAGTTGCTCAAAAGAGGGTAAAGTGGATAACTCAATGGCAGTGTCTGTAGACATGTTAGGTGGTAATGACATATCTTATTAAGAGAGTAGATGTGTTGGCGGAGATGTTAACTCAGAAGAAGAGTTTGTCTCAAGAGTATTGGGAAAAAGATCATTGGAGAGGTTAGTGAATAGGAGAGAGGTGTTGTCGTACGACATGTGAAACTTGGACATGGAAGCGAACATCTTGTGTTCCCAGAAAACAACATGACGAGACACTTGGAAACATTTAAAGTAAGAATCCCAACATCTATAGCCTTTGTGTTCAGCACCGTATCCCAATAAACAACATGTAATACCCGTAATTGTAAAGTAAGGGTAAAAAACTAATTTAATAAATATGACATGAAATTAAAATAATATATTTATGCGAACGATTAGTATTGAATAAAATAATTCTTTTGGAAAAAAAAAACTAGATGCGCGGGGATGTAGTTACAAAGAAAGAGAGAGAAAAAAAAATGGACATCTAGAACAAAAGAAATAAAAAAAGAAAAAAATTAAATTAAAAAAAAAGTTTATATATATATATATATATATATATATATATATATATATATTCGTTCCTGTATTTATACTTAACCAATTTCGTTAGTTTTTTCTTTTAAATTATTTGTTTTCTTTAAACACTTAGGGACTCAAAGAACGGTTGAAAAGGCAAAATTTTGAAGATGTTTATTACGGAATTTCATAGAGAATCACGAGAACCTATCAGAAAAATAGAAGGTAATAACATAGTGTTTATTTTTGAATTTTTAGCATTCATGAAATTTTCCCGAATTCAAAGTGGGACTTTTCAGAGGGTGTGGTTTATAACAAATTGAAGAATAAATTAGAAATTTAATATAAATATGATGTCAGGTGTTGATGATTAACAACTGGAGGAAATTCTGAGAGGAACAAAAAAGATAAGCAGATGATCCACGGATAGTTTTAAGTGTTATGTGGTGAGTTGGATTTACTTTAAGTAATATAAATACAAATATTGAAATATCTAGTGGTAATATTAAAATAAATTATTAGCTTATGTTTTGGTGATAGATAAATATTTGGTTGATAGGTATGGTATAAATATTTGACACATAGAAAATTATTATGTGAAAAGAAATATTACTAGAATGATAAGTTGATTTAATAATGATAGTGATAAATAAATTCTTGACGAGTTTTGGTTGATGTTTTCATAGGAATTATGAGGAGATGAAATTTATTGGATCTTGACAAGCTTTGATGGATGATATGATGTGATTTGGGATGAGAGGAGTTTAGTGAATTTTTTTTATATAATTGGAGAAAAATCAGGATAGCTAGTCTGAAAACAAGCTTGTTTTTATTTTATTATTTATATGCATATTCACATAAGTTTTCGTATACATCTGAAGGAGAATAAAAATATCTGAATTATTGTTTTTTTTTATATCATATCATTGTTCATATACATATGCATTAATATAAAAGAAAAGAACCGGGAAGGTAACCGGTCTAATGAAAATGAAAGAAACGAGATGGCAGCCGGTCTAATGAAAATGAAAGAACAAGAAAGGCAACCGGTCTAAATGAGAAAGAAAAAAATTGGGAAGACAGCCGGTCTAAGATAAAAACATGTCAATATGTGGGAAGACGTTCCCATAATAATAATTCATGCATTGCATCTGTTTTAATTATTGTTTGCATCATTGAATGTTGATGTGTGGTGTGTTATTATGAAATTGTTTATAGATGAATTGGTCTCACAGAGAGAGACAGTTATGGTGAGAAAGAAACAAAGAATGATAAGAACCATCTAGATGATGAACTTTATAATGTGAACCTCATTACGAGGTAATTATGAGATAACTAATGGTATTAAGGTGAACCAATAAATGAGAAGAAGAGTTTGATAGAGAATAAATCTTATGACATGTGTAGTGATAGTAGAAAGTTATCATTAAGTTATATGAAATATAAATGATTAAATATTAAAGGGCTATTATGAAAACTGAATACTTTTAATAAATTTAATTCACTGAGCTTGTGAAGCTTACCCCTCATTGTACAATGATTTCATATAGCAGACAGGACAAATAGTCTGGTGGGTTAAGAGACAGATGAAATTATTTTCTAAAAGCCACATACGTGTCAACATTCTCAGACTAATGAGAAAATAAAAATAAAAATTTATTTGTAAATATTCATGCATTTTACATTATATATATTTAAGTTAAAGATCATATTGATGTATCTCTACTGTTGAGGGTTGAGGATTGATGCAAAAGAATTTCTGTTAGTATTATTTTTATTACTGCATATATGTGTCGTACTGGGATTTTCAAAATGTGATAACACCGTCTCGGGGGTGGTTAGCCCGGGATGGGTCGTTACAATTTTGGTATCAGAGCATTAGGTTTTATGATTCTGTAGACTGCATAAAAAGAAAGAAAAGGGAAGATTAAAATAAATTATATTTTAATGAACAGTCTGAGGATGACACATGGACGTGCTAGAGCTAGAGTTAGAGTTGTTGATTTGAGATGGCGTTGTAGGTACCCAATATTTTTGACAAGTTACGGTTGAGTCTAAATCCATGGTTCCTAGAAGGGAGCGTGTTGATAGTATAATTGATATTAGTAAGTGTGTGTGATAATTTGAAGTTGAAAGAGATGAGCTAAGATAAACTATTACACATGCTCTTGAGAAAATAAATGTAACAGATGATAGAGTTGGTAACCTATAGTATAGACTTGATGAACAGGGTAGAGCAGTGCTTGAGGTTGTTAATCCAGTAATGGTAGATAATTAAAAAGGGGGGAAAAGTGAGTTTATGCATAAGATGCAGGGAGATATAATTAAGCTTAATGCCTTGTTGTTTAATGGATCAATGAATCATTTTAAGCTTGAGTTTTGGGAGAAACATATAGAGAGATTTAATTGGTATTTTACCAGTAACTAACAGGCAGAGGGTTGCCTTTGCTTCTTCTGAGTTAAAAGGAGAAGCTTTGGATTGATGGAAGGATATTCTTCCCAGGGTAAGTGCAGAAGTTGATAGATCTTTATTTTCCTTAGATCTTTAGAGCCCAACAAGATAGAGATTTTATTTATTTGAGGCTAATGTGTTGACTGTGGCCCAGTATGATAATAGATTTGTGGTCTTATCAATGGTTGTACCTGAAATGGTAGACCTAGAGGAGGAGAAATGTAAGAGGTTCATAGATGAACTATGTTTTAAGATTTGATCAAAACTATCTTATATAAGGCATATGAATTATATTATGTTGAAAAATATAATACTTCGGATTGAGAAGGATGTGATGAAAATTAGAGGTATGAGGAATTGGCAGAAGAGGTCTAGATTTGAAGAACCCAGAGGTGTTACCAGTATGAGTGTGCAGAGTGGGAGACCATCCAAAGGAGGCATTCCTAGTCATAGGGAATTGAAGTACAGAGTCAGAGGCAAGCATAATTTGTTACTTCTGTAGCCAGAATACTATTGATGGGACTCTTAGATTTGAGAGATAGGTTATGAGAACTGGGAGTCATGGTAGAGGAAATAAGTATGCCACCAAGGGGAAGTGGTAATCTGATGAATGATTGAGAGATAGAAGTTTGTTATAGATATATTCAGATAAGATATTTATCTCAGAATTGTTAAAATTTGAAGTGCTTTATATATAGAAAAGGTGGACATATCAATGTTGGTTGATCTTGGTGTAACCCATTCTTTTGCATCCAGTATTCATATGAAGTCTATTAAAGTATGTATTAGTTCTTGGATGCAAAATATTTTATTGAAGTTTTCCACTAGAGATAGAGTGATAATCATAAATGTTTACAAGTGTGATGTGATTTGCATCAGTGAAGAAAGAAGATGGACGATGAGATTATGTATAGACTACAAATAGTTGAATAAGAACAAATACTTTTTTCAGGATAAATAAATTGTTTGAGAAGTTGCAAAGAGTGAGAGTGGTTTTCTAAGATAAACTTGAGATCAGGTTATCACCAATTAAGGAGAGAGAAGGGAGACATGCCTAAGATTGCTCTTAGGACACGTTATGGCCATAAACTTTTTGTGATGTTATTTTGGATTAACTAATGTTCCAGAAACATTCATGGACTTGATGAATAGTGTTTAAACTATATCTTAACAAGTTTATGGTGTATTTGACTTGCTGTTATAATCTAAGAAGGAAGAATAACCTGTGAAACATTAGACAGTGTGTTGGAGATTTCTGAGGAGAGAGAAATTATATACAAAGTTTTCTAAGTGTGAGTGTTGGCTGAATGAAATTATTCATTTATTTAATTATTTTTGAAACATGTAATATCGGGAAATGACATAACAATTGATCCACAAAATGTAGAGGCAATGTTAAGTTGGGAGAAACTAACTAATGTGACTGAAATTAGAATCTTCTTGGGGTTAGCTGGTTATTATAGATGATTCTTTCAGAATTTTTCTATTATTGAAATACTATTAAATTGACTAACCAGGAAAGATATAAGATTTGTATGGTGAGGGAAGTGTGAGAAAAAAAAATTCTAATTACTAAAAGAGAAATTGATTATAGCTCCAGTATTGGTGTTTTCTTCTGGTGATGAAGGATTTGTGGTGTATAGTGATGCATCACATCAATGATTGGAATAAGTGTAATATAGGAAAGTTGTGGCCCATACTTTTAGGCAATGAAAGATTCATATTAGAAATTACCCTACTCATGACTTAAAGTTGACTGCTATAGTGTTTACTTCAAAAATTAGAGACATCATTTGTATGGAGCCACTTGGGAGATATTCATTGATTATAGGAGTTTAACATACTTACCTACCTAGAGAAAGTTGAATTTGAGGCAAATATGGTAGATAGAGTTGATTAGTAATGATGATTGTACAATTCACTATCATCTAGAAAATGAGAATGTGATAACTGATGCAGTGAGTAGAAAGTCTACAAGAAGTTTAACTGCTATTGGGAGTCCTGATGTGAAATTGATGATAGATCTAAAAGAGATAAGAATAAAAGTGAATATCAGTGATAGAGGATCATACTTAATGAATATGGTTGTACAGTAATCCATAGTATAATGCTTTAGAGATGCAAGGTAGAGATGAAAAGATAGAAAAGATTAAGCATTGAGTGCTTACTAAAAGGCATTTTTGAGTTCAAAAATTGAAATAAGGGTATTTTAGTGTTGGAACATGAAAATTGTGTTCCCAATAATGCGAAGTTGAGAAAGGAGATAATGAGAAAGGTACACGATGATGTAGATTCAATGTAACCAAGTAACAATAAGAAATATAGAGGATTGAGAGAGAAATTCTGATGGTTAGGATTGAAGATGGTTGTAGCTGAGATTGTGAGATTGTATGGAGTACCATTGAGCATAGTGTCAAATAAAGATGCTAGATTTATATCTTAGTATTTGGAGAGGCTTTCAGAAAGGCACAGGTACACAGTTGTAATTTAATAAAATTTCCATGCTCAGATAGAAAGGATTTTAGAGAACTAAAAGATATGTTAAGGACAAATGTGATAAATTTCTCAGTAAGTTGGGATGCTTACATACCATCAATTGAAGTTACTTATAATAATTAGTATCAAAGTAGTATTTGAATGGCACCGATTGAAATCACTATATGGTAGGAGGTGTAGAACTCCTATATGTTGGGAAAAAATGGGAGAGAGAAATATATCTGGTCAATCTATTATTTGAGTTAACATATAAGATGATCAAATTGGCTAAAGAGAACCGTAAAGCAATACATAGTAGACCGAATAACTATGCTGATACTAAGAGAAGACCTTTTGAGTTTCAAGTAGGCGATTGGGTGTAACTAAAAATACCTCAATGAAAAGATGTGTTGAGGATCAAAAAGAAAGAAAAGTCTAGTGTGAGGTAAGTGGGACCCTATGAGGTTGTTGAGAAAGTTAGGTTAGTTGTGAATAGCATGGATTTGCCTCCAGAATTAAAACATTTATATAATGTACTTCATATTTCACTTTTAAGAGAGTGTTTACATGATATTTCGAGCTCAGCTATAGAAATTCAAAAAGACTAGGTGCACATACAAGTACCAATAAGGATGTTGAAGAGATTGCGTGAAACAATTATGAAGAAATATTATTCACTTTTGTTTCTGGAGTTAGGTAAGGAAATTTCGATGACGAAATTTTTGTAAGGTGGGTAGATTTGTAATACTCGTAATCGTAAAGTAAGTGTAAAGAAGTAACTTAATAAATATGACATGAAATTAAAATAATATATTTATGCGAAGGATTAGTATTGAATAAAATAATTCTTTTGGAAAAAAAAGAAAAAACTGGACGCGTGGGGACGTAGTTACAAAGAAAGAGAAAGAGAAAAAAAAAATGGATGTCCAGGACATCCAGAACAAAAAGAAAGAAAGAAAGAAAAAATTTAATAAAAAAGAGTTTTCTTAAAAAAAAATTATTTGGACACATGGCAGCAAGTTCCACCTGCTGCCAAGTGTAATTTTGAAGCTGGGCATGCCTTCCACCTAAGGCATGTCATGGAAGAGATTGAGGAGGGGGGAGGTATGTTGAAGCCAAATTAGATTTGATTTTACGCATATATATATTTCCGTACCCGTATTTATACTTAACCAATTTCGTTAGTTTTTTTTAAAAATTATTTGTTTTCTTTAAACACTTGGGGACTCAAAGAAGAGTTGAAAAAGAAAATTTTTGAAGGGGTTTACTATGAAATTTCATAGAGAATCACGAGAAACTATTAGAAAAATAGAAGGTAATAACGTAGTGTTTATTTTTGAATTTTTTTCATTCATGAAATTTCTCCGAATTCAAAGTGGGAATTTTCAAAGGGTGTGGTTTATAACGAATTGAAGAATAAATTAGAAATTTAATATAAATACGATGCCAGGTGTTGACGATCAACAACTGGGGAAAATTCTAAGAGGAACGAGAAAGGCAAGGAGGGAAAATTCTAAGAGGAACGAGAAATATTACTAGAAAGATAAGTTGGTTTAATAATAATGGTGATAAATAAATTTTTGACGAGTTTTGGTTGATGTTTTGATACGAATTATGAGGAGACGAAATTTAGTGGATCTTGACAAGCTTTGATGGATGATTTGATGTGATTTGGGATGATAGGAATTTAACGAAATTTTTTTATATAATTGGAGAAAAATCAGGATAGCTACTCTGAATACATGTTTATTTTTATTTTATTATTTATATGCATATTCATATCAGTTTTCATATACATCTGAATGAGAATAAAAATATTTGAATTATTGTTTTTTTTATATCATATCATTGTTCATATACATATGCATTAAATAAAAGAAAAGAACCGGGAATGCAACCGGTCTAATGAAAATGAAAGAACCAGGAAGGCAGCTGATCTAAATGAGAAAGAAAAGAACCGAGAAGGCAGTCGGTCTAAGATAAAAGCATGTCAATATGTGAAAAGACGTTCCCATAATAATAATTCATGCATTGCATCTGTTTTAATTATTGCTTGCATCATTGAATGTTGATGTGTGGTGTGTTATTATGAAATTGTTTATAGATGAATTAGTCTCACAGAGAGAGACAGTTATGGTGAGAAAGAAACAGAGAATGATAAGAACCATCTAGATGATGGACTTTATGATGTGAACCTTATTACGAGGTACTTATGAGATAATTGATGGTATTAAGGTGAACCAATGAATGAAAAGAATAGTTTGATAGAGAATAAATCTTATGACATGCGTAGTGATAGTAGAAAGTTATCATCAAGTTATGTGAAATATAAATGATTAAATCTTAAAGAGCTATTGTGCGAACTGAATGCTTTTAGTAAATTTAATTCACTGAGCTTGTGAAGCTCACCCCTCATTGTACAATGATTTCAGGTAGCAGACAGGACAAATAGTCTGAAATTATTTTCTGTAAGTCACGTACGTGTCAACATCCTCAGACTAATGAGAAAATAAAAGTAAAAATTTATTTGTAAATATTCATGCATTTTACGTTATATATGTTTAAGTTAAAGATCAAATCGATGTATCTTCCCTGTTGAGGGTTGAGGATTGATGCAAAAGAATTTTTATTAGTATTATTTTTATTGTTGTGTATATGTGTCGTGCTGGGATTTTCAAAATGTGACAACACTGTCTCGTGGGTGGCCAACCCGAGATGGGTCGTTACACAACATAAGCGAGATCTAGGTTTCAATTTGGTGCGCTCATGAGGCTGAAGGAGAACAAAACAGGCACAACCAAATACCTTAAGAGTGCTATAATCAAGAGGGTGACCATAGAGACGCTCAAAAGGTGATTGATTCCCAATTATGGGAGAAGGTACACAGTTCTTGGTGTAAACAGCTGTAAGAGCAGCTTCACCCCAAAAATGTTCAAGACATGAAGTGGATATGAGAAGAGCACGGGCGGTATTGAGAATGTCTCGGTGTTTGCGCTCAGCACACCCATTTTGTTGAGAGGTGCCCGGACATGAATGATGAGGAAGAGTGCCATGTTGGCGAAGAAAGTTAAGGACGCTAGAGTTTGTGTATTCAGTAGCATTGTCAGCGCGAAACACTTTGATATTGCAAGAAAATTGAGTTTTGACCATGGTAGCAAAATCAAAGTATAATTGGGGTAATTCAGATCGACTACACATAAGAAATATCCAGGTGTAACGGTAGTAATAGTCAACAAAAATGACAAAATATCTAGACCATCCCATAGTAGCAGTGGGAGACGGACCCCAAACATCAGAGTGAATTAAGTCAAATGGTGTAGAAGAAAAAGAATCATTTTTGTGAAATGGCAATGCCGATTGTTTGGCAAGTTAACAAGGAAGACAATCAAATTGTTCTTTATTAATAAGCCCTAAATGACCACTAGACACTAAGGATTGAAGATGACTGACAGAAGCATATCCCAGATGAGAATGCCAGAGACTGACGGATTGGGTAGATGAGACTAGGGTTGCTGTTTGAACTGATGTGGAGAAACATGATGGAATATGAAGATTAATTAGCTCAAAAAGTTGTCCAACCTTACAGCCTATCCCAAGAGTTTGTCCCGTCTTTGGATCCTGCACATAACAACAAGAAGTAGAAAAAAGAATAGTTAGACCGAAGTCACATAATTGACTAACATATATGAGATTGAGAGTGAGTTAGGGAATACAATAAGTATCAGGAGAGAAGTGTTTAATGTTGCAATTTTTCTGATATGACTCATGGTCATGGGAGAACCATCAACAATTTGAATAATTAGAGTATGATTAAAAAGACGTTTGGTGGAAAAGATAGTAGAATCAGGAGTCATGTGATTACAACATGTAGAGTCAAAGAACCAAGATGAATTACCTGAAGTGGTTGACATAGCAGTAGAAGGTAGATTACCAGAATGAACAAGGACTTGTTTGAAAATTTCCTCTTTGTCAAAGGCAATAAATGTTTCAATGGAAGCAGTGGATGATGAACTTTCAGCAGTAGTGGCAGCAGATCTAGAAGGAGTACCGCGAGACATGTATTGCTAAGAATGTCTGTTGGGGGTTGGAAACAATCATGCTGAAGATGACCAGGGGCTTGCTTCTTACAGAATTGACAAACGCGAACCGGAGACATTGATGGAGAATAAGACTCCGATTATAGTGACGTCGATGGAGTGACGGCTGAGGTGACGTCGATGGAGCGGTGGCTGAAGATGACAAGGGGCTTGCTTCTTATAGAATTGACAAACTCGAACCGGGGATGTCGATGGAGAATAAGACTCCGAGTAACGTCGATGGAGCAGTGGCTGAGATGACTTCGATGGAGAATAAGACTCCGACTATAGTGATGACCCGGTAGGTATGAAGAGGATATACAAGAAGTCTTTCTGATGTGAAGGATATATTAATAGTGGCAATCACAGAGCATACTCAACTCTTGATATACTGAAAATCACTAAAAACATTACTCTAATACCAAGTTGAATTTAAGAGATGAAATGAGACAAACAAAAAGAAGATAATTATATTGAATGATGCGATTTGCTTACAATGGAGATATCCTATTTATAACCTAACCTAAAGAGAATATTTTTCATTTTAATCGATGTAGGACTAACATATACATTGTATATATATATTATCAGTTATTATCATAATCATGCATTTGTCAAAATTTTTGTGACTGGAATATAACACTAATATGCAAATTTATTTTGAAAAGAAGAAAAGATTACGAGAGAGAAAAAAGACCTCATGTCCATCGTTACCATCACCATCATGAATAAATGATCACGATTGACCCCGCAAAGAAGTACAGTACTTAACTGTAGAGATATTTATTTTCTTTTATGGAAATTAATAGTTGAGCTTATTAGTAGCTTTTACTAGCTAGAGTTAACCTCTCTAAGTGCAATATCGATTGACATAGCAAACCCCACATTGAATGCCACGCGGTTTTGTGAGGCAGAGGAGGTATTGGCACAACTGACTTTGGCTGGCCCTTGAATTAATGCATTTGCTGTTATCTTTTTGACTCTTTTTTCGGGCACCCTTTTGCTACTTTTAGGTCAGCGTCTCTTCTCACTCCTAACTTCTCTTTTCTATATATGCAAGACCCAAAGTACTACCCTTGCATTAGACCTTTGTCTCGGCTAGCTTTAATTAGCCAAGAATAAAGTTGGGGAAAAAGCAATAAGCAGGTGATTAATAAGAGAGCCGCTAGATACGGAAAACATTTAGAAAGAAAGTAGTAGTATTTGTTGATCAGCTCTGAAAGAAATTTAAGAGATTGATTAAGAGAAAATATATTGAAACAAGAGAGTATGGGAAGACCTCCTTGTTGTGACAAAGTAGGGGTCAAGAGAGGGCCATGGACTCCTGAGGAAGATATCATTTTAGTGTCCTACATTCAAGAACATGGCCCTGGTAATTGGAGGGCAGTTCCTATCAATACAGGTAATTTGATTTCTTTTAGGTCACTCATTATTTATTAAATGGTAATTAATATTTAATTATTTGGTTTTCCATCTGGTTGATCATTAGGGAAATGAAATTAAAAGATCATAGTTTTAAACTATTTTTTTTCATAATTTTGTGATTTAAGTTAAATGGTTTCGAAATGGCCAAACGGATAGTTTTGAAATGAATTGTTAAGTGAGGGTTTTGATGATCTAGTTAATTGTACTAAAGTTTTCTTCTGTGGGGTTTTCAGGGTTGCTTAGATGCAGTAAAAGTTGCAGACTTAGATGGACTAATTACCTCAGGCCAGGGATCAGACGTGGTAACTTCACAGACAATGAGGAGAAGATGATTATCCATCTCCAAGCTCTTTTAGGCAATAGGTAATTAACCCCTCTATCTCTCTGAGATCTCACTCTTCATCTTGGTTTCTTAAGAAGTTTTTTTATCAGCGCAAGTGTGAAAAAGTTGTGGCTTTGTTAGATTCCGTACGGAATAATTATATATGAAGATGGTTATTTCATGATTTTTATGTGTTGTGGGGTATGTGTAATGGGAAATGATCCTCTGAAGTTGGGATCTATTTTCTTGGTGTTGCCGACTGGATTTAAAAGTCAATTCATCAAAAAATTGAAAGTCAGATGTTGAATTTAGTGATGATCAACAACACCAACAGACCATACAACTACTGTAGAAAGTATCCTTTCTCATGTTTACTGTTTATTTTGAAAGGGCATAAAATGGTTACTTTCTAAAGGGTAATTAATGGGACATTGAATATGGTGGCAGATGGGCAGCCATAGCTTCATACCTTCCTCAGAGGACAGACAATGACATCAAAAACTATTGGAATACCCACTTGAAGAATGTTGTTATTTGCTTAAGTTTCAAACATGTCCAAACATGGTCTAAGGTTGGTTAATGTCCAAACCAATTGTGGGATATCAAAGTTCAGCAAGTTATAAGGTTGCACACATGTGTGTGCTTCAATTTTGAGCATAGGAAGGTCAGGCACACTGCTGTGGAAGTTTCTGCTCACAGGCAGGAGGTGTGCGCACAGCATCAGGTGGCTGCAGCATCAGGTCACGCCGCAGCACACAGCACCACACCAAAACACACAGCATCACTTGGAGATTGATGTAGGGCTGAGATTAAAGGAAGAACATGATCAAAGGGAGGATAATGACTCACAAGAATGTCCAAGAATTAAGAGGCTATAAAAGGGGTTCTCAAGGCCTCATTTCATAAGATAATACAAGATACAAAAACACACATACAAAAGAGTTTTGTGACATTGTGAGATCATTGTAAACACTAAGAGAGAATTTTGTAAAGAGACATAAACACAAGAGGGACTCTTGTAGTGAGGCTGGTTGTAATTAGATAGAGAGAGTATAGATTAGATTAGAGAACATTGTTGAGTTCTCATCTTCTTCCTTCTCTTCTTGTTTCTTCAAGAACTTGGATTCTTGAAGAGGATTGCTGTAACTTTGTAAGAACCATTGAGATAGTGCAGAGAGTTCGGAGGAACTCACGGGGACGTAGGCACATTGCCGAACCTCGACAACAAATTACTTGTCTTCTTTCTTTCTTTGATTTTCTGTTCTTGAGTTCGATTGCTGAAATTCTTTCTACAAGTCATTCAAGACTTGGGTGTTTGGAAGATCACCACCTGGGCATCTTGTCAAGGTGATTTCCAACAGTGGTATCAGAGCACAGCAGCTGGTTATCGGAACAAGAAGTAGAAGGTACGGAGCCAAGACTCCAAGAATCAAAGATCAAACTTCTTGGGTGAATCAAGAACGGTTAAAGATCAAGATCCGGTCGTGTTCTTAAAGGTTGATTCAAGAACGGTGTTAAAGATCCATCTTCGATCTGTGTTCTTGAGGTTAAAGAAAGTAGTTGTGGTTAGTGCACAAATCTGGGATCTTGTCCGCAAAAGATGGCTTCAAATTTCTGTGTGGAGAAGTTTGATGGAAAGGGAGACTTTACCCTATGGAAGCGGAAGATCAAGGCGGTTCTAATGCAGCAGAAAGTGGACTTGGCTATTGGAGAAGATGATGCTTTTCCAGCAAGTGTCACGGAGGACCAGCGGACCGAGATGAAGAAGATGGCCTACAGCACCATTTTCTTGCACATGTCGGATAGTATCACAAGGGAGTGCGGAGACTCGGAGGATCCGGCTGTCATATGGAAGAAACTAGATAAGTTGTTTATTACCAAAACTCTTCCTAACAAAATTTATCTTCTTAAAAGAATCTTTGCTTTTAAAATGGACCATAGTAAGGAGTTGCAAGATAATCTTGATGTCTTTAACAAGCTAGTTCAAGATTTGAATAGCTGTAGCATTACTTTTCCGGATGAACAATTGGCTGTCATTTTATTAAATTCACTTCCAGATTGCTTTGATAATTTGATTAATGCAATTGAGTATGGAAGGGATTCTTTAACAAAGGAGATTGTGATCAATGCCATAAGGGCACATGATTTTAAAGCCAAGATGAAGGAGGCATCAAGTGGTGAAGGGCTGTTCGTAAGAGGAAGGCCAGCAGCTCGGAATGGCAGTAGCACTTATGGCAGCTACCGGGAGAAATCAAGAGGTAGAGGGCAAAGCCATGGGAGATCTCACTCCAAGACAAGATATGGAGGAGGAAAGAGATGCTTCTACTGCAACAAGGAGGTTCATTTCAAGAAAGATTGCAAGAAGAGGATATGGGATGAGAGGAGAAGTCATACCAACAATGGAGAAGCTTCGGTTGCCAAAGGAGAACAGCAAGATGATGTTCTTGTTGCATGCTCAAATGTGAGCAGGAGGCAAGGCAGCGGAAAGTGGATTCTTGACTCCGGGTGCACCTATCATATGTGCCCTCACAAAGAATGGTTCAAGAATTTCAAGGAGATCAATGAGGAAAGAGTCTTCTTGGGGAATGACAATTCTTGCCAAGTGAGAGGGATTGGAGACATCCAATTGAGGATGTTTGATGGAGTCATAAGGCTGCTGCGAAATGTAAGATATTTTCCAGACTTGAAGAGGAACTTGATCTCATTGGGGCAGCTGGACTCCATGGGGTACACATGCAAATTAGAGGGAGGAAAGATCAAGGTGGCCAAGGGATCTTTGGTAGTGATCAAGGCAGCAAGAAATGATGGACTTTATGAGATGATCGGAGAAACAGAAACCAATGATCAAGCAGCAAGCTTGATGGCTGAGCTGGATAAGGCAGCCCTTTGGCACACTCGCTTGGGACACATGAGCGAAAAAGGCCTGCAAGTGCTTAGCAAGGAAGGTCTACTTGGTGGTGACAAAGTAGAAAAACTGGATTTCTGTGAGAGTTGCATTCTTGGGAAGCAACACCGGGCCAGCTTTAACACCGGAGTGCACAAGTCTAAGGGGATTCTTGATTACATTCATTCGGACCTTTGGGGACCAGCAAGAACACCAACACAGGGAGGTAACTTTTACTTTCTGTCTTTAATTGATGATTATTCAAGAAGAGTGTGGATTTATTTGCTTAGGAATAAATCGGATGCCTTAAATAAATTTGTTGTGTGGAAGAAATTGTTGGAAACCCAAACTGGTAGGGTAGTTAAAGCTTTAAGAACCGATAATGGCTTAGAATTTTGCAACAAGGATTTTGATAAATTCTGTGAATTAAATGGCATTCTAAGACATAGAACGGTTGCAAAAACACCCCAGCAAAATGGAGTTGCTGAAAGAATGAATCGAACCCTTATGGAAAAAGTTAGGTGCATGCTAATAGGATCCGAGTTACCAAAATATTTTTGGGGAGAAGCTGTAGCTACAGCTGCATACTTAGTGAATAGATCACCCTCTAGAGCAATAGAGCTCAAGACTCCCATGAAGATGTGGAGTGGAAAACCCCCTGAATTAAGCAACCTTAGGACTTTTGGATGTGCAGCATATGCACACCAAAAGGAGGATAAACTTGACCCTAGGTCTAGAAAATGTGTATTTCTAGGATATAGTGATGGGGTTAAGGGATATAGGTTGTGGTCCTTAGAAAAGAAGGGCATGAAACTGATTATAAGTAGGGATGTTGTCTTTAATGAATTATTATTTCCCTACTTGGAGAAAACTAACCCTGCAGGGGCTAGTGAGCAAACCAATTCAGAAATTGTTGAGCATCACATCAAAGAGCACTCGGTTCAGGTAGAGCAGAGGAGGCAAGAGGGTTCAGACCAGGTAGAGCCCTTGGAAGAAGGCCAAGAAGCTCAAGAAACTCAAGAAGAGGCTGAACAAGAAGTAGTTGATGTAGTAAATAACTACCAGCTCATAAGAGACCGGGAAAGAAGAGTGGTTAGACCACCCTTGAGATATGGGTTTGCAAATGCTGTAGATGCAGAAGCTCCTTGGATAGAAGGAGGGATGGCTGAACCAGAAACTTACACGGATGCCATGGAGTGTAAGGATTCGTCAAAGTGGCAGCTGGCTATGGAGGAAGAAATGGATTCTTTGATGAAGAACAACTCTTGTGAGCTGGTGCCAAAACCAGAAAAACAGAGAGTGGTGGATTGTAGGTGGCTCTACAAGATCAAAGAAGGGAATACTCCAAGAGATGAAGTCCATAACAAGGTTAGGCTGGTGGCGAATGGGTTCACAAGGAAGGAAGACATAGATTTCACAAGAACTTTCTCACCTGGACACAAGGTGGAGAAGATGGTGAGTATCCTCATCTATGTCATTAATGGGCTGTTGGTTTGGAACAGCAGGGAAAGGATGGAAAGGTTTACATCTCAACTTAGTGAGGAGTTCGAGAGGAAGGATCTCAGCCTTGCACAAAAGATCCTTGGGATGAGAATCATCCAAGAAAAGGAGAGAAGCCGATTGAGGGTTTCTTTGGCAATTAGTATTTTCAGCAAAATTGTGAGTAATCCCGGAAAGAAGCATTGGCTTGGGATGAAGTGGTTGCTGAGGAACAAAGAGGCTCAGTGGCAGCCAATGGTAGCACTCTCAACAACCGAGGCTGAGTACATAGTTGCTACAGAGGCCATTAAGGAAGCTATGTGGTGCAAAGGGTTGCTTGAAGAGTTGAAGGTACTGGATGAGTAGGTTGTGGTATTTTCGGATAGTCAAAGTGTCTTGCACTTGTGTAAAAATCCAGTGTTCCATGAGAGGACAAAGCACATGGATGTTCGGTATCATTTCATTCGGGAAAATGTTATGAAAGGATGCATCCATGTGGACAAGGTTGCCACGGAAGAAAATCCTGCTGACTTGGGTACTAAAGTCTTACCTCTGAGTAAGTTCAATCATTGCCTTGAATTACTTAGGATTGGAGTGGGTTAATTGGTAACTCAATATGAGTTTGGATCCCGAAACTTTCTGCACAATGGTTCAGGTTTTGTTTTTTTTTTTTTTTTTTTTTTTTTTGAACACTTAGACAAAAGTAGAGATTGTTGTTATTTGCCTAAGTTTCAAACATGTCCAAACATGGTCTAAGGTTGGTTAATGTCCAAACCAATTGTGGGATATCAAAGTTCAGCAAGTTATAAGGTTGCACACATGTGTGTGCTTCAATTTTGAGCATAGGAAGGTCAGGCACACTGCTGTGGAAGTTTCTGCCCACAGGTAGGAGGTGTGCGCACAGCATCAGGTGGCTGCAGCATCAGGTCACGCCGCAGCACACAGCACCACACCAAAACACACAGCATCACTTGGAGAGTGATGTAGGGCTGAGATTAAAGGAAGAACATGATCAAAGGGAGGATAATGACTCACAAGAATGTCCAAGAATTAAGAGGCTATAAAAGGGGTTCTCAAGGCCTCATTTCATAAGATAATACAAGATACAAAAACACACATACAAGAGAGTTTTGTGACATTGTGAGATCATTGTAAACACTAAGAGAGAATTGTGTAGAGAGACATAAACACAAGAGGGACTCTTGTAGTGAGGCTGGTTGTAATTAGATAGAGAGAGTATAGATTAGATTAGAGAACATTGTTGAGTTCTCATCTTCTTCCTTCTCTTCTTGTTTCTTCAAGAACTTGGATTCTTGAAGGGGATTGCTATAACTTTGTAAGAACCATTGAGATAGTGCAGAGAGTTCGGAGGAACTCACGGGGACGTAAGCACATTGCCGAACCTCGACAACAAATTACTTGTCTTCTTTCTTTCTTTGATTTTCTGTTCTTGAGTTCGATTGCTGAAATTCTTTCTACAAGTCATTCAAGACTTGGGTGTTTGGAAGATCACCACCTGGGTATCTTGTCAAGGTGATTTCCAACAAAGAAGAAGCTGAAAAAGCTCCAAGCAACTGATCCCGAAGATCACTCTGTATCATCACAGCCTAACTCTAGAGTTCAGTGGGAGAGAAGGCTACAAAATGATATCCACATGGCTAAGCACGCTCTATGTGAGGCCTTGTCCCCAGAGAAACCAAGCTTCTTTTTACCAGATCAGTTGAAACCCTCTAATGGGTACTCTGGAAAACCAGCCCAATCATCAACAACTTATGCATCAAGCACTGAGAATATTGCTAAGTTGCTAGAAGGGTGGATGAGGAATCCACTGAAACCAGCTTGTAGTAACTCAGATTCATTCATCAACATTGCTGGAACTGAGTCTGCCTCTAGTACTGAAGGCTGCACTCATAGCAAAAGCAAAGTAGCAGACAACAATGGCATTGAATTATCAGAGGCGTTTGAATCAATATTTGGTCTTGATTCTTTTGATCACTCCAATTCTGATTTCTCCCAATCTATGTCCCCTAAGGCTAGCCTTTTCCAAGATGAGAGCAAGCCAGATACCAGCTGCTGTGCCCAAGTGCCACTGTCTATTTTTGAGAAATGGCTGTTTGATGATGCTGCTACACAAGGGAAAGATAATTACCTTGATATCACATTAGATGAAAACACTAATTTTATCTAAAGGGGGAGGTAGTTCTTGTTTACTAGGAGTAATTTTCAGGGCATTTTGTTGGGATTACTCTTTGGATCTTAATTGGTTAATTAGTTTTTAATTTGAGGTCTTGTACTGATAGAATGTCAAGACCTTAAGACAGAGAGAGATTGTCGTCACCCCTTTAGTGGTAGAACAGAAGTGTAAATTCACATTGTTATACCAACTGTGTTGAGATATTGCAGTAAATCAAAATCAATAGCTCTAACTAAAGTTACCTCAA
This sequence comes from Bretschneidera sinensis, assembly GCA_023935145.1. Classification (NCBI taxonomy): domain Eukaryota; kingdom Viridiplantae; phylum Streptophyta; class Magnoliopsida; order Brassicales; family Akaniaceae; genus Bretschneidera; species Bretschneidera sinensis. The sequence goes on from CM043701.1 coordinate 43,397,743, forward strand.
TAGATAACTAGTCAATTACCCATTAAGATTAATATTTTTGACCAAATTATTCCCATGTAAATTTACAGTTCATTGATCTTACCATAACTTGGATAAGAAAAGTAAAAAGACAAAAAAAGATTAATGAATATTATAGATAGTAATGGATAAGTAAATGGATGAGCAACTTAGCACTTAAGACTGGACACGCTTTTAATTTATTGGTGTGATGAAATAATTATAGTTTGACTTTTGTTTCTTGTGAGCTTCTGCATGCAAGAAGTAATAAAGTTTAGTTTAACCACTACAAAGAAACTTTGATTATAGATAGTCAATTGAAGTAGAGAGGTAGCATTAGTTAGGCTGACTAGGACTTGTATGTGAATTTAAAATTGTGATGTAAACTCCCAGCTAAAATTGGGGCAAGTTTTAGTAATTGTTGTTGATTTTGTGCATATGAAAAGTTAGGCCACATCCAACAGGGATAGTATGGATTGGTTTAGATTGGGTTAATTTAAAAAATAATCTAATCTAATTATATTTGGTTAAAAAAATCTCAACTTAATTCAATCAATGAATCCATCCAATATAAATCCAACCTAACCCAAATCCATTTCAAATGGTTTGGGTAATTGATTTAGTATTTTTTTTCTCTTAAAATTAATGCAAACATATTACATAAGAAAAAATATTTTACTACAATTACTCATCATTCATTAAATCCAAATCATACAAAATTTATTAAATCTTACATGTCATCATTTATAAATTAAGTATCTTAAATCACTTAGCTTCAAACAACTTTAATTTAATACAAGCCATAAAAAAGTAAATAAAAATTAGATTTTAAAGGTGTTTGATCAATCCAGTTCTTCAAGGTTTCAACATTAGTATACACAAGGTCATAGAATCTCCATAACCAAGTTCCATCATACCAAAAATAGAAAGTGAATGAATAAGATAAACAAATCAATTCAATAAACTTTTGGAAAGCATATTGAAAATCTTAAAGAAATACTTTCATAAGAACAGACAGTCTTCTCTAACCAAAGAGTATTACAAAGAAACATGGTCCTTACATGTTTAAATTCTAATTGGCCTTTTTTTTTTTTTATGAAAGTTAGCATTTTTTATTGGAGAGCTTCTAAAAAATGAAATGAGAATATATATATATAAACACACAAGAAACATATATTGAATCCAAACTAACTTACCAAAACATGAATGTGGTCCATTAATTTTTAAAGTAGATACATTTTAAATATATATAAAATATATTTATATAGTGATCAGGTTACTAGTTTGGGTTAGGTTAAAATTTTTTAACCCGTTACCTAACTCAACCCACCGAGTTCAAAAAATTTTCAACCCAAACCCAACTTAACTTTTGAAAACTTCAATCCAACCCAACCCATTACACTGGTTTGGATTGAGTTAACAGATCCACCGATTTTCATACTCACTCATAATTTTAGATGTGATTTTTATCATGTTAGAAAATAGTTGGGGGCACGTAAATATCTCAAAAGTATATGCTAATAGTTATTCTTTTACATACAGTTTAATTGCTAAATTTTGTATAAGAACCCAAATTTAGCGAACGGAAATTTTTTTAATGAAAGTTACACAAAGACCTAAATGTTGGCAAAGCATTGGATAAAGAAGAATTAATGAAAAAGAGACGAAAACACATCCAAAGGATTTTTATGTGTGATATTGTTAAAATAGAGTTTAAATATCATTACCAAAAAGTTTAGATCTTTGTGCATCTTCAAAAAAAAAAACACGAAAAGAAAAAAGTGATCTTTCCATGTATCAGATCTCCACCAAGCAAAGATAGCAAGCAAAATTATGAATGAGGAATGCGAGAATGCTTGAATGATTTCAACTAAGATCATAGAGTGGCTTAGGATTCGAGTCTTTACCATACGCTTGATGGTGTTGAAGTCATACTTTGGTTCAGTCTGTCTTGAGAGACGATTCCTCCGTCTAAGCACTTTTGTCAAACTCCCCAGTGAATATGGGGTTGACCAGCCCTCCATACCTTTTCTGTTTAGAAAAAGAAATAACTAAGATCACAGGATGCTCTTGTTATTTTGAGTCGTGTGTGTAAATTGTTTTTCCAGTTGTGAAAGACCTTACTGGCAGAAAAAGCTTTGGAAAACTGCATATATATTAACTGGTCTTAAATGCACATGTGAAATCGTTTTAATTTTACTTGTTTTTACAAGTTGGACTAGCTTTTCCTGGCCATACAGCCTGAAAGCAATACCTACTGTAAAGCCATAGGAAGAACCGTAAGCCCCTCATGAACACTATTAAGTGGAGTATATCCCACAAGTAGTAGCAACACATCAAATAAAGGAGCAACTTTTTTTAGTTTGTGACGATTGTAATCCGAATTGAATTCAAGATATTATCTTTACAAAGAAGGTCGTGGATCCATTGAATTAAGCTCGACACAAAGAAAATGTAGGAAATTTGGGTCGGGTTAGGCACTCATGATGAGCGATCTGACCCGCTTGTTTAACTTTGAACCAAGGACATGAATGAAACCATTCAACTCTTGGTTGAATCCATGCATCTCTTAGTTGTTTTTAACTGAAAATAACCACCATCTCTCTGCAATATATATATATGCAAGAAAAAGCTACTGGAAACTCTATTTCTAGAGAGAGAAGATCTTCTTTCTCTAGAGAGCCAAAAGGGTTCTTGGGTGGTTAAAACAAGTATGTTTTCCGATTTCGCGATTACACACACTACTTTTGGCGAGACTGAAGAGAGAAGACAAGGAGAGAAGTCCAAGATACTAGAAGTTTTCGGGTCGAATCGATAAGTACCTGTTAATCCGTTGCATAACTCTTTTACATTGGTATCAGAGTATGGTTATATTTTCTTTGGGTTAATAAACAATTCATGAATAAGAATTCGTGTGTAGAATTGATAGAAAATACATGTAAAATCATAAAACCCTAAAATATGAAGGGTTGGTGATTGAAAATGGAAAATCATTCAATTATCAATATTATGAGGTAATTTTCTAGAATAATGTAGTTTATTATGTGTGTTAAATCTGAAAAATATGGTATGCTAACTCTCAAAGATGAGAGAGAAAAATGGAACCCTAGTTCGTAAACCCGAAACTTTGTAAAATTCTTATAAATTGTACATTTAGATTCATGACACAAGATTTATATGATTAGAAAGATAATTTCATAAGCTTTCCAACGATATATTATATAAATTTTTTAGTTGATTGTAGAGAGAGATAAAGGGCCTGAAAGTTTGGCCATTTTCAGCCAAATTCATAAGTCTAGAGGTTGACCTCTAGAACAGTATGTCCCACGAGCAGGAGAGAGAATGAACACACTCTCCTAATTTTCCCGTGACCAAAACGTGAAACCGAGACCACCAATGTGATCAACATGGCCAGACAAAAAGTTCACCGCCGGTCCGGTCATCAAACGATGTCTCTAGAGTGGTGCGTGGGGCTCCTTGCTGACTGTTTGAAACATATGTTTTTACAAAAAGATTACTGACGTGTGGTCGACGCGTGACGGATGCCGACAGAGTCTCCAACAAACTGGAAAATTCTATTTTATTCAGAAAAATATTTCTGGTTTTTCTATAATTTTTTTTGAAAATTAATTATTCACGGATTATTTATTATTAATTTTTTATTAAAATATTAAAAAATAGAAAATTTCCAAAATTCAATTTTGCACAATTTTGAGTTTGGAAAAGTTATTTTTTTAGTGTAAAATTACTTTTAATGGGCTCAATATCCAGTGGGAGCTCATGAAAACTCCTGAATTTTTGTTTTTCTCTATAGTTAAAAAAGAATTCGATCGAGATTGCATGCACATATATTTGTTGTTATGTGAATAAATTTAATAATTGATAGAGTATTAATTTAAAATATGTACAAATGTTAATTACTCTAAGATGTAATAAAAAAGCTACTTCTATTAGAGTTTCTTAATTATGAAAATGATCTATAACCTATAATGAATAAGCACATAATTGTAGTGGAAATGAAGTGGGATAAAGTTATAGTTGAAGATCTCACTGTTTCTAAATGTCTTATGGCTCAAGTTCTGTTCAAGTCCTTTTGGGTGATGAATATGAAACTGTGAAAACTACTCTAAGGCACGACCGAAGGTTTCTAAGGTTGCTAGTGAGTTGGAATTGGCAGAAGAGTGGCGTCTTCTTTTAGGAATGAGGTGTGCTGTTGTGTTATCATAGTTTCCAAATCTCTGTAGTGCGAGACATTTAAGTTTTTTGTAGGAAAGAGGGATCATTTGATGATTAAGATAGGAAAACAAATAATATATGAGAAAATAAGCTTCTTTGGTCATACAAATTACAAATTACTTAAAAGATTACAAAAGTAATCAACATTTGACCAAGAAATTACCTATTACAATCTTTTCTAATAAGACAAAAGAGTAGACAATGCTAGAAGCTTGTGTTTTGTTAATGAATGAATCTAAATTAATGAAATGAAACTTAGATTTTTCTTTTGTACATATTTTGTTTGCATGATGAATGAAATAAATTGCTTTCGTTCAAGAATGCTTTATTATTTATGTTCTTGATCATGTAATATGCATGTTATATAATGTATTTAATATACTTGAACTAAGTGAGAGTTCTAGGTTGGTAGAGTTGAGATGAATTCTCACCTAGGACTTAAATTTTGCGCAAATTAGACTAAATTTATGATGATTAAACTTTTGTACATGGGAGATGATTGGGAGCATTGCGAACTTTTGATTCCATGTCTTAAGTAAAATTATCATCAAATTTGCTGCAAAATAAATGTGTGTGAATAAGGTTATGAGTGTGCTAGTATTTGATTACTGATATGTCTCCATGTAGTTATTTAGATCATGGCTTTGAATCCTAAGACTGTAAATGTTGAGTTGAATGATTATGAAAAACTGAATGGTGAAAACTTTGAAGTTTGGCACCAAAAGGTTCAATGCATCCTTGAAGCACTAGCTTTTAACGAAGTCGTCAACTACACCATGAGTGAACCTGAGTGAGGAACTTTTGCTCAAAGTGAAAGAGATCATGAAATTTATGAATCTTGGAAGATGAATGATAGTATTGCTCGCATGGTGATGTTGAGTAATATGCAAGATGATCTTGCATATGAGTATGTGAAGTATGACAACGTTCAAGAAATCTTGGTTGCCTTGAAAAAGAAATATGAGGGATTCTCTACCAAATCTCTACCAAATAGAGGTGTTTCATTGGCAAATTTTGCACATATAAGAAGCGTTTAGATCATTCAATAAGGCAACACCTTATTGAGATGTCAAACATGATAAAGAAAACTAAGGCCAAAGGTTACCCCTTAACTGATGAGCAAGAGGTTCATCTAGTAATTCAATCTCTACCTAAGGAATGTGAGCACATAAAAGCTGAGATAACGCGTAATAAGAAACTTAAAAGTTTTGATGACATTATGCGTCACCTAGAACTTAAAGATGAGCACTTTGAGGCTGGTAGATATTCAAATCAAACTTGTGTTGTTGAATCCAGCTTACATAAGGCTCTAGGCTTAAAACATGAGAAAGGTAAAGAGAATGTTCTGGCACTGAAGAAGACCAAGAAACTAAAAAGGGGTAAGTGCGGTGGTAAAAAGGACAAGATTAAAATGAGCTACTACAATTGTGGTGAGTTGGGTCACTTCGCTCATGATTGCACCGAGCTGAAGAAGGTGTGGGGTACCGTTACATCTGACAAAGTGCACATTGGATATATGTGAGGAGAAACTTAAGAGTTGAAGACAAGGGTTATGACACCTATCAGCTAAGGTTAACTAGTGGTCAAACCTGAGTCGTACTAATGTCCTATATGTACTTTAATTTGACGGTGTTCGTTTTTGTGTTTAGTCGTTCTAGGTTTAGTTTTCATGTTATTTACTTTGATGTTGAGTTGATATATTATTAGAAGAAGACTTCTTTGTTGTGTTGATATATTAAATGGTTCCAAAACACTTTGATTTGTTTTGTGTTTTGTAATATAATTAGAATTGTGGTTGTTTTTATATAATTGCATCTCTTTTCAGTATAAATTATTGATATGAAACTATTTGCCAAGCCAAACTAGATCACATTGGGTTTAAAATAATTAAATTGTTTGACTAGTGACAACATGTTAGTCACTAGTTTTATTATTGCCTACATGTGAACTTTGTATAGCTAATAAAACAACTAAGAACCATTTGATACAGAACTAAGATCTCATTGTTAGTAATTCATTTAGACTTTTGTGGTCCAAAAGAATTGATTTAGGACATTTTTTGAAAGGGTTTTAGAAAAGAGTTGTTCATTCCTTAAATTTTTTGCAACAAATTGTTGTTGCAGAGATATAGAATATGACACTGTTATAAATGGTTAAGTTATTAGCGTGATCTATCTTTATTGAGATGCCTTATTAATTGCTGCATGTATGCTTAACCATGTACCTTTTTCAATAAGTTACTTCTATTTATTTGATTATGAATGGGTCTGATACATGCTCTAAGTCAATTGATGACAGAAGTGTATCTTTAGTAAATATTGATGACACTTTAAAAGGATATGTTTATTGATAAATAAGCAACTAGAAGTTTGATTGAAATTGATAGAAGCAATGTACTAAAATTAATTTTCCCCTAGATAGGGTTAGATCATTAAGTTTTTTTTTTTTGGCTCTATGAGATGAAAGATTCTAGTTATGTTAGCGCATCAAATCAATAAGATGAGGTTAACTAGGTTATTCTTAAACATTATCAACCTAGTGGGAGCGATACATTGATTGACAATTCTATTTGAGGTCTGTTTGAGGCTTATCTCTAGAATCATAATTGCGTAAAAGAAATTGGAAAATAATCATTTTTTTATATGATCTTAAGAGATAAGTCTTTTAGGATCATCCCTAGAAAAGAAAATGAATTAAAAAATAGAGAAAATACTGAAGTTTAGAGAAAACTAATCATGTAGAGAAAATACTTGAGTTTAGAGAAAACTAACCATGTTTGGAATGTGGTCAAACTCTTAGCTATTGTAGGGTAAATGAGAACAAGTGAGTTCTCAAGATCACCCAAAAAACAATAGATGAATGAGTTTAATTGAGAGGTAGAATGCATGTTTAGTGGCGAAAGACTATATACTATAAAAAGGTGTAGCTTGTGAGATTTACCTTTATTCTCTCCATTCTAGTTATTATCACAAATCTGGGATTATGAAAGCACCATATGGACATTAAGCTTACATTTCTTAATGGGGAACTGGATGACTAAATCTACATAAAACTACTCATAGTTTTGCGTTAAAAGGCCAAAAGCGTAAAGTATGCTAGCTTCAATGTTTTTGTATATGGCTTAAAGTCTTCATCCAAATAGTGATATTTGAGATTTCATCAAATATGAAAACTTATGAGTTTGCATGATCGGTGAGAATCACTGTATGTATGTCACCATTTAAGAATGGTTGTTCTCTAATATTCTGTGTTGATATTTATTGGCTAAAAAGATAAAAAGGTTTGAGGATAAATTTGAAAAATTTTCATTCTGTGTTGATAATTTATTGGCTAAAAAGATGAAAAGGTTGTCACCATTTAAGAATGGTTGTTCTCTAATATTCTTTTTTTTTATAAAAAAAATGAAAGACATGAGAGAAGCTAGTTATATGTACTTGATTTGAAGATCTATAAAAATTATTTAGGGAATTTTTTAGCTCTGTCACAAAAGCCTTACACTAAAAAGATTCTTAAAAAGTTCAGTTTACATAATAGCAATCCCATAGACACCACTATATCAAAAGACGAAGGCCTCAACCTTGAATTATGTCTGAAACTCCATAAAAGAATAAAGAAATTAGAAGAGTTTCCTACTTTAGTACTAGTGAAAGCTTATTGTATGTCAGATGCACACTATGTCTTATATTTGCTAAGCCTTGTAGCCAATGAATAGTCATAAATGGAAAAAAATATAAATAATGGTCAATGGGGATTCACATATGCCTAAGAGCACTGAAAATGACTAGCCATGGAGGCTGAGATCCTAGCTTATTCTGCTACAGTGTAAAAAGTAGTATAGCTTAAGAGATTCTTTGAAACCTCGGAATTGTCGCTAATGTCTTGGAATTAGTGGCAGTCAACTTTGATAGTCAAGTTGATATTGCTTACATATGGGATCCTTAATATCTTGGGGGACCAAATATATTAATTGTAGATCGAGGTACAAATCCAAGAGGGGGATAAATTGGCTTTTAATTTTTTTTTGCAATTAACAAACAAGTTTTAATAATTTAATCAATTGAATGACATAATAAATTAAATTACTTAAAATTTAAAGAAGTAAAGAAAGAGAATATGCAAACTCTGTTTATAGTAGTTCGACAATATCAAAATCGCTCCGACCCTACATCTACTTTCTTCAAGGAATCTCCTTGAAGCAATCCACTAATGATTGTCAAGCAACTACATGGGTGTTGCTCAAACCTTACAAACACTCTCTTCCATAAGGAAGTTACAAGGAAGTGTCTAATGCCTAAACAATCTAAGAGTTATGCCAACTCTTTTTCTTTACAATTATTGATATTGAATGTAAAGGAAAAGAAGAAAAATAACAATAAATGCTTTATAAGATGAAAATTATCTCTCTTTTAAGAAAAAAGCTTAAAGAATGACTTACACATAATTTTTCAAAGCTTTTAAGAGTATTAATTAGCTATATAAGAAATTGAGTGTTCTTTCTTGTATTGAATGCTCATTTAAGAGGGGTATTTATAGTCTTGGATTTATATGGCCATTAGACACAAGTTGTAGTGGTTTAGAGAATTAAATGCCCAAGTCTCGCGTCTTAAACGGTCATATTTTCGAATTATCAGTCGATTGGGTTTTTGTACCAGTCGACTGGTTTATGCGAAAAATTAGATTTTTGGCATCAAATAAGTACCAGTCGATTGGGTCTTTGTACTAGTCTATTGGGTCAAAATCTAGAAGCTACTAACCCTTATACTAGTTGATTGGTTCAAAGACCTAGTCGATTGGGTTAACCCAAAACTCAATTTTCATGTTTTTAAAAGCAGTTTTGACTTAAAGATAATTTTAGATTATTTTTGTCAAAAAAAATTTGTAATCAAAATGAGTCAAAATTAAACTAGTTAACTAAAATTAAATATTTACAATTTGAATCAAGTACCTTAGAACCTAATCTAGATCTTCTATCTTCATTTAGTAATAGTACGTGTCGTATTTTGCACCTTGTTTATATAATGAATGCTTTTGCAACTTAAACACGTAGATAAAACTATTAGTACAATTTAAATAGTGTTTTGTCATAATTAAAATCAAATAAAGGTCAACAATTTCCCCCTTTTTAATGATGACAAAACCATAATGAGAACAAACAGTTTTAAAATCTAAGTGTTGGGTTTTTAAGGAAAAACAGACAGAGTTTCCTAAGTTTTTGTGATAAAAACTAACTTGTAATTCTTCAAAGGCAACCTAACCAAGCAATAATAGTAAATGAAATACTATCTTAAGCAGTTTTAACACGTTCGGAGCAATGCTTCCCCTAAATCTATGCATTATATCATTTACACATATTTTTCTCTTTTTCTCCCCCGTTTTGACTACAGCATAAAAGGGAGGGAAAAAAAATAGAAAAGAAGCAAGTAAAATACCATAGACAGAAAGATAAGGTAAAAACAAACCTGTATCCAAAAGCTGAGTTTAAACCGGAGATGTTAAGATCTCCTAGGCTGAATCAAAACTTTTACACGTAAGTTGAAACAGGTAAAGCTTAAAAATGAGCTATAAGTATTCCAAACATCCAAACATTATCCAAATAGAAAATAAACACATAAGATGATTAGACAATGAAAAAACAAACTTGCATATAAATTCCATACAAAATAGAGCAAAATAAGCTATCCTGAGAAGATCCAGAAATAAAATAGTTTAGACAAGTACATAAACCATGAATGCATGAAAAGTAAGGGAAAATGTTCTTGGAAATAGTTCATAGAGCTAAAAATGGATGAATGACATAAGATGAAGGACACAAGGAGCTCGAGAATTAGGGTTGTCACGGAGGAGATCTTGTATCTCAACCAATGAGCCTTTTGTGTGCTCCCGGATAGCTTAAAGTCATCGTGTAAAGTACCAAGATCATGACACATGAGATCCAGATATGTCCATATTAACTAAAAGCTCGAGTCAACGGAAGAGCTCAAATTCTAGAAGTCAGACTACATAGATACCTGAAGACTCGCTATGGCTTGAAGTAGGTCATCATTACCACTTCGACTAGCTGTTAAACTACCTTGTCCAAGATTCTGCTGACCAGCTTTTGGTTCTTCACTGTCCATCTCAAAAGGAGGAGCTTAATCCTCGTGGACTTCTTCTTCTTCATCACTGTCCCCATCAACAATTCTTATATTTTTTCCTTCCTTGGAGAGGACCTTGTTGTTTCGTAATGTGCACCCCATTTTCTTTAAAGATGAGACATTGATAATTTCATTAAGACCAATGTCTTGTGCCTCCAAGGAAGGAAAATAAACCTTGAAATAGTGAAGGATCAAGGTAATGATCATGTTAACTATCAGTGGATAAATATTGAATGGGTTTCTAGTCTTGAGGCACCAAATCAGTACAATGTCCATCTTAGACATGTAACCTCGACTACAAAGTAGTGGGTGAATAGTCCAGCTGATAATCAAATTGAACAACTTGGAGTATAAGGGCATGTTACTACACTGATGGAAGGTAGTAGTATTGAAAACATAATTAGGATCTCCCCTAGCTACTTTACATGCTTCTTCATAGTCAAAGTTATCTGGATAACCATCAAGACTCCAAGTGATCCCGGCAACAGGTATTTTCAATAAACTAACCAGGAGATCAGTATTAACTTCAAACTCAATATCCATAACCCTAGTTTTGAACCTAAGGGATAGTGACGTAGGTTTCACCAAATTGGCATAGAATTGGTGAATTAACCTAGGATAGTATTTTCTATGGATATTGACTAGGGGTCTTAGGCCAACAGCCTCAAAAATGGGTAGGACATCAAAATTAGCATGCCTAATAGAATCAAAGTCGATATATTTACCAGTTATGATTTTCTTATGGCGAATAACAGTGTTATACCTATTTTTGATCGTATGACTATAGAAAAGTGAATCATCTAACTCAGTTCGGGCTTGTTTGCTTGAAGAACCGATAACCCTTATTCCTTTGGAATCTAAAATCGAAGATTTACGAGTTCTTGAACCTCTTGGCACGTTTGGTCTAGGTACTATTGTCTTTATACGAATTCTTTTAGACATCCTTTCCAAAAATGCGGTTTTAAGAAGTGGAAGAAGAATGGGTATATGGAAAAGTTGAAGATTTGATATTAAAAACGTGTGAATCAGGCGATTTAGGGAGTGGGTAAGTGACAAATGAAGAAATTTTGGCCAGATTTGTTAAGATTTTAGTGATTTCTAAAGAGAGGAAGTGAGAGGGTGGTTAGGGTTCTCTAAATTTGGGTGAAAAAAAATAATGAAACTATGAAGGAGGGCCTTAAAGGCACTAGTCGACTAAATCAATAAAATTTGGGGATTTAGAGTTTTTTTTTTCGAGATACCAGTTGGCTAGGTCAAGACACCAATCGACTGGATAAATGGACAATAGGTTACCAATTGACTAGGTTGACCCAGCTAGTCGACTGGGTCTAGAATGAAAATTTTAAACCTTTTACCAATCGAGTGGGTCAACAAAAAATTTAAAATTATGAGCTGCAAACTGAAATTTTGCAAGAAATAATTTATTTATGCCATTTTTTAGTGAGAGAGACATTAAATAAGAGTTAATATTTATTCACTCAATGACAAATATATACATGATGAAAGTAGATGCAATCAAATTACACACATATTCATAGTTTGTCAAACCCATTAACAATCTTACTTTGCAAAAACTATCTTCATTCAAGGATTTAGTAAGAATATCAGCAATTTGATCTTTGGAATGAATGAATTCTATTCTAATATCATATTTTTTAGCATGATCTCTTATAAAGTGATGTCTTATCTCAATATGTTTGTTTCTAGAATGCTGAATTGAGTTTTTTGTCAAGTTGATAGCACTAGTGTTGTCACAATGAATTAGACTATTTTGAAAACACATGCCATAATCTTCTAGTTGTTGTTTCATATATAAAACTTGTGCACAACAACTACCGACGCTACATATTTCGCTTCGGCGGTTGATAGTGCAACTGAATTTTGTTTCTCTGAAAACCAAGAAGTTAACATAGCACCTAGAAATTGGCATGTTCCTCTAGTACTTTTTCTCTCTAACTTGCAACCCGCAAAATTAGCATTCGAGTATCCAACAAGCTCAAAAGTTGATTTTCTATAATACTGTAAGCCTAAATTTTGAGTACCTTGCAAATATCTTAAAATTCTTTTCACAACAACAATATGAGATTCCATAAGATTAGCTTGGAATCTAGCACACATGCATACACTAAACATTATATCGGGTGTACTTGTAGTTATACATAGTAAAGCTCATATCATGCTTCTATAAGCTTAGTGTCTACATACTTACCTTCCTCATCCAAGTCAAGCTTTGTAGAAGTCCTCATGGAAGTCCCAAGAGACTTTAAGTTCTTCATCCCAAACCTCTTTAGCATATCCTTGGTGTATTTGGATTGATTGATGAAGATGCCTCTTTACAATTGTTTGATTTGAAGTCTAAGGAAATAAGTAAGCTCTCCCATCATACTCATCTCAAATTCAACTTACATACACTTAGTAAAATCTTGATACATAGATTCATTAGAAGCACCAAAGATAATATCAACATATATTTGGACTAAGAGTGTATTAAGTTTATGAGTTTTTGTAAATGGAGTTGTACGTATTTTTCCTTTTATAAAACTATTTTCAAATAAAAACTAGGTTCTTGTACCAATTGACTCGGTCAAAGACCAGATGCTACTGACCCTTTTACCAATCGACTGGTTCAAAGACCTAGTCGACTGGGTTACCCAAAACTCAATTTTCATTTTTTTAAAAACAATTTTGACTTAAAGAAATTTTTAGATTATTTTTGTCAAAACATTTTGTAATCAAAATAAGCCATAATTAAGCTAGGTAATTGAAATTAAAGATTTACAATTTGAATCAATTACCTGAGAATCTAATTTAGATCTTCTATCTTCTTTTGGTAATAGTATGTGTCATATTTTGCGTCTTGTTTCAGTATTGAATGTTTTTGCAACTTAAACACTTAGATAAAGTTGTTAGCACAATTTAAATAGTGTTTTTTCATAATTAAAATCAAATAAGAGTCAACTATCCCTCTTTTTGATGATGACAAAACCATAATGAGAAAAAACAGTTTTAAAATCTAAGTGTTGAGTTTTAAAGGAAAAACAGACAATGTTCCCGCCCTTTTTGTGATAAAAACCAACCTGTAATTCTTCAAAGGTAACCTAACTAAGCAATAATAGGAAATGAAGTACTATCCTAAGCAGTTTTAACACGTTTGAAGCAATGCTCCCCATAAATCTATGCATTATATCATTTACATAGACTTTTCTCTTTTCCTCCCCCGTTTTGAAAAGAGTATAAAAGGGAGAGAAAAACTAGAAAAGAAGCAAGTAAAATACCATAGACAAAAAGATAAGAAAGACCAAACCTGTGTCTAAAAGCTGAGTTTAAACCGGAGATGTTAAGATCTCCTGGGACGAATCAAAACTTTTACACAGAAGTTGAAATAGGTAAAGCTTAAAAATGAGCTATAAGTATTCCAAACATCTAAACATTATCCAAATAGAAAATAAACACATAAGATGATTAGAGAATGGAAAAACAAACTTGCATATAAATTCTATATAGAATAGAACAAAATAAGTATCCCGAGAAGAGTCAGAAATAGAATAGTTTAAAGAAGTACATAAACCATGAATGCATGAAAAGTAAGAGAAAATGTTCTTGGAAATAGTTCATAGAGCTAAAAATGGATGAATGATATAAGATGAAGGACTGAAGAAGCTGGAGAATCAAGGTTGTCACGGAGAAGATCTTGTATCTCAACCAAGGAGCCTTCCTAATGCTCCTGAAATAGCTCAAAGTCATCGCGTAAAGTACCAAGATCATAACGCATGAGATCCAGGTCTGCTCGTATTAACTGGAAGCTCGAGTCAACGGACGAGCTCAAATTCTAGAAGCCAGACTCCATGGATACCTAAACTACCTTGTCCAAGGTTCTGCTGACCAACTTCTGGTTTTTCAGTGTCCATCTCAAAAGGAAGAGCTTCATCCTTAAAGACTTCTTCTTTTTCTTCATCACTGTCCTCATCACCAATTCTTATATTTTTTTTCCTTCTTTAGAGAGGACCATGTTGTTCTGTACTGTGCACCCCGCTTTCTTTAAAGAGAAAACATTGATAATGTCATTAGGACCAATGTCTTGTGCTTCTGAGGCAGAAAAAGAAACCTTGAAATGGTGAAGGATCAGGGTAATGAGCATACCATATGGGAGGCAACTAGAGTCATGAGCTTCTACATTGATCATGTTAGCTAGAATCAATGGATAAATATTGTTGGAAATCATCTTGACAAGATGCCCAGGTGGTGATCTTCCAAACACCCAAGTCTAGAATGACTTGTAAAGAAAAGATACAACAACCAAAGCAAGAAAGAAAAGAAGACAAGCAATTGTTATTGAGGTTCGACAATAGCTTACGTCCCTATGAGTTCCTCTGATCTCTCTGCACTAAATCACTGGTTCTTTACAATCTAACAACTCTCTTTAAGAACCCTCTTCAAGAAACCTCAAGTTCTTGAAGAAACCAAGAAGAGAAGAAAGAAGATGATAAGAACTATTACAATGCTCTTTATCAAATCTATACTACTCTCTCTTTACAACCATCCTCACTACAATGAGTCCCTCTTGTGTTTTGTGTCTTTACACTCTCACACAATTCTCTCTTGTATGTCTGTCACTCTTTACAATTGATCTCAAATTATGTCACAATGTTAATGAAAATAAAGCTAGGTGACCCTTTATATAGTGCACCAACTTCTTGTCTAATCTTAAGAGTCAATCTCCACCCTTAGATCTTGATGACCACTCAACCATAGCCCTTAATCAATCCTTAGTGATCCTATGCGTTTTGGACATGTCTCCACGCACTTAACAAAGGCTAAATCAAATGGACTATGTGTGCCTTCAAGGTGCGGCCTGAAACAGGGCACACTTGCTGCCACTCTGTGAGACGCGGCATGGGGTAGGGTGCGCCGCGGCCTGGCCTTCCTCCAACTTTCCTCCATGCTGTGTGCTACGGCCTGGACAAAGCTGGGCCGCAGCCTGACCTGTTGCACATATTTTCTAGCTTGTGTACTTAGGGGCACACACTAGTGTGCCTAGGCGCACACACTAGTGTGCCTACCTTTGCCTTGCTCCAAGGTGCCGCACACACTTGTGCGCACTTCTTTAACATGCTGAAATTTATTCTTCCAACCTTGGTTTAGACATTAACCTTGTTTAAACCATGTTTAAACCTTAGACAAATATCAATAAATATTGAATGAGTTTTCAGTCTTAAGGCACCAAATCAGTATAATGTCCATCTTAGACATGTAACCTCGACTGCCAAGTCATGAGTGAATAGTCCAGCTGACTATCAAATTGAACAACATGGAGTCTAAAGGCATGTTACTACACTGATGGAAGGTAGTAGTATTGAAAAGATAATTAGGATCTCCCCTAACTACTTTACATGCTTCTTCAAAAATTAAAAGCCTTAACTAGTTTAGCATGTTTCCAACTATAGTGAAATAATTAGCCTTATGGGGCATGTCTAGGAAAGCAATTAGTCTAAAGCAGAGAGGCATGAGTGCAGAATGAAGATTGTTTTGCTTACATCCACCACATGTGTTCACAAGTTGACCAATTATGTCGCTTTGTTGAAACTTGGACATAATTGTGGATACATGGTAAGGAAAATAAAGTCTAGCATAACCTTTGAGGGATTATGTATGTTATGAATGATATAATAAATAAGACTGGCACACAACGAGACACTTTTCTAATTTATTTTATTTATTTAGGGTTGTGGCCGTTGTGTGTCCCTAACAAATGCATAGTATTAAGCTCTCAAGTGCAGGTGTACTCGCAGGTCACACGACCCATTTGCCAGTGTGAAGTTCTCCAAAGGAAATTTGATGTTGATGTTCTTCTATCTTTATCTGTTGGGTAATGTCGAGTCCATCACATGTGAGTGAGAGATTTAGGAAATCTAGGTCGGGTTGGGCACCTATGATGGCCAACTCGACCAGTCCGTTTAACTTTGAACTAGAAACATGGTTGAATCCATGTAACTTTTAGTTGAACCCATGCATCTCTTGGTTGTTTTTAATTGAAAATAACCACCCTTTCTCTGCAGTGTATATATGTGTGTGTGTGTGTGCGCGCGCGCGCAAGAAAAAACTATTGGAAAATCTATTTCTAGAGAGAGAAGCTTCATCTTCTTCTTTTAGAAAGAGAAAAAAAAGGGTTCTTGGGTGGTGAAAATAAGTGTGTTTTTTAATTCCGTGATTACACAGATGACCTTCGGCAAGACTGTAGAGAGAAAACACTGAGAGAAGTCCAAGATACTAAATTTTTTGGGGTCAAATCGGTAAATACCTGTTAATCTGCTGTGTAACTCTTACAGAAAAAAAAAACAAATTGATTCTTGATTCTTCGTATTCTCATTTTTGTTTTCAATTCCTTTGAAATCGAGTTCATAATCATTAAATTTTAGAAATATTCGAACATCTGTTAAATCTATTTGTTGTCTGACATAAGTTGAGCTCTTTGAAAAAATTTCCAAGACAAAATTCTTCTTCCCATTTGACTACTACTGCAGAGGAATTTGAGACCACAAGCTTCATTTTTCATATGAGAGAAACTGTTTCCCATTTATGATGCAACTGATTTTCTTAGTCCTCTGTATTCAAAACTCTCAACAGCTTAACTTACAAAATGGAACCATTGGATGGTGTATGTTAAACAGATAATGTGATCAATTATTTAAAAGATTAATCTGATGCGAAAATTCTCAATATTTTTTTTTATAAAACATTCCATCATGTGCAAGTCGGTGATAGGTTAATTTTTTTATATGAATTAAGGCATTGTTTGGGATTGAATTTAAAACATTAATTAAAACCAAATTTTACCTTTAATTCTTGTATGTCATAATCTTCTCAAATTGAGATGATTGAGCAGTGTAAATTAAAATAAGTTAATTTTTTAGATTTTTTTTATTTTAACTCATTTTACGATCATTTTTTTTATCAAACACATAATGAAAAATATCATTTTCTTTTCTGATTTTTTTTTTTATCAATTAAAACCTAAATTTTTATTAAAAAAATAATTGAGTAAACAATTATTCGAAAATTTTGGGCTTTCCGCTGAGCAGAAACTTAATACTGTAAAAGGATCAATCAGTCCGTATGTTAGATGATTTTTTAGGTGGAGTTAATTCACCATAGTTAAATTAACGGCCATGACCCAATTCCATTCTTGATAGTATTTTATTTTATTTTATTTTATTTTTGAGTGGCCATTCTTGATAGCATTTTTTTTGTGCCAAATCTTGAATATTGAGAATTCATATTTTTATCATCTCTATGAGTTTGTTTTGGGCCCATTGCAACAAACTTCTAGTGGACAGATTCATGTTCCCGTCATGCATGAACTTGAAAGCCTACCTCATGCTACATTTAAATGCAGCATGTGGATATACTGCAATTTGGACAGCTTGGGATTGCATATAATGATTTATCCCAAAAACGAAGAGGAAAAAAAAATCAACTTGGTGAGAATGAAACTTGCCGTAATGGCCAATGAGAGTAAGCCACCAAAACTTCAGAACCTTTTTTTTTTTTTTTTTTTTCTCTAATCGGTGCCAAGGGAGTAAGAGGATTTAAATTTGGTCCTAATTAATTTTTTTTTTTAAATTTGGGATCGATTAATTATTATTATTATTATTATTATTATTATTATTATTATCTATACTTACTATTAATAAAACCATAACTTTTATTCCGTGTCTACTCTTAAAATACCTTATAAACCTTTCTTAAATATAAAAATCAAATATTTAAATAAAATTACATATGTAACTCAATTGAACTATCCCACTTAAACCTAATTTCTCCACTCTCCTTATCTCTTACTTTTAACCCATATTTTACTCTCCTACTATCTCACTCAAACTTAATTTTTCTTTTCTCTTATCTTATCTCATAAAAAAG
The DNA here is from genome assembly GCA_023935145.1 of Bretschneidera sinensis. NCBI lineage: Eukaryota > Viridiplantae > Streptophyta > Magnoliopsida > Brassicales > Akaniaceae > Bretschneidera > Bretschneidera sinensis. The sequence goes on from CM043701.1 coordinate 43,416,027, forward strand.
CATATCAACACACCCACGCGTGTGTTGAAATGCTAGTATTAATAAAACCAGAACTTTCATTTGGTATCAACTCTTCAAAATATCTCTTAAGCCTCTAATTAAATATATAAATAAAATATTTAAATAATGTTATATATATAACTCAACTGACTCAAACTCCTCATTTTTTTTTTCATTATCCACTCATATTTAACTTCTCCACTCTCATTATCTCTCTAATTTTCAATTCATGTTGATTTTCTATATTATTCTTTAATTTCTCCACATTTTCAATTTTTTTTTTTTTGCTGATTCTAACCTGATTGTTTTTGTCTTAAAATTTCTTCACAGGTTCAGCTTTCTAATGAAGAATATATGATCATTATGCATTGCATGCTTATAAGTAAAAAGATAATTGTTAGCATATTGTTTTATCATATAAAATAGCAGAACAACACGTACATAGTGCGTGTTGAGATGCTAGTTTTTAATAATTGTGGTTGAAAGGTTTGGTTTTCATCATCATTCTCAAATGATTCAATCTTAACTTTTCATGTATTATGTGGGATTCACAAATTTATGTATTATTTGTGATTCATACATACATAAATGGTTGAGATTATGTCATTTTTAAAAAATAAAAAAATAAAATAAAAGATGAAAGCTAAACCTCCGTGGTCCAAAGAGTTGAACTTAGACGCATGCTTTCAAATGGTAACCGATTGAATTCCACCCTTACTTTTATTTACCTTCTCTGATGGGATTGGGGATTTAAATGCTGCAAGTTAAAAAAGAAAATGTCGACATGTTAAGCATATTAATTTATGTTCAAGGTTTTTTTTAAAGGCGAATTTACCTTCAAGATTTTCTTATAGAGGAATTAATTTTTAATATTTGACTAAAAATTTATTTATGCGGGTCATTATACCATATCCCTGTTGAATGTTAACTAAAGGGAAAGAGTTTTGAGGTGTTAAACGGGTTGGGTTTTCTATTATTTTGTTTTACTTTGTTACGCGTTATATCTCAACTTCTAATACAAAGTAAAACAAACAACTGACGGTGGGAGGAGTCCTAGAAAACGCAAAAAGAAAAATTTAACGTGTCCCGGTGGTCTGAAGTTTAATGTTGATGGGTCCTCAAGAGGCAAGCCAGGACCAACTAGGGTAGGAGTCTTAAGAAATTCAGATAGTTATATTCAGAGGTTATATTAATATTGAGAAGGCAGAATCAAATCTAACCGAATTGCTATTAGTAAGGGAAGCCTTGAGATTTTGTGGGAAGATTGACCTGCATATATATAAGGATTTGATTAATGAGAACGATTCTAACGCGGTGACTGCAAGGTTGTCAGTATGGAAAATAAGTCGTAAAAATATTCTAACTTATTTAATGAGATTGAAAACTTCCTAACTCGACTTTAGACATACTAGAAAGGAAGCAAATTTAGTGGCAAATAATCTTGCAAAATTGGGAATGTGAAGGGGAGAAAATATGGCAGCGATTATGTGACAGAGTATGGACTTACGAATTTTGTGAAATTTTTATAACCTTCAGTTGTTGTAGGGTGTCACACAAATCTAATAACTATACCATCAATTGTAACAAAAAATAGCAAATGTGACTATTTGCATCTGATTTGGACCCAAGAAATTCTGGTAAAATTAAATTCAATATAGTTCATGTACTCATGATAGGTCAAATCGGTAAAATAATTAAATAAGCTCTTAGGTGATTTAATTATTGGATCATGAGCTTAATGCAAAGTCAAATAAAGTCATGGACCATTTAATGTTATTAAGCCCGTTCGATTAAATTTGAGTTGATCACACATGAAATCAAGTGAATTGGTAGTAAATCACACCCAAATGGATAAAATTAAATGTCCAAGTTTAGGCTATGTAGGTGTTGATTAGGATGTCACACAGGTCAAGATATTTATTTTATTTGAATTTAATTACAAATTTATCTCTTAAACTAATGGTTTAGTGGTGATAAAACAATTATAACAACCTCCTGGGCCTTAAGAATGGTAAGTGGATTAGATGATTATGTGGCAGAATACCACTGGCCTGTCAAAATAACTTCCTATTACTTAGGAATTATGGTTAATTTGGATGGTCAGTTGACATAATATTATTGATCAGCCATTGAAGTTGAAGAAACAATAGGAACATGATTATTTTGATGTAACCATGAACCTAAAAGTTCTTATTCATGGAGAAGCAAATGGAGTGCACTTCAAACAAAGGAGGTTGTGGCTAATCATGCCAAAAACTGTAGAACACATGGAGTGATCTACCAGAATATCAAAGGGTAAGAGGGATTGCACCCCAAGAAAGTGACAAAATGGTTCACTCATGATCATGGAGCCATAGAACTTGCAGAAGTAGTGCCAAGGTACCTGCACACTTCCAAAAGACTCACCTCTCCTACCAACCAAACAAAATACAAATCTAAATCAAATCAAATCAGCTCAAAGAGCGCTAGTAGAAGTAGTTGTTTCTCTCAAAGCCTCAACTTAAGGAGCACTAGTAGAAATATTAGTTTCTCTCAAAGCCTCAGCTAAAGGAGCACCAATAGAGGTAATAGTTTCTCTCACAGTCTTAGCTCAAAGCACATCGTAGAAGTAGAAAATCTTCATCAACCAAGTAGTTAGTAGCAGTTCAATGAGCAAATCAAGTAGTGTTAGAAGACTTTCAAGTGATCCAAATTCAAGCAATAAACATTTCAAGAAGCAATCAAGTAGCGTAGTAATCGGTCTTCAAAGTAATCAAGTAGCATAGCAACCAGTCTCAAAGTAAAACAAGTAGTGAAACATATATTCTAGTAGTCACCAATTCCCAACAAAGGTGCAGTCATGTAGTGTTAATCAAGCCTTTCAAGGTAGCATTAGCCCAATCACTGTTATTCTAGTAAATTGTTCAGTTATTTCTAGTTCTATTTGCATATGTCAGAATCTAATAAGATGTTGCTCAAATGTTTCTATTTTTCTTGCATTACCATTTCAGCCTTCTACTTGGAAAACTACATTGCTTCGCCTTTTGTAATTATATAGAGGAACCCTAATTACTACAATCGTCTGATATTATTTTATTGCTTAGAAAGGTTCAAGTACGGCTCGCACGAATATTCTGCCAAAGATAGTTTCAAAGCTAACAGTGACACTTTTATTTGTACATTGTGTTTTTTTATTGAAACGATGTTATATAATGATTGATTTAATTATAATATAAGACTATATTATCTCATTATCATATAATAGCCCACAATAATATCACAACCCAACTAAAACGAGAGAAATAACTAATATATAAATGTGACAAATAACCCACATATCATGAGAGTCGAACTTGAAATATTGTAGTTTGAGAAGTTCAACCTTGACCACTTAATCAATACCTCATTGGCTATTTTGCACCTTATTTTAAGGTAAGACACCCAAGTTAAACTCATTTACATCGACTAACATAAAAGAGGAATTTCATCTTGACACTAAAACAAAAACAAGATTCTGTTTTGTGTTTTTTTTTTTTTAATTTCAATTGAGTTGTACATCAATAAATGCATAAAATTACAATTAAGAAATCATTTATTCATTGAAATTCAAACAACAACAAGATATAACACCATCCCACATAATCTAATTTTTTTTCTTATTCCTTTATAAGACAAAGGGCTTTGAGTAAGAAACGAACATAGGGTTCGCCCGGAAACAATATAGGATAGCAATTATCGCCAAGTCCACTGATGATCTTACAACATGCCGGCTCAAGATTTTTACTATACTTGGTAGAAATAGCATTCTCAATTGCCTCAGCGCAGCCTTTCACACTTATGATTGATGACAAGCATTGTGCAGGATCTTTGGCTACTGAAAATGAAATCAATGTCACCATGCTAGTGACCAATAAAATTGTTGTAAGGATCTTTGGTGCCATTACTTCTACAGGATATGAAGGAAAATTTAAAAAAAAATGTTTTTTTTTTGGCAGAAGTGGTAGTTGTTAGTAAAGGTTTAGGGAAAGTGTTGGGCATTATGATGGAAGAAAAAAAAAGCATATATTTTTTTTTCAATATTCCTTCATGTCGTGTAGAACTAATGGCACCAAAGACTATTTTTATTAGTCACATGCATGGTGAGATTGATTTCATTTTCAGTAGCCCAAGATCCTGCATAATGCTTGTCATCAATCAAAAGTGTGAAGGGCTGCGCTGAGGCAATTGAGCATGCTATTTCCTCTAGTCTGGTAAAGACCTTGAACCGGCATGTTGTAAAACCATCGATGGTCTTAGTGACAATTGTTATCCTATATTGTTTCCAGGAAAACCATTTGTTCGTTTCTTACTCAAAGCCCTTTGTCTTATAAAGGAAGAAGCAAACAACTAAGAGAATTAGATTATGTGGGAATTGGGAAGATGTTATATCTTGTTATTGTTTGAATTTCAATGAATACGTGACTTCTTAAGTAGTTATACAATTATTGATATGCAACTCAATCGAAGAAAAAAAGCACATTATAATACATAATCTTGTTTTTGTTTCAATGGTAGGATGAATTTTCTCTTTTAAATTAGTTGAAAGAATTTAGACAAATTAACTAAATGAAAATTATTTAAGTGGTTGTTGTGACTTTGTTTTTATTATGCTAAGAGGCTGTTTGATCTAGCTGTTGTTTCTACTGTGGCTGGATAAAAGCACAAAATGGTTTCTGCTGTGGCTGTTGCTTTTAGCAAAACCTGTTTTAGTGTTTGGTAAAAACTCTAGTGGAAGTGTTGCCAATCTAAAATGTAAAAGCTACTGTGTTTGGTTGAGTATGCGCGACAAGTGTTTTTCAGTGTTGAAATTATAAAAAAAAAAAGGATATAGTAATGAAAGTATTTTTTAATTGGTTGTTAAGTAAATGAAAATGCTTTTTTTCCTCTCCCAATCTCATTTTTATGAGAATAATAATTTTCTATATGTTATATTTTATAGTTTGGTAATATAATTATTTTCTCCATTACTGACGTGACAATGATCTTCAATAGAAAGAAAAAAAAGCCCCTCTAGCTTCCAGATTTTTTCCCTTGAAAAACAAGATTTGGATCAAAATCCTACCCCAAATACTTCTTGTCCTTTACTGCTTGATTTACTTAGGGCTTTTACCTAGCTGCTTGAGATCCTTTTACATATCATGCCAAAGTGATTTAAGATTGAATTCAGAAGTCATTAAAGATTTTACCTATGTAGCTAGCTTTCTTAATTCAACATCAAACATCATTGTCACTTCTCATGACTATTAAATCTTTTAGAGAGTACATAGGTGGTCCTCAGATTAATTTCAAAGATTTGTGATCTTGCCATCAGACAATATGCCATACAAAATTAGAAATATGATAAGTCATCCAAACTAAATGTCTCTGACAGATAATTACCCTATCCCAAATTGTCAAAGCCATACCCATTTATTTTAAACTGTCACTTTTGCATGATTTCTTCATCAAAAAAGCACTATTATTGCAGTATTTGCTTTCAACAAGTTCTCAGAGCTGTAACTCGCAGGTTCCTATAGGACTCTTAATATCAGGGAGAATATCATTTTCAATAATTTGAGAAAAAATTACTTTAAGTACATAATTCGATGAATGACACATTATTTATAATATTGACGTGACATTCAACCAATGGTATATTTGGATAAATTTTTTTCCAAATTAATAAAAATAATCATAATAATTAATATTAATGATGCCATTCTTTTTGTTAAGACTCCACTTATTCCTTTGATTTATCACCAAAGTTAATGAAAGTTTAAGGACTAAAAAGTAACATGACATCAATCACTCAAATCTAGCTAGAAACACTATGAATCATTGAGCTTGGGAATTCGAATTACAAAAAATCCCACGATCTTATAATTGATGTAGCACTTTACCAAAATTGGTCAAAACTAACATTTTGTGTAAGAGCAACCTTGTTTTTAAGAGAATAGGAAATTGAAAAATAAATTTTAAAAAACTAAATTTGTCCATGTAAAAACTTTAAAGATGCTATACTAAATATCAAACAAATTTTAACTTAATATCTGTTTTATCAAAAACTCTTTTGATCAACAACCAAAAATTGAAACAACATACAACTAAACCAAACAATATCAAGTGTGAGGATTTAAGGGTAATATGCTTATGGTCTCTCTTCGATTCTTGTGGCCTATTGTTGGTAAAAATACACACTTCAATAACAAGACCACATGTTGACACGTTAGGGAGTAAAATAATTATTTCACCAAACAATAATAATATAGTAAAAAACTTACCTAATAGTAAATGGGTAAAAACATATAAAATCTATAGAGCGATATCGACTCACCATTGATCTTCTATTCAATGATTCATATCATTTACATTAATGACTCTCTCCACCTCTTCACAATCGAAAGATTATTATAGTTAGATTTTGAAATCAATACTTTAATTTCTCTTTAAATATAGTTTTATATTAAATCAGTCCCAAAGATAAGACCCTAGATCCAAATTACTTAACGCAGTTGAGTTTCTTAACAGGTGGGGACATGTTCTTAGACTTTAAGAGAGAATTAATGATCAAGGAGTAAAGTTTTAACTTTTTATACCGCACGTGCTATCGCTTTTATTGACTTGATCACATTTTAAGCATCAATATATACGACTTAAGACCTAATTAAATAAGCCAAACCATTAAAGTTTTTGATAATTATTGTTTGGATGATTTAAAATTAAAATCTCCACTTTAGAACAGATATGTGTGACTACAGCCCAATTGAATTATGTTATGATAAACCCAAAAAACTTCCAGGGAGCAAACATTTTTTAGAATTTCTTCACTGTTCAGATAAAAGAAAAAAAAAAAAAAAAAAAAAAAAAGCTAGTATCACAAATTTATATTGATCTTAATCAATATGCTGAAGTATAAACCCGATACCGGCCATATGGTAATCAAATCTTTTGGTACATAAATATTCTGTGGTCCAAACCCAAAAAAGCATCTTGCACTACAGATTTCTTTTGCATGGAGGAGGTTGTACAAGTACTTTTATTTACACAGCATCTCTGCAAAATGATGATAACTCCAGGGATAAGAATCCTATAGGTCAAGTTGCATCAATCAACACCAACTTTCCTTATGTATATTGGGATTTCCATTTTAATCAGTATTATTGGCCATCATGATTAGTGACCTATTTTGGTGATTTTTTACGTCAATTGCATCACAATTTGAAAAGGGCATTAAATGTGTGATTGATTAGAAGCCTAAGATGCTTTTATAAATCCAATGACACTTAAAAGCCAAAATCACCATGCTTTTCACTATGGCCTGTGGACATAATTGGTTAATTGGGTTGGGTTGGTGAGAAGCAAAAGTCCTCATTTTCCATTATCTTCGCTAGACATAATCATATAATTAAGTCTCTGTCAACTCTCTAATCTTTTCTTACCATTTACTCTCTTTTTTTTTTTTCATAGATATTTTAATTTACTCTCTCCCTCTCAGTGAGTTGATTCAAAATTACCCACAATCCAATTTGATATTCTCAAGCCTAAGCTTTACATGACCACCTGAACTAAATTTTTTAGCCATGGGACTAAAATGCAACATAAATTCTCTCATTTATGCTTTACATGAAGAATAATTCAAACAAGAGAACAATTGTTAATTAAATCATTGTTAATAAAGAAACAATTTAAATAGAGAATAATACTTCTTTGTGTTTAAAAACAATTTGAATAGAAAAGACCATAATTCAATGTACTTTCTACTTTTTTCTAACTGATTATGTAAAGTTCTTTGCATAATATTTGAGTGTTGTTTTAATTATGTTACAAAGAGAAAATTGAAACGTAATCAGGACATTTGTTATTTTTGTTATTAACTAAAATTTATTTTTTGTAGTAAAAAGAAGAATGAAGCCATGGCTATCAACTTGATCAAAAAGTCAAACTCTTTAGGATTTATTTGATTAAATTGAAATTTTGAGATCAATTTAATCAAAAAGTCAAACTCTGAAAATTTACTTGACCATTTTAAAACTTTAGAGATCAACTGACCAAACAGTCAAATTTCGAAAACAAATAGTGACATTTAACGGATAAGGTTTCATGTTTATATACTATTAATTGATTTACCAATATGTTTGATGTGCAAATTTTAAATGCTCGCAAGTGCACGAATCACAAATATATTGTGATGAGTTTACTCTCGAGATCGATCTCTCAAGGAGTTGTAGTGGTTTAAATCCTAAATTACTTTATTAAAATTACTAAAACAAACTCTGAAATTAAATTTTAAACATTCTAATTAAAAGATTGGTGAAGATAAAATTGGAATAAAAACAATTAAGTAAATTATACAAAACGAATTATGAAGAGATTAGTATAATCAATTAGAACAATTGGAAGTTTAGCTTGCTATCTAATCATGAGTTGGAACATTTGGTGAATATAAAGAATTAATCAACATCCAAGATTATTAGTATTTCCGCTAAGACTAGAGAATGTCATTAATCGTGTTTATTCTCAATTTATAACTAATTAATTAAATTTTATGGATCGTGTTCATCAATTAATTAGTTAAATTAATTATAAGGAAAACGCAACCACCTAAATCATAATTTGATTTGAATCCTTATTTAAATTCCTATTCAAGAAAGCTTAATTAGGTCTAGATGATTTGTCCTCCACCTAATCTCAAATATTAACCTTGACTATCAATAATAGATGGTCAATCCACAAGCACTAATCAAATGTATGAAAAATATTGAATAAGAAATAATCTGGAAAATTTCATAAAACTAAATCCACCAAAATATCCAAAACAATCAAGGCAGCTAAGTCAAACGCCCAACAATGCCTTCAGCCGCTCATGTTTAAATCACAGTCAAAGAATTTAAATACTAGGGTTACAAGCATATTGAAGGATAAAAGGAGCAAAGATAGAATTTCTTCCTGAATTACAAGATGAATCCTCAAAGTCTTTAAGTGATTGATCGTCGTCTTCAATCTCTTGATAAGCAGTTTTGATGAAAGAAACCATCTCCTCCTTCAATCTTCCAAAACTCCTCTTGATAATATCTCCCCAGAACCGCCGTTGTCTCCCAAGAACTGCTGTAGTCTCCCAAGAACTGTTGTTGTCTCTCCAGAACTCTGAGTCTAAAATTCCTATATATAGCTATATGGAGACGGTTTTGTAGATAGAAATGCCACCCTAGGGTTTCTGTTCAGGCTGTGTGTTCTGCTGCAGTCTAGGCCCGGTTCTGCCTGACATTTGTCTACTAAAACTATCATAACTTTCTCTAGAAAAATCATATTTACGAGCTGTAAAATTCTCCAAAAAATAGACATTCGGATCTTTTCAAGCATATAGGCTCGTCTCCTGGTTCTTCCTGAATCAATACAGTTTAATCCGCAAAAATGACACTTCTGTCACGCTGAAATCACCCACAGCCTTACCTTTGTCTACTAAAACTGCCATAACTTTCTCTAGAAAAATCATGTTTACGAGCCGTAAAATTCTCCAGAAAATAGACATCCGGATCTTTCCAAGCATATACGGCTCATCTCCTAGTTCTTCCTGAATAAATACAGTTTAATCCGAAAAATGACTAATCTGTATGGGTAATTCTGGCAATTTAGTGAAACTCCTTTCCAAATGCTTGTGAACCTGTAAAACAACGAAAAACAACTCAAAGTAACAAATTCCTAAGGTAAACATATAAATAAATACTTGAAAAACATACAAAATACTAGGACCAATATTCTTTCATCAAATACCCACAAACCTAGATTTTGCTAGTCCTCAAGCAAAACTAAAAGAAAACATAAACAAAACAAACCTAAAAACTTAAATCAACAAAACCATCATGCCTTAATTCTTATTATGACTATCTAGATTTCTTATGCAAAATTATGTTCACAGTCTCAACACTTCATAATTCATTGCTCAAATCAAGTACACATCGCACATCCATATTCCAATGCTCAAAACACCTCACGTCAATTACCCCCAAACCTAATGTTAAGAATCCGAATTCGCTTTGACTCTAAGCCTCACAGGATTCACTCATTAAGCACACCGAACCTAGGTTTCAAACACTCATCAAGCATATGTGAATAGAAGTTATGTAAATAAGAAATTTCTAATATAAATTCGCATATGAATATGGATATCATCAAAGAACGCTCATATGTTTGCAAAATAGATCTCATGAAAGGAATTAAATGTTAGGATTGCAAAGCTATCACATCGCCTATATCATATCCTAGTCAAACACCTCAAGCAAAACATTTGAGTATGAACCTCTGCATATGTGGGCGTGGTTGGCCGAACCTGATTTTCATCAAAGCTCTTTCTTTTCAACTCTTTATAAGAGCGACTTCAATACCCTTGAAGTATCTCAGGTCCTTTTTCTTATCTAACCAAATCCCTTTTTGGCATGTTTCTCATATATATGTTTTTTTCTTCCTTTTTTTACTTTTTTTTAATAGGAATTTGGATCTTTCTCCTGAGACAGTGGCAACTAGGGCGTATAATAATAAGCACATACTCAAACTTCTTACTCAAGTCATTCAACTAAAATAATGAGAATACACAACATGATACTTCAAGTGAGTTATATAATCCTAGCATTCAATGCAAAACCTATAGAGATCATCTAACAATTAAGGTCATAACGAATCGTGTTTAAGAGTACCAAGAAACTAACCCTCAAAATAAAATGCTTATGGCTCAAATAAATCACTAGGTAGTCTCCACTATTTGATTCTCAATCATTAGATCTAGGTTCATCTCAGTATCAACATCAAGAGCATGGTCTATGGAATATGAATATGCATCAATCCTCACAACAACTTGTCAGTGTTAAAGAAACTAAACTCAACGTGCATAAAATACTTGATTACTAAGCATAAAACAAATTGTAGCATGAAAATTTTGTCCCAACAAGTTCTAATTGTACCCCCAAACCTAAACTAAACATTTCCTTAATGTATGAAATCAAACACGCGTTTAGAAAAAACATTTAGAAGGGAACAATGAAAATGAAAGAACATAAAACATACTCTATCAAATGGATGGGTTGCCTCCCACCAAGCGCTTTCTTTAACATCTTTGCAAGACGTTGGTTGAACTTATTCAAGATCGTGCACCTCAATGCACTCAACAACCCCCTTCTCATGGACTCCTTCTAAGTAAGGCTTCACACGATGCCCGTTGACCTTGAATGTCACTTGAGTCTTCGGGTTCAACAACTCTACCACTCCATGAGAAAAAACGTTGACTACATAAAATGGTCTGCACCATCTTGACTTCAATTTTCCTGGAAATAATTTGAAACGAGTGTTAAACAAAAGAATTTTCATTCTAGGATAAAGAGATATATGGATAAGGTCTTGGTCATGGTAACACTTAGTGCGTTCTTTGTAGATCTTTGCATTCTCATAGGCTTCATCACGAATCTCTTCTAACTCATTGAGTTGTAGTAACCGCTTCTCTCTTGCCATTTGCAATGTCCATGTTCAACTCATTGATTGCCCTATAAGCCCGACCGATAAGTGGCATGCCTTTCCAAAAACCAACCGATAGGGGTTCATCCCAATAGGTGTCTTGTACGCCATGCAGTATGCCCACAATGCGCCATTAAGCTTGGTTGCCCAATCCTTCCGTGATGGCCGCACTGTCTTTTCCAGAATGCCCTTGATTTGTCGATTGCTTACCTCAACTTGACCTAAAGTTTGTGGGTGATATGAAGTCCCCACCTTATATGTGATAATATACTTCTTCAACAACCTGTCACAGAGTTTATTGTAAAAACTGGGTTCCTCCTTCACTGATTATGGCCCTCGGTGTCCCAAACCTACTAAATATCACATCTTTCAAAAATTTCACAACATAGTTAGCATCATTGGTTCGGGTTGGTATAGCCTCAACCCATTTGGGCACATAATTAACCGTAACTAACATATATTTATATCCAAGTGAAGGCGGAAAAGGACCCATGAAATCAATTCCCCAAACATCAAATAATTCAATGACAAGATTGTTAGTCAGAGACATCTCATTTTTCTTTCCAGTACTACCAGTCCTCTGACATTTATCACAACACATGCAAAACTTATGAGCATCTTTAAAGAGAGTTGGCCAATAAAATCCAGATTGCAATACCTTGAGAGTCGTTTTCTTACCTCCAAAGTGACCCCCGCAATGAAGTTCGTGGCTAAAAGAAAGAATGCTCTCATGCTCAGCCTCAGGTGCACATCTCCGAATGATTTGATCTTGACCAAATTTGAACAAATAAGGCTCATCCCAAAAGTAACTCCTACAAGAAGACAAGAATCTCTTCTTTTCTTGAAAAGAGAGGTTAGGTTGCAAGACACCACAAGCAAGATAATTTACAATATCAGCATACCATGGCTCTTGACTTATAGCAAATAATTGTTCATCGGGAAAAGTGTCAACAATTTTCTTATCTTCTTTTTGCTTATGTGAATCAAAGTCCAAAATTAACCTAGAAAGGAGATCTGCAACAACATTCTCACTACCTTTTTTATCCCTTATTTCTAGGTCAAATTCTTGCAAAAGCAAGACCCACCGAATTAGTTTTGGCTTAGCATTCAGCTTAGTTAATAAGTGTCTCAATGCCGCATGATCCGAATGCACAATAACCGTAGACCCTACCAAGTAAGGCTTGAACTTGTTTAATGCAAACACGACAGCCAAAAACTCTTTTTCCGTGGTGGAATAGTTGAGTTGGGCATCATTAAGTGTTCTACTAGCATTGTAGATCACATATGAACGCTAATCCACTCGTTGCCCCAAAACAACCCCTATAGCATAATCAGATGCATCACACATAATCTCAAAAGGAACTGACCAGTTAGGTGCCATGATAATAGGCATCGATGTCAACTTTTCTTTCAAAGCATTAAAGGTGATAAGACAATCATCATCAAAAGTATAAAAAAAAAAAAAAAAAAAACATCTTTAGACAACAAATTACATATTGGGCGACTTATCTTAGAAAAATCTTTGATAAATCTCCTATAGAAACCTGGGTGTCCTAAGAAACTCCTAATCCCCTTAACCGAAGTCGGGGGTGGAAATTTAGCAATCAAGTCAATTTTAGCCTTCTCTACTTCAATACCTTTACTAAAAATCACAAGCCTTAATACAATGCCCTGTTGTACCATAAAATGACTCTTCTCCCAACTGAGTGTTAAATTACACTCAGTGCATCTTTCAAGTACCAAAGTCAAATTATGCAAATAGTTATCAAATAAGGTTCCAAAAACTGAAAAATCATCCATAAATACCTCAATGAATTTCTCCACCATATCCAAGAAGATTGACATCATGCATATTTGGAATGTGACTAGAGCATTGCATAGGCCAAACGACATCCTCCTAAAGGCAAATATCCCAAATAGGCAGGTGAATATTGTCTTCTCTTGATCCTCCGGCGCAATCGATACTTGATAATAACTTGAAAGACCATCAAGAAAATAATAAAAATCATGCCCTGCTAGTCTTTCCAACATCTGATCAATAAAAGGAAGTGGAAAATGATCATTTCTAGTAGCTGAGTTCAGTTTCCTATAATCAATGCACATTCTCCATCATGTAGTCATCCTAGTGGGCACTAGCTCATTCTTCTCGTTTCTTACGACTGTAATCCCAGAATTCTTAAACACAACATGAACTAGACTAATCCATCTACTATCTAAAATAGGGTAGATAACTCCTGCATCCAAGAGTTTTAAAATTTCTTTCTTCACTACCACTTGTAGGTTAGGGTTTAGTCTTCTTTGAGCTTCTTTCACAGGTTTGGTACCATCCTCTAAAATGATCTTATGCATACATGTAGCAGGACTAATACCCCTGATGTCACTTATACTTCATCCTATGGCTCTCCTAAGTCTGCTAAGCTCCTTCACAACTATATCCTCTTGGGTTTGGGTCAAAGTAGATGAAATAATCATAGGATATGTGTCTCCCTCTCCCAGAAATATGTACTTAAGGTGCTTAGATAACTCTTTAAGTTCAAGCTTAGATGGAGTAGTATCTTCCCTAGGTAGGGAACTTGGCAATTCTAAAGGTTTACTAGACTCTTCTTGGGGTGACACTAGTATTGCACTATCTAACATCTCATGATACCCTTTAGTCTCATCTTCTAGTGTTTCCTCTACTCTCTCAGTTTTAAGAGCAACTTCAAGCTTGTCCTCTATTTCTGTCTGCAAATAAGTATCATAAACAAGTAAGTCCACACAATCAATAAAAGAACACTCATCGTTAGTAGAAATAGAAGAATGAGTAGTTACAGAATCAAACACTTTAAATTGTACAGTCTCTCCCAAGACTGTCATCGTTAACCTCCCATTATAGACATCAATAATAGTCTTGGTTGTGGCCATAAATGGTCTACCAAGAAGAATTATGTGCCTTTTGTCCTTAGATGGGGTTTCTTCCACCTCCAATACCACGAAATCCACAGGCACAATCACTTTGTCTACCTGCACTAATATATCCTCAACTATTCTCTTAGGATATTTAACTAACCTGTCAGTGAGTTGAAGGGACATAGTTGTTGACTTAAGCTCCTCCAAACCTAGTTGCAAGTATATCAAATATGGCATGAGATTTATACTTGCTCCTAAGTCTAGCATTGCTTTGGTGACCTTTTTGTTTCCTATTGTGATGTTGATGATAAAACTTCCAGGATCTTTCAGCTTAGGTGGCAAGCTTTGTTGAAGCACCGTACTAGCAACTTCTAACACCATCACTCGTTCTTCTCATATTTCCTCTTTTTGGTGTTAAGTTCCTTAAGAAATTTTGCATATGATGGCATATTCCTAATAGCATCCAAAAGAGGAAAATTAATATTCACTTTAGAAAGCATTTCAAAAATATCATAAAATTGCTTATCCTGGAGAGATGTGGTGGATTAGGGAATATACGGGGCAGAAGCAGAGGATCAGTAGCTAAGAGAGGACATGGTGGTCAGCTACAGCCCAGAGATAGCAAATTCTATGAATTGACCCAACAGGATGCACGGGCCACTCCTGATATTGTAATGGGTATGGTATCTATTCTTAATAGACTTTCTTGATTAATGATTGATCCCAGTGTAACCCATTCTTTTGCATCCAGTGTTTATTGAAATCTATTGATGCTTGTGTTAGTCCTTTGATGCATGCAGTTATTGTTGAGTTTCTTACTGGGGATAAGGTTATTATCAGGATAATTTATCGGGGTTGTGTGATTAGTATGGCCGGTAGAGAATTTGAAGTTGATTTGTTACCTTTAGATATGATAGATTTTGATTTAATTCTGGGAATTAATTAGTTATATGCACATCATGCTTGGGTAGATTATTTTAGGAAGAATGTGGTGTTCAAGATACCAAGACAAGAGAAGTTTAATTTTCAAGGAGAACGTAAGATACTTGCCAACTGTCATATTTCTGCCCTAACTGCTAGTAGATGGTTAAAGAAGGTTTGTGAAAGGTATTGGGCGTATGTGGTGGATTCTAGAGAGAAGATTAAAAAGTTAGAAAAAATCTTAGTAGTGAAAGATTTTTTAGATATGTTCCCTAAGGAGTTGTCTAGTTTGCCTCCCAACAGGGAGATTGAGTTTTCTATTGAGGTGATTCTGGAATCAGCACTCATATCTATAGCACCTTATAGAATGGCACCAACTGAGTTGAGAGAGTTGAAAGTTTAGCTTCAGGAGTTACTAGATAAACAGTTTATTCGACCTAATATGTCTCCTTAGGGAGCCCCTGTGTTGTTTGTGAAGAAAAAGGTTGGGATGATAAGGTTATGTATTGATTATAGACATTTGAATAAGATCAAAATACTAGAAGATATGCTGATGGTAAGTGTATTAAGTTTCTCAGTGAGCTGAGATGCTTATTTACCTTTGATCGAGTTTGCATACAATAATCAGTATCAAAATAGTATTGGGATGGCACCATTTGAGGCTTTATATGGTAGAAGATGCAGAACTCTAGTATGTTGGGAAGAATTTGTAGAAAGAAAGATATTTGGTCCAGAAATGATAGATTTGACTACTGAGAGGATTAAACTGGTTAGAGAGAACCTTAGAGCAACATAGAATAAACAGAAGGGTTATGCTGATAATAGAATATGACCTCTTGAGTTTTAGGTTGGTGACTGGGTATTTTTGAAGATATCTCGTATTGAGGTTTAGAAATAAGGGAAAATTGAGTCCGAGATTTGTAGGGCCATATGAGATGATTGAGAGAGTTGGAGCAGTAGCATACAGATTGGATTTGCCTCTAGAATTAAAACAATTACATAATGAATTTCATGTTTCACTTTTGAGAAAGTGTTTACATGATGAATCCCATAATATTTCAAATCAAGCTGTAGAACTTGAAGAAGATTTGACATTTATGCAAGTACCAGTAAGAATTCTAGACAGAAAGGAACACGTCTTGCGTAATGAAGTTATTACTTTGATTCAAGTATTATGGCAGAACAAAGATTTTGAAGAAATTACTTGGGAGCATGAGGCAAGAATACCCCTAATTTTTTCATGAATTAGGTAAAGAAATTTCGGGGACGAAATTTTTATAACGTAGGTAGAATTGTAATACTTCTGTTCTTAAAGTAAGAGTAAATAAGTAATTTGATAAATATGACATGAAATTAAAATAATATATATATATATATGAAAGATTTATTATTGAATAAAATAATCCTCTTGAAAAAAAAAAACAGAAGCATCCAAGCGTGGATAAGAAGAAAAAAAGAAAAAAAAAAGGTGGGACAACACCTAGATATCCAGGTGTTGTCACCCTTAGACACCCTTGGACACTAATTTGAAGAATGGTGCAACACTAAGCACCTAAAAGTTTAAAAACGATGTTGAAACTTGAAACTATGGCAGACCGTTTTTATATAAGAATTTAATTTTTTTTTGTTTTAGTATTTATTACCAAATCCTGTTTGATTTCCTTCTTTCTTCGATTTAAATTACTCTCTTTCTTTAAACACCTGGGGACTCAAAGAAAGGTTGAAAGATTGAATATTTGAAAAAGTTTATGGAAGAATTTTAAAGAGATTCGAGAAAAGCTTTAAGAAAAACAAAATATAATAATGTGAATTTTATTTTTGAAATTATACATACATGAAATTACCTAGAATTTGATGTAGAAATTTAAAGGTTGTGAATTATGGAATAACTGAAGAATAAATCAAAAAAATTAATATAAATATTATGTCAGGTGTTGACGATCAGCAATTGGGTAAAATTGCTGAAAGGAGGTGATCCACGGGTAGCTTTAAGTGCTACGTGGTGAGTTAGATTTACTTTTAGTAATCGAGATAAATATGAAATATAAAGTGATGATATTTGAGTTAATTATTGAACTATGGTTGGATGATATATGAAAGTTGGTTTATTGATATTATATGAATAATTGATATGTTAAAAAATTTATTATATAAGAAGTAATATTATTGAAATAATGAGTTGGTGAAATATATATAATGAAAGGATAAATGAAATTATTAACAAGCTATGATTGATAATTTGATATGATATATGAAGAGATAATTTAATGAATATGATAAAAATAATAATTTTGAGAAAGAGCTGGATAACTAAATTGAATACTTGAATGTATGCTTGCTGTTATATTATTGCTCATATGCATATTTCATATTATTGTTCATATGCGTGAAATAAAATAACCGGGAAGGCAATCAATCTAAATGAAAATAAAAGAATCGGGAGGGCAGTCGGTCTAAATGAAAATTAAAAAACCGAGAAGGCAGCCGGTCTAGCTGAAAATAAAATAACCGGGAAGGCAGCCGATCTAGCTAAAAATAAAAGAACTGATAAGGCAGTCGGTCTAACTGAAAATAAAATAACCAGGGAGGTAGCCGGTCTAACTGAAAATAAAGAACCGGGAAGGCAGTCAGTCTAAGCTGAAACATGTCGACATGTGGGAAGACGTTCCCAAATGATAATATGGTAATTTAAATTCATGCATTGCATTTGTTTTAAATATTGATTATTATTGCTTGAGATGTTAAAGTATCATTCTTGATTGTGAATTTATTGACAGACAAATGAGTCTCACGGAGAGATAGATATGATGAGAAAAAAATATTTTCTTCTCATAAAAATTTATTTGATTGATTATATGCTATGAACCTCATAACAATGTAAATAATGATGTTAAATTGATAATATCAAGATGATTAAATATATGAGAAGAAAAATTGATATCTTTGATGATTAATTTAAGATGAGATTGATAAACAGTTGAAATTATAATAGGATGTTATTATTGATTTATATGAGATAATAGATGAATAATTATGGGAAGATTATTTGAAAGATTGAATGATTATCTGTGAAGAAATAGATTATTCATATTGGTAAATTAGAAAAGATTGAATTATAAGATGTGTCTGGAAGTATATAATCGAGTACTTCTAGTAATTTTAATTAACTGAGCTTGTGAAGCTCACTCCTCATTGTTGAAAATTTTTAGACAGCAGGCAGGGCAGATAGAGTTTAGAGCTGATAGTAGAGACACTACCTTAAGTAAGTCTCGTGGTCAAGTCCTTAGACATTGTAAGAAAGAAGAAAGAAGAAAGAAAAGTTTGTAATAAAAATATTTTCATGCATTTTGTTATATGTCTATATTGTTTCTGAAAGAAGGATGATGAAGTATCTTCTCTGATAAGAGTTAAAGATTGGATGAAATTTTTTTAATTTCAGTTGATGTATTTTTGTATTGTTGCATATATGTATCGTGTTGGGATTTCAAATTGTGACGATACTGTCTCGGGGGTGGCCAACCCAGGATGGGTCAGTACATAAGCATACATATATGTATAAGTATTTCTAGGGTTTCTATTTCTAGCATATGCATTTGAATTGAAATTTGCATTCTTAGACTTACCAGCATTTTTTAGAGGAAAACTCTTAACGTTGCTAGAAGCCTTAGAAGTGGAGGGTTCATCCACACATATTGTTTTCACAAAAGAATAACCCAAACTAGATTTTTCTCTACTCATTCTTTGGCAAGATAACACTTCATCTAGTTTTTCTTTTCCAAGAATAAGCCTAGACATAGTGTTATTTAACTCCATCACTTTCTTTTTCAAATCATCATTTTCATTTTTCAAGAAATTTTGTGATGAGTTATAGAGCATTGAAGATATTTTTTATTTTTCTTCTTTTAGAGTTTCAATCTCTTTAGAGAGAGATGAGACTTCCTTCTTGAGAGCAATATTTCTATAATCAAATTTCTTCAATTCTTCATAGATTTCTTAATTACCTCAATTAATTCTTCACTACTACTAATAATATTATCATTATTATTAGTGGGGGAAGAATTTGTTACCTCATCTTCATCATCAATTGCCATTAAGCAAAGAATGGAAATTTCTTCATATCTGACATCATTATCCGAGAGTTCTTCTTCATCATCATCACTCCAAGTGGTTACAACCATGGCTTTCTTCTTTAAGCTCTTGTATGGTTTGTTTATTGTAGGACAATCGACCTTAATTTGTCCGAGCTTCTTGCAACTATAGCACATAATAGGTTCCCTTTTTGGAGTAGAATCCGTTGTGTAAGGTTTCTTTCTTTTCTTCAAGAACCTATGAAATATTTTGGTGATAAGTGTCATTTCACCATCTTTTTCACTACTGTCGTTCTCTTTTTCTTTTTCTTCCGCTTTCTTGCTTGTGGAATCTTTGAGAGCAATAGTTTTATTTTTCTTTATCTCATCATTATCAACATCAAAATTCATTTCCTCCATCTCGTAAGTCAACAATGAGCTGGGAAGGGTTTCGACGTAAAGTTTGCCAAGGTCTTTGACCCCCGTTGTTATTGTCTTCTTTACTTTCCAAGTTAATGGTAAAGATCTTAAAATCTTCCTTGTTAACTCAAACTCCTTAATGTTCCTACCAAAAAGCTTTAAACCATTAACAATAGTAGTAAAACGGGAGTGCATTTCAGAAATGGTTTTGTTATGAAACATTTTAAAAGATTCATACTTGGACGCTAGCATATAAATTTTTGACTTTTTAACTTCACTAGTGCCCTCATAAGTAATTTGAAGTTTGTCCCATATTTCTTTTGCCGAAACATATCTTGAAATTTTATTATATTCATTTATATCTAATGCACAATGTAACATACTAGTAGCTCTACTATTTAGCTACATCATTCTATAATCCTCTTTATCAAGCTGTGCTTTGAGCTTAGGCATTGTACCAACGATTTCTCCAATAGTTATATCCTTAGTAGGAATTTTAGGTCATTCTTCAATGATTCTCCACAAATTATAATTATATCCTTCAACAAAGATTTTCATTCTATTTTTTCAATAACTATAATTTTTGCTATTGAAAAAATGAGTTCTAGTATAGGAATGACCTTCGGTATAGCTATTTGAAGCCATAAGATTAACTCAAGGATTTTAAGCTTGAAATTGAGTACACGGCCCTGATACCAATTGTAGATCGAGATACAAACCCAAGAGGGGGTGAATTTGGTTTTAATTTTAATTTTTTTTTGGTAATTAACAAACAAGCTTTAACAATTTAATCAATTAAAGCAAACAATAAATAAATTACTTGAATTTAAAGAAGTAAAAGAAGAGAATATGCAAACTCCGTTTAAAGTGTTTCAGTAATATCGGAATCACTCCGGCCCTACGTCCACTCTCTTCAAGGAACCTCTTTGAAGTAATCCACTAATGATAGTCGAGCAATTTCACGAGTGTTGCCCAAACCTCACAATAATCTCTTCCACAAGGAAGTGTTTAATACCTAAACACTATAAGAGTCACACCAACTCTTTCTCTTTACAATGATTTGAATTGATTGTAAAAGGAAGACAAGAGAGACTTGAATTTAATGTTCATGCAAGGAAGAATATATCTCTCTTAAAAGTACAAAGCTTTTAAGAATGGCTCATAAAGGATTTTGAAAGCTTTGAATGATAGCAAATGAGAATATGAAGATTTAATGCTCTTGTGTATGTTCTAATTCTCATTTATGATAGGTTTTTATAGATAGAAAAACTTATTAGCCATTACTTTTTAAAGAATCCCGTTTGGGAGTGGTTTGGTGCATTAAAAG
This sequence comes from Bretschneidera sinensis, assembly GCA_023935145.1. Classification (NCBI taxonomy): domain Eukaryota; kingdom Viridiplantae; phylum Streptophyta; class Magnoliopsida; order Brassicales; family Akaniaceae; genus Bretschneidera; species Bretschneidera sinensis. The sequence continues at coordinate 43,437,150 of CM043701.1, forward strand.
CACTGAACAGATCTTTAAGATTTGAAATATTACTGTTATTTTAGAATGTTCAAGCGATTGGATGTTTATTCACTCGACTGAATGAAAATTTAAAATTTAAATTGGTGTCAGGTATTTCATTCAGTCGACTGTATGGTTCATTCAATCGACTAAATGAATGAAAGAAACTTTATATCCTTCATTCAGTCGACTGAATGACTTAATTCAATCGATTGAATCAAAGCATTCAATTGACTGAATACTCTGAACCTGAATTTTTCTATTTTCAAAGGTTTTTTTTTCTATCAAATATGTTTTTGTCAAAACGTTTTATTTAAAAGTGAGCCATAGAGAAAAGCTAAATAATTGTAAGTAGAGATTTATAGATCTTAATTACCTTGGAGCCTATTCTAGGTCTTTAGTCTTTTTTCTAGTATCTCTCAAGTGCGATTTCTTCTTCCTTAGGGTTGTAATGTGTCTTGTCTTTGAGTTGAATGCTTTGATGCAGTTAAAAACACTTAGGTAAAACTGTTAGCACAATTAAAACATTGTTTTGTAATAACTAAATTCAAATAAGGGTCAACAATGAGCATGTGATGCTTACAAAAGGAAGAGATCCAAAATGCTATGATGAACCTATGATAGATGATTATAAAGAATAGTGGCTGAAAGCCTTGCAAGATGATTGAAATCCTTGCATGAAAATCACACTTATGACATGGTGAAACTGACTAATAGTAAAAGATCACTTAAAAACAAATGGGTTTATAGGTTGAAGACTAAAGATAAGAGCTCATACACTAAGTACAATGCAAGATTAGTTGTGAACGGGTCCAGTCAGAAGAAAGAAATTGATTTTGAAGAAATTTTCTTACCTGTAGTCAAGATGTCTTCTATCCGAGTTGTTTTTGGCTTGGCTGCTCATATGAATTTAGAGATAGAACAACTTAATGTGAAAACCGCCTTCCTCTATGGTGACCTAGAAGAAGAGATTTACATTGCGTGGTCTGAAGGGTTCAAAGTCAAAGGTAAAGAACAACTTATGTGCAGGTTGAGAAAAAGTTTGTACAAGCTCAAGTAGGCACTTAGGCAGTGGTATAAGAAATTTGATTCTTTCTTGGAGAATCATGGTTACAACTGGACTACTTCTGACTGTTATGTGTTTGTTAAGAAGTTTTATGATGGTAACTTTATTTTTCTCTTGCTTTATATGGATGGCATATTGAATGTTGGTTATAGTATTAGCAAGATTGATGAATTGAAGAAGAACCTCAGTAAATCCTTTGACATTAAGGATTTGGGACCGGCGAAACAAATTATTGGTATGAAGATCTCCCGTGATAAAAAGCATATGAAGCTGTGGTTGTCTTAAGAAGGTTACATTGAGAATATTCTTGAGAGATTTCATACGAGAAGTGCGAAACCTGTTATTACTTCACTTATAGGCCACTTTAAGCTTAGTTCCAAGCAGTTCCCTATTAGTGAGGAAAAAAAAGTCACATATGCTTCTGCAGTTGGTAGTCTGATGTATGTCATGGTTTACATAAGGCCAAATATTGCTTATGCGATTGGTGTTGCCATTCGGTTTCTCTCTAATTCAGGAAAAGAGCATTGGTTAGCTATTAAATGAATTCTTAAATACCTCATTGGTACTTCTAAAAAGTGTCTATGTTTCGGTGATGGTAAACATGTGCTAGATGGTTTGGCAGATGCCGATATGGCTAGTGATATTGACATTCGAAAATCTCTTTTAGGGTACTTGATGACTTTTGCAAGGGGAGCTGTGTTTTGGCAGTCTAAACTTCATAAATATATTGTTTTGTCTTCTATTAATGTTGAATATATTGCCTTGATTGAAATTTGTAAAGAGCTACTATGGTTGAAAAAGTTCTTACAAGAATTGTGCATGAAGTAAGGAAAGTTCGCATTGTACTATGACAATCAGAGTGTTATCCATCTCAACAAAAATTTGACATTTCATGGCCCCTCTAAGCATATTGATGTGTGTTACCATTGGATTCGTGATGCTCTAGAGATGAAGTTATTGCAACTTGAGAAAATTCATATTGATGATAATGGATCAGATATGATGACTAAAGCTTTGCCTTTGCATAAGCTTGAATTGTGCAAAAAGATTGCAAGTATGGTTGTGTCCTCCACATGAGTCGAGAAGGGGAGATTATTGAGGCAGTCTCTCCCACATGTGAGGCCACCCCTAATGAATAATGTGATATGGCCCTAAGACCACTAATATAAAAGAGAATATTTTATCTTCTTTTGGCAACACATAATTTTTTTTTTATTTCTCTTTGCAACCGTCAAAAACAGGTTTTGAGCAGGGGTTATTTTCGAGTTCTACTCACTTTTGTGATCTGACTTGAAGACCAATTTCATCGTAGTTTGAGTTTAAATTTTGGACGTTGTTTCTACGTGGTGAGGGCTTCAAGTTGATGTATTTTGTTTATTCGTCTGCTTATGTTACAGTTTGTTTCGATGAGATCAATTTAATTTTTGTTTGGTATATTATTGTTGAAATCCACCTTTAGGATGACGATAAATTATTTGTTGATCCTCTAGTTAATCTAGAAAAGATACGTTGTATTCCCATTATTTTATAATGAAGATTTTCCTGGACTAAGTCACATGGTTTTTCCCTTCCGGGTTTTCCACATAAAAAAAGTCAGTGTCTTAATTTTTGTGATTTGATTATTATTTTTCTGTTGTGGTTATTTGATATTGTTGTTTTTGCTTATTTTATTCATACGAAAAGAGAAAATGGTTCTTTGTTTCCCAACAAAATATTAGTGACGATTTTGGCTGACTTTGACACCCAAAAATCATTTCCTAGTCTTGCAAGTGCAAAGAAATTTGTAAGAGCGCAAAATCACTTCTGTTTGGTGTAACTATGTTGGCTACAATTGGCACAAAGTTGAAAAGAAACAGAACTTACAACTAGAAAGCAAATATATAAAGTAACAGAGAAATTAACAGGTTTCACTATGCATCAGCTTGTTTAAGATTTGCATTTTGCCCCGAAAAAATAGAAATTCGTTCCATTGTTATCCCTGGTTAACTTTTTTAATTAATTATTACATGAGAAAATCTCATAGCATCTCAATTTTATGATTCATCGAACTCAAAAATCCTATTTAAACTATTTTTTCTGTCATTTACAGATTTTCATGAGGAAATGCAACAACTCTTTATGATGGTATTCTCATTAGTAGGGGTGAACATGATTGGGTTGACCTAAAAATTCAACCTAATCAATTCATACCAAATTGAAAAAATTTCAATTGAACCCACAATCTCATCCAACTCCAACCCTAACCCAATCCATTCAAATTGATTTAGGTCGTCAGTTTGATTTTTTTTTTTTCACTTAAAAATTCATTCAAATATATATCATAAGAAAAACGAAAAAAGAAAAATGACTAAACTTGTAAAACTCGAGGAGCAGAGGTTTCAAAAGTTAAGTTTAAATATCTTGTGGTTATGTTATAGTCAAACAAAAACCAAATACATAGTAGTTTTGTGTATTTTACCTTCTTTTGTAATAAAAATTAAAAATTCAACTAAGTTTTCTTCTCCAATTTTCGATCTAGATAACTGTATTCTCTCAAACCATCACAATAACTAAATAACTTAAAATGTGTGGTGACTTAACTTAGCAAGAAAATCATTTAACTTTTATATTTTAATAAAAATTTGTTAAAAATTCAATCAAATTTCATTTTCTTATGTTCAATATTGGTAACTTTAAGCCTAAAAAAAATTTGTAAGAACCAAATCAACTTAAAACATGGTGATTAAAATGGCACTTTCATTTATTTGACATTTATTTGTTTACAACATAACCTCAAGGTACTCAAATTTAACTTTTGAAACCTTTGCAATTGAAGTTTAACAATATTGTCAAACCACATGATACTTTTGCGTACTTTTCTCTAAGAAAAAATATTCTACTACAATAATTTATCATTCATTAAATCTAAAATCAAATCTATATAAGAATTCATTAAATCTTGTAAATACATCACTTACAAAATACCTTAAATCACTTAACACAAAGTTTAAACAATTTAATTTAATGCAATCATATCAAACTAAATAAAAACTAGATTTTTAAAGTGTTTGATCAATCAAAGTTTTCAAAACTTTAACACCAATATAGAATAAAAAAAGTAAATACAGTATATAAATAATTACATATAATAAATATTAATTATATATAAAATATAATTGTATAATGATCGGGTTACTGGTTTAGGTCAGATTGAAATTTTTTTAAACCAACCCACCAAATTCAATAATTTCTCAACCTAAACTCAACCCAACTTATAAAAAATCTAATCCAACCTAATTCATTGTACCGATTTAAGTTGGGTTCGTAGATCCACCAACTTTCATGCTCACCTTTACTGACTGGCAAGGGTTGTAGGAGAAGGAATTATAGAATTTGTGGTTCTTTTCTTCTGCAACAACACTGATTGCTAAGAAGCTAAGCATGAGAATTTTTTTTCTAAAGAAGTTATATGGTCTAGAGATCGATGGTGCATACTTTCTGGAATATATTTTTATAATTTTATACGACATGCATTGAGACTATTAATTAGTTAAAATCACATTTCACAATTAGGAAATTTGAACAAGTTAATGATTTAGGATATGATTTAAATTATTTTCCAGTTAGTAAGGTCAATTAAAACATTTTTTCAAAATATTTAAGCATGTGATGCTGATCATATTAGATGGCTATAACTTTTAATTTCTTGAACCAAATCTCAGTTGCATGAAAACTATACAGCTGTATGCCTTTGCAATGTTGCAGCTTTGCAAGCCACATGTGTATTTATCTTTCCAGTTAAGGCGAGGAAACAGAGAAATTAATATCAAGTGCTCACTAACTAATGTCCCCTAAAATCCCAAGTCATTCCTAAACAAAGTTGGGTGAAGGGCAACAAATCTCATGAACATGAGCATGAGCATTCTATCACCGCCAACTTGAAGATATTTTTGTAGTTACGAACATTAGTTGTATCAAATTTCCTCTTGAAGTTGGAAAATTTTTAATCAAAAATAATTTTAAATTTTTTTATAAAATCTGTGGGATATATATATATATATATGCTTCATTAAATGATTTCACTAACTTTATGAAACTCATTTGTAATTAAATAGTTTATTATTTTTTAAAATTAGTAATAAACTTTGAAATTCATTTATAAATGAATTCACTCTGGAATTAAATAAACTTATTGCAACAAATCTTATATAAATAGATAGAATTCACAAATGAAATTAATTTCATATTTCATTTAGTTCCAAACGGGTGGTTAATACAACAATATAAATTAAATCTCATAGTACAGTTATGGGTAATCTTCAATCTTCAATATATTTTTCAAGATGCATAAGCATTCATTTACCTAGCTAGGTCAAAAATGAATAAAATAGTACTAAATCAATTTAAAACGTTATCAATTAAAGTATATGATCATAATTTTAAGTTGAAAATAAATAAAACCAAACGAAAGCATAGGCGGTAAGCCCAATCAAATTAACAGACGAAAAGATGTTATGTAAACAATCTTGATTCACTATAATACTAACATAACTCACAAGTAGTAAATTATCCATTTAAAGTTGAAGTATTCTTCAGTACTTTTCATTAATTACCAAGTTACAAATTTGTAATCACTGTCTAATGGAAGTTTGTTGGACAGTGATCACTATGAATTAAGCTAAAAGGTTCAATGGATATGTTCCTAAAACTTCAAATTGAAATGAAAAAAGCGTCAAGCATTGTTTTTCCAAAATATTGAATTATGTACTGTAAATTACATGCAAACAAGAAAGAGGGGAAAATTAAAATATATGGTGGAATTTCCGTACAAAGTTGGCAAGCTTAGTTGTCAAACTTCACGTTTTTAGGTCAAGCTAGACAAACAATGTTGGTATCGTATCAAAGCACCCCACAAACTTGCCTTTTAGCATCAGTTTAGGGGCCACACGGTATATATTAGGTTTTTTTAAAAGCAAGCTTAGCTGTTCATTCCATTTTAAAACCCATCAGTGTGTTGAGTGAAAAGAAAAGCTCTCTCATCTTTTTAGGGTTTTCTGTTTCCCTTAATTAGTTAATGGGTATTAGTCTTTATTACTTACTATACACCAATGAGTTGTTAGGGCAGTTGGACAATCATTTCACAACTACCATTCTAGTGTTTACTAGTGTAAAAAAATAAATTTACAACAATTAATCTTTTAATTACACAGTAAAAAGAAAAGGTAATGGGATTTTGCTTACTAGCTAGTAGTAATTAGCAATAAGCTTGGCAGGTTTACATGCTATAAATATACTCTTTAGGGTTAGGGCTTGCCAATCACCTCCTAAGACTAATATCTCTCTCTCTCTCTCTCTCTCTCTCTCTCAATTTTTCTGTGCCAGATTCTGGATTAGTGAACCAATTTGAGATTCTAGCTTAATTAAAGTTAGAGGGGTTTGGGGGAGAATTAGAAGGAAGAGAAGAATTTGGGATTGATCGAATGAGGAAGCGACAAGTAGTTGTGAGAAGAGATGAGCCTTCAACAACCTCATCATTCACAGTAAGGACGGTGAGATATGGAGAGTGCCAAAAGAATCACGCCGCGGCTGTTGGAGGGTATGCTGTTGATGGGTGCAGGGAGTTCATGGCTAGTGCAGAGGAAGGAACAAGTGCAGCACTCACTTGTGCTGCTTGTGGCTGCCACAGGAACTACCACAGAAGGGAAGTGGAGACAACTGAGGTAGTTTGTGAGTGCTCTTCGCCTTCTTCAAATGGGAATTAAAAGTATAAGCCATGTTTGTAAGTAATCGAGGTTAATTAATTAGTGTTGATGTATTTAACTTGTATTTTTCCTGTAAGGGTTTGAGAGTTGGATTGTTGATCATGATTAAAACCCTTTCTTGCATGTTTGTACACCAAATTAGGAAGAGGATAAAATTAAAAGGAGGATAAAATAAGATAATTTTCATCCAATATTATATTTGATACAAAAAATAAATAACATAAAAATGTTTCTATCTCTCTCTCTCTCTAATAAAATTTATTTTATCATATCCCCCTCATAATCCTATCATCCTCTTAATTAGGTATACCAAACAAGCACTTTATGTATGAAAGGGGAAGAAAAGTGTGTGGTGTTGTTTGTTCTTGATGAATGAATGGTTTGTGTTGTTTGTAACACTTTATATAGTATATTGATGGTATATTAAGTTGAACTAGATAGATATTGTAATTTTATCAATTGGAGTGACTATTGAACCGTGAAATTATTTACTGGAACATCTAAATTGTAGAGTCTACTTAGGGTAGATGGGAGTTTTGTTTTTCTTAATTTTTTAGTTCATTAGGTGACTAAAGATTCGAATGTATGAGCATAATTAGGTTATTGTATGATTTATCTGATAGTTTTCCTAAATTTATCGCTTGATGGAGCGTATGTATGATAAATGTCAAAAATTACATGGTAAAAAAAGCAAAGGCATCAAACCCGAGATTTCGGTTTTTCTCAACTAAGATAATTAATTACCACACTAATCATCTAGACCCCTAGAACATTAATAATTCCTCTTCACTTAGCATAAGAATGTAAGCAATGACATTAATTTTAGCTAAGGAATGATTTCAAATGTATTTTTGTGATGAATTTATTGTGTGATATATCACATATTAGATAGTTTTTTTTTTTTGTTTGTGTGTATTTTGGTTGAAGGAATGTATATGTCACTTTTTATAATGGCTGGCATCACAATTTTGTTTTAACACAGGTTGGCATCACAATTGAATTAGACTTTTTTTTCTTAAACTAATTAGGTTGCAAATCATTTAATAAAAATCAATCCACTATTTATAATAATAATAATAAAAAATCATTATAACAATAATACAACATTAATTGATATCAATTAAGTTCTAATTGCAAGTATTAGAAGTAAGTAACAACTGGCAACAGCCATCATTTCATGAATGATACTTACTGATATAAGCAAAGTTCTGCACCCAACCATTTTGCAATTTTATCTTCTGATGTTCTAGTAAAAGATATGACTTAAGAGGAATATTTCCTAAATGTGTTAGTCTAATCTAAATGGTAATATCACCACTTTGAATTTAAGGCTACAGGCCCACACACATCTAATCCTGTTGGTTGTTATGGTAGAAAATTTTCTTAGTGACGTACTTAAAAGGTGATTAAATCTTAAAATATAATCCATTATCACTTTTGTTTGGTCAAGAGAATTCATTAGTTCAAAACCAATGGAAGAATGAAGATTAAATTAAAAGTTGAAGATAAAACAATCTTATCATGGTAACAAAAGCTTTTTATCCACTTTCCTAGGTTACTGTATTTGGTTACAAATTAATCATTAACATAAAATAGAACCTAAAATTTTATTAAAAACCTTAGGTTATACATTTTTCTGATGTTCTATAATTGATATTTATATAACAAACAGGAGAGTGAACTATAAAATATCAAAAATCACATGCATTTGTGCTTGTGAACATTTATCCATGCAAAATAATATCTTAGTCTCCAAGAGGAAAAGAACAGAAAGATAGAAATTTCTTTTCTTCTTTAAAGATGAAATTGGGCTAGAGCTAGATATTTTCCATGTGAAATGTGCAAGAAAGATTGTTCAAGTTAGGCACCAAGTATGAATGGAGGGAACAAACCTTCAGGTAAACGTTTGTATTGAATTGGGCAGATGTCAATTCGAAAAACACAAGAAATCCATTTGCATGAACTTGGAGTACTATCACTGCTTAGAGTATGCCAGTTTGTCATGCCTGCAATTGGATAACAAAGAAAAGGAAATTAATGAATCATCTAGTGATGGAGGTTTTTTTCCCAAGATATATTACATTTGTGTACGAGATTTTTTCTTCATATAAAGCACTTTGCTTGTTATCTCAAAATTGAATTTATTTTACTTAACAGCAAATATATTTGTGGAGTCTGCATTTTGCCTCCTTATAGAAACTATGTGATCATGAATAAAAATTATGATGATGTAACTTCATTAGAGCCCGATTACTTTGTATAAGGAATATTTAAGAGAAGTGCAAGAAAAAATAAAGATAGCAAACAAACAATTTACATGATGTGGAGTTAAAATTCTTATGTTTATAGACAATAATGAGAGAGGTTGGTGTTGTAAAAGAATTTCAAAACTCTGAAACCTTAATTCCCAATAACTCAGATATGTTCTATTAATTGACTAGGGAAAGATAACAAATCCATTCTGTTTCACTTTGCTCAACTACACTATGGAAAAAGATGTCCGTTTACCGGTGAGTTTGAGTCTAAAGAATTCAAGACATAATTAACAGAATAAAATATATATGTATATAGGTATTATAAAATTAAAAAAAAAAAGATTCTTGAGGGGGATTACGAAATGAATTACCTTTAGCTTTTTATGTTAGTATGTTGTTTTACATTCAATTGAAAGAAATATGATTGTCAAATTCAACATGAATGGTAGTATTTCTATTCCTTTTTGTTGGGTACATAAGCAACATACTTTATCAACAAAAATATATAAGAACGCATCATCCCCTCAAGCTTCGTTTCTAAAACATTAATCATATTCCATTTGTTGAATGTGTAATTGATGCTGCTAGTTTAATTTGAAGCTCTATGTGAGTTTAATTAAACAATATAGGTTGGGAGGGAACCATACAAAAAAAAAAAAACTGAAAATAGATAATTAAAAAAAATGAGGTCAAAATGATATATCGAATCTTGTGATCATAAGAGCTCTTACCCGTTAGAAAACCAATACCATAAGTGGCCTAGATGAATCAACTCCGCATATATTGATCCCTGATGAGTTAGAATAAGATCAACATACCTTACTAGCCATTGCAATTCCATTCCAAAAAGGATGGTCATTGGAGTAGTAATTACTTCAAATCGTTTTTTTTTTCCCCCTCTACGGTTAGAAAAGCAAAAGGTAACATGGAGATTGTATCAATGAGGCCCAAAATCAAAAGGAATATTTCACATTGCTGTTTGGGCCGAGCCCAATTGTAGCAAAATTCTTAGCATCAATTATGTAATTTGCGTAATTGCGTCACGAAGGGCATGACTGTGAACCGCCCTTTATTGTTTTCCATTGCATCAAGCGACCTCTTTATCAAGAAATTTGATACTCAAACATATAACCTTAATTCTTTGTTAATCCAACTAAATTGGATCAATAGTGTCAAAATGGTCCCATCATCACAAATCTTATTTCTTATCTCATTATTGCACTCTCCACGTCTCTTAACATAGCCCTTCCAAAAACAAATTGGGTTATTACTACCAAAGACAAAACCCAATAAGCGGCACCGTGACAGCTCATGGTTCACATCAGATGGCCTCTATCAACTAAAATAGTGGGTAAAATATGAATAAGAAAAGGCCACGTGGTTTCCATATTTGGGTCAGACAATTGGGCCTTTTCCAATTTGTTTGCACATATGATATGACCAAGGCCACAACTCTTGATTGAACAAGACCCAAGAACATTGTCCCTTTGCAACTTGATCTAAGGGCTCTACCTTTTTAGTACTATTGTCATATCTAGATTTAAGTGCAAAGTTAAGCCGAATGTGAAAGAAGAAGAAAAAATTACATTACAGGTTCTCAAATTTAGAATTCATAAATTGTTTAAGGTTTTTAACAACAAAATTAATGTCAGATACTATTAAACTTTTAATTGGTTGTAGTGTTATTTTTTTTTATTAATAAAGCGTTTATTATTCTATTTCAATATATTAAATACACTAAAATAAATCTTAATAAACTCTAAGAACTATTTAAAAACCAGTCAACATTTGTTATGAATTTTTAACTCACCTGCTATTTTTTATGCATCTCAAATGTGTCACAAAAACAAAATAAATAAAATATATTCAGCAGTAGAAAAAATTAAGTTTTTTTAACATATGATATATAAAATATTTCTTTACATGTGTATAAAATATCGCATATAAATTCTTTATATTTTAATTTTGAAAGACAATTTCATAAGTCAATAATGACTAAACGAATTACATTACAATTAATTAAAAGTTTGAGCATCTTCATTCTTCAATGCTAAATTTATAGTTTACAGATTTAAGTTTTCCCTTTCAAATAAAAAAAGACAGTTATATCAGTGTTGCCCACAATTTAAAAACAATCGGTGTAATAATCCCTGTGAAATAACAAAAGTGCAATATATCATATTCAAAAGATTATATTCTCTCGAAGAATCTGAAAATAAAATTACTTTCTTTATAAATTGAGGACTTTGAAAATGAAAAAGGTTGAGAAAAGTAGAAAAAGTTGAAAGAGTCATATATCCTCTTAATCATAAAACTAATTAAACTATAAAAAAAAAAAAGAGAAAATGTAATACTAAATGATATCTATTTCAACCCTTTTCGACAAGTTTGCAGATCAAATGAGAAAATCAAACATAAAGATTAATGTATTAAGCAGGGGATATGACTTTAGAGAAATAGTTGGACCACATTATAAAGTGCATTAAGCTTTATTCTGCAAATAATATTGGTGGTCCTTCTCCTTCATTGACTCGTAGTAAGTGTTTCTATCAATTTACGTTTACATGTTCTTTTTTTTTATCTTTTCTTCATTATCATGATAAAGCATGGGCAAGGGATTTTTAAAAGAAGGGCAATAGCAAAAGGTACTTAATGAAGAAAGCTAGCTACAACAACTAAGGAGAAGACCTAACTTCTTTTCTATTCAGATTTGAATAGACTTTTGTCCCAAATAGATACTAACATTATTACACCAACCTTTGTAGTACTATAAAAAAAATCCAGAAATATATATATTTTTTTTTTGCCTGAAAAACACTCTACCCTGGCCTATACCCTTGAATGAAGCAATAATTTTGAGACGTTTTTGCCTTTCTTTTGCACTTGTTTTTCCCGTATATGGTTTTTAATTGTTCTGTTTATTGAACTTGAGTGGAATTTACTCAATATAAATATTTTACCTATATGCATTCAAGAAATAGAAATGGTATCCTATGGGTTTACACTTAACCATCCAAATAAAGAGAAATATCATTGTCAAGCGGAAAATTCTCTTACCAACTTCACAAAGATAGAACACCTTAATAAGCTGGATTAATGGTTAATTATCTTTAAAGGTAGGGCATTGAAGCAAAAACAAGTCAAGGATTTCAATTTCTATTGTAGTATGTTAAGTAGTTGCATGAAACACCAACCGACATTTTTTTTTTTAAATCGTGGGCCGGTTTAGATGCTATCACACCGAAAATAATTACTCATCTTCTTTATTCTTCAAATTTCTAGTGTAAGTCAAATTCGATTCCAAATTTCTTCTGCAACTTTTAGTTAGACTCTACCTAGATAAATCTATCATGAGTTGTCATTTAAGATAGCTTGAAAATCTATTAGATTATTGAGATTTTAAATTTTGTAAATTTTTTAAATATAATAAAATAATATTAGTTTAATGTACGATTCTCGTGTTAGGTAGAATACTCTAAGTAAAACTTTTTCTATAATTAATAACTTTATCAATTAACTTAGTCGACACTTACATCTCAAATCATGTTCATATAAAAATTAACAATTTAAAATAAGCAAAACTAATGCATTTGATTCTTGAAACATTTCCTTAAGTCCACCAACCAACTAATCTGTCCACGCAGATAATTTGATGCAGCAGAATCCAAATATAGTTTTGTAGATTATACAACAATTTTTGTTTTTAACAAACCAAAATTAGATCAAACTCCTCTTTAAAAAATTGTTTCCGAAAAGAATCGAAAACTAAAGAAAAAAAGTTTTTATAAATTTAATTTGTGTTAGATAAACTGTTTTTAAAATTGTTTTATCAATCACAAATCAATTTTTATCTTCACTGTTATTTTATTAAAAAAAATTTATTGGGTGAACCATAAATTTTATTAAAATCAGAATTCAAATTTCTAATCCAATAATTCGAAGGTCGTATTCACGCTAATCAAACAAAAAGCTCAAAGGATGAACACAAGTTTGACTCTCTATTAAGCAATATTCCTCATAACTATTATAAATTGTGGTGCGTTGCACACTTGCACACAACCAGCAATAAGCACATTGCCAAGAAAAGTGGCAAAAACTGTTTGAGATGTAATGTTTGGTTAAACATAATGATCAAAACCCAGCGTTAAAGAAAGGTAATTTAGCCTTTACTTTCATCATTCTTATTTTGATGATTTAAACACTAAATTGAGGCTGTCAATTGGCCAAGTACAAACTACAAACTTGATATTAATTAGAGTAATAAAAAGGATATTTATGCAAACTACAAGAAAACTGTTTATTACCTACAGATTTTTTCGTCACTGAAAATGCTTTTGCCTTTGGTAATAGTCATCACTAAGGGAATTCCTTATGTAAAACACCCATTAGCGTTAAACTCCTCGACAATACAATTTTTAGCGAGAGTCAAAAATTTCCCTTCGGTGATACCTTATCTGTGACAGTCAATACTGGCAGATTATGCTCTCGGTGATATTTTTTTTAAAATAATTATTTTTTGGTTGGTTTTAAAAATATATTAAAATATTATAGTTATCACCGTGGGATCTATCCCTCAATACTAATTTTTTTTAAAACTAAAAAATATTGAAAAACTTAACACTGAGGGATGCATCTGTCGGTACTAATTGTTATCACCGACAGATGGATTCGTCGGTACTAGAAATTTTTTATAAAAAATATTTTTTTACTAAAATACTATGGTGATAAAAATTAATTTTAAAATTGTTTTATTTATTTTTTCGATTTTTCTCTATTAAAACATATTGAACCTATTTGAAATATATTTAAAAAAATACAAAATAAAAAAGAATTGAGAATACAAAATATTCTGTAAATTAAAAATATATTATTTAAGAATAACCGAATTAAAATACATTCAATAACAAAATATAAAAAAATTTATAAATACAATCTGTGTCATCATTATGGTCCATATGCTCAGCATCCTCCTCTGCAGCTGGATCCTATAATAAAATATAACAAATAACATGATCAAATATATATGTAAACCAAAATCGAAGCTAGATAAGTTATGAAAGTAAAACCGCTAAGTTATTTACTTTTTCAATCCGAAACCTCCCGGGTTTATAACCGATGATCTGCAATGGATTTCGCTTATTCTTGTAAGTTACATTTTACTAAATGAACATGACAGTAACCTCGCATTGTCCGTTAGACAAGTATTTTACTTTTTTGACCTTAAAACCATTAAGTTATCTACTTTTTTAGTCTGAAATCTCTTGGGTTTGTAACCAGTTATCCGAAATGGATTTTGTTTATTCCCACAAGTTACATTCTACCAAACGAACGTGATGGTCACCTCACCTCATCCGTTAGACAATTTATCTACTCTTTTGACTTTAAAATCGCTAAGTTATCTATTTTTCAGTCAAAAACATCTCGTGTTTGTAACCGGTGATACAAAATGGATTCTATTTTTTCCTAAAAGTTACATTCTACCAAACAAATGTAATGGTAACCTCGCCTTATCTGTTAGCTAAGTTATCTACTATTTTGAACTTAAAATCGCTAAATTATCTACTTTTTCAGTCCGAAAACTCTTGGGTTTGTAACCGGTGATCCAAAATGGATTTGGTTTGTTCCTCCAAGTTACATTCTACCAAACGGACGTGATAGTAACCTCGCATCATCCGTTAGACAAGTTATCTCCCTTATCGACCTTAAAACCATTAAGTTATCTACTTTTTTAATCTAAAACCTCTCGGGTTTGTAACCAGTGATCCGAAATGGATTTTTTTTGTTCCCACAAGTTACATTCTATTAAACGAACGTGACAATAACCTCGCCTCATCAGTTAGCTAAGCTATCTATTTTTTTGACCTTAAAACCTCACATTTATCTACTTTTTCAGTTGGAAACCTATTGGGTTTGTAACTGGTTATCCGAAATGGATTATGTTTGTTCCCACAAGTTACATTCTACGAAACAAACGTGGCAATAATTCCACTTCGTTCGTTAGCTAAATTATCTACTTTTTTTTACCTTTAAACCACTAAGTTATCTACTTTTTTAGTATGAAACCTCTTGGGTTTGTAACCGGTGATCCAAAATGGATTCCGTTTGTTCCCGCAAGTTACATTCTACTAAACGAATGTGAAGATAATGCCACCTCATCTGTTAGCTAAGTTATCTACTCTTTTTACGTCTGTTACACATGGTTGGTAACTAATAATATAAAAAAGTTCAATATGTTTTATTTACATCGGGTAGTGTGGTAGGATCCACTTTAGAACCTTCGGGGATCGCCAGCTGATGCAGCATCTACTCCATAAACTAGAGACATGTATCTATGTCATCTGCCTTATTGTTCGTTGCCATCAACTGTGACAAAAGCTGTAATACCCGTATTCGTAAAGTAAGGGTAAAGAAGTAATTTGATAAATATGACATTAAATTAAAGTAGTATGTATACGTGAAGGATTTAGTATTGAATAAAATAATTCTTTTGAAGAAAAAAAATGTCCAGACGTGGAGGGATAAGAAGGAAAAAAAATTAAAATAAAAGGAAAAGAAAAAAAACACCTATCTAACATGCATCATGTTAGACAGCTTATGACAACGTGGCAGCCAAATTGGGTTGGGGGGGAGGGTTGCTGAGACTTAGCTTTTGTTTGTGTGTGTGTTTTTGTTTTTTTTTTTTTGTGTGTGTATATATATATAATTTAAGTTTATATTATTTATTACTTACCAAATCCTATTTGGTTTTCTCTTTTCCTCAATTCAAACTACTCTATTTCCTTAAACACTTGGAGACCGAAAGAAATGTTGAAAGAGAAAAATTTTGAAGGGGTTTATGGGAGAATTTTATAAAGAACTACGAGGAGCTCTAAGAAAAACAGAATATAATAACATGAAGTTTATTTTTGAAATTTAGCATACATGAAATTTCTCAGACTTCAAAGTGGAAATTTTCAAAGGGTATGAATTATGGAAGAATTGAAGAAAGAAATTAGAAATTAGAAATTTTAATATAAATATTATGTCAGGTGTTGACAATCAGCAACTGGGGGAAATTGTTAAAAGGAGCAAGAAAGGCAATGAAGTGATTCACGGGTAGCTCTAAGTGCTACATGGTGAGTTAGATTTACTTTAAGTAATCAAGATAAATATGAAATATCTAGTGATAATATTAGAATAAATTATTAACTTATGCTTTGGTGATAGATGAAAATTGGTTCATAGGTGTGATAGGAATAATGGATGTGTAGAGAATTATTTTATGAGAAATAATATTATTGGAATAAGGAGTCGATTTAATAATAAAGGTGATAAGTGAAATTCTTGATGAGCTATGGTTGATGATTTGATATGATTTATGAGGAGGGGAAATTTAGTGGATCTTGACAAGTTATGGCTGATGATTTGATATGATTTATGAGGAGATGAATTTAGTGGAATTTTTCAAATAATAATTTAAGAATAATCAGGATAGCTAATTTAAATATTTGAATTCATGTTTGTTTTTATATTATTGTTCATATGCATATTTCATATAATTGTTCATATGTATATGCATGAAATAAAAGCACCGAGAGGGTGCCGGTCTAAATGAAAAACCGTGACAGCTGGTATATGCTAAAAATAAAAGAACTGAGAGGAGGCCGGTCTAAGATAAAAACATGTCAACATGTGGGAAGACATTTCCGAATAATAACTCATGCATTGCATCTGTTTTAAATATTGATTATATTACTGAAATGCTAAAGTGTTGTTTGTTATTATAAATTTATTTATAGATGAATAAGTCTCACAGAGAGACAGTTATGGTGAGAAAGAAACATAGAAGTATTATATGATAAGAACCATCTAAATGGTAGACTTTATGCTGTGAACCCCATAATAAGGTAATTATGAGATAATTGACGGTTTTAAGGTGAACAAATATATAAGAAGAAGAGATTGATAGAGAATAGAACTTATGATATATGTAGTGATAGCATAATGCTATTATCAAGTTATGTGAGATATAATTGATTAAATATTAACAGACTATTTATATAAATTGAATACTTCTAGTAAATTTAATCCACTGAGCTTGTGAAGCTCACTCCTCATTATACAATGATTTCGGGTAGCAGGCAGGACAAATAGTTTGGTGAGTTGAGATTTAGATGAAATCATTATCTTTAAGCCATATACGTGTCCACATCATCAGATTAATGAGAAAATAAAATAAAAACTTATTTGTAAATATTCATGCATTTTACGTTGTATACAATGTTTAAGTCAATATCAGAATGATGTATTTCCCTTGTTGAAGGTGGTGTTATTTTCTTATTGCATATATGTGTCGTTTTGGGATTTTCAAAATGTGACAACACTGTCTCGGGGGTAACCAACTCGGGATGGGTTGTTACAAAAGCTCTTACTTTCTTGTCTTCTCCTCATTCAGTTGTTGTTGCATCGCACTGACATCAACAATCGGCTTGAACCATGATGCAGTAGATCTGACAGAGAAATTACTACTTGGAGAGCTGGTAGCAAAGGGCCAATTGTTTATCATGCTCCCAAATCCATAAAATCACCCATTCTTCAGCCCACCTGATGCATGTAACCACGTAGCAGTATTAATCTCAGCCTGTGAGGATGCTTCAATCTGGCCACCACTTTAATCTCGAATATGCTGGTCATATGTTTCCTACATTACAAACAAATGTGTATGATTAATATAAACTTATCACACAACCAATGGCGGAAAAATAGAAATATTTGGATTTGCATACCTGACTCAAAAAAATATTGGCTAACGGGAAAGTATGACTGGGTCAAGATCTTTTGTAGCCTGTAAGATGATATTTGATAACAAATTAGTAAACAACAAAATGATTGATTCCTTATGCATCATGCATGTTGATGATTGCTTTCTAACTATATAGTCCAAGACACTAATAGGTAGGGGGTCCTAACCTATTCACGAATGCGTGATTGATTTTTCAATTTGTAGTTCCAAACTTGTTATGTTAGAACTTGATTTCGACAGCATATCCTTTAGTACTCCAAGTAAACGAATTAAATTCAAAGCTATATCCCAAGGAAGATAAGCCCAAATTTAGTGCGTACCCAAAGAACAATGAGAGTTGTAACCGAAATCTAGTCTAAACAAAACAAAGTAAGAACTATAAATTGAAAAATCGATCACACATTCATAAACTATCCACTCTGGACAATCCAATGATTATTTGAACACAAGCACTCTCATTGCAAACATATTAATTGATGAGCAACGAGAGCATTTGGGTCGCTCAATAATCATTGGACAAGCATTCTAAGGTAAGATGCAATGCATGAATGTGCACTTAAATGAAGTACATTTACAAAAATTTAAAAGCATTCTAAATAGTGAGGTGAATTAAGTGAATTTAGTTTCCACATAAGAAAGTACTTTAATTACACACTAAAGGAGGGAGAGAATTTATGAATTTTTCTTTCCTTCATGTTCTTTACTGGTGAGAATCCATCCAAGTTCCTCAAGGTGAACTCCTACAGGTCCCGAGTGAGACTATAAGGCTTTCCCTATCTTTTTTTTTTTCTTTTTTTTCTGTTCATATTCTCATTCTTTCTCATTAATTTTACAAACGTAAGCACGATGACCTGATTGCATTTCAGCCCCATAACGCTAGAAATATCCTATTTGTTCAACTACTTTTCTAAAGGGAAAAAGTGATATAAAATTTGTTCAATTTTGATTTTTGTTCAATTATTCATACAAAATCCATTTGAATATTCTTCTTTCCTCTCCCCTTCAAATTTCACAAAACTTCACTTACAAATTTCAAATCTCTTCTCTCTCTCCTTCCCCCACCCCCTCTCTAACCTCAAGTTTACCCCCAAAGCCCATCTTTGTCTTAAAAAGAAGTCTTAAAGAGGAAGATAAAAATAAAACAAACCATCCTTTAAATGTAATCGATAAGTTGTTTCAGTTTTAGTTTTATTTAATTGTATTGTTTGAATGTGTTATATGTTGAGTATTTTCGTAAGTTTTATAGGCCTTTGATTTATTATTCTTTGAGAGATCTGCTAGAATATTAGATAGGTGAATTTCAAAACTCACTTTTAACTTTCCCCTTTGTCTATTCAAGAAATTAAAAAAAAAAAAAGGATGAATTAATAATTCTAATTTGATACACTTACTGGTAATGAGGACACAACAACCAAACTATTTTTTTTAGTACAAGGACAATTCTAACCTATACTAATTCTCTCCAAACCTATATCATAACAATCCTTTTTATCTCCATTAGTCAAGTACTACAAAAAAAAAAAAAAGTGAAAAAAAAGAAAATAATTTGAATCACTAATTGACGCTAGAAATTTGTGATCCACAATCATAATTATCCTCCATATTCAAATTCATAAAATTCTGTAACCAATTAAGTGAAGATGGCAAAAAAATGAATAACATGCAAATGTCCATTTTTATAAAAGATGTAAGTGTCTATTTTGATTAGAAATAAAAAGATTTGATTCAAACTAGGTTTGTGTCATCAGCCACAATAAAATTCTATTTTTCAATTAAGGTAATCATAACCAAGCATTATGATTACTCTCTAAACAGAAACTATGAGTCCACGATAGTTTGTTAAGAAGCTAAGGATTTACATGCATGATAGTGAGGATTTAGCTTTTGTATCTCTTAGTTTTCTCTAACAAATTTGATGTCATTCTATTATTTTCACAAGTAATTCAGCAAGCACACAGTTTAGATATCCCAATTGAACTAATAAGGAGCATTGCAAGCTCCCACTTAGGCAAATATGCTATCAAGAAAAAAAAAGTATGCATGTTGTACTCCTCTCAAAGATAGAGACATCTTTGATACCTAAAACCCCTATGAAACCAACCCTAAATAGAATTAACAAAAACCTCAAAAGGCACTTAACCAACAAAATTAACAGCCCTGGAATCATTTGCATATTACAAAGAATCTGACACCTTTGATACCAACCTCAAATGGAAACTCTCAAAACTATAGAAAACTAGGGAAAATCTCAAGCCTACGCAAGATTTTTTTTTTGTTTTTACTAATGCAAAAAGAAATCTCTAGCTCTCATTCATTAAGGAAACTTTCATGAAACTATGATTAAGGAAAGTAAAAACTAGCTGAAATGATAAAGTAAATCCCACCACACTGTACTAGAAAAATTGGCTTGAAACTAAACTTAAAACCACAACCACAATACATAAGTATGTAAAAGAAACTGTAGAGAGAGAAAACTTACAAAAAATGGTAGGGAGAGCCCGAGCCCGAAATGGTAGAGGAAAAAATTGGGAAAAACAAAAAAAAAGGTAGAAATAGATGTTTTTGGATGGCATGTACGAAATATGTGAGAGAGAGAGGGGGTGAAATTTCTTTTAGGGTTTCGACTATGGAGGTTGCGGCACTGAAAAGAGAAACTAGGAGAAAAGAGAGAAAGTGGAGAAGAAAGGCTTTGTCACGATTTTAGGTCAGATTATCACCGAGGGAGTCCTTCGGTAATAACAATTAAATCCATTGGCGCTAGCAAATCAAAAAATTTATAATTAATCTAAAATTAATTATATATTTATTTATTTTCACCGAGGACTCCGTATCCTTCGGTAATAATAAATTTCCAATTGAAAAAACAAAAAAAAATTATTTTAAAAATATTTCACGAACTTAATACCGAGGGTAAGTACCGACGAACACGTGGCCCTTGGTGATATCTGTCGTTGAAAACACTTATCACGGAGGGACACATGTCCGTCAATGTTAGTCCATCAGTGTTATGCAGTTTTCTTGTAGTGGCAATCTCATTTTGCAACATTTTCTTTTCTTGAATAAAAGAGCTAGTTATGGTAAATGGGAAATGCGGGAATGGAAAAAAAAGAATGAAAAATGGTGTTTTTCTTTTGATCTTTTTGAATTTATTAGGACAGAAAAGTGAGATGGATGATGGAAAGAGAGTATGTTTTCTATTCTTTTAAAAAAAAAAATCAATGCAGAATAGCATATAAATTGTGGTGTGTTGATGTTGAAAGTAGATCAGGTTTGAATGTGTCAGTCCAAGTCAAGTCGAACTAAGTTTGTCCAAGTCGGTTCTAAGGTCTGATCTGCATCAGTTGGGTTCGAAGTACCTAAAAAGGAAGCCACCCAAAGTTTTTGTTATCTAAAGAGGGCCCTTTGATGCTTAAGTCAACAGTTCACGTAAAAGAGAAGAGGATAGAGGAGATAAGAGAAGAGAATATTTTAGAAAAAGTGTCATAATTAATAGTGCACCTGGAATAATGTGTCATTTATATAAGAATTGAAATCTTTCCTTAATGGAAAAAGGTGGTGGGGCCCTCCGTGGGGAAATTAAGTCTTTGACCTTAAGAAATGAGTATGAGATTCGGCTTTTCTTGTGGGACAAATAGATTTTTTTTTTCTCTTTTTGAGGTGAAATTACTTTAATGCCCTTCAAGGTGTCCACGTATCGACTTTCTATTGGGGATATATTTTACCACATCATATGCCATCAATCCCTTATAGGTGAATTTTTTTGTCTAAGGGAGTAATTTTCCAGTCTTATCGACTCCAGATCATCATCCTTGGAAGTAGATTTTAATACTAAATCTATACTAGTGTTGAAGTTTTGAAGAATTTGATTGATCAGACACATTTAAAATCTAGTTTTTATTTACTTTTGTATGGTTTGTATTAAATTAAGGTTGATTGAACTTTAGTCATTTAAAGTAATTAATTTGTAAATGATGGTTTGTAAGATTTAATAAATATTTTTATGGTTTGATTTTAGATCTAATGAATGATGAATAATTGTAGTAAAATATTTTTTCTTACGTAATATGTTTGCATTAATTTATAAGTGAAAAAATACTAAACTAGTGACCCAAACTGATTTGAATTGGTAGGGTTGGGCTAGAGTTGGATGGGTTGGGTTAGGTTGAGATTTTTTTAACCCGGTATAATTGGGTTAGGTTGATTTTTTAAGTCAACCCAATCCAAACCAACCCACGCTCACCCTTAGTTTCTTTTTCGGGCTTCTCTAGTGAGGGAGACTTCTATGTGGCTAGGGATTAGCTCCAACTAACTTCTTAAGGTATCCTTTTTGAATAAGACTTTCAATCTCATTCTTCAGGTGCCAGCAGTGATCGATGTCATGTTTATAGTCTTAATGGAATTGACAGAATTTTGACATGTCTCTTTTGTGGGGAGGCTTCTTAATTTTTTTTGGCTATTGGAGGATCTCTTCGTCCATAATTTCCATCAGCATAGCTGACTAAGAGAATTGAAAGGTGCATAAGTCTCAAACACTCAGGGCTCGGTTTCAGGTCTGTTACTTTTGCTTTTATTTCCCTTGTTGTTATTACTGTGATTATCTTTTGGTTTTGAAGCGTCCGACCCTTTTCTCTTTTTTCCCTATGAAAGTTTTTTTTTCCCTTTATTTTACGAAAGGTCTGATCCTCTTAAACTATGACGAACCCGTTAGCCTTGGCGAAGGGCTCGGACATAATGTGCATTTGGTTCCTTGAGAAACGCAGGCTCAAAGGCCATTGACAAATGTCATAACCGCAAGCCTTAAATCTAAGACTTTTTCCTAGAATCTCTATAACTAAGTCTCGGATCTGCACAGACAAAGATGTGAAGCACCAGAAGTATTGGCAAAGGTTTTCTTCAGGGTACTAGGTTATGACGATAAGACTTTTGATAATCTTCTTCGGACCTCGGCTGTTGAAGAAGTGAGTAGTGAATTGGACACTGAGTTCGGCGAACGACTTAATTAAGCTTACTGGTAGGCAAGAAAACCAAGTCCTAGTCATTCCTCTTAAATTTGTGGAGAAGGCTTGGCACATCAGGGCATCTGAGTAGCTATGAAACAATATCAATGAGGTATAAGTTTCTTAGTGCTCAATCCGACTAGAATATGTTTTCATGCTTAAGAGTTTGGAGTTATTAGACGGCTCAGCCCTAATCTTCGACATAATGATCAACAAGTTCAAGCTATTATTCGATCTTTACCTTAGAGCTAGGAGCAAATGAAGATTAGCATGATGCACAGTGATAATATTAAAAATTTTGATGATATCGCATGTCACTTAGAGTTAGAGGATGAGCGCTTAGAATCTGTTAAGATCCCTACCCAAGCCTATGTTGCTGAGTCCAATTCGCGCAAAGGGCGTAAAAGAGGTCGAAAAAGTTTCAAGAAAGGTAAGGATGTTGGTCCAGCAACTAAGAAGGCTAAGTTAAACTCGTGCAAAAGAAGAAAATATGGTGGAAAAATGGAAAAGACCAAGTTGAATTGCTACAACTGTGGCAAGATTGGTCACTTCGCTCGTGAGTGCACTGAGCAGAAGAAGGTATTTTCAATTTCTACTCCTATTAGTTCTACTTTCATTTCTAGTTGTGTAATGCTCATTGAATCTCATCCTTTGTGGATTTTAGACTCATAGGGCCACAAATCATATAGCTAGAGATCGTGGAGCATTTGTGGAGTACCGTCGATTAGTACAAGGATCGAAATGGATATACGTAGGAAAAAAACTCAAGAATTGAAGTCAAAAGGATTGGCACCTGTCAGTTGAAATTGCATGGTGGTCTAACCTTGATTCTATATGATGTCCTCTATACTCCTGATATTTGATGGGATTTGGTCTCTGTTTTAGTATTACGTAGCTTAGGCTTTAACTTAAACTTTCAAGATGCTAGTGTGGTTATTTATTTAGATACAACTTTCTGTGGTACTGGTTTTATTTCTGATGGTTTATGACACTTGACACATTATGTAATTTATATAATAATGATGGTTGTTATTCATTAATTGTGTCTACTAGTTGTGATAGTATTGATGCAAATATTTAACATGCTAGACTATGTCATATAGGGCGGGAAAGATTGAATACACTAGCTAGAGTAGGCCTATTAGGCTCACTTGTTAAAGTAAATTTGCCTTTACGTGAAAATTGTATAGTTGGGAAAGCAACTAGAAAACCATTTGGAAAAGGAACCAAGGCGGAAACTCCATTGCAATTGATTCATTCGGATATCTATGGACCAATGAATGTGAAAGCGAGGCATGAAGCCTCATATTTTATCACTTTTATTGAAGATTTCACACGTTTTGGTCATGTCTATCTAATTACAAATAAGTCTAAAGCTTTACATTTTTTTAGACACTATATAAACTTGGTTGAAAATCAATTAGAAAAAATAATTACAACTTTAAGAACTAACTGAGGTCGTGAATATCTGTCTGAGCAATTTAAAGAGCTCTGTGATGAAAAGGGTATTAATAGACAGTTGACTATACCACGTACTCCGTAACAAAATGGTGTTGCAGAAAGAAAGAATAGAACTCTATTGGAAATGGTTAGATCTATGATGGTGCAGGCTAATCTTCCAATATCGTATTGGGGGGATGCTTTGTTAATTGCTGCCTACATGCTTAACCGAATGCTTTCTAAATTAGTCACTTCTACTCTATATGAACTATGAACAGGTAAAAAACTTGACTTAAGTTACTTGCGACCCTGGGGGTTTGCAACTTATGTTCACTTCTTACAAATATGGGAAGTTAGGTATGAAGGGTAAAAAGTTTATCTCTATACGATACTCTAGACACTCTAAAGGATATGTGTTTATGGGTGAACACTCTGATGGAGGTATGACTGAACTAGAATCATAAGATTGCACATTCTTGGAGAACAATTTTCCTATGCGAGGTGAGATAGAAAAGGATTTCCAACTTTACGAGATGGAAGATCCTGACAATGTAGGTTCATTCAACCAAATAGTGGAGCTTGATAAGGTTTCATTAGAACCTTCTCAACCTAATGGGAGCAATGCATTGGTTGGTGGTTCTATCCAATCAGAATCATAAGAGCTATAATTGCGTAGAAGCAGGCGTAAAAGTATCCCACACCATCGTTTTGAGATTGAATGAT
This sequence comes from Bretschneidera sinensis, assembly GCA_023935145.1. Classification (NCBI taxonomy): domain Eukaryota; kingdom Viridiplantae; phylum Streptophyta; class Magnoliopsida; order Brassicales; family Akaniaceae; genus Bretschneidera; species Bretschneidera sinensis. Next base: position 43,462,154 of record CM043701.1, read on the forward strand.
AAGCTTTTATGATTACTTCATATGATGATGTTGAACCAAAAACAGTTCAAGAAGCTATCTAATCTTCTACAAATTAAGAATGGAAAAAAGCAATGGAAGAAGAAATAGAGTCTATGAGGGTAAACCATGTTTGAGATCTGGTTGATCTTTCGTCTAGGCAAAAGGCAATTGGGAACAAGTGGGTTCTTAAGGCCAAACACAAGGCAGATGGAACTATTGAGAGGTACAAGGCTCGTTTAGTGGCTAGGGGTTATACCCAAAAGGAGGGTATAGATTATGAGGAACCTTCTCTCCAGTTGTAAGGTTTGCCTCTATTCGTTGAATTCTAGCTATAGTTGCAAGTTTAGATTTAGAATGGCATCAGATGGATGTTAAGACTGCATTTCTTAAGGAGAACTATATGAAGAAATCTATATGGAACAACCTATTGCTTTTATAGCTAAAAGCCAAGAGTGCAAGGTGTGCAAGCTCCAACGTTCTATATATAGTTTGAAATAATCTTCCAAGCAGGGGAATCTGTGATTTCATCGAGCTATAACTTCTTATGAGTTTACGATGATCGAAGAAGATCGTTGTGTGTGCGTCAAACGTCTTGAGGATAAATTCGAAATTTTTTCCCTCTATGTAGATGACATCCTATTAGCTGGGAATGATAAGGAGTTATTAATTACCATTAAAAATTCGTTGTCCTCTACTTTTGAAATGAAGGACTTAGGAGAGGCTAATTATGTACTTGGTGTTAAGATTTATAGGGATCGTTCCAGAAGACTCTTAGCTTTGTTACAAGAGTTTTATATTAAAATGATACTTGAATGATTCAATTTACATAATGTCAATCCTATAAATACTCTTATAGCCAAAGGTGAAAGTCTAAGCCTCAACATGTGTCCTAAGATTATAGAATAAAAGAAAGAAATTGATAGTGTTTCTTACTCTAGTGCTGTCGAAAGCTTGATGTATGCTATGATGTGTACTCGACCTAACATTTACTACACCATAGGGCTAGTAAGTCGTTATCAATCAAACCCTGGAAAGAAGCATTGGATGGCGGTCAAAAGGATTCTCATATATTTGAAAGGAAGTACAGATTTGTCCCTATGTTATTAAGTGAATGATTTTTGCCTAATGGGTTACACAGATGCTGATTAGGCAAGAGATTTAGATGAGCGTAAATCAACGTCTGGATATACTTTCTTGCTTAACAATGGAGTCATATTTTGGAGTAGCAAGAAGCAATCCTACACAGCTTTATCAACAATAGAGGCTAAATTTATAGCTTATTCTGCAGCAGTACAAGAGGCGGTGTGGCTCAGAAGATTCTTAGAAAATCTGATTGTTGTCATTGAAGCTTCAGGCCCAGTGACAGTTTATTGTGATAGCAAAGCTGCTATGACTTATGTAAAAGATCCTAAGTATCATGGTAGAACAAAACACATTGATACTAAGAATAACTTTGTTAGAGACATCATGGCACAAAATGAGGTGATCCTTAAGTATATTTCTACACATAAGATGGTTGTTGATCCGTCTACTAAACCTATCCGTAGAGACGTATTTCTATCTTGTGTAGAGTCACTAGGTTTGCGTAGAATCTGATGTAATTTGTATTTGATGGATCCTTGTACAAATTTAAAGATTGTGATATTATAAATATTAATTTTTTTTAATGTGATTGGTTATTGCATACATATTGATACTGGCACAAAGATACATATATATGTATTAAAGTATGTCACCTAGAAAAGGTCGGCTCTCCCACACGAGCGATCGCCTCAGGCACTGAGATAGTAGCTAAGATGAGACTTGGTATACTATTTTAACGCAAATGAAAGCGAGACAAGTATATAGTGAATCTAATAAATTCATAAACAGTATATTTTATTAAAAGTCGCCTTGACTAGAGTCAAGATGAAGTCTTAAGCCAAAGCTTTAAAAACTTAGACCGATCATGATCATCCTACGATCATAGAAACCTGGATGGAAGCTAGATGCGAGTAATTATTAAAGTGCTCAAAAGAGTGAGCTAATAAAGAACTTGAGCTAGGCACATGAGAGCATGAAGATATGTATTGCGACTAGGTTAAGATTCGTATAGTAGTATACAATCTAAAAAGATATAAACTCTTATTAAGAAAGAGTAAACCACTATAACATGCATTTCATACTACATGTGCTTAGTATGACCTTAAAGGGAAGTGAGTGAGTGAATCCATGTGTCCTCACTATGTGAGACCCATATGCTTATTTAAATTAAAAGCCTCAGCTAGTGCCGTATGTGACTTTTGACTATGTCTCAAAGAGACAGGCTGATGTTTGCTACTTTAGCATGTTTCCGATGGCAAGGAAACAATTAGCCTTATGGGACATGTCTAGGAAAGTAGTTAGTCTAAAACAGAGAGGCATGAGTGCGGAAGGAATATTATTTTGTTTACATCTACCACATGTATTCACAGGTCGACCAATTATGTCGTTTTATTGAAGCTTGGACATAATTGTGGAAACATGGTGAGGAAAGTAAAGTCTAGCATAGCCTTTGAAGGATTATGTATGCTATGACTGATGTAATAAAATAATTTTGGGGCACAACGAGACATTTTTTTTCTAATTTAATTTAATTTTGCTTATTTAGGGTTGAAGCCGCTATGTATTCTTAACAGGTGCATAGTAATGAGCTCCCAAATGCAGGTGTACTCGCAGGTCGCACGACCATTTTTCCTGTATGAAGTTCTCAAAAGGAATTTAGATGTTGAGGTTCTCTCTCTGTCTGTTGGGCAATATCGAGCCTATCATGTGTGAATGAGAGATGTAGGAAATCTGGGGCGAGTTAGGCACCCATGATGGGTGACCTGACCCGCCCATTTAACTATTCATCAAAAGACATAGTTGTATGCATGCAACTCTTGGTTGAATGCATACAACTCTTGGGTGTTTCAACTGAAAATAACCACCCTCTCTGCAGTATATAAATGTATGTTTACAAACAAGAAAATGCGATTGGAATTCTGTAGAGAGAAAGAGAGAGAAACACTTATTTTATTCTAAAGAGAAGGAAATTAAGGTTCTTTAGTGGTGAACAAAGTGTGTTTTCATTTCTGTGATTACACACAAACACTGGCGAAAATCAAAAGATGTATACGATGAAGGGATTCGAATCGTCGTAGATTTTCGGGTTTAAGAGTTATGTAAACTTTCTGCTGAGTTTACTTTGATTATAATTCTTTTTTAAGGGAGTAACATAATCAAATAGCACTTCCCATTCAATTTATAGATCACGTGTCGATTTGTGGTGCCAGTAAATGCCACATGCATATGTGAAAAATTCTGACTTTTTGATTGACTACACAAATAAAGGACTTATTAAACGTTACTATAAAATCTAAGGTTCAATAAATTAATTACAATTTAAATTGCAAGGACCAAATTGAAACAAGTAAAATATAAACAGTAAATTGATGCAATTTAAACTGCAAAGACCAATTTGAAACAAAGAGGACAACACAAAAAGGCAGTCAAATAAAAACATGTTCTAAGAAACACAAAACAATTTTCAGCTTTACTACAGTTTTATCAAAATTGTTTTAAAAAGTATTTTGATAACCACATATTCAAACTATTGCAGGCTAAATGATACCTTAAAAAGTAGCGCTGTTATTGAGTCATCTTTAGCACCCACCCAATCATCTCACCCCGTGCAAACTCAGTCAAACCAACAAATCTCACTGGCTGTTATTTAGAGTACACATATTTACTCATCCATTAATCGGGAAATCGAGTATTCCAATATCTTTGCTCCTTAAAAAATAACATATTTTCAAATCTTCAACTAAAACTCATATTAACGGCTAACAACCTGCAACATCACCTCATTTTATGAAAAAACATGGGGCATGTTTTGAAAAGAGTTTTGTGTTTTTAAAAATTAAAATCAGTTTTCAAACTCCTTTCCATATTATCCAAACAATTTTCAAAATTAATTTTTTAAAATAATTTTCAAAAAATCAGTTTCCTGAAAACTTTTTTCTGATATATATTTCGAAAAGTAACCTTAAAATCAGTGTTCATGTCTCTATTTCATTCTTTTTTCATGATATATAAAAAATATTAAAATTTTAAAAATAAAATAATATTATTATTTTTAAGTATTTAGTAAATATGATAAATAAAATTAATATATATTTTAAATTTAAATTCAAAACTAAAAATAATTACAAAGTACATCAAAACAATTTTCAAAATAAAATTATTCAAACAACATTTCATTGTTTTCTGTTTTGAAAACAGTTTTCGAATTACAGTTATTCAAACATGTTTTCTTGAGAAAACATAAAAATAAAAAAAATAAAACTGTTTTCAATTTTTATTTTTGAAAATTGAAAAAAGAAAATTGTTCCCTATCCATGACATTTGGGCAGTATAATTCTCATACTATATTTTCACTTATTTATTCATTTTGAAAAATACAAGTTTCCTTTTCTTTCTTTTTTTTCCCTTTTTGTCATAAGATAAACCTAAACAGTTATTACACCCATTTCCGAGGTCAGAGTATGGACTAAATTAAGGGTGCCCGTGCTTATGGCAGTGGGGGTCTTGAGACTCAGACAGAAGAGAAGACTTGCCCCCACAAAACAAGATTACTGACTTCATCATTCACCAAAAAAACAAAAACAAACCCACAAATTTCACAAAAGAGGTGTGCTAGACAAGACACTCCACATGCATTTAAGTACTACTACTTTCGTCAGCATTCATCTCTATTTTTAATTTGATAATCAGCAACTTTGAACTCTGCTTCCCTTAACAGGAAAGTTAAACAAGAGATTAGTTTTTCCTTAATTTTATTACCACAAATGATTAATTAGGGTTTCCCCATATCTACAATTTAAAAAACAACAACAAAAGGTAAAGCATATGCATACTTTTTGTACTTCAGAAGAATATATTAATCAGGCCTTAACTGGGATTTTCTTTAGAAACATTAACCTTTAGAAATTACAAAATTAATTAGTCCGCGCATACATAGTTTTATTTAATTATATTATCTAATACCCACTTAAAATATTAGAATAGAAAAGTAAGAATGATGATTGAAAAGATAATACAGAATGATATACCTACTGCTCATTTGATATAGATAAATATCAAATCACTCATATGATCAACTTCTCTATCTTATTATAAATTAATTAAAGGAGTAAAGTATGGCATAAAGCTAATGGGATATATTAGAATAATTTTGTAACACTTTTTGCTTCTTTCTTTCAGACACAAGATTAACAAATGATAATTTCATTTTAAAAAAAAATAAACAAAAGATAAAGTCTCTCTCTCTCTCTCTCTCTGAGGAGACATCAGATTCAGAAATAATATTTCTCTCAGAGCCTGGAAACAAAAAGGGAAAAGCAGAGCTTAATAGAATAAATTAAGTGTATGATCCCAAAAAAAAATAATAATAATAATAATTAATCTCAAAAAGTGAAATTAAGGAAAAAGTAATCCCAACAAAAAAAAAAGAAGCAATAAAGCTAGTAACAAATACTGTAACAACTAAACGAAGTATTGAGCTAGCAATCGAAAAAAAAACTGAGGAAACGAAAATAAATTCCCTTTGGAACAATCTCTGCCATGTTATCCTCAACAAAGTGGTGATTGTCATTAATTAAACTAAGAAAAGTAAAAAAAAAAAAAAAAAAAAGATAAAGAAGAAATTAAGGAAAACAACTAAAATTAATGCCAGTAGCTTACTCTATCTAAACAGCTTATTGTCTCCATGAAAAACGATCAAGAAGAAGAAGAAGACCCATTAGTACCAACAACATGCGCAACAGTACCATCGTTCTCGTACTCGTGATGGTTGTTCAGATTCTGCCCACCATTGTCGTCGTTGCTTCCGCCGTTGTCATTATTATGATTTTCGCTGCTGTCAGCGAGATTCCCGCTGATTCGCCCTCCATTAATGGAATCCTTCTTGGCGGTGAAGTTGTTCTTGTTGTTGTGCATCCAAACTTTGAACACATTTTTATCGACACCCACATCGTTGCAAAAAGAGTGCACCAATTCTTCGTCCCTCTTCTGCATCTTCCACCCGACCCGTTCCGCGAACTGGAGCATCTTCTCCTTCTGGTACTGACTGAATTTTGTCCTGAATCGCTTTCGCGAATTTGGGTTTTGATTACTTAAAGAACCAATTACAGCAGCAGATGTCAAATTAATATTAGAATTCGGAGCCAAATTGTTGTTGTTGTCGGGGCCGTGTGAACCAGAGAGGGCTAAGAGCATGTGGGGAGCAGAAGAGGGATAATAGGAGGAGGAGATCGGAGGAGGGGAGGCGGAATTTGGGCTGCGATGAGGGAGAGGCGGTGGTGGTGGGTGGTGTCGGTGGTGAGATTGGAACTCGATGGCGGTGGTTGTGCCGGTAACGGTCGCTGAAGGTGGTGACTCGTCGGGTTCACGGCGGTGAAAATTGCGGTGGCAGCCACAAGCGGCGCATTTCAAGGAGGTGGGGTCGGAGGGATTAGAGGAAGGAGAGGGCATGAACTCTCCACAGCCGTCCAAAGCGTGACCACCCAAAGTGGCTGCGTGGTTCTTGAGGCATTCCTTGTAAGTGATGACTACTGGGTGGTGGTGGAGGTGGTGGTGGTGAGCTGGGTGGTGGCGCTTGAGGACACCGTTGGTGAAGGTTAAGGGCTTAGTGGGTTGTTGGATCCGGGTGGGTGTTTCAGTTTCGGGTTCTGGGGATTTTGGGGTTGGGGTATTTGTGTTGGTGGGGGTTAAGTCCATGGCTCAAACATCTAGGGGTTGAAAGACAGAAAGAAAGAAAAAATTAAAGAGGCAAAAATAAATGGGGAGAACTTAAATAAGAGGGAGGGAGGTTCTTAGGGTTTGGGTTTTGTTAAAGGTGGTAGTAGAACTATAAGTTTTCAGTCCATGGAAATGGTGGAACTGTGAAGGAGAAAATTAGAGATGGAAGAATTTTTGACATGATTATTTTTTTTTTCTTTTATTTTTTTTATGATGAAAAGGAGAAGGAAAGATGCAAAAGAAGGAGGAGGAAAGGAAAAAAGGAGGATGATGAGAAGTAGTGAAGACTGTTGATAATAAAAATCTGAGTTTTGTGGTTGTCCTTCTTAAGCCTTAACCCACTTGTTCTTTTTAACCCTGGTTCTAAAGCATGGTTAAGTTGTTGACTCCCCCTCTTGGGGTTAGATTTTGTGTAAGTGTATTTAAGTAATAAGTAGAGTAACTTACATAGATCAATTTGAAGGAATCAATAATAGTTGCAAGTATTTTTTTTTAATTTTTTTAATTTTTATTTATATTTTTTAACAAAAAAAGTTTAATCAAACGGAATCAATGAAATCAAATTTAATTTTTTTTATAAAAAATATATGTGAAAATTTAAAAAATTTAAGTGAAATATTTTCAATTATATATTAACTCAAAAGCATGAAGTATAATTTTCCCTAATAAATATGCTTAGTGAGAGGATACTACTGACCCTAATTTTTTCTGCACAGTAACATATTTCTGTTTCTTTCACCTTTATAAGCTGACCCTTTCTAAGGGTCCGACTTAACATAACTCACTATTTCAATATTTTCATCAAAAGTTTTTTTTCTCTTTTAAGGTATAATAATAATGACTCGTTTAATTACGAGCTATGACCGAGTTGACCCAGAGAATTTGGCCATAACTTGAGGGATAATTTAGTAAATAAAACCATTAAACCATGGCAGTAGTGGTATACTTGTATCTACAAAAATTCTGAGACAATTGACGTCTGTAACCCATCTTCATTTGTCAAGTTGCAGTGACTTGTTGGACCGCTTCAGCATGTCAATTTTCATTTTGCAACCCAACCCTTTTTTTTTTGTAAAATCACTCAATGACAAAATTGCCCTTCAGGGGCACAAGCATTGTTACATCATCCTAATACAACAATTGAGTAAAAAATAGCAGTTGGGTTATGGCAAAAATGTCCATTTGAAGGTATATTTGTCGGCTTGAGAGAACTTCCGGACATTGAACGGGGTTGGCTTGAGCACCGTCTTTTCAGTTCTTTTGTCAAGGTAGCGACACCGTTTTGTCTTGTTCCCCACCCATCCTACGAATCTGACAAACCCCACGTTTCGAAACCGTACCGCAATTTTTGGGTTTGTACTTTTCATTGGACAAAAATGACCTCGAAAAAGTTCGACAATAACGATCCAAGCCCCATAGTTTGGATTTACTGCATGAAACACTGAAGGTTGACGAAAATATAGTGCAGTCAGTAATCAGTAATTAACACGTAAAAAAGCTGCCTTGATTGAGAGACACGTTTTAATAGCGGTCCACATGGAAATCTTGAGTATTACAATTTACATTTGTTATTCATCTTTGATTAAAATTTTGTTTATTTAATATAAATTAATGAAGTATATATAATATAAAAAATTATTTTATCATTAGACGTATAAAAAAAAAAGAAAATAAATATTTTGTTAATTCAAAATAAATATTTATATCAAATATCTTTAACGAGAGTGGTGAATGAAAACTACAATGAAATTAAAATATATCACTAATAATTATATAAAAATAGATAATTATTATTTTTAAAATTTAAAAATTTAAATTATTATTTAAATTTTCCGTTATTACAGTAATCCCACAAACTAAACCCGTAGCTGTCACTGCTCTTTTCACAAACCTGGAATAAACAAAAAAAAAAAATTATTTGTAGATTAATACTGATATTAAAAATTTTAATAATCCATTTTGTCAGCCTTAAACATTGAATAATAATAAAAAGAATATAGCAAGGGAAGGGAGACTATAGGTTACTTAGGGGCTACTCTATTGTCTTACTTTTACTGTTCTTGAAACAGTTGAGGGCACTGACTTTTCTGCTAATTACTTTTTTTTTTTACCGGTCAAAAATCAAAACAGTGAATTTTAAATGACATAATCAATGGGACTTGTACAATTCAGTATTTTGATGACGTCATCAAGCCAATCATGCAGTAGCTAAGGTTTAATCATCGAGGGATGTGTAAAACCAACTGTTGCATTGAAACTCACAAATTTTGAATTTTATTATTGATTTTTCTTTCTTTATTTCTTCTAAAATAATTAAGCGTAGGAGAACTTACAAACAATGCTGAATACTCTCACTAGGGCTTTCAGATTTTAGTAGACATGCACTTTTTACTGTTTTACTGTTTCACAATATAAATGGAATCAAAACCTAAAAAAAAATTATAAAAAAACTGAATTTCTAAAAAAAAATAGTTATTTTACAATTATTTTGTCAAAAAAATGATTCCTAACTCTATAGATGTTTTAGAAAAACTATTTTAAAATCCATTTCGATGAGCTATGTAAGGGGAAATAACTTTTTCTCTTATTTGATCTAATTAACAGTGAAAACGATTTATGATTTAATTTATAGTTTTTTAAACAGTTTATTATAAAAAATTATTAAATTATAAATTATTTAATGTTTAATAAAATAACAATAAAAACAATTTTTTTATATAAATACAAATTTTTATAAATAAAAATTATTCATAAACTATTTTTTAAAATAATTTAGATTAATTTTAATTTACAATACACATAAACCAAAAAATAAATTGTCGATTTTAAGTTTGTTGTGTAATGAAAATGACTTAATTACCTAGCTAGTTAGACGGCATCCAAACCCAAACGGTTCACTGTTTCAGAACATGGGTTAACCATAAACATGGACCAAAGTGTTTCCCAGCTGGACGGTATATCATGTTTTATGAATCACAAATATGTGAGTTCACCATTGCAGGGTTTGTTTTTTTTTTTTTCCCCGAAAATTTTTTAAAAGCAGAAATATTGTCATAATCTGATAGGAATTAAGAATTTAAATTCAAAGTCCCTACACAAATAGGGTTTTTCTGATCTTTCCTTCGGAGGTCTTGGAGGGTCGAATCATTGTTTATTTGGCACCCAAAAAGGCAAAAATTTGTAGTGAGCCCTAGCTAGGTCTTTCGAATTATCAGGTGATTATTATATTATAAGGATATAGCACCTCACACCCAAGGCCCCAAGCGCTAGGACTAGCAAATTCACACACACATATATTTCGTTCCCTTTTCAAAAGAAAAGAAAATAATTTATTAGAAATTTAGATAGAAATGTGGGTTCAACTTAAATACGGTCGGTAGGGATTGAGGTTTTAATACCAGACCCTGGGGCAATATATAAGAGATAAGTCATAACTAGACGACATTTGCATCCTCTATGGATATATACTCATTATGAGGATAACCTTGATTTCTATTTAAGAGTCATTCTTCAATATCTATTCATGATAAAATAGACACATGCACGACGCTTGGACATTGAAGCCCATGTTTGTTTTTAACTAATTAATTAAAAATGTGTTTGGAAGTGTTGTGCTGATGTCAAAAGTTTTGTGAGAGTGTTGGCATCAAAAGAGTTGTGAAAAGTGATGTTGTTAAAAGCTCAGTGTAGTGTTTGGTAAACTGTTTTGCAAAAACACAGTAAAAGTGTGTTATGGTCAATAATAATGTTTAGTAATTGTAATTTTAATGATGTTATAAAACTGTAAATTACCAAAATATACATAATTCAAAGGTATACTATTTTAATAAATCATTATATTAACTAAAGATGTATTTTTTTATTAACAAAAAAAAAATCATTCATTAGGTAATAATAATCAACAACTTTATATTAATAAAATCACTTATTAGTTAATAATAAAATAAAAAGCATTTACAATTGTGATTAAATGATTTAACAATATCAAGTTTATGTATTGAAATTCTCATTAATTTAACTTAGTGCCTTCATCAAACTAGTAGCAATACTATTTCTTAGCACTACCATTTTAGTATATTTTCTATCATGAGCACCTTCCCTCAGATTCTTTTCATTGCCAAGTTTCAAAATTTTCAAACTTGGGTCATCACCAAATTGGGTATTTCCAATTAAAAGAAATTCTTACAATAAGATTAGTTACTATCATTGATTAAGAGAATAAATTCTCTCTTTTCTTTAACACCGAAAATACTAATAAATTTCTCTTAAATCAGATTTATAATCTTTCTTAAATCAAAACAGATAATTAATAAGATATCCATTTTGATAACCAATTATCTTTGAATTTTACATAACACAACAAATATTGGAAGAGGAATAAAAAAAATTAACTAAATGACATGAAAATGTTGTTTTCTGCTTAGCAACTATGAGATTTTACATTTACTACAATTTGCATTAAAAGGAAGTTAAGAAGGAAAAAAAAAAGATAATCAACAAATATTTTTAAAATTGATAGACTATTGTTGTTATTTTTTTTTAATAATTCTATTGTTTTTATTTACAACCTAATAATAATAATAATGATATTGTTATTAGGTTGCCAAAATATTATAGCTATGGGAATCTTGGCAGAGGAAACCTACCAAAACAACCACCAAAAAAAATATATATATATTCCTTGAAAATATTTCTCCTCAAAACAAGTAGTATATCATTTTTCAACATCTCAAATATCTAATCTACTATTACCATGAAAGAGAAACTTGATTACGCCATCTAGTTACACGAAAATGAAAAAGAAAAAAACTATTTGCAATCACTCGGAAAGAAATCTAGTTACAGAGAAATGATGATTTAAGGTTTAGGTATTTAAATATAAAGAGAGTTAGATGAGAATTGGTGAAAGTGGTAAGGACAATTTTGGTTTTATAAAAAAATTCATTAAAATTTTAAGAGCTACCCGGTCAATCACATTCTAAAAGCTCCTCTACCTTTGCTTCCCAAAAAGGGATTTTTAGCTTTCCCTTACAGCTCTTTTTGAAAAAGCTGTAGTAGTAAAATTTTACCAAACAATAATTTTAGGAAAAGCTACCAAATCTATTCCCACCAGCTGTTTTTCTGAGGGCAAAAGCTTTCCCAAACACACCCTAAGTTTGAATACTATTTTTTTATGAGTTGTAGTTTAATCACTACTATAAAAAAATTAAGCTTGAATCTCTAACATTAAAAAGAGCGCAATTGTGATGTTAGTTAATTTCGCTAGTAGAGTCACTTGTCATTGTATAATAGATCTAAGATCAGATCCTACTCACATAAAAAAATGCGAGCGATAAAAAATGAAAAAGTTTTACCTCTTATTGTGTAGCCAAAGGCCTAATGCATCTCTTTGAAAAAAAAATACAATTAATTACTTTGTAGTATATGTACACCATGTTTACAAAGCGACTTGAGTAACTGGGGGCGGAGCTAGAAATTTCAACTTGGGGGCGAAATTTTTTAACAATATGTAACGGCTTCAACGAACCGCAAAAACCATTTCCACAACTTAATACCGATGTCTCGTATTTTAACATCAACAATACCATAATCACGACACGGCCATATTTTAACATCAGCGATGCCCATAAGCATATATGCAACCGCGAATGTAATTTTAAACTCTAGTTTCAATAAAAGGTCAAAGACTAATGGAGTACTAATTAAACAAACTAATTAAATTGGAAAATAAAAATTCAATATTAAACAAATAAACATTTATATAAAAAAATATATTTATGTAACTTAATTACTATTAATTTAAAAATAATATTTATAAGAGAAAAAAATGAGGAGATTAGAGGAAAGGGGTAGAACAGAACCTGATGTGATGAGACAAAATGATTATGAGGGAGAGGGTATGTTTGCACATGAGATGCAAGAGGATTGTTTTGTGAGATTTATTAAGTTTAGACCCCAGTCTTTTAGAGGATCTATAAATCCTATTAAAACTGAGCAGTGGATTAAACATATTGAGAAATATTTTGAAGTCTTACTAGTGACAGATAGGTATAAGGTTGTTTTTGCTTCATTTAAGTTAGAAAGTGAGTTTCTCAATGGTGCGAGGACATTCTGCCTAGATTGAGTACACAGGTAGATCAACCCTTGACTTGGTGTAAGTTTAAGGATGCGTTCTTTGCAAAGCATTTTCAAGATATGTTTCGAGCATAGTAGGAGAGAGATTTTTTTCATTTAAGGCAGAATACTTTATTTGTGGTTGAGTATGATAGTAAATTTATAGCCCTGTCGAGGTTTTTACCTGAGTTAGTAAATATAGAGGAGAGGAAATGTAAGAGATTTTTGGACAGGTTACATTATGAAATTCGAACTAAACTCTCTTATATAGGTATTGGGAATTATGCTATAATGGTGGATAAAGCATTACAGATTGAAAATAATGTGATGGAATTTAGAGGTATGAAGGATTGGCTAAAGAGGTCTAGATTTGAGGGACTCAGAAGTGGTAGTACTATGAGCGTACAGGGTGGGAGATTACCCCAGATGGGGCGTTCCTTGTCACAGGGAACTGTAATACAGAGTCAGAGGCAAGCAGGATATGTTACTTCTATAGTTAAGAGTAATATCAGTGGGACCCCTAGATTTGGGAGACAGGTTATGGGAACTAGAAGTTATGATAGATGAGTAAGTATGCCACCAAGGGGAAGTGGTAATCTGACGTATGATCGAGAGACAAGAGTTTGCTATAGATGTAATCAGAAAGGGTATCTATCTTAGAATTGTCTTACTTTGATGTGCTTTGTATGTGGTCAGAGATGACATATTATTATAGATTGTTCAGTGGGAAAATCTTTTGAGATAAGTGCTAGAGGTGTTAGGAGAAAACAGGTGGAGAGATGTGGTGGATCAAGGAGTATATTGGGCAGAAGCAAAGGATCAGTAGTTAAGAGAGGACGCTGTGGTCAGTTACAGCCTAGAGATAGCAGAGTCTATGCGTTGACCCAACAGGATGCACATGCCACTTCTAATATTGTTATGAGTATGGTATCTATTCTTGATAGACCTGATAGATTATCGATTGATCCTGGTCCAACCCATTCTTTTACATATAATGTTTATATAAAATCAATTTATGCTTGTGTTAGCCATTTGATGCATGATGTTATTGTTGAGGTTCCTATTGGGGATAGGGTTGTTATCAGAACAATTTATCGGGGTTTTGTGATTAGTATGGCTGATAGAGAATTTGAAGTTGATTTGTTGCCTTTAGATATGACAGATTTTGATTTAATTCTAGAGATGAATTGGTTATCTGCATATAATGCTTGGGAAGATTGTTTTAGAAAGAATGTAGTGTTCATGATACCAGAACAAGAGGAGTTTAACTTTCAGGGAGAACGTAAAATACTTGCCAACTATCTTATTTCTGCCTTTACTGCTATTAGATGGTGGTAGAAGGGTTGTGATGGGTATTTTGCGTATGTAGTGAATTCTAGAAAGGAGATTAGGAAGTTAGAATAAATCTTAGTAGTGAAAGATTTTTCTAATGTGTTCCCTGAGGAATTGTCTGGTTTGCCTCCCAACAGGGAGATTGAGTTTTCTATTGAGGTGATTTCGAGATCAGCACCCATATTTATAGCACCTTATAGAATAGCACCAATTGAGTTGAGAGAATTAAAAGTTCAGCTTCAAGAGTTTCTAGATAAATAATTTATTCAACCTAGTATGTCGCCTTGGGGAGCCCCTGTATTGTTTGTGAAGAAGAATGATGGAATGATGAGGTTGTGTATTGATTATAGATAGCTGAATAAGATCACCATCAAGAATAAATATCCTTTGCCCAGGATAGATGATTTATTTGAGAAATTACAGGGGACTAGGGTATCTTATAAGATAAACTTGAGATCGGGTTATCATTAGTTGAGGATAAAGGAGGGGAACGTGCTTAAGACTGCTTTTAGGACATGCTATGGCCATCATGAGTTCCTTGTGATGCATTTTGGGTTAACCAATGCTCCTGCAGCATTTATGGATCTAATGAATCAGGTGTTTAAACCATTCTTGGATAGATTTGTGATTGTATTTATTGATTATATTCTTGTATATTCCAAGAATGAAGAGGAGCATGGGCAACATTTAGAAATAGTGTTGGAAATTCTGAGGAGAGAGAAATTGTATGAAAAGTTCTCTAAGTGTGAGTTTTGGTTTAGTGAAACATCTTTCTTGAGGTATGTTTTGTTAGGAGATGGTATAGCAGTTGACCCACAGAAAGTAGAGGTAGTGCTGAATTGGGAAAGACCTAATAGCGTGACTGAAATTATAAGCTTTATGGGGTTGGTTAGTTATTATAGGAGGTTTATCCAAGATTTTTCTATGATTACTGGACCATTGACCAGATTGACTAGGAAGGTAGTGAAGTTTATGTGGTCAAAAGAATATGAGAAGAGTTTCTAGCTGTTGAAGGAGAAATTAACTACTACTCTGGTATTAGTGCTTCCTTTTGGTGATGAAGGATTTGTGGTATATAGTGATGCGTTGCATCAGGGGTTGGGATGTGTGTTGATGAAACATGGGAGAGTTATAGCTTATGCTTCTAGGCAATTGAAGAACCATAAGAAAAATTACCCGACTCATGATTTAGAATTAGTTGCCATAGTTTTTGCTTTGAAGATTTGGAAGCATCATCTGTATAGAGCCACTTGTGAAATTTTTATTGATTATAAAAGTTTGACGTATTTACCTACCCAAAGAGAGTTGAATTTAAGGCAGAGGAGGTGGATAGAGTTGATTAGTGACTATGACTGTACAATTCATTATCATCTAGGGAAGGCTAATGTAGTAGCTGATGCATTGAGTAGAAAGTCTACAGGGAGATTAACTGCTATTGGGAGTCATGATATTAGCTTGATGATAGAATTAAGAGAAATGAGAATGCAGCTGAGTATCAGTGATAGAGGAGTATTGATGGCAAATATGGTGGTATAATTTTTTATTATTGATCGTTTGTTACAGATGCAGAGTAGAGATGAAGGGATAGAGAAGATTAGACAGGAAATATTGAGTGGAAAACTGACTGGGTTTAGAATTAGAAAATATGGTATGGTGGTATTGGGACATAGAGTTTGTGTTTCCAATGATGTTGAGATGAGAAAAGAGATACTAAGAGAGGCTCATGATTCTATGTATTCTATGCACCTGGGTAATAATAAGATGTACAGGGGGTTGAGACAGAATTATTGGTGGTCAGGGATGAAGAAGGATGTAGCTGAGCGTATTTCTAGATGTTTGATTTGCCAACAAGTGAAGTCTAAGAATTGACATTCAAAAAGTTTATTACAGCCTCTTTCAGTACCTGAATGGCCATGGGAGAATGTGAGCATGGATTTTGTTTCTGGTTTTTCCCGTACCCAGAAAGGTCATGATACTGTATGGGTTATAGTGAATAGACTTTCTAAGTCTTCGCATTTCCCTGCTATTAAGATCACCTAGAGTCCTGAAAAGTTAGTTGAATTATATGTAGCAGAAATTGTGAGATTACATGGAGTACCTTTAAGCATTGTATCAGATAGGGATTCTAGATTCACTTCTAGATTTTGCAGGAGCTTTCAAAAAGTTATGGGTACACAACTTCAGTTTAGTACAGTTTTCATCCTCAAACTGATGGGCAGACAAAGAGAATCATCATAATACTAGAAAATATGCTGAGGGCAAGTGTATTAAGTTTTTCAGTGAGCTGGGATGTTTATTTACCTTTGATCGAGTTTGTATACAATAATCAGTATCAAACTAGTATTGAGATGGCACCATTTGAGGCTTTATATGGTAGAAGGTGGAGAATTCTAGTATGTTGGGAAGAAGTTGGAGAAAGAAAGGTATTTGATCCAGAAATGATAGATTTTACTACTGAGATGATCAAACTAGTTAGAAAGAACCTTAAAGCAGCACAGGACAGATAAAAAGGATATGTTGATAATAGAAGACGATATCTTGAGTTTCAGCTTGGTGATTGTGTGTTTTTGAAGATATCTATGTGGAAGGGTGTATTGAGATTTAAAACAAAATGAATGTTAAGTATGAGATTTGTGGGGCCATATGAGTTAATTGAAAGAGTTGGACCAGTAGCATACCGATTGGATTTGCCTCTAGAGTTAAAGCAATTACACAATGTGTTTCTTGTTTCACTTTTGAGAAAGTGTTTACATGATGAATCCCATAGTATTCTGAATTAGGCTGTAGAAATTTAAGAAGATTTGACCTTTATGCAAGTACCAGTAAGAATTCTAGACAGAAAGTGTTGACTCGTATATGATTTTAATAATGACAAAACACTACTTAAATTGCACTAACAGTTTTATCTAAGTTTTTAAGCAGTAAAAACATTCAATGCAGAAACAGGACACAAGAAAACAACACGTTTAAATAACAAAAGAAGACAGAAGATCTAGAATAGGCAAGGTAATTGAATCACATTGTAAATCTCTATTTTCAGTTACTTATCTTGAACTATGGCTCATTTTGCAAAAAGCTTTGACAAAACAAAATATAAAAAATGTTTCTAAGTCAAAAACTGTTTTAAAAACATAAAAACTAAGTTTTTGGACAACCCAATCGAATGGGTCTCTGAACCAGTCGACTGGTAAAAGGGACAATAAGTTCTTAGTCCAATGATAATAGGACCCAGTCGACTGGTACTCCCCCTAAGCCTAAAAGTGAACTTTTTTCACTTGACCCAGTCAACTGATACAAGGACCCAGTCAACTAGTAATTCAAAAATATGTTCGTTTGAGACGCATGATTTGAGCATTTAATACTCCAAACCTACCAAATCAGTGTCTAACGGCCATATAAGTCTAAGGCTATAAAAATCCCCATCAATGAATATTTAAACAAGAAGATAGAACATTCAATTCATTACATAACTCATTAATACTCTCAAAAGACTTGAAAAATTTATTGTGAGCCATTCTTTAAGCTTGTTCTTGAAAGAGAGATAATATTCATCTTGTAAAGCATTCAATGCTATCTCTCTACCCTTCTTTTACATTTAATACCATTCATTGTAAAGAGAAATAGTTGGTGTAACTCTTAGAGTGTTTAGGATTAAACACTTCTTTGTAACTTCTTTGTGGCAGAGACTGTTTGTAAGGTTTGTGCAACACTCGTGAAGTTGCTCGACTACATTTAGTGAATTACTTTAAAGAGGTTCCTTAAAGAGAGTAGACATAAGGTTGGAGAGATTCTGATATTACCGAACCACTATAAACGAAGTTTGCACATTCTTTTCCTTTACTCATTTAAATTCAAACATATTATCTTTTGTATGCTTTGCTTGACTAAATTGTTAAAAATTTGTGTGTTAATTAGAAAAAAGTTTTTAAAACCCAATTCACTCTATCTTGGGTTTGTACCTCAGTTTACAATTGGTATCAGAGCTTCGTACTCAATTTCAGGCTTAAAATCCTTGAGTTGATCCGATGGCATCAAATAGCTATACCGAAGGACATTCCTATACTAGATCTCCTTTGTTCAATGGCTCAAACTATAACTACTGGAAAAATATATTGAAAATTTTTTTCGAATCAAAAGATTATAATTTATGGAGACTCATTGAGGAAGGATCTAGAATTTCTACAAAGGAAATAACTATTAGAGAAATCAGTCATACAATGCCTAAACTCAAAACTGAGTTTAATGAAGAGGATTGTAGAATGATGTCTCTAAATAGTAGAGCCACTAGTATGTTACATTGTGCTTTAGATATTTCTGAGTACAATAAAGTTTCTGCATGTGTATCAGCTAAGGAGATTTGGGACAAATTACAAGTTACATATAAGGGCACTAGCAAAGTTAAAAAAATAAAAAATTTATATGCTAGAGTCCGAGTATGAATCTTTCAAAATGTCTCATAACGAAACAATTTCTCAAATGCCCTCACATTTTACCACTATTGTTAATGGTTTAAAGCTTTTTGGTAGGAACATTGAGGAGTTTTAACTAACAAGGAAGATATTAAGATCTCTGTCATCTACTTGGAAAGCAAAGAAGACGGCTATAACGGAGGCCAAAGATCTCAAAAAAATTTGATGTCGAAACGCTTCTCGGATCACTATTGACAAATGAGATGGAAGAAATGAATCCTATTGTCAATGATGTTGAGAAAAAGAAGAAGAAATTGATTGCTCTTAAAGCCTCTAGAAGCAACAAAGAAAAAGAAAATGAATAAGAGAATGAGAGCAGTGAAGAAGATGGTAAGATGGCCTTAATCACCAAAAAGTTTCACAAGTTCTTGAAAAAGAGCAAGAAACCTTACACAAAGGATTTCACTCCAAAAAGGGAACATATTTTGTGTTTCAGTTACAAGAAGCCCGGTAACATCAAGGCCGATTGTCCAACAACAAGCAAACTATATAAGAGCTTCAAAAAGAAAACCCTGATTGCAACCACATGGAGTGATGACGAAGAAGAAGAATCTTCGGGCAATGATGTTGGATACAAGGAGATTACCAACATTTGCTTGATAGCAATCGATGATGAAAATGAGGTATCAAATTCTTCCCTTCTAATAATAATAATATTGTTAGTAGTAGTGAAGAATTAATTGAGGTAATAAATGAAATGCACGAAAAATTGAAGAAATTCAATTATAGAAATATTTATCTAAAAAAGGAAGTCTCATCTTTTTTAAAGAGATGGAAGGTCTAAAGGAAGAAAAAGAAAAACTATATTCCATGCTTTATAACTCATCACAAGATTTTTTCAAAAAAAAAATGAAAATCTGGCTTTGGTTATTCTCCATTAGGCAAACAAAAGTCAAAAGAGAATTTTTCATGAAAGAAATATGTGTGGATGAACCCTCCACCTCTAAGGCTATTAGTAAGATTAAAAGTATTCCTTCAATGTATGCTAGTAGGCTTAAGAATGTAAATTTAAATTCAAATGCTAAGAATTCTAATGAATATACTAGAGGTAAAAATCCTAAAAATTCATATGCTTATATGTATGCTCATTCAAGACATGCAAATGCTAGGAATAATCATTCAAGGAATGCACATACTAGAAATATACATCCTAGAAATTACCATTATGCATATCCTAGAGATAACATGTATATTCATAACTCACATGCTATAAATGCACATCCTAGAAATTACCATCAAACATATCCTAGAGATAATATGCATGTTCATAACTCTCATACTAAAAACATGTATCCTAGGAATGATTATCCAAGGAACTATAGGCATTCATACTCTAGAAATCCTAGAAACTTCAAAAACTATCATCCTAGGATCATGCGTCATCAACATGTCTACAATTATAGAACATCTTATAATGTTAAGAAAGTATAGATACCTAAAGGAGTCGTATTTTCTAGGAAACCCTGATGAGGACACAGGTAACAAATGGGAGGCAGATCCTATTCAAGTTCCAATTGGTCTAGTTATAAGGGCTCGAGCTAAAAGGTTCAAGGAAACTCTCAATAGGTTGATTCAACACATTTGGGCTAGGAACCATCTTTGGGGTCCCAAGGATGATGCTATACGTGATCCACAATGATGAGTTTCCATAATTCAAGCTTTGGAATAATCTAGCAACTCAAAATTGTGAATTAAAATCTTAGTTTCCCAAAATTGGAGACTTACTCGTTTTGGTTGCCTCATCAAGGAAAATGGTTGGTTGTAATTTTTTTATTACTTTTTCTTAATTGTTTCCTTATTAATTTAATTTCTGAATTGTAAGGCTTGTATGCAAAGTTAGGTATTTTCCTTATTTGGATTTTAGGTTACCAAAATTCTTTAGTTTCCTTTTTCTAATTGGTTACGAATTCTCGTGTATTTAAATAGCTATTGGCTTTTTGGAATAAGACAATTCAGATTTGATTCATACTTTTGGAGAGAAAATTATCTTTGGTTCTTTTAGAACTTCTGAACTTATCGGAGTTTCCGTGGCGTTCATCTTCGACTTATCAATCAATCCTTCCAAAATTGAATGTGGAGTCTTCATTATACCAAGGTTCTTGATTCAATATAAGCAACGTGTCGTGGTCTCACATAAATCTGCTTCTAGACAATCTTGTAAGTCTTCTTGATCAATCAATTTCTTAATTCTTGGCATGAATCATATTAGTTGGTATCAGAGCCTTCTAGTTGCAGGTTTGCTTATCTTTTGTTTTGATTTGTAAAAAAAAACGTGAAAAAAGAGGTGGAAATTCGAAAAAAAAGAAAGAACGAATTTCTTGTTTAAAAAAAAATGTGTAATATTTAGATTCAATCCTTTCAATTCTTGTTTCAATTTCTCTTCTTTGTTTTCCTTGTATTCTAGCCTTTAAATCCGAATTTCCTTGTGAATTATTGGTGAATTGTTGCTGGAAACTTTGATACTTGTTCGGTTAGTTTGATAAGATCCTACAGAGGATTATTACGAGTGGAAAAATGCAAGAGTGGTGAGCACATAAGAGGGTAAAAGCCAATCTGATTTTGTGTAAAAACACGAATGAAATTGAGTGACTCATTCTTTGAGTGAAACACATGAGGGAGTGTGTGAGGTCCTTTTGTTCTTTTTTTTTCTAACTTTGTTTTTGCAGCAAACATGTCAGACAACAAGAACAAAAATAATTTTGGAGATATGTCGGGAGAAGTTGATCCGAAGTTGCTCATGGAGGCTTTAATGGGTGAGATGAAGAGAGTATTAAGAACGGAGATGGAGCAGGTTTATGAACGGATAGATCAGGTAGAGAATGCACGTGTGAGGCAGCAACAAAATGCTCTTAATGTGCATAGGAGGGAGAGAGTTTAACCTAAGGGAGAGAGAATTGAAGATGAAAAGTTTTATAGGAATGGATTTGATGAAGAAGATGATTGGGAATTAGTTTTTAGCCATAGGAGGTTTGGTGGTCGAGGTAGAGAAGCTAGGAATCGGGAAGATAATAACTTGGGTAGTATTAGGATGAAGATTCCATCGTTTCAATGCAAAGACGATCCTGAAGCTTACCTTGAGTGGAAGAAAAAGATAGAATTAGTATTTGATTGTCATAATTATTTTGAGCTTAAAAAGGTTAAACTTGCAGCCATTGAATTTTTTGACTATGCGATTGTTTGATGGGATCAGCTAGTGTTAAACAAGAAGAGAAATAAAGAGCGTCCAATAGAGACTTGGGAGGAGATGAAAACCATGATGAGGAAACAGTTTGTTCCAAGCCATTACTACCGTGAGTTGTACCAAAAATTATAGAGTTTTACACAAGGTAGTCGGAGTGTGGAGGATTATTATAAAGAGATGGAAGTAGCTATAATCCGAGCGAATGTAGAGAAGGACCGAGAGGCTACTATGGCTAGGTTCTTGGCTGGTTTGAACTGAGAAATTGCTAATTCGGTAGAGCTGCATCATTATGTGGAGTTGGAAGATATGGTGCACATGGCTATCAAAATTGAGAACCAACTCAAGAGGAGGGGTAACAATACACAGCAAAACCCTAACTCGGGTTCTCTTGGAGGCTAAATTTTGTGAAGAAAGTGGAGAAGAAAGTCACGGCCAAGCCCAAAACTGAGCAAAAGCAAGAAAGTACCAGCCATAGAAATCAAGGTAAAATTGATTCTTCCACCACTAGAAATCATGATATTAAGTGTTTTAAATGCCAAGGCAGGGGTCACATAGCAAGCCAATGCCCGAACAAAAGAGTTATGGTATTGTAAGATAATGGTGAAATTGAAACCGACGGCGAAGAAGATATCGAATCTATGCCACCATTGGAGGATGCGAGTGATGAGAAATGCACTACCCAAAGAGAATTGTTGGTTGCAAGGAGAGCTCTAAGTGTGCAAATCAAAGAAGATGACGAAGTACAGCGAGAAAATATCTTTCACACTAGATGTCACGTGCAAAACAAGGTATGTAGTGTCATTATTGATGGAGGTAGTTGTACTAACGTTGCTAGCACTACAATGGTTAAGATATTGGGGCTACCAACAATTAAACATCCTCGGTCTTACAAGTTGCAATGGCTCAATGATAGTGGTGAAGTGAAGGTGAACAAACAGGTTTTAGTTTCCTTTCGGATTGGAAAATATGAAGATGAAGTTTTGTGTGATGTAGTTCCGATGCAAGCTGGACACTTGTTACTAGGCCGGCCATGGCAATTCGTTCGGCGTGTTAAGCATGATGGCTTCACCAACAAATATTCTTTTGTAAGCAATCAAAGAACAATCACTCTAGTTCCTTTGACACCAAAGCAGGTTTATGAAGATCAAGTGAGGTTACAAAAAGAGAATGAGCAAACAAGAGAGAGTGAGAAAAAGAGAACAAATGAAAATCAGAAAGAGAAAATGAAAGAGGTCGAAAAAATTGAGAGAGAAAATAAGAGAGTTGATTCGGCCATTGAGAGAAAAACAAATTTCTATGCAAGAACGAGAGAAATAAAAAAAACGATGGTTCTAAATAAGCCAATGATTGTACTTTTGTACAAAGAGGCGTTAAACAATAACCAATTTGACTCATCTTTGCTTAGTTCTATTGTTTCTCTTTTGCAGGAGTTTGATGATACCTTTCCGAAGAGATTCCATATGGTTTACCTCCTATTCGAGGCATTGAACATCAAATTGATTTCATGCTCGGTGCTACAATTCTAAACTGGCCAACCTATCGAAGCAATCTTGAGGAGAATGTGCATCGATGAAAACAGGGTACGTAAGATAAAGCATAAGTCTGTGCGTTGTTCTGGTGATTTTGGTTCCTAAAAAGGATGAGACATGGAGAATGTGCGTTGATTGCCGAGCAGTCAACAATATAACGGTAAAGTATCGACATCCTATTCCTCTTTTAGATGATATGCTAGATGAACTGCATGGTGCTTGTGTATTTTCTAAAATTGATTTAAAAAGTGGATATCATTAAATAAGAATGAAAGAGGGTGATGAATGGAAAACTGCTTTTAAAATGAAATATGGTTTATATGAGTGGTTAGTTATGCCATTTGGACTAACAAATGCACCAAGTACCTTCATAAGATTAATGAACCATGTTTTGCAAGCTTTTATAGGCAGATTCGTTGTTGTTTATTTTGATGATATTCTCATTTATAGCACAATCTTAGATGATCATGTTGTGCATTTAAAATTAGTTTTGAATGTGCTTAGAAAAGAGAAGTTGTTTGCTAACTTGAAGAAGTGCACTTTTTGCACCGATAAGCTTGTGTTTCTTGGTTTCGTTGTGAGTGCACAAGGAATACAGGTTGATGAAGAGAATATTCGTGCGATTAAAGAATGGCCAAGTCAAACGAGTGTAGGTCAAGTTTGTAGTTTTCATGGACTTGTTAGTTTTTACAAGAGGTTCGTGAAAGACTTTAGCAGTATTGCCGCACCACTTACCAAATTCATCAAGAAGAACATTGGATTCAAATGGGGAGACGAGCAAGACAGGGCATTCCAATTGATCAAAAAAAATTAACTCATGCTCATTTATTTGCTTTGCCTGATTTTACTAAAATGTTTGAAATTGAATGTGATGCTTCAGGTTTGGGTATTGGCACAGTTCTTATGCAAGGAAGACCAATCGCATATTTCAGTGAGAAATTAAATGGTGTAGCTTTAAACTACTCTACTTATGATAAATAATTTTATGCGTTGGTTCGAGCATTGAAAACATGGAAACACTATCTTTGGCCTAAGGAGTTCATGATTCACACTGATCATGAGTCCTTGAAGCATTTAAAAGGTCAACACAAGTTGAGTAGGAGACATATACGATGGGTAGAATTCAACAAGGCATTTCCATATGTCATTCGATACAAGCAAGGTAAAGAAAACATCGTTGTAGATGCACTTTCTTGAAGGTACGTATTAATTTCTACTCTAGATGCAAAATTACTTGGTTTTGAGTACATTAAAAAGTTGTATCATTCAGGCACTGATTTTTGTGAGGGGTTTCGGGCTTGTGAGAAAAACACAGTGGGTAAGTTCTTTAGGCACGAGGTTTTCTAATTTCGAGAGAATAAGTTGTGTGTACCGAATTGCTCTTTGCGTGATTTGTTAGTAAGGGAATCCCATGGAGGAGGTTTAATGGGTCACTTTGGAGTTGCTAAGACCTTAGCCGTTTTACTAGAACACTTCTATTAGCCACACATGAAAAGAGATATTGAGAAAATTTGTGTTGATGTGTCACATGTAGGCAGGCAAAATCTCGAGTGCAACCCCATGGTTTATACACGCCACTGCCCATTTCTAGTGAGCATTGGATAGATATTTCGATGGATTTTGTATTAGGTTTACCTAGGTCTAAATGTGGTAGAGAATCAATTTTTGTGGTTATGGATAGATTTTCTAAGATAGCACATTTTATTCCATGTCACAAAACAGATGATGCTTCCATTGTTGCTAATTTGTTCTTTAGAGAAATTATAAGATTACATGGTATGCCTAGAGTAATAGTTTCAGATAGAGATGTTAAGTTCTTGAGTTACTTTTGGAAGACCTTGTGGTGTAAGTTAGAGACTAAGCTATTATTTTTTACTACTTGTCACCTACAAACTGATGGCCAAACTGAAGTAGTGAATAGGACTTTGTCTACTTTGTTGAGGGCTATTATTAAACAAAACATCAAAACTTGGGAAGAGTGTTTACCACATGTTGAGTTTGCTTATAATCTTACTATTCATTCTACTACTAAGTTTTCACCATATGAAATTGTTTATGGTTTTAATCCTCTAACTCCACTGGATTTAATGCCATTAACTATATCTGAACGTGATAACTTGGATGGAAAGAAAAAAGCTGAATTTGTTAAGTAGATACATAAGAAGGCATGACTAAACGTTGAGAGGAAAATGGAACAATATGCAAAACAAGCTAACAAAGGTCGCCGACAGCAGATTTTCAACCTGGAGACTAGGTTTGGTTACACATGAGGAAAGACAGATTTTCATTACAAAGGCATTCAAAGTTACTTCCTAGAGGAGATGAGCCTTTTCAAGTCCTTGAGCGCATCAATGACAATACATACAAATTATATTTGCCAGGTGAGTACAATGTTAGTGCCACTTTCAATGTTTCTAATTTAAGCCCTTTTGATGTAGGTGATGATTTGAGGACAAATACGTTTCAATAGGAGGGGAATGATGAGGACACGGGTAACAAATGGGAGGCAGATCCTATTCAAGTTCCAAATAGTCCAATTACAAGAACTCGAGCTAAGAGGTTCAAGGAAACTCTCAATGGGCTGATTCAACACATTTGGGCTAAGAACCATCTTTGGGGGCCCAAGGATGATGCTATACGTGATCCACAAGGATGGTTTTCCATAATTCAAGCTTTGGAATAATCTAGCAACTCAAGATTGTGAATTAAAATCTTAGTTTCTCAAAATTAGAGACTTACTCGTTTTGGTTGGCTCATCAAGGAAAATGGCTGGCAGCAATTTTTCTTATTACTTTTTCTTAATTGTTTCCTTATTAATTTAATTGCTGAATTGTAAGGCTTACATGCCAAGTTACGTACTTTCCTTATTTTGATTTTAGGTTACCAGAATTCAGTTACCAGAATTCTAGTATGAAACCTATTCCTTAGTTTCCTTTTTCTAATTGGTTACGAATTCCTTAGTTTCCTTTTTCTAATTGGTTACGAATTCTCATGTATTTAAATAGCTATTGGATTTTTGGAATAAGACAATTTAGATTTGATTCATACTTTTGGAGAGAAAATTCTCTTTGGTTCTTGATGAGAGTCATAAAATTCATCTTAACAGTACTTAATTGTTATCATTTTAGGGTTGATCTAGGTTTTAATTGCACTTTTATACGTTAACCGCTCTAAAGTATCATTCTTGGATCATTGATCTATTTCGGTGCATTTTCAGGTACTTTAAGCTCAAAAGAGGAGGAAAAGTTATCATTGCTTGAAGCACAAAGACTTGAGGCATACTGGAATGAAGGAATGCTTCCAGAAGGACAAGATGGAGGGCTTAAAAGAGCAACAGCTACTGCCCATACTGGAAAAGAGTTTCATTAAATTACCAGAATTGTTTGTACAGATTAATCATCTTTGCAACTTAAACTGTATTGATACAAGAAGAACCAGGAGATGAGCCATATATGGTTAGAAAGATCCGGAAGTCTATTTTCTGGAGAATTTTATGGTTCATAAGAATGATTTTTCTAGAGAAAGTTATGGCAGTTTAAGTAGACAAAGGTCAGGCTGTGTGGGCTGTGCGGGATTTCAGCGTGAAGGGCATGTGAAGGCCTAAATCCCACATCCAACATCGGTCAGAAACACATTTCTATATCCCACATCCCACATCGGATTGGAAACACATTGCACTCGTGGTATTTGCCTATATAAGACCCACTCCACTTCAGCTTTAAGGACCAGCAGAGAATATGAGATCATCTGAGATCATTAGAAAGTGAATCCAGAGGGCCTTTAGGAGCAATCCAAAGGGCTCTTAGGAGGAATCCGAAGTACTTTTGGAGGGCAAGCTGAGGAATCACCGAAGCTTTTGCTACCAAGGGGTAGATGATTGTTGAGAGACCAGAGGCAACTCGAGGACACATGAGCCCCATGGCCGGCTAGTCTCCAAGCAAGGTGAAGGGATGAATCCCTATGTGTAGTTGTTCTTATTTTCCTTTATTTGATTTAGTTGTAGTTTGGTATTATTTTCATTAAACATTGTTATGTTTTATTCTTTAATTTAATTAGTAGATTTCTTATTAGTCCGATGATTGCATGCTTATTTTCCATGTAAGTCTAGTCATGCTCTTCTTATGTGTATTTATTTGGGTGTGATTGAGTCCGGTCGATCTCTTTTATAGATTTGTCTATTGTTGCGGTATTGTCATTTAGATATATCGTCGTCTTTTGATAATTTACAAGTTAGGTCATGTGTGCTTGAAAGTAAAGAATAATTCATATCAATTACATTAGGGTTTATACATGCGCTTTAATTGAATATTTGCCGATTGCCTGTTTGGATGTGAAACTTGCAATCGAGATAAAAACAACTGAATCAAGTTAGGATTAGGGCAACGAACCTAGGGAGGATTTCTGGAGCCTTGTTATTTCTTTACCATTATATTATCCATCAATTATTTACACAATTTTCACACAATCAACAATTCAGATTTTGTCACTTTAACTTTTATCGTTTGTGTTGAGGTTTACACCTTCTTTTGTAATTAGTTTGTTTCTCTGTGGAATCGACACCCCAAAGCTATACTACAATACCACGTTATGTTTTGGGTGTAATCAGTTCTTTTAGAACTTCTGAACTTATCGGAGTTTCCGTGGCATTCATCTTCGACTTATCAATCAATCTTTTCATAATTAATTGTGGCGTCTTCATTATACCAAGGTTCTTGCTTTAATATAGGCAATGGGTCGCGGTCTCACATAAATCTAATTCTAGACGATCTTGTAAGTCTTCTTGATCCATTAATTTCTTAGTTCTTGGCGTGGATCATATTAAACCCCAAAGGACACAATAAATTTTGGGTACCTAAAAGTGCAATTGTATATCCTTTTGTAATGTAGATATGTCTCCATACCAAGGAAAAAGGTAACTTTTGGTACCTTGATAGTGGATGCTCAAAGCACATGACCGGAGATCAAAGCATGTTCAAATAGCTAACTCTAAGGGATGGTAGACGCGTAACCATTGGAGACAACACAAAGATAAAGATTATCGGACATGGCAAAGTTAGTAATGATTCCTCAACCATTGAATATGTCCATGGCCTTAAGCCAAATTTACTTAGTATTAGTTAACTATGTGACAAAGGCAACAAAGTCATACTTGAATGCTCTCATTGTCTAGTAATAGACATCAAGAGTAACAAGATCAAGTTTGCTGGCTATAGACATGATAATGTCTATCTAGTTGATTTAAAATCTTTGTATTCGAAAAATGAAAAATGTTTTCCCGCTTTTAGTGAAAACCCATGGCTATGGCATATAAGACTTGGCCATGTGAACATGGATTTGCTTAAAATTATTTCAAGAAAAGATTTAGTTATTGG
Source organism: Bretschneidera sinensis (assembly GCA_023935145.1). Lineage (NCBI taxonomy): Eukaryota > Viridiplantae > Streptophyta > Magnoliopsida > Brassicales > Akaniaceae > Bretschneidera > Bretschneidera sinensis. Next base: position 43,490,949 of record CM043701.1, read on the forward strand.
ACTTCTCAAAATCAAATTTGAAAAAGACAAGGTTTGTGATGCTTGTCAAATGGGAAAATAAACTAGAATTCTTTTAAATGAAAAAATATAATCTCAACCTCTAGACCATTAGAACTTTTACATATAGACTTGTTTGGTCCAATAAGCACCATTAGTCTAGATGGTCATCAATATGCTCTTGTTATTGTTGATGATTATTCAAGATATACCTTTGTTATTTTTATTGCTTACAAAGATGAAGCCTATAAAGGGTTTGTGAACTTTTGCAAGAAGGTTCAAAATGAAAAAAGAATTTATATTTCAAGTATTAGAAGTGATCATAGAAAAGAATTTGAAAACCAAAGTTTTGCAAAATTTTGTGATGAAAATGAAATTGATCAAAAAATTTCAGCACCTAGAGCTCCTCAACAAAATGGAGTTGTTGAGAGGAAAATAGAGTTCTAGAAGAATTTGCCACAACCATGCTTTGTGAAATTAGTTTACCAAAATACTGTTGGTGAAAGACGTAAATTCTTCTTTTTATGTTTTAAATAGAGTATTACTTAGGCATATGCTTGATAAAACTCTATATGAACTACAAAAAGGTAAGAATCCTGATATCTCTTATTTTTGTGCTTTTGGTTGTAAGTGCTTCATCCTAAATAACAATAAAACTAATTTAGGTAAATTTGACTCAAAGGCCGATGAAGGGTTATTCTTAGGATATTCAATCTCTAGTAAAGCTTATAGAGTCTTTAACAAAAGAACTCTAGTGGTTGAAGAATCCGTACATGTTGCCTTTGATGAGTCTAAGCCAATTAGTAGTAGAATAGTATATCTTAATGATGATGTTGATTTTATTCCAAGAATGGATATATCCACTCCCATTGTTGACCCGAAAGAGAGTCAACCTCAAACAAATCAAGAGGTAGATTCTCTTAATCTTGATCAATCATATACAAGTAAACAAGAAGATGGTCTTCCCAAATATTAGAGGTATGTGAATTATCATCCAATCGATCAAGTGATTGGTGATCCTTCACAAGGGGTAAGAACTCGATCCTCTATAAGAAATATTTGCAATTGTGTAGATAACTTATCTCAAGTAGAACCTAAAACTTTTGTAGAAGCTGAAAAAGATATTGATTAGATAAGTGCTATGCAAGAAGAATTAAATCAATTTGAAATGAATAAAGTATGGACTCTAGTTCGTAGACCAAAGAATCACACAATTATAGGAACTAAATGGGTATATAGAAATAAAATGGAATAGTAACTAGGAACAAGACTAGACTAGTTGCTAAGGGTTATGATCAAGAAGAAGGAATATACTTTGATGAGACTTATGCTCCCGTAGCTAGATTAGAAGCCATTCATATATTATTAACCTTTGAATGGTTTAATAAATTTAAGCTATTTCAAATGGATGCGAAAAGTTCCTTTTTAAATGCGAAGAAGAGGAGTATATTGAGCAACCTCTTAGCTTTCTAAAGCTCTCTATGGGTTGAAGCAAGCTCCAAGAGCATGGTATGAAAGACTAAGTAAGTTTTTACTTGAAAATGGTTTTACAAGAGGATAAATAGATACAACCCTCTTTACAAAAACTCACAAAAATGACACACTATTAGTCCAAATATATGTTGATGATATTATAGTTGGTGCTTCTAATGAATCCATGTGTCAAGATTTTGCTAAGTATATGCAAGGTGAATTTGAAATGAGTATAATGGGAGAGCTTACCTACTTTCTTGGACTCCAAATCAAACAATTGAAAGGAGATATCTTCATCAATCAATCAAAATACACCAATGACCTATTGAAGAGGTTTGGAATGGAAAGATCAAAATTAATTGGCACTCTTATGAGCACCTCTACAAAACTTGACCTAGATGAGGGAGATAAGTGTGTAGATACGAAAACTTATAGAAGCATTATAAGAGTTTTACTATATCTAACTGCAAATAGACTCGATATAATGTTTAGTGTATGCATGTGTGCTAGATTTCAAACTACTCCTAAAGAATCACATATAGTTTCCGTAAAAAAATCCTAAGATATTTACAAGACACTCAAAACCTAGGTTTATGGTATTTTAGAAAAATCAACTTTTGAGCTTGTTGGGTACTCGGATGCTGATTTTGCGGGTTGTAGGCTAGATAGAAAAAGCACTAGTGGAACATGCCAATTTTTAAGTGCAATATTAACCTCTTGGTTTTCTAAAAAACAGAATTCGGTTGCACTATCAACCGCTGAAGCGGAATATATAGTCGTCGGAAGTTGTTGTGCACAAGTTTTGTGGATGAAACAACAACTAGAAGACTATGGAATGAATATTGAACATATACCAATTCATTGTGATAAAACTAGTGCTATCAACTTGACAAAAAACTCAATTCAACATTCTAAAACCAAACACATAAAGATAAGACATCACTTCATAAGATATCATGCTCAAAATAGTGATATTAGATTAGAATTCATTCATTCAGAAAATAAAATTGCCGACATTCTTACTAAGCCCTTGAATGAAGATAGCTTTTGTAAGATAAGACTGTCAATGGTTTTAACAAACTATGAACATATGTGTGTTTGATTGCATCAACTTTCATCATATGCATACTTGTCATTAAATGAATGAGTATTGACTCCTATTTAATATTTCTCTCACTTAAAATGGCATAGATAAAACATTTCTTGCAAAAATCCTACTTGGAGCTCAAAATTTTATGATTTTTGAAAAACTCAGTCGACTAGTTGAATGACCCATTCAACTTGTATCTATCTGTCCATTTACCTAATCGACTAGTTGGGACCATCCAGTCGATCAGTCACTCATTGCCCAATTTACTAGTCGGCTGGTATCACAAGACAAGTTTGGAGTAAAAAATTTGAAAATTTTTGGACAACCTAGTCGACTAGTGGGGTCAATCTAGTCGAATGGTGACTTTCTGCCAGTTTTACCAGTCGACTGGTACCCTGACCCAGTTGACTGGTATATTGAAAAATCTCCAAAATATGAAGAACCCAGTCGACTGGTACCCTAACCCAATCAACTGGTATCGCGATTCTATATATAGTTGCTTATTTTTTTTTCTTCAGATTTCACGCCATTTTTACAAAATCCTAACTTTCTCTCTCTAAAAAATCCTTGCTTTTAGCCCAAAATCTCTTGAAATAACTCAATAGAACCTTTAATCATCCTTCAAATCACATTATTTTCAACTTTTCCCAGTTGAATCTTCACTATTTTCCTAAAAAAACCTCTCACCAAACGAGATTTCCTAAAATGTATGAGAGAATACAAGTCAAAACAACCGTTGCTGGACCTCACGTACCCACGAGGCCTAGATCACGGAAGTCCTCAGCATCGAACTCTAGAGGCAAAGGGATAGTCGGTTCCTCGAGCAAGCAAGTGAGGACCGAGCTTGATGACTCACTTTTCTGGAATCCCACTATCAAGAGCAGGTATAACAATGTGATTAGAGATAAGAAAATCATGACGGGTAAATTGGTAGACTTTGATTCTATTCGTCATGCTAATTTTGATATATTACCTACTTTTGAGGCAATAGGCCTAACCCCACTTATCAATATCCATCATAAATACTACCCCCATCTTATACATCAATTTTATGCCAATATTGTCAAACCCAGTCCCCTAGCTCTTAGGTTTAAAACTAGTGTGATGGGTATAGAGTTTGAGGTCAACACTGATCTATTGGTCAGCTTATTGAGAATCCTAGTGGAAAGGATCTCGTGGAGTCTAGATAGATGGTCAGACAATTTTGACTACGAGAAGGCATATTAGATAGTTAGGGGAGAATATGCCCCTCGACTCAAATTATTCAACCTCATTGTGAGGTGGACCATTCATCCTCAACTCGGGAGTCAGAACTATATGTCAAAAATTGACATAGTATTGATTTGACATCTTAAAACTGGACACCATTTCAATAACTACCCCTTCTTGCTGGTCAATATGCTCAATGGCGAGGCTCATGACTCAGGGTGCCTCCCCTATGGCATGCTCATCACCCTGATCTTGCAACACTTCAAAGTTCCCTTGCCTGCCTCCGAAGATCAAGACATTGGCCCCAAAGACATCATTTATGTCTCTTAACTGAAGAAGATGGGGTGAACGATACGGAATGGCATGGTTCATTCCAAGGTTGGGAAGAATATTCGCATCGAGGATGATAATAACAGTGATGTGGACGACGATTTGCGTGATGATGTAGCTCCTCCCACTACCATGGACACTGACTAGCAGGCACCTAGTCCACATCATGTTGGACATGGTGGTTCGATTGCTGGTTAGACAAGACACAATGATCTACTACAGGCGATAGCGAGCCTCCAAATGTCCATGTAGTTCGGATTCCAGAGCTTGAGCTCTTCAGTAGACCAGAGCTTCCAGATGGTGCGGACCGACATCGATTATATGTGTCACGACATCAGCACCCTACGAAATGATTTTGAGTTACTCCGAGAGCACTCGAAAGGCTTTTTGGCTGAGATTCGAGATATTTTTCGAGACAACTCTGACACCGCTGCTCGCTGAGTCATCCTTCTTTATCATTTATACTTTTTTAGCTCCATTGATGTTTAAGCAAGAACATTATTTTTCTATTTTATTTCTCATACATTCTTTTAGTTGGTTTGTATCAAACAACTTATTTAGCTCAGTAATATATGGCCCTTTGTGTATGCTTGATTATTTTTAATTTATATAGCTTTTAGCTCCTGTATGTGATTTCTTTTAGATATATGGTTGCCTAGTTTGGGCCCTTATTGCTCATCCATATGCCTTAAATATTTCAAGCTTCTATGCACACTTCTAATTCTTCCCAATAGGTCTTCCCAACTCCGATTTATGCTTAGTTTTTTCACACAAGTTTGTTTATACCTTATCTTTTTGTTTATGGTGTTTGAATTGCTTAATTTTCAAGATTACCCCCTTCTGCTATTGTCAAAACGGGGGAGAAAAAGAGAAAAATCTGTGTAAGCATAGTTTTAGGGGAAGCATTGCTCCGAACATGTTAAAATGCTTAAAATAGTCTTAAATTGCTTAGTTGGGATTGTTATTATTGTCATTAAATGTTTGTAGGTTGGTTTTTATCATAAAAACATAGTAAACTCTATCCAAATTTTTTCAAAAAACCAACATTTTGTCTTTTAAAACTTTTTTTATCTCTATGGTTTTGTTATCATAAAAAATGGAGAGGTTGTTGACCTGTATTTGATTTTAATAATGACAAAACACTATTTAAATTGTACTAACCATTTTATCTAAGTGTTTAAGCGGCAAAATCATTCAATACATAAACAAGACGCAAGAAATCAATACGTTCAAATACCAAAAGAAGACAAAAGATTTAGAATAGGCTCTAAGGTAATTGAATCACATAGTAAATCTCTATTTTCAGTTACCTAGCTTGAACTATGGCTCATTTTGCAAAAGGCTTTGACAAAACAAAATACAAAATGTTTCTAAGTCAAAAACTGTTTTAAAAACATAAAAACTAGGTTTTTGGACAATTCAATCAACTGGGTCTCTGAACCAGTCCACTGGTAAAAGGGACAATAAGCTCCCAATCGAATGATAATAGGACCCAATCGACTAGTAACTTCACCCAATCGACTGGTCCTATGACCCAGTCTACTGGTACTCCCCCCAAGCCTAAAAGTGAACTTTTTTCACTTGACCCAGTCGACTGCTAATTTGAAAATATGACCGTTTGAGATGCAGGACTTGAGAATTTAATGCTCTAAACCTACCAAATCAATGTCTAACGGCCATATAAGTCCAAGGCTATAAAACCCCCTTCAATGAGCATTTAAAAAAGAATATAGAACATTCAGTTCATTATATATCTCATTAATACTCTCAAAAGTCTTAAAATTTTTATTGTGATCCATTCTTTAAGCTTGTTCTCGAAAGAGATATAATCTTCATCTTGTAAAGCATTCATTGCTATCTCTATACCTTTCTTTTACATTTAATACCATTCATTGTAAAGAGAAAGAGTTGGTGTAACTCTTAGAGTGTTTAGGATTAAACGCTTCTTTGTAACTTCCTTGTGGAAGAGATTGTTTGTAAGGTTTGTGCAACACCCGTGAAGTTGCTCGACTACATTTAGTGGATTACTTCAAGGAGGTTCCTTGAAGAGAGTGGATGTAGGGTCGGAGAGATTCTGATATTGTCAAACCACTATAAACGGAGTTTGCATATTCTCTTCCTTTACTCCTTTAAATTCAAGCATATTATCTGTTGTGTGCCTTGTTTGATTAAATTGTTATAAACTTGTGTGTTAATTAGCAAAAAGTTTTTAAAACCCAATTCACCCCCATCTTGGGTTTGTACCTTGGTTTACAGAAATGAACATGCCTTGCGTAATAAAGTTATTCCTTTGATTCAAGTATTGTGACAAAACAAAGATGTTGAAGAAAGTACTTGGGAGCATGAGGCAAGAATGAGGAAAGAGTACCTCCAGCTTTTTTATGAGTTAGGTAAGAAAATTTCGGGACAAAATTTTTATAAGATTGGTAGAATTGTAATACTCGTGTTCTTAAAGTAAGGGTAAAGAAGTAATTTGATAGATATTACATAGAATTAAAATAATTTATACATGAAAGATTTACTATTAAAAAAAACAGACACCTGGACACTAAGCATCTAGATGTAGCTTTTAGTTGTTACAAAGGGAAAAAAAACGGGTGTAGCCTTTTGTGACTACAAAGACAAAAAAAAAAAAAAAACACCTAAACACTAAGCACCCAGGTGTAGTATATACAAACACCAAGCGTCTTGCTTTCAAGACACTTAGGAAACAAAATGGTTACAAGCCGGTTGAGTATAAAAAAAAAAAATTAAGCTTTTGTTAGTTTGTTAAAAAAAATTAGTTTACAACAAATTTCTTTCTCACTCTAAAATTTTATTTTCTCTCTCAAACTGCTCTCTTTCTTTAAACACCTTGGGATTGAAAGAAATGTTGAAATTTTAAAGAAGTTTATGGGAGAATTTTAAAGAGATTTGAGGGAAGCTTTAAGAAAAAAAAGGTATTAATGTGAATTTTGTTTTTGAAATTATGCATACATGAAATTACCTGGAATTTGATGTAGAAATTTAAAGGAATGAATTATGGAAGAATTGAAGAATAAATTAGAAATTTTAATATGAATATTATGTCAGCTGTTGACGATCAGCAACTAGGTGAAATTGTTGAAAGAAGTAGGAAAGGTAAAGAGGTGATCCACGGGTAGCTTTAAGTGCTACATGCTGAGTTAGATTTACTTTTAGTAATTGAGACCAATAAAAATATGAATTTATGATATTTGAATAAATGGTTGAATTATAATGATGTACTTTCCGATAATTATGATAATTGATTGATTTATTGATTAGGGATTAAATAGTATGTTGAATATTAATTATATAAGAATTTGTATTTTAAAAATGATGGATTAATGAAAAATATGTTGAGAAGTTATATGAAATTTCTGAAAATATGATTGAAAAATTTATATGATATATGATAAGACAATTTAATAAATATGATAAAAATAATAATTTTGAGAAAGAGCTAGATAGTTGAATTGAATGCTTTGATGTATGCTTGCTTGCATGTTATTGCTCATATGCATAAAAGGGAAGACCAAGAAGGAAACTGGTCTGGCTAAGAAGATCAGGAAGGCAGTTGGTCTGACTGAGAAGACTAGGAAAGTAGTTGGCCTGATTGAAACGTGTTGACATGTGGGAAGACGCTCCCAGGTAATAATATGAAATAATGAGATGATGTGATGAAAAAAGAAAGAAAGAAAGATGATTTAAACACATGCATTTATTTATTTGGTTATTTTATTATTATTAATTGAGGTGCTAAAGTATCAATCTTGATTGTGAAATTATTAATAGACAAATGAGTCTCACAAAGAGACAGATATGATGAGAAAGAAATATGAAAGTATAATATGATAAAAATTATTTGATTGATTGATTATATGTTGTGAACCTCATAATGCGGTAAATAATGATGTTGAATTGATAATCTCAAGATGATTAAATATAGGAGAAGAAAAATTGATATGTTTGACGATTAATTTAATAAGATATTGATAAATGGTTGGAGTTATGATATGAGTAGTGATAATAAAATGTTATTATTGAATTATTTGAGATAATAAATGAATGAATATTGGAAGATTATTTGAAAGATTGAATTATTATATGTGAAGAAATAAATGATTAATATTGGTGAATTAGAAATGATTGAATTATAAGATGTGACTAGAAGTATATAATCGAGTACTTCTAGTAAATTTAATTCACTGAGCTTGTGAAGCTCACTCCTTATTGTTGAAAATTTGAAAATTTTCAGGCAGTGAGCAGGGCAGATAGAGTTTAGAGCTGATATCAGAGTAATTACCTTAAGTAAGTCTTGTGGTCAATGCCTCAGACACTGTAAGAAAGAAGAAAGAAAATTTGTAATAAAATCTTTTCATGCATTTTGTTATATTTATATATTGTTTCTGATAGGAGAATGATGATGTATCTCCTCTGAAAAGAGTTGAGGATTGGATGTAGAATTTTAATTTCAATTGATGTATTTTTATATTGTAGCATATATGTGTCGTGTTGGAATTTCAAAACGTGACGACACCGTCTCGGGGGTGGCCAACTTAGGATGAGTTGCTACAGTAAGCTTCCTCTTTCTTTAAGGTTTATGATTGATGTGGGATAAGGGCCATGAGGCTATATAGCAAAAAACTATCCTCACTTCCTTTCTCTTTAGCAAATTGGGATCTACTTTCACATTTATTTGCAACAATCCCACATCGATTACAAAAGCCTTGGTCTCACTTCAACTTTATAAATAGATTCATCTTCCACTAAAATTCTTAAGTTTCATGGGGTTCTTAAAAATTTACTTGATTTGCTTGATGAACATAATTGGAGTTGAAACGTTGAAAACATTTTCAAAATTTGCCTTAATTGGGCAATGAAAGTTAATTTTTTTGAAATGGTTAAGAGTTTAGTTTAGTTTAAATTGAGCTTTGTAGCTTAAGTTTGGATTAAATTTAAGGGGTGAACTCTTATATACCATTTAAAAGTGCAAATTTCACACACACACACACACACACACACACACATATATATATATATATATATATATATATATATAATGGATTATTTTTAAATTTTGGAGGGTTAGTGACCCCATTCAAACACTCTGTTTCGAACCTAATGAAAAAAATAATTCATTTCATTTTTAAATAATTTTTTTAAAAAAATTATTTATAAATGAATTAAAATAAATTTTTATGTTTGGTTTTTTTATGTTAAATTGTAGAATTTAATTGAATAAATGTTTAAAATGTTTTGAATAAATGAAAAATTCAAAAGATGAGAGAATGAGAGGCCAGGGGAGGAAGAGATAGAGAGAATGAGAGAAAAAAAAAGAAAGAGAAATAGAGTATTTTGATCAACATAACTTTTTACTCTTTATTTTGTTAAATTTATTTGTAAAGTTTATCAATTTTGATCGAATTTACAACAAGCTAAACTCGATTCTATGATGAATTTTTTTCAAAATGAACTCTATTTTTTTTTGTTCCAAACATAATAAGCATAGTTGAGCTTTAAAATTAAAGTATTTGACATTTGAGGACAAAATTAAAACCAACTCCAACCTTTGAAGTTCAAACTAGTAATTTAGCAAATAGTGGCACTTTTTAAGAGAACTTGTAATACTACAGATGATATCCAAAGAAGAAAAATTATTTTTGTTTACTTTTATGATTTTCCAGATTATTTTATGTAAACACGTGGATATCTTTAAGTGATTGTACACTTTTTTTATTTCCAAATTAACGGAGATCGACGGAATATTTCAATTGCAACAAATTTATAAATTAAGCGTTTAAATTGCTGCACTAAAAAAATGAAGGTTATCTAATGCATCCACCCGAAAGTTGAGAATAGAAAATGCAATTATTTTTTTTATAAAAAAAAAATCTATTGTAGATTCTAATTTATCACTATTTCCATACAATTCACAAGATTACAAGTTTTCTCATTTACAAGAAAGTTGTGGTCTTAGAATTTTTTTATCCAAACTTCAAAACACTAATACAACAATTAATGAATGGCGATCCCACTTATTTGATTTTGTAAAAGTTATTATGGAACTAAAAAAATTTACTAATAATTACGAGAAAATTGAATAATAATTATTTTAAAAAATTTAAAAAGAAAAAATTTAAATAACAAAGTCACTATTTAATTTTCTCGTAATTATTATTGAACTTTTCAAGTTTCGTGATAATTTTCATGAAACCGAATCCGTGTTATCACCACTCATAATCAATTAACCAAAGCAGACCGTTTTCAATACCTACTCATAAAAATGTAATAGTAAAAGTTTTTAATACAAAAATTGGCTCAATAAACTTCAAAAAAAAATTTATTTACATTCTTCTCAATTAACTTAATGAGCAACTCAATGAATGTGTTAATAATTCAAGCTATATATATTATTTAAAATTTTCATTTCGTTATTTAAAATTATGTATTTTTTGGAGTTAACACGTGTACTCAGTTTTATACGTAATTATCTATTTTTTCTTTCCCGTGTGTATGTGTTTTTTTGAATAATTTCCTAAAAAATAAAAGACAAAAATAGTTTCCAATGACCATCATCTTAAATTGAAAATATGTGCTTAAAAAAAATTACATATAAACATTATTCCACAGCTTTAAAAGTTGAGTACTCTTTGAAAACTAATATGTATAATTAATTTTATATGCAAATATATTTTTTTTTTCTCAAAAAAAAAAACTAAAACAAAAAACTGATACCCTTACTTGGTCCAAAAATACTAAATTATGAGTGTTGCGCCGCTTTTGCTGTTATTTGATCTATTTTCCTATGTATCCATTTGTTTCAATTGTTATTTTCATATATATTCTCTTGTGTAGCCTAAGGTAGGAGAGAATTATATAAAGGAATTAGATGTTGAATGATCTAGCTAGCTAGTACAGAGATGTCACTGTAGATGCTTCTATAGATTTGGTCATTTGTATCCCATTCCAAGATTCCTTTTGTACATGAACACAGGCAATCCACTTTGTTTTAGTTGGGCTTTTTCTCAATTTTCTTGTTAGAGAGGAATTAAGAAAGGTTCAATAAAATATTTTGCTGCCATGCAATAATGGATGCTATAAAATCATACACTGGCATCGATAAACATCAATTAATAGCTTCCAAGTTTACGCATGATCAACTGTAATTTTGCCCATCACAATTGACAAAGATAGAACATGAATTATTGTTTTTTTTCCTTTCTTAATTATAGGTTGGCACATGGTAAAGTCACCTATCACTTATCTAGCTTTAGGCCTGATCTCATACCCTATTTATTGAGAGATTTATGAATCTTAATTATCACGTTGACTAAACTTCTTCCCTTCTCAACAACCTTTAGCTATATGGTAGACTGTTTGGTAAAACTTTTAAAACAGTTTTAATTTTAAAATAAAATAAAAATTATATCAAAAATTTTATAAAAAAACGATTTTTAAAAGGAATTAAGTGTTAAAAAAATTAAATTTGTGTTAGAACGATTGTTTTAATAATTATTTTATCAAACATTAAATAATTTTATGATTAATTAATCAAAAAAACTGTTTTAATAATTAAAAGCTAAAATTACATTTAAACCAATCGATACCTAATATTCTTATAGGCAAAAGATGATAGACACAATACACAAACCCAAAAATGATTCAATAATTTTCACATCACCTACTGACCAGACATAAAATGATCTTATTAGATCATTGAAAATAACTTAGGGAGTGTATGTTTTGTGTATAATTTATTAGGTGGGTACTTGTGAGATAAGATATTTTTCTTATAATTATTTTTTGTTCCCTTTAGATGAAACAACAAGAGTGATGGTCAAGGAAACAACCATAACAGCTTTTATGCAATAATGGTATGTTTTTTCCTCAATAATATGACCTACGAAGCTAATCGGGGGATCCAAACAGGCCAAATCGTAACTGTTGTGGAGGTCATTTTAGTGGAAAGAGTACTTTTAATCTTATGGAGCAGGCTGTCCCAGACACCCAGAGAGAGAGAGGTGAAGATACGGTTCTCTAATAATTCATTCATAAATTTTAACCATTTATTTCTCACCTCAAAAGAAAAAACTTGCATCCACTAGCACCCTTAATTTCACTTTGTACTGTGAGAAAATGAGGTTTGATTATGAAAGTGGCACCAGATTTGAGTTTGACGCGGAAGCTAATTATCTAAAATCAATTTGAGTAGTTTTTATCCCATTAATATGTATAAAAAAAATAATGATTATGTTATATCGAGTTTTTTTTTGAGTGAGAGTTTGTCACTTTATAAAACAATATTCGAATGTTTCATTGATTCAATGGTTATGAGTTTGAACTTCTCATATAACAATAACATATTGTGTTTTTAAAATCTAATTTTTTAAAAATTGTTTTTAAAATAGGATTTATTTTTAAAAACATTTTTTTAATGTTTTCTAAAAAAAAGTTCTAATAATTTTTAAAAAATTAAGAAAACATACTTAAAAGTAGACTTCTGTGTTAAATTGTAACTCCATTATAATGAAATAAATTTAAATTTTAAAATAATAATTATACAGACATGTTTTTGTTGAAAAATCAACATAAAAGTATAAATCTTCTTTCTGTTAAAATATAAAACAAATCCAGACATTCATTTTTGTGGTGTACCAACAAACGTTTTTCAATAAATAAAAAAAGTCCAATATCAAAGGAGGCAATTCAAATGCAAAAATGAGCATATGTAAAATCACGGATCTAAGTTCATCTGTTTTTTTTATTTATAAAATTACAGAAAACAAATAAAAAATAAATATTATATTATATTATATTTCCAAAAAAAATAAATTGGAAAATTATCAAAACATTTAATTAAAGTGGGAAAATCACATCTCTATGCACATAATAATTTTTTTGGTGCTTTTGTTGTGAATAAAACAAGAAGATAATGATAACACAAATAATCCACCCCACCCCCTTCTTTTCAGGATAACAAAACATAATATTTGAACATCTGATAATAGGACAGGTCTGTTCTAGTACATACATCAAGACAGCATCATCATAGTAGAACAGAATTTTACTCCGTACTTTACTTTTTACTGTTACATTTTTTCTTCCTAAGAAATGACTGTTACATTGCTAATACTAATAGTTTTATAAAATTCATAATGACTGTTACAATCATAGCATCATACTTCAAACACTGCCTTGTTTCTCATGTGTTTATTTTTTTTTTTGGACAAAGAAAGGAATTTATTTACCAAAAATAACTGGAGTGCCAAGTATCAAGCAGACTGCTACAGGAAAACACAAAAAATTGAAAAACTACTAAGCAATAAAGCTGCAACAACAAAAGCAGACAGAAACAAGAAAATAAAGAAAGGAAACTCAAATATGAAAGGAAAGGCAAACTAATCTAATAGAGTTAATAATCTACAATTAGCTAAAAGGTTTCAGTCTCTTCACTTAATAAGACCGTATTAAGATTATAACTAGGAGGAAAAATGTGAGGATATAAAAAAGTAAGGATAATATTTATTTATTTTTCATTTACTCCATATATATTAGTGTAGATGATAGAAAACTAAGGAAAAAAGATTTCGGTAACATAAAAAAGAAAATCAAATCTGAACATGGTCAAAATGTTTCTTTCCCTTAATTATTTAATAAAATGGAATAATAAGTGAAAAAAAATGCAAATATATATATATTTTTACTGGTAAATATATCATCTGTAATTTTTTTTACGGATTCAGTAAGAGAAAGTTCGTAAAATAACGATCCAATCTCTTTTTGCTCTTTTTTTTTTTTCTTATCTCTGATCCCTTCTTTTAATGAGATTGGGATTTGTAACTCTAGAAAACAAATAATTGGGTCGTTTTATTTTCTTTTATACTAAACAAAAGAAAACTATGTTTCAGTATTTTTTTTTTTTACTTTTTCTTTCTCAATTTTTACTCTCGTACTAAATACATAGGAAAATACTTTGTCAATACGGTTACTTGCAGACCGGAACAAACATGTGAATAGTACATGCATGTGTCCATTACTTGGAAGATAATCTATGTTTCCTATTTCATTTATGTTGGAAAATCATGTCACTGGGCCAACAGTAGCCCTTTTTGAGATCATGGGCCCATCAAAATCTAAGAATTCAAATGTGTTGCCTTGAAATCTTATATGGGCCCAGAAACTGTAGTCAGTATGGCCCATCAATTGCTTAGGAGCTGGTACTACTGCTCATACAAATAACAAACCCTCAAGATCCCTAAAATATTTTTTTTACATAAAAAGAAGGAATAAGCATGTCTAATAATGGCCTCTGACAAATCTACCTAATCCCGCTAAAAAATTGTACAGTTCTTAAATTTCTGTAAGTGAAACCAATGAATGGCTTGCGGGAGAATAGCTACTTAACATCTGCTGCTGGGCCTACATGTCCCTTTCGGCCTTAGGAATTGTGCCGATGTACTTTGATAAATCAATGGGCGCAAATTAAAATTAATTTTAAAGTTATTGAAATTATATTAATATATTAAATTTTTTAAAAATTTAATTTTATTTAAATCAAGAGAACAAATATTAATTTTTATTTCAAAATTTTAATTAAATATTATTTTTTATGATGATTAAAATATTTTTATGTATTCTATCTTCAAATGATTATGATAAGTTTAATAATTCTATTTATTAATTATTTATTTCAAAATTGTTTACAACACAAATTTTTCAGGTTATTTGAATTCATATTTTTTTTATAAATAAAATAAAAACATATAGTATCATTTTCATTTTTAAAATATAAATGTTTGTCTTGATTTTTCTTCTATGATGGTTTTTTATATTTATTTATTTGAGACATGAGGTTATTTAATTTTATAAAAAATATATTAACAAAATTTTCATTTAAAATATTTAATTATCTTTTATGATGATTTTTTATTTTCATTTATTTAAGGATGTGATAGGCAATGATATCATAATATTTTTAAAATATAAAATATATAAAATAAAATTTGTTTATACCATATAATAGAATTTAAATCTATTTAAAATATAATTTTAACAATTTAAAAAAAATGAAAAGTAATATTCAGTTAAAAATTTGATTCTTCAAATAAATTCATTTTTAGCTTGTTTGATAGTGAAAATTGGTATTTTGAGGTGAATAATGAGTTTTAAAAAAAATTGATATGTTAGTGTCATTTCAATAAAGTTAGAGTTAGTGCATTGTAATTTATTCAAATCAAAATTTTACAAACAGTGTTGATACATAAACATCGTTTTGATATTTTTTAGTTCATAAATTTCATTGATAAAATTTTGAAAATTTATTAGTAATACAAAAAAACTAAAAGGCAATTCATTTTAACGAATTTATTAGATATTTTGGGATATCAAATTTTTCATACTTGACCGTTGTTTCTTAATCTTTATCTTTCCACTAAAGTTTAAATTTTTAGGAGGGAAGAGGTTTTTTTTTAGGGAAGGGTTTAAGCCCCACAGAAAGTGAAATGTCATTAGAACAGCAAGCAAACTTGTACCAATGATTTACTTCAGGGGTGCAGTATTGCTGCTTGCACAAGGGTGCCATCAATCTTATTGTTTGTTGTGGCTCAAGTCTTAACCACCTAAATAATTGACTGTTGTAGGGTACCCTGCACATGTGGTAGGTAATCAAGATTATTTTGAAAGGTTACAAAGAATGATGAGGTACTAAATACTTGCAAAAAATTCACAACAAAGCATCAATATTCAATATTATAAAAGGAATAACTCAAAAAAAAAAACACTATGCAAGAATTGCTACTAGTGTGATTTTTGTTTTTACTTTTTCTTTTCTTTTATGATACATTTAATTCTTCTGGGCTTTATGCTATACATCAATTGGTACTTTTTTGGGGCCTCAATTCAAATTCATTCCTTTTATTGGGCAATATAAAGACCATCAACGGCCCATAATAATGATTGATTTATTTCAGAATGATAGTTCAGACAGGCCTTATTTGGAGGGAAGGAAACCCACAAATATATAAGAAGTTGGGCCATTGACCACTTATTACATGGTTTTTTTTTTCTTGGGGTGGAGTCCAATTCCTAGGTGACTCAAATAACCAAATATAGTACCTTTGATTAAACCCAATCTAATATGATCTGAGATATTCTCTTATTCAGGCCTAGGGCAAAGGCCTAGAGAAATTTTGGTCACAGTGTAATTACTTCAGGGCTTTTAAGAAAGGCTTTAACAACTCCTAACCCAAGAAAAAATGTATATATATTTTTTTTAAAGTCAGTCCCCGGGCAAGCTAGAGAGAGAAGCTCTCAACTGTGAACAGTGCTTGCCCATGGTTTCCCGCCCCTCTCTCCTCCTCCTCCCCCTTTTTCTGATCCTGATCAAGAGCGCTCCTTAGCATGGGTAAGAAGAAACCCTATAAGAAATCTTCCCTTTCAATCCAAGAGAGGAATGATCTGGATTATGTCCAGAATCATTCCAAAAGCAAAGAAGCTATAGTACTGCTGTCGCGAGAAGAAAGCTCTGCTGATCCCAGCAAGCTCGGGTCCAAAGGACCAAGCAGAATGTCCAAAAGTTCTTCCTGCTCCTTGGGAGAGAAGGAGCTGAAGTCCCTGAGCCATGAGCTTGAAGCCTCTAGCTCTGGAAATGAAGAGAGCTCGCACAGAGCTTCAAAGGTGAACAGTACCAGAATTCAAACAAAGCCAAAGAAGGCTATGCAAGAAGATGTTCAGGCTGTTGAGGAGGAGTCCTCAAGCTCCCCTGAAGATAGTGGGGAGGATGGAGAGGAGTCAGTCCTGGCTGAGTCCTACACCTCCAGTGAAAAAGATGACAACAGCTGTCATGCTACTGTTCACAGGAGAACAGCTGCTCCAAGTCCAGAAAAAGAAGAGATAGGGCCTCAAACAAGTCCTCTATCTGGTCCCCAATCCCCATTGCAGGCTGGGAGTGCCCACATGGGCTCATGTCCTAAGGAAACTCCCCTGCAGAATGCTGCTCCCAAAGGAGCTCAGGACAGGAACAATGCCAAGAAACAAGAAGCTAATGCCAACACCACCTTTGAGGGAAGTAAGAGAGCTCCCTGGGTCAGTTTGTTTGCAGACAATAGGAAACAAAGCAAGGGCTTGCAACTCTCCATAATTGAAAGTGAAGGGGAAACTGTTTGTGTCTCTGAGGAAGACATTGGTGAGGTGTTTGATGACCTCCCATTCTGCTTGGTTGGCTAGTTTGCTGGAAGATTTCCAGGGAATGCTGCACTGAAGATGCTCACTGACTCCTGGAAGGTAAAAGTCCTAACCCAATTCCATGATAGTGGCTGGATTGTATTTAAGTTTGAGAATGCTGAAGATAGTATGAATGTTTTGCAAGAAGGGCCCTATCAAGTATATGGGAGACCTTTGTTATTAAAATCCATGCCAAAATTTTTCCATTTTGGTAATGAAGAAATCAACACCATTCCTCTATGGATTCAGTTGAGAGGATTGCCCCTAGAACTATGGACTGCCAACTGCCTGAGTAAGATAGGCACTTAGCTTGGAAAGCCCTTATATGCTGACCAGTTCACCAACACTAAAAACAGAATATCTTTTGCTAGACTTCTAGTGGAGATAGATGTAGTAAAGGAAATTAAACTTACTGTGCCTGTTAGCTTCCCAAATGGGGACTCTTTTTAACAAAGGATATTCTATGAAAATCTCCCCAAATTCTGCCCTAAGTGTAAGGTGCTAGGCCATGACCTCCACTCTTGCAGCCTGAGAATGAATGCAGACAAGGGGAGAAAGCCTGGTAAAGGGAAAGATCCTGTAAGGCAAGAAGGGCCAAAAGATCCAAGTGATTATGACAAAGAGGTTAGGACCCAACACACTGAGTTAAGGGGGGATAGGCCAAGCATGAGCCCCTCAGTCAGAGAGAGAACAACCCATGAGGCTGGACAGTCAAATCAAGTAGAGATGGTTTCAGGAAGGGAGGAGAATGTCCTAAGAGAAACTAGGGGGGAGGGGGAGCTGGAGCATTCACAACCTCTAATCCAATTTGGGGCTAGGTTAAAGTCTTCCCACCCCCCTGATCCTAGCAACATGGAAGCTGTGGTAAATAGTGATTCAAGGCCTACCCCTAGCTTAGGCCATGCTCAAAAGGATAAGCTTACTCAAGCTCATCAAGGCACATGTGAGAAGGCTAAGGGTCCAAGTGTGCAAGGGAGTGGCTTCCAGTTAGTAAAGAAAAAGAAAGGAAGATCAGGCTTGAAAGATTCACATCTAACTAGGAAGGAGGGGTCAGCCTCCTTACCTACCTAATGATTGTTGCTTGCTAGAACATCAGGGGCTTCTACAAGCCCCTGAAACACAATGGGGTCATTCACCTCATGAAAAGCAATAAAGTAGATGTAATGGGGATCTTGGAATGCAAATTGGATGAAGCCAAGCTGCAAAGAATTATGGGAAATAAATTCAACATGTGGAGCCAGATCAACAACTTTTCTGCCTACCCTTTAGGCAGAATCTTGGTGCTTTGGAACCCTTCTAAGGTTAGTCTATCTATTATTGAATTTACCTCTCAAGTTATTCATTGTAATGTTACATGTCTAATTTCTTCATGTACTTTTGTAATCAGTTTTGTGTATGGATTTAATACCATTGTATATAGAAGACCCTTATGGGACAACCTTTGTAATTTTAGCTATGATTTGTCATCCCCTTGGCTTGTGTTGGGTGACTTTAATAATGTGTTCACTACTGAGGAAAAAACTAATAGATTGCCTGTAACAGATTATAAGATTAGGGATCCTTCTTATTGTTGTAGAGAGACTGGCTTGTCTGATGTAAATGCAACAGGGTGTCTGTATACTTGGTCTAACAACAAAGTGTGGTGCAAGCTGGATAGAGTTATGGTGAATAATTCCTGGTATCAGAAGGGGTTCAGAATCCATGCTAATTTCATTCTAGCAGGCTGTCTGTCTGATCACTCTCTCTGCCTTGTGAACTTGATGGATGAAGCATATGGGGGTAAGAAATCTTTCAAGTTTTTCAACATGTGGACTGACCATCCAAAGTTCCTTGATACTGTTAGTGCTCAGTGGGGCTGTCCTATGGGTGGTACCAAACAGTTCATTTTGTGTAGATCCTTGAAAGCCCTCAAACCTCACTTTAAGTTGCTCAATGAGAACCATTTTAGCCATATATCTGAAAGAGCCCTGGAGGCTTCAACCAAGCTAGCTGGTCTCCAAAAAGAGCTTCATGACAACCCCACTGACCCTGATCTCCAATCTATGGTGGCTTTTTTGAAACTAAAAGCTTTCCATTTGGCTGAAGCTGAGAGGAGCTTTCTTTCACAGCAGGCTAAATGCAAGTACTTGATGAACAGTGATAGAGAGACAAAGTATTTTCATGCCATGGTCCAAAAGAAGATAAGCAGGAACCATATAGCTGCAGTAATGTCCTCCAATGGCTATCTCACAACCTCTGAGGCAGAAGTGGCTGAGGACTTTCTTAAGTTCTACAAGGCTTTTCTTGGTTCCTCTTCCAGCTGCAGCCCCTTAGATGTAGAAGTCTTAAGAGATGGTCATTTAATCCAAGAGAACCAAGTTGAGTTGTTGACCAAAGAAGTAACTGAGTCTGAGATTAAGGAAGCTTTGTGGAGTATTGGAGAGGACAAGTCCCCTGGCCCTGATGGCTACTCCTCCAGATTCTTCAAGAAGGCTTGGGAGGTTATTAGCTCTGACATTATTGGGGCTGTCCAAGAATTTTTCCAAAATGGGAGACTGCTAAAGCAATTAAACCACACCACCTTTGCCTTAATCCCCAAAAACAAACATACTTCTAAAGTTGAGGACTTTAGACCCATAGCCTGCTGCAATGTTGTCTATAAGATTATCTCTAAGATTCTTGCATTTAGGATTGCTCCTTGCCTGAACTATATAGTATGCCCAGCACAAGCAGCCTTCATCAAAGATAGGAGCATGGCAGAGAACATTTATCTGGTCCAATAGCTACTCAGGAAATATTGTAGGAAGAGAATCTCCCCAAGATGCATGATCAAGATTGATCTTAGAAAAGCATATGACACTGTAGACTGGGAATTTTTGAACAAATTATTAGAGGGGTTGGGGTTTCCAGATGTGTATAGAACCTGGATCATAGAATGTGTATCATCTACTGCCTACTCTTTATCCATCAATGAGAGTCTTCATGGGTTCTTTACTGGCAAAAGGGGCCTCAGGTAAGGGGATCCCCTTTCCCCTTACTTGTTTATCCTAATTGTTTAATACTTATCCAGGCTGCTTGGGAGATTGAGTGAGAAGGATGGTTTTAGATACCATCCTAAATGTGACAAGCTTAAGATCGCTCACTTGGCTTTTGCTGATGATCTTATTATGTTTGCTAGAGGGGAGGGAAATTCTGTTGGGCAGCTAATGAAGTGTATTACCCATTTTAGTGAGTGCTCAGGGCTATATACAAGCCTGGCTAAATCAAACATCTTTCATGCTGGAGTCAAGCTTGAGGAGCTTCAGGAAATCAGAAGAGTCACAGGGATGGAGGATGGTAACCTCCCCTTCAAATACCTGGGGGTCCCCCTTGCTTCCTCTAGGCTAAATGCTACACACTATTCCCCTCTTATAGACAAACTGGCTGGGTACATTAATGTCTGGGCTAGCTCTTCCCTGTCCTATGTTGGAAGGACTGAGCTGATCAAATCAGTGCTCCAAGGTGTGGAGTGCTTTTGGCTTGCTATCTTTCCTATCCCTGGAAACGTCCTGGAAAAAATTGTTAGAATGTGCAGGACCTTCCTCTGGAATGGCAAGAGTGCTGGTTTGAGAAAGGCTTTGGTAGCTTGGGTTGATATATGCATACCTAAAACTGAAGGGGGGCTTGGCCTAGTTGACCTCAAAGCCTGGAACAAGGCCCTCCTCACTAGGGTCCTTTGGAACATTCACTTGAAGAAAGACTCCCTGTGGATTCAGTGGGTTCAGCATTACTATCTATTGAATAATTCCTTGTTGCATACCATTACAAGGAAGGGGGACTCCTCCTTTTGGAAGAGACTGTTGGAAATCCGAGATGTGCTAACAGGCCACCCTCCTTCAACACAGTAGGCCAGAGATAGTCTATTAGAATAAAGTGTGCAGAATGTGCTAAGTATAAAAAAAGGTTTACAACTCAGTTAGACAGAAAGACAGGGAGGTCAGCTGGGCTCCCCTGGTGTGGTATGGCCACTGCCCTCCCAAACACTCCTTTATCCTGTGGCTGGCCATCCAGAACAGACTGCTAACAAAGGATAGACTCCAGTTGGAGGGAGAGGACAAACTATACCCCCTATGCCAGGAACAAGCTAAAAGTAGAGAGCACATTTTCTTCTCTTGCAGGGTTAGCAAGGAAACTTGGGGTTCTATTAAAGCATGGCTTGGCTGCAGAAGACAAATGAAAACAATTGAAAGTGCAGCTAAATGGACTTTGAAAGTAAGAGGAACAGGCCCCCCAGCAATTGCAAAAATATTGGCTCTTCTATGCACAGTCTACAGCCTACGGATGGCTAGAAATGCCAAACTGTTTGAGAAGTCTCCTGCACACCCTTCTAGCCTAGCAAAGAAGATCCAGTTTGTAATATATAGAATTGTGTATGCTGCTTGCCCTGAGATTAGGCTTCTTTTGTAAGTGTGGCTGGTCTTTGTATTTTCTTTAAGTTCTTTTGCTTGGCCTGGGTATGCCCAGTGTCTATGTTGCTTTCTAGCTAGGATCTTGGCTTATTTGTAAGCTATCTCTTATTTGGCTCTTGTATATGCCTCACTGTAAATCCCCTGGGTATGCCCAGTGATATTTTTTACATTTTTTTATCATTCAATACAAGTTTATTTACAGATAAAAAATATATATATTTTTATATTTTCTAATCATGTTTATATGGTTGAATTTACTTAAACTTGAGCATATATTTTAATTACTATTTTTCGGTTAGATTACTAGACAGGTGATGTCGCAGGCGACTTTTGCATGTGTCATGTGCGTGTACTATTTTTTATTTTTTTAAACAATTTTATGTTATAAATAGTCTATTGGAAATTATCTAATAACATAAGATTGAAACTGATGTAATTAAGAATGCATGGTCAAATTGATATTAAGCTTAAAATATATGGTGTGTGTAGTTAGAGAGAACCCCACAAACAATGAAGAAAATGTATACCAAAGGCCCAAGGGGAGAGGGTAAAGGGAAAAAGAAGAAAGGAAAAAGAATGGCAGTCTCTAATAAGAAGAAGAAAGAATCTTGGCCCCTGCAGTCATGGACTAAGGAAGTTCTAAGATCATCTAGTGGAGAAAACAAGGACAGTGACTCTGCTGAAATTGCAGCTTAGCACACTTAGCATGCTTGGCTAGATGGTCAGCTGCCCCATTTCATCCATGTAAGCAAAAGATAGCCTTACATTATGAAAGCTATGGAGAATGCTAAGGCAGTCCTTGAGAAGTTCTAGAGCTAGTGAAGGTTCTGCTTCCTGAAAAAATAGTGAAAAACAATTCAGTCTCAATATGTAAAAGATTTAATTCCAATGATATATCTTGCAAGTATTAATGCATCCAGAGCTCTATGTTTGGTTTGCATAGGATTGTTGAAAAAGTAGAACATAGTAAAAAAATGAAGAACCCCAACATATAAGCAAAAATATTGGGTACCCACAAATGAGGCAAGTCTCATTTTAGATGCAGCCCAACAACTAAAAAATAAAATGAAGTAACCAACAAACCAAAAAGAAAAAAACCTAAATGGCCCAATCGTGCAAAACTCCAACAAAGATTAAGATTTTAAAAATGAAGTTTGAGAAGAAAACAGGAGGTCTTCCTTATGTTTGACTGAAATGAATATGGAGTACTATTTTCAGAGTATATTTGGTGGGCAGGATGACACGAGGATTATATATATAACTTAAAGATGTGTATGATGAACATGATGAGAGAGGATAGCATGAAAAAGATGATCTCATTTGGAATGGAGGAAGACTTCTCATTCAGTAATGACAAGAGAAAATCGTTTGGTTTTAAAGGGTAGGATGAGATATCACACACACACACATATATATCTTACTTTTTTATCTCATTTTTGTGAATGACGTGGCCCATGTTTTATTTGAGTGACATGTTTGGAATAACTATCCACTAATGTATGTAATTGACATGTTGTTTATGGATGGTTTATTAAAAATAAACTACTTAGTAGTGGTGGGAAGTTATGACTCCCTTAATAGAAAGGAGATATGTAAGGAATTTTACACAGACAAGGGTCCTTAGCCTAGCAGAATATACAATGTCTGTGATTTTCATCAAATCTCATATTCAGATATTTGCATAGACTAGAAGACTTTGTCAGATACACAAATCACTTCATAAAATCTGAGTGAGAGTCGTGTAAATTAAGCGATACAAAACCGTGGTGCTGTCATGGATAGCAAAACAAGTGGATTTCGTTAGATAACAACGTACTTGATCAATCATAGCTGCAAGTTAGTAATTTATTTATTTTGTTTCTTCCCCAATAATGCTAACATTTGGTATCAGAGTCAGGTTCTAGATCAAATTGGTTAGCATTGTTGTTCTTTATCTCCATAATATTTTTTTCTAAATTTATGATGATTAAACGTACAGTTAATGGATCAAATTTTGTTTTATTTTTATAATTATCTAATTGATTAAAAAAATTGCTGGAAGTTTTTATGGCCTACAATTTCGTTGTAATCAGTTTTGTTCATCTAGAAATTTATGTAATGGGTTGATTAATTTCTTGGGTTGTAATTATTATTATTTTATGCCAAAGTTTTACGGCATTCGATATCAAGGCCATGAAAACATCAATATTTTGGTTATCATTAAATTGTTTGGCATGTTATTGTATGTTTAATTGCATAATTAGATTTGATCCATTAACTTCAGCAAGTTATGATATGTTTGTAAATAATTGTGAGATTTTATTTTGTCACAATTCAAACAGTAAATAAATAAATAAATAAAAATTTTGGGAAGTTACTTTTGCCTTAGTTCTTGTTATGTAGTTTTAAATGTTTTGAAAAACTATTATTAATAGTCCTTTGGGTAGTGGCGTTTGCCGTCATTAAATGTCCTAAACTCTAGTTTTAGGAAAGGTTTTTGTGAAGGTATGTCGCAAGAATAATTTAAAAAAAAAAACAATTCAGAGAAGTGCTTGAGTTTCATTTTTGTAAATTTCTTATGGTTGTAAATTGTATCTAAACTGTTTAATTTTTTTTTTTATAACTATATCTTGTTGAATGGTTTGCATGGTGCTTAGGTTGCTTACTGCAAGCATCCACCTTAGCAAAAAGATTTTTTTTAACCGTTTTGTTACCTATGGTAGTAAATTTGCATGATATAATTTTTACAGCATCACTATTATTATATTTTCTTTGAGTGGTCAAATTTTATTATTATTATTATAAGATAAATTATGTTTTATATATAAAAGAGATGTGACAATATATGGTCTCATAATTTATTCAAAAATTATCATGAATAATTAGATTTATTACGCATGAATGTCGTGATTAAATTTATCTTGGATGTGGTTTATGGTTTCATTAACATGAGGATTTGTTAATTGAATGGTGATGCTATTTTAAAAGAATTGAACATCAACGTGTTTTAAAATTAGCCACAACATTTTAAAATATATTGATGTGTGATTTTTTGGGATTTTACAATTACATCAAGTTTTATAAAATTTATGTAAAGTAGCATCACGAGTGGTATTAAATCATTTGAAATATTTAACTACTTTACAGAGAGTTAATTATTTTGAATGACTTGATAGAATAAGACAGTTGATTTGACATTGAGAAGAAAAAAAATTTATACCCACAAGTGTCTTTTTATTTTGGTGCCTAAATCACTAGTCTTATAATTAAAGAGCAAATCCAATACATGATGTAACCTCTACCCATAGGAAGGATTGGATTTTTGCTAATGAATTCAACATGGGTTGGTTCATATTATAGATAATGCTTCAAAGTAATGACTCTATGTTCTTGGTTTATTATTAATGTAGTTATAGCTACTTCCTTTATGAATAGTGAATCATTACACATTCCCTTGTTGAATGGTGATAATTTTTCGGATTGGAAAGACAAAATTATCTTAACATTAGGGTGTATGGACTTAGACTTGGCACTTCGAGTGGATGAAACACTTGTTCCCACGAAATTAAGCACAATTGAAGAAAAGAATGCATATGAGAGATGGGAGAGGTCAAACCGTTTAAATTTGATGCTCGTCAAGTCTGATATCAACAAAAGCATAAGGGGTTTCATTCCCAACTGTGATAAAGTCAAAGACTTCTTGAAGTCAATTGAAGATCAATTTTTCAAGTCTAATAAGGCACCTTAATGAGAAGACTCTTAGGAAAAAGACACACTAATTCTAAAGGTGTGCGTGAGCACATTAGGGAAATGAGGAACATTGCTGCTCAACTCAAGTCCTTAGAGATTGACATTTCAAAGTCATTTCTTGTCCATTTTATTCTTGACTCTCTTCCTATGGAGTATGGACCTTTTAAAATCTCCTATAAAACTCATAAGGGTAAATGGTCAATTAATGAACTTCTGGCTATTTTTATTTAAGAGGAAGAGAGACTGAAGCATGAGAACCTAGAAAGTGCTCATTTGTTAACCAATGGTAATGGACATTACAAGAAGGGTAAAAATGTTCTTAGAGTGAAAAAAGAAGGAAAAGGACCATTAAAGCAAGATGGTGAAGGAAAATGCTTTTTTGTAAGAAAAAAAGGACATATGAATAAGGATTGCTCTAAATATAAGAAAAGGCTAGAGAATAAAGGTAATCTCTTTTCTTTTGTGAATTTTACTATTATTCATCATAATACTAGTACCTTTTGGTTATGGTTTTAAATTTATTAGATCAGACTTTCAGTTGTCGAAAAGTTCTTCTGTTGTTGGTTCTGGGACCTTGATAGATGGTTTGTATAAATTGAATTTGAATTCCACCTTTGAACAAACCTTTTTTTACCCTGTATGATAATATTGACACTAAGCGTTGTATTATTGATCTCTATTTAATGGCATAGGAGATTGAGACATATCTTCATGGAAAGAATTAAAAGTTTAATGAATGATGGAGTCTTAAAAACTATTAATTTCTCTAACTTTGGTACTTGTGTGGATTGCATTAAGAGTAAGCAAACCAACAAGATCAATAAAGGTGCAAAGAGGAGTTTTGAGGTTCTAGAGATCATACACACAGATATCTGTGAGCCATTTGCTTCACCTTGTCTAAATGGTCAGAGATATTTTATCTCATTTATCGATGACCATACTAGATATATGTATCTTTATCTCTTATTCCATAAAGATGAGGCCCTTGAGGCTTTAGAAACCTTTAAGACAAAGGTAGAGAAACAATTAGGAAAACATATCAAAATTATAAGGTCAGACAAAGGTGGAGAATATTATGGAAGGTACACAAAAATGGGACAAAGGCTAGGTCCATTTGCAGAGTTCCTTAAGGAAGAAGACATTGTGGCTCAATACATAATGCCAGGTGAACCTTATCAAAATAGGGTTTGCCGAAAGAAGAAGTCGAACTCTAATAGGCATGGTGAGAAGTATAATGAGCAACTCAAATCTTCCCATATTTTTGTCGAATGAAGCCCTAAAAACTGCTGTGTATATCTTAAACAGGGTTCTATCTAAAGTTGTTCCTAAATCTCCTTTCGAGTTATGGAAAGGGTGGAAACCAAGTTCATGACATATGCACATATGGGGATGTCAAGTTGAAGTTAGGTTTTACATTCCACAATTAAAGAAATTGGACTCAAGAACTGTCACTGGATATTTCAATGGCTATGCAGAAAAGTCCAAGGGATATAGATTTTATCGTCCCTTACATACACCAAGAATTTTTTAAGCTAGAAATGCTAAGTTCATTAAGGATGTTAACATTAGTGGGAGTGAGACTTCTCAAAGAATTGAATTTGGGAAAGTGTGAGATTCAGTGGTAATGCTTGAATATACCGATAAATTGATTGTTTTTTAAGGGAACAATTTAAGAACCACTGAAGAACAACCAATTCAGGAAGAACTACTTCATCAGGAACAAGTCAACACAGAGCCTATAGCTTAAAATCCACCAAATATGGAAGAGGCTATAGAATTGAGAAGATTCTCAAAAACAAAAGACCAACAATTTCTAGCGATTATATTGCGAACCTACAAGAATTTGACTTTGATGTTGGATTAAAGAATGACCCTAGCTTGTTTTCACAAACCATGAATGGTGAAAATTCTATTTTATCTTATGATGCCATGAAAGATGAGATGGAGTCAATGGCTAAAAATTAAGTATAGGACATTGTTGAGTTACCTTAAGGAGTTAAGGTCGTTGGTTGTAAATGGGTCTATAAAACTAAAAAGAACTCTACTCATAACATTGAGCGATATAAGATTAGGTTTGTAGCCAAAGGCTTTATGCAATGGGAAGGCATTGACTACCGTGATACATTTTCTCCTATTTCTAAGAAGGACTCATTTCGGATCATTATAGCTTTAGTAGCTCATTTTGAAATGGAGCTACATCAAATGGATGTGAAAACAACATTCTTGAATGGCAATCTTGAGGAAGAAGTATACATGACTAAGCCTGAGGGATTTAGTTCCAAAGAGAACAATAACCTGGTTTGCAAGTTAAGGAAATCAATATAGGGTTAAAACAAGCCTCACATCAATGGTGTTTTAAATTTCACAATGTAGTTACTTTATTTGGTTTTGCGAAGAACATTGTGGATAATTATATATACCTTAAGATTAGTGGGAGCAAGTACATATCTTTAGTCTTATATGTTGATGACATTTTACTTACAACCAATGAAGACAGATCTCAGAGGACATTAGGATTGTCTCAAAAGACCTACATTAAAAAGGTTTTGGAGAGATTCAGAATGAAGGATTGTTCACCTTGTGTAGCACCTATAATGAAAGGTGATAAATTTAGCTTAAGTCAATGTCTGAAAATTGCTTTGGAAAATGAGCAAATGCAAAGTATTCCCTATGCATCAGTAGTTAGTAGTCTAATGTATGCACAAGTGTGCACTGGACCTGACATAAGCTTTTATGTGGGAACGCTTGGTAGATACCAAAGAAATCTAGGAATAGAACATTGAAAGTAGCTAAGAAATTCACGCGGTACTTGCAAGGAACCAAGAACTACATGCTCACATATAAGCATGTTGATCAGCTGGACATGGTTGGATATTCAGATTTAGATTTTGCTAATTGTCCAGATTCTAGGAAATTGACCTCAAGGTATGTGTTTTTACTTACTGGAGACAATCAATAGTCACTTCATCCACTAAGGAGACAGAATTTATAACATGCTTTGAAGTTACTTCATAGACAATATGGCTAAGGAACTTCATTAAAGGGCTTAGAGTGGTGGATTCCATAGCTAAGCCATTAAGTTGTATTGTGACAATTCAGCTACAGTGTTACTTTCTAAGAATAATAAGAGTGAAAGTCAAAATAAGCACATTGACATTAAGTTCTTGGTTTTTAGAGATAACGTGAAAAACCATATTGTAACGTTCGATCATATAAGTACATGGTTAATGGTTGCAGATCCCATGACAAAAGGGCTGTAAGCGAAAGTGTATAAAAATCATGTGAATCATATGGAACTTATTAGCTCAATTTAATTTCATTGTTATCAGACAACATTTTTTTTATAGTCAATTTAGACATGATGATTATATTTTGTGCACATAAAGTGCTTGTCATGTTTTATTAATCCATTGAATGGATTGGACCCTCAATGACTTATAAGAAGTCATTAATAAGGAATCGGTGCCATGTAAGGTTCTCATTTGGAGAGAATCATACGTTGTAATACATGGAAGGAAATGCTCGCTAAAAGAGCATAACCGCCATGATTCGTGTATTGAGAATCTCTTTTTGAGAATACAATGTCTATAATTGTGACATGGGTAGTTTCAGTCTATGGCCATAATTTATGTAAGTATTACCTAAATTTCAGTTATATCACATGGGAAAAGTGGGAGAATGTAAATGTCATGGCCTGTGTTTTTATTTGGGTGACATGCTTGAAATAACTACCCACTAATGTATATAATTGGGCATGTGGGTTATGAGTGGTTTATTAAAAATAAACAATCTAGTAGTGGTGGGAAGTTATAACTCCCTTGAATGAAGGGAGATATATAAAGAATTTTACACAGACAAGGGTCCTTAGCCTAGCAAAATATAAGATGTTTGTGATTTCCATCAAATCTCATTTTCAAATATTTGCATAGGCTATAAGACTTTGTCAGATACACAAATCACTTCATAAAATCTGAGTGAGGGTCGTGCAAATTAAGTGATATAGAACCATGGTGCTGTCATAGATAGCAAAGCAAGTGGATTTTGTTAGATAACAACATGCTTGATTAATCATGACTAGAGGTTAGTGAGTCACTTATTTTGTTTCTTCTGCAATAATGCTAACAATTTTGTCCGCTATAATGCTAACAATTTTGTCATATCTTTCATCATGTTCACCAAACACACCCTCAAGTTCCTTTTAATTGAACATATTATACACAATAGTAACCTACCAACAAAAACATTGTCATCCCCTTCAAGCATCATTTTATAGTATTAATCATATTCTATTTCTTGTGTAAACCAAACATTATTTTGTTAATAATAGAGCAACAAATAAGCAAACAACACACAAAATTTATGTGATTCAAGAATAAAACTCCTACGTTCACGACAATGATGAGAAAAATTTCACTATAATATAGGGAGCAGGAGAAATAAACCAGTTTACATTTTTAATTTGAGGGTCCAATTTGTTTTTATAAAGTAAGTTATTAATTTCATTGTTCTTTTTTCCAATTAATGAATGACTTTTCGAAATGGAAGGTAAGTAATAAGCTAGTGGGCATTATTTTTTAGCGATGCAAACAATTTTGGGCATCAATCAATCATGGTCAGTATTGATAATGAACATCAGAATATGTAACCCATGTGGCCACATGCAAGAACATGGGTTCTGCTTTTGGTATATTTTTCGTGCTCTTAACCTGCAATGCACCTTATGGCTGGATTTTTCAATCACAACATGCCTTTTTGCTTATAGTAAAATGGGTAATCACAATTATTTTCATGTAGTAATTTTGTTTCTATGATCCTTTCAAAGACCAATGCCATCACTGAATGTGAGAGTTTATTATTGTCCATTGATGCAAATAGGGCAATTTTTCTCCAGTAGGTGCCTACCTACCTACCAATCTTGTGTTATAAACTATGGTAGCAGCTTTGCTTCTTTGCATGCGAAGTGTTTAATGCCTTGCACATGCTTGCTCTAGTTAGTATGCATCTCTCTCTCTCTCTCTCTCTCTCTCTCTCTCTCTCCCTCTCTAAATGAATTTGTTGGCGATTTGATCCACGACCTAATTCCTTTAATAGGGGACAAGATTATTTTGTTTTAACACGAAAATATATGATGTATTCATATGCACATTTTAATGATCTTGAATCTTAAATCATGTTCATAATGTACAAACTCATTATTTAGAAATGTTTAGTTACTAATTAATTCAAAATTTATGTTGATGAAAATGACCAATTAATTCTTTATACTTTAATATGTTCTATCACGTGTAGACTAACTAAAAGATTAAAATTTTGGACAAAAAATTAGATGAAATATTAAATCAAAAGGGCATTCCTAATATTCCAAACCAACACCTGAAACTCTGATATCATATTAAAAATATTGAGTTACCAATTATTTCAAAATTTTAAATTGATGAAAAAAATACCCATTTAATTCTTTATACTTTTAACACTAATTGTTGATGCCAAAAATATAAGGAAAAATTGCATTCACACTATTGGGTTCTATATAGTATATTCTACACTCGCACTACCGTGTTTTTAAAACATACACATACACCACTGGACCATGTTTAACTGTCATTTGACAGTTAAAGTTCGGACAGAAAAATTAAGATTACTAAACTACCCATGCCTAATGCAATTCCTCTTTTCCTCTTCTCTTTCCTCGCTCCTCTCTCTCCTATCTTTTTGTGTCACAATTTTTTTCACTTCTTCCTTGCCAGCGACTCAGTCATTGCCCAGCCGGTTTTCAGCGATTCAACGATAAAAAAGAATCGAGTAAGTCCCTAAGCTCTCTCCCTCATCTCTTTCTCTCTACTTCTCTCTCTAATCGACAATTCGACCCTTCTGATTTCAGGTGAAGAAGCTGGTGTGACAGCCGGACTTCACCAACGGCTTTGGCGAGGTTTTAGGTAGTGTGATTTTTCCGGAGCACTCGCACTCTAAGCCTGCAGTAGCCACTACCTCAATAACCACTACCATGACGATGGTGACACAGACGCAAACGTCGACAGTGCAGAGCTATTCACAGCCCCAAATATTGGTGATGCTAGTGGTGTTGTCGTTACCACTATTGTAGGGGTCTCATGCCTCAGTGAGGGCTGCGTAAGTTTTTGATTTTTTCTTGTTTTTTGGTCATGTATGAGATTGAATTTTAATGTGGAGTTTGCACAGTTTGTGATTTTGTGGGTTTCTTTTGTAGTCACGTCGTAGGGGCCTCATGCCTCAAATATTGTGATTTTTTTCTAATTAGTATTCTACTTTCTTTTTTGAAGTTCATATGTTTATTGATTGTCTAATAGTCAAATTTAGTTGTTTAGTTGAAGTTATTGTAAATCGATTGCAATGCTAAATTTCTTATTTGTTTTGGTATATAAATTTCTTATTTTCATAGTGATACAGAAGGGTTGAACTCTCTATAAAAAAAAAAGGGATGGATGATGAGGCGGTGCTGCAATAAGGATTTTCGGTGCCGGCGATTTTCAATGGCTATAAATAAAAAATAGGCGAAGAAAAAAATCAGTTATGATTGTTGATCGAAGATCATTGTGATTTTTTGTACTTTTTGGGTTTTTAAAAATTAATTGATGAGTTGTCATTTTTTTTGCTGAAAAATAATGTTGACTAACTAAAAGATAATGACAGTGGTGTTTTTGTAAGAAAAATTCAAACTATGAATAAGACAAGTAATGTAAGTGTATATTTTGAAAACATGGTAATGCAAGTATAGAATACACTATATCTCAATGGTGCGAATGAAATTTTCCCAAAATATAATGGGTTGTGGTATGGAGTTTTTTTTTTATCTTCAACAAGATGGGTATGAAACTACTGTGAGAAATGCTTGAACCTCGTTCCTGTGTCTATGTCAACTTAGTTCATGAACCCTTGCAAGGAAAGCCACCCAGAGTTCATGTACAGAAAGGACCCTCCGATGGTAAAATTAGTAGGTGTATCGAGGTAATGTAAAAAGAAGGGTTTTTTTAGAGAGATATCGAAGTGGCAGAGTTTCAACACTTAACTTTTTTTTTTCTTGGTTCCCTTTGAGAGAGTTGATACTTCCTTATATAGGTAGTGAGGATGGATGAGATCTTTGAGGGGATTGAGACATATCTCTATGATGTACGTTGATTGCGTGGGATAGGTCTTTGGGTAGTACCTCGTCCTGTGGATAGTTATAGCTCGACCACTACTCAACCCACTTGTCCTTGTGAGATCTTATCTTGGACAGTTAAAACCCTTAAATTAAACTATCAAAGGAGTAGCTCGTCATTGTGGATGATGTCATCTCTCTACTTGGCTCGATTTTGAGAAGAAGAATATTTTGGCCCACATCACAACCCCTTATTATTTCCTTGAAAATGATTTTTCAAGGGAATATAGTTCTTTTCCTGGGCCACTCCCGATGTTAGGATGGGTGGTTACTTGGCAAGGACCGTATATCATCAGAGAACTTGGTTTCTCTTCGGTTTGAAAGTGTACACATGCCATTGTTTCAGCTTGCCAAG
Organism: Bretschneidera sinensis; assembly: GCA_023935145.1. Lineage (NCBI taxonomy): Eukaryota > Viridiplantae > Streptophyta > Magnoliopsida > Brassicales > Akaniaceae > Bretschneidera > Bretschneidera sinensis. The sequence continues at coordinate 43,523,960 of CM043701.1, forward strand.
AATTATCCGGTTTTGGAGTTCGTGGTTCCCCTCCGTGAGGGAGATTACTGAACCAAAGTCGTAATTTTTACTTATCCGATGTGGAATCGTAAGAATGTGGGGCCTTGATTCCTACTTCATTGGGTATCATACTGGATGAATTCAAAAATCTTGTTGATTCGAAGTAGAACCGAGTGGGTTTTATGTCCTTAGTCCCACCTCATCAAGAATTTGTGTGACTGAAGCCGCGATCCTTTGTACTAAATCATATGTTTGGAACCATAATTCTTGCTTGTTGGGGGTTTCTATAGTTGGTTTTGCTTTCTTTTAGATCCAATGTGGAATTTGATGGCTTCAAGTGTTTGAGTTCCATTCTGTGGGGAATCTTGACTGGAACTTTAACCCATGCTGAAGGTGGTTGGTCTGAGTCGACCAAATTTTTTTGGAGCATAGCCTTGTGTGATATGAAGTTTAGCTTTGTTTAGGGAATTTGATGGGCACTAACCTGAATGGCCCACCCGTTTCTAAGGTCTTTCTAAGGTTCATGGAAATGGGTTGGTTATAGGGTGAGTTTTAGAATCCCTTCCCTCTTATAGCTCTTTTTTATTTGACCGATGTTCTTTTGACACAGGCTAGGCCATATGCTATTACTGCCATCAATACTCTAACAGCCTTAAACAAGATGGTTGCAGATCTTTAGGTAGAACGTGAAGTTTTCGTGTAGACTGTGAATAAGAAGAAAATGGTTATTGGCTTTCTTGAAAGTGAGAAGTCTCGCTGTAGGGCCAAAAAGAAAGAACTCTTAGCTGAGGTCTCTTCGAGCAAGGAGCTTATTAAGTCTTCCGTAGTGGATAATCAACAAGACTTTCTGTCAATGAGAATATGCTTCATAAAGGCTTAATTGATGCTAGTGAGATGAAGAGAAAGCTCAGGGAGTAGTTAGCTGCAATTGGGTTATCTTTCATGGAGGCCTTCAAGAAGTCTGATAAGATTAAGTAATAAGTTCTCAACAGATCTTCAAAGTATTTTTTGAGTGGCTTCAAAGTGGAGAAAATGGACGGGGCGAAAACTAGAAAAGACAAGAAATTCTTGATGACTTCAGAGAGACCACTTTTACTAGGGACTCCAGAGAAGTTAGTGATCAACCCAAAGAGGCCGAGGATAATGTTGTAGACTTAGATTATCATTAGATTTTTCCTCTCTCCGTTTTTCATTTAGAATTGGATAGTACAAAATTGAAATTAGATAATTTCTTTTGCACTTCATTGTCATAAACGCATGTTTTATAATGATTATATAGTGATTTTATTAATAGAATTTGTGCAAGTTTTCATCATTCCACTTGCATAGGATTGGTGTTCTATCAATTGTTTCAAGTTCAAAAGTTTTGTGCCTAACTACTTTTCTGATTTTGTAAGGGCCTTCCCAATTTGGTGTCATTTTCCCGATGTCTCTTGGATTCAAGGCTACTTTCTTTCGTAAGACCAAGTCTCTAACTCTAAATGGTCTTACCTTGACCCTTGAATTAAAGTACCTAATTGTGCACTATTGATATGCGGCAAGCTAGAGCAAAGCTGTGTCTCGAGTTCCATCTATTAAGTCTAAGCTCATTCTCAGCCCCTCTTCATTATGCTTTTCTTAGAATGTTTGAGTTCTGAGGGAGGGCTCCCTTACTTCGATCAGGATGATAGCTTCGGATCCGAAGGCCAAGAAGAAAGGTGTTTCACTTGCAGGTGCCCTAGGTGTGGTTCTATAGGCCGCACATATGGGAGTTATTGAACCCAAAATCCTTTTACATCCTCTAACCTCTTCTTCAAAGTCTACAATAAGGTTCATTTAGTCACCTTGGCTTGTTCATTGGCCTATGGGTACCAAACCATAGAGAATTTGTGCTCGATGTTGAGTTCCTTGCATAGCTCTCTGAATTGTGTGCTATCGAATTGTTTACTGTTGTCGGTGACTAAGATCCTTGGGATACCGAATCTGCAAACTATGGATTTCTAAATGAAGTTTTTTGCTTCTACTTTGGTGGTCTTTGCTAGCGGTTCGGCTTCGGCTCATTTAGTGAAGTATTTAGTAGTCATAATCAAATCTTTTAGTTGTCCTGGTGCTTATGGAAAGGATCCTAAGATATTGATACCCCACACGAAGGGTGTCAAACTAGTGACGACTATCAGGTTGTTTGATGGTCTTCGAGGAATAGGTGTGAACTTTTGACATCAGACATATTTTCGATGAAGTTAACTGAGTCATCTTTCATCTCTAGCCAATAGTACCATTGTCTTATAATCTTGTGTGCTAATGTCCTACCTCTGAGGTGATTTTCACAGACCCCTTTGTGAACTTCTTTTAATGCATAGTTAGCTTCTCTTGAAGTGAGGTATTTGAGGTAGAGCAAAGTAAGGGATCGTCTATAAAGGTGTCCTTCAATTACACAATACCTAGTCGCCCTGTAAACCAATCTTCTCGCTTTGGATTTGGATTCTAGGAGTACTCATTCTTATAGGTACTTCACGATCTCTATCATCCAATTTAGTGAGTCATCAATGTTCATTACTCTGGCATTCTCTGTACTTAGGCTAGATAGAAGTTCAATATATATTGCTTGGAAGAGGTCTAAGGTTTTAGAGGATGCGAGTTGTGCTAGGGTTTTATCTCTGGTATTTTCCGTTCTTGGGACCCTAACGACTTTTACCTACTCAAAGTGGCTTTGCGTTTCCCTTACCTTGGCTAAATATTTGATCATATTTTCTCTCTTAGCCTCGTATTCCCCAAAAATTTGATTCACTACTAGCTGAGAATCATTGAAGACTTTTGGTGTCTTTACCATGAGTGACTTTACTAACCTCATCTCGACCAAGATAGCTTCATACTCGGCCTCATTGTTAGAGGCTTTGAATCCGAACTGAAGTGTATATCTGATTGTGAAGTCTTCAGGGTTGATTAAAATGAGCCCAGCATCATTACCCGATGCGTTTGAGGATTTGTCCACAAATTATTTCCAAAATGAGGTCTCGGGGGAAGGCTAGGTAGCTTCTTCCTTCACTAGCTGTTGGGAGAAAGTGAATTCGACAATGAATTCCGCTAGGGCTTAGCCTTTAACGGTAAGTCGAAGTTTGAACTGAATGTTGAACTCTCCCAACTCTATTAACCACTTCACGAGTCTTCTTAAGAGATCGGGCTTCTAGAGGACTTGCCGAAGGGGATAGTCCATAAGTACGGTGATTAGATGAGCTAGATAATACGACCTTAGCTTTCTGGTTGAGATGACCACTGTATAAGCTAGTTTCTCAATGGGCTAATATCTTATTTCAACATCTTGTATAACTATACTCACGAAGTAGAAGGGTCATTGGGTTTTATATTCTTATAAAATTAGAGTTAAAGCCATAGCCACTTCACTCGCAGCTAGTGATTACGCTCAAACTAATACGCGGTTATTGTGTAGAGTTGAGGTGTCGATCCCATGAGGAAAAGCGAACTACAAAGGAAAAGTGTAAACCTTAACACGAACGATAAAGATCAAGTGAGAAAATCAGATTTTTGATAATGAAGTGATGTGAGAAAATTGTGTAAATAGATTGAAGAATATAATAGAGAAACAATAAGGGTCCGAGAATCCTCCCTAGGTTCGTTGCCTTATTCCAATCTTGATTCAGTCGTTTTTATCTCGATTACTAGTTTCATATCCCAAACAAGCAATCGATAAATATTCAATCAAAGCACATATAAACCCTAATGTAATTGATATGAATTACTCTTTACTTTCGATGTAAGCACACATGACCTATCCTATAGATTTATCAAGAAACGATAATATATCTTAATGACAATATCACAGTAATGGACAAACCTTAAAGATAAATCTACCGGACTCAATCACATCAAACAATCTTGACATAAGAAGAGCATGACTAGACTTATATCGAGGAGGAAGATACAATCATCGGATTAAGAGAAAATCTTCTAATTAAATCAAAGAGTAAATCATAACAATGTTTTGACAATAAATCCAAACTACAACTGAATCAATAATGGAAAATTAGAACAACTACACATAGGGATTTATCCATTTGCCTTGCTTGGAGATTAGTTGGCCATGAGGCTCATTCTTGAACACTTTGATGGAGGAGAATGTGGCAGCCTTCTTAAGTTTTCCAGCCTTGATGATTCTCCTTTATCAAACCCTAAGTGATCTATTTATAATACAAAAGGTCCAAGGGTGTTTTCGGGTTTAAACTATCATTAAAACCCTAATTAAGTCGTGACTCGAAAACAAAACATCGTGCTCACGCTGCGGCTCACACTAATCTAGGCCGCGGCTCAGCCTTTTGTGGTTTTCTTCATGATTCTGTAGGCTGCGACTCAGATTAATCCAGGCCGCACCTCAGATTGATCCAGGCCGCGGCTCACACTGATGACTTTCTTGGCTCTTTTGGACATGGTTCTGGAGGCCGAGGCTTAAACTTTCTAGGCCGCAAAATGGAACACTAAAGACTTGGTTTCTCTTCATTTTATCCTTTCGCAACCATGCCTTCACTCCGGTATGCCTCGAATCATCGTGCTTTAAGCAACGATATCTTTTCCATCTCTTTTGAGCCCAAAACACCTGAAAATACACCGAAATAGATCAATGATTCAAGAATGACACTTTAGAATTGTGAAGGTATAAATGTGTAATTCAACCCTAGATCAACCCTATAATACTAACAAATAAGTGCTATTAAGATGCATTTTATGACTCTCATCATAACCCCCCAACTAGCTTATTGCTAGTCCCTAGCAATTCAAGCAAAAAACAAGACAATATGAAATGAATTCTGTAGTAGAAATCAAAACAAAGTAAAGCAATGTTAGTGTTAATCCAAGAGTAATTCAACTTTTTGTCTCAAAAATCGCACATAAGACACATCACACAGAACCATTAAATATCACCTAGGTCCAAAAGTAATCCAAACATCAATCTTAAAATCGTTATCGACTTTTAACATCCATCTTACGACAAACCATTAATCCAAACACCTGGATAATTTTATGCACAACATTCATGAATACAAGTCTTGGCCTCTAAAAACATATTAAGTTGCATGACATCAATCACAAAATAAGCTCCATAGGCTCACTTTTCAAATCACTCTCCACTATTGTAGAAAAATCACACTACATTGGATTAATAGGTCTTTAATAAGCTTGTAACATCAGGCTAAGGTAAAGGTCAAGAAGGGACGAAAAGGATTAAACAAGCAAAAGAACTCAGTCTTTTAATTTAAACACGACCACTTTAAGCACTAGATGACCTTACTTCAGCACCCGACTTATTCAACCATTTTTCAAGCATTTCTCTCAATTAATCAGCACTTTTTTTTTCTTTTTTTTTTTGCTGTAATTCACTTCTTTTTTATTTTGGCACATAACCATTCACCTCATTTTTTTCATTTTTTTTACCCTTTTCCACAACCCCCAACTTATCTCCTTTGATGTACTTGGGTTGTAGTAGTAATATATATATATATATTTTTTTATATTACCATCTTTACTCCTCTTAAGTGCTTCTCAACAAATGTGTATAACTAAGTTCTTGTAAAAGAAATGCAAGGATAAAATATTTTTAGGCTCATAAAAGTAAGTAAATGGGTTATCGAAAGAAACAAGGCTCAAAATTTTAATCAAGAAAAAGGCTAGAAAATGTAACTAGTGATAAATATAACAAGGGTAAGGTTGAAGGGCTCAAACGGTCCAAAGATGGCCTACATCATATCCTAAGTGGTGTGCATTTTAGGATTTCACCTTAAGTGATTATAAATAAGTTCTAGAACTTGTTGAGACCGCAAAAGTATTCACAAAATAATCGCACATAAAACTTCTCTAAATGTTTTAGACTAATCATGCAATCTTACCGCAAACCAGAGTCTCAAACCAAATGAAGATTGACATTTAAATTATTCTCAAACCGAAGTAAGATTTAACTTCTTCTAAACGCTATATGCTATCTCAATTAAGCTCATATCGTTGACATGTGAATTAAGTCCAAGGCTAACACAAAGCATGCTAAGAACAAACAAATGTATTAAAACAAAACAAACGAATTAAAACGAAAAAGAAAAAGGAAGGTGACACCCAACAATTCAATGTTATGGAATAAAAATGCGTTTCCTCCACCCCCAACTTAAGATAAGCATTGTCCTCAATGTGAAAGAAAAAGTTAAGGAAACTCCCTTTTTGACCAAAGGTGCGAGGAGCCAAAAATTGTACACGACCATTTGAACTGATGCGTATATTTGTCCCTGAAAAAAAAAGAAATACAAATGTAATACTAGAAAACAACAAAATACTAATGATAGACAAGAAAAAGAAATATGAAAAACAATAAAAATAAAATGATATGCTATGGGGTGCCTCCTATAAGCGCTAAGTTTTACGTCTTCAACCAAACACTGCACCACTCTCACTGCTGGCCTCATTGTGGTGCTGAAGGTGAGGCTTCATACTCAGTGGCCTCAGTGCTAGTCTTTTAGTAGGGAATACTTAAAGTCCACCACATATGGCTCAAGTGTTCTTGGTGTTGCCCATTTACTATCAGCAATAGGATATGTGACTCCCGCATCCCTGTGACTTCTCTCAGGTAACTCCTCAAAGCATGGTTGCCATGATTTCTTAATAAATCCCTGTGACTTATCAAAAACATCAACAACATTAACGGTGTTGTGAGTTTTAAATTATTCGCAAGTACACGAGTCGTTTGCAGTATAGTGTTGTGCAAGAGCGAGGTCGAATCCATAGGGAATTGCGTTGTGAAAATATAATTTTATCTAAACTAACCTTATCTTAACTTAGTTCCCACCTTTGTAGCAAAGCCCTTGGAGATCCACCAGAATGCTAGTAGAAGTCCTCCAAATTGCACCAAAATGGCACTTTGATTACTTATTAAAGATGAAATGAAGAGAGGCTTATATAGGGAAACATCACAAGTGCAATGTGTTTCCAATCCGATGTGGGATACTGCAGATTTCAGCTTTTGCACTTTGACCTTTGTCTACTAAAACTGTCATAACTTTCTCTAGAAAAATCATTTTATTGATCCGTAAAACTTCTCAGAAAATAGAAATCCGGATCTTTCCAAGAATATATGGCTCATCTCCTGGTTCTTTCTGAATCAATACAGTTTAATCCTAAAAAATGACTAATCTATCATTATGAAATCATGCACAGCCTTACCCTTGTTTACTAAAACTGCCATAACTTTCTCTAGAAAAATCATTTTATTGATCCGTAAAATTTTCCAGAAAATAAACATCCGGATCTTTTCAAGAATATATGGCTTATCTCATGGTTCTTCCTAAATTAATACAGTTTAATCCTAAAAAATGGCTGATCTGTACGAGCAATTATGACAATATAGTGAAACTCCTTTCCAAGCTTGTAAACCTGTAAAACAACGAAAAACAACTCAAAATAACAAATTCCTAAGCTAACAAATGTAAATTAAGGGGCCAAAATATGCAATATTTGGTACTCATCAAACGACATGGGGATAAATTGAAGAATCATCGAACTCAAAATTATTAGGAGTGAATTTCGAAGAGTTAGAATTATCTTCAATGTACTCATCTTCTTCATGTGGCTACCTTGAGACTCGGAAAACATTTACCTCTAGAGTCATATTTCCAAATGATAATGTCATTAGACCATTCCTACAATTAATGAGGGCATTGGCGGTGGCAAGGAATGGTCTTCCAAGTATCAACGAAATTTTTGACTCCGTATTCACAATAGAGATGGTATTTAAAACCAAAAAGTCAACAGGATAAAAAATTTGTCAATTTGCAACAAAACCTCTTCCACAATACCTCTTGGTTTTCTTACCGATCTATCCGCTAATTGAAGTACCACGAAGGTTGGTTTGATCTCACCTAAACCGAGCTGCAAGTACATGGAGTATGGCATGAGGTTCACACTAGCACCCAAATCTAGCAATGCTTGGCCACAAGATTTGTTTCTAATTTGGCAAGCCATCGTTGGACAGCCCGGATCTTTATATTTGGGCGGTGTCTTGCTGTCAATTATTGAACTTGCTTGCTCCGTTAAGAATGCCATCTTCTTCACATTGTGCCTCCTCTTGAGTGTGCATAGATCCTCGATGACTTTAGCATAGTTGGGAACCTGTTTTATGACATAAAGAAGAGGGAGGTTAATTTTAACATACTGAAGTTGTTCAAGAATCTCATATTTTAATGCTGAATTTCTCTCCTTAGGTTTAAGGCGTGCTTGAGGGAAAGGCATCGGTAAAGAATTATTATGGGCATATTGTTCCTTGGGGGCTTCATCCTTGTTGCTCATGGTGTTAGGAATCAAGTTTGATGGTAGAGTGGGCCCACCATTTTTCTTATCACTGCGAGTGATTATGGCATTAACCTCTTTAACATTTTGATTATCAGGATTGGAGGTTTGTGCCATATGTTGTCCCATTGGATTAGGTTTTGGCTGTGAAGGAGAACGACCTTGCTCTTGAACCATCAAGAAACTAGTCAACTTGGTCAGTTGACTCTTTACTACATTTTGTTTCTCTTTGATCACTTGTTGCTCCTCTAGCAATCATTGATTTATCTTGCCTTGCTCTTCCACACTCTTGGCATGTACCTACATAAATGACTTAAACATATCTTCCAAAGGTAAAATTGTTGAGGTGCATTAGATGAGGTTACTTCCAGTTGTCATTGGGTACTAGTGTGGGGATGAGGTTGTATATCAGATCTCCAATTAAAATTAGAGTGATTCTTCCAACCGGGATTGTAGGTGTTAGAGTAGGGTGAGTCTGGTTTCCTAAAAGGCATACCTACAGCATTACACTCTCTCTTCATCTCAAAATAAGCTCGACAATCCTTAAGTACATAATCTACCCCATTACACATAAAGCAAGGTTCATGGGACTCTACCCTAGCAACCAGTTTGGGGGCTCTAGCATCCTTGGTTTTTAAGGCTTCAATTTCTTTAGTTTCTTTAGTTAGGGCCTCTAAACGGGCTTTAACGCTGTCATCTTCCTTAAATTGATAAATTCCAGCAGGTTGATTTCTCCTAGTACTTTCCATGGTATTCGGTCCTGTCAAAGTGTGGCATTTTTTCCGATAGGTCATCTAGGAAATCTATGTCTTGGTCGGGATCTTTTTGAAGAAAATCGCCATTGCACATCATTTCTATGAACTACATTTCCCTACTTAGGAGTCCATCATAGAAATAGCTAACTACCCGCCAACTCTCATAGCCATGGTGTGGACAAGAATTCAAAAGGTCCTTGAAATGTTCCCAAACTTGATATAAGGTTTCAATCTCATTTTGTGCAAAGTTTGAGATTTGTCTCTTGAGGTTGTTGGTCATATGGGTTGGGAAGTGCTTTTGGAAGAAAACTCGGGTTATCTCATCCCAACTACCTATAGACCTAGGCCTTAACGAGTACAGCCAAACTTTGGCTTTTTCCTTAAGTGAAAATGGGAAAAACCTAAGTTTGATGGTGTCTACCATATCAGCCCTACCTTGAAAGGTAGTTACTACTTCCTCAAATTCCCTAATATAGATATAGGGGTTTTAATTCTCAAACCCATGGAAGGTTGGTAGCAATTGGATCATGCCCGGCTTAAACTCAGGTTGTTGAACATTAGGGGGGAACATGATATAAGATGGTGTGGTCGTTCGGCTAGGGTGTAAGTAGTCTTTAAGTGTCCTAGCAACATTTTCATTGTGATTTTCGACCATGTTAACAAAATCCTCTAAATTCTCGCTTGGGTGTGCACTATGGTTTGATTTAGGTGAGGTTTCACTAACAGACATGGAATGAGAGGGTAACTCTAATTCGGGTCTTTTAATGAATCTACTTCGCGAATCTCTCAGTCTATGTATACACAAAAGGGATTAAAGGGAAACAAATAAAACAGAAAAATCAAAATTAGAAAATCAAAACAAAGAGCAAAGAACGATATTATTGTCTTATCTCAATGTTGACAATCTTCCTTGTATTTAAGTGTGTTTCCCCGGCAACAGTGCCAAAATTTGATTACGCTCAAACTAATACGTTGTTATTGTGTATAGTTGAGGTGTCAATTCCACGAGGAAAAGAGAACTACAAAGGAAAAATATAAACCTTAACACAAACGAGAAAGATCAAGTGAGAAAATATGATTTTTGATAATGAAGTGATGTGAGAAAATTGTGTAAATAGATTGAAGAATATAATAGAGAAACAACAAGGGTCCGGGAATCCTCCCTAGTTCGTTGCCTTATTCCAATCTTGATTCAATTGTTTTTATCTCGATTACTAGTTTCACATCCTAAACAAGCAATCGGTAAATATTCAATCAAAGCACATGTAAACCCTAATGTAATTGATATGAATTACTCTTTACTTTCGATGTAAGAACACATGACATATCCTATAGATTTATCAAGAAACGACAACATATCTTAATGACAATATCGCAGTAATAGACAAACCTAAAAGATAAATCTATCGGACTCAATCACATCCAACAATTTTGGCATAAGAAGAGAATGACTAGCCTTATATTTAGGAAGAAGATACAATCACCGGATTAAGAGAAAATCTTCTAATTAAATCAAAGAGTAAATCAAAACAATGTTTTAACAATAAATCCAAACTACAACTGAATCAATAATGGAAAATAAGAACAACTACACCTAGGGATTCATCCTTTCGCCTTGCTTTGAGATTAGTTAGCCATGAGGCTCATTCTTGAACACTATGATGGAGGAGAATGTGGCAGTCTTCTTGAGTTTTTCAACCTTGATAATTCTCCTTTATCAAACCCTAAGTGATCTATTTATAATTCAAAAGGTCCAAGGGTGTTTTCGGGTTTAAACTATCATTAAAACCCTAATTAAGTTGTGACTCGAAAACAAAACATTGTGCTCACGCCGCGGCTCAGCTTTTTGTGGTTTTCTTTATGATTTTGTAGGCCGCGGCTCAGATTGATCCAGGCCACACCTCAGATTGATCCAGACTGCGGTTCACACTGATGACTTTCTTGGCTCTTTTGGACATGGTTTTGGAGGCTAAGGCTTGAACTTTCTAGGCCGCAACATGGAACACTAAAGTCCTGGTTTCTCTTCATTTTATCCTTCCGCAACCATGCCTTCACTCTGCTATGCCTCGAATTATCGTGTTTTAAGCAACGATAGCTTTTCCATCTCTTTTGAACCCAAAACACCTAAAAATGCACCGAAATAGATCAATGATCGAAGAATGACACTTTAGAATTGTTAAGGTATAAATTTTTAATTCAACCCTACAATGCTAACAAATAAGTGCTATTAAGATACATTTTATGACTCTCATCAGCTAGGTACAAGAATAAGTATTTTCCTTTTTTTGTGCTTAAGTTCCTCTTTAGTTCATCGAATGAGGATTGTAATTCCTCTATCCACTGGAACTCTTTAATCTACTTTAATGATTTGAATATAGATAAACACTATTCTACAGATCTAGACATGAACCGACTTAGGGCTGTGACTTACCCTGTAAGCTTTTGTATCTCTTTTATTGTTTGGGGTGCTTTCATATCTAGAATGTCCTTGATCTTTTTCGGGTTAGCCTCTATTCCTCTTTGGGTCACCATGAACCAGATAAATTTCACTGAATTGACTCCGAATGTGCACTTAGTGGGGTTCAACTTCATTTGGTTTTTCCTTAGGATTAAGTAGCACTCTTCGAAGTCAGCTATATGGTTCGTTGATTGCATGCCTTTGACTAGCATGTCATCCACATACACTTCTATGTTTTGATCAATCTGGTTCTTAAAAAGCTTGTTCACTAGTATTTGGTAAGTTACACTTGTGTTTTTTAGCCTGAAGGGCATCACCTTGTAGTAATAAAGGACTTTCTCAGTTATAAATGTTGTATTTTGTTGATTTGGCTTGTACATATTGATTTGATTGTATCTAGAATATGCATTCATGAACCTCAACTTTTCGTAACCTGAAGTCGAGTCGACTAGTTGGTCGATTCTTGGTAAGGATAACTGTCTTTGGGACATGCCTTATTGAGGTATGTGAAATCAATACATATTCTTCATTTTCCATTTGGATTTTTAACCATAATAATGTTGGCATGCCATGTAGGATAATTGATTTCCTGAATGAAGCTAGCTTTGAACAATTTCTTAACATCAGCATCTTTGGCCTGTTGCCTATCGGGAGCGAATGACCTTTTTTCTGGATTATAGGGCTTGTGCTCGGGGTTGACGTTGAGGCGGTGAACCATTACCTTTAGGTCGATCCTTGACATGTCAATTGTTGTCCATGCAAAAATGTCATGATTCTTCTTCAAGAAGAAAATCGATTCTTCTTCAAGAAGAAAATCGATTCTTCCTTCACTTTTCCGTACAGTCTTCTCACTGTCTTTTTCCCATTACTAATGGAATCGAGATTAGTTCTTCTATGGTTTTTTCTCTTGGTTTCTTTCCTTCTTCTCGAAGATTTTTAATTCTGAGAAAGTTTGTCTTAGCTTTCAATTTTGCTGAAACCAAATAGCAGTTGTGAGCGACCACCTGGTTTTCCTTAAGTTCCCTGATGATAATCCCTATTTAGAACTTTACTTTGAGGTGATAAGTGGACACTATTGCCTTCATGGCGTGTCGTCCGAGCATAGCATTGTATGAGGAGGGAATGTCAACCACCAGGAATGTGCTTTTGATTGTTATCTAAAGGGGTGCAACTCCAACAGTGACCAGTAATGTGATATTGCCCTTAGAATAGATGGGGTCTCTAGAATAACTGTATAAATGATCTTTAATAGGCTTCTGTTAGCTACATTTTCTTGATGGCTTCATAATATAGGATGTTTTGGGATGAACTATTGTCCATTAATATTCTTTCTACCGAAAAATTGGCAAAAACGAGGTTGATTATGACCACATCGTCATGAGAGAAGTGGACTCATTCTAGGTATGTATCCATAAAGCTAATGGTTTGGTTTGTCTAGCTCCCCTTACTTGGTCCATCTATGGATCCCACAAACGTGGCGTAAGCTCTTTGGGAGCTTGTAGATTCTCTGCCCTGAGTGGTACCTCTAAAGATAGTTCGGATGGTAACCTGCAGTGGGAACATTTTTCAATTCTCTACACGGAATGCCTTTTCAGCTCTAGTCTCTAGGGTTAGGGCTTATCATTTGCTTATTTTTTCCTTTAGTGTCAGGACTTTGATTCCAAAGTGGGCATCTTTCTCTTTCCGTTCTTACAAACTTTTTCAAGTACCTTGTCTGATTAGATCTTTGATATGGACGTTTAGATGCTTACAATCCTCTGTGTCATGGTCATGGTCCATGTGGAAACAACAGTATTAACTAGTGTCCTATCCGGTGGGATTAGCTTTGAGCTTTGACGGCAATCAGATGATGTTTTGGTTAGCTATTTTCATTAGAAGGTTGGATCTTGAGGTTTTGAGATGAGTGTAACTCTCACCTCAGGAGTCTTCCCTTTGACCTTTCCTTTATTTGACCTCCCCACTATTCTTTTTAAAATTCTGCTTTGGACTTTGGTCCATCAGTATCTTTCTTTTTCTTGCCTACCAAGGTTTTTCTCTTTGCCTCCCGAAGGCTTGGCATTTCTTTGTAATTATGAACTCATATGCTTGCGCTAAGAGGTTGGCTATGGAGTCGATTGGGTATCTAGAAAAGTAGTAGTTGAAGTCTGACGCCTTAAGTCTATTAGTGAAAGCCATCGTCGCCACTTTTTGGTTGAGTTTTCTTACTTCAACCATGGTGACTCAGAATCGAGTGATATAGTCTCGAAGTGATTCGTCTGTCTGTTGGGTGAGGCTGTGTAGGCTTTTAACTGTTCTCTTTGGTCCTCGACTGTTGAAGAAATGGGTCATGAACTGTTTACCTCGATGGGAGTTGAGAGAACCAGGTTCAAGCCGTTTCCCGTAGAGTAACTGAGAAGACTCTACACATTACGGCCTCTAAATGCCCATAAATGAACATTAAGGACTTAAAAGACTTTAAATGATCCAGAGGGTAGGTTCTCCCCGTGTAGGGCTCAACTCTTGGCATCTTGAAATTGTCTAGGATCGGTAATTCCATGATTTCGCAAGAGAACAAATTTTCGGAGGGCTTCAACTCGTTCATTATGTTCAACCTACTAGTCTTCAAGGTAAGATCAATACGTTCATTCATCATTTTCAGCTGCTAGGAGACCTGAAGCATCTCTGGTTCTCTGTGATTTTTAAGGAGTCAAGAATCCGATACGGACTTTTCTTCGTACTCCCCGAGATTTAAGGGAGTGCTGGCTCTGGGAGTCTTGATGTACCGGGCTTGATTTTGGGTTCCCCGCTCCATGTGAAGTTTATGATGATGCTAATGTTGCTTGGAGGTGCCTAGTCTTCTCGATTCCCCTACGATCGTAGTCACACTGATCTCTTGACGGCGAGTCTGAGTGGGAGGAACACATGCATTGTTAGGAAGTATCTAGGTGATTATTCCTTCCAAGCTTTCGCATTGTCTCTTGTGTTCCTCATGGTCGGCCCGAGTGACTTGAGTCTTGGGATTTTTGGCCAGGCCAATCTTAGTTGCGCTCGATTTGGTGTGTCCATCATGGGCTCTAGGGTTTTAAGGGCTCCCCGAGGCTTGAGGTAGATTTAGCTCTCCCTGGTGCTCCGATATCACAATGTCAGTTCTCTCATTTTTAGTTTCGACGTAGGAGGTATTTCTAGCCATCATTGTGGGAGCAAGCAAATGGGAAAACAATTTTCTAGGTGGCATCATGAGATAAATATTTCGTTCCCACTTATGGCGCCAATCTGTTGATGCCAAAAAATATGATGGGTTGTGGTATGGATTTTTTTATTTATTTTTAATCTTCAATAGGATGAGTATGAAGCTTTGTGTCTTGGTAAGACTTGGAGAAATTCTTGAACCTCATTCCTGTGTCTATGTTAATTTGGTATATGAACCCTTGCAAGAAAAGCCACCCGAAGTTTGTGTACTCCGAGGAGGATCCTTCGATGGTAAAGTTAGTAGGTGTCCCGATGTGATGTAAAAAGGAAGGTTTGTTTAGAGAGATACCGAGTGGTAGAGTTTCAGCACTTAGCCCTTTTTTTCTTGGTCCCCTTTGAGAGAGTTGATACTTCCTTATATAGGTGGCGAGGATGGTCAAGATCCTTGAGGGGACCGAGACAAATCTCCTTGATGTACGCTGATTGTGTGGGATAGGTCCATAGGTAATAGTACCTCGTGCTGTGAATGGTCAGATCAATAGCCTAGCCGTCACTCGTCCCTACGAGATCATTTATTAGGCAATTAAAACCCGTAAATTAAGCTATCAAAGAGACAACTCGCCACTGTGAATGATGTCATCTCTCCACACGACTTAATTTTGAAGAGCATGATATTTTGGTCCACATCACTAATCATTATTGCCATGACATTTTATTATCCTAAAGTTCAATTGAAAAGGACATCCTTGTTGCCTTGGCCCAAAGTTGTACAATTTACTTTTTTCTAACTTTGTACATACCTATGTTACATGTTCAGAAATTTTCCTTTGCATATGAACTTAGCTAAATAGTTTGATGCCTCTTAAATAAATTCCATTAAGCTCTAACATAGTGGAAATGATAAGATGTACACAAAGTTTTGTCCAAAGAAATTTAATATATATTGTGTGTCATATAGCTTAGCTAGTAAAATTATTTGTCATCAAACATAAAATTTGAGATTAAATCTCGTTCACACTAAATTTTGAGGATAAAATATAAAAGAGAAAGGAATATCTCTCATGTAACGGATCAAGTTCCTCTCTAATAATTATAAAAAATATTATTCATTCTCAATTTAACATTGAATAAATATAACGTTAATATTATAAATGATGTGATATTCATTTAATAATACATTGTTCATCCAATTGAAAAAACCACAAAGAACATGTAAACCTTCACAAATTGGAAAAGATAACATCGATTCATTAATTAGAGGTGCATTAAGTTCATGAAAAGATTGCAATGATCATGAAGTGAAGGCAAAGTCATATCTCTAACAAATATATTATTTGCTAGTTGCTGTATCACATTAGGATATGTATTAATTTAACTCAAACATCAAAATGAAGTACACATAAAATTTATTTAATGTATTTTTTATATTTAAAAAATACTAATATTAATTGTGATCGATCGTTTTCAACCGTTCATGTAAATAACATGTAAATATCACATATAATGAATAATTTTCATACCTGATTTTCATTGACAGATGAGATTATAAATTACGATTACTTGTAAAATTCTCTCACGTGAAAATATATTAAATAAATTTTGTATGAATGTAAAAGATACGAGTTATTGACCAATTGTCCTTACAAAATTCTTCGAATGAAATGTGAAAGCTTATTAATATGTTAAAAGGGTAGTTCATTTTTATGTTTCTTTTGTTAAAATGTGAAAGCTTGTTATTGAAAATCAACTACTAATTGTAGAACAGTGCGCAAAAGCAAGCATGTCGGTGAGTATATGCATAGTGATCTAACAAATGACAGATTTGAGATCAGGAAACTAGGAAAATGAGGATGGTTTACAGCGCACGGTGCGCACTTTTGTCAAAGCGGCGTAGCTTTGGGTCACGTGCTATGCTCAGGAGGAGCACATGCAATGGGACAAAAGTTTTTAACTTTTTGCAAATATTATCAGTTTTTCTTGCCTTTGTCCGTCATGGTGGGCCCTTTATCCACACTTACTTGACTAATTATACCTCCATCCTCTCTCAGGAGATATTGTAATAATAATTTTGAATCTTTACTGCAAGATAAGATTAAAAAATTTTAATGTGACAAGTACAAATTGATTTTAGTACACTATTTATAGCTAATGCAAATGAACCAAGCAAGAACCGTCCTGAATGGAGAATTATATGCCTCAATCCAAGTCCGTACACACATATATATATATATATATATATATTTTAAAATTTTTTTATAAAAAATAAAAAATTTTTATTAACAAAAAAATCAATATTAAATATAAGGCTACATGATGTTCATGAAAAATGAAAAAATAATGTAGCTATTTTTTCATTCAGTATCATTTGGTCTAAGTAATAGTTTCGATTTGTATCTGTTAAAATGGTTTTTTTAAATAAATTTTAGTAAAACAATTATGATATATAGTAAAACAACTTTGCATAATTTTTTTGATACAAATGTTAATTTATTAGAAATTACTTTTCTGTTTTTAATATTTTCAATGATCATTTTTTTTATAAAAAAAATGTTTTTAATATTCTGTTTATAGATAAGAAACAAAAAAACAACACATAAGAATTTTAGGGTGTGGGAGCTATTATAAAGAAAACCTACTAATTGTACAAAAGTAGTGTTGCTATGAATTTGTGCATTACGTTAATGAAATCAGTCTACCAATTTTATTGAGGCCTTTCAAAGGCCAAAAATTCATTCAACAAAAGAAAAAAGAAAAAGGCTATCCAATATGACTTAAATCTGGATGTACACGTGTCACTTTATAAGACGCAAGACCACAGTAAGACCTATAATAGCTAATGCAGCTAACAATTTCTGACCAACTACCTTCACACTAAGATCTCTATTTATACCCCTACACACCAAAAGTACTCTCAACCAAACCCCTCTTTGCTGTCTCTTTCTCTCTCTCTTGTTCTTCTCCACTTCCTTGTGTTTTGACATTTTGGGAGGAGGGGTTTGCTTTTGTTGCAGAGTGGTCATGGCTAAGTTTGCAGCTGTCTTCCTCTTGGCTCTCATTGCCATCACCCTGCTTCAAACCATGGTGAGAGACCCTTTTCCTTTCTCATTATTAATTTCAAAATATAAGAACCCAAAGTGAAAAAAAAGAAAGAAAAAAAGAAGATTTAATTATCAGTTTATGACATTGTTTTTCTGTTGCCTCATTGTCTAGGTTATGGCATCACATGGGCATGGAGGGCATCACTTCGACCAAGTAATTAATTTCTCTCTCTTAAATTAGCAATTTAAATTCTCCTAATCTTATTTCTGTAACATGTTTATGCTTACACTTTGTTTTATTTTGTGTTTATTAATTTGTAATTTCAGAAACATTATGGACCTGGGAGTCTCAAGAGCTACCGTAAGTAATTTACCCACATTTTTATTTTCTTCCTTTATTTTGCTGATTTTTTTTCTTCCTTCCCAAACAACTAAAGATTGAGTCCAATTGAGAATCTTAATTACTAATAACAAACAAAATACCCATTCTGAAATTAAGAAAATGGAAGCATTTTCTTGATTTGACAGTCTTATATTCTCGTTAATGTCCTTCAACAACTGGACAGTGACCAGTCTGTCCCTGGTCAAACCAGTGTGAATATGGTCAAAATCCTTTGAAAGTAACACCTTCCTTTAGCGGGAGCTCGACCATGTTTCAAAAAGCAAAATGATGATGTTTTTTTATAAATATTTTATTGTACTTTGTTTAACTTTTTCTTTGTTGACTGAAATGACCAGAATGCCCGTCACAATGCACGAGGAGGTGCAGCCAGACTCAGTACCACAAACCATGCATGTTCTTCTGCCAGAAGTGCTGCAACAAGTGCTTTTGTGTGCCCCCAGGGTATTATGGGAATAAGGCTGTGTGCCCTTGCTACAACAACTGGAAGACCAAGGAAGGAGGACCAAAGTGCCCTTAAAAATATTTCTTTCTATTTTTCCCTTCTTTTATCTCCTACTTTTTCTACTAAAAAAAGCTCCTACTTTTAATTAAGAAAATTAAGATATTTAATTATCATCATTAACTATGTAATGGGGTTTGTAATGTTCGGTTGAATGTGGTTTATCATTGTCACTCCATGAGGCTTGTTTCCTCTGAATGAGAGTGGCTAATATAATATTATAAATGAACACCTTGTTAGCACAAAATTATTTGCACTGGTTTCCACCCCAAACCTCTCCTTTTTTATTTTTTTTTTGCTTGGATGATTGAAATGGCAAGACTATCTTTTTTGAGGAGAAATTTTATGGCTTCGAGTCGAAAACATTAATTTTGATCAGATTAAAAATTAAATAAATAATTTTAAAAATTTTATTGACAACAATATTTTTTTCCTTTATAGTAATATTATCAATAAATTTTTTTAAAAATTATCGATCGAGTTTCAATTATGTCCAAAACCAATGTTTTGAATCCAAAGTTAAATCAAATATGAAATTTTATTTTGTTTTTCGTCCATGAGAGAAAAGCATGAACAAAAGAAAGTACCGAATAAGAAAGCAGATCCTAGATCTCATCTACATCATTGCACAAGCCATTTATTCAACCAAAATACCATTATGAGCTGTATACAAAGTGGGAATATTTTGAGTTCATGACATCGATTTGAGAAATTATTCAATATTTTTGAAGAATTATATTTTTTTTAGATATATGTAAATTTCATATAAAGAATGAATCTCACATGAGCAATACTTTACATATAATTTAGGCTTAACTGTGTTTCAATTGTTCGAAAATTTTAAAAAAATTGAAATGGATTTTAATAAAATAACCAAAGTCAAAGGATGTATAAAACAACTAGAGTTAATAGTTGAAATTCTTACATTTAACACAAATTCAGTTAGTTAGATTCTATTTTTAATTCTTTTTTTTTCTTTCTACCAAAATGGTTGTAAATTGAAAAAACAAGGCCAAACTAAACCCTAGCCAGTATAATGAATCTCACATGAGCATTACTTTAGTAGTATCGAAAAATTTCTCATCGTATACTTTTGGCTTAACTGTGTTTCAATTGTTTGAAAATCAAAAAAAAAAAATTAAAATAGTTTTTAATAAAATAACCATAGAGTCAAAGGACGTATAAAACAATTATGGAGTTAATAGTTGAAATTCTTACATTTAACACAAATTCAGTTATTTAGATTCAAATTTTTTTTCTTTCTGCCAAACTAAACCCTAGCCACTAAGCTAGTGAGGTTGCATATCGTCATTTTGCATCCTTGAATTTATCCAATAACCAACAAAAACTAGTACACCCCTTGAATTGACAAAACATAAGGTTGTTTTACCCTACATGTGACCAAGATTTATGGGTGACTTCACACAGTCATGCCAGTTGAAACATGGTGCCATCATGGCATAATTTATGTTGCCCGTGTGAGCATTGGGTAATAAATCTCCTTAGCACCTTTTTGCTGCCATTAAGGGGGCACTGTGGGGTTTATACAGTGGGAAAGTTAACTTGATATTTTTCAATTTGATCTTTACCAGTTTACCGTGCCACTAATGCTTCTGTATATACAATTATGGGTTCAGATTTTTACCTTCACCTCTTTAGGATAGTTTCTAGCTTTTGAATATGTGAACCACTCTTTTAAATTTAATTTTTATTTACTTAAAGCAATGTTATTATATATATATATATATATATATAGTATAATTGTTGATTTAATTACAATATAAGTTTGTAATATAACATTAATCATACAAAAGCTTAAAATACTATCACAATTTACTTAAAAGTTAAAAAAAATAACCTATACAAAATCGAACAAATAACTTATATATAGTAATAATCGAATATAAAACTTTATAATCTTAAAACTTTAACCTTAACTACTAAACCAATACTTCATCTACCAATATTTTTAATTGAGTCTTAAACCGATCAATGCTGTCTTTAATGTAGTACTATATTTTAGTTCGGAACTAGTGAAATCAGTGAGAAAAAAACAAGAGGGAAGAAATGGTGCTGAACAGTGAACAGTGAACACCCTTTGAGGCATTTCATAATTCGGCTGGGCCCATCTTTTCTACTCTTTCATGGGCCAGTGTTCGGTGGGCTGATTTACATAAGCCTTTTAAGTAGGCAAAACAATCCATGTCTGCTTTTCCCGTTTTCCACCAGAAAAATCAGAGTTAAAACTATTGAGACTTTGGGCCTCACTCGGGCTTCGCTTATGTGGTAAGGTGAATGAGGATAAGAAAATCAAAAATATCATTTAATTTTTGAGTAGAGGTGGATTCGAGCCGAATCGAGCTTGAATACTAAGGTATTCGAACTCGGCTTGAGTTTAAATGAACAGGCTCGAGATCAAGTTCAAAAATTAGGCTCGAGCTCGAGTTCGAACTATAATTTTAATAAATAAAAATATTAAATAAATATTAGTTCGAGCACAAGCTCGACTCGGATCGAGCTCGATAATACCTTATCGAACTTATAGAGAGCCTTTTCGAACCAAACCTTAAGGTATTTTAGCTCGGCTAGATAAGCTATTCGAGCATAAGTTTCAGGCTCAAACTCGAGTTCAACTCGATCGAGTCGAGCTTTGATCGAGCTCAAGCTTGAATAGTTTAATAAAAGTTCAGCTCGATTCCAGCCCTACTTTTGAGTGAGAGAGGGAGATCATAGACGATGCTCTTGTAGCTTAGAAGTGAAAGTGAAGGTTGGTTAGAGCTAGCTTAGTTGAAATAATAATTTGTTATCGTACAAGAGTGTTAGGCTATGTGTGGAACCTGGTGGTTTTTTTTGTCCAATCTAGTGTTTTCAGCACTGTTTGGTATCTGTTTTATTTTAACCCGAAAATATAAGGGTTTCATCTTATTCTTTTTTGTAAGTGAGTGAGCCATCTTTTTGTGAATACTGTGAGGGGTGTCTAGGGGTGAAACCTCCTTGTATTGTTCTTCAAGACATAGAGAAATCGCTGCAACTCCGTGTACGTAACCCGAGTTTGGGTGAACCACGTAAATCTGTTTGCTGTGTGTTTGTCTTTGATTTATTTCTATTTTCTTCTCTATAGTCGCATCTCAAGATCCGTAGGGATAGGGTAGTTTAACCCTAACAACTGGTATAAGAGCTATCAGTTTTTTGAGTGGGAGCGATGGCCGGAGAAGAAGGAAAGGCAATAGGAATCGAGAAATTCGATGGCACAGATTTTGGGTATTGGAGGATGCAAATCGAGGATTATCTCTATGGGAAGAAATTACATTTGCCTTTGTTAGGGGCAAAGCCAGACAGTATGAAAGAAGACAAATGAAATCTTCTTGATAGACAGGTCCTGATGAGAGTCATAAAATGCTTCTCAACAGTGGTTAATTGTTAGCATTTTAGGATTGATCTCGGTCTTTATTGCGCTTTTATGTGTTAATAACTTTAAAGTAATATTATTGGACCACAGACTTATTTTAGTGCAATTTTCAGGTACTTTGAGTTTAAAAGAGAAAAAGAAGCGATCGTTGCTTAAAAGGCCAAGATCCCATGCTTCTGGAAGGACAAGATGAACTGCTGCCTGTACTGCGATCGAGCGCACCAGCAGTGCGATAGAGTGCACATCCCACATCGACCAAGAAGTACTCTACAGCGCAACTGCGATCGAGCGCACTAATCTACGATCGAGCGCACTATGGCTGCGACCGAGCTCACTCGGGAAGTATCCCACATCGGTTAGAAAACGCATAGCATTCCGGGAGCTTGCCTATATAAGACCCACTCCACTTCAGCTTTAAGCATCAATAGGAGCTCATCTGAAATCATTAGAGAGTGAATCCATAGGGCCTTTAGGAGCAATCCAGAGGGCCTTTAGGACGAATCCGAAGTATAATTTTGGAGGGTAAGCTGAGGATGATCGTTGAGAGGCCAGAGGCAACTCAAAGAGGCATGAGCTCTATGGCCAGCTAATCTTCAAGCAAGGCGAAGGGATGAATCCCTAGGTGTAGTTGTTCTTATTTTCCTTTATTTGGTTCAGTTGTAGTTTTGTTTTATTTTCATTAAACGTTGTTATGTTTTATTCTTTAATTTAATTAGTAGATTCTTTTATTAGTCCGGTGATTGCATACTTTTTTTCCATATAAGTCTAGTCATGCTTTTCTTATGTGTATCTGTTTGGGTGTGATTGAGTCCGGTAGATCTCTTTTATAGATTTGTCCATTGCTGCAGTATTGTCATTTAGATATATCGTCGTCTTTTGATCATTTATAAATTAGGTCAGGTGTGCTTGAAAGTAAAGAATAATTCATAACAATTACATTAGGGTTTGTAAATGCGCTTTAATTGAATATTTACCAATTGTCTGTTTGGGATGTGAAACTTGCAATCGAGATAAAAACAACTGAATCAAGTTAGGATTAGGGCAACGAACCTAGGGAGGATTTTCAGAACCTTGTTGTTTCTTTATTATACTATCCATCAATTATTTACACAATTTCCATACAATCAACAAATCAGATTTTGTCACTTTAACTTTTATCGTTTGTGTTGAGATTCATACATTCTTTTGTAATTAACTTGTTTCCCTGTGGAATCGACACCCCAAAACTATACTACAACTACCACGTTATGTTTTGGGCGTAATCAAATTTTGGCGCCGTTGCCGGGGAAATGCACTTAAGTACAAAGAAGATTGTCAACTTTTGACATGAGGGTAGAAGAGTTGTAAATAGTTTTCTTTTCAGCAGTTATAAAAGCGGTAACTTCGTTCCTTCTTTTAGCTTGCTGCATTTTATTTTTATTTTCATTTATTTATTTAATTCTTTCTGTTTTATAGTACTTTCTATTGTGTGATCTTGCATGCCCAGATATAGAGACACTTTGGGCAGATTTGCTTGTAGGTCTGTGCTAGAGTCAGGATTAAACTTTTTAAACCCTTTATTTGATAATCCATCTAGTCCTGAGGAGATGAGTGAACACGAAGATCAACCTACTAGGACCCTTCAGGATTACCTCCACCCTACACGCACAACCACACCATCTTGCATCATGTTTCCAGCCAACATTCCCCAATTAGATCCTAAAACAGAGATGATACAGTTACTCCCTATATTTTATGGCATGAAAAATGAGAACCCATATGTGCACAACAGAGAGTTTGAGGAAGTAGTTGTGACTTTCTGTAGTCAAGGTGAAACTACTGACATTGTGCGGCTTAAGTTCTTTCTTTTCTCTTTGAAGGATAGAGCTAAGAGTTGGCTATACTTACTGAGACCACGATCCAATACTGAGATGACTCGGGCTTTCTTTAACAAATACTTCCCTCAGTATAAAACTAATGCGTTAAAAAGACAACCTTTGCACAAAAGGAAAACGAGACTTTGTATCAGTCTTGGGAGAAATTTAAAGAGCTGTTAAGTATGTGTCCACACCATGGGTATGAAAATTGGTGTTTAGTGAGCTATTTCTATGAGGGTCTTACCTATAGAGAACGTCAATTTGTGGAGATGATGTGCAATAGGGAATTTCTGCAAAAAGACCCCGATGAGGCTATTGAATACCTCAATGAGCTTGCTGAGAAAGCTCATACATGGACTGGACCTAGTGCTACTGAAAGAACGAATAGGTCATGACCTATAGGAAACCCCAATGGTGGAGGAATATACCATCTTAGGGAAGAAGACAACCTGAAAGCTAAGGTCGAACTGTTCACTAAGGAGTTAGAGGCATTGAAAACTAAGGGCTCAAAGCAAACACATGTGGCTAATCATGCCGAATCTTTAGAGTCATACTTTGTGTGTGGCAGGGTAGATCATCTCGCCCAAGAGTGCTCCATATTTATTGATATGAGAGGGTTGTATGAGGAACAATGTAATGCCTTATGCATGTACAAGAAGCCTCTTGCACCTTTCTCTAACACTTATAATCCGGGGTGGCGGAATCACCCCAACTTCAGCTGGAAATCTGAAAATTAGTAGCATGCACAGCCCCCTAGATCATCCCTTGCACCTTATCATGCACCCTCATCCTCTAGGAACTTCTTAGAAGACACCTTACAGGCTTTTATAGAGGCACAAGGTAAGACAAACCAGAGGGTTGAGCCATTAATTATGCAGGTGGTTGAAGAGAATAAAGAAATTAGGAGCCAAGTGTCCAAATTAATGGGCTCCTTAAGTGTGATTGAGCGAGGTAAGTTCCCTTCCCAAGCTCAGTCCATACCTCGTGGTCAACATGTGGCACAAGAAAATTTGAAGGATGTAAATGCCATTGTGACCCTAAGTGGTAAGTCACTGCACATCTCACCAATGAATGAATCCGAGGATGTGGAAAAGAGTCAAACTAGTAGTAATACCGAGCTGTCTAAAGACCCTGAAGTGACTAAAAGTCCTGTTAAGGCACCATTCCCTTAAGCCTTAAAGTCAGATAAGAAAAATCTAGACTTAAATAATGAAATCCTAGAGAACTTGAGGCAAGTGAAACTTAATCTTCCTTTTTTGCATGTGATTAAACAAGTTCCCACTTATGCAAAGTTCTCAAAGATTTATACACAATTAAGAGGAAACACCATGTCAAGAAAACTGTATTTCTAACTGAGCAAGTTAGTGCTTTAATTGAGGAAAGAATTCCCCTAAAATATAAGGATCCGGGCTATCCTACCATTGCTTGTAGCATTGGAAATCATGAGATTGGACAAGCCTTGCTAGATTTAGGAGCTAGTGTAAACTTGATGCCATTTTCCATTTATTTATAGCTAGGTTTAGAGGAAATCAAACCAACCGGCGTGGTTCTACAACTGGCTGACCGTTCAGTCAAAGTACCCTGGGGTGTGGTAGAGGATGTGTTGATTCAGATTGATAAATTTTACTATCCTATTGATTTCCTAATCCTTGATACTACTTCTGCTGTTGATACTAACTCTAGAATTCCTTTGATTTTGGGTAGACCTTTCTTTGCTACTACAAATGCTCTTATTAATTGTAGGAATGGACTCATGAAGCTGTCTTTTGGAAACATGACCTTAGAAGTGAACATTTTCAATGTTGCAAAACAGCCTGAAGATGAGGATGAAAACCACCAGCTATATATGATCGAGTCACTCATCGATGAGGGAGTTTCCATGGCTTATGATTTTGATCCTTTTAAGAGTTTTCTTGTTAATTCTGAGATTGATTTATTTGATGATAAAACTGATGTAATTGAGACTTGTACTATTTTTGACAAATCTCAGGATTATGGCACTTGGGCATGGCACCCAAGGTTCGAGGAGTTGCCTGACAGAAGTGAAAAACAAATCCCCTCAAGTGTGGAAGCACCTAAAGTTGAACTGAAGCCACTACCTAAGGGTTTAAAGCATGCCTTTCTCGGTCCAGGTGATACCTTTCCTGTTATCATTTCATCTGAATTATCTGAGACCCAATGTGAGAAATTAATTCAGACCTTAATTGCACATAAATCAGCCTTAGGATGGAGCATGCCTGATTTGAAGGGAATTAGTTCCCTAATTTTCTCCTATAAAATAAATTTGGATGAAGGAAACAGTCCTCGTAGAGACCCTTAATGTAGACTTAACCCCACTATGAAAATAGTAGTGAAAAATGAAGTGCTGAAACTGTTATATGCGAGTATTATATATCCCATAGCTGATAATAAATGGGTAAGTCCTACGCAAGTCGTTCCCAAAAATTCCGGAGTCACTGTGGTAATTAATGACCTAGGAGAGTTAGTCCCTACCAAACTTGTGACCGAGTAGCGTATGTGCATTGATTACAGAAAATTAAATGCTGCCATTCGGAAAGACCATTTTCCTCTCCCTTTTATTGATCAAATTCTTGAGCATGTAGCTGGTCATCATTTTTACTGTTTCTTAGATGGTTATTCTGACTATTATCAAATTAAAATTGCATTAGAAGATCAGGATAAAACACTTTTACTTGTCCATTTGGTACTTACGCTTTTCGTAGAATGCCATTTAGATTATGTAATGCACCTGCCACTTTTCAACGTTGCATGATGAGTGTTTTTAGTGACATAGTTGAAAATTGCATAGAGGTTTTTATGGATGACCTAACTGTTTTTGGATCTTCATTTGATACATGCTTAATGAATTTGGAAAGAGTATTAATTCGATGTGAGGAAAAATAATTGGTTTTAAATTGGGAAAAATGTCATTTCATGGTACCATCCGGTATTGTCTTAGGGCATATTGTCTCTTCTAAAGGAATAGAGACTGATCAATCTAAGATTGAATTAATCTCTAAATTGCCTACACCTAAGACAATAAAGGATGTGAGATCTTTCCTTGGTCATGCTGGCTTTTGTAGGAGGTTCATACAAAAATTTTCAAACATATCTAGACCACTATGTGCCCTCCTAATTAAAGATGCCCCATTTGAGTGGACTCAAGCTTGTCAAGAGGCCTTTAAAATGCTGATTGGCAAGCTTACTTCAGCACTTATAATGCAGTCACTTGATTGGAATTTACTCTTTGAAGTCATGTGTGATGCTAGTGACTACGCTATAGGTGCTGTTCTTGGACAGCGAAGAGAGGGAAAACCTTTTATGATTTACTATGCTAGTAAGACCTTGAATAGTGCTTAGATGAATTACTCCACAACTGAAAAAGAATTACTAGCTGTAGTATTTGCTTTAGATAAATTTCGTGCATACTTAATTGGTTCTCCTATCCTTATTTTTACAGATCATGCGGCTCTCAAATACCTTCTTACAAAGAAGAATGCTAAGGCACGCTTAATACGATGGATCGTACTCCTACAAGAATTCGACATCACCATCAAAGACAAGAAAGGAGTAGAGAATGTAGTGGCTGACCATCTTTCAAGGCTCACATTTGAGGACACATCCGATGACATGCCAATCAAAGATGACTTTCTCGATGAGCATTTACTTTCTGTTACTTCCTTACCATGGTTTGCTCACATCGTGAATTATTTGGCTACAGGTGAAATACTAATGGATTGGAGCGTTCAAGACAAGAAGAAATTTTTATATGAGGTACATAATTTTTATTGGGATGACCCCTATCTTTTCAAGTACTGCTCGGACCAAATTCTAAGGCGTTGCATCCCTAATGAAGAGATTGCAAGTGTCTTAGAATTTTGTCATTCCCAAGCTTGTGGAGGGCACTTTTCAACGAAAAAAACCACTGCAAAAATTTTGTAGTGTGGATTTTATTGACCTACCCTGTTCAAAGATGCAAACACCTATTGTCACTCATGTGAAAGGTGTCAAAAGTTAGGAGCTGTGTCTCGTCGAAATATGATGCCCTTAAACCCTATTTTGGTAATTGAAATCTTTGATTGTTGGCGCATCGATTTTATGGGACCCTTTCCTCTTTCTTTTGGATACTAATATATCATCATTGCAATAGATTATGTATATAAGTGGGTAGAGGCAGCAGCTTACCGAAGCAATGATAATAGAACTGTAATCAAATTTCTTAAAGAAAATGTGTTATCTCGATTTGGTACCCCACATACTATAATTAGTGATCGAGGTACACATTTTTGCAACCGTTCTTTTGAAGCTTTGATGCAGAAATACGGGGTGTTATATAAAATCTCTATTGCCTATCATCCTTAGACTAGTGGGCAAGTAGAGCTTGCTAATAGTGAGATTAAACAAATTTTAGAAAAAACGGTTAACCTGGATCGCAAAGATTGGTCTTTGAGACTAGTTGATGCACTATGGGCTTACCGTAAAACTTTTAAAACTCCCTTAGGTATGTCACCTTATCGGCTTGGTTTTGGAAAGCCTTTCCACTTATCTGTAGAGCTCGCGCATCGAGCGTATTGGGCAATCAAATATTTTAATTTTGACATAGGAGTAGCTGGTAAGCTTCGGAAATATCAGTTGACCGAGTTAGATGAGTTAAGGAATGATACTTATGAGAACTCTAGAATCTATAAGGCTAAGATGAAAGTATTCCATGATAAAAATATTTTGAGAAAAACGTTTAAACCTAATGAATACGACTCTAGACTCCATAAGCATCCTGGAAAACTTCGGTCGAGATAGACCGGCCCTTTTGTGGTGAAAAATGTTTTTGAAAATGGGGCGGTAGAAATTGAGGATACTAGAGATGGCCGGGTCTTTTAAGTCAATGGTCAACACTTTAAGATCTTAATGGATAGGCAAGATCCGGAAGTGGAAGACATTCCGCTTATGGATCCTGTCTACTTACCTTGACCACACAACAGAGATACATTTTTTTTCTTTTATTTTTGTGTTGTTTATTTGTTTTATTTGTTTTATTATTATTATTGAATTCATTGTAATTTTAATTTTTAGTGTGCTAACACACGGTGGGAGTCTTAATGGAACACCACAGTTGCTTTCTTTTTGTTTGTTCTATATTGTAGATCAGACTTTCAACAAGAAGTTTAGCATGCCGTTCATATGGAGGTGCACAAATTTCAGCTTCCGTGCACTTTTGCTTACAAAGGGAGTTTCCTTTACCTTTTCTTTAACATTGAGGACAATGTAATTTTTCAGTTGGGGGTGGAAGAAACATATTAACATATTCTTTTTTCTTTCATTAAACTGCTTGGTGTCATCTTTGTTTTTGATTAGCATGCTTTGTGTTAGCCTTAGAGTCAATTTACATGTCAACGATATAAACTTAATTGAGATAGCATATAGCATTTAGAAGAAGTTAAATCTTGCTTCGGTTTGAAATTAATTTAAACATCAATCTTCATTTGGTTAGAGACTCTAGTTTGTGGTAAGATAGTATGATTAGTCTTAAACATTTAGAAAAGTTTTATGTGTGATTATTTTGTGAATAATTTTGCGGTCTCAACAAGCTCTAGAACTTACTTGATAACCACTTGAGGCGAATTCCTAGAATGCACACTACTTAGGATATGATATAGGCCATTTTTGGACCATTTGAGCCTTTCAAACCTACCATTGCTATATTTATCACTAGTTATCTATTTGAGCCTTTTTCTTGAAAAGAAAAATTGAGCCTTGTTTCTTTCAATAAACCATTTACTTACCTCTATGAGTCTAAAAATATTTTATCCTTACCTTTCTTTTAAAAGAACTTAGTTATACACATGTTGTGAGAAGTACTTAAAATGAGTAAAGGTGGAAATATGAAAAAATATCACTACCACAACCCAAGTACATTAAAGGAGATAAGTTGGGGGTTGTGGAAAAGAAAAGAAAAAAAAATGATGATGAAAAGGAAAGTGAATAGTTATGTGCCAAAATAAAAAAAAATGAATTATGGCAAAGAAATAAGAAAGAAAGAAAAAAAATGGTGATTTTTTGAAAGAAATGCTCGAAAAATGGTTGAAAGAGTTGGGTGTTGAAGTAAAGGTTATCAAGTGCTTAAAACGATTGTGTTTAAAGCTAAGTGATTGAGTTCTTTTACTTGTGAATCCTTCCCATTCTTCCTTAGCCTTTACCTTAGCCTAACGTTACAAGCTTATTAAAGACCTTTTGATCCAATGTAGTGTGATTTTTCTACAATAGTGGAGAGTGGTTTGAAATGTAAGCATATGGAGCTTGTTTTTGTGATTGATGTCACACAATTTATCATGTTTTAGAGGCCAAGAATTGTATTCACGAATGTTATGCATAAAATCATCCGGATGTTCGGATTAATGGATTGTGGTAAGATGGATGTTAAGAGTCAATAACGATTTCAAGATTGATATTTGGATTATTTTTGGACTTGAGTGATATTTAATGGTTCTTTGTGTCATGTGTTATGTGCAATTTTTGAGACAAAATGTGAATTACTCTTGGTTAACACTAATATTGCTTTTCATTTACTTTGATTCCCACCGTAGAATTCATCTCTTATTTTTGCTTGAATGGCTAGGGACTAGCAATAAGCTAGTTGGGGGTTGTGATGAGAGTCATAAAATGCTTCTCAACAGTGGTTAATTGTTAGCATTTTAGGATTGATCTCGGTCTTTATTGCGTTTTTATGTGTTAATAACTCTAAACTAATATTATTGGACCACTGACTTATTTCAGTGCAATTTTCAGGTACTTTGAGTTTAAAGAGAAAAAGAAGCGATCATTGCTTAAAAGGCCAAGATCCCATGCTTCTGGAAGGACAAGATGGACTGCTGCCTGTACTGTGATCGAGTGCACATCCCATATCGACCAAGAAGTACTCTACAGCATAATTGCGATCGAGCTCACAAGTAGTGCGATCGAGTGCACATCCCACATCGACCAAGAAGTACTCTGCAGCGCAACTGCGATCGAGCGCACCAATCTGCGATCGAGTGCACATGCGATCGAGCGTACTCTAGCTGCGATCGAGTGTACTCGAGCAGTATCCCACATCAATTAGAAAACGTATAGCATTCTGAGAGCTTGCCTATATAAGACCCACTCCACTTCAGTTTTAAGCATTAATCGGAGCTCATCTGAAATCATCAGAGAGTGACTCCAGAGGGCCTTTAGGAGCAATCCAGAGGGCCTTTAGGATGAATCCGAAGTATAATTTTGGAGGGCAAGCTGAGGATGATCTTTGAGAGGCCGGAGGCAACTCAAGGAGGCATGAGCTCTATGGCCAGCTAATCTCCAAGCAAGGCGAAAGGATGAATCCCTAGGTGTAGTTGTTCTTATTTTCCTTTATTTGGTTCAGTTGTAGTTTTGTTTTATTTTCATTAAACATTGTTATGTTTTATTCTTTAATTTAATTAGTAGATTCTTTTACTAGTCCGGTGATTGCATGCTTCTTTTCCATATAAGTCTAGTCATGCTTTTCTTATGTGTATCTGTTTGGGTACGATTAAGTCCGGTAGATCTCTTTTATAGATTTGTCCATTGCTGCGGTATTGTCATTTAGATATATCGTTGTCTTTTGATAATTTATAAATTAGGTCAGGTGTGCTTGAAAGTAAAGAATAATTCATAGCAATTACATTAGGGTTTGTAAATGCACTTTAATTGAATATTTGCTGATTGCCTGTTTGGGATGTGAAACTTGCAATCGAGATAAAAACAACTGAATCAAGTTAGGATTAGAGCAACGAACCTAGGGAGGATTTCTAGAACCTCGTTGTTTCTTTATTATACTATCCACAAATTATTTACACAATTTCCATACAATCAACAAATCAGATTTTGTCACTTTAACTTTTATCGTTTGTGTTAAGATTCATACCTTCTTTTGTAATTAACTTGTTTCCCTATGGAATCGACACCTCAAAACTGTACTACAACTACCGCGTTATGTTTTGGGCGTAATCAGGTGTTGGGAGTTATTCGATTAACTCTATCAAGATCAGTTGCGCACAATGTTATGAAGGAGAAGACCACCAAGGATATGATGGCGGCTTTGTCCAGTATGTATGAAAAACCGTCGGCTAACAACAAAGTGTATCTGATTAAAAAGTTGTTCAATTTGACGATGGCGGAAAGTACCCCTGTTGTGCAATATCTGAATGAGTTTAATACAATTGTTAATCAATTGTCCTTTGTTGAGATTGATTTTGATGATAAGATCCGTGCTTTAATTGTTTTGGCTGCTTTGCCAAACAGTTGGGAAGCCATGAGAATGGCAGTGAGTAATTCTGCAAGGAAGAATAAACTCAAATATGAAGATATTCGGGATTTGATTTTAAGCGAGGAGGTTCGCAGGAGAGATACGGGTGAAACCTCGGGTTCTGATTCCACTTTAAATCTTGAGACAAGAGGTAGAGCACAGGATAGAAATTCCAATCGGAGTAGATCAAAATCCAAAATAGGAGGTAGGAGTAAATCTAGATCTGGACGACAACTGGAATGCTGGAATTGTGGCAAGACTGGCAACTTTAAGAAAAATTCTAGAGAACCGCAGAAAAAAAGGAATGAGAATGATGCTGTAAATGCTATGACAGAAGAACTACGGGATGCCCTATTACTTTCTGTTGACAGTCCCATTGACTTTTGGGTTTTGGACTCAGGAGCTTCTTTCCATACCACTGCACACTGAGAAATCATGGAGCATTTTGTGACAGGTGATTTTGGGAAGGTATATTTGGCTGATGGAGAAGCCTTGGATATTATGGGTATGGGAAATGTTCGCATTAAATTGCCGAATGGGTTTGTGTGGTTGATATAGAAAGTGCGACATGTTCCAAAATTGATGAGGAACTTGATCTCTGTAGGACAGCTTGATGCTGAAGGTCACACAGTGACATTTGGGGCTGGTACTTGGAAGATTACAAAGGGGGCCAGGGTAATGGCTCGTGGAACAAAAACGGATACTCTGTACATGACCTCAAGTATGAGAGATACTATTACAATGGTTGATGCAAAAGTTGATACAAACCTATGGCACCGCAGGCTTGGTCACATAAGCGAAAAAGGGATGAAAGTGATATTGTCTAAAGGGAAACTGGCAAAGTTGAAATCTTTTGACTTTGATTTGTGTGAGAGCTGCATTCTTGGGAAACAGAGAAATGTCAGTTTCTTGAAAGGAGGTAGAACTCCAAAGTCTGAAAAATTGGAGTTGGTACACACAGATTTGTGGGGAGCTTCCCCGGTTGCATCTCTTGGAGGTTCACGGTATTATATCACATTTATTGATAACTCAAGCATAAAGGTATGGGTTTATTTTCTGAAAAATAAATCTGAGGTATTTGAGACCTTTAAGAAATGGAAGGCCATGGTTGAGACTGAAACAGGTTTAAAGGTAAAATGTTTGAGGTCTGATAATGGTGAAGAGTACAGAGATGGGGGGTTTAGAGAATTTTGTGCTACTAATGGGATTAGGATGGAGAAGACTATTCCCGGGACATCACAGTAGAATGGCATGGCTGAGTGCATGAACAGGACCCTCAATGAGCGTGCTAGAAGTATGAGGTTGCATGCTGGGTTGCCAGAAACTTTTTGGACCGATGCAGTTAGCACAACAGCTCACTTGATCAATCGAGGACCGTCAGTTCCTTTTGATTGTAGGATACCTGAAAAGGTATGGAATGGAAAGGAGGTAAACCTTTCTTACTTAAATTTTTTTGGCTATTTATCTTATGTTCATATTGACTCTGATGCTCCCAGTAAACTAGATGCTAAGTCCAGAAAATGTTTCTTTATTGGCTATGGTGATGAAAATTTTAGTTATCGGTTTTGGGATAATTAAAATCAAAAAATCATCAGGAGTATAAATGTGATTTTCAATGAACAGGTTATGTACAAAGACAGGCCAAGTGCAGAATCTGCTGTTACAGGGCCAGAACCAAAGAAGTCTAAGTTTGTTGACTTGGATGAATTTTCTGAGAGCACAGTGCAGAGTAGGAGTCAAGAAAATGATGAGAATACAGACCCACAAGTAGAACAGTGTACGCCCATAAATGTTGTCCGAAGGTATTCTAGGAACATTAGACCTCCACAGCGGTTCTCACCATCCTTGTTCTATATTTTGTTGATTGACAGTGGTGAGCCGGAATGTTATGATGAAGCTTTGCAGGTTAAAAATTCTAGCAAGTAGGAGTTGGCCATGAAGGATGAGATGGACTCACTGATGACGAATCAGACACGGGAACTAACTGAATTGCCAGAAGAGAAGAAAGCTTTACATAACAAATGAGTGTACAGAGTAAAAGAAGAGCATGATGGTAGCAAGCATTACAAGGCCAGATTGGTTGTGAAAGGGTTTCAACAGAAAGAGGGTGTTGATTACACAGATATTTTCTCTCCAGTTGTAAAGCTAACAACAATCAGGCTGGTACTGGGAATTGTGGCTACAGAGAACCTACATCTTGAGCAGTTAGATGTGAAGACAACATTCCTTCATGGTGATTTGGAGGAGGATGTTTATATGCATCAGCCACAAGGATTTGCAGTGCAGAGAAAGGAAAATCTGGTTTACAAATTGAGAAAGAGTTTGTATGGGTTGAAACAAGCTCCAAGACAATGGTACAAGAAGTTTGACAGCTTCATGTGTAGCACCGGGTTCACAAGGTTCCAGGCAGACCATTGTTGCTATGTTAAGAGCTTTGACAACTCTTATATCCTATTACTATTGTATGTGGATGATATGCTTATTGCAGGGTCTAACATTGAGGAGATTAATAATCTTAAGAGGCAGTTGTCAAAAAAGTTTGCAATGAAGGATTTGGGACCTGCAAAACAAATCCTTGGTATGAGAATCATCAGAGACAGAGTCAGTGGGACTTTGAAACTTTCACAGACAGAGTATATGAAGAAGGTTCTCAGTCGATTTAGCATGGATAGTGCTAAACCAGTTAGCACACTTATGGCTAGTCATTTTAGACAATCTAAGGATCAGTCACCAAAGACAGAGCAGGAGCAGGACTACATGAGTAGGGTTCCCTATGCCTCAGCTATTGGAAGTCTTATATACGCCATGGTTTGCACAAGACTGAACATTGCACATGCAGTGGGAGTATTGAGTAGGTATATGAGTAATCTAGGAAAACAACATTGGGAGGCAGTCAAATGGATCCTGAGGTATTTGAAAGGCACTTCAGATACATCTCTGTGCTTCACAAGGGTAGGTTTAAAACTGCAGGGTTTTGTGGATGCAGATTTAGGTGGTGATGTTGATAGCAGGAAGAGTACTACAGGGATTGTGTATACTCTGGGTGGTACTGCTGTAAGTTGGGCTTCTAAGTTACAGAAGATCGTTGCTCTCTCTACTATAGAAGCTGAGTATGTAGCCATAACTGAAGCTGGGAAGGAAATGGTTTGGTTATAGGGTCTCTTGGATGAGCTAGGTAAGAAGAATGAGAGGGGTACTCTACACAATGATAGTCAGAATGCTATTTTCTTGCTAAGAATCCGACATTTCATTCCAGGATGAAGCATATATAGTTGAGATATCAATTTATTCGCTCTTTTCTCAACAGTGAACAATTGGTACTGGAGAAGATCCGTGGAACTGAGAATCCAGTAGATATGTTGACTAAGAGTGTCACTATTGAGAAATTGAAGCTGTGCTCAGCTTCAGTTGGTCTTCAAGCTTGAGGACAGGTGAATGAGTTGTGGCGATGGTTGCTTTGTTTGAAGGCATGTGGTGCTTGATGTTGGTGATTGGACCAGTCTCCAAGTGGGAGATTGTTAGGCTATGTGTGGAGCCTGATGGTTTTTTTTGTCCAATCTGGTGTTTTCAGCACTGTTTGATATCTGTTTTATTTTAACCCGAAAATATAAGGGTTTCATCTTATTCTTTTGTGTAAGTGAGTGAGCCGTCTTTTTGTGAATACTGTGAGGGGTGTCTAGGGGTGAGACCTCCTTGTATTGTTATTCAAGACATAGTGAAATCGCTGCAACTCCGTAGACGTAACCCGAGTTTGGGTGAACCACGTAAATCTGTGTGCTGTATGTTTGTATTTGATTTATTTCTATTTTCTTCTCTATATTCACATCTTAAGATCCGTAGGGATAGGGTAGTTTAACCCTAACAAAGAGATCATGGTTCAACATTAAAAATAAAAAAAGAGATCAGTATTTATATTTCACTAACTTCAAATATGAGAGAAAGTAGAGGCGGAGCCCAGATTTTGCTTTAGGGAGACCAAAGCTAACAAAGTTAAAATAAAATTTTGTTTTTACATATTATTATAAATATTTTATTCCAAAAATTAAAACCAAATACATGATTCTAGATACCAACATGAATAACATGTAATATCTCAATCAAAATATATACATTAGTCATTAATGTATGTGGTCGAAAAAAGAGTTTTGTCCCTTATGTCATTCACTTTAAAAACAACTTCATAAGTTTTGGTATTTAAAATTGTGCTTGTAACTCTTTTATTGAATAAAAAATATCTATAATCATATTGATCATAATATTTTCAGCACGTTTTATTTATTATTTTTAATATAGACGATCAATTAATAAAATCATCATCTATCTTAATGCGAATTCTTTATTTTAACAATTTTCATAATTGAAAATTTTCGCTCCATAATTGTTAAATTAAATAAGAATAGTCAAAACAATCTTTTAATAAGAAGGTAAACTTACTTTTCGGTTTCACTAATCCTCAACATACATTAGTAATAATGCAAAAGTTTTCAAATCTGGTTGGTTAAGTACATCAAGTTCATAATGTCACACCTAAAATTTCAAATGCCTTTTTTTTTTTCTTAATTCAATTTAATCAATAGAATAAAACTTCTCAATAAGAATGCATATTTCAAATATAGGATCCAAAGTTATACTTAAAACAAAATATTGTGAAGCCCTATAAATCTTTGAGAAAGAAACTTAAAATTACAAAGAGTTGTCTTCATGTATAAGCTGCAGGACACTTGCCTTTTATTCTAACATGAGTCCCATTTTAACAAAAAAATTATGAATTCAACTCCGAATAGGAAAACAAAAACTTAACTTTAAGTCCGAAAAGTAACCAATAGCTATCTAACCAAAAGTTAAATTTTATTTATATAAAAAGTGTATTTTATTGGATTTGAAGTACTCTGTTTTATGAGACATAGGAATTGGTACTTGTATTTGCTAAGTGACTATTAAATTAAATTTGTCTTACTCAAAATAAGAGTTAGTAAACATTAACCATAGTAAAAAGTTTTTAAACTCGTCTTGGGGGAGCATACAGAAATTTAGAAGCAAATTTTGTATTTTAACATACATGTTATGAAATTTTCAAAAGTTTTGGGGGAGCAAATTTTGTATTTTAACATATATGTTAATGAAATTTTCAAAAGTTTTAGGGGAGCCTGGGTTCCCTCTTGTCTCCCTCTCCCATGAGAGGTTACCTCCTGTTATATAAGCACAATAAGTATTTTTTTATTTATAAAAAATAGGTTACACAATGAGAGATAACCCTCTCCCATCTTATATCCCTAGTGTTAAGTGCGTTTTGATCTTTGATCTATTGTACAATTAT
The DNA here is from genome assembly GCA_023935145.1 of Bretschneidera sinensis. Lineage (NCBI taxonomy): Eukaryota > Viridiplantae > Streptophyta > Magnoliopsida > Brassicales > Akaniaceae > Bretschneidera > Bretschneidera sinensis. The sequence continues at coordinate 43,561,475 of CM043701.1, forward strand.
TAACAATTTTACCAACTAAATTAACTAGCATCCACATAAAACAATGAGTTTCCTTTAAATAAAAAATGGTGAAAACTCATTTTTATTTTAATCTTTTTGAGGGGGGACAAAAAGTGCTAGTTTAAAATGTCATTTAAAATGCCACAAGCTCATCATCAAAAAGTACAATTTTAAGTAATTTTTGGTGTTATAAGGTATTTACTTATAAATATCAAAAATTTAATCATTATACTATCGATGTGAGATTTGGGTTATCACAATAGAACATGCGTACCATACGCATAATCAGCTTCACATTAGGTCACTAAATCCATGCATTAATAGGTGCATTTCAAATCAAGCAAGCATATCACCATACAAGACTTAGGCTATAAAAATCACCCCTTTTCACGTACCCATCAACATTCACAAAATCACACACATTAAATTGAAATTAGGGGCTTCAAGGTACCTAAGAGTAAGATACATAACATAAAATGTGACACCGGGCAGAATAGCGATTATTCTGCAGGCTAGTTTTCAACAGATAATTCACAGGGAAGAAAATAACACAAGAGAAAGAAACCCTAAAAACAGAGGAACAACTCTGAATTTTATTCAAAATTATGCAAATCAATAATAATGTTTACTAAACCCTAAAACCTTATTTATAAGGTCAAGCTAAAATAAAAAAATTAAATTAATGCCGAAAATAAAAATAAAAAGTTTTTTAAAAACATAAAGCTGCCAAATTGAGGGCCTAAACATCGTTTTTTGGCTTAAAAATGATGATACTTAAGGCTAAAAGCCTAAGTTTTGCCCGAAAGCCTGTTTCCAATCAAATTAGGGTTATCCAGGGCTTGATTTGAGCCCGTGGCCCGTTCTAGGTAGTCCACCTGCCAGTTTTGTGCTGATCTGCCAACTCTAGGTACCTCAGTGCCAACAACGTGTTATCTGAAAACTCAGCATCATCTGACTCGGATCCTCCTGCATCAGTCGCCCGGGGTTGGAAAGAACTCTTCATCGAGTTCACAATAGCCTCATCGGAATCCCCAAAACAAGGACTCAAGTGTTTCATATTAAAGACATTAGAAGTTCTCAAATGACTGGGTAAGTGTAGTCTATAGGTATTATCATTGATCTTCTGCAGGATCTCACAGGGTCCAATATTCCGCTCCTTAGGGTTATTATACTCTCCCACGGGAAAACGATCGCGAGTTAATACTGCCTAAACAAAATCACCAACATAAAAAAGTACCTGACGACGGTGTCTGTCGCTCTGAAACTTGTATTTGGCATTACTCTCGTGAATGGCCAGCTTCACCTGTTCATGGATAGATTCCTTTGTCAAGGTTTCTCTGCACATTATACTTCCAATGTCAAAGGGAGTTAACCCTTTTTCAACTCCTTTCTTCAAGAGCATGGTGGAGATGCGGAGTGCACAGGTACATTCAAGTGGTATGTCCCATCCATGGAATTCTAGAAGAGTGATATCTTCTTCAGCATCAAGTGATTTTATGTAGTCAATGATTTCCTCAACTGGGAATGCTACAGGACCCATATCCTCACAACCACCATCATTCTCCATAAACATCTGTAATGACCCAATCTTGGATTTTATTTCCCCAGGATGGTTAAATCCCTGATGCAAGCACTTAATCATAATTGTTGGGGGTACTCCAGAAAAGCCCTTCTCATAACCAAATAACGAGCGGCGCCTTTGGATGATCCAATATGTAAGCAGCAACTTCCCTAAGTGCTCATTCTCTAACTCTCGTTCCCTTCTTTAACCCTTCACTATTTGGTGACAATGGCAACCTCTGAGGGTCGTTCACTGCCAATTGGTCCTCATCAATTGGCTTAAAAATAGTAACAAATTTCTAGCATGATGAATCCAGCATGAAATAAACTCCTCTTGTACCCTCCCTGGACCTGAATGGGTAGTTCCCACTATCTAATCCATCAAAAGTGGAATTAAACATATCCAAAATCACTGATGGTAATTCAATCTTGGGACTAATGATGATTGGCTCCAAAGAGAAATGCCTATCAGAAGGCTTCCTTGGTACAATTTCTCGATTAACTTCATAAACTCTCTTATTATTTTCTTCGCGGGCATCATAGTGTCTCATATTGTTCTCCCCAAGAGCATCGTAATTTTTTCTATCGTTCAACTTTGGGGACACAATGGACAATTCAAAATTCTTCTCAGCTGGCCTAGCCTGAACTTTTGCAGATTTTCGGACCAACAAATGCAGCATTGCATTATTGTGCTTACTGATGTCATCAATAAGCCTCTAATCCTCCAATCGCTCCCCATCATAAACAACTTCCTGCTCATCAAGATCAACAAATTCTTTCGTCCTCTTTGCAATCTTCTGTTTCACATACCCAACATCTCCATCTTCATCATCATCATACACAGGCTCTCCAATCTCCTCAGTTTCGTTTACCACGTCATTCTCAATTAGGAGATTTTTGCCCTTCTGACTAGCAGGCTTCCTGTACTCAGTCGATTTATGTCCCTGGTCACCACATCTGAAACATCTAATATTTGAGCTAGGGTTACCTTGGGGTGACTACTAGGTAGGACGAAATTATTGAGGGTGAACTGGCTGACTGCTTTGATAATTGCTTCGGTTCATTGGCCTCCTGTTCTGCTGTTTTTCCACCGCAAGTGCACGCTGGTATGCTTCAGAAATAGTCCACAGCGAGTGAAGGCTGAGGACATCCTGCAGGGGCTGTCGTAATCCCCCCAAATACTGTGCCACCATCTGCTCCTCTGTCTCGGATAAATCATTCCGGGCTATCAATTGATAGAACTCCTATGTGTAATCATCCACCGACCTCGTGCCCTACCTCAACGAATGAAGTCTCTGAAACAAGGTTTGAGTGTAGCCGAAAGGAAGGAAGTGATCCTTCATCTTCTTCTTCATCTTCCCCAAATCTGTGATCTTGGCCTTGCCCTGCCGATCGCGCGAGTGCCTCAACTGCTCCCACCACGCAGATGCTCTGCCCTTCAGTTTGATGGCGACCAGTTTCACTTTGACACGATCTGGGACTTCCTTATACTTGAAAATACGCTCTACTTCGTTTAACCAATCGACGAATCCCTCGACCTGTAACATACCAGAAAACTCGGGCAGATCCACTCTGAAACCAAGGTCTCCATAACGTTCTTCTCAACCGCAGTGCTCCCAGAATCGAGCAGGATTGTGATGCGAGTTTTTGAAACTGGAATCGGAATCGTGATCTTCCATCTCACGATCACCGAAATTCTGCGCCGCTAGACACTGCATTAACTCTGTGACTTGCCTCTGTAAATCCTTAATCATCGCATCCTGAATGTTACGATCACGGCGTGAGACTTCCTCGTTCGGAACCTGCCCGCGACGACCATGACCACCAGCCATGGAACTGATGAAATCTTACCCTAGCAAAACGCTGAAGCTCTGATACCAACTGACACCGGGTAGAATAGTGATTATTCTGCAGGCTAGTTTTCAACAGATAATTCACAGGGAAGAAAATAACACAAGAGAAAGAAACCCTAAAAACAGATGAACAGCTCTGAATTTTATTCAAAATTATGCAAATCAATAATAATGTTTACTAAACCCTAAAACCTTATTTATAAGGTCAAGCTAAAATATAAAAATTAAATTAATGCCGAAAATAAAAATAAAAAGTTTCCTAAAAACATAAAGCTGCCAAATTGAGGGCCTAAACGTCGTTTTTTGGCTTAAAAATGATGATGCTTAAGGCTAAAAGCCTAAGTTTTGCCCGGAAGCCCGGTTCCAATCAGACCAGGGTCATCCGGGGTTCGATTTGAGCCCGTGGCCCATTCTAGGTAGTCTACCTGCTAGTTTTGCGCTGATCTGCCAACTCTAGGTACCTCAGTGCCAACAACGTGTTATCTGATAACTCAGCATCATTTGACTCGGATCATCCTGCATCAAAATGACACAAAGCATACACAGTGATACAAAACGTATGCACAATCTATAAAGTAGATCAAACTGGAGGAAACTACTAATAGAACATACATACAGCAGGATCATAGATACATTATTGTCTAACAAATTCTTTCAACACAGCTTCAAGTACTAATCTGAGCAGGAGTAAGAGACTGCCTTTGATTTTCGATTATGTGTGTATTGATCTCTTCTTCTGATTGGTTTGGACTAACATTTGCTGCTACTTGTGGCTGACAATCTTTGAATTCTGATTATGCTTCAACTCGCTGATCCCTGCCCTCGTTCTGTGCCTTCGACTCTATCACAATCGAATTCTCAGTCATCGATACTCTATTGGATTCTTAAAATAAAAAAAAAAAATTATATATACACGAGAATTAATTAAATAAATCATTATTGAAAATATACAAGAGTTACTAAATATATATGTGGATAAGGCACAAACATGACGATGTCTCAATTTGTCAGTAATCGATCACAAATACCCGAAGGCAAAGTCAAAAATTTTTTTTGAGGTAGAGTTGAAATATATGATCGATCCTACAATTATTTTGAACTGTACACATCAACTCAAAAAAAAAAATCGAATTTTAGAGTCGCAAAATGATACTTATATCACTGTACAAGTTTTGCAAGCGTGGCTCCGGTAATTCTGGTAAAGTAGATAAAATGCTATCTGTGGCTTGGAACAGTGCAATGCTTCTAAAGGTTGTGATTTTTGTTTGGCAGGTGTTGCATGGAAAAATTGGAATTAAAAAAGTGAATACTTTATCAGAGAAAACGCAAAAAGTCCATATTTGGTTCAGAAACAACTTGGGACCGAAAAATCTACTTTTGTCAGTTTCCAAGCAATGAAATTATCTGATTCATTATACTTTTTTTTATAAAAAAAACATTACCAAACCAGATCTGAAGAAAAGATGTTTAGTTCTAAAGATGTTAAAAAGACAAAACCCACCAAAAAAAAACACACATAATAAAAGAATCTCAAAACCCAAACAGATCAAGAACCAGAAAATAGAGATAGAGAAAGAATAATAAATAATAATATACCTGATTGGCAAAACCAATACCGAACCCAAGTAAGATTCTACCAAGAATCAACATCCAATCAGCTTTAGCAAAGCCATTGATGCACCAGCACAGAAGAGCATTCCACAGCAAACAGCATCGACTTTTTCCTCCCAAATTTATGAGTCACCGTTGATGCAACAAGCGACGACAATGGAGCTGCGAGATACAGAGACGAAGTGAAGATCGTCAGCGTTTGACAATCGTATTGACAATACTCAATATAAAGACATTTTTTATCCATACCAAAATCAAAAGATTCATATCCAATTATATCTGATCGAAATTTAAAAGAAAAAAATTAAAACTAATTTTTTTGTTATTATATAAAGTTTAAAACAACCTTGGAAGAAAAACCCAAAATTTCTCACACATACTAATATCTTGTTTAAACTCTAAAAATAATTTATTATTAAAAAATGTTAATTCATGAAATTAAAACTAAATCTATCACGACTTGTATTACAACAAAAACCCAAAAATCCTCATATATGTCAAATTCTTGGAACCTATAGACATATATTTAAAAGAATGTATAAATATTTAAAAATATGATTAATAAAAGAAGAAATTACTAAGCTTGAATTTGCGGGTAGATTATATGCTAACGGTGACCAGAGAGTTGTCGGAATCCGTCGAACCATTTGAAATGTTTAGAATTCTAAAAAGAGAAAACAAGACAAAAGAGAGAAAGTACTTTAATGGTGAGAAATTAGAAGAAATATGGGATGAAAAAGGAGGAGAAGACTTACCACCACCTACCCAAAGCATGGGTTGTTGGAAAACATCCTTGGTGGTCGGAATTTATGGTGCTTGGAGGAAAGAGAAAGTAGATCACAAACTTGAAAAATCAAGATTCTAGGAAAGAGAAATCATGGGAAAAGAGAGGGAGAAAGGAATCAATGGAGAGGAATGATAGATTCGGGAATTGAATCTAGTAATATGGAACTCACAGAGGAAATAAATGAAATTTGAGAAAGAAAATGTGCTAATTCGAGCTCAGCATAAGCTCCTAAAATCTTCCCCATTCATTCCATATTTTCTTTAATTACAGATACTCTACTTATAGGCTGGACCCTTAGACTAACTTCCTCTAACTGACTTACAACATAAACAAAAAGGTTACAACAAAATTAACTACTTTTAACTATTTACAACATAGTCCCTATGCCATTGGGGTGTAATCCTCTTTCTTTTGGTCCCCCATTGGGGTGTAATCCTCTTTCTTTTGGTCATTCTTTCTTCACCCGAGCCCAGCTCCTTGGTTTGATCTCATTCTTTCTCATTGTCTTCAATGTCTTTTTGTTCCAGCTGGTTATGACTATCTTGCAGTACATCCTTTGTATCGATCCTTACCCCTTCAAGAACAACCTCGTCCTCAAGGTTGAGACTAGAATAAAAATGCTAGAGGTGTTTTAAGGATTCCCATGAAGCATCTTCTAGTGGTAACCTTTCCCACTGAACTACTACTTGAGGGACTAATTGACCTTGTTGCCAAATGGTTCTTTGACTAATGATAGCCATAGGGGTAATGAGAGGGCTACTGTAGTAACTCAAGAGTGGTAAGGGCAGTCTATGAGCTTGAAGATCACTCTTGAATGGTCTCAACAAGGAGACATGAAAAACATAATGAATCTTACTTTCAACTGGCAGATTGAGCCTGTATGCTACTGATCATACTCTTTCAATAATATGATATGGCCTATAAAATCTCTTATTTAACTTGTAATGAGACCTTTGAGCTAAATGATTATGTTTATAGGGTTGAAGCTTTACCAATCACAATATAGTCTCTATGCCATTGGGGTGTATTCCTCTTTCTTCTGGCCCTTCCTTCTTCACCCGAGCCCAACTCCTTGGTTTGATCTCCTTCTTTCTCATCATCTTCAATGTCTTCTTGTTCCAACTGGTTATGATTGTCTTGTAGCACCTCCTCTGTATCAATCCTTACCCTTCAAGACCAACCTTGTCCTTAAGGTTGAGATTGGGATACAAATGCTGGAGATGTTTTAAAGATTCCCATGAAACATCTTCTAGTGGTAACCTTTTCCATTGAACTAATACTTGAGGGACTAATTGATCTTATTGACAAATGGTTCTTTAACTGATGATAACCATAAGGGTAATGAGAGAGCTATTGTAGTAAATCAAGAACGGTAGGGACTGTCTATAACCTTGAAGATCACCCTTGAATGGTCTCAACAAGGAGACATGAAAAACATGATGAATTTTACTTTCAACTGGCAGATTGAGTCTGTACGCTATCGATCCTACTCTTTCAGTAATCTGATATGGGGTTAAATCTATTTATAGGGTTAAAGCTTTACCAAAACCCAATCTACTATATGATATTCAATGTCATGCCTATGTTTGCCAGCATTGAGTTTCATTCTTTGTTGTGCCTTGTATAAGTTGTGCTTGAGCTGTTGTAATACTTCAGTTCTTGTTGTCAACTGTTGATTAATGACTTCTAAGTTGGAAGAGTTCATGATATAATCAGGTATAGTTGGAGGAGATCTTCCATAAAGTGCTTGAAATGGTGTCATACCAATGGAAGAATGGAAGGAAATGTTGTACCAAAATTCTGCCCATGCAAGAAAGTCATACCAAGTATTAGGTTATTCATGAACAAAGCATCTCAGAAATTGTTCAAGACATCTATTTAGCACCTTTAATTAACCATCAGTTTGGGGGTGGTATGTTGTACTCATTTTGAAGGTAGTGCCACCCAACTTGAATAAAGTTCTCTAGAAGATGCTGAGGAAAATTTTATCTCTATAAGATACGATAGATTTAGGGAAACCATATAGCTTTATCACTATGTTTACAAATAACCTGGCCACCTTAACAATAGTAAAGGTTGATGTAAATGCTCCAAAGTGAGCATATTTACTCAACCCGTCTATTACAACTAACACCATAGCACATCCTTTAGACATTGGTAAAGCTGTAATGAAGTCCATGGTGACTTCCTCCCAAGTTTGATCTGGAATAGAGATAGGTTGGAGCAAGCCTGCAGGAGTTGTTGGCATGTATTTGACATGTTGACATATAAAACAAAGACTAACAAATTTCTTGATATTAGATTCATATGAGGCCAATAGAAGCTTGCAGAGAGTCTCATGAACGTTTTATATGTTCTAGCATGACCCCCAATAGGTGTATTATGGAATTCTTTAATTAGTTGCATTTTAAGGTGAGATGTGGTTGCAATTCTGATCTTTCCTTTAAATATTAACAAGCATTCCTTCAATATATATTCTGGACTTGGTAGTAATCTATTGTTGAATCTTTGATGTAAGTCTAAAATTCAGGGTTGAGGGTGTTCTCATGTTTAATCAGATTAAGGATATTACACTTTGTAGTAGATAACAACATGAATCTCTGGTCAGATTCTTCAAGCTTGGAGGAGATTTCTTGATCATCTTTAGTAGGCAATCTGGACAAGGCATCAACAATATTGTTGTCTTTTCCAGGTCTGTATACAATGCAATAATCAAAGCCTAACAGCTTTGTTAGATACTAATGTTGCTCAAGTTTTTGAATGACTTGGTTCATCTTAAACTCTTATGATCTGTGATAATGATAAACCTTCTTCCAAGTAGATATTGCCTCCATTTATGAACTGCTTAAGTAATCACAAACAATTCTCTTACATATATGGAAGCTCTGATCATGGTAAGATTCGGTTTTTTAACTGAAACAGGCAATGAGGTGTCCCTCTTAGGCTAGTACAGCCCCAATTACCATTGCAGAGGCATCTGTTTCAACTTCAAATTCTTTAGATAATTCTGGTAGACTAATTATAAGCACTTTAGACATGGTTGTTTTAAGTTTCTCAAAGGCTTCAGTAGCTTCCTCATACCAAGTGAAAGCATTATTCTTTAAAAGGTTTGTCAAATGAGCTGTTATGGATGCATAACCCTTACCAAACTTTCTGTAGTATCCAGTTAAACCCAGAAATCCCCTCAACTGCTTTAAACTATTAAGAGTAAGCCATTCTTGCTTGGCTTGGACCTTTGTGGGATCTAGTTGTACTCCTTGCGAAAAGATAATATGACCTAGGTAGTCAATTGAAGTCCTACAGAAAGTATACTTGCTTCTTTTTGCAAACAACTGATTATTATGCAAAAATTGTAAAACTAATCTCAAATGTACTTCATACTCATCCAAATAATTACTATATATAAGGATATCATTAAAAAAAACTACAACAACGTGTCTAAGATAAGGTTTAAAAACCTGGTTTATGATAGACAGAAATGTTGATGGAGCATTAGAAAGTCCAAATGTCATGACTTTGAATTCATAATATCCTTCATATGTTCTGAAAGATGTCTTCGGTATATCTTCCTCTCTCATCCTGATTTAATTGTAGCCATATCTAAGATCCAGTTTAGAAAAAATTGATGCACCATACAGTTCAAGTAGTAGCATATCAATGGTTGAGATTGGAAACTTGTCTTTCACTATAATTGCATTTAGTACTCTATAATCAATGCAAAAATGCCAGGAACCATCCATTTTTTTAACCAAAAATACCGATGAAGATAAAAGACTATGACTTGTCTTTATTATCTCTTTACAACATCTCATTTACCAGCTTCTATTTCATTTTTTTTAAAAAATTGGGGGTACTTGTATAGCTTCACATTTACTGGAGCCGACCCTGAAGCAAGTGGATTTGGTGATCACCTTCTCTAGTAGGAGGCAACTCTCTAGGTTCTGAGAATAAGTGTTGAAACTTGTTTAGGATTCCTTCAATAGACTGAGGTAAGGATTCTTGTTGTTCTGTATATGAAGTCTCAATTATAGTTAAGTGGTAGTAACAAGCCACTCCTTCATAGCAATTTAACTTTCTTAATTGCTGGTTTGATATTGGACCATCACCTATCACTACTTCTCATTCTAGATGAATTGGATGTCTATCCCAAGTAAAATCCATTGTAAGGGTCCTGTAGTCTGTAATGACAGGCCCTAATAATGCTAACCACTGAATACCAAGCACCAAGTCAGCCCTTGAATAGGTAAGATGAATAAGTCTATCTTGAACTCCTTGTTTTGCAATTTCAATAGAACTTGTAAACACTTCTTTGTACAGATCAAATGATCAGAATTTCCAATGTAAACTTTAAATTTCTTAGTAGGAAATACAATTAATCTAATCTTATTGGCAATAGATTCTTGGATAAAATTATGAGTACTACCACTGTCTATAAGAACATGAATCTTATAGTTTATGATTATACCTGTAACTCTGATGGTACTTGGGTTCCACTTACCAAATAATGCATGTAGACTTACTTATGGAATTGTGGAAGTATCAAATTGACCTTGTGCCATGCAATCTTGGTCTTCTTGCTCATTTTCTTCATAACTGCTTTCCTCTTCATCTGCTGACACACTACAAGAGAATTGACATTTGCCGGCGCTTTATTTTCGACGCTTCAAAAAAAATGCCGCAATCTATTAACCGTCGGTGCTTTTTTTGTGGCGCTTCTTTGAAGCGCCGCAATATTCAAAGAACATATAATGGCACTTTAAAGCGCCGTTATATGCGACTCTTATTACATATTCTGGTGCTTTGAAGCACCGCAATATATCGACGCTTTAAAGCATCGGAATATGCAAGGCAGTGCTTGAAAACACTGGAATATGCTCGAAACCCATTTCATATTTCGGCACTTTGAAGTGCCGGAATATGCTAAAAAATGTTCACATATAAATTACGCTGCCGTTCTTTGCCGCCCCCATCTTTTTTCGAAAATTTTAGTGCTCCAGCCTAATCTCCCCCGCACCGTGATTTTCTCCCAAAATCTGAGGTCCTGCGCCCTAAGTTGCTGTGCTTTTCGCCTTTCATCTAGCTATTTGGTGAGTTTTATCTAAAGAAGAAGGGTATTCAATTTTGGGTATTTGGGAGCTTCAAGTTGCATAGCTACTTTGCCATTCCTCGTCTCTACCGTGAGCCCGAAGTCCTGCCACCGTAGCCTTCGTTGATATCAACACCATTTCACCCAATTCATAGCAGAATCTCGTGGTTCACTTGTTCAAAATCATTTGAAAGCTACAGGTAAAAACTAAATCCATTTTCTTGTTTTGTTAAATTTTGTTTAATCTTTGCTTTTTGATGATTTTAGATTGTGATTTGTAGAAATATAAGAGGCGAGAGAGAAAGAGAGGGAATGTTTTGAGTGTATGTGTGCATGGTTGCTGAGATAGTGGGAAATCAGATAACATTCTCTCTCGTGAAGTGTTCATTTCCACTTTTCGGGTTCCCTCATATCATGATAATTTTATGTGGAATGATTTTGTGGTAATAATGATAAACTAGATTGTGCCAGAAAAACGAAAAATGCTAAATGAGCACAATCTGCTGGCTAGAAAACTTGAACATATTGTGTTTGCTTAAGCATCTTAATGTTGCATAGGCTTCATATATATAGTGGCATGTTTAGGTTATTATGCTTATCACTAGTATTTGGATTCTGGAGTTAATCTCCTATGATTCAGAATACATATTGTATGTACTCCAAATGGATATACTGCAATTTAGACTCCTTAGTCACAGACTGGACTCTCCACCGTATTAATTTTGTCTCCCTCTTGACTGGTGCTCTCTCTCATCTCTCTCTCACTATGTTCTGTGGCACTGCTTAATGAAGCCTTTCTATATAATTGAATTGGTGGTTATACAAATGAATAACCAGAGATTATTCTTAGAACTTTGGAATAATGCTTTCTACTATGATCAAATTAGGGGCTTCCATGCTTCTTGAGCTCAAGGAACTTAATAATACACATATAGTTTGTTTTGTTTTTTTAATGATATAGTTCTTAAGTGATAGGATTACAAGTTTGTAATGCCGACCTACTTTGTGCCTAATAATGTTTGCAAAAGAGACTAGATTGTTAATTAAAATAGATTAATTATGTGATATTATTGCTGAAGGTATAGTCTAAATGGAAAAATTTTACCATCTAGACAGTACTGATATTTCCTTAAATTAACAATCTTAAAAGAAAGAAAGAAAGCATAACACACTTTTTTGCCTTTTCAATGAACATGATCATCATCTGTTTGTCTGTCAATATATATGTGTTGGTTTAAGCCTCTAATTTCTTATGTTATTCATGTTTATTTCTATATTTTAAATATTTAAGGATTTTACTTTTGTTTTGGGCAATAATGGACATATATATTGAACTAGAGGATTTAAATCTTTTTATAATTTTTTAAAGATCTTTCTGTTCAGAATTTAACATGCTTTTTGCTGGTTTTATATCTTTTTGTTCAGAATGGTAAAGGCAGTGGTAGCTAGCCCCTGCGCAATGTGCAGTGCAAGGGTTGTGTGACTAATGCTTCACACCTTTGATTTGTCTTACTCTGTGCCTGAATAAAAGCATGTAAAGTGTATTCTAAAGAACTCCTAGAGGATGAGGGTGCATGATATGGTGCAGGGTATGATCTAGGGGGTTGTGCAAGCTGCTGATTTTCAGACTTCCAGCTGAAGTTGGGGTGATTTCGCCATCCCGGATTATAGGTGTTAGAGAAGGGTGCTAGAGGCTTCTTGTACATGCCTAAGGCATTACATTGTTCCTCATACATCCCTCTTATGTCTACGAATATGGGGCACTCTTGAGTGGGATGATCTACCCCGCCACACACAAAACATGGTTCCGAAGATTCGACGTGATTAACCACGTGTATTGGCTTTGAGCCTTTAGTCTTTAATGCATCTAACTCCCTAGTGAGCATTTTGACCTTAGCTTTTAGGTTGTCTTCTTCCCTAAGATGGTATATTCCACCACTACTTGGGTTTCCTACAGGTCGTGACCTATTTGTGCTTTCAATAGCACTAGGTCCAGTCCAAGTGTGAGCTTTTTCAGCAAGCTCATTGAGGTACTCTATGGCCTCATCAGGATCTTTTTGCAGTTATTCACCATTACACATCATCTCTACAAATTGGCGCTCTCTATAGGCAAGCCCCTCATAAAAGTAGCTCACTAGGCGCCAACTCTTATACCCATGGTGAGGACACATACTTACTAGCTCCTTAAATTTCTCCTAAGACTGATACAAAGTCTCATTATCTTTTTGTGCAAAGGTGGAGATTTGCCTTTTTAAAGCATTGGTCTTATTGAGGGAAGTATTTATTGAAGAAGACCTGAATCATCTCATTCTATGTCCCAATAGATCGTGGTCTCAACGAGTATAGCCAACTCTTACCTTTATCCTTCAAAGAGAAAGGAAAAAACTTAAGTCTCACGATATCATCAGTTGCATCTTGACTATGAAAAGTCACAACTACTTCCTCAAACTCCCTAATGTATACATATGGGTTTTCATTTTCTAAGCCATGAAATGTAGGGAGTAATTGTATCATCCCTGTTTTGAAATCTTGATGGCGAGTATTGGATGGAAACATGATGCATGATGGTGTGGCTGTTCGGCTAGGATGCAAGTAATCTTTAAGTGTCCTGGCAACATTCTCGTTATGGTTTTCAGCCATGTTAACAAAGTCTTCTAAATTCTCGTTTAGATGTACACTAGAGTTTGATCTAGGCGAGGTTTCACTAATGGACGTGGAATCTCTTGGTCTAAGCATGCACCAAATGAGTTATAAGGAAATAAATAAAACAGAACAAATAAAAGAAATCAAAAAATAAAAAACTTAAGGAAAGGAACAATAGTACCGTCTTGTCTTAGAGTTGACAATCTTCTTTGTACTTAAGCGCATTTTCCTAGCAATGGCACCAACATTTGATTACGCTCAAACTAATACGCAGTTATTGTGTATAGTTGAGGTGTCGATCCCACGAGGAAAAGCAATCTATAAAGGAAAAGTGCAAACCTTAACACGAATGATAACAATCAAGTGAGAAAATATGAATTTTGATAATGAAGTAATTGTGAGAAAATTGTGTAAATAGATTGAAGAATATAACAAAGGAACAACAAGGTTTCAAGAATCCACCCTAGGTTCGTTGCCTTATTCCAATATTGATTTAGTTGTTTTTATCTCGATTGCAAGTTTCACATCCCAAACATGCAATCGACAAATATTCAATCAAAGCATATGTAAACCCTAATGTAATTGATATGAATTACTCTCTACTTTTGATTTAAGCACGCATGACCTATCCTATAGATTTATCAAGAAACAACAATATATCTTAATGACAATATCGCAGTAATGGACAATCCTAAAAGATAAATCTACCTGACTCAATCACATCCAAATAATCTTGACATAAAAAGAGCATGACTACACTTATATCGAGGAGAAAGATATAATCACTGGATTAAGAGAAAATCTTCTAATTAAATTAAAGAGTAAATCATAACAATGTTTTGACAATAAATCCCAACTACAACTGAATCAATAAAGGAAAATAAGAACAACTACACCTAGGAATTCATCCCTTCCCCTTGCTTGGAGATTAGTTGGCCATGGAGTTCATACTTGAACACTTTGATGGAGAGTGTGGTAGCTTTCTTGGGTGTTCCAGTCTTAATGATGTCCCTGTTATCAAACCCTAAGTGTCTATTTATAATACAAAAGGTCCAAGGGTGCTTTTGGGTTTAAACCATCATTAAAGTCTTAATTATGTCATGACACGGAGCAGGGGATCGTGTGCGTGCCGCGGCTCTGCCTTACTTGTGCCACGGCTCTACCTGATCTTTGGTGAGGTAAGCTTCTGGGCGCTGCGACCCTGCCTGGTCCAAGCCGTGGCTCTTCCTGATGCTCATGCTAGTGGAGACTCTAGGCGCCGCGGTCTGGACCAGGCAGGGCCGCGACGCACACTGAAGACTTCTTTGCTCTTTTGGGCTTGGTTTTGGAGGCTGAGGCTTCGACTTCTTCAGGTCGCATCACCCATACTTTAAGACTTGGTTTCTCTTCATTTTGTTCTTCCGCAACCATGCCTTCACTGGAATGTACATGGAAGCGCTGTGCTTTAAGCTATGTTAGCTTTCCATCTCTTTTGAACTCAAAGTACCTGAAAATGCACCGAAATAAGTCAATGATCCAAGAATATCATTTTAGAGTTATTAAGGTATAAAAGTATAATTCAAACCTCGATCAACCCTAAAATGATAACAAATAAGTACTGTTACGATGCATTTTATGACTCTCATTAGGCTGCATAACCCTTATGTAGTGGGCTGCATTTTTTAAGTCTTTCTCTGTCTCTCTTGCATTTTGTTCTTCATTTCATCAATAATGTGGTGAAGTTACAAATATTATGATTTTATTGTATTACCATCGGATAAAGTATTCCACGCTATTTACATTTTATGCATTAAACATAGTCATAAGATATAAAAATCATACATTCTCATCCTGTCCACCACACGTCCTAAAGGTATATGCTCATGCTAATACTCAAATCTTGGCATTAAATCAAATTACAATTCATTAGTAAGAAACAAAAAAATAAACTTATACATACTCCCTTTGTTCCAAGAAAATGGAAAAAATGCTTACTATATATATCAATAAATAAATAATTTTTATATTTATTTAAATATGTGAATGCCCATAGAATAATGTTGAAGATTTTGATATGGATTGATTAATATTGATTGAATGAGATTATAGCGTTTCAAAATTTAAATTATATTATGCATTTATTAGTATAACTTTTATGATTCAATAAAATTTTGTTTTTTAGTCATGATTATGAAGCTTACATTGACCAATAAAGTTCTAATTATCCCACCAACTTGTTTAACACGAACACCTCCAATAATTATATGCACACTTTACTCAATTTGTTGTTATCAATTTCAGTTCATCCACTTACCAATCAAATCTAAGTTTGCGATTATGCCTTCTTTTGCCAAAAATATTTCAATTATGAGTTTCTTAACATTGTTTTAGGAAAGTCTATTGGCGTCATCTTAAAATGGATAAAAGTTGGATAGATAAACCGAGGTCGAGTAAAGCCTATATGGACGGTGTTGCAAACTTCATTATATTTGCGTGTCAGAAAGCTTGTGGTCGTGGTAGTATTGTTTGTCCATGTAGAAGATGTGGTAATTGTTATTCATTCGAACCAGAAATTGTTCAGGAGCATCTATTGTATAATGGGTTTAGTCCAGGTTACACTGAGTGGGTTTTTCATGGGGAGAAAGTCTCTCATATAGATCACACTCACACTAGTTTACAACTTACTAGTATTCCAGTTGGCTTCATAGGACGAGATGACGTGATAGGTTTGCTCCAAGGTGCCTTCGAGGTTACTTGTGAAAACCCAAACAATGAACTGTTAAGTTCAGGAATCGAAGTGGGATCTTCAAATGAGCACGGTGAAGAGCAACAGGCTCATGGTGGATTGAGTTCAATAATTGCGGTGATCCTTCACACGTCGAACACCCAGTTTGTTCTGCTATTGATGAGACAACTCAGTATCGTAATTTGATGAAAGATTATGATAATGAACTTTATCTGGGTTGTCAGAATTTCACAAAGTTAAGTTTTATGTTATATCTACTGCATCTCAAATGTTTGAATGGGTGGTCTGGTAAATCTCTTACTATGTTGCTTGAGTTTATCAACATGGTATTTTCGATGTGTGTTCCATTGCCATCAAATTATTATGAAGCCATGAAGATTATCAAAGGATTGGGTCTTGGCTATGAGAAGATTCATGTTTGTCCTAATGACTGCACACTGTATTGGGGTGAGTATGTGAATGATGAATTTTGTCATGCGTGTAGTGTGCCACGGTGGGTTAAAAACAATGCTGATGATGAGGATCCGTTGAATGAGATGGATGGTCAATCAAAAAATAAAAATTCAACTAAAGTATTATGTTATTTTCCCCTAATATAGAGTTTGAACAGGATATATATGTCATCTAAAATGGCTTCGTTGATGAGATGACATGATAAAGATTGGACAAAGGATGGGATTTTAAGACACTCAGCGGATGTGTTAGCCTGTAATGCATTTGATACTATGTATCCCGATTTTGCAATTGATCCTCGGAGTGTTAGGTTAAGCCTAGCTAGTGATGGGTTCAATCCCTTTCGAACAATGAGTTCAACTTATAGCACATAGCTCGTTCTTTTGGTCCCATACAACTTGCCACCGTGGCTTTGCATGAAGAAAATATCCTTCCTGCTTTCAATGGTTATTCTAGGTGAGAGAAGCCTTGGTAATGATATTGATATCTTTTTGCAGCCTCTAATAGAAGAGTTGAAACAATTATGGGATGGTGTTGATGTGTCCACCAATCAAAGCTTTAAGCTGCGCACTTCTCTTCTTTGGACCATTAATGATTTTTCAGTATATGCAAACTTATCTGGATGGAGCACCAAGGGGCGGGTTGCTTGTCCATGTTGTTGGGACTCTATGCATTCTATATGGTTAAAGCAGGGGGGAAAGTTTTGCTATATGGGTTATCGTCGATGGTTAGCAGAGAACTATGAGTTTCGTTTTCAAAATGATCAGTTTGATGGCACCACAGAGTTGGGATCTGCTCCTGTTTCACCATCTAGACATGATGTTTTAAGACAACTAGAGGGTGGAAACTATATCTATGGTAAAACCTGGAAGCTTTCTAAGAAGAGGGCAAGAGAGGATGTTGGTACCTCTATGGGGCAAGTGCTAGTGGATGAAGTTGATAACTTTTTTGAGGGTGTGGAAAATTTCCTTGAAAATGTTGAAAATGAAGATCTTCCCATGGATGAGGGAGTTGTAGATACGTTGTGGAAAAAAGAAGCATTTTTTTTGAGTTACCATATTGGAAAGACAATCTTTGCGTCATAATTTAGATGTGATGCATATAGAGAAGAATGAATGTGATAATTTGATTAGAACAATATTGAATATAGATGGTAAGATTAAAGATAATAAAAAGGCACGCCGCGATCTCAAGGAAATTGGTATTAGGAAAGACCTTCATTTAGTTGTTCTTCCTAATGGAAAAGATCACTCGCCTCTAGCATGCTACACTATGTCCATAAAAGAGAAGTACAATTTCTTGACAGTTTTGGCAAATCTTAAAGTTCCTGATTGGTATGCATCAAACATCTCGAGATGTGTCAACTTAAATGATCGTAAGCTGTCAAACTTAAAGAGCCATGACGGTCACATATTGATGTAAGAAATCCTTCCGATTGCCTTAAGAGCATATTTGCCTAGACATGTTGTAGTAGTTATTTCTGAGTTATCATCATTTTTCAAAGCTTTATGCTCTAAATCCCTTGATCCCCATGAGCTTGACATATTGGAGTTGCTTGTTGATTTGACACTCTGCCATTTGGAGAAAATATTCCTCCGGTTTTCTTTACCATTATGGTTCATCTTATCATTCACTTAGCCTCCAAGGCTAGACTTGATGGTCTCGTACACTACAGGTGGATGTATCCTGTTGAGAGGTTAGATGTTCAAAGCTAATTTGTGCACTTTGTTTTTTTGTTATATTATTTGCTACTTAATTTATCTTTAATTTTTCGGTTTTGCAAGGTATTTAGTGCACTTGAAATCTTATGTACGTAATAGAAGTTGACCCAAGGGGTCAATTGTTGAAGGGTACAATGGGGAAGAGTGTCTAACATATTGTTCCCAATATTTCAAAGGTGTAGAGACAAAAATCAATCGCCCCCAAAGGAACAACGATACTGTAAATTATCCGGATGAATACATGTTTTCCTTGGGTGGACGGATAATGGGAAAGATTGTAAGTGTTAAGCTCGATGACATGTCATTGGCTCAAGCACATCTTTATGCGTTGCTCCATAATGATAAACTTTTTTACTTTCGTAGGTTGGTATCAATAAAGGAACTTAGTAATCATGTGTTTAAATTGAGTTGTTATTATCTGTTATTATCACTGTGATGGATGACAGTTAGTTAAAAACATCAATTATTGCAGCGAATTTTTGGCTGCTCAAAGACTAACTAACTGTTCCAATCGACTAATACAAAGTCTCGAACAAAAGTGGTTTGTTGAGAAATTTCCCTTATGGCTCATGAGTCAAGTTAGGCATAATAACAATTGTCTTCGAATGTTATAAGTGTTTTCAATAAAACATTGACTGTTGTTGTCTCATATTAATTGTTGTAAAATGTTTAGGTGCCACACCAGCTTAGAAGTTAAAAAAAGAAGAAGTTAAAACTCATCAGCTACAAGCAAATTAAAAAAAAAAAATTACATTTGAGACTAGATCTTCAACCATCTCAGCAAGGCCCTCTATAGGCTCCTAGTTCAACCTAATGAGATTTTGAAGAGCGATACCCAGGTTCAAGTGCTCTTGGGAAACCTTAAAGGTCTCAAAGATTGAGTCTGTTGTCTTGATACACCAGTTGGGCTTCAAAACCTCCAAAGGCGTAGGGTGAGCAGGTGTGGAAATAGATGGGAGCCAAGAAATTACGGGCCTAGGTGGAGGAGTGAAAGTAAAGTCATCCACCTAGATAGGGGATGGATGCAGAGTTGGATCGGAGGCTGCTCCTCAGTATTGGCCCTCTTTTCTGAGGGTTGACTTGCAACTCGAGCATCTTTTGTGAGCCTCATCTTCTTCGATTTCTTTATTGCCCTCTGAGCTTTTTTTACCACATCCATCTCTACAACAAGTCAAAAAAAAAAATTACAAGTAGTAGGAAGAAATAATGAAAAAATAAAGAGTTCAAGAATATACCACTATTTGGACCCCACTCTGGACCCTCCGGACAGAGTCCAAGCCTAGTTAACTCCATATTACTGTATAAAACGATAATATTTATATCCCCAACTGATGAGTCTTAAATATTGCATATTTTAGACCCTTAACTTATATTTGTTATGCTCTTAGTTAGTAGTATTTCACTTTATTTTACATCTTTCTTGTGTTTTGTGTATTTTTATAGGTTTGTGGAGAAAATGAAGCATTTCAGGAGATGTGAAGCTTCTGGAGACATTGCGATCGATCGCACGAGATATGCGATCGAGCGCACCTGCCTACGAACGAGCGCATGGTCAACATCCCACATCGAAATATTTGAAGTTCAGCAGACATGCGATCGAGCGCACATGAGATCGTGCGCAAAAGACATGCGATCGATCGTACCTGCGATCGATCGCACATTACTGCGATCGAGCGCACACGGGCAGTATCCCACATCGAATCTGCAACCCATATTGCTCCGGGTCTTCCCCTATATAAACACCAACTGGCTTCATCATTCAGTGTACAATTCCTGAGCCACTTTGGTGTTTACCGGTGGACGTCCGCCAACATTCTGGTGGATCCCGAAGGCATTGCTACCACGAGGGGAAGCACCGCCCGTCAGCGAGTGGAATTTCTCCCATGTAAAGTTTTTTATTTATTTATTTACATTCAGTTGTTTTAGTTTAAATGTTTAGCACTTTTTATTATAGTTTTATAGTTATGAGTGGCTAGACTCTTCAGCTAAGGTTAAAGATGAAGCCCCGCCGTTGTTTGGCGTAGTAGTTCAGATTTGCTTGTACAAGTCTGACAATTTTTAGTATAAATGTTCTGTCAATTATTTGAGTTAATCTTATAATTGATTGAGTTTAAATTGTCTATTGGATATTCCTTGTGTTTCATCTGATGGATACATTGAATGCTTTTCGATTAAATTGGATTTCCTTTGTGATTTGTTAAGAGCGGATACATTGGACGCTTTTGGTTTAATTGGGATATTCTTTGTTTTTTGTCTTATAGTTGGATTCATGGAATGTTTTGATAGGCTATATTTTTAGAACATATATGCTTAACTTTGGTAGGGTGGATTCGGAAACCTTAGTGTTTTAATTATTAGTTTTTAAATCAACTTAGTTTAGTTTATATTTCTTTTGCAATATCATTCACAATTCGGAACTAGGTTAAGATAGAGTTAATTTAGATTAAAAATTATATTTTCACAACGCAATTCCCTGTGGATTCGACCTCGCACTTGCACAACGCTATATTGCAAACGACTCGTGCGCTTGCGAGTAAATTAAAACTCACAACAAGTTTTTGGCGCCGTTGCCAGGGAATTGTTCGGTTTGTGAAAATTTTTTTTTTGTCTGAATTGATTTTATTTTTCTACTAGTTAGTTATCAATTTTTTTTATAAAAAAAAAAATATTTAATTTAATTTTTTTAAAAAAAATGTGGATGAATCCAGCGCCGGTTTCACAGTCTTTAGAGGACGCCCTCAAGGATTTCATTAAAATAACCGGCCCGTCCCTCAATGCTGCCAACACATTCAATGTTGATGGCTGTTCCATCTGTGCTAGTCCTATGCATCTAGCACAGAATTGCCCATCAATGCCGGCTTGTGCCGAGTATCCTATGGAACAAATGAATGCTTTCAATGACTGTTGTTGGCAATCAAATGGATCTTGCTCCGAAACATACAATCCAGGGTGGTGGGACCACTCTAATTTTTCATGGGAGCAGAACCAACCAATGAATCAGGGATGAGCCCCTTTCCATGCTCACAATCAATACACTCCCGAATTTCCTCCACCAATTCCAAATTATGGTCACTCAACTTATCCAGCACCATCACTCGCTTACCAAGCTCCCATTCAAGCGCCAGCGTCGGTTTCACAGTCATTGGAGGACGCTCTCAATGATTTCATGAAAACGACTAGCCAATCTATGAGTGAAGTGATGAGTGCAACAATAGAAAACACCCAAGCGATTGCCACACTAGAGAGTCAAATTGATCAAATCGCAAGTTACGTGGGTGAATGAGAGGAAGGAACGTTCCCCAGTCAAACTGATCCTAACCCAAAGGAACAGTTTGCGGTGGGAAATTTATTAACTCCTATGCATTGGCAGGAACAAGTGCAATCAATTGTCCCATTGAGGTCTGGGAGACAAGTGCACAATCAAGTGTAAGAGAACCCTGCTATGCACTAAGGGCAAGAAAGTGGCAACAATGAGAAGAGAGATGCTGAGCCATCTACAGCCACACCTATTATTAATGATCTCTCTAGGTCGTTTTTACCTAAAGCGTCTTACCCTCAGAGACTACAAGCGCCCAAGAAAGAAGGGAAGTCTGAGGACATTTTGGAGGCATGCTTTGCTCAATTTGAAGACGATTTGGATTTAGATAAGTTGTTTGAGCAAGCAAATGCTACTTTGGAGTCTGCTCCTCAAAAGATCAGTGAGATGGAGGAAACCACAACACCTGAACCCCCCAAGAAGGAACTTAAGCCTTTACCGGACAATCTTAAGTATAAGTTCCTAGGTCCAGCAGATTCTTTGCCTATAATTATAGCTTTAGATTTGGGTGATGCTCCAGAGGAGAAATTATTGGACGTCTTAAGAGAGCATCAGGAAGCTATAGGCTGGACTATTGAGGATGTCAAGGGAATCAACCCCTCGTTGGTAATACACACGATACAGTTGGAGGAGAATGCCAAGCCATCGAGGGAGCCACAAAGAAGGCTCAACCCTGCTATGCAAGAGGTTGTGAGGGTAGAAGATATTAAACTGTTAGAGCCAGGGATAATTTATCCCATCTCTGATCGCAAGTGGGTGAGCCTGATTTCAGTCGTGCCTAAATGTACTAAATTGACGGTAGTAAATAAAGACGACGAGTTGGTCCCAACTCGAGTGCAGTTAAGATGGAAAAAGTGTCTAGACTACCGTAAATTGAATGCTGCCACTAGGCCTGATCATTTTCCATTTCCATTTATTGATCAGATGGTGGAGCGCTTAGTTGGGCTTGTTTACTAATGTTGGGTCTGGCTGAAGACGTTAAACTTAGCGCTCATGGGAGGCACCCCACAGCTTATCTTTTCTGTTTATTTATTAGTTCGCATTTTTATGATTAATGTTTGTTTCCAGTATTTTTTGTTTTCCAGTTTTTTTATTTTTCAGGGACAATGCGTACTTCAGTTCAAGTTTGGGGGTATGCTATGAGCCATACTAGTCCAGATAGTTCTCCATATCTCAGGTCAGCTCTTTCCATATTAGTCACACATTGGGGTCAATGTGTAATTTAAGTTTAGGGGTATGGGAGACACATCACACACTTTGTCCTAATTTGTTGTCTTTTCGTCATAGAGATAAATGCATGCTCATGTTATCATGAAATTTTGGTTGATCTAAACATTTTCTATGATATGATGTCATTGGTGAGCTTAACATTTTGAACACATGATCTGGTGATAAATTTTAAAATTTAGTTACTTACCTTAGGCATTTGAGAATTCACATGTTTGATCTTATCTAACACGAGCACATTAGCACAAATTGTGTGAGGTATGACATGTGATTTTAATGTGTACGTTTCCTTGTCTTAACTGAAACTGGATGACTTGTTGGATGAACTCTTGGGCATAGGAAAATATTAAAAAAAAATTATCAATAAATTTTTCGCTGAGTAACTGAACCTCTTGCCTCAGTAAGCAGTGAGTGTTCACGTCAAAAGGTGGAATTTTGCTTGGTAATATTAAGGTCGGTTTAATTTCGTAGCCTTTTTGACTCGAGTTAGTAAGTCCTTAGGGGTGTCTTTACACCTAATGCCCTAAAACCACCTGGTTTGGGAGTCATTGATTTAACACTCGCTACATGGGTTAATTAGAAAGCTTAAGGGAACTAAATATAGCCGTGCCTTATTAAAAAAATAAATAAATAAATAAATACTATGCCTTTTTTGTTCATTTTTGATGAGAAATTCGGTGAATCTTGAGACATGGAGACCTTACACATTAGAGTTACTTGGAAGCTTCATTTTTATATGCTAATTCACCTTACACTGATTCAAGCTTGTGATGCCTTATCCTGCCTTTTGTAAGTAATTAGATTTTAACATTTCTATTCATTGCGAAGATGGGTTTACCTTTTTAAGCTTGCTTATGAATGAATATCATGGTGATGTGTGCTCCTTAAATTTTTGGATACCATGAGTGATGACTTTATCTTTATGCACTTTGTTTTTCATTGAGTCTTTTTTTTTGTTTTGCTAAGGGACTAGCAAAATATAAGTTTGGGGGTATTTGATGAGTCTTAAATATTGCATATTTTAGACCATTAACTTATATTTGTTATGCTCTTAGTTAGTAGTATTTCACTTTATTTTACATCTTTCTTGTGTTTTGTGTATTTTTATAGGTTTGTGGAGAAAATGAAGCATTTCAGGAGATGTGAAGCTTCTGGAGACATTGCGATCGATCGCACAAGATATGCGATCGAGCGCACCTGCCTACGAACGAGCGCATGGTCAACATCCCACATCGAAATATTTGAAGTTCAGTGCATCTGCGATCGATCATAGCAGACATGCGATCGAGCGCACATGAGATCGTGCGCAAAAGATATGCGATCGATCGTACCTGCGATCGATCGTACCTGCGATCGATCGCACCACACTGCGATCGAGCGCACACGGGCAGTATCCCACATCGAATCTGCAACCCATATTGCTCCGGGTCTTCCCCTATATAAACAGCATATGGCTTCATCATTCAGTGTACAATTCCTGAGCCACTTTGGTGTTTACCGGTGGACGTCCGCCAACATTCTGGTCGATCCCGAAGGCATTGCTACCACGAGGGGAAGCGCCGCCCGTCAGCGAGTGGAATTTCTCCAATGTAAAGTTTTTTATTTATTTCTTTATATTCAGTTGTTTTAGTTTAAATGTTTAGCACTTTTTATTATAGTTTTATAGTTATGAGTAGCTAGACTCTTCAGCTAAGGTTGAAGATAAAGCCCTACCGTTGTTTGGCGTAGTAGTTCAGATTTGCTTGTACAAGTCTGACAATTTTTAGTATAAATGTTCTGTCAATTATTTGAGTTAATCTTATAATTGATTGAGTTTAAATTGTCTATTGGATATTCCTTGTGTTTCATCTGATGGATACATTGAATGTTTTTCGATTAAATTGGATTTCCTTTGTTGTTTGTTAAGAGCGGATACATTGGACGCTTTTGGTTTAATTGGGATATTCTTTGTTTTTTGTCTTATAGTTGGATTCATGGAATGTTTTGATAGGCTATATTTTTAGAACATATATGCTTAACTTTGGTAGGGTGGATTCGGAAACCTTAGTGTTTTAATTATTAGTTTTTAAATCAACTTAGTTTAGTTTATATTTCTTTTGCAATATCATTCACAATTCGGAACTAGGTTAAGATAGAGTTAATTTAGATTAAAAATTATATTTTCACAACGCAATTCCCTGTGGATTCGACCTCGCACTTGCACAACGCTATATTGCAAACGACTCGTGCACTTGCGAGTAAATTAAAACTCACAACACCAACCACCATATTTGTGACCATATCCACTTTACCCCTAAAGAGATTTGGCTTCTTATTGGGCCTCAATAAATCCAAGTCTCATTTCAACGGAACTCCAAAGCTCTTGTCACTCTGGATATAGAAGAATTTCTTTTTCCACTATTTGATGGAGATGAGCTTCTTTTTCAACAATCCTTTCTTTGCCCTCAAACTGATCACCACCCAACCCCACTTCAAGTGCTTGCTAACTTGGAAAAAATCTTTGAAGACATTGATATTCATTAACCGCCGCACCTTCGTGCAGACGTCGATGAAGGCCATCAACAAATGCACAGAGTTCGATACTAGCTGGCACAGGGCTATACTGTAGTGGTTCAGGATAAAGTGGAAGAAGTGGTGTAATGAGAACCTAAAGCCTACCTTTATGGTGTGGGTATACACATAGAGCAAGAAAGGTACATCCTCTTTGAGGTCATCGCAGACTCGTTCTCCTACCTTGCATTCCTATATCTGTATTCCTTGAGAATCCTATACTCAAGCCTAAGTACTGAGAGCTCTTCCTGATTTAGTTCATTTGGCTCTGAATTGGGCAAAAAAACTAGATCTTCCCTGGAGCTCAACTAAGTCGTGATTGCCCTCCAATGATGAGGAGAAATCTCCTCATTTATAAATCACCATGGCTCGAGAATCGACCAAGGCGTACTCACTTTAACCTATTTAAGACTATGAGTATCCCTACTCTCTCCACTAATACTATCACTATCTCTACCACTACCATTACTAGAAGACGCACCAAGTCATTCTCCTTGGACCTGTCTCCATAACTCCAAGAAGTTTGATCGAAGTCTTTCTTCTGGGACCTATCTCCAAGATTTCGAGGAGTTTGATCCAAGTCATTCTCCTCGGACTTGTCTCCACGACTCCGAGGAGTTTGATCTAATTTATTCTCCTAGGATTTGTCTCCACAGCTCCGAGAAGTTTGACCTAAGTCTTTCTCCTTAGACTTGTCTCTAGACCTCCAAGAAGTTTGACCTAAGTCATTCTCTTTGGACTTATCCCTACAAGTCCAAGGAGTTTGATCCGGGTCATTTTCCTTAGACCTGCCAACAAGATTTTGAGGAGTTTGATCCAAGTCATTCTCCTTAAACTTATCTCCAAGATTTGGAGAAGTTTGATCCAAGTCATTCTCTTCGGACCTATCTCCACGACTCTGAGAAGTTTAATCTAAGTCATTCTCCTCGAACCTGTCTCCACAACTCTGAGAAGTTTGACCCAAATCATTCTTCTCTGATCTATGTCTATAACTTCGAGGAGTTTGATCCAAGTCATTCTCTTCGGACCGGTCTCCAAGATTCCAAGAGTTTGATCCAAGTCATTCTCCTCGGATATATCTCCAAAATTTCAAAAAGTTTGATCCAAGTCATTCTCCTCGGAACTGTCTCCACAACTCCGAGAAGTTTGACCTAAGTTATTCTCCTCAAGCCTGTCTCTGCAACTCCAAGGAGTTTGATCCAAGTCATTCTCCTGGGACATTGTAATTCTCGTGTTCCTAAAGTAAGGGTAAAAAAGTAATTTGATAAATATGACATGGAATTAAAATAATATATATGAAATATTTATTATTGAATAAAAATAATCCTTTAAAAGAAAAAAAAAACACCTGAACGCAAGTCCAGGTGTAGTTTTATAGATTAAAAAAAAAAACTACATGCAAATGTTGCATGTTTGACAACAATGAACGGTGAAGCAGTTTATATATATATATATATATATATATATATATATATATATATATATATATATATATATATATATACACACACATAGTTTTTATTATTTTTTTTTACCAAATCCTGTTTAGTTTTCTTCTTTCTTCAATTCAAATTACTCAATTTCTTTAAACACTTGGGAACTGAAAGAAAGGTTGAAAGAGTAAAATTTTGAAGAGATTTACAGGAAAATTTTAATGAGAGTCGAGCAAAGCTTTAAGAAAAACAAAAGTTAATAATGTGAATTTTATTATTAAAATTTAGCATATATGAAATTACTTGGAATTCAATGTGAAAAATTTTAAAGGGTATGAATTTTGGAAGAACTAAATAATAAATTTTAAATTTTAATATAAATATTATTAGGTGTTGACAATCAGCAATCGGGTGAAATTGCTAAAAGGAGCAGGAAATGCAAGGAGGTGATCCACGGGTAGCTCTAAGTGCTACGTGGTGAGTTAGATTTAATTTTAGTAATCAAGATAAATATGAAATATAAAGTGATGATATTTGAATTAATTATTAAACTATGATTGGATGATATATAAAAGTTGGTTGATTGATATTATAGGAATAATTGATGTGTTAAAAATTTATTATATGGGAAGTAAAATTAATGAAATAATGAGTTGATGAAATATATAATGAAAAGATAAATGAAATTCTGGACAAGCTATGATTGATAATTTGATATGATTGTTGAACATTTATCTACCTAAATAAATAAGCAAATAACTGGCCTTGTTTTACTTGCAAGTGCATAAGGTCTACAGTAGTATAGTGTGTAAGTGCGAGATCATTTCCACAGGGATTGGTGAATTTTGATTTAGAATTAATTTCACAAAAACAAATAGATAGAAATATTGAGTATAGATTAAGAATAATGATAGAGGCGTAGGGACTTAGTATCCACCACTAATTATGCTACCCCAACAAAACAATATGTCAATGCTCTACTCATGCTATGAATACCTACTGGTTGTCAACCTAAGGGCTCAGTCCACTCCTTAGGCTATTGATTTTCCTATGCAATGAGTTAGGTATGGTGTATACTCTAACTCTTTTCTCTCTTAAGAGAGCATAAGGTCTGTGGAAATCGATAACCACACGAGATCTAGGGCTTGGTCCGCTCCCGGTTTTCCATGTTGATTAACCTAAGAATCCGGATAAGATATCTTTGTCTAACCATAATCTCAAGAATCATTAACTTCAAATATACATATTCCAGGTCTATTCTAGATTAATTCAACTTAAGAAGCACTACGTTCAATTGAATTCATTTCAGTTAAATCTCCCTATTCGGTTACGGTTTAAACGGGCCACATGAACTTCCTAGAATCCCTATTCGGTTACTCCTATTTCATTCATGGCATGTTTTACCCTGGCTTTGCATAGATAACAATCCAACATCCTATTTATTAATTCAACCATTCATAAAAGCATAGCTTCTATATTCGACAGATCACCATGCCTCAAGAAGGAATCAAAATAATAAATAGCATTAAGAACAATAAACCACACTCTTTGAAAAACAAAGCAAATTCCAACTTGTCCAAATAGCACTCATGACATAGGTTTAGGATCCATCTATCCTTAACACAAAAATATCTACTCCATAATAATATTCAAACGACCCATGTTCATATTATAAAACATCAACATAGCTAGATAAGAATAATACAAAACCGAAGAAGAATGATTTAAAAGCTTGATGTGTAGCCTCCCGGAGTGTCTCCAACTCTCCTTTTGCGTCTCATCTCCTCAAAATTCTGTTTTCTTCTTCTATGGCCGCGCTCCCCTCTTCTTGTTCAGCTAGGGTTTCTATTTATAACTTTCAAATCTGTGGTTTGGCGCTGCAGCGTCGAGACGTATTTCTAGCCCTATTCTGGCCCTGCAGCTCCAACATCCCAGCGCTGCAGCACCAACTTTTTATCCAAATTCCTCTATTTTTTTGCCAGCTATCAGCGCTGCAGCGCCAACATCCCAGCGCTGCAGCCTTGAGTTTCTATCTCCTTCACGCATGTTGCCCTTCCAGTGCTCCAGCAAGTGTCTGCATAGAAGATTTCCAAGACTTAGCATTGATCATTCAACTAAAACAACTTATTAGTAGAATAAGATAAACTAAACTCAAATTGCTAAAAACATATGCAACACAATTCTAATGCTTAAGATCAACACCAAAAACGTGCCTAAAAGCAGTATAATAACATGATTTATTCAGAGTTATCACACCCCAAACTTACGTTTTTGCTAGTCCTCGAGCAAACTAGAACAAAATTCTATGCACACACATCCTAAGAGTGCGAGATGATTTGATTAGATTTGATATAACATGCCTCAAAGATTGCATATAAATTATAACGCAAGAAAACTTTCCAAATGCTACTAATGTCTAGAATTTCAAATTTATTGCTAACTTTATCTTACATCAAATTCTTAAAACATATGTGTGTAACACCTTTATAAACTTAATTGTCTTGCCACTCTGATTGGTTTATGCAAGCAGGTAGGATAATGTCAATCTTTCAAAGTCCATAAACTTGCTTTTCACACCACTCTCCACTAATGTAGGCCATGACAATACCCGAGATCACCAGGACTTTATTCAGCTTATAACTTTGGCTAAGGTTAAGGTATGGTAAAAGATTGATTTGAGGCTCACATCACCTTAAGCACATCAACCAACAACAATTTTATTTCAAACTTTCCCTTAGTTATCATGGAATGCTTCCAATACTTTTGCTGTTGTCACATCTTCTTCTTCTTCTTTTCTTCTTCTCTTTTTTTTGTATGCTTGTACTATAGTAGCACCAGTCTTTATTTCCGTGTGCATTAATGACACTACAACATAGCATGTACACGACGATCAAACACGGCTTTGCCAGCTGCTTGTGATAGGCATAATACAACTTGATCAAATAGTTCGTGTGGTAAACTTTTTAACTTCGATCTTTCCCTTGGTCACTCTCGATGGAAAATATCTAGTACTTAACACAGCCAAGTCGAAGACCGCTTTCTCTTACTCAATCCTCTGCCACCACTTAAGAGAATAGTCCATTCATTAATCGATGTGCTTACAGGTGCAAGGTAGAGTTGTAGCAAATTTTCTTTTTCATGTTTTTTTTTTGTTGAAAAAGACATAGGTTAGATGATCGGGTGACAAAACAATAGATATCCAAGCTCAAAAGGGGAAAACTAAGGATAATCACATATCAAGGGTTGGCTAGAAAGGCTCAAACTTTCCAAACATGGCCTAGATCCTTTCTTTGGTACAGTACTACCTAGGATTTCGCCTCGAGTGGTCTTCAAACAAGTTCTAGAGTCCAAGAGATCACAAAACTACACTACTCACATAAACGCTCTCCGAAACAGCAAGACAACAAAGCGCTTAAGTGTAAGTGCTCATCGTGTTCAAAGAGTTCGATGTAAAATGAATCCAACAACAAATTCAAGCATACAGACAAACACAACATTTTTCAAATTTTCGATGGCTATAATCAAGTCAATCTATTTTTCATCATCGGCGAAATCAAAATCAAACAACAGAAAGCACTCAGATAAAACAAATAGAAAAAAAACTAGAAACACGAGTAGCGCACAACACTTAGATAAAGTTCCCACCCCCAAACTTAAATGATACATTGTCCGCAATATATAAAATTTGAATTATAAAGTAAGAGAAGGGAACTCCCCTAATTAGTCGGAGGCCGAATCAATCGTCTTTGTCAATGTCCTCATCCTCCGGATCACTGCTATGACCGGGATTAGCTGCTGTGTGTCAATGCCCAAATGATTGGCAAAAATCCTTATCATCTGGTCATTGGTTTGAAAACAACCTGTAACGTATGATGCTTGCTGCTAACTCCATTGCCGAAGCTCATGAAACTCCGTCTCAACAGTTGTCAGACAATCAGAGAGTGATATATTCTGTTGTTGGCGTGCTGGGGGAGGCTGTGAGGAAGAGGCGCTTGGGCTCGGTGCTTTTTCTATATCCGTGATCCGATAGATAGTCCTGAGATCCAACGGATGTATTGGTTGTTTGATTTGTTCCCCCGCAGTCCAGTTAACACCACTCGATCCACAAAGTGTTGTTATCAAAGATGGAAAATACAACCCCGCACTGATCGAATTTGTGCTGTATAGAATGTTGTTCTGGATA
The DNA here is from genome assembly GCA_023935145.1 of Bretschneidera sinensis. Lineage (NCBI taxonomy): Eukaryota > Viridiplantae > Streptophyta > Magnoliopsida > Brassicales > Akaniaceae > Bretschneidera > Bretschneidera sinensis. The sequence goes on from CM043701.1 coordinate 43,592,623, forward strand.
ATGCGTCCCACATCAATACTCAATCCTTGGTAGATGGCGAATAATAGGATTGCTCTATCTCTTATGACATCACTTAAATGGGTCGTTGGAAGCAAACGAGTGCCTACAAAGTAATGCCAAGCTTTTGCTGTCCTATCCATTGCACTCGATGGAAATGAAGTCCGCTCATCACCGGACAATTTTCGTTGTGTCTCAACTTTGCAAAGAACTCGGATTACCTCATCGAGGTCAGGCGCGTTGACATAAGCACTATACTCATCCATTGGTATGTTGGGAGTAACGAGCAATTTGTTGATTGTGCCTCTGTCGAATGCCACTAATTTCCCTCTAATCTTTACCTTCAGATTCGTGTGCTCTGCAGTATTTGTATAAAATTCACGCACAACCGGAATAATTGTAGCTTCTGGTGTTGTGCAGAATTATTCCCATTTTCAGGCAGCGATGATCCTGTGAATGAGGGGGAAGTGTCCCTTGGTGATATTAAATCCCCATTCAGGGATTTGGACTTTCTTGAGTTGAGAACGCTCAAACCTTTGTTCTGCTTCCTTTAAGACAAAAAGCTCGGAATTGTAACCGGTAGAGCTAGGTCTCACGCGTTTGGGAGGAGCCATTTAATCAAGACTTTTGTGCTTTAAATAATCAAACTTCAAACTACAGAAAAAAACCGAGAGCAACACCCTCTTCCACACACACAGATGCCCAAATAAATTTTTTTTTTTTTGGGTAAAACTTTCAATCCAAGTTATGCAATGTCTTCAATCAATTGAGTCTTGAATAACCCGGTATAATAGAGTGCATATTTAACCCATTAACACCAGAAATTTATTCAGTGACAGTACCCTTTTCTCCCAACACACAGCCATGTGAAAATTTTCAACATAAACTTAAGAAAATGCAACTTATCTGTTCATACCTTCCTCAATATTTCATCAAATCACCATGTATTATAATATACCCATAAACAACTCAAGTGATTTCACTTAAAAATATGGAGTTTTGGTGTCTCAAAGTGGAAAAATCTTACTTGATTAGAAGACATCAACAGCACCCAAAAGCACTTGAGATGAGTGATTCTTGTGAAGAATTAAAGCAATCCATGGTGGAAGATACAAAAGGACCTTGATTATGTAGTGCGATAGGGAAGGGAAGTGTAATTTTGTTGCTTTGGAGAGAGAGAGCAGCTGGAAATCTGATTTTGGAATGCCCTAACAGTGGAAGAGCTATGTATTTAAACACTAGTGTGCGACCTGGCGCTGCAGTGCTGAATTTCTGGACAGTTCAACGTGTGAGCAGGAGCAGCGTGTGGGTGTAGGACCTGGTGCTGCAGTGCCAAAAGTGTGAGGCTGCAACGCTGAATCTTTGTCTTGATTAGTGTGTGGGGGCAAGATCTGGTGTTGCAGCGCCAGAAGTGTAAGGCTGCAGCGCTGAGGCTCTGTCCTAACTCCAAATAAGCCTGAAAATAAACCAAGAATACACACTGTAAGGCCATAAAAATTGAAATAACAGACAAATTAAACAAAACAAAAAAAAAATTGAAACACACAAAATAACTTCAAAAGGAAAGAAAAAGAAAAATTAAGAACCAAAATGGTAGTTTTAATTTATAGTCTTTAGCTGGACTCTCAGATTTATGGCTCTTGGAGAATGGTTGTGGACGATTGAGGGTCAAACGTCCCCATAATGTAGTGCTTCAATCTGTGCCTATTAACCTTGAACGTCTCATTGTTTTTCTCGTGTCGTACTTCAACGGCACCAAAAGGTGAGACGCTTATCACGGTATACGGTCCAGTCCATCGAGATTTCAGTTTTCTCGAAAATAGACGAATTCGGCTATTGTACAGAAGTACTTGTTGCCCTGGGACAAATTCTTTCCTCGAGATGTGTCAATCATGCCATTTTTTTTTTCCTTGTACAGCTTTGCGTTCTCATATACTCCTAGTTGAAGTTCTTCCAATCCATCAACCTACAACAAACGCTTTTGTCCTGCAAGGGTCATATCAAAATTCAAGAATTTGGTGGCCCAGTATGCTTTATGCTCGAGTTCGACAGGAAGGTGACAGGCTTTTCCAAAAATCAGCCTATATGGTGACATTCCTATTGGTGTTTTGAAAGCCGTTCTATATGCCCACAAGGCATCATCTAATTTAAGTGCCCAATCTTTCCTAGAAGTATTCACGGTTTTTTCTAAAATTCGTTTCACCTCCCGATTTGAAACTTCTACCTGACCACTTGTTTGTGCATGGTATGAGGTGCCGAGTTTGTGGGTTACTCCATATTTTCTTAACAAGGTTCTAAATTGACGATTGTCAAAGTGTTTACCTCGATCACTAATTATTGTCCTAGGGATTCCAAACCGGGTAAAGATGTTTTTCTTGAGGAATTGGAGAACCACTTTAGCATCATTAGTGTGGGTTGCTATGGCTTCTACCCATTTAAACACATAATCTACAGCAACTAGAACATACTGATTTGACAAAGATGCAGGATAAGGTCCCATGAAATAAATACTCCAAACATCAAATATTTAGCAAACAAGAATTTTAAAGGCATTTCATTTCGTTTAGAGATGTTACCAATTCGTTGACACCTATCACATGATGCAATGTAAGCCTGGGCATCCTTAAACAAAGTCGGCCAATAGAAACCTGATTGCAATATCTTTGCTGCTGTTCAATTTGCACCAAAATGTCCCCTAGCTTCTCTGTCATGGCAGTGATACAGAATATTGTTAAACTTATGCTCCGGCACACATATGCGAATTACCTGGTCTGCACACAATTTGTATAGATGCGGATCCTCCCAAAAATAATGCTTCACATCGGATAGGAATTTCTTTCTTTTTTGATAAGTGAAGTGCCCTGGGATTTAGTTTCCTAATAGGTATTTGGCGAAATCAGCAAACTATGGTGTCTAAGATATTACTAAAACAGAATTAAACGAAGAAATATAAAATATTTTCTCATCCAAAAATTCTTCGTTGATACTGATATTAGTCTCTTCCGATTTTTTGAGCCTTGATAAGTGGTCTGCTACTTGATTGTCAGTCCCCTTCTTATCTTTAATTTATAAATCAAATTCTTGAAGAAGGAGAATCCACCTCAACAGTTTTGGTTTTGTGTCCTTTTCGCTAAAAGATACTTTAAAGCTGCATGGTCAGTATGAACAGTAACTTTTGATCCAATAAGATAACTTATCAAACGCAAATACAACAGCTAAAAGTTCTTTCTCGGTGGTAGTGTAGTTCAGTTAGGGTCCGATAAGAGTGCGGCTCGCATAATAAATTGTCCTGAAGATCTTATCTATTCTTTAACCAAGCACTGCTCCAACTGCGGTGTCACTGGCATTACACATTAATTCAAACGGGAGTCCCCAATCTGGGGCGACTACGACAGGGGCAGTCACCAACTTATCCTTTAATGTAGTAAGTTCCTGTAAACAATCATCAGAGAAGTTAAACTTCACATCTTTTACAAGAAGATTAGAAAGAGATTTAGAGATTTTTGAAAAATCCTTAATGAATCTCCTGTAAAATCCTGCATGCCCCAGGAAACTTCTGATGGCTTTCACTGAAGTGGGAGGCGGGAGTTTTTCGATCATATCCACCTTAGCTTTGTCAACTTCAATACTCCTCGATGATATTTTGTGCCCCAATACTATCCCTTCCTGGACCATGAAATGATATTTCTCCCAATTTAGCACTAGGTTCGTCTCTTCGCATCGCTGCAAAAGTAAAGAGAGATTATGAAGGCAATCATCAAAGGTTAGACCAAATAGTGTAAAATCATCCATGAAGATCTCTAAAAAAATTTCAGTCATATCAGAAAAAATTGCCAACATACAACGTTGAAAAGTTGCTGGTGCGTTACAAAGACTGAAGTGCATCCTCCTATATGCAAACATGCCATAAGGACATGTAAATTTCATCTTTTCTTGATCCTCAGGTGCTATGGGAATTTGATTATATCCCGAGTATCCATCAAGCAGACAATAGAACTTGTGACCTGCCAATCTTTCCAACATCTGATCAATAAAAGGTAAAGGAAAGTGATCTTTTCTTGTGGTGTCATTTAATTTTCTATAGTCAATACAAACCCGCCAACCAGTCACAGTTCTGGTGGGGATCAATTCATTGTTATTATTTTTCACAACAGTGATCCCACCTTTCTTTGGTACTACTTGTATCGGGCTGGTCCAAGCACTATCAGAAATTGGATAAATAATACCTGCATTAAGCAACTTGACTACTTCTTTCTTAACGACCTCCTGCATTGCTGGATTTAAGAGTCACTATGGCTGAACAGTAGGCTTGAAGTTCTCCTCCATGAGAATTTTGTGAGTGCAAATGGAAGGGCTAATTCCCTTGATATTTGTTATTGTCCATCCCAAAGCCTTTTTGTGCATTCTCAAGACTTCCAACAAGCTTTCTTCCATTTTACCTGTCAATGAAGATGATATTATAACTGGAAAAATATTTTTCTCTAGATAACCATATTTCAAATGATCAGGTAAAGTTTTTAATTTAGGGGTTATTATTGGTTCTTCTGGCTCTTCTTTTCCCATTTCAGCTTCCAAGTTCCTTGCTTCTTCTTGGATGACAAGTTCTTCAGTGGTGGTAGTTCCAGATTCCATTATGCATCTTTCTAAAGTATCTTTATTTAATGTCTTCTCCTGAAACTCTTCAATGAGGTCATCAACAACATCAGCATGAAAACAAGAAGAAGTAGATACGTCAGATGGATATTTCATGATTTTATACATATCAAAAACGACTTGTTCATCATTAACTCTCAAAATCAATTTCTCTTGTTGTACATCAATCAGGGCTCTCCCTGTAGCATGGAATAGACGTCCGAGTATAAAAGGTACTTCCCGATCCTCTTCCATGTCGAGAATAATGAAGTCTACAGGGAATATAAATTTATCAACTTTTACCAGTACGTCCTCTATAATTCCCTGTGATCTCTTAATTGATCGATCAGCTAATTGCAATGACACTGTCGTTGTTTTGACTTCCCCTAATCCAAGTTTCCTGAAAATTGAAAGAGGTATAAGATTAATACTGGCACCAAGGTCACATAAAGCTTTATCAAAAAATGAATTTCCCAAAGTGCAAGGTATAGTAAAACTCCCTGGATCTTTTAATTTTGGAGGTAGCTTGTTTTGCAGTATAGCACTGCACTCTTCAATTAACACTACCGTTCCGTGTTCCTCGAGCTTCCGTTTACTAGAAAAAATTTTCTTCAAAAGTTTAGTGTAGTTAGGCATCTGTGCTAATGCCTCTGCAAATGGTATGTTAATATGCAACTTCTTGAAAATCTCTAAAAAATTTTAGAATTGCTTATCTAATTTTTCTTTTTGGAATTTCTAAGGATAAAGAAGAGGTGGTATATATTTAGTTTCAGAGTTAGAATCAATCAAACCTTTACCAGTAGACTTCTTTGCTGAAACACGTTTTTCCTCTTGCTCAGTCTCTTCTTTCTCGCCAACTTGATGAGTAATTTCTTTAGGTTGTGGCTCTTCCAATTGTGTACCGCTCCTTAGTGTTATGGCCTTGATATCCTCCTTAGGATTCTTTTCTGTGTTGCTCGGGAGGGAACCTTGTGCACGTCCAGAAATTATGGTTGCTAGTTGGCCGACCTGAACTTCCAAATTTTTTATGGATGTTTCTTGATTTTGGAATCTAGTTTCTGCTGTACTTAAGAATTTGGCCATCATATCCTCCAAGTTGGACTTTTTTTCTTGATGAGGATATTCAGGATGCGGTTGCTTCGCATTGCTTTGATTCCATAAGAAATTTGGATGATTCCTCCATCCCGGATTATATGTGTTGCTATATGGATTGTTTTGCCTGTGAAAATTTGAAACAAAATTAGCTTGTTCAGCAGATGAATTATATGCAAACTGATTACCTACTTGACAGCTACTGCTGTGATGGCCACTACCACCACACAATTCACATATTGTATGTGAGTTAGGATTAAGTCCATCAATCTTCTTGGTGAGAGTCTCCAATTGTGCTGCTAGAGCTGTAACAGCATCTACATTGTGCAATCCTGAGGCTCTGTTGACAAGTAACCTTTCAATTGGCCATTAATAAGAGTTTGTGGCCATTTCTTCTAGTAATTCAATGGCTTCTTCTGGAGTTTTTCTCATGATAGTGCCACCTGTAGCTGCATCAATCATGTTTCGGGTTGTACTAGTTAAACCGTTATAAAAAGTTTGTACCTGCATCCAAGTGGACAATTTGTGATGAGGACATCTTCTCAAAAGGTCTTTAAAACGTTCCCATGCCTCATAGAATGATTCCCGATCGACCTGTAAGAACATAGTAATTTCATTACGTAACTTTGCAGTTTTTGCAGGAGGAAAGTATTTCCCTAAAAAATTTTGTGTCAATTCTGCCCATGTTGTTATGGATCCGGCTGGCAAAGAAGTCAACCAGCTTTTTGTTTTATCCCTCAATGAAAATAAGAAAAGCCTTAAGCGAATTGCATCCTCTGATACTTCTTTATGCTTGAATGTGTCACAAATTTCCAAGAAATTCGTCAAGTGAACATTTGGATCTTCTTGCGATAGGCCCCCAAATTGTACTGAATGTTGAATCATCTGAATGATGGCGGACTTAATTTCAAAATTGTTCGCTTGTATAGGTGGTCGTCGAATGCTAGATTCAACACCATCCATCTTTGGCATAGCATAATCACACAGTGCACGTTGCACTTCTGCATTGTTTCCTTTTGCCATTGTATTAACTGTTACTGGTGCTGCTCTTCTCAAAGCGTGAAAAGTGCGCTCAATCTCTGGATTAAGTTCTGCAAGCATTCTCCCACTAGTACGTGTCATGCACTAGAAATGAAAACCCTACAAAATAGGCTTAAAAACCAAACTAATAAACTCTCAAATTAACTAGTAGAATCACAATAAATGTAATATTTTATTTTAGTCCCCGGCAACGGCGCCAAAAACGTGATGCGATATTTTTACACTAGCAAGTGCACTAATCGTTCAAGTAATAAAATGATGAGTAAATATCATTCTCAATGAGGACTGAACAAGTACTATAGAAGTTATGACTCAACTCTTACTGTTATTTGAGCAAACGAATAATTGTCGGAGAAAATGTTACTAACAATTAACTAAAGGGAAAAACAGAACACAATATTAAATAACGGAAGATTTGCAAACTTTGGAATGAAGACTCTTGTGAACTAACGTGCTAAGGACTCGACTTCACCTAAACCATAATTGACAAGAGTTTTGAATGGACAAGTTTTGTTTACTATGTTTTTCAAGCTGGTAGAATCTCCAATAAATTGGTTATCCTTATTCAAGTCTAACCACAATCTCAAGAATCATCAACTTCAAATGTCTCTATTCCAGGTCTATTCTAGATTAATTCAACTTAAGAAGCACTACGTTCAATGGAATTCCTTTCAGTTAAATCTCCCTATTCGGTTATGGTTTAAACGGACCACATGAACTTCCTAGAATCCCTATTCGGTTACTCCTATTTCATTCATGGCATGTTTTTACCCTGGCTTTGCATAGATAACAATCCAACATCCTATTTATTAATTCAACCATTCATAAAAGCATAGCTTCTCTATTCAACACATCACCATGCCTCAAGAAGGAATCAAAATAATAAACAGCATTAAGAACAATAAACCACACTCTTTGAAAAACAAAGCAAATTCCAACTTGTCCAAATAGCACTCATGACATAGGTTTAGGATCCATCTATCCTTAACACAAAAATATCTACTCCATAATAATATTCAAACAACCCATGTTCATATTATAAAACATCAACATAGCTAGATAATAATAATACAAAACCGGAGAAGAATGATTTAAAAGCTTGATGCGTAGCCTCCCAGAGTGTCTCCAACTCTCCTTTTACGTCTCCTCTCCTCCAAATTCTGTTTTCTTCTTCTACGGCCGCGCTCCTCTCTTCTTGTTCAGCTAGGGTTTCTATTTATAACTTTCAAAATCTGCGGTCTGGCGCTGCAGCGCCGAGACGTATTTCTAACCCTATTCTAGCGCTGCAGCTCCAACATCCCAGCGCTGCAGCACCAACTTTCTGTCCAAATTCCTCTATTTTTTTTGCCAGCTACCAGCACTACAATGCCAACATCCCAGCGCTGCATCCTTGGGTTTTTGTCTCCTTCACGCATTTTGCCCTTCCAGTGCTCCAGTAAGTGTCTGCACAGAAGATTTCCAAGACTTAGCGTTGATCATTCAACTAAAACAACTTATTAGTAGAATAACACAAACTAAACTCAAATTACTAAAAACACATGCAACACAATTCTAATGCTTAAGATCAACACCAAAAACGTGCCTAAAAGCAGTATAATAACATGATTTATTCAGAGTTATCAGTTTACTTTCTTTCTTAGGCTTTACTAACCTTTGAGGGAAGGGTGGTGCATTTACCTTTTCTATCTCACTTACCTTTGATGTGGACACTTGTGTAGACTCATCAGTTCTTATGATCTTACTATTTCTGAGAGTTATAACGGCATTCAGTTACTGATGTCATCTTGGATTAGGTAGTGTTTGGGCTGGAAGTTCACCTTGCTTTCTTTCACTTAACTCCTTGGCCAATTGCCCCACTTGGACCTCTAGTCTTTGAATGGCTTGCTCATGCTTTGCATTAATTTGTCTTTCCTCAGTTCAAAATTGTCTTTCCTCTATCATGAATTGTTCTTGTGAAGTCATCAACTGTTATTGCTGAGTTACTAACTGTTGTTGCTGAGTTGCTAATTGCCTCACAAGACTCTCTAAGTCACTTTCTTTTGATTCCAAAATTGATTGGGATGCTTGTTGGGAGTTCCTTTGCTTCCCTTGAAGTTTCAAGGCATTTTGGTTATTGTTCCATGCAAAGTTGGGATGGTTCCGCCATCCAGGATTGTAGGTATTTGCATATGGATCGTTCTTGGGAGGATAGTTGTTTGGTCCCACATAGTTCGTTTGCTCTTGATCTACAGATGAATACAAAGGGCAAGTGTCAGTAATGTGATCAAAACGAGAACATATAGCATATACTTGGAGTTGTTTGGCTCGTGGACTAGGTGAGATATTCTGAGCAATCATGGCTTTTACAAGCATATCAAGCTTTCTTTCCACAGCAGCCATCTGATTCGAGGATCCACCATTTAAGGTCACCTTATACATACCTTTGCTCTTACCTCCTTATCTACCTCTAGAGGAGAATTACTAGGTGTGCTCACTCAAAGTCTCAAACAACTCCATGGCTTCTTCACTGCTCCTTTCCATCAGCACTCCTCCACAACTTGAATCCACAATACTTTGATTAATATCACTCAAACCTTCATAGAAAGCCTGTACCAGTTCATCCTGAGGTAGATTGTGGTGTGGGCATTTGAGTAGTAGCTCATTGAAGTGTCCCCATGCCTCAAAGAAATGGTTTTCATCCCTTTGTTGGAAAGATTGAGTCTCCCTTCTCATTTGCCTTATCTTTTGTGCTAGGAAAATTTTTCTTAGGAACCTACTGGATAACTCCTCCCAAGTATGGATAGAATCTGTAGGCAATGAATTATACCACAACTTAGCTTTATCTTTTAATAAAAAAAGGGAAAAGAATTAACCTAATTCCCTCTTGATTTAGGCCCTGGATGTGCTGGAACTTGCAGAGGTCAAAGAATTCCCAAAGGTGCAAGTGTGGATCCTTAGCAGGTGTACCCCTGAAATGAGTCAATGCACTAAGTATCTGCGGAGATATGTAATAATTGTCTTTCGCCTCTGGTTGATAAGCAATGCATAAAGGCCGGTCGAGGTTCCGTGGGATGAAGGATTGCTTCATAGGTCTTCACTCACGCTATTCCGTTATTTGTGCTTCTCCCTCGAATTCTTCTTCGTTCTCCTTAACATCGTTTCTAAGCCTCTGTCTAATGGTCCACTCAATCTCTGTATCAAGTGGAAAGATGGTTGGATACCTAGATCGAAGACTATCCATGAATTTTAGCTGAAAGGCTTCAGTGCAGCAGTTTCAGTATTACTGCTCGGGTAGTCTCTGCCTTGATTGCGCTCGATCGCACCATGGAGTGCGCTCGAGCGCAGTGCTGCTGCAATACCTAAAACAGAGAAACAGAAAACAAAAAGAAGGAAAAATTAGTTTTTTTGATAAAACAAAATAAAACATAACAGAATAAATAAATAAAATAAAATAAAAACTAAAGAAAATAATTCTAAACAGAAATTTAGCGCAATCCCCGGCAACGGCACCAAAAACATATTGAGCGTTTATCTACCTAAATAAATATGCAAATAGCTGAACTTATTCTACTTGCAAGTGCACAAGGTCTACAATAGTATAGCGTGCAAGTGTGAGATCATTTCTACAGGGATTGGTGAATTTCGATTTAGAATTAATTTCACAAAGTAAAAATTGATAGAAATAAATATTGAGTCTAGATTAAGAATAATGATAGAGGCATAGGGACTTAGTATCCACTACTAATCATGCTACCCCAACAAAACAATATGCCAATGCTTGACTCATGCTATGAATACCTGCTGGTTGTCAACTTAAAGGCTTGGTCTACTCCTTAGGCTATTGATTTCCCTATGCAACGAGTTAGGTATGGTTTATACTCTAACTCTTTTCTCTCTTAAGAGATTCAGCATGGTGTATACTGAGTTGTTCCTTAAGAGAGCATAAGGTCTGCGAAAATTGACAACCACATGAGACCTAGGGCTTGGTCCTCTCTCGGTTTTCCATGTTGATTAACCCAAGAATCCGGATAAGATATTTTTTGCTACTATTGTTAAACCTAGGACTCGATCATCTAAATTGATTTAACTAACTAATCCATACTGCATGCATACGTTGATCAGACACACACATATGAGGAATTTAAATAAAAACAGGCATTAATCAAATCATGAATCATAGCCAAAATATTGCAAAGACGCCAATACTGAATTATTGGTTAAACATAATTAGGGCTTCAACCAAGCCCTTACTAAGGTTTAGTTACACATAATAAAAATAAAGGAAAGAAGAAACCCGAGAGAGCTCCATTGAAGAGTCGTCAATTCTTCGTAGAATCCCCTCTGGCCTCTAACCTCCTGACCTAAAACCAAAACTAAAAGGAAGCCCCCCCTCTGTGTTTTACAGGCCTATTTATAAGGCTTTGGAACATCTAGAAACCCTAAAACTCAAAAAACAAAACACTACAATTATTTCCAAAATAGGAACTGCCGTTTTGATGTTTTACTGATGCGTGTGCACTCGATCCTGGACTACTGCACTCGAGTGCAGGTTGCGCTTGAGCTTTCTTCTTGTGTGCACGAGTGCTAGTGCGCTCGATCGCGCTCTTCTGTGTGCTGGATCGCACTAAACAAATACAAGTTTTTTCGAGATTTGCTCTCTGAGCTCCAAAATGCTTCATTTCTTCCAAAAACCTATAAAAACACATAAAACACAAAAATGAATAAAATACGATAAAATACGTAAATAAAGGGCTTAACAAAATGTAAATTAAGGGGCTTAAATATGAATATTTAAGCTGTTTATCTACCTAAATTATTAAGCAAATAATCAAACTTGTTTTACTTGCAAGTGCACAAAGTCTACAGTAGCATAGTGTGCAAGTGCGAGATCATTTCCACAAGGATTGGTGAATTTTGATTTAGAATTAATTTCACAAAGTAAAAGTAGATAAAAATAAATATTGAGTCTAGATTAAGAATAATGATAGAGGCGTAGGGACTTGGTATCCACCACTAATTATGCTACCCCAACAAAACAATATGCCAATGCTCTACTCATGCTATGAATACCTGCTGGTTTTCAACCTAAAGGCTTGGTCCACTCCTTAGGCTATTGATTTTCCTATGCAACAAGTTAAGTATGGTGTATACTGAGTTTTTCCTTAAGAGAACATAAGGTCTGTGGAAATCGACAACCACACGACCTAGGGCTTGGTTCGCTCCCGGTTTCCCATGTTGATTAACCCAAGAATCCAGATAAGATATCTTTTGTTACTATTGTTAAACCCAGGACTTAGTCATCCAAATTGATTTAACTAACTAATCCATACCACATGCATACTTTGATCAGACACACACATATGAGGAATTTAAATAAAAACAGGCATTAATCAAATCACAAATCACATTATAAATATTGCAAATGTGCCAATACTGAATTATTGGTTAAACATAGTTAGAGCTTCAACCAAGCCCAAACTAAGGTTTAGTTACACATAATAAAAATAAAGGAAAGAAGAAACCCGAGAGAGCTCTATTGAAGAGTCGTCAATTCTTCGTAGAATACACTCTGGCCTCCAGCCTCCGGCCTCCCGACCTAAAACCAAAACTAAAAGGAAGCCCTCATCTCTATGTTTTATAGGCCTATTTATAAGGCTTTGGAACATCTAGAAACTGTAAACTCGGAAAACAAAACCCTACAATTATTTCCAAAATAGGAACTGCCGTTTTGATGTTTTACTGATGCGTGTGCGTTCGATCTTAGACTGCTGCGCTCGAGTTCAGGTTGCACTCGAGCCTTCTTCTTATGCGCACGAGTGATGGTGCGCTCGATCGCACTTTTCTGTGCGCTCGATTGCACTAGACAGATACTTATTTTTTTTTCCTTCTAGATTTGCTCTCTGGGCTCCAAAATGCTTCATTTCTTCCAAAAACATAGAAAACACAAAAAAGGAAGTAAAATAGAATAAAATACGTAAACAAAGGGCTTAACAAATGTAAATTAAGAGGCTTAAATATGAATATTTAAGCACTTATCAATGATATATGAGGAGATATTTTAATGAACATGTTCAAAATAATAATGTTGAGAAAGAGCTGAATAGCTAAATTGAATGTTTGAATGTATACTTGTTTTTATATTATTGCTCATATGCAAATTTCATATTTTTGTTCATATGCATATGCATGAAATTAAATGAATCGGGAAGGCAACCGATCTGAATGAAATAAAAGAACCGTGACAACTAGTATATACTGAAAATAAAAGAACCGGGAAGGCAGCTGGTCTAAATGAAATAAAAGAACAGTGACAGCTGAGATATGCTAGAAATAAAAAAAAAACCGGGAAGAAAGCCGGTCTAAATGAAATAAAAGAACTATGACAGTCGGTATATGTTGGAAATAAACGAATCGGGAAGACAGCTGGTCTAAATGAAATATTCCAGTTGGGATATTAATAATGTAACTCCCCTATTGAGGGTTGGGGATTTATGTATGTAGATAATTCACTTGATGTTTTTATATTGTTGTGTATATGTGACTTGTTGGGATTTAAAAATGTTATGACACCGTTTCGGGGGTGGCCAACCCGGGATAAGTCGTTACAATTTTGGTATCAGAGCATTAAGATTTATGATTCTGTAGACTGTATAAAAATTTAAAGAAGTGAAAGATTTAAATAAACTTTATTTCAATACAGAGTCTAAGGATGACATGTGAATGTTTTAGAACTAGAGGTAGAATTCTGAATCAGAGGGGATGTTGTAGACCCCTAATATTTAAAAGAGCTGAAGTAGAGGTGGAGTTTGAGTATGTGGTTCATGCCAGGGAACTGGTTGCTAGTGCAGCTAGTACTAGTAGAGGTGGGAGAGAATCTGATATTAGGAGGGATTAGTTGAGAGAAGTTATTGATCATGCTATAGAGAGAATGAATGCAAGAGAAGAAATGGCTGATAATTTACAGAGGAGATTAGAGGAAAGGGATAGAACAGAATCTGATGTGGTGAGACAAGAGGCTCATGAAGGAGAGGGTGTGTTTGCACATGAGATGCAAGAGGATTATTTTGTGAAATTTTTTAAGTTTAAACCCCAGTCTTTTATAGGAGCTATAAATCTTCTGGAAGTTGAGAAGTGGATTAAACATGTTGAGAAATATTTTGAAGTCTTACCAGTGCTAGATAGACAGAAGGGTGCTTTTGCTTTATTTATGCTGAAAGGTGAGGCTTCTCAATGGTGGGAGGATATTATGCCTAGATTGAGTACATAGATAGAACAACCCTTAACTCGGCATAAGTTTAAGGATGTGTTCTTTGCGAAGTATTTTCCAAATACATTTTGAGCACAGCAGGAGAGAGATTTTATTCATCTAAGGCAGAGTACTTTATCTGTGGCTATAGATTCATAGCCTTGTCGAAGTTTTTACTTGAGTTAGTGAATACGGAGGAGAGAAAATGTAAGAGATTTTAGACGGGTTACACTATAAAATTCAGACTAAACTCTTTTATGTTGGTATTGAGAATTATGCTATACTGGTGGATAAAGCATTACAGATTGAGAAGGATTTAATGGAGTTTAGAGGTAGAAGGGATTGGCTGAAGAGGTCTAGATTTGACGGAACCAAAGGTGGTAGTAGTATGAGTGTGCAGGGTGGTAGACCACCAAAATGAGGCATTCCTTGTCACAAGGAACTGTAGTACAGAGTTAAAGGGAAGCAAGGTCTGTTGCTTCTGTAGCTAAGAGTAATATCGGTGGGACCCCTAGATTTACGAGAGACAGGCTATGAGAACTGGGAGTTAAGGTAGAGGAGTAAGTATGCCACCAAGAGGAAGTGGTAATCTAATGTATGATCGAAAGGTAAGAGTTTGCTTTAGATGTAATCAGATGGGGTATCTTTCTCAAAATTGCCCTACTCAGATATGCTTTGTATATGGTGAGGGAGGACATGTTGGTGTAGGCTGTCCAATAGGGAAATTTGTTGAAATAGGTGCTGGAGGTGCTGGGAGAAGACAGGTGGAGAGAGGTGATGGATCAGGGAGTATGCGGGGTAGAGGTAGATGATTAATAGCTGAGAGAGGACGCGATGGTTAGTTATAGCTCAGAGACAGCAAAGTCTATGCATTGACCCAACAGGATGCACGAGCCACTCTTGATATTGATATAGCTGAGAGATAATTTGAAGTTGATTTGTTGCCTTTAGATATGATAGATTTTGATTTAATTTCGGGAATTAATTGGTTATCTGCATATCATGTTGGGTAGATTTTTTTAGAAAGAATGTGGTGTTCAAGATACCAGGACAAAAGGAGTTTAATTTTCAGGAAGAACGTAAGATACTTGCCAAATGTTTTATTTTTGCCCTGACTATTAGTAGATAGTTGAAAAAGGGTTGTGAGGGGTATTTTGCATATGTGGTGGATTATAGAAAAGATATTAGGAAGTTAGAAAAAATCTTGGTAATGACAGATTTTTTTGATGTATTCCTTGAGGAGTTGTTTTGTTTGGCTCCCAATAGGGAAATTCAGTTTTCTATTGAGGTAATTATAGGATCAACACCCATATCTATAGCACCTTATAGAATGGCACCAGCTGAGTTGAGAGAGTTGAAAGTTTCGCTTCAGGAGTTGCTAGATAAACCCATGTGTTGTTTGTCAAGAAGAATGATGGAACAATTAGGTTGTGTATTGATTATAGACAGTTGAATAAGATCACCATCAAGAATAGATATCCTTTACCCAAGATAGATGATTTATTCAAGTAGTTACAGGGGCTTAGGGTGTTTTCTAAGATAGATCGGAGGTCTGGTTATCATCAATTGAGCATAAAGGAGGGGGACGTGCCTAAGACTGCTTTTAGGACATGTTACGGCCATCATGAGTTCCTTGTGATGCTATTCGGGTTGACTAATACTCTTGTAGCATTTATGAATATAATGAATTAGGTGTTTAAACCATTCTTGGATAGATTTGTGATTGTATTTATTGATGATATTCTAGTATATTCCAAGGATGAAGAGAAGCATGTGCAACATTTAGAGATAGTGTTGGAAATTCTGAGGAGAGAGAAATCATATGCAAAGTTCTCTAAATATAAGTTTTGGTTGAGTGAAATATCTTTCTTGGGGCATGTTGTGTCAAGAGATGGGATAGTAATTGACCCACGGAAAGTAAATGAAGTGTTAAATTAGGAAGGACCCACTAGTGTAACTGAAATTAAAAGTTTTTTTTAGAGTTAGCTGGTTATTATAGGAGGTTTATCCATAATTTTTCTCTGATTGCTGGACCATTGACTAGATTAAATAGGAAGAAAGTGAAGTTTAGGTGGTTGAAAGAATGTGAGAGGAGTTTCCAGCTATTAAAAGAGAAATTGACTACTGCTCCGGTATTAGTGCTTCGTTCTGGTGATGAAGGATTTGTGGTATATTGTGATAGGTCACATCAGGGGTTAGGATGCGTGCTAATGGAATATGGGAGAGTTATAACTTATGCTTCTAAGTAATTGAAGAACCATGATAGGAATTACCCGACCCAAGATTTAGAATTGACTACCATAGTTTTTGCTTTGAAGATTTGGAGACATCATCTGTATGGAGCCACTTATGAAATTTTTACTGATCATAGAAGTTTGACGTATTTACCTACCTAAAAAGAGTTGAATTTGAGGCAGATGAGGTGGATGGAGTTGATTAGTTATTATGACTGTACAATTCATTATCATCCAAGGAAGGCTAATGTAGTAGCTGATGCATCGAGTAGAAAGTCTACAGGGAGATTAGCCGCTATTGGGAGTTATGATACTAGCTTGATGATAGAATTAAGAAAAATGAGGATGCAGTTGAGTGTTAGTGATAGATGAGTATTGATGGCAAACATGGTGGTACAATCTTCTATTATTGATCGTTTATTACAGATGCAGGGTAGAGATGAAGGGATATAGAAGATCAAACATGAAATATTGAGTGGGAAGTCGATTGGGTTTAGAATTAGAGAAGATAGAATGGTGGTATTGAGACATAGAGTTTGTGTTCCTAATGATGTTGAGATGAGATAGGAGATACTAAGAGAGGCTCATGATTCAGTGTATTCTATACACACGAGTAATAATAAGATGTACAGGGGGTTGAGATAGAATTATTGGTGGTCAGGGATGAAGAATGATGTAGCAGAGTATATTTCTAGAGGTTTGACTTGTCAACAGGTGAAGTCTGAGAATAGACATCCAGCATGTTTATTACAACCTCTTCCAATACCTAAATGGCCATGGAAGAGAGTGATCATGGATTTTGTTTCTGGTTTTCCTATACCTAGAGAGGTCATGATGTTGTATGGGTTATAGTGGATAGACTTTCTAAGTCCTCGCATTTTCTTCCTATTAAAGCTACCTGGAGTCCAGAAAAGTTGGCTGAATTGTATATAGCCGAGATTGTGAGATTACATGGAGTACCTTTAAGCATTGTATCAGATAGAGATTCTAGATTTACTTCTAGATTTTGGAGTGGTTTTCAAGAAGCTATGGGTACGAAATTATAGTTTAGTACAGCTTTTCATCCACAAACGGATGAGTAGACAGAGAGAATCATCAGAATACTAGAAGATATGCTGAGGGCAAGTGTATTGAGTTTCTCAGTGAGTTGGGATGCTTATTTACCTTTGATCGAGTTTGCATACAATAATCAATATCTAACTAGTATTAGGATGGCACCATTTGAGGCTTTATATGGTAGAAGGTGTAGAACTCTAGTATGTTGGGAAAAAAGTTGGAGAAAGAATGATATTTGGTCCAGAAATGATAGATTTGACTATTGAGATGATCAAACTGGTTAGAGAAAACCTTAGAGCAGCACAAAACAGACAGAAGGGATATGCTGATAATAGAAGACGGCCTCTTGAGTTTCAGGTTGGTGACTGGGTATTTTTTGAAAATATCTCCTTGGAAGGGTGTATTGAGGTTTAAAAAGAAGAGAAAGTTAGTCCGAGATTTGTAGGGCTATATGAGGTGATTGAAACAGTTGGACCAGTAGCATACAGATTTGATTTGCCTCCAAAGTTAAAACAATTACATAATGTGTTTCATGTTTCATTTTTGAGAAAATGTTTACATGATGAATATCATAGTATTCCGAATCAGGCTGTATAACTTCAGGAAGATTTGACCTTTATGCAAGTACCAATTAGAATTCTAGACAGAAAGGAACAAGTCTTGCGTTATAAAGTCATTCATTTGATTTAAGTATTATGGCAGGACAAAGATGTTGGAGAAATTACTTGGGAGCATGAGGCAAGAATGAGGAAAGAATACCCCCAACTTTTTCATTAGTTAGGTAAGGAAATTTCGGGGATAAAATTTTTATAAGGTGAGCAGAATTGTAATACATGTGTTCTTAAAGTAAAGGGTAAAAAAGTAATTTGATAAATATGACATGAAATTCTAATATATATATATATATATATATAAATATATATATTATTGAGTAAAAATAATCCTTTCGAAAGAAAAAAAACTCCTTGACGCAAGTCCAGGTGTAGTATTGTAGATTAAAAAAATATGAGGTGAACAATACCTGGAGCCTGGAGTCCAGGTGTTATCAAAACCACATGCAAATGTTGCATGTTTGACAACAATGAACGGTGGGGCGGTTTTGTGTGTGTATATATATATACAGTTTTTACTATTTTTCTTACCAAATCATGTTTGGTTTTCTTCTTTCTTTAATTCAAATTGCTCTATTTATTTAAACGCTTGGGGACTGAAAGAATGGTTGAAAGAATTACATGAGAATTTTAAAGAGAGTCGAGGAAAGCTCTAAGAAAAACAAAAGATAATAATGTGAATTTTATTTTGAAATTTAGCATACATGAAATTACCTTGAATTCAATGTGAAAATTTTTAAAGGGTATGAATTCTGTAAGAACTGAATAATAAATTAGAAATTTTAATATAAATATTATGTCAGGTGTTGACAATCAGCAATCAGGTAAAATTGCTGAAAATAGCAGGAAATGCAATGAAGTGATCCATATGTAGCTTTTAGTGCTACGTGGTGAGTTAGATTTACTTTTAGTAATCGAGATAAATATGAAATATAAAGTGATGATATTCGAATTAATTATTAAACTATGATTGGATGATATATGAAAATTGGTTGATTGATATTATAGGATTAATTGATGTGTTAAAAATTTATTATATGAGAAGTAAAATTAATGAAATAATGAGTTGATGAAATATATAATGAAAGGGTAAATGAAATTCTCGACAAACTATGATTAATAATTTGATATGATATATGAAGAGATAATTTAATAAACATGTTAAAAATTATAATGTTGAGAAAAGGCTGAATTGCTAAATTGAATGTTTGAATCTATGCTTGTTTTTATATTATTGCTCATATGTATATTTCATATTATTGTTCATATGCATATGCATGAAATGAAAAGAATCGGGAAGGTAACTGGTCTAAATGAAATAAAAGAACCGTGGCAACTGGTATATGCTGGAAATAAAAGAACAAAGAAGGCAGCCGGTCTAAATGAAATAAAAGAACCGTGACAGTCGGTATATGTTGGAAATAAAAGAACAGGGAGGATAACCGATCTAAATGAAATAAAAGAACCATAACAGCCGGTATATGCTAGAAATAAAAGAACCTGGAGAGCAGCCGGTCTAAATGAAATAAAAGAACAGAGAAGGCAGCCGGTCTAAGCTAAAACTTGTCGACATGTGGGAAGATGTTTCCAAATAATAATATAATTTAAATTGATGCATTACATTTATTTTAAACATTGATTATTATTGCTTGAGATGCTAAAGTGTTATTCTTTATTGTAAATTTATTGATAGATGAATGAGTCTCACAAAGAGACATATATGATGAGGAAGAAATATGAAAGTATAATATGATAAGAATTATCTGAGTGATTGATTATATGATGTGAACCTCATAACGAGGTAATTATGAGGTAGAATTGATAGTCTCAAGATGATTAAATATATGAGAAGAAGAGATTGATAAATGATGAGGATTATGATAAGAGTAGTGTAATAGAATGCTATTATCGAGTTATATGAGATATAGATGAATGAATATTGGAAGAATATTTGAATAATTGAATACTTCTAGTAAATTTAATTCACTGAGCTTGTGAAGCTCACTTCTCATTGTTAAATAATTTCAAGTAGCAGGCAGGACAGATAGATTGGTGAGTTGAGATTCAGACCGAGTCATTACTTGTAAGTCACGTGGTCCACATCCTCATACTAATGGAAAGAAAAAAAAATATTTGTAAATATTCACGCATAATATGTTGTATATAATATTTTAGTTGGGATTTTAATAACGTAACTCTCATGTTAAAAGTTAAGGATTTATGTATGTAGATAATTCAGTTGATGTTTTTATATTGTTGTATATATGTGTCTTGCTGGGATTTCAAAATGTGACGACACTGTCTCGATGGTGGCCAACCCGAGATGGGTTGTTACAGACCTGTCTCCAAGATTCTGAGAAATTCATCTCAAATCAAGTCCCTCAAACTTCTCCCCTACAATTTAAGAAATGTTCACCTCTCCACTCAAGTCCGTATAACTCGGACTTATTATTCCCCACTTTAGTTGGTATCACTCAGACTCGTTATATACCTTACTTCAAGGGACTTGGCTCTAATCTAAGCTTCACACTCATCATTCTTCTCTCTAAGGGAGCAACACTAAGCTGTTAGGCCTCCTCGGAGTCATAGTTCCTCCTGAGCAGGTAGTATAGAGCTATTAATCCTCTTCAGGTGTGATACATTTAAAGAATGGACCCGCGCCATCCCTTACACCTCCTTCTTAGTACCCGAGTACCCATACAATCATAGGCCTGATTAGAATAACGCAATATTGTAAACTTCATATTTAAAGCCTTAGCTACATCATGCCAAGTATATTTAAAGCCATCAGCTAGTGATGCACCCTAAAGTCGTCAGTCAATGATGCAACTAAAGTCGCCAGCTAGTGATGCACCCTAAAGTCACCAGCCGATGATGCAACTAAAACCGTCAACTAATATGCATCCTAGAACCGCTAAACGTCGAGCATGACTTAATAAGCCTTGGCTACATTGTGTCAAGTACCTTACACCTCAGCCACCAAACGCCGAGCATGATACGATAAGCCTTGGCCGCTGCATGCCGGAAATAACATGCCAAGCCTTAGCTACCTCATACCAAGAACAAACCCCCTTCAAATGAAGCATTCTACAAACTACTTACTCAATTGCACTCAAGGAAGTAGGGGGCATTTGATATAAGGGAAAAATTCTCATCCAGTGACACAATGACATATGGCGTCCGCGTTGAGCAAAATAGTAAATTCATGGACAAAGTTTCCCCTCCAATGATACGATGACACGTGACAATCTCCAAAGGCAAAAAAATAACTTCATGACTCAGACAGAACAACCAATTAAATGATTACACTTAGAAAAGGGAATAATTGTAATTTCACACCAATATCCCAATACTATTATAACACTCCGACCTATGGATAAACTACTATCCAGCTTTCAGATATACTAGTATTTAAACAATCTAGCTTATGGATAATCCCGATCTTATCTTGATACTTAGTGACCAATCACTCTCCTAATTAGACTCTACTTCAAAGCAATATAGAAAGTGGGCTCTCATATCAAAAGGTACATTCAATTATCATTCACAGCTCTTAGTCTTATTTAGCTCTTCAAGTTCTCAAAAAGCCATATTCTAACTTAGGCATCGAAGAGTCCCCCGGAGGCACAAATCTCCGGTCCTCCTCCAACTTTTTAGAATTTCTCCTCATTTCATGTGTGTAGGTACTGCTTCCTGACCATTCGCTTTCCTGACGGTTTTTCGGCATTAACAACTATCTAATTATTTCATGAAGCCAAGAACTTAAAATAAAAAGTAAAAAAAATCAAACCCTCAACGAATGAAAAACTGTAACCAAACAAGAAAAGTCCCATAAACCCTACAAACAAACATCATGGAGATCATACAAACTCTTTGTCATTAATGCCAATCAAAGGCAATAACTTTTTTTCTCAAATAAAAGACTAAAAGATCAACAAAAAAAATCTAAAGGGAAAATAACATTAGAAGAGAATATATTTATATTTATAAACCTATCTTCTTCTTCACTCTTTCTTGAGTTTTCGCTTAGAACAAAAGTGGCTAGATGGCCTGTAATCTGAGGCTTGGATTCATTCGAACACGAGTCCAAGCCTGGTACAGGTTCGGATAATGCCAATCCAAAGCATGCATGGGGTGATGTGATCCATTTGCCAATGAAAAGTTATTATAAACATGAAGCTTTTTGGGAAATTTGGACGCGTAATAGGGGAACTTTTGCCACATAATTAAGCTTTTGGCAGTATTTTTCTTTTCATTAATGGAGCTTTTGTTTGTATATGTTGTCGTTTTTATTTGTTGCGGTTAGGAGTTTCCTGAGTTCGATCAGTTACAATGATGCCCTACTTGGAAATGGTAATTTACTTATTTGTTAATTTGTTTTATATGAATGAAATTTAAAGGCTTTTATGATGATATTGAAGTAAAAGATCCATAGTACATGATCATCGAGTTAGTTGTTTCAAGCAATTACTTGCATATATTAATTATAATTAATATACGGTTTCCATCCCAAAATTAAAATAGGAGTGTGAAAGATCACCCAATTGTTTGGTGCAATGATACGTTTATTTATCACTACATATAAATTAATTGTTGGATTAGCACATACTTAAATAAATAAATAAAATAGTATATGGTACAAAATAATCCAATCCACTTATAGCTAATTAATTATTTGTGTGCCTTTTTCCCATAAAAAAAATGTTTGTGTGCTTCAAAAACATATTATATATGCAAACTTTTCCATGTATAGTTGCAAATAATGTAAATCTTTTAATTTGTAAAACTTAATTTTTTTTTAGCAAGTACCAAGTGGAGGAAGTAAATTAAACATCTTTGACTAGCTTCTAAATTAAAGATGTTGTCCATTAATAGGTTATATATTTTGTCTTCTAGAGGTTATTGTGTTGATGACACAAATGATTATGTTCTCATTTTTTTATAAGGATTATATTCTCATTAATTAGTTGAATATGCATTGAGATAATTAAAGTGATAGTATTATTGTGTTAATTAACCACACAAATGATTATTTAAGATGTTAAACAATCACAAGCGCTAAAGAAAGATTGGTTAATTTGTACACTTTTAGTTTTGTTTTCAATATTCTAGCTATGAGAGCTTCATCCGCAGATCTGATTACAATTTGAATTGCTCTACTGTGTGATTGGAGCTAAAAGGTTGTTGGTTGCAAAGATTTGGTTGATCCACTTGGTGTTGATCAACATCGGTATCTTTGCTTGTAGAGAGTTACCTGATTTCTACATGTTAAAAGAAGTTGCTAAAGTGTTCAGAGAGACTGATAAATAGATGGTGGTTACAACCCGTGAAAATATGATCTCTTTATTCGTTGATGATATTCACCCAAAAGCATATATGAGTTTGATAAGAAGTCATCTTGAAAAGAGTGGGAAATTAGTTGATTGTGCTGAAAGTTTTTTATATAATTGATGACAAAATTAAACAGACAATTTCAAAATATATATTTTTAGAAATCAAAATAATTTTAACTCAATATACATATATGATATTAAACAAAATAGTATAATAAAATAGAACTAGTAATTAAAATAGAAAATAAAAGGAGCTGAACTGTAAGTCGTGAAAAGCCATTGTCTTAAAATTGTTATGGCCTCCCTACGTGCGGGTACAAACGGCTAAGACTGGCTTCAAGATAAAACCCAAGTGCTTGTAATTTTGTCTCCTATAATATGCACATTCACTGGGATACTGTTGTGTAAAAATCTACCTAAATTAATAAGCAAGCATTTGAACAGTTTTACTTGCAAGTACACAAGGTCAACATAGCAGTATAGTGTGCAAAAGCGAGATCATCTCCACAGGGATTGGTAAATATTGTTTTAGATTAGTTTTGTATATAATACGATAGAAATAATAATTAAGTTTGAATTAAAAATGATAAAAGTGTAGGGCTTTGATATCCACCTTTAATCATATTTTCCTAATAAAACAATGTGCCAATGCTTTAGTCACATTATGAATACCTAATGTTCTCAACCTGAGGGCATGGTGTATACTCCTTAAGCTATTGATTTCCCTAAGCAACAAGTTAGGCATGGTGTATACTCTAACTCTTTTCTTTCTTAAAGGATTCAACATGGTGTATACTAAGTTGTTCTTTAAAAGAGCCTAATATCTGTGGAAATCGACAAACACACGAGACCTAGGGCATGTTATATACTCTTGGTTTCCCATTTTGATTAACCCAAGAATCTGGCATGGATTTCTTTTGTTACTTTTGTTAAACCCAGGACTTGGTCATCCAAATTGATCTAACTAACTAGTCCATACCACATGCATATGTTGATCAGGTAAACACATATAAGGAATTCAATAAAACATGCATTAATCAAGTTAAGTATCATAACACAGCTATCGCAAAGGCAACAATATTCATGTATGGAAAAACATAATCAGGGCTTCAATTGAGCCTTACAAAAAGTTTAGTTACACATCAGTTTGATGTTAAACATTTTCAAAAAACAAAATAAAGAAAAGAAGAAACCTGGAAATACTTCCTAGATGAGTCGCCAATTCGTCTCTAAAATCTCTCTCTCCGGGGAGCTCCTTCTTTTTGTGTTTACAAGCCTATTTAAAAGGTTTAGAGACATCTGGAAACCCTAACTCATAAAATAAAACCCTACCCCTACTTTTCAAAATAGGTTCTGCCATTTTACTATTCATTGATACACATGTGCGCTCGATCACAGACTGTTGCGCTCGAGCCTTCTTCTTGTGCGCACGAGTGCTCAATCCTAAGCTTGGAAGCTTGAGCGCTATTGCACTCAATCGCAATCCTCTGTGCTCGATCGCACTAAGCAGTGACCAATTCTTCTAGATTTGTGCTCTAAACCAGATAATGCTCCATTTTCTTCAAAACCTAGAAAAACACATAAAAGAAATAAAATAGCATGAAATAACACAACTAGGGGCTTAACAAATGTAAATTAAAGGGCTTAAATACAAATATTTAAGCACTTATCACACCTCTAAACTTACATATTGCTAGTCCCTTAGCAATACAAAACTAAAAACTAAATGAAAAACAAATAACACAAAGATAAATCCATCATTCATGGTATCCCAAAAAAAAAATTAGGTCGCACACAAAACCATGATATTCATTCATGGGCAAACTTAAAATTCAAACCCATCTTTGCAAAAAATAAGAGTTTTAAAATCTAATTACTTACGAGAAGCAGGCTAAGGCATCACAAGTCGGACTTAGTGTAAGTGATCTAACACATAAATATGAAGGTTCCAAATAACTCCAATGTGTAATGTCTCCATGTCTTAAGATTCACCGAATTTCCTATTAGAATGAACAATAATGGCATAGTTTTATTTACTTTATTATGATATTTTGCCATGTTTAGTTCCTTTAAGCTTTATAATTGACCCATATAGCGAGTGTTGAGTTAATGACTCCCAAACCAGACGGTTTTAGGGTATCAGGTGTAAAGATATCGCTAAGGACTTACTAACTCGAGTCAAAAAAGGCTATGAAACTAAACTGATCTTAATGCTACCAAGCAAAATTCTCACTTTTTGATGTGAACACTCACTGCTTACTGAGGCAAGAGGTCCAGTTACTCAGTGGAAAGTCTATTTAATGATCATCATGAGCACATATATATATATATATATATATATATTTACTTTTCTATTCCAAGATGTTCATCCAACAAGTCATCCGGTTTCAGTTAAGCCATGGCAACATACACATTAAAATCACATGTCATACCTCACACAATTACTTGCTAATATGCTCATGTCAGATTAAATCAAACATATGAATTCTTAAATGCCTAAAGTAAGTAACTCAATTTTAAAACTCTATTATCGGATCATATGTTCAAAAATTTAAGCTCACTAATGAAATCATATCACAGTATTTGTTTAGATCAACCAAAATTTCAAAACAATATGAACACGCATTTATCTTTTTACTAAAAAAAAAAAACTGGGACAAAATGGACAAAATGTGTGTGAACGTGTCTCCCATACCCCCAAATTTAAATGACACAATGTCCCCAATGTGTGAATAACATGGAAAGAGCTGACTTGGGATATAGAGAACTAGTTGGGCTGGCATGGCTCATAGCACACCCCCAAACTTGAATGGATGCATACATTTTCCCTAGAAAAGAAAAACTAATGTAATACTGGAAAACAAAAGATACTAAAAGCAAATAGTAAAAGAAATATGAAAAACAATAAAAACAGGAGGATATGCTGTGGGGTACCTCCTATGAGCGCTAAGTTTTACGTCTTCAACCAGACAATGCACCATCTTTCACTGTTGGTCTCTATGTGGTGCTGAAGATGAGGCACCTGAAGTGGAAGGTAGTCAGTCTAGAATGGCCTGGAGCATTGCTTCTTACCTCATAAAACGTGCCTCTAAACCGTCTATACGTTGATGAACTAGGCATGTAGCCTCTCGATTCTCCCATCGAATATCAGCTAGCTCACACTAGAAAGAGGACATCTCCTCAAGGATGTGCTGGTACTCTGTGGGTCCCATGTCAGCATGGTCCTCCTCCTAAGTCTGGCTAGCTACTGGGTCCTCTATCTTTATAGGGTCGTCCTCTACCCTCTCAGCAGCTGGTGCAGGTCCTTGAAGTCCTCTACGTATGTGTGATTGGCTCTGGGTCCACTGACTCTTGCTAAAGAAGGGGTGCTCCTTGACTGGTCTATCGATGGAGGAGCCCTTAATTCTCTTTTTCTTGAAAATATAACTAAGGAGAAACGGGAATGGGAGCCCCCAAGCATTAACAGTGGTGACCTGGCATGCATGGACATGGTCCCAAAACTTATGAATCTAGCTCCAAATGATCATAGGGATGGAATACCAATGACTTCTATGAAAGGCATACAGTGCCTAGAGGAACTGGTCCCGTCTCTGAGTCTTGTGTCCCAAAGGGCACACATTGCACTATAAAATCAAATCCATAAGCCAAAGTCATTGAGGCAACTTGGACCAGCTACCAACATTGTTGTGCCTATCTGCATAGTGCCTGGCACACATGTCCTCAATGATGGTGGATATGGAAAAGGACTCCGGCTGCTCATCCAATTGGGTGCCCTTGGGTGGATACTCGTCATTGCACTTTAGGGCAGCAGCTATATCTGATGATGTCAAGTCAATGTACTTGCCCTGAAAAGATGAGGACAAGACACCCGACCTGCTGCAGTCGAAGGTGAGGTTCTCATAGAACTGAACAAGGAATCCAGTGTAGGTAGTAGAGCTGATAGGCTTGAAAAATCTTTGCAAACCATAGTGTTTGAATTCTTGGAAGGCCCATTGAGTGGCTTCAAAGCTTTTGAAATCTCTATCTATGTTAAATGTGGTTTCGAACAAGATCATTGCTCAAAAGTAGGCTAGGATGACTGTGCTCGGCTTCCCGAAGCACGGGATGTGGAGGCAGTGTGCTTAGGCATTCTAGACAAAATTCTGCAGATGGTGCGCTCTATCACAGTAATGTGTGATTGATTGCATTGTCTAGTTACGCTCGATCACATTATTCCCTGCACTCAATCGCAGTGAGTCAAGATTTTTATCGGACAAGTGGTGTGCGACCTATAAACCAATTGATGGGAAATACTCCCAAAAGGTTTCAACCTCCTGCAAAACCACCAAAAACAACTAGAGAGCACGAGAACAACATGATATATGAATTTAAATCTTTAAAACAACAAGTAATTAAAAAAAATAACCGAAAATGGGAGGATATGGGGAGTGACTGTGTGTGGGAGTGAATTGAATAGGTGATTACCTATTGGCGGAGAGGGGGTAGGGACGGCGGCATGGAGCAGTTGGTCGTGTGGTGGCAGTTGGGTGGTGATTGCAGAGAGTGCTGAGGGTGCGAGTGCAGTGGTGAGTGCAAGAGAGTGTGAGTGTGCTGAGAGTGAGAGTGAAAGTGAGGAAGAAAAACAAATGACCTAAAATAGGCATGTGACTCTCTATCTCGAGTGCGCTTGATCGTATTCTGAAGTGCGCTCGATCGCACTCGTGTACAGGTGTATACGCATGGATGCGCTCGCGCGCCATTGGGCGCATGGCAAGATTGCACTCGAGTGCATTGTGAAATGCGCTCAATCGCAAGGACAGAATACATTGTACCACTAAATTAACTAAAGAAAGAAAAAAAGTTAAAAGTAATGAAGAACAAAAACAAAAACAAAAATAAATAAAAATGTACCGTACTCAGTGGCCTCAGTACTACTGACCTCAATAAAGGCACTTGAGCTACACGTTTATTAAAGTCTGAACTGCTCAAACGCTTTCTATAGTAGTTTCAGTGCTACTTTCTTGGAAGGGAACACTTAAAGTCCACCTCACATGGCTCAAGTGCTCTTGGTGCTGCTGCATACTGGACAGACTGGAGTGCCAAATCTTTATCTCTTGTTAGCAATTTGATTTCAAGGTATGGCTTAACTCGGTGTCCATTTACCAGGAATGTCCGAGTGCTGTTAGAACCATGAACCTCCAAAGCACCATGGGCAAAGACTTTGGTGACCACATAAGGACCAGACCATCGGGACTTGAGCTTGCCTGGGAACAATCTTAATCGGGAATTATAGATCAATATCTTTTGTCCCACATGAAACTCTTTCCTCACTAGCTATTTATCATGATAGGCTTTGGTCCTTTCCTTGTAGAGCTTGGCGTTCTCATAGGCATCATGCCTTAATACTTCAGCTAATTCAAATGCAGCTTTCTCTTCTCTTTCGCTTGTTTCATGTCAAAATTGAACTGCTTGATGGCCCAATATGCTCGATGCTCTAACTCCACCGATGATGACACACTTTCCCAAAAACTAATCGGTATTGAGACATATCAATTGGTGTCTTGTAAGCTGTCCTATATGCCCATAGAGCATCATTCAGGTGCAAAGACCAATCCTTCCTACTACGATTCACGTTGCTCTCCAGGATGCCTTTTATCTCTAGATTACTTATCTCCACTTGGCCACTGGTTTAAGGATGGTATGGAGTGCTAACTTTATGGGTGATCCCATATTTCTTGATCAAAGCAGCAAAAGATTGATTATGGAGTGGCTTCCTCCATCACTGATTATTGCTCTATGAGTCCCAAACCGAGTAAAGATGTTATCTTGTAAAAACTTGACAACCACTTTGTGATCATTAGTCTTTGAGGGGGACAGTCTCAACCCATTTGGACACATAATCCACACCCATAAGAATATATAAATAACCATATGAGTTAGGAAATGGACCTATGAAATCAATACCCCAGACGTTAAAAAGCTCTACTATATGAATATTTTGCAAGGGCATCTGATTTCGGGATGAGATAGTACCTGTCCTCTAGCATCTATCACATTAGCTGCAAAATAAAAAGGAATCCTTAAATAAATTAGGCCAATAAAAACCGGATTGTAATACCTTAAGATTTATTCTCTTGGCCCCAAAGTGTCCTCCATAAGCAAACTGATGGCAATGTTGCAATAAGCTCAAATGCTCATCCTCTAAGACACACCTTCTGATGATTTGATCAGGGTAGAACTTGAATAGGTAGGGGTCATCCCAATGGTCATGTCGAGATATAGATATCAACCACTTCCTTTCTTGACTAGATATACCTAGAGGAAAAACCTTAGCAGTTATATAATTTACAATATCGGCATACCATGGAAGTGTTACCTCTAATGCGAACAATTGTTCATCAGGGAAATTCTCATTCAAAGGTAGCTCATTTGTGTCATCCTCATGAGGTAGCCTGGATAGGTGATCTACATCCACATTTTCACTGCCCTTCTTGTCTTTAATCTCTAAGTCAAACTCTTGCAATAGGAGTACCCATCTGATCAACCTAGGCTTTGTATCTTTCTTAGCAAATAAATATCTCAAAGCAGCATGATCAGTAAATAAAATAACCTTAGAGCCAACGAGGTATGATCTAAACTTCTCCAAAGAAAAAATGACAGCTAACAATTCTTTCTCAGTAGTAGAATAATTTAGCTGAGCATCATTCAAAGTTCTAAAGCATAATAGATAGCATGAGGTACCTTATTTATTCTTTGGCCCAAGACAACTCACAAGGCGAAGTCATTGGCATCACATATTAACTCAAATGGAAGACTTCAATCAGGTGCCATCATTATTAGTGTGGAGGCGAGTAAGTTCTTTAATGTGTTAAAAGCTTCCATACAATCATCATTCCATTCAAACTTGGTATCTTTAGCCAACAGTGCACAAAGAGGTCTAGAGGTCTTAGAAAAGTCCTTGATAAATCGTCTATAGAATCCAACATGTCCAAGAAAACTTCTAACACCCTTGAATGTTAGAGGAGGATATAATTTTGAAATGATGTTGATCTTATCCTTGTCCACCTCAATACCCTTGTTGGAAATGGAATGACCCAACACAATGCCTTGTTGAACCATAAAGTGACATTTTTCCCAATTTAACACTAAGTTGCATTCTTCATATCTCTTGAGGACACTCTTCAGATGATTGAGGTATTTATCAAAATTAGAACCAAAAACACTAAAGTCATCCATAAATACCTTAATGAATTTTTCCACCATGTCGAAAAAAATGCTCATCATACATCTTTGAAAGGTGGTTGGTGCATTGCATAGTCCGAATGGCATCCTTCTATAAGTAAATGTGCCGAAAGGGCATGTGAAGGTGGTTTTTTCTTGGTCCTCTGGTGCTATGGCAATTTGGTTGTAACCACTATACCCATCCAAGAAGCAGTAGTAGTTATGGCCAGCTAATCTCTCTAACATCTGATCAATGAAGGGCTAGGGAAAGTGATCTTTTCTGGTCATCTTATTTAGTCTTCTGTAATCAATGTAGACCCTCTATCCAATGGTTATTCTTATAGGTATTAGCTCCTTATCTTCATTTTTCACCACTATGATCCCACTTTTTTCAGAACAACTTGGACTGAACTTACCCATTTACTAATTGAGATGAGGTAGATAATGCCAACATCCAATAGTTTCAATACCTCTGCCTTGACTACCTCTTTCATGTGTAGGTTGAGTCTTCTTTGAGCATCCCAGGTGGGTTTTGCTTTATCTTAAAGGTAGATATGATGAATGCACTTGGCTGGACTTATCCCCTTGATATCAGCAATGGTCCATCTGATAGTAGTTCTGTGCTGTCTAAGAACTCTCAACAGTTTTTCTTCTTCCCCAACACTTTGATTGGCAGCAATAATCACAGGTAATGTCTTATTCTCTCCCAGATAAGCATAAGTTAAGTGCTTTGGCAACTACTTCAATTTCAAGTTTGGTGCCTGGATAATAGAAGGGGGAATAGTAGTATTAGTAGGCACAAAAGGTTCAAATGGAGGGGTATACTTACATGGATGTTTTGGAGAGGCCTCAAAGAGATGCACAGATTTAATGATGTCATCAGTAACATCTTCAGGTTCTGGCTCCATATCCGATCTTGTGAAACTATGGGTAAGGGTGGTCTCCAATGGATCAATGTGATAGACCTGAAAAATTTGCACAACAATACTTTGCATCATACATACATTAAAACATTCTGTATCATCTTGGGGTAATTTTAATGCATCAAATATTTTGAATTCTATTTTCTCACTATTTACCTTCATACTTACGATACCTTTTTTCACACAAATTTTTGTATCAGTAATTCTCATAAAGGGTCTTCCTAAGATGATTGGCAGAGGTAAGGGCATAGGGCATTCTTCCATATCTAATACAATAAAATCAGCAGGTAAAATAAAATCACCTACCTTTACCAAGACATCCTCAAGAATACTTTTTGGTCTTTTGATGCTTCTACCTACCAATTGCAAGGTGATGGAAGTTGGTTGAAGCTCCTCCAAACCTAGTGTTTCAAATACCGTGTATGGCAGCAAATTAACACTGCTCCAAAATCCAGTAATACACGCTCAAAAAGCTGGTCACCTATCCTGCAAGGAATGGTAAAACTACCTGGATCTTTTAGCTTTGGTGGTAGTTTTCTTAACAATACCCCACTTACCTCTTCAGTTAAAGCCACTATTTCATGCTCCTGAAACTTCCTCATATGAGTGCAATAATCTTTCAAAAGTTTAGCATAAATAAGTATTTGTTGAATTGCATCTAATAAGAGAATGTTTATCTCTACTTTTCGCAAAGTTTCAAAAATATCAAGCAATTTATTTTTTTTCTTTGGCTTTACTAACCTTTAAGGGAAGGGTGGTGCATTCACCTTCTCCATTTCACTTACCTTTGTTGTAAATGGTTTCTCTGGAGATGCTTGTGTAGGCTCATCAGTTCCTATGATCTTACCATTTTTTAGAGTTGTAACAGCCTTTAGTTGCTAGTGTCCTCCTGGATTAGGTAGTGTTTGGGCTGAGAGTTCACCTTGCTTTCTTACACTGAGCTCTTTAGCCAATTGCCCCACTTGTACTTCTAGCCTTTGAATCGCTTGCTCATGCTTTGCAGTGGTTTGTTTTTGTTCAGTCCAAAATTGACTTTCATCTACCATGAACTGATCTTGTGAAGTCATCAACTGTTGTTGTTGAGTTGCTAATTTCCTTACAAGACTCTCTAGGTCACTCTTCTTTGATTCTGGAACTGATTGGGTTGCTGGTTAGGAATTCCTTTGTTGCCCTTGAAGGTTCAGGGCATTCTGATTGTTTGTCCATGAGAAGTTGGGGTGGTTTCACCATCCAGGATTGTAGGTATTTGCATATGGATTGTTCTTAGGCGAATAGTTGTTTGGTCCCACATAGTTTGCTTGCTCTAGATATGCAGATGAATACAAAGGGCAAGTTTCAGTAGTATGATCAAAATGAGAACATATAGCACATACCTGGAGTTATGTAGCTTGTGGACTAGGTGAGATGTTCTGAGCAGTCATGGCTTTAACAAGCAGATCCAGCTTCCTCTCTACAGCAGCCATATGATTAGAAGATCCACCATTCAAGGTCACCTCATACATACCTTTGCTCTTAACTCCTTGTCTACCTCTGGATGAGAATTGTTGGGTGTGCTCACTTAATGTCTCAAAAAGCTCAATGGCTTCTTCACTGCTCTTTTCCATCAGTACACCTCCATAACTTGAATCCACTATACCTTTATTTATATCACTCAGACCTTCATAGAAGGCTTGTACCAGCTCATCTTGAGGTAGATTATGATGTGGACACTTGAGAAGCAGCTCATTGAAGTGTCCCCATGCTTTAAAGAATAGGTCACCATCCTTTTATTGGAATGATTGTATCTCTTTCCTCATTTGTCTTGTCTTTTGTGCTGGGAAAAAACTTCTTTAGGAACCTACTGGATAGCTCTTTCCAAGTATGGATAGACACTGCAGGAAATGAATTATACCACAACTTAGTATTATCTTTTAATGAAAACGGAAAAAGAATTAACCTGATTCCCTCTTAATCTAGGCCCCGGATGTGCTAGAATTTGCAGAGATCAAAGAATTCTTGAAGATACAAGTGTGGATCCTCAGCAGGTGTACCCCTGAAATGAGTCAACGCACTGAGTATCTATAGGGATATGTAATAATTGCCTTCCGCCTCAGGTTGATAAGCAATGCAGGAGAGTTGATTGAGGTTCAGTGGGATGAAGGATTGCTTCATGGGTCTTCACTCTGGGGGTGGTTGGTTGTCAAGTTGTTCCACCATTAGTGCTTCTCCCTCGAATTCTTCTTCTTCCTCCTCAATGTTAGGCCTTTGTCATATGATATGCTCAATCTCTATATCGAGTGGAATGATGGTTGGATTCCTGGATCGAAGCCCTTACTTGAATCAGCTACAACTCTTCAATGCAACAGCTTCAGTACTGCTGCTCGGGTAGTTTTTGGACCTTTTGTGCTCGATCGCACCAAGCACTGCGCTCAATCGCAATGCCAGAAATTACTCTGCTGCAAACTTGAAACAAAAAAACAGAAAACAACAAAAACGAAGAAATAAATTAGACATTTGATGAAACAAAATAAAACATAACAGAAAAATAAAACTAAACGAAAAATAATTCTAAACAGAAATTTAGCACAATCCCCGGCAACGGTGCCAAAAACTTGTTGTGTAAAAATCTACTTAAATTAATAAGAAAATATTTGAATAGTTTTACTTGCAAGTGCACAAGGTCAACATAGCAATATAGTGTGCAAAAGCGAGATCATCTCCACAGGGATTGGTAAATGTTGCTTTAGAATTAGTTTCGCTATATAATACGATAGAAATAATAATTGAGTTTGAATTAATAATGATAAAAGTGTAGGGCTTTGATATCCACCTTTAATCATATTTTCCCAATAAAACAGTGTGTCGATGCTTTAGTCACATTATGAATACCTAATGTTCTCAACCTAAGGGCATGGTGTATACTCCTTAAGTTATTGATTTCCCTAAGTAACAAGTTAGGCATGGTGTATACTCTAACTCTTTTCTTTCTTAAAGGATTCAGCATGGTGTATACTAAGTTGTTCTTTAAAAGAGCCTAATATTTGTTGAAATCGACAAACACACGAGACTTAGGGCATGTTATTTACTCCCAGTTTCCCATGTTGATTAACCCAAGAATCTGGCGTGGATTTCTTTTGTTACTATTGTTAAACCCAAGACTCGGTCATTCAAATTAATCTAACTAGCTAGTCCATACCACATGCATATGCTGATCAGGCAAACACATATGAGGAATTCAATAAAACATGCATTAATCAAGTTAAGCATCATAACACAGCTATCGCAAAGGCAACAATATTCATGTATGATAGGTGCTTAAATATTCATATTTAAGCCCCTTTATTTACATTTGTTAAGTCCTTAGTAATGTTAATTAAGTCCATTTTACTTCATTTTTGTGTTTCACATGTTTTTATAGGGTCTTGGAATCAAAGAAGCATTTTTGGCACCTGAAGGAAGAATTCTGGAAATCCTGGAACAGCTGCTGATTAAAGTGCGATCGAGCGCATTATTGGGTGCGATCGAGCGCATCAGCGCTCGTGCGCACACAAAGAAGGATCGAGCGTAGCTTGCAATCGAGCGCACAACGACTGCGATCGAGCGCACATATACAGTCGTGAACAGTAAAACAGCAGAACCAGTTTTGGAAATAGAGGAGGTTTTACGTTTTAGGAAGTTTAGGGTTTCCATAGTCCTATAGGGTTATTCAAACCCTATAAATATACCTGTAAACGCACACAAAAGACATCCCTTCTTTCAAACCCTATAAACACACACAAAACACACACCTCATGCTATTTACTATGCTTCTAGAGCTTTAAATGATGCTCAGCTTAACTATTCTACTACTGAAAAAGAATTATTAGCTGTTATTTTTTGCTTTAGAGAAGTTTAGATCATATCTTATTGGTTCTAAGGTTTTTGTATTAACTGACCATGCTACTTTGAGATATCTATTTTCTAAGAAAGATGCAAAGCCTAAGTTAATCAAATGGGTACTCCTATTACAAGAATTTGATTTGGAGATCAAAGACAAGAAAGGCAGTGAGAATGTAGTTGCAGATCATTTGTCAAGGCTACCCTATGAGAATGACGATAATGAGTTGCCTTTGAATGAGAACTTCCCTTATGAACAATTGTTCGCACTAGAGGTAAAACTTCCATGGTATGCTGATATAGTAAATTATCTAACTGCTAAGGTTTTTCCCCCAGGCATGACCACACAAGAAAAGAAGCGGTTGATATCTCTGTCAAGACACTGCCATTGGGATGATCCTTACCTATTCAAATTCTGCCCCGATCAAATCATCAGACGATGTATTCCAGAAGAGAAGCACTTGAGCTTATTACAACACTACCATCAGTTTGCTTGTGGAGGACATTTTGGGGCAAAAAGAACAGCTCTTAAGGTACTACAATCTGGTTTTTATTGGCCTAATCTGTTTAAAGATGCTTTCTTCTTTTGCAGCTTATGTGATAGATGCCAGTGGACAGGTAACATCTCTTCCCGAAATCAGATGCCCCTACAGAATATTCATATCGTAGAACTTTTTGATGTATGGGGCATTTATTTCATGGGTCCATTTCCTAACTCCTTTGGTTATTTATATATTCTTGTGGGTGTGGATTATGTGTACAAATGGGTCGAGGTTGTCCCCTCAAAAACTAATGATCACAAAGTAGTTGTAAAGTTTCTACAGGCTAACATCTTTACGCGATTTGGGACTCCAAAAGCAATTATCAGTGATGGGGGCAGCCACTTTCATCATCACTCTTTTGCCGAACTACTCCGGAAATATGGGATCACTCATAAAGTTGGCACCCCCTATCATCCTCAAACAAGTGGCCAAGTGCAGATAAGTAACCGTGAGATCAAAGGCATCCTAGAGAGGACTGTGAAACCTAATCGGAAATATTGGTTTTTGCGACTAAACGATGTTCTATGGGCATATCGGACAGCTTATAAGACTTCAATTGGCATGTCTCCATACCGCTTAGTTTTGGGAAAGCATGCCATCTTCCGGTAGAATTAGAGTATCGAGCATATTGGGCCATAAAGCAGTTCAATTTTGACATGAAACAAGCGGGTGAGAAGAGGAAGCTACATCTAAATGAGCTAGAGGAATTAAGATATGATGCCTATGAGAATGCCAAGTTGTACAAAGAACGGACAAAAGCTTATCATGACAAACAACTAGTGAGGAAAGAGTTCCATGTGGGATAAAAGGTATTGCTATATGACTCAAGATTAAAACTATTCCCAGGTAAGCTCAAGTCCCAATGGTATGGTCCTTACATGGTCACCAAGGTCTTCCCTCATGGTGCTTTAGAGGTCCGTAGTCCCAATGGAAATCAGTCCTTTACGATAAATGGACACAGAGCCAAGCTATACCTCGATATTAACTTACCTTCGAGAGATGAAGACTTGGCATTTAAATCTGTACAGTATAGTGCTTGAGCAATTCATATTCGATTACCCATACAGCTCAAGCATCTTTCTTGAGGTTAGTGGTACTGAGGCCATTAACGCATGGTAAGGTTGTATTATTCTTGCTTTATCATTCCAGCCTTGGTAAGTTTTTATTTT
This sequence comes from Bretschneidera sinensis, assembly GCA_023935145.1. NCBI lineage: Eukaryota > Viridiplantae > Streptophyta > Magnoliopsida > Brassicales > Akaniaceae > Bretschneidera > Bretschneidera sinensis. The sequence continues at coordinate 43,629,533 of CM043701.1, forward strand.
TGTCCATGCATACTGCTTGCGATCGAGCGCACCATTCAATGCGCTCGAGTGCAAGAGTGCGATCGAGCGCGCTTTAGTGTCATCGAGCGCACTCGTGGAAGACAGTCACGTGATGGACTTAAACACTTCACTCTTCACCTCACTCACTCACCCTCACTTCACTTTTCACTCACACCCTCTCACTCGCACTCTCCCATTTACAAACCACCACTCTCACACTCTCGAATCCAACATCACTACACCCTATCACCACCATCACCAACCATCACCCATCACCACCATCCAGCACTGCCACGTCCCCCTCCCCATTACACATCCCCTCCATACACAAGGTATCCGTTTTGATCACACACATGGATTTTAATATTTTATTTACACTTTCAGTATATATATGTGTTATCTTGTGTATGATTGGGTGCTATTATGTTTACAGGAGGTTAGGAAAACACTCGAATCCACAAAACCATAGCTTGGTCTTCTGTTGCCCACAAGCTGTTCGAGCAAAAGTCTGACCATGTGCGATTGAGCGCACGACATTTACGATCAAGCGCAGAGTCTAGTGTGCAATCAAGCGCACATATTTGAGATCTATCGCAATGTTGACAGCAACTAGAATCCACATGTCAAAACACTCCAATTCCACCTCCCATGCCTCGAGAAGCCGTGCCCAGTCATCCCGGCCAAGCTTCGAGCAGAGAGAGCTCTTATTTGAGACCACTTTCACCATCGATGAAGTCTTCAAGCACATGGATGCCACTCAATAGGAGGTCCAAGCATTTAAACACTGGGGGTTGAAGAGACTTTTTAAACTAGTCTGCTCGACTGCTTACACCCAACTGGTAGTCCAGTTCTATGAGAGCCTGTCTTTTGACTGCAGCAGACCGGGAGTATTGACTTCCTCAGTCCAGGGTACATCCATCGAGGTGACTAGTGCCGACATAGCCGCTGCTTTTCATTGTTGTGATGAGTCCTCTCTGGAGGACACCGATATCGAGGAGCAACCGGACTCTTTTGACCTGTCCACGATTATTTAGGACATATACGTTGGGCAGTACGCCGATAGACACAACAACGCAGTAAGCCGATCAAAGTTGCCTCCACGGCTTTGGCTCGTGGACACCATCCTCCAGTGTAATGTGTGTCCATTGGGGCACAAGGCACAGAGGAGAGACCAGTTTCTATAGACATTGTATTCCTTCCACAGAGGCCACTGGTACTCTCTCCCAGCTGTTATGAGGAGCCAGCTGCATAAATTTTGGGATCATGTCTATGGCCGTCAGACCACCACGTCCAATGCATGGGGACTCTCATTCCCATTCCTACTCTCGTACATCTTCAAGAAGAAAGGGATTAAGGGGACCACCAGCGACGGACCAGTGCGAGAGCACCCCTTCTTAGGGAAGGCTCAGTGGACACATAGCCTCTCGCACATGCCTCGAGGACTCCCAGTCCCTGCACTTGCAATTGAGAGGGTTGAGGAGGATCATATGGAGATAGAGACCCCTGTAGTTAGCCCATTTCAAGAGGAGGACCATCCAGACATAGGACCCATAGAGTCCCAGCACTTTCTCGCTGAGTTGTCCTCCTTCCGAGGTGAGGTCTCTGCAGCCACATCACTCATGCACTAGCGCATATATGGTTTGGAGGCACGGTTTGCACGATAGGAGGCGAAACTACAGGACATTCTTGATTGCCTACCTCCAGCGCCCGGTACCTCTTCGATTGCACCACCCAACTATCAGCAGTGAGAGGATACCCCGTCTGGCTGAAGACGTTAAACTTAGCGCTCATGGGAGGTACCCCCAAGCATATCATTTTTTATATTTTATTTTCTTGTTAGTATTTACTTTTCTATATCTGTCTATTATTACTTGTTTTCTAGTTTATGTTTGTTTTTCTTTTTCAAGGACATAGTCATTGCAACCAAGTTCAAGTTTGGGGGCGTGCTACGAGCCATGCCAACCATTGAGTTCTACATCTCCCAGGTCAGATCTTTCCATGCTTCTCACACATTGGGGACAATGTGCGATTTAAGTTTGGGAGTATGGGGACACACTCACACACACACTATGTCCATTTTTTTTTATAGATAAATGCATGGTCATTCTGTTCCAAAACTTTTTGGTGATCTAAACAAACAATATGATTTGACTTCATAAGTGAGCTTAACACCTTGAACATATAGGCCAATAATTAAGTTTTGAACCTAGATCACTTACTTTAAGGCATTTAAGGATTCACAAGTTTGACCTAAACTAACACGAGCACATTAGCACATAGTTGTGTAGGGTATGACATGTAATTTTGATTTGTATGTTTCTTTTGCTTGACTGTGAACCAGATGACCTATTAGATTAACACTTTGGCATAAGAAAATAGAAAAAGATTGTTATTGCTCAAAAAGAAAAAATAAATGCTCCTAATGATCGTTAAACAAACTTCCCACTGAGTAATTGGCCCTTTTGCCTCAGTAAGCAGTTAGTGTCACGTCAAAAAGTGAAAAATTTTTGCTCACAATGATCATTAAAAAGAACTTTTCACTGAGTAACTGGCCTTCTTGCCTCAATAAGCAGTGAGTGTCACGTCAAAAGGTGGAAAATTTTGATTGGTAGCATTAAGACCAGTTAGTTTCGTACCCTTTTTGACTCGAGTTAATAAGTCCTTAGAGATGTCTTTACACCTAATGCCCTAAGATCATCTGGTTTGGGAGTCATTGGCTAAAAGCTCGCTACATGAGTCAAATAGAAAGCTTAAGGGAACTAAGCTTGGCAAATGTCTCACAAATAAAAGAAGAAAAAGAAAAACTATGCCATCTTTGTTGATTCTAATAGGAAATTTGTTGAATCTTGAGTCATCGAAACACTACACATTAGAACTACTTGGAAACCTAATCTTTTATGTGCTAGTTCACCACACACTAAAGTCAAACTGGTGATGTCTTAAACTACCTCATGAAAGTGATATGCGTTCAAAACTCTTATTCATTGCAAAGATGTGTTTATATTTGTTAAGCTTGCTCATGAATGCACATCAAAGTTTTGTGTGAGACCTAAACTTTTGTGGACACTATGAATATTGGATTTATCTGTGTGTTTTTATTTTTCATTTTAGTCTTTAGTTTTGTATTGCTAAGGGACTAGCAATATGTAAGTTTGGGGGTGTGATAAGTGCTTAAATATTCATATTTAAGCCCCTTTATTTACATTTGTTAAGTCTTTAGTAATGTTAATTCAGTCCATTTTACTTCATTTCTGTGTTTCACATGTTTTTATAGGGTCTTGGAATTAGAGAAGCATTTTTGACACCTGAAGGAAGAATTTTGGAAATTCTGGAGCAGCTGCTGATTAAAGTGCGATCGAGCGCACTATTGGGTGCGATTGAGCGCATCAGCGCTCGTGCGCACACAAAAAAGGATCGAGCGCAGGCTTGCGATCGAGTGCACAACGACTGCGATCGAGCGCACATGTACAGTCGTGAACAGTAAAATGACAGAACCAGTTTTGGAAATAGAGGAGGTTTTACGTTTTAGGAAGTTTAGAGTTTCCAGAGTCTTCTAGGGTTATTCAAACCCTATAAATACACTTGTAAACATACACAAAAGACATCCCTTCTTTTATCTTTTGCTTAGCTCGGAGTTGTAAGCTTGGAGAGGATTGACAACCCATCTCCACAGTATTCTTCGGGTTTTATATTTTATGTTTAGTTTATGTTATAATGCTTATCTTAGACAGCATGTGTAACTAACTCTTAATAGGGCTCAATTAAAGCCCTAGTTATGTTTTCCCATATATACATTCATTAATTATCTTTGCAATAGCCTTGATTATGATGTTTAACTTGATTAATACCTGTGTTTATTTAAATTTCTCATATGTATATGTCTGATCAATATGTGCATGTGGTATGGACTTGTTAGTTAGATCAATTTGCATGACCGAGTCCTGGGTCTGACATTAGTAACAAAAGATATCCACACCAAATTCTTGGGTTAATCAACATGAGAAACCAGGAGTAGATACCATACCCTAGGTCCTATGTGGTTGTCGATTTCCATAGGTCCTATGCTCTCTTAAGGAACAGCTCAGTAGATACCATGCTGAATCCCTTAAGAAAGAAAAAAGTTAGAGTAAATACCATGCCTAACTCGTTGCTTAGGGAAATCAATAGCTTAAGGAGTAGTTACCATGCCCTTAGGTTGACAACCATTAGGTATTCATAGTAGGTCTAGAGCATTGGCATATTATTCATTGGGAAATTATGACTAGTGGTGGATATCAAAGCCCTATGTTCTCATTATTATTAATTCACATTCAACAGTTATTTTGATCTTCTTTTATTAAGAAACTGATTCTAAAACAAAATTCACCAATCTTTGTGGAAATGATCTCGCACTTGCATACTATGCTACTATTGATCTTGTGCACTTGTGAGTAAAGCTGTGTGATTATTTGCTTATTTATTTAGGTAGATAAACGCACAACAATGTATGGAAAAACATAATCATGGCTTCAATCGAGCTCTATAAAAGTTTAGTTACACATCAGTTTCATGTTAAACATCTTCATAAAACAAAATAAAGAAAAAAAGAAACCCGAAAATACTTCCTAGATGAGTCACCAATTCGTCTCCAAAATCTCTCTCTCCGAGGAGCTCCCTCTTTTTATGTTTACAAGCCTATTTATAGGGTTTAGAGACATCTAGAAACCCTAACTCGTAAAATAAAACCCTACCCCTACTTTCCAAAATAGGTTCTACCGTTTTACTATTCATTGATACACGTGTGTGCTCGATCACAGACTGCTGCGCTCAAGCACAAGTGCGCTCGAGCCTTCTTCTTGGGCTTGGGCGCTTGAGCGCTATTGTGCTTGATCGCAATCCTCTGTGCTCGATCGCACTAAGCAGTGACCAGTTCTTCTAGATTTGTGCTCTAAACCAGGTAATGCTCCATTTTCTTCAAAACCTAGAAAAACACAGAAAAAAATAAAATAGCATGAAATAACATAACTAAGGGCTTAACAAATGTAAATTAAGGGGCTTAAATACAAATATTTAAGCACTTATCAGACGCGGGGGTCGAACCGACCCGATCAATGTTACCCTAAACATAAATATTTAGAAAGTAATAGAATAACACTCTTAGAATATAGAAAAACAGAAGAAGAATTTGAAAGTTGTGTGCTTTATGCTCTTGAAAATATTGGTATTTATAGGCATAAATGAGCCTAAGAATTTGATTCAAAATTTAAAATTGAAATAATTGAAAAGTTTGTAACTCTCATTTTATTGAGATTAATCACAAATTTGTAACTTTAAATTTATTGGCTATATTAAAATAGTGAAATAATGACTATTGAAAAGTCATTTGATAGTTACAAAAAGTGTAACTCCTAATTTGATTATTATATAAAAAAGCCATTTGAATGTCATGAATAATTGTGAGGAATTTAATATCTTTTCTAATAATCCCCCACAAGTTTTAAAATTTCGAAACTAAAAATAAAGAAAACAAAAAAAAATAAAATATAGAAAGTATATAGGGCAACTCTAGTACAATGCAATAGGTGCAGAAGTCCTCAGGACTTGAGCCTACACTTAGTGTTGAAAATATTCATTTTAGGGAGTTGTAATGGATTATGTCTTGAATTAAGTCCCTTGATTAGACTTCAACAAGTCAATACACAGTACTTGATATAGGGTCAAGTTCACAGTTTAGCGCTATTAATGGCTATACGCTCTTATCTTGATTCTCATGAGAGTCTCTAGGAAATATCCTAATCTCATAGTCGCGACCTCACAACAACTCTCACTTAGGCAAGCCTTCATGGGTACATGTGACAAGTACCTCACAAAAATACTTGCCTCAGTCTCATTAATGATAAATACAAATCTTGAACATCACACCAATAAGCACTATCACCTTAGGGATGGGAAGGAGATGCTCTCATGGAGAATGCTCCTCAAAAGTAGTGCTAAAATGAGTCATGCGTTGCAGGTTGTTTCTACCCATTGAACCTTCTTCATGGGATCTCCAATCACAAAGGTTAGGTTACCCCTATTAGTGACTCCCTGTGGGCTATATTCCTTTTTATATCTCACAAACTCTAGAGATATAACACTTCTGCTCAACAATCCTCAAACTGACTTATATCTCACTTGAATATGTTTGCTCACCTTTTTATTAGAATGATATTTTCATATAAGATATCTATCACAACTTTACAATAAAAATGTATATGCATGGACGGCACAAGTATTTTCGCAATAGGAATATCCATTAATAGATTTTTTTAACCACTCAGGCTCTATACAAGTTGTATCTAGAGCTATTATCTCAACCTCAATAATACTTCCATTAGATTTCAATTTTTCCTTGAAAACCCACTTACAACCTATATGCTTACTCCAGAGAGATAAGTTTGATAAAACCCAAGTATTCTCCTATATTATTAATTTAAATTCATTATCAATAGCTTCCTTCTAGAAAGGTGCATCTCCATAATTCTTTTCAATTCTAGCCCTCTTATTTCTTTTAGGTTCAAAAAAAGTTTCAGATTTATTTCCTCGGGATGAACTAGAAAGCATGTCCTCATTTAATTAAACGTTAGAAGATTGAACAATCATCTTAATTTTAAAATGAAAGACATCCTCAGAATAATTTTCATCTCTAGCTTCTATTATTGTGTTATTTGATATTTTACTTATTTTAGAGTTTATCACTAAGAACTTGTTTGTATTACTATTTTGAGCATAACCTATAAAAACAACATATATTGTTTTTGGTCTTATTTTCTTTCTATTTGGTTCAGGTATGGTTATCTTAGCTAGATACCCCCACACTTTTAGAATATCAAATCTTAGACATCAATTTTTTCATATTTTAAAAGGATTTTTCTCATTATTTTTAGAGATTACTCGATTTGATATATAACAAGATGTTACGATAGCTTATCCCTCCCCCTGCCCTGTCCCGCCCCCCCACAAACTCTCGAGTACACTAGAACTTAGTAACATAATTATTTCCCAATAAAAACATTATTTCTACTTACTACAACCCTATTGAGTTCTTAAGCGTCTCACTCTATATCAGCAAGTACCCTGATACCTATATCTATATGTGTATGTAAATATTTGTTCATATTTTTGTTAGTGGAATTTTTTTATTTGATTCACTTATTTTCTTAAGGTTATTTCTTTCTTTCTTTTCTTCTACAAAAGCTTTATATCAGTCACCAATCGAACTTTGACTGATAGATTCAAACGTAAAATCTCTCTTACTTTTAATTTATATAAGTTTTGTTCCAATTTAGTTTCTACCTTAGGTTTTTGGATCATTGTAATCTATTTAGTTCTTAAAAAATATGGTACTATCATTCGCACTATATATTTTGAATGGTCATAAAGAAATTCAAATACGTCCAAGCTCTATGCCTCAACTTCAATTAAATGGACTAATATTTTTTTTATTGTCATTAAATGTTTATAATGTTTACAACAATTCATTATAGTGATTATTATATTGATACAATTTTGGTCTTCATGTATGTAAAGTTTATTGACTTAATTATATAACGTTTACAATAATATTTTCATTTATAACGTAATAATGATTTGTTTTTTCTTAATATAACATTTACAGCATTAACGAAATGATACTTCAAGTCATACTTAATATGTATATATGGGACTATAATAAATACATAAATAATGTAATAATAATTTATTGTTAGAGACATATAAATCAGTGGCAAGTAAATCAGAATCACTGAATCAACACTAACCAGCGAAAGAGCATAGGGTTTGACAACATTCCCAAGTGAATGGAGACAATATTTTTTTGTTATTTTATTATAACAATGTAATGGTTTGGTGCTGTAATGTTGAAATTTATTTCTTATTTCAAAGTTGTGTTTAGTGTAAATGTCTTATATATAATGAATATATATGTTTTGTACTTGAATTTCTTTTGTTCTTTCTAAACTAAAAGTTCAATCTATCCCTATAATCATTCTTTTAATAACAACAATTCACACAAACAAGCATATATATTTGAATCAAGGATTTACTTAAAAAAAACTATTGATATATAATACAAACAAAATTCTCATACATATATAAATAAATATATATAACACATTTAAAATTCCTATATATAAACATATTATAAAAAACTAAGTATCTAACACATGCAAAGCCTAGCTATGATACCACATGTTAATAATATTATAACAGCTTCAACTGTTGGAAATTTTTTATATAATTTGTGATAAAAACTAAACAAACAATTTCAGAATATATGTTTGTAGATATCAAAATAAATTAACATAACATGCACATATGATATCAAACAAAATAGTATAATAAAATAAAACTAGTAATTAAAATAGAAAATAGAAAGAGCTAACTTGTGAGTCGCGAAAAGCCACTATCCTAAAACCGTTATAGCCTCCCTACATGCGGGTACAAACGGCTAAGATCAACTCCAAAATAAAACCTAAGTGCTCGCAGCTTTGCCTCCTACAATGAGCATATCTACTGGGAAGCGGGGATGAATCGACCCGATCAATGTTGCCCAAAACATAAATATTTAGAAAGTAATAAAATAACATTCTTATAGTATAAAAAACAGGAAGAAGAATTTGAAAGTTGTGTGCTTTAGGCTCTTGAAAATCTTGGTATTTATAGGCACAAATGAGGTTAACAATTTAATTCAAAATTTAAAACAGAAATAATTACAAAGTTTGTAACTCTCAATTTATTAAGATTAATCACAAATTGGAAACTTTCATAACCAAATAATCACTATTGAAAGGTAATTTGATAGTTACAAAAATTGTAACTCTCAATTTGATTATTATATTAAAAAGTCGTTTGACTGCCATGAATAATTGCGAAGAATTTAAAAACTTTTCTAACAATCCCCCACAAGTTTTAAAATTTCAAAACTCAAAATAAATAAAGTAAAACAAAATAAAATATAAAAGGTATATAAGGCCAACTCTGGTAATATGCAATAGGTGCAAGAGTCTTCGGGACTTAGCCTACACTTAGTGTTGACAGTATTCATCTGATGGAGCCGTAATGGGCTATGCCTTAAATTAGATCCCTTGATCAAACTTCAACAAGTCACACACACCATACTTGATATAGGATCGAGTTCGTGAGTTAGTGCTATTAATGGCCATGCACTCTTATCTTGATTCTCATGAGAGTCTCTAGGTAATAGCCCAAATCTTATAATCACGGCCTTACGACAACTCTCACTTAGGTGAGCCTCCAAGGGTATGTGTGACAAGTACCCATGGAAATACCCCCATTGATCTCATTAATGGTAAATATCAATGCTGAATATCACACTAATAAGCACTATCACCTTAGGTATGGAAGAAGATGCTCCTAAAAAATAGTGCTAAAAATGAGTTATGCGCAACGAGTTATTTTTACCCATTGAATCTTTTTCATGGGATCTCCAATCACAAAGGTTGGGTTACCCTTGTTGGTGACTCCCTATGGGCTAAGCCCATCCCTTTCAATGTGTCAAGTATATCCCCATGGGTAGACCTTTAGTCAAGTTGTCAGTTATATTCCTTAATATCTCATAAACTCTAGAGATATAACACTTATGCTCAACAATCATCTAACTAACTTATATCTCACTTGAATATGTTTGTCCATCTTCTTTTTAGAATGAGATTTTCATATAAGATATCTATCACAACTTTATAATGTATGGAGGGTGCAAGCTTTTTAATAATAGGAATATCAATCAATAGTTTTTTTTTTTAACCACTTAGCCTCTATACAAGTTGTATCTAGAATTAATAACTTAGCCTCTATAGTACTTTTATAGATTTTAACTTTTCCTTGAAACCCTACTTATAACCTAAAACCTTACTCCTGAGAGGTAAGTATGATAAAACCCAAGTATTTTCTTGTATTATTGATTTAAATTCATTATCAATAACTTCCTTCTAGAAAGGTACATCTCCACAATTCTTTTCAATTCTAGCCTACTTACTTCTTTTAGGTTCAAAATAAGTTTTAGATTTATTTCCTAGGGATGAACTAGAGAAAGTAAGTCCTCAATTAATTCAACTTTAGAAGATTGAAGAATCATCTTAATTTTAAAAGGAAAGACCCCTCATAATATTTTGCATCTCTAGCTTCTATTATTGTGTTATTGGATGTTTCACTTATTTTAGAGTTTATCACTAAGAACCTGTTTACATTATTATTTTGAGCATAACCTATAAAAACAACATCTATTGTTTTGAGTCATATTTTCTTTCTCCTTGGTTCAGGTATAACTATCTTAAGTAGACACCCCCACACTTTTAGAATATCGAATCTTGGACGTCCATTTTTCCAGTTTTCAAAAGGAGTTTTCTCACTATTTTTAGAAGTTACTCGATTTAATATATAACAAAATGTTAGGATAGCTTCTCCTCCCCCCCCCCCCCCCTCCCAAAAACAAACTCACAGGTACACTAGAAATCAATTTTAATTGATTGACCTTGAATCATGAAGCTTGAAAAATCTATTGGTTGATTAACTTGAGTTTTAAAGATTATCATTTATAAATGCATGCTTATGAAAAACATGTTCTTATATCCCTTCCGTTGAACGAATAAGTTAAGGAGAAACTATATTCCGTATATGATAAAAAGGAAGAAATCATATGAGTTGAGTTATGAACTATTTAAGAACCAAACACATTGAGACAAGATATCACTTCATAAGAGATCATGCTCAAAAGGGTGATATTATATTAGAATTCATCCCTTCAGAGGACCAAATAGCTGACATTCTTACTAAGCCCTTGAACGAAGATAGCTTTAGCAAGATTAGAATATTAATGAGATTAACAAATTACGAAAATATGTATATTTGATTGCATCTACATTTCATCATACGCATATTTGACATCTAATGAATGAGTATTAACTCCCATTTGATATAGTTCTCACTCAAGATGGCATATATAAATCATTTCTTGCTAAAATTCCAAGTTGAAGCTTAAAATTTTATGTGTTGTGAAAGACCCAATCGATTAGTATATTGGTCCAGTCGACTGGTATCTCTCTGTCTAGTTACCCAGTCAACTAGTTAAGTCAATCCAGTCGACTAGTAACTCACTGCCCATTTAATACTCAAATCTTAATTGATTTTTGATGAAAAATATAAAGGAGAATAATAATAAGACATTTATGCTCATAACATATATTAAAGGAGAAAGTATGGTATAAATCTCTATCTCATACTCCTTTATTTTTTAAATATAAGTTTGGTAAACTCTCTTTGATTTGACATTGGATAAATTAAGTGATAAGCTTGATTTAGATTTGAGAATTATTTTTGAGTTATTTATTTATCAAGCATGAGTTAAATATGAAACTTTCTATTATATATGCTTGAGTTTAAAAATAATGATTATCTTTGCATTGAATTGATAATCATCTATTTATTGAATCCAACATACCCTGAAAATAATATTTGATTGATAATTGAAAATTATATTTCGATGCATATATTCAGGGGAAGTAACCTTTTTTAAGTACTTATAAATCTTTCCAATTTGAACATCTTTTTGAGTAGTTGATGAGCTCTTTGTCTTGATTATTCAATCAATCAACTACCAATAAGGCTTGTTAAGTTTTATCCAATTTTTTTCTCTTAAAAGTTAAAAATAATTACTTTAGACTTTTTGAAAGGAGGAGAAAATCTGATTTCTTGGTAAAATAGAAAACCTTTGGTAAAATTATTTTACTCAAATTAGTTTAAATACTTGATAAACTCTTTTTGATATGTTTTAAATTTGGATATTATATCTTGAGAATTCTATCTATTTTTGACCTATTGGTAAATCAAGCAATGAGTTCAAACTCTTGTCCTTTATTGATTAAGTGTAAGATACTCTAAACATTGAGGTTATTTTGAATTTTGAAGATTTATAATTATTTTAGATCATGTGGGGCTTGAATTCATTCTTTTGGGGGAAGTTGGCTACACTTATTTTATCTCTCTGTGTAAAAGGAAATATTGGAAAAATAAAGGAAACCTTGTCCTATTTTCTATAAAATTTTAGTACTTAAGTCTCTTTGAACTCAACTCTTTCAAAAGCTTTATATTTCTTGATATCTTGTAAAATTATTCTTTTCTCAATATGTTTCATCAAAATATTTTCAATAGCATATTTTGAGGGGGAGCCCTTATTTGAAATCCACCATTTTTTATGATGACAAAAAAGGGGAGAAAAATAAGAAAATTAGAGATCTTGTTAGACCTTATTCTTAACTTAACATATCATGAACTCATATGGAAAATACATTGATATATATGCATTTATTGAAGGAAGATTGAAATTGATATAAATTGCTTTGGAAAGTATTTCTATTGTGGTTGATTTTCTACAGGAGGTCAATAAACAGAAATACAAGGAGACTATGTCAAATTTTTTTGCAAAATTCTAATCCCTTCATTTATTTTCAATTTATCTTCTTTAATCTCTAATTAAGATTTTTGTCACCATCAAAAAGGGGGAGATTGTTGATCAAATGTCTATTGACCCTGAATGATTTTGATAGTGACAAAAATCTTAATTAAGCACTAATGAATATTATTTAAGTGCTACAGATTATTAATAGTGCTTATACATCAAAGAAGATCAAGATTGTAGAAATTGGTGAATCAAAGTTGATGATCTCAAAAGTCAATAAGCTCTCCAAAAGATCAAATTCAAGGAGAATAATTTAAATGCAACTTCAAAGACAAAAGGGATAAATTATAGGTTTGAATCCTAAAATACACTTTGTAAGCATTCCAGTTTTTAGGAGCTAATTAAATTTGTATTGCATTTTATTATATAGCCTTAATTAATTGAAGATATAAAATCTCCACGTGATTTTATTAAATGCAAATAAATTCTTTGGGCTTAATACTTAACATGCTCTAATTGAACTTAAGAAGAATTTATGTTGACATAGAAAATTATTTGAGCATTTGTAATACATATTTCTTCATATATCTTGCACACACATTATGCCTAAATTTGTAATATGTTTTGTCATAATCAAAATTTCTCAATCAAGAAATTGATTAAATTAATTTTGATGATAACAAAACACTTCTGAAGTGTTTAACTCATGTGTTTAACGTGCAAGAAAGTTTGATTCAATTAGGAGATTTTTTGGAACTCAAAAATCCAAAAAGAATAGAGAAATATGAAGAAAAGTTATGCTGAAAACATTGTTTATCCTGAAAATACTGTAGCAGCGCATAAAAACTCACCCAGTCGACTCGGTGAATAGTATCAGTCGATTGGGTGCTCGAAAAAGTCAGTTTTTGTATCAGTTATAAAGGTCAATCAACTGCCATAAGTGGACAGTCGACTGGGTGAGTTACAACAGCTATATTTTTTAATTTAAAATGCTATAAACTTGTCTCTAACAGCTCTATTTTGTCTCCAATGGCTAGAAGACTTCAAGACACTATAAATAGAGCCTCAAATGTCATATGGAAGATAAGAGAAACATTCTACAACAAAGGATTAAAGCAAAATCTTTATTCTCTTCTTTTTTAGCCAAAAACTCCATTATCAAGCTATAAGCTTCTGAGAGAGAAAATATTAAATTGCAATCTTCATTGAGAAATCTCTCTCTTGTTTGTTTGTTTCAAACTTTCCTTTCATTATCTTGTTAAAAGAGTTACTGTAACTCTTGTGAGAGTTTGTAAGTGAGCTAGTGAGTGTTGGGCATATACATTTGGGTAGAAAACTTAAGACTCTTATGAAAAAGGTTGAAGCAACACCCTTGAAGTTGCTTGTTTGTATTCAGTTTGAGTAATACCCATGAAGTTGCTTGTTTGTATTCGGTTTGAGCAACACCTGTGAAGTTGCTTGTTTTAGTGAAAGGCTTCAAGGAGGCTCCTTGAAGAGAGTGGACGTATGGTCGGAAGGAGTCCGATGTTGTTATTTGTCTAAGGTTCAAACAGGTCCAACCATGGTTTAAAAATGGTTAAAGTCCAAAACAAAGGTGGATTATCAAATTTCAGTAAGTTAGAAGACTGCACACATGTGTGTGCATCAATTTGGAGCAAGGGAAGGCCATGCGCACTAGTGTGCGCACTTCTGCACACAATCAGGGAAGTGTGCGCACAGTAGCAGCATCATCAGCACCATGGCATCCAGAATGATGTGTTGAAGGACTGCATTAGCGCCATGGCGCCTAGCACCAGCACCATGGCATCCAGAATGGTGTGCTGAAGGACCGGACTAGCGCCATGGCGCCCAGAAGGTGTGCAAAGGTGTTCTGCCCAGCACCATGGCGCCCCCTGTTGAGCGGCTAGGCGCCAGGCAAAGGGCTGCACACATGGACAGCCTATTTTAAGACCCTTTTAAGTGTGTGAATGCAAGGATAAAACACACAGGACTACTTGAAAAGTGATGAAGGGCTATGATTAAGTGGAGATCATGATCAAAGGGTGGAAATTGATTCACAAGAATGTCCAAGAATTAAGAGGCTATAAAAGGGGTTCTAAAGGCCTCATTTCTACAATAATATATAACACCTATACAAGAGAGATTTGTGACATTGTGAGATCATTGTAAACACTTAGAGAGAATTGTGTAAGAGTGACAAACACAAGAGGGACTCTTTGTAGTAAGGCTGGGTGTATAAGATAGAGAAGTCTAGAATAGTGAGAAGACATTGTTAGTTCTCATCTTCTTCCTTCTCTTCTTGTTTCTTCAAGAACTTGGATTCTTGAAAGGGATTGTTGTAACTTTTTAAGAACCATTGAGATAGTGCAGAGAGTTCAGAGGAACTCACGGGGATGTAGGCACATTACCGAACCTCGACAACAAATTGCTTGTCTTCTTTCTTTCTTTGATTTTCTGTTCTTGTGTTTGATTGCTGTTTTCTTTCTACAAGTCATTCAAGACTTGGGTGTTTAAAAGATCACCACCTGGGCATCTTGTAAGAACTATGGACACCACATATCTCCACATTGGTATGATATTGTCCACTTTGGGCCTAAGCCCTCATGTATTTGCTCTTAGGTTTTTATCCCAAAAGGCCTCATACCAATGGAGATATTTGTCCATCCTTATATACCTATGATCCTCTCCACTTCTAGCCAATGTGGGACTTTGGTCGAATACCTAACAATCCTTCCCTCGAACAAAGGACCACCGAGCCTCCCCTCAAACGATCATCCATCCGTCCACTCTCTACCAACTAGGATTCACCACTCCACTGCATTGGAGCACACGCCTTACATGGAGCACCACCTGCCTCGAGAGCTTGCTCTATCCCAGGTCAACTCTTCTTCACCGTGTTAGGACCAGGACACGTCCATGAAGAATCTGGAGCACACCACCTGTCTAACCGAGCTCATCCACGGATCTCATCATGATCTAACCTGGGCCCACCACCTTCGTTCAGTATTCTGAGGATTCATCCACATGGCTAACTCCGGGGCATGGCTCTGATACCACTTGTAAGGACTATGGACACCACATATCTCCACATTGGTATGATATTGTCCACTTTCGGCCTAAGTCCTCATGGATTTGCTCTTGGGTTTTTACCCCAAAATGCCTCATACCAATGGAGATATTTGTCCATCCTTATATACCCATGATCCTTCCCACTTCTAGCCAATGTGGGACTTTGGTCGAATACCCAACATCCGATATTGCCGAACAACTATAAATTGAGTTTGCATCTCTCTAACTCTATCTCCTTAATTACTTTCATAATTACTTGCTTATAATTATTTATTATTCAAGTAAATTAGATTAATTGCTTAATTATTTTATAATTCAATTATCTTTTCTATATTAAGCAATAAACTCTCTCATCTTTATGCTAGTCATTTAGAAAGATTGATTTGATTTAATTCCACATATATTTTGATATTTTTTAATGCAAAAAGTATTTAAAAATTTTTAATACCCAATTCACATTCCTCTTAGGTATTGCCATAGTATATTTTGGACCAACAATTCTCTTTTCTTTTCATTTATTTTTGTCAAGCACTTTAGTTTAATTTAGGTGGTAAAGTCTTTAAAATTTCCGTTGTATTTCCAAATAGTAAATAATTTGGTAAATTTCAATACTCAATAGCATAATTAGTCATTGTGGGTTCGACACTTTTTTCTTTAAAACTTTACTACTTGTTGCGATTTTGTTCACTTGCAAATATTTTCACAGCAAGTCATCTTGAGTTGCGGTTCATCTCAATTCGGGTAATCTCGGGTTTCAGATTGACCCTTCGAGTTACACCAATTTTTTTTTTTTGAATTTAGGTTGACCCACTAAATTAACTTATTTTTATCTTTTTAATGTAATTACTAAATAAGTTCTTGCTAACAATAATAAATGTTGAGAAACTTTATTTTTAGTTTTTTTTTTCTCTTTGTTAATAACATAATATATTAAACTCTAAGTTTAGGTTGTGATAAGGTAAGCAATTCGTAGAGTAAATGTGGGACAATAGGAGTGAGAGGGCAAAAAGGTAATTTTTTTATAAAAAAGTTATAAAATGAGAGCCTCTTAAATCTTTTACTTTTAAGAGTGCTTATATATATATATATATATATATATATATATATATATATATATATATATATATATATATATACATACCATATCATATAAATATGTATAAAACATATGAAAAATCTATTTTATAAATATAATTATTTGAAAAGATTTTTTAGAAGCTTTTAGATGGTGTCATGTGTCCAACTTTTTTAATTTAGACACATGAAACTACATACTTTTGATTTTATATTAATTAAATATATAAAGCCCAATATATAAACTCTATAGAGTTTAAAATAATAAAACTTAATAAATTAAAACTAAATGTAAATTTTTTAATAAAATTTCAGTATAAAGGAATCTAATCAATTTATAGCTAAATTGTAAAGTAGCTTAAATTTATTGATATAACTATTTCAAAAGATTCTTTTTGATGAGGCATATTATTTTGACATGTGTTTTATTTTTTTAATCAATCAAAACTATGTTGTTTTAATCTTGATTTTAAAAAAATACGTAAAAAATAAAATTATGAAAAAATATATATTCAATAGACACGATCTTTAATATCCAATTAACCACTTAAGAATACATATTTACATAAGTCAAATGAAATTAACCATGTGAATATAAAACTAAAGTGTATAAAAATCAATGCATATAAAGAGCAAAAGATTTAAAAAATTGTATGATAATCCAATAAAAAAATAAAATTTTCAACTATATACATAAATGAATATTTACTTATGATTTGAATAATATAAACAAAAAATTATATTTTTTTAAATATAAGATGTCTAAACTTTTGAATATAAGATTCAAGATTAAAATCATAATAATATCTTGGTACAAAATTAACCAATTTAAATGTTGACTCTCACATTTAGCCCTTGAAATTTTTTTAACCAAATAATTTTTTAAAATAACAATGTGAATTAGGTGGGTACACAATTAATCTATAATAGCTAAATTATATTTTCAAAATATGTAATTTATGCGATCATGCATATTTTACCATAAACTGTAACAAAAAATAAAATACTTTCAAATTTTAAAATTAATTTATTTATGTATATTATTGAAATTATCGTTGTCATTTTAGGGTTTAGGGTTTTAGACTTTTAGGGATTAATTGACTTTAATCTCATTTAATTCACCTTTTTTTTGTAGATTATTAATCAATCTCTAGACTGTACAATTAAATTATCATAAAGTGTATTAAAATGTAATATTAAAAAGTAGACAAAGTCATCTCTTAAAAAAAATTAAGTACCAAAAAATAAACTCAATTCGAGTCGGTTTTATAAGAAATGGGTATCCAAACTGAAATACATACCATTTGGGTCGAGCTTGACCCGTTTACCCTAAACCACAACCCATTTGAAACCCTAGAAGTGTTTAAACCCAATTTCTATGAGCAGTTTCCGCTCCATTCCTACTTTACCACCATTAGTTTAAAGTGTTTGCCTCTATTTTATTTATAATTATGACTATATATGAGATAATGAGATAACAATTTCTAATTTACCACCATCAGTTTAATAAATAAAAAATTGTTACAAAAAAAAATCAGTTTAATTCGGGTTTTTGAGTCAGGTTATTTTGTGTTTCGGGTCAATTCGGGTTTGAGTTCTCTCGGGCTTCAGGTCATTCGGGTTTCAGGTCGTTTTTGGCTTGGGTCGTTTCGGGTTTCGAGTCATTCAGGTTTTGGTTATTTCAGGTTTCAGGTCGTTTTGAGCACGAGCCATTTCAGGTTTCAGGTGTCTCGGGTTTGGGTCACTTTATTTTAATATATTTTTGGGTTTTGTGTTAATCAGATCGGGTTTTCGGGTCAGGTTAGATTTTTCTACCTCGTTACATGTCTATGCATTGCACTATTTTGTTGAGGATATTTTGACATCAATATTTTTTTAATATTTAAACTATCTTAAGTAAATCATTAAAAATTAAATAAAACTAATGATTTATATCTTCAAGTTGACACAACACAATTTTCGTTGGTATGTCTAAAGAATACAAATTATTCTCTTATTTTTCTAGAAATATGTAAAAAAATAATTGATACACAATATTCAATTTTTTTCTATTTCATTTGAAGTTATTAAAATAATAAATGAAAAGAAGTTATATTTCATGTATTGTCTGATAAGATAATCGTAAATTTGAAGTTATTAAAATAATAAATGATATGTAAATTTTGTCTTAAGAAAATATAATTGCATTGACGTGCTGCGAATATGTTATTTTACATTTGACCAATTGAGATGATGTAGCTCAAGTTGTTGGTATCATAATTTCTATTGAAACTCTTCACGCACTTTGGATCTCATCTTCTAGAGAGTCAATCCTTACATTTAGATATCTTCAAAATGACTGCAAAAAACAATTATGGAAGCTAAGATTGTAGAAAAGTATTAAATAAGAAAATCAAGGCAAAAAGTTATTCAAATATATAAATAAACAAAATGAAAGAAAGGGAAAGCAAAGGAAAAATTTTCAGTTTGATCGAACCAATACCTTGATTGGTTATATGTTGCACCATATAGAATTAAAAACAAAAAAAAAAAAAAAGTTGGATTAAAATGTAGAGAAAATTAAAAAAAAAATGCACACTCGTGTTTGGTTTCTTGTCACTCTTTTGAGTTCTCTTCGTCTTCTTCTTCTTCTTCTTTAATTACGTTTTGAGTTCTTTTTTATTGAAACTTGTGGGAAATGTAGGTATTGTTTTTTGTGATTTTTAATCTTGTTTTTTGAAGCCTGTGGGAAACAGAAGTTTTTTTGTTGTTGAAAATTTTAAGCTCGTTAGTTTGAAGATGAATGTAACCACCATTAACGTCAACAAGTTAGAAGAGACAAAAATAGAAGGAAATGAGCAAGAAAAATTATCATATTTGCGTTTAATTAGGAGTTGGAAGAGAAAAGGGAGTGATGTAAATGAAAATTGATGTAAAAACTAATTGAAATAATATTATGGTGGTTTATAGAAATGATTATGATAATAATTTGCATTATAATTAATACTCTTAATAATTGCTTAACACATGAAGCATCCAACATTTTCGTAAATAGTTTAGATACCCGTGCTACGCTAGCACATGTTGTTTTCTTAATAATTATATATATATATATATATATATATATATATTAGTTTGCCTTTTTTCATATTAATTTTATTATTATTTATATTTTTACGTAGTTTTTATTGTTATTATTGGTGACTAATACTTATAGGTTATTTTAAATATTTATAACTTTTATTATATTTAGCATAAACGGTAAAATGGATTGAAAGTAAAGGGAATGTTAGGTATAAATCAATTTAGTTTTTAAATATATGTAAATTTAATCAATTTTAAAATAATTTTTAGCATTAATGTACCATTTGATTTTTTTATGGACATAATTCCATTAAAAAATAATTACAAACTATGTGGATGATAAAAAAATTATATTAAAGATATCTTAGGCAATTGATACTTTTGGCAACCATATGTCAATCGGTTTAAATTTTAAAAATCTAAAAAAATGAAGATAAAGTGATTAACTATATGTTAGAGTTGAAATAATAATAGATTATTATGAAGTAAATAAGAGTAAATGCAATTTTGTAGCTATTTAATTATGTGTTAACTAAATAAATTTAATTTATATTGATTATATATTATATTTAATTCTTGTTTATTATATTAAATGTCATATTGTATTGATGATTGATAAAAATTAAATATTTTTTTACATATGACACAACCACAATACAAAAGACTTTATTTTATATTAGATTAGATTCCTAAACCAACAAAGTAGTCAACAAATTTTGGTGGAGTATTAATAATTTTTGCGTTAGGGTTGGAGCATGCTAACGTATTCAACCACATGATGAATAGGGCCTTTACCTTCTTACTATAGTTAATGGTATTTAATATAACAAATGGAAGATAGTACCAACCAATGAAAATGCAGTCAGAAAAATAATAATTATTATATAAAGAATATCAACTAAAAGTTAATATCAATTAATGAAAATAGAATAACATTATAAATTAAATTAATAAAAATATATTTTTTACACTTGACACAATCATAATATATGAGACTAATATATACATATTAATTAGATTCCTTTTACTTGAAAGTGCTCCATCCAACAAGTAAAGCCTCAAAAACTTTTCATGCAAATCAAATAAGAACAGTTGATCACAATAAAGTGACAATGAGCAAAAAGGAGGCAGCCTTTCACTACAAATTACTACCAATCTACCAAGTACTAATAGTTAATCTAAAAGTAGGAGACTAAAAATTGAAAGTAAGCAAATGGTGACTCACGAGACCTCCAACAATTTGATTTCTAATGCCTCCACGTTTTAAATTCATGGAGTGACACTAGAATAAGATAATATATAAAATTGCACCATTTCAACAGCCCACGCCCACGCCCACGCAAGCCCACTTTATCTGTCTGTACTCTGTACAATGCCAACTATTTAGAAGAACATGTGGCAGTGGTTTAGCTGATGTAGAATCCAAGTCTCTGGCAAACACTTCGCTTCTGTTCCCAAATTCTCAGCTAATCTGAACCTCAAAAACATAACCTCTATAATTTCTCTCTCTGAGACTCACATCAACAACTGTCCCCACAGATTATGCTTTCCCTTCAATGGTTTCTCCTCCATCTCCAGTCCGAAAAATCTGCTCTTGTCTGCCCCATTATCTATTAATCATTCCTTTCTCCTCAGATCCCAAATTCCTGAATTGGGTGTGTTTATATCCCAGTTCTCTCAACTGGGTCAGTCCCATCACAGACTGTTGGAATCACAAACTACTGTTAGTGTTCTTTGAGGCGATTGTCGAACATATAAATGGCATCTATTGGGCCTTTATCTTCTCTCATTGATACAAAAGCAGAAAGTTATATTCTTCTTCAAAATAAAATCCAGCATCGTCCCAGTTTTTCTTTTCCCTCATTTCGGCCAAGAAAGTCTCGGGTTTTTTATATTCGGGGTGATTCAACTAGTGGGTTCTCTCTGTTCTGTGATAGACCGGTAGGTGGCCGCAGCAGACGAAAGCAATGGAGTATCAAACCTGTAAAAGCGGAAAGTATCGACTCTGTTGAAGGTGGGGGTGGCAATGAACCAGAGGATGCACTTCATGCTACCATTGAGAAGAGCAAGAAGTTTCTTGCTATGCAAAGGGAACTTCTTCAACAGGTTTGTTTTGGCCCCGATTCTTGCTTATAATGGAACATGTTGATTTTTAGGGGGAAATTGTAATCTGGGTATTTTTGTTTTTTATTTAGTGGCGATTGTTGTTTGTTGTCAAAACAGTTGGTGTCTGTTGTCAAAACAGTTGGCTTTTTGAAAAGTGCCGAAAAATTTAAAGAATATAATGAGATAATTGGTGGCGCAGAGAGTTTCTAAATTACGAAGTTTCCACTCTTAGACATAGCTTACAAGAGGTTGATCAGTGAGTGGTTTTTAATAATGCACTCATCAATCTTCTTGTTCAACATTTAAACGGTTCGTGGCTTATGTACAATGGTTTACAGTTATGCATCATAAGACTCCAGTAGAGGATGAAAAGTCCTTAGGACTTGCGGAAGTATTGAAGTGACTCTGTGTATCAGGTTCACTTTCATACCATTTCAAAACCTGGATTTCTGCTCGTACACATTTCTAAGGATCATATTGATAAAAGTGTATGCCCTCTTGGGGTGTTTCTCACCTCTGCTGTTCAAATGGATCATCTCTTATGGTAAAAAGGTTATTACTACTATTACTGTTATTTTGGTAAGGGTGGTCACTGGCAAACTATTAATTAGAAGTTTATACCGTTTTCTGTTACTTGTCAACCTGAATTATTTTACAGCAATGGAATTTGTGATGTATTTATTTCTTTGTCTATCCTAGCAGGTAATCAAATCTTATCTTTCAAATAGTTTCCTTATTTTGTTAGTTTGCTTTTCTTACAATTCAAATTGACATGCTCTTATTTAACTTTATCTTTGGCAGATTGCTGAAAGAAGGAAAGTGGTTTCATCCATAAAAAGTAGCATTACTAACCTGGAGGAAGATGAAGTTTCTAATGAAAGAAAGAACGAACCTTTTCCAAACATGGGTCTTACTTCAAATAGTGTTGACAAAATCGATGGAAACCAAAATGGTAGCATTCTTTCGAGCAGCTATGTCCATTCGACTGTGAATGAGGTACCAGAAGTCCCGCCTTCAGCTATTAGCACTGGTTCTAATGAGGGTTTAAAGGAACCTGGACAAAGCTTGCCTCCTAAGAAGGCTTCCTCCTATGTGGTTTCTCCCAAACAGTTGAACAACTCCAATTCAGAGGCAGTGTGGTCTGAGGCGCTGCCATCATATCTGTCTAGTACCTCCAACATTTCCAGTATAAAGGATGAAGAGCATGAAGATTTGAGAGGACCAAGTTTGGAAGAGGTTAGCAGTGAGGTAAATGATCATATGATTGACGATGTAAAACCTCCTCCATTGGCTGGGGCTAACGTCATGAATGTTGTATTAGTAGCTGCTGAATGTGCTCCATGGTCTAAAACGGGTATTGTACCACATACCCTTTTATCTTAGATGGTATATAAGGTATATCATATTACAGAGTTGTTGATGAATGTGCATAGATGCTGTTATGGAATAAATGACTTTTCTTTCATTCACAAAAGGTTCATGCTATTGTTCTTTGAATTAAATCATTTATTTCAGAAAAATTAAGAATGACCTGAGGCAGATTGAGAGATCATGCAACCATATAATCAAATCCAAACCAGCTGATTTTGTCAAATTGTCTATGACTTGTGCCAAGTGCCAACTTGGTAAAAGCCGGTGAAAGTCACTTGAAATGCGTAGATCTGTGTATTTGTGTGCTTGTGGGAAGGCATGAACGCTTGTGTATATTTACTTGATAATTGCAATTAAGTTATATCTACTCATGCTTGCTAACTACTTCATATGCAAAAACGCTGTCTGTCGTACACTCTTGCCATCTTCATTCACTGTTTATTGTGTTTATTAAAATATTTCTGGGCTTCTAGCTTTTACATCATAAAAGGTTCAGTATTTGCTCTCTTTTTATGTAATGACCAAATGGTGAGTTTTGTGTACTTTACCTCAATCTTCATGTGCCTACTCCCTGGCAAGCAGAGTTCAATAAGAATACTCTCTCTCTCTCTTGGGGGGTGTGGCACGTACATGTGCATACATGCACACTTATATATGTGCATGCATATGTATGTCCTTTTGTATGTAACCCATGGACTGATATATGTAGAGTTCTCATAGGTGGGCTTGGAGATGTAGCTGGGGCTTTACCAAAGGCTTTGGCTCGGCGTGGACATAGGGTTATGGTAATGCTTCTCTTCTTTTGGAATATTATTAAGTGAATGTTGGAGCATCTCGACAAATAAAAGAAAACCCTTTCAAAAAAGTTTTCTTGTTCAATCAAGCAAATTTAACGACCTAGAATAATCTTGAAAATATATCTGAAATTATATTTCCTGTATTATTTGTGTCAAATTACTAAGGTTAGTCCTTGTTTCCTTTTTCCATATGCATTCATTTAATTACAATCTTTCTGTTACTTTGTTATATCTTCTATTATTTTTCCTTTTCATATCTTCCTCGTTCTTCTTAGGTTGTGGCACCTCGGTATGGTGATTATGCTGAACCTCAAGATATTGGAGTCCGCAAGATGTATAAGGTGGATGGTCAGGTATAATACTGCAGCATTATTTAGCTGTAACTTATTTCCTATCTGATTGGTTGGTTGATAGATATTTATCAAACATCAAATTGCATAACATTATATTACTCTTCAGGATTCTGAAGTGGCATACTTCCAAGGCTTTATTGATGGCGTGGATTTTGTTTTTATTGATAGTCCTATGTTTCACCACTTTGGGAATAACATATATGGAGGAAACCGAATGGTAAATTTCTTTTATTGAGGATTTAACTACAATCAGTTCTCAAGAGTGTTAAACACGTATTGCTCATTAATAACTCTTAGTTTAGTTTGGTATCAGATGACTTGCGCTATGGTCATCTCATGGAAAGTTTATGCAAAAGAATAAGGAAAATATTTTTTTCCTCAAGAGCTAGATTTAATATCACAATAGAATGAGCTTAAGTTCATAGTTAATGCACTAAGGTGTGTGCTAGCCGTCTTATTCAGTATGAAGAGAATAGTTACCTTATTGATATCATTCCTTCAATCATCGTTTTTGAGCATTTTGAATCTTACAATTCTTAGCTTTGTGCTGCAGGATATCTTGAAACGAATGGTGTTGTTTTGCAAGGCAGCTGTTGAGGTAAATTTTCAAAATAGGTCTTAAAATTATTATTTTAGAAATTGGTGGTGTGCCCATTGGCTCGAATCAACGCAGAATTTTTTTAAGGAATTTATGGAATATCTCAATCATTATGATTCATAGGTAACTATATGTGCTTTTCAATTGCCTGCATTTTTGTAACAATTAAGATACATGTAAATGTAGTATGATAGATGAATCCCACCATTGATTCTATTGGAGACAACTGTTAGAAACAGTTGCGGCTACTATGTGGGTGTCTTCACAATGCAATATCTTGTTATATATCTCATCTTTGTGGTCCAAATGATAGGTTCTATAATGTTTATCTTCTGATGTTAAAAGTGTCTTAACGTACTGGTCGGAAAAAGGTTTAGAATGTTGGGATGAACCATCAAAAGTGAAATAAATGCATCTTTTCCTGACAATATAGAGTGGTATCATATAAACTAGTCTTGATGAAGTTCAGACAGTGTTGTTGAGGCATTCCTCTGTTTCTTTCCCCTTCTTGAGATAGCCATGTTCCTAGTTGGCATAATTTATTTGTTATCTACTTGAGTGTCGTAAAAGTTGAAAAGTTGATGATTTTCAGGTTCCTTGGCATGTTCCATGTGGTGGTGTCTGCTACGGAGATGGAAATTTGGTTTTCATTGCAAATGATTGGCACACTGCATTGTTGCCAGTTTACTTGAAGGCATATTATCGGGACAATGGATTAATGAAATTTACAAGATCTGTTCTTGTAATTCATAACATAGCTCACCAGGTTGGTTCACTGTTCCATATAATTCATTTGATATGATCTTGTGTGTGTGTGCATGCAAAGGGAGCTCTGTACTTCTAAATGTACTAGGTTTGAATTTTTTGTCTGTCTTGTTTACAATGAATTGGTCATGGCTTGAGAAGTAAAATCGTTATAGTGATGTGCAAATGTTAAAGCACTTTTTTGCTAAATAATTCCATAGAATGATTGAAATAGTGCTTATCTATAGAAAAGAATTTTAATAGTGCTTACTTAGGCAGTTCTATTACTTTTCTTTTCTTTTTTCATTAATGAATTATTGCTAATCAAGAATGAGTATTAAAAAATATTATGCTAAATAAATCTTAGTTTCACAAGAAAAGAAACAAGCATGTTCATAATTCATTTTGTATCTTAGTCAAATTAAAGGACTCGATCCACAAGTTACTTTAGGGTGGTGTCCAAGAACATTCAGAAGCAAGTTCTCTTTTTCTTCTTTATCTTCTCCCGTTTCACCTTCTTACCTGGGTCTTTGCATACAGGAAGATATATATGAATGAAACAAAACTTTGCATATTAATTTTTTTTTCGGTGCTCTAAAGTTCTGCTTAACATCTGAAAGGACAAACCTGTTTATTGAAATTGCATGAAGTTCACATGCAAATCATATCCCTTAGATTCTTGGCCCTTAACTATTTTATTATCTATATTTATTTCCTAGGATACCTCCACCATTTTATGAAATAGGACATTCTCTGATATGATCCACGCCAAGAACTAAGAAATTGATAGATCAAGAAGACTTTTAAGATCGTCTAGAAGCAGATTTATGTGAGACCGTGACCCGTTACTTATATTGAAGCAAGAACCTTGGTATAATGAAGACTGAGACCGCGACCCGTTGCTTATATTAAAGCAAGAAACTTGGTATAATGAAGACACCACAATCAATTATGGAAGGATTGATTGATAAGTTGAAGATGAACGCCACGAAAACTCCGATAAGTTCAAAAGTTCTAAAAGAACGAAAGAGAATTTTCTCTCCAAAAGTATGAATCAAATCTGAATTGTCATATTCCAAAAAGTCAATGACTATTTAAATATATGAGAATTCGTAACCAATTAGAAAAAGGAAAACTAAGAAATAGGAAATAAACCTAAATAGAATTCTGGTAGGAATAGGAAACTAAGAAATAGGAAATAAGCCTAAATAGAATTCTGGTAACCTAAAATCCAAATAAGAAAAGTACTTAACTTGGCATGCAAGCCTTATAATTCAGCAATTAAATTAATAAGGAAACAATTAAAAAAAAAGGTAATAAGTAAAATTGCAGCCTGCCATTTTCCTTGATGAACCAACCAAAACGAGTAAGTCTCCAATTTTGGGAAACTAAGATTTTAATTCACCATCTTTAGTTGCTGGATTATTCCAAAGCTTGAATTATGGAAACCCATCATTGTGGATCACGTGTAGCATCATCCTTGGGCCCCCAAAGATGGTTCTTAGCCCAAATGTGTTGAATCAGTCCATTGAGAGTTTCCTTAAACCTTTTAGCTCGAGCCCCTGTAACTGGTCCAATTGGAACTTGAATAGGAAGATGCCATTTGTTAACCGTGTCCTCATCATTCTCCTCCTCTTGAAAAGGATTTGTCCTCAAATCATCACTTACATCAAAAGGTCTTAAATTAGAAACATTGAAAGTGGCACTAACATTGTACTCACTTGACAAACCTAATTTGTATGCATTGTCATTGATGCGCTCAATGACAGAAAAAAGCCCATCTCCTTTAGGAAGTAACTTTGAACACCTTTGCGCTGGAAACCTTTCTTTCCTCATGTATAACCAAACCCAATCTCTGGGTTGAAAAATCAGCTATCGGTGACCTTTGTTAGCTTGTTTTGCATATTGTTCCGTTTGCCTCTCAACGTTTAATCTTGCCTTTTCATGTATCTGCTTAACAAATTTAACCTTTTTCTTTCCATCCAAGTTAGCATGTTCAGATATAGGTAAATAGCGTTAAATCCAATGGAGTTAAAGAATTAAAACCATAAACAATTTCAAATGGTGAAAACTTAGTAGCAGAATGAACAACACGATTATAAGTGAACTCAACATGTGGTAAACACTCTTCCCAAGTTTTGATGTTCTGTTTAATTATAGCCCTCAACAAAGTAGACAAAGTCCTATTCACTACTTCAGTTTTCAGTTTGTGGGTGACAAGTAGTAGAAAATAATAGCTTAGTCCCTAATTTACACCATAAAGTCTTCCAAAAGTAACTCAAGAACTTAGCATCTCTATCCGAAACTATTGTTCTAGGCATACCATGTAATCTCACAATTTCTCGAAAGAACAAATTAGCAATGTTGGAAGCATCATCAGTTTTGTGACGTGGAATAAAATGTGTCATCTTAGAAAATCTATCTACAACCACAAAAATTGAATCTCTACCGCCTTTAGACCTAGGTAAACCTAACACAAAGTCCATCGAAATATCTATCCAAGGCTCACTAGGAATGGGCAGTGGTATATACAAACCATGGGGTTGCACTCGAGATTTTGCCGGCCTACATGTGACATATTTACTACAAATTCTCTCAATATCCCTTTTTATGTGTGGCCAATAGAAATATTCTTGTAAAATGGCTAAGGTCTTAGCAACTCCAAAGTGACCCGTTAAACCTCCTCCATGGGATTTCCTTACTAACAAATCACGCAAAGAGCAATTCGGTACACAACTTATTCTCCCGAAATAAGAAACCCTCGTGCCTAAAGAACTTGCCCACTGCGTTTTTCTCACAAGCTCCAAACCCCTCACAAAAATCGGTGTCTGAAGGATACAACTCTTTAATGTACTCAAAACCAAGTACTTTTGCATATAGAGTAGAAATTAATACGTACCTTCGAGAAAGTGCATCTGCAACGATGTTTTCCTTACCTTGTTTGTATCGAATGACATATGAAAATGTCTCGATGAATTTTACCCATCGTGCATGTCTCCTACTCAACTTGTGTTGACCTTTTATATACTTCAAGGACTCATGATCGGTGTGAATCACGAACTCCTTAGGCCAAAGATAGTGTTGCCATGTTTCCAATGCTCGAACCAACACATAAAATTCTTTATCATAAGTAGGATAGTTTAAAGCTGCTCCACTTAATTTCTCATTGAAATATACGATTGATCTTCCTCCTTGCATAAGAAATGCGTCGATACCCAAACCTGAAGCATCACATTCAATTTCAAAGGTTTTAGTAAAATCAGGCAAAGCAAGTAAAGGAGCATGAGTTAATTTTTCTTTGATCAATTGGAACGCCTTCTCTTGCTCGTCTCCCTATTTGAATCCAATGTGCTTCTTGATGACTTCGGTAAGCGGTGTGGCAATACTGCTAAAGTCTTTCACGAACCTCCTGTAAAAACTAGCAAGTCCATGAAAACTACGAACTTGACTTACACTCGTGGGACTTGGCCATTCTTTAATTGCACAGATCTTCTCTTCATCAACCTGTATTCCTTGTGCACTCACAACAAAACCAAGAAACACAAGCTTATCGGTGCAAAAAGTGCACTTCTTCAAGTTAGCAAACAACTTCTGTTTTCTAAGCACATCCAAAACTGATTTTAAATGTACAACATGATCATCTAAGTTTGTGCTATAAATGAGAATATCATCAAAATAAATAACGAATCTGCCTATAAAAGCTCACAAAACATGGTTCATTAATCTCATGAAGGTACTTGGTGCATTTGTTAGTCCAAATGGCATAACTAATCACTCATATAAACCATATTTCGTTTTAAAAGTAGTTTTCCATTCATCACCCTCTTTCATTCTTATTTGATGATATCCACTTTTTAAATCAATTTTAGAGAATACACATGCACCATGCAATTCATCTAGCATATCATCTAAACGAGGAATAGGATGTCGATACTTTACCGTTATATTGTTGACTACTCGGCAATCAACGGACATTCTCCACGTCCCATCCTTTTTAGGAACCAAAATCACCGGAACAGCGCACGGGCTCATGTTTTCTCTTACGTACCCCGTTTCCATCAATTCAGTAACCTGCCTTTGTTGCTCTTTTGTCTCCTCGGGATTGCTTCGATAGGCCGGTCGGTTTGGAATTGTAGCACCGGGCACGAAATCAATTTGATGTTCAATTCCTCGAATAGGTGGTAAGCCATATGGAATCTCCTCGGGAAATATATCATCAAACTCCTATAAAAGATAAACAATAAAACTAGGCAAAGATGAGTCAAAATGGTTAGTGTTTAACACCTCTTTGTACAAAAGTACAATCATTGGC
The DNA here is from genome assembly GCA_023935145.1 of Bretschneidera sinensis. Lineage (NCBI taxonomy): Eukaryota > Viridiplantae > Streptophyta > Magnoliopsida > Brassicales > Akaniaceae > Bretschneidera > Bretschneidera sinensis. The sequence continues at coordinate 43,659,453 of CM043701.1, forward strand.
TGATTTAAAATCATTGCTTTTTTTTTTTCACTCGTTCTTGCACAGAAATTTGTTTTTCTCTCAATGGCCGAATCAGCTCTCTTATTTTCTCTCTCAATTTTTCCGACCTCTCTCATTTTCTCTTTCTGATTTTCATTTATTCTCTTTTTCTCTCTCTTTTTGTAACCTCACTTGATTTTCATAAACATGCTTTGGTGTCAAAGGAACTAGAGTGATTGTTCTTTGATTTCTTACAAACGAATATTTGTTGGTGAAGCCATCATGCTTAACACACCAATCGAATTGCCATGGTCGGCCTAGTAACAAGTATCCGGCTTGCATCGGAACTACATCACACAAAACTTCATCTTCATATTTTACAATACGGAAGGAAACTAACACCTGTTTGTTCACCCTCACTTCACCACTATCATTGAGCCATTACAACTTGTAAGGCCGAGCATGTTTAATTGTTGGCATCCCTAATTTCTTAACCATTGTAGTGCTAGCAACGTTAGTACAACTACCTCCATCAATAATAACACTACATACCTTGTTTTGCACGTGGCATCTAGTATGAAAGATATTTTCTCGCTGTACTTCGTCATCTTTTTTGATTTGCACATTTAGAGCTCTCCTTGCAACCAACAATTCTCCTTGGGCAGTGTATCCCTCATCTTCAACTCTCTCTCCCCTAGGTTAAACTCTCTCCCTCCTACGCATATTAGGAGCGTTTTGTTGCTGCCCCACACGTGTATTCTCTACCCGATCTATCCGCTCATGAACCTGTTCCATCTCCGTTCTCAATGCTCTCTTCATCTCACCCATTAAAGCCTCCATGAGCAACTTCGGATCAACCTCTCTCGACATATCTCCGGAATTATTTTTGTTCTTGTTGTCTCACATGTTTGCTGCAAAAACAAAGTTAGAAAAAAAAGAACAAAAGGACCTCACACACTCCCTCACGTGTTTCACTCAAAGAATGAGTCACTCAATTTCACTCGTGTTTTTTTACACAAAAATCAGATTGGCTTTTACCCTCTTATGTGCTCACCACTCTTGCCTTTTTCCACTCGTAATAATCCTCTATAGGTTCTTATCAAACTAACTAGACAAGTATCAAAGTTTTCAGCAACAATTCACCAATAACTCACAAAGAAATTTGGATTTAAAGGCTAGAATACAAGGAAACAAAGATGAGAAATTGAAAGGATTGAATCTAAATATCACACCTTTTTTTTCACCTTTTTTTTTCTAAACTGAAAATTCATTCCTTTTTTTTTTTTTGAATTTCGTTTTCTTTTTCTTTTTTTATTTATTTATGAATCAAAACAAAAGATAAGCAAACCTGCAACTAGAAGGCTCTGATACCAACTAATATTATCCACGCTAAGAACTAAGAAATTGATGGATCAAGAAGACTTTCAAAATCATCTAGAAGCAGATTTATGTGAGGCCGCGATCTGTTGCTTATATTGAAGCAAGAACTTTGGTATAATGAAGACTGAGACCGCGACCCGTTGCTTATATTAAAGCAAGAACCTTGGTATAATGAAGATGTCACAATCAATTATGGAAGGATTGATTGATAAGTCGAATATGAACGCTACGGAAACTCCAATAAGTTCAAAAGTTCTAAAAGAACCAAAGAGAATTTTCTCTCAAAAAGTATGAATTAAATCTGAATTGTCCTATTCCAAAAAGCCAATGGTTATTTAAATACATGAGAATTCGTAACCAATTAGAGAAAGGAAAACTAAGAAATAGGAAATAAACCTAAATAGAATTCTGGTAACCTAAAATCCAAATAAGGAAAGTACCTAACTTGGCATGCAAGCCTTATAATTCAGCAATTAAATTAATAAGGAAACAATTAAAAAAAGGTAATAAGTAAAATCGCAGCTTGCCATTTTCCTTGATTAGCCAACCAAAACGAGTAAGTCTTCAATTTTGGGAAACTAAGATTTTAATTCACCATCTTGAGTTGCTGGATTATTCCAAAGCTTGAATTATGGAAACTCATCATTGTGGATCACGTATGGCATCATCCTTGGGCCCTCAAAGATGATTTTTAGCCCAAATGTGTTGAATCAGCCCATTGAGAGTTTTCTTGAACCTTTTAGCTCAAGCCCTTGTAACTGCTCCAATTGGAACTTGAATAGGAAGATGCCATTTGTTAGCCGTGTCCTCATCATTCTCTATCTAACTGTCTATAACCTCTTAAAAGACACGAAGGAGAAAGTATATCTTATTATCTTGGTTTTCTTTTTTTGAAGTTTGCTAGGAATAATAGAAAACAGGTTGATATTGTCGAGGACCAATTCGACCATCCCTAACAACCTTGTAAATTTGACGTAGAAGTACTACATTTTCTTTCTGAAACTAACAGAGTTAGGTAATTAACAGCTAAATACTCATGTAATTGAAGTGAAAAGATGATCTAATTATCCTTGTTCTTAAGTTGATTATGTTCACAAGAATGTTACTAAGTAGTGTTTTAGGTGAACTCCAAAGCACAATATAGTTGGTTATTTAACTTTTTGAGCATATTGTTTGGGCAGAAATTTAGAATATCGTTGCATGATACCTAGATTTCTTTTCATGGACTATAACTGAGTTGTTTTTCTATTTATATAATTAACGTATATATATCCAGGGTCGGGGGCCAGTCAAGGATTTCTTCTATGTGGATTTGCCTGAACACTACATGGACCTTTTCAAATTATATGACCCCATGGGAGGTGACCACTTCAATATTTTTGCAGCCGGTCTAAAGACAGCAGATCGTGTGGTCACTGTTAGCCATGGGTATGCTTGGGAGCTAAAAACTTCTGAAGGGGGTTGGGGTTTGCATGGGATCATAAATGAGAGCGACTGGAAATTGAGAGGCATTGTGAATGGAATTGACACAAAAGAATGGAACCCAGAGTTTGATGTTCACCTGACATCAGATGGTTACACTAACTACTCCCTCGAGACACTGCATACTGGCAAGCCTCAATGCAAGGCGGCCTTGCAGAAAGAGCTCGGTTTACCCATTCGTGATGATGTCCCGGTGATTGGTTTCATAGGGAGGCTGGATCACCAAAAGGGTGTTGATCTCATAGCTGAGGCAGTCCCATGGATGATGGGTCAGGATGTGCAACTAATCATGTTAGGCACTGGTAGGCCTGACCTGGAAGAGATGCTTAGGCGGTTTGAAAATCAATACAAAGACAAAGTCAGGGGATGGGTTGGGTTTTCCGTAAAGACAGCTCACAGGATTACTGCTGGTGCCGACATTTTGCTTATGCCATCAAGATTTGAGCCCTGCGGACTGAATCAGCTATATGCTATGAGCTATGGTACAATTCCAGTTGTTCATGCTGTTGGTGGATTAAGGGATACCGTGGAGCCTTTCAATCCATTCAATGAGTCAGGGCTTGGGTGGACATTTGATAGTGCTGACACAAACAAGCTGATTCATGCCTTAGGGAACTGCTTATTGACTTACCGGGAGTACAAGAAGAGTTGGGAAGGACTCCAAAGACGAGGGATGATGCAAGACCTCAGTTGGGACCACGCTGCTCAGAATTATGAGGAGGTTCTTCTTGCTGCCAAGTACCAGTGGTGAGTTTTTGGTGCTCGATGTCTATAATTTTGACTTTTGACCAGCTGAGTTTGGTGAAACATTTGGAGCTCACCCATGGAGTAATATAATTCCAATGCAGAGCTCTTTGTGGGGAAGATATGCTGAAAGTATGATAATATTGTTGAAGTTTTTTCCTTTCACTTTGTTGTGTGTTTGAGGCAGTCAAGGAGGCTAACTCCATTGCTGGTAGTATACAGGCCAGTCAACCTTTTAACTTGTACATTCTTAGCTTTTTTGGGTTGTTACTGAAGTCAGGATGAAGAAAAGCAAAATGCAATGGCTGACTTTCTGATCCCCTGTTCTGATATTTATGTTTTTAGAGGTTGGAGTATGACAGTAAATATTTTGCCCTTCTTAAAGACATTTAGCAATTAAAACGGATGGTTATATGATCAGATTATATATAATTATGGTTAACATGCTCCATTTAGTACCGATCCACGATGCCTATCTCTCTCGCTAATGCAGTCAAGGGTTGTCTGAGGGCTCTCCCGGGATAGGAACCCACGGTTTAGTGCTTGGGTTTACTGAAGGAGTGGAGGAAACTTCGAGAATTTTCCATATCCAACCTCAGATAGTATTCTTGGTTATCTATTACAGTTCCCTCGTTGAACTGTGTGTTTGGACCAAGGATGTAGAGAAATTAAATCGAAAGAAAAATGTCGTATATGTATCTCTTTATTAAATTTTAAATTTTATTAAGAGATATACTTAAGAGTTACCTTTCGCGTATTAAAAGACACCGCAAAGATGTGTGTTCTTATGAAATGGCTGAATAAGAATTTGCCTTCTTGATGTGTCGAACTAGATGAGGGGTCGAAAAGAATGCCATCAATGATAAATTTTTTTAATTATCAAATGTGAGTTTTTTTCTATTTAATATATTATTTTATTAAAAATAACATTAGTATAATATTTTATTTTTAAATAAATAAAACCCGAACGGAGAGATTTTAGATTGCTAAAATCGATGCCAACATCCACCCACATAGAAAAGGACTATAGAACCACTTTGGGCTGGATTCTTTGCGTTATTTCCGTTATACTCACGGGAAGAAACTTAATTTAACAATAGCTATTGGCCATTGTGAAGGAGGCATCTTGATTTCACAAAATTAAGAGTATCAACAGCTCCTTCGACTATTCGTAGCCTTCACGACTTATAATTTTTGAGACAGCAGTTACTAATAGTATTAACGAATAATTTTGCACTTAATTTGTTTGGAAATAATTTTGATTAAATTTAAAATTTCAACAAATATAATAATTCCTTTTATTGAATTTATAAATTGCAACAGAATACAGCACCGAGAAAGATATGGCAATTAAAGCATGAATGTCCAGAAAAATAGGAAGAAACTCCCACAAAACTGATAAAAAAAAAAGTGTGGGTAAAGAAAATAAAACCAAGCCAAACATTAAAAAAAAATTAAATCATGGCAACTCAGGAATCTTATCTTCAATATTTGCGACTCAGGTGGGAGATCTTATGTGTAAGAAACTGTCCTTTCCCAACCGAATTGCAAATAGGAACGTGTAGAGAAAAGCCCTGCAAAGCCCTTAGACAGACAACCTTCAACTGCACAAGGAGACTTGGAAGAAGAACACAATGGACTACTATGTTTAACGATTTCCATGCAATCATCAACAGAATTCCCGGGCAGATTATTGTCCCAGTTAACTGCTCTGTGGGAAACCAGTCTACTTCTCTTCGAATTCAATGGGGAATTCAAGGTTTCCGAGGACTCCATCTCATCGTCTTGCAGGCCTGGCAACTTTCTCTTCAAACCAGGAAAAATTTTCAGCCCTGCAATAAAAATCTCGTAGTTATAAAACTTAATAACACTGCATATAGACTGACAAGAAAAGCTTGGGGATCTGTCGGAGTAGCTAACTACGGCATTAGACTAGAATCTTTATAATCCTTGACATACCAGGAAGAGAATCCTCATATAGACCTGACTGGGACTCTGAATCACCACAGGTACAGGAAAATTTAGGATTTCCATTGGATCCCGACACTCTGCATGACAAACGATGCTTTGTCTAAGGCATTCAAAATGAAGAGACGAGCAGAAAATCCATTGACAGCCATATGCAAAGTAGCACATATTCGCTTCCCCCAAGCATTATTAACGTCAAAACACTGGTCAAATATAATAATAGCATACAACCATAGTAAGAAATGGTATCTCCACTTCTTCACCAGTATGTGCCAGTAAGTAAATATACTTTGTTTTTCCTTCCATTAAGATAATTCTTGGAACTTCAAGCACACTTGACTTGCATGAAGTAATCATGTTCAGTGGCAGAGCCACGTTTATTTGACTTGCATGAAGTAATCATGTTCAGTGGCAGAGCCACGTTTATTTGATTGCCCCACTGAAATTTCACAGCATGGACCATGTTTAAGTACTAAACTATTATCAAGAAGGAAAGAACTTTATTCAACCCCCCTGGCCTAAAAAAAGTTGTAATAATAAAAGTTTTTGTAAACATTGTGGTCATTTAGTGCAATTTTCTCTTATCTCTACATGTCACTAAAATATATACTCTGAAATAGATTGTCTAAATATTGTAGAGAACAAAATGGTTTAAATTATTGCTTAACAATGATCCATAGAGTTGAATGTTCTATCTATAAAAATTTGTTTTCTATTTTTTTTGGGTCTCCTATTCATCTTTTTCTTTGGCAGAAAGTTACCCTCAGTGAAGTCACTAAGACTATTGACACTAAGATTACACCAATTAAATCTAAAACCAAAAAGCTTGGATCTTTTTTAATTTATGAACTGTTTAATAATGTGTTGAGATGAAGGATAAAATTCTCTCGGCACTTGCTTAACTAGAAAGAACCAGGATCTGTGGAGGAAGTATTATATAAAAGAAAAAAAATAGTTTGGATTTAATTCATTGACCCCACAGCCCAAAGTTTGTGGCTCCGCCACTGATCATGTTTCGATATTATGATTTCAAAACCTGCATAAACTTACATAACTGAAAAAAGCAAAATGAAAAAAAGGGCGATCGTAACAAACCACTCACATGAGCTAACCACATAAGAAATAAACATGTATTGTGTAGTAAGGATCTAAAAAAAGTTCATCAACCAGTGAAAAAGTTCTTATTTATGGAACACATTTCTTCACTATGTGATCTCTACATTCTTTTACCTGTTGACCTTCAAATGCAATATAACCATCAGGTTAATAATAAGTTTGAGACGTTAAACATGCTTCAAATTCTATTGCTTCGCAGAGAATAGTGAAAGAAGATGGGCAGTATTGGGTTAAGTTTAGGGTGCATGTTGTGTCTGTCCAAAGAGTAACTTGGATTGCATAGAATGACACATTATCAATGCTTTTGTGGAACCATTTTGCAGATGAAAACATATTCTAGGCCAACATTCATAATTTCTCCAAGAAGATTCACAACTAAAGGTTCCATGGATCAGAATAACTCAAATGACTCCTGCAACAATTCACAAATGCAAGCACGATAGAAGTATAAATTACTTTTGATTAGTGGGTATATTTTCCAAAATAAAAACCATTGTTGAAGATTCAGGATCAGGAATAGATTAAATATCAAGCAACAGCTATAGTTAAAACATCAGTATTGATTGATGTCAACTGTTGAATATGAAGAACAGAATCGACAGATCATATGACATACTGAAAAAGATGAGCACTTGTAACTTGAAACAAAATAGAAAAAAAAAAGGTATATGTAGAGAATTTCATGAAAGTCTCTCAAAGATGCAGAAATCAAACCTGTACATATGCTCAACAAAGTCATCTATTAGAACAGGCCAGGCACCTGCAGAACAATCAATGCAACTATTATTTCGGTTACCAACAGAAAGAAGAATCCAGATTTTCTTTCAATAGAATAACATGAAGCAGCCAACTATACATGTTGTAATACAAGAACACAAAAAACAAAAAAGAGTAGAAGGAAGCCAATTATGTTGTAGGCGGAAGATGTCTTGATATTCCTTACCACCTACTATTTGCAATTGAAAACATGAACCTATATCATGCTGCGATACTACATATATACCTATTACCAAGGCTAGGCTCCCCATAGAACAAATAGATATGTAATTCAAGTCCACCCTCATTGAGAAGACACTTGAGTGAGAGAGTGTGTGTGTGTGTCCCCATAGAACAAATCGATATGTAATTCAAGTCCAACCTCATTGAGAAGACACTTGAGTGGGAGTGTGTGTTAGAGAGAGAGAGAGAGAGAGAGAGAATAAAGGAGAAAATTAAATAAGAAATTAGTTCAATGCAACCAATGAAAGAAAATAGCTGCACCCTTTTTTCTTTTAGGAGATAATTTTTATTCCCCCTAGTACATATGACAATAAAGTATACACTCCTTATGTTTAATCAAGGTCCTATTTTTAAAGTTACCAATGCAGTTAGTTCCTTCTACAAGGCCCTATTTTTCCATATAGAAGGAAATTCAAATTTTCCGTGGAGAACTATATGAAAGACTTGTGCCGCTACCAAAGTTGCTTCTTCTTTCTTTCTTTTCTTTCTTTTCTTCTTTTTTTTTTTTTTTTTTTGAGAAGCAACATGGGAAAGGATTTTGACCATTGATAATCTACAAAAGAGAGGGAAAGTGTTAGTAAATTGGTGTTACCTTTACAAGGAGAATCTTCGAGTCCGTTCACCACCTTGTGCTAGAATGCTCTTTGGACAAGACAACATTGGGATATGGCTTTTCGGGTTTTGGGACTCTCTTGGGTTAGTGTCAGATCCATTCATGAGTAATGGGCTTGGAGTGATATTAAAACTTCTAAAGAGAGGAGGAAAGTCATTGCCTTGATCCCACTCTCCATCTTGTGGATGGATTGGATGAAAAGGAACAAGAAACTTTTGAGTGTGTGGAAAGATCAATTACTTCTCTTAAGGAGTGGTGGTTTAATATCCTCATTTTTCTGGTTAGAGGGAATTTTTTTTTACAAATGAGCTATATTTTGTAAAGTTCATAGAAACTTGCAAATAGGCCCTTTCGTTAATGGGTGGCACCCCCTTGGTGCCTTTATAAATAAACACTTACCAAAAAAAATCAAAAGTAGTAGCTACGACAAACATTGAATTTTTAGATATAACATAATGTTACATCCTAATGAGCACAGCACAATTTACTAACACAAAAGTTGAAGAAGTTAATACCTTCAGGATCATACCCTTCCAGATTTTCATGTACACACCGGCTGAAAGCTAAAACTTGTTGCCAAGTATCCTCAGAGATATTGTGCCTTTGATTTTTCTAAAATGAATACAAAAGATTAGTCCCCTTGATCAAAAACAAGAAACCATGGATCATCAGAAGGCATAATTTTGAAGTTGAAGCAATAGAATGCTAGCATCTATTCCATGCCCCAACAAGAGAAGCAACAAATGCCCTGATTCACATACTTGGCTATGCATACAAAGTAACATTCCAAAAAGAAGCATTTTCATGAGCACTCACGCTATTTTAAAAAAAGCTCCATAAAATACTCAAATCACCATAACTCTACGCGCTGCTCAGAAGTGGAACTAACAGAAAAGTTGCTCTCTGTATAAAAGAAACAAGTTTTAAATTGAATGCTTAAAAGGAAAAAAGTCCATTGTGCAATCTATTAGCTAGCTAACATTAGATTATATACAATACCAATATATGGTGACAATTGTCATCAGTATCACCCAGCTGCACCGTATGCCAACCAAACCTTCAAATTCTCAAGAAGCACCTCTCCCTCGGTCTTTATACCACCAATACTTAAAGTTAATTACTCTTTTTAGTACTCATTTCCTAGTTAATGAAAGAAGGCAACTAAAACAGTTGCCACAAGGGCACACGATCTTCTGCTAGTGACAAAAAGTATAGAAGCGGGAGAGGGGGAGAGAGATTCCGATACTATGCATCAACTGGAAAACCGCAGCAAAACAAACATTAGTCAAGACTTTGAACCATGAAACACAGTTTTATGCCTAACTAAAGAAGCCACTCTGCAAGTCTGGCACAAAACTTTTGGCTGTCTTCACCATTTGAACAGAAAACAAGAATTATACATGAGATATGTTAGTTGGGGTGCTGTAAGCATGCACGCTATGGTCATACCTCAACAAAGTCACACCATTGGCTAAGTAATCGAAACCTGCCAGCCAAAACCAATCTCCATGCTGAAACTGCCCTGCTTACAGCTGTAAATTGTTCCCAAATGTGAGTTAGGAAGACCAAAGAAAATTTATATAATAATTGGCAGCCCATGTACTTTAAGTGGATTTAGTATGGGCAAATTATAACACTGGACTAACTGACACAAGAAAACTCACTGATGTTCTTTTGACCATTTTCACGGCAGATGAAGAAAACAAAATCATAGAAGCGTGAGAACTCAGAAAAGTCTGCCTACAAAAGGGGGAAAATCAAGGTCAAAACCACAATATATCAGTCACAATACCAGAAAGCATACACAAAACAGACCAACAGCAAACATGTAGAATCACTTTATATAAAAAAAATAATATGTTTATATCTCACCATCATCTCTAGCATAGCATGTTATTAAAAAAAATTAGTCTAGTATAATGAAAAATGGTTCAATTGAATAATTTCAACCAAAAATATTACCGTTAAGTCTAGTCGTGACATCAGCTTGAAAAGTTCATCAATAATTGAGAACCTGTCAGAGGAAACACCATGACACATTACAAATGATCAGTGAATTATTGTAGAATTTGATATTTGGCTAAACAGAATGATGAAGTAGAAGGATATCGGTTTTCATGTGCATATGGAATGTACAATTTTGACTATAACAGAAAATGCAACCAACTTCAAATCAGGAGCGTAGTGCAACCAACCACTTGCAATAATTAAGCTGGAATGTTTGAAATTCAACATTGGGCAGGTTGACAAATTCCATTAAATAAAGGGAACGTTGAGCATGTTTTGAGGAACCTTGGCACCTCACTTTTCCCAATCACCGTATCATGTATCTACTAGCAGTTATAACATTACATTATCGTGTAGGAGTTGTCAGGAGACAGACGAGAAACAGCACCAAACCACTAAGCAATTAAAGGATCATGAAGTCATCAAGCCCAATAGGATATTAAATTCTTAAATTCAAAATTATTTGTTTCCAACCAAAGGTTTAAGAGAAAAACTATAAAGCCAACTTTTGATATACAACCTACATGCTGCTCAGAATGTTAGGAGCAAAAATGATCTGAGCAAATTCAATTATCTTGATTTCATTGACCTCAACAAACATAACTTTCTCAACGTTGTTGGATCTGTTCATAGTAAAAAAATCTCAAAAGAGGTGGACTCAACAACAAGTTTGTTGAGTAAACTACGTAGCAAAATTCTACTTCTGGTAAAAAAAAAACTGTGCAAGTCCCAAAAAATTACAGATCCCCACTCATTATCTTTCTAACTCTACTAGTTGATCAATTCAAGCGCACATTATTATTTTTTCAGCTCTGTGGATTTTTCTATTTGTCATAGTCAATATATTTTACAAGAATATTATTTGCTTTAGGACAGTTGTTCTCATCAACATTCTCTCTGCATATCTCTCAACCAAAGTAAGTCAATTGATTGTTTCTTTTGTCATCATCTTGCAAGCAATATTGTGCCTTTAGGAGTAGTCCTATTTGTATTTGGGCTCTAAATTTTCTAATAAATTGTCTCACTTATGACTTATCCCCACCAAAAAGTTCTTAAAAGAAAAGTGTTTTGCCTCTCTTTCACCATTTCAATTGATTTTCCCCAGGTATGGAAGCTAAATGAACATGCATCTTGAAAATAGTGACTGAATAACCATCCAAGGCATAAAGTGGCAACATTGTCGGTCGTAACTGAAATAACATCAAGACCCCTAACAGTAGAAAAGCCAAGATGCCCAAAGCCACATCCGGAGGGTAAAGTTTTTAAATAGAAATGTTACCAAAATAAAGAGACCATGTAAATACTTTTCGAGCACCTGCCACTCATCCTGAGTCATAGATTAAACCTAAAAATTGAGAGAATTTTCACACTCCGGCGATTTTTCCCTATCTAATAAAATGTGGAAATCTATTTTGCACATCAACTGTCTATCCCACCCACTATCTAATTCCCACTAAAACAAATTTCTGATCGTTAGGCGAGAAATAAATGCAGGAATTAACAAATCTTTGGTTGGTTGTTCGTTTGACAAAATTCATGATAATTGTAATTTCCATGAAATCACAATTCCCATATGCTATGAGAATTCTAACTCCCATCAAATAGGTGAGAAATACCAAATCTCACTTTCTCACAGTAAGAATAATTAAATAAATCAAAATAAAAATTTTGTTCTAATATTATAAAATTTCTCTTAATATTATAAAACAATTTTTGTTGTAGTTTAAGAGTATTTTGGTCATTTTAAGAAATAACTTTTTTATTCTAACTCTCACATTAGAATGTTAATGCAAAATGATAAAAATATGATACTACTCTATTGAATTAAAACAACTAAAAACATTTCAAAGTTTCTATTAGATAACCCATTCTAATACATTTAATTTCCGTGAAATTTAACTCTTAGGAGTTTAAACTCTTCAGAATCAATGATTCAAAAGAAATAGAACTTTCATAAAACGAACGGACCCTAAGTAAATTCCTACTAAAACTATTAAAACCTCTTCTTGCATATAGCCCTAAAGTGACTGTATGTAAAACCAACTGTAGCAAAAATATAGGAAAACCAGAACTCCCATTGACTGTATTAAGCTCTAACCTACCTGAACCCTTGGCAGTTGGCACCAAGTCAAACCCATATCAAAAAGGCCAAAGCAATATTGCGAACGTCAATTAAGGATCAAGTTGGCTTGGGCACACAAGCTGTAATAATTTTAGCTTCAAGCTCCACTGGCTGCTATTCTAACCTACCTAAGGCCAATCTAAGTACCGTAAAGTGTATATATAGATCATATAGTAGTGTACCTTGTGTGAGCCACCAACTTTGACTCCACCAACTTTAAGAGCTGAGCCAACGCCTCCCTCGAATACTTGGCTCTATGCGACTCATCATCTTGTCTGTACCGTTCTTCCCCACAAACATATGCATTTCCTGATCTAATGTCTGCAAGAGAAGTTCATGAATCAACTAAAAGGAAACAAAAATTGTTGTCGACTAACAGCTTATGTAAATTAAAATAAAAATGTTTAATTGATTATTCTCCAAAAAAATATGTTAATAGACCAAAGGCAGGGGGAAGCACATTTTTAATCAATCACTTAACTAAACTAAATCAGCTGACAAGTCTGTCTTTGCTTTCTTAAATAGTTATATATTATTTTCTTCTTTTTTTTGATAAATAATGGAAACAATGTATTTCATAGGGCACCAAGGGGGTGCCACCCATTTGCAAAAAAGAAATATCTACAAAATAGTATCTCAATGAAGTCTCCATCATTTAAAAATAATTTTCCTCAAATCAAAACCCAAAAGTATGTAACCACCCATCCCTGATGGAGGCTAAGAGTCTTTCCTTACCATCAAAAGCTCTCTTATCCCTTTCATGCCGAATAATCCAAAAAAAATAGAGAGGTGAATCAAGGAATAGGCCTTTCTCATTTGTTTTGAAGCTCTCAACCTGTTCCAAGCCCACACCACTACTTGGATAGACTGATGACCACCCATTAGAGTCCCACCACACTAGAGTCATCTCCCATAATTGTCTAGTGAAAGAACATCCCAAAAGAAGATTATAGATAGATTCGGCCTTCTTTTTACAAAGATAACATTATTCAAAATTTTCCTCTCTTTTGAAGATTGTCAATCATTAGAATGCCACCTGCACAAGCTTCCAGACAAAGAAAGCAACTTTCAAAGTAGTGGAATTTTTCCAAATTTCTTTTCAAGGAAAATTATCCTTCCCCTCCGAGAAAAAAAAAAGAGTATTATAGTAAGAATTGACCTCAAACTGGCCACCTGAATTCAACTTCCATTTAGCCTTGTCCTCACACACAATTCTATATGAAGGTTCATACAATAGCACACCAAGGCATCTTTATCTCTAGCTAAATAAAAGACATCCATAAATTGATCTTCCAAAGAAGTAATGGTGTGCCACACATCATGCCAAAGGCAAATGCCATTACCATTACTGCAGTCAAAAAAGACATGAGGAGAAAAGGAAATCCATCCCTTTCTAATCCACTTCACAACCCTCTTTTAGTAATTCCCTAAGGCCAATCCACTTGCTTTCTTAAATAGTTTATATTGTTACCCCGTGTTACTCCAAAGAAATCTCATTTGAATCATTTCCAACTGATTCACGATCTCACACGAAACAAGGAAAAGGACATAAAGTAGATCAAAAGACTCGAAAGTGCTTTCAATGAGAGTTAATCTACCTCCCTTAGAAAAGTATTGTCCTTACAACTGGTGAACCACTTTTCCAATTTTTAAACAATGTGGGCCTATATACTTTTATCTTTGAATTTAGCACCCAACGGAAGGCCCAAATAAGTAAAGGGGGAGGGAACCAACTTCACATCCCAGCATGTTTGCAAGCATCTCCCCATTAACCACCTCTCTAAAAGGAATTAAAAGACTCTTACTAAGGCTCACCTTAAGCCCGAAAACTGCCTCAAAGCAAAGAAGTAAATAACAAAGGTAAAGAATATGCCCTACTTCCACTCCACAGAACACAATAGACCCTTTTACCTCCTCATTCTCAACCACCAAAAACCCATTTAAGAAACCTTGATTCATCACCCTATAAATCAACTTACTTAAAGCTTCCATAACCAATGTGAAGAGAAAGAGAGACAAAGAATCACCCTTTGAAGTCCTCTAGAATCTTGAAAGAAACCTGAGAGACACCCATTGACCAAAATGGAGAAAGAAACATAAGAGATGAAGTTTGAAATCTATTTATGCCATAAGACTCCAAATCCAATTCTTTCCAAAACATACATAAGAAAAGCCCAACTAACATGATCATAAGCTTTTTCCATATCAAGTTTACAAATGATCCCATTTCATCCACTTTTCAAGCGAGCGCAACACCTTCATTTGCAATCAAAGCAACATCCGTAATTTTTCTACCTTCTCCAATCTATATATTCTTTTTCTTTTTTTGGATAAGTCTCCAATCTATATATTCTTAAAACCTTAAACAAGATAAAACTTTTTTTCCAATTAGTAGATGATAACATTTAATACAATCCATACGTGGAGACATGAATTTCTATATGCCTTGTTCATTTACATAAATAATCTAATGAAATACAGCAGTAATCAAAACATAAAACCCTACCTAAACCTGCATAAATTAGCCAAGAAAAAAATGGAAAGGAATTTAAACAAATCTTTGTATCCCATGCATTACATCAGGTTGCTTTACACATAATTAAAACCTCTAGTAAGCTAATGATCCTATTAAACTCAGCTCACATGTAATTTCCATCTTTTTAAGCCCAAATGAAAGGTATTTAAATATTTGCAACCAAAATATTTTTATTTTTAAAAGGTCAAAACGGTATATAAAAAACACACCAAGCGGTTGCAACCATATTCAAAATTTTGAGCTGAGATTGCTATCCTACAATCAATAATTAGCAATACATCTAGCGGAAACTAACAAGAAAATGTTACAAAAAAACTGTGGTGATCCAATGGATCTGGAACTGTGGTATCAAAAGAAAATTGAATAGTAATTGTTAAAAATATTTGAAAAGAAAAAATTTAAAAATCTAAGTTACTACTCGAGTGGACCCTGTAACTGGTAAGTGTTATCACCACTTAAAAAAAAACTAATAAGATGGCCCAAAATTGATTTTTTTTCAATTAAAATCCAAACCAAAACATCAAAGAAAATGAATCAGCTCCTTTTCTTACATAAAATTAAACGAATTCTAGTTCATTTCAATACTAACCAAAAGTTTATTAAATAAAAAAAAAGAATAAGAAAATAAAGTATCCAAAACATTTAACTCAAATCCAAGCAACAAAATCAATATATGTTACAAATCGAAAACAAAATCAAACGAAAGCGAGAAAAGCAAAAATTACCACAATAGCGCCGGTAAATCTCAAAGATGTCGACCCGATTCGGACCCGGTGAATACATGGATTAGATGCTCGGAGCTCCAGCCACCTGGGATTTAGAGGTGACACACAATCGGCCAGCTATAACGCCCTAGGCCAAAATAAGAAGGATAGACACTTTGTTCTCTTTTTATCTCTCTCCGTGTGTGTCACTGTAACCATATGCCATTTGGGTTCTTTGCGATTTTTATTTTGAAGAGACGGGAGAGAGAGAGTGCTGATTTTGTTGTGAAACTAATTGGAGGGAACCGTAAGTAAAGAAAAATTCGAGCCAACCGGATGTTGTTGTCGGAACGGTACTTTTCTCGGTGACCAAAGTAGAGGTGATCACAAGTTGAACTGCTCGCAAACATCTGAAGCTCAACTCGATGAAAGCTTGGATTGTTTAAATCGTGAGTCGACCTAGGGCAAGTGGAGTTCAAGTTTCAAGAATCTCGGTTCGTAGGTTGTGAGCCGATTGGATAATTACGTTTTTTATATATTTTTATTTTTATATATCAATTTTTTTATATTTTACATTTAAGTTAAATGTAGAAAATTTTATTTTATATAGTAATTTTATATAAATTAAGTTTGAGTTTGACAAAGTTTATTGAGACCCGAGCTCAAACTTATTGAAACTCAAAATTAATTCGAATCAAATTGAGTTAACTCGATTTTTAGGTTCTATTTCAGTTCAAACGTTTGAGTATCTAAAAGTTCAACTTAATTAAGCTCAAATTCAATTTTAAACTGGAGTGTGAATAAAGAAAAAAAAAAGGTATTTATTGAATTGTGTTTTATAAGTTTTTTAGAATTTTGTATCTAACTAACCACATCAACTTCTGTGTGTTTTGGTTTTATAAAGCAACCTAGGAAGGTTATTTTTATAGGGATATGCATGGAGATAATCCTTAAATCATAGACTTGACCACTAAATAATTAAACCACTAACCCATGTTTGGAAGTTTTAGGATTTATCTCTTAAACCCATTTACATAGATTTGATAAAAATACAACAGCGCAAATAATTAAATGAATAAATTAAAGAGAAAAATTACAAGAATTAGCATGGTTCTACAAAATCTTTGCCTACGTATACGAACAAACTCACTAGTTTATTATATTTCATTTCCAACTATAAAAATAATAAAGTTGTTAAACTCACACCCACTTTACACTTAAAGTTTCCAACCTAATTTTGGTTGTAAATTCTATCGACTTACAATGTATATTAGACTTAATATGAATCTACTTTAAAGTCTTTGTGAGGATTTGAGTTGTAATCCAACAACCCCAAATCTCGGCTTGAATCCTCCACCTCATAAGCAAATCAACTATTTTTTTAATTGATGCAATCATTCATTTTGATCATCTCTCCTTCTTCTAATTTTTTTTAATAATACTATCTCATCCAATATCTACAAAGCTCTTCTTGTTCATGGTAGTCTTTGATATACTTTTGATTCATTACAAACTTCCATCACTCCATTGTTCATGATCCATGTGTATCCTATCTTGTCAAACTCCCTAAAAGAGATAATATTTTAATGAGAAAGAAAGCATATTTTGCTTTGTCAAGTATCTTCATGTTTCCATCATGGATCTTTAACCTCAAACTTCTTTCATTATAAATTACTTTGCATTGTTTACATGCAGTAGCAACTGTGGCATAAAAGGGTTCATTCGTACAATCAAAATACATTTTTTGTTGATTATGTAGGTGGAGGACACCGAATCAAGTAGCACTGTATCACTCTCATCAACCTTTTCTTTAGTGTGCTTAATAGTTAGCACTTATTTTCCATAATTTTTCATATCAATATTCACACTTTCACTGCCCTTTCCGGTATTAGAACTCCCATTCTCCCTCATCCTTCTAAATTCTCCTAAATCATTTCTTTATAACCTTACAATAATATTGTATATGTCTTTCTCTCCACAATAAAAACTCTTTATTGGAAAATTCATGAGCCTTTTACGTAAATCTTGATCTTCCATCATCCCACTTTGTAGTGCTCTTTCCTTTTCTCTTTGTTTAGCTTCTCATCATTTATAGTCTCAAAAAGTACTATAGTAACCTCATCAACCTTCAACATTTCTATAGTAAGAATAGAAGTACTTCTCACCTAATTGATTATTAATGTTTTATTGCTACTAAAAGGCAAATACAAAAACATGTATATTACTCTCAGTTTTTCATTTTCTTGTCATTTTTAATAGTATATGAAAAGAATGAATCAATTCACCTCTTTCAATTGCAAAAATATGTTTTCAAATGGATTTATACACAGGTTAGACGCATCATATAGCATGCATTCAAGTAAAATAATATTTTTAATGTGTCAATGGAAAAAGGAGTCAAGGACCATAAAAGTTATGACCGACATATGAGAGGACCTCTTGGGGGTGTAAGGTATTTGTGGGTACTTGTCAAGACCTATAGACATTAAGTGAAGGCCCATAATTGGGATGTTTGAGGGGATTTTTTGTATCTTAAGTCAATATATTGACAATTTATAAATAAATCAAATTTACTGAAAGCTTAAAAAGAGTCCTACAAAGAATTCTGCAGTTACCTCAAATGAGATTGCGAGCTTCCTTTATATAGAGAAATGAGTTGATTATGATTAGGAAAGTGTTGATCCAGTGTTGTAGACACCCAATTTCGTTCCAAAAATTCTGAACGGACCACGATTCCTATGACGAATCTTTGATCCTAATGTGCTTGGACTTGGTAAGTGAGGAAGTTTGGATTTAATTGGGGAATATGAGCAATTACAAGACCCTTTTGTTCAATCAATTTAATTCACTTTGGGTTTAAATCAGTTGAACCTTATTTGATTCAACTAATCCAAGACCAAAGTCTTTGTTTAAATTTTGACCCAATCCAAAACTCACTAAAACCCTTTGATCTTTCCTAAGCCCTAACATTTTTGGTCCAAATTTCAAGCCCAAGAAAACTTTTAATTTTTAAAGTGAACTTATAATTTTACCCTCCACTTGGCACTCCTTGATTGGTTCACTTTTCTCAAAGTAGAAGTTACCTTTTTACTAATCTTCATTGGAATCATTCTTCCAAACTCACTAAGTCCACAAGAGCACAAGGATCTTCGAGGATAATCCTCGCGCGTGGAAATTTTCCTTAGCCAAAGAAGGTTGGTTAAACTTCTACTTTTTGCAAAATAAATTGCTAGCATGATTCATGTGTTTAAACCACCATGAAAATAGACTAGATTAATTTATGTCACTTAAATAGTTTTATATCAAGATACTTACAAGTTTCTTAGCATTTTATTTTTCACTAGTTATATGTCTTTCTTTAGTTAGTTACTAGTCATAATATAGTCTCTTCGTTAAATGCAATGTTAAATTAACGTAATATAATGTTCTTTCCTTTAGTTTAGTACCTTAAGATTTTTTATGTTCTCTAAGTTAGATGTTTTATTTTAAGTTGTCATTAATTACATGTGAACTTTAATACTTTAAGAAGAATTTTGGGCCCCCTTGGTCCTTGTTAATTTTGGGTCCCCTTGGCTCATTAAAAATGTTACTAGTTATTTTGAATCCCATCTTTAAGGTAGTTTAGTTTAAATCTATTTAGCTTAATTCTTATTTCTTTTAAACTCGTTTAGTTTAAAGTAGCTTAGTTTAATTCACTTATTTTATCCTTCAAGTTTAATTTATCTAGTTTAAAATAATTTAGTCTCAATCCATCTAATTTAACTTATATAATTAATCCACCTAGTTTAAATGCACGCACTTTAATTTACTTCTCATCTATACTTTGCAAGTAGTTTTAATATTTTTTTTCTTCATAGTCAAATAAATTTATTTCCTTTATATACTTACTTTTACCGCATTACTTTAAAGTTAATATTTTGTGTTGTTTTGTTTGAATAAAAATTGCAAAATGTATGTTTAATTTTATTAGTAGTGTATGATAATAATACTTGAATTAAAATTTCAATTAATTCCCTTGAAACACAAAGGGCTAGATTCGGTCTATGTAAGAGAGAGAGCTTAAATCCTCACTTTTTTGCACCCAAATCTCCCGAGCTTTGAAATTTCTCACGTAAACCAATGGCAAGAGATTTGACCCCCTTCATGGTCAAATGGCGGCTCCTTACCCATCATCCTTACTTTGTGCTTGGATGACAAACGACTCCTTATCTAATACATTAAAAGTGCACCCATCATGGGAGCCTCCTTACTACTTATAAAGGGTTTGTATTAGACTTGATAGGTTTCATTCATTTCCATATACCTACTCATTGTAATCTACACTCTCGCCATATCTACCTTCTTTAAGGGGAGTGGCCTTAGGTAATAAGTCAGATGCATGGGTCTCAGCGGAAAAGAACAGTACCTACAGGTGTCTTGCAATGTTGAATGATGCTTTAATTGACACTTGAGATTGGACTCACTACAAGAAAAAGAGTTTTCTGTGACGGAAAATATGTCGTTGAAAACCTACATGCCTTCGCTGAAAGCTACGTATGACGGGATCCCATCGTAGATTACCGTGTCGCAAAACTGCACGTCGTTGATGTTAAGAATTCAGCAATGGGACATTTCCCATCACAGATGAGTATATTAGCAACGAGCTTTAAGTTTTTTGTGATGGAAAAACTTATCGCTGATATATTTAACCAAAATTGGAGACCAAAACTAAAATAATATTTTAATACTATTTGCGAAAGTATCTGTGAAAGGTTTGTTGTCACTGAAAATAAATGGATAATCAGCGAGGGGTGTTGCTTGTCACTAAACTCGCCATTGATATGATTACAATATAATTAATTCCACCATTATTAGCGACGGATTCTGTGAGGGAACATTCATTTCAAATAATTATTAGCCTATCACAAAATATTTTTTATTTATTTATGAAATTATTCAAAATAATAATTCATAATTACCTGCTGAAAATGTACTAAATTTACATTCAAAATTGGATTTCATTATATCAGTACTAGAAATTATCAAATTCTAATTATATTAGAAATAATAATAATAATAATATAATATCCAAATATGTAAGAATAAACATGAAATCTGCTAAAATTTTCAACAAAAAAAAATCATTCCAATTACAATCCAAAAAAAAGTGTTCCTAAGGTTCTATGAGATCGTCGCTCTGCATGGGATCCTCAGTGTCCTTGTCACCCTCATCAGCGTTCTCACTGCCCTCCTCAGCATCATCATCTATTATATTTAGAGGCTACTGAAAAAAAAAAAAAACCATTATTGAAGGAAAAGGCTAAATAAGTTAGGAAACCGCTAAGTTATTTACGTTTTTTTATTCTGAAAACTTCCACGTTTTGTAACTAGTAGTCAGAAATGGATTTTGTTTGTTCTCACTAGTCACATTTTACTAAAAAGATATAACAGTAACCCCACCTCGTCCACTAGAAAAGTATTTTACAATTTTACCCTTCAAACTGCTAAGTTATCTACATTTTTTCCCGAAAACCAACCTAGTTTGTAATTGGTGATCCAAAATGGATTCCATTTGTTTTCGCTAGTCACATTTTACACAAACGGACGTAACGGTAACCCCACCTCGTCCATTAAGCAAGTATTTTATTTTTTTCCCTTCAAGCCACTAAGTTATCTACGTTTTTTTTTTCTTCTGAAAGCCTGCACGGTTTTTAACTGGTGATCCAAAATAGATTCTGTTTATTCCCATTAGTCACATTCTTCCAAACAGACATGATGGTAGCCCCGTTTCATCCATTAGATAAGCATTTTATTGTTTTGCCCTTAAATCTGCTAAGTTATCTACGTTTTTTACCAAAAACCCACACAATTTTTAACTAGTGATCCAAAATAGATTCCATTTATTTCCATTAGTCACATTCTATCAAACGGACATGACAATAACCCCGCCTCTTCCATTAGACAAGTATTTTATTGTTTTGCAACTTAAATCCACTAAGTTATCTACGTTTTATTATTGAAAACCCACATGATTTTTAATCGGTTATTCAAAATGGAATCCGTTTGTTCCCACTAGTCATAATATACCAAACGAACATGAAGGTAATTTTGTCTCGTCCATTAGACAAATGTTTTACTGTTTTGCCCTTAAATCCGCTAAGTTATCTACATTTTTTTTTTACCGAAAACATGTACAGTTTTTAATCAGTGAATCAAAATTGATTCAGTTTGTTCCTACTAGTTACATTCTACCAAACGAAGGTGACAATAACCTCGCTCCATCCATTAGACAAGTATTTTACTAATTTGCCCTTAAATCTGCTAAGTTATCTACATTTTTACTGAAAATCCGCAGGATTTTTAATTGGCGATCTAAAATGGATTATGTTTATTCCTACAAGTCACATTCTACCAAACGAAAATTACAGTAACCCTGCATCATCCATTAGACAAGTATTTTATTATTTTTCCTTAAAACCGCCAAGTTATCTACGTTTTTTAACCGAAAACCCGCAAGTTATAAACTATTTTATCTTTAAACCATGAATTTATGAAATTTTTTACCCTTAAGCCACTAAGTTATGAACATAATAAATTCAACATGTAAGTTTGTGTTTACTTACATCAAATCGAGGTGGTGGTGTAAGTCTAATATCTGAAGACTGATGCCTAACCGTGTATACATTTGAATCACTTTCTTCTCCATCAAATAATTCACATCCTTTTAAATCTTCTAGTTCACATAGTGCTGTTGGGACTCAGTAAAATTTGGTGATAATGGATCGAATGCAAAGTGAAAGTGGCGCATGAAGCGTATCTGGATGATGAGCCCCACCTAGTATTGGGGTCCATCCAGTTGTCATATCCATAATTCCTCCCTTGCTTGATCCACCAGATACTATCAATCATGCATCCTCGTCGAAATCGGGTTGTGAGGATGAATCATCTTTATATTTTTCATGCACCACCTTCGTATAACTCTCCTACTATAATAAATGAACACATTTCATTAATATGCATAGTTAGAAAATTCATAAAAGAACATACTAAATATACTCACATTACATACTACTTATAAAACAAAAAATCTTACAACCATGGTTTTCGACTTGGTGTCCACAACTTCACTAGTTCCCTTTTTCTTATATGTCTCCAAAAACACATCAATATTTGAAGGAATGTGATCCAACTTCTTCTTATGCACATAATAATGAATTTTTTCAGTGAAAATTCAATTGAATTACAACAAATAGCCATATATATTTTACCAAAGAACAAATAAATTATACCAGTCTCTCCTTGTGTTATGGTATACTAATGGACCCCGTCAAATGGTGAACAATCTCACTTCTCGCCCGCTTGTTCGAAGAGGACACTTGGGAATGCTGCTGCTAGGACTTTTAAGCCCATGTATCACACAACCCCTCCTAAAAAGTTTGTCTCACCCCATGGCCACGTCATTCATTTCATTTGCTCACATCTTCAGTATCCATATGTCTTTTGAACTTTTTCTGAATATTTAATAAAAGATCAGAGAAACACCTAGTTGTGATATGATCAAAGACTTTTCTGGCCCAATCTTGAACCTCTTGCGTCTGAAACCTATAGTGGTCCTGAAAACAAACAAGAAAACATTACTTGAAATCTATTTTTTATCAGTGCACATATATTTAACATGAATGTATAAGTAAAGACATTTAATACTTAACAGGAAATAAAATGTTTTATGCCAGAAAGTCCCTCCAAACGACACCCCTCACAGACTCTGGTTAATAGCTCCATGAAAGATAAGCATCTGGCAAATGCCACAAAGCCAAGTGGGAAATGACACCCATTACATTGTCACACCCAGAGAAAGCCCTACAAACATCGAAGGTGTATTGTCAATATCATAACAAAAACAATAAGTGTAATAAATGGATAACCCCATTTCAAATGAAATATAAAAAGTATTTTTGGGACAGGATAGTCAATAAGGTCTGCTTCGCAAGGTTCGCTGGGGGATCCAAAATCTGTGTAGGTCTTCTCCCAGTCCTCTCAACCTCTTATACACTCTTAAAATCCATCCCCATAGTGGGCTTCCCTCCACCTGTAGTTTCAATATATCTTGACTTGTCAATAAATAATTCAATATGCATTTAAAAGGGATAGTAGAGAGAAATAAACAAACATTATATATATATATATATATATATATATATAGTAGGGACCGAGTCAGTCATGGATTGTACACTACACCTCCCGCGATCGGTGCCACGACCTCTACTTCTCCATTAACCTCTCTAGTCACCATCTTGTTTAATAAAAAAATTGAATGAATAAAATTGATATAAATGGTTTAAAAGTGATACAAACAATTTAAAACTGATACAAATAGCAAGAGAAATTCATTCAATTCATACAACTAGTACAATATATATCTTCAATATACATGAATAAAAATTTTACCATTCATTGATCGACATCTATATAAATACCAGAGTTAGCATCATCAACGTCAACGTCATCATCATCGTCATCGTCATCTTTTTCTTCCTCTTTTTTCTTCTTCTTCTTCTTCTTCATACAACACTTTATCTTTTCTAAGTTTCTGGGAGCACGCATATCTAATGGATTTACATCTTCCATTATACCATCACAATCATGAAGAATACCCGATATATCTAGTTCATTGTCCGAAAGAATTCAATTTGGAAAAGGTGTTTTCATCATCTTGGAAGTAATTCGCAATAATAGACACTAGATCGTCAATTGGATCTTCACTAGAAAAAACATAAAAAGAGCCCCTCACATTGGTTTTATAAATGGCCTACCAGTCACTTCTATCTTTCCTTTTGGATGGATAAGGGCAATAGTAAACTTGGGTTGCTTGTTCTGCCAAGACAAATGGCTCGTCTAAGTTAAGCTTTGATTTATAGTTAATATCTATAAGGTCGTGTAGTCGATGCACTTTAAGTCCATTTGGACCTGGAATGACCAAGGATAAGAAAAGAAACTGCTCCTCCATGAACATACTAGGTGTTAGGTTGTATAGGGTGACAAATACTGGCCAACAAAAGTAAAGAGCAGTCGAGTGACCGAACGGTGTAAACCCGTCAGTCAAAAGTTCCAACCAAATATTTTGTGGTTCGGTAGTAAATGACAAGTTTTTATCATCAAAGTGTTTCTACGCCTCACCATCTGTCAGGTGGATGACTATTTCTGGCTTACTACTTTTCCCTCCTTATGTCATGTCATGTGTTCAGTAGTGTTTTAGACATAAAAAGCCTCTAAATCCTTGTTGTGACTGAAATGTAATACAACATCTTGTATGGTATGTCTTTTTGCTTTTTATTACCCACTTGTTTAGGCTGAAATCGATCATGGCTACACACATCACTATTTTTCTTCTCATTTTTTCCTTATAGTATAACATACAATCATTTGAGTATACATGTATCTTCTCATACCCAAGTCCTAATCCCTTCACCATCTTCTTGAACTTGTAAAAGTTTTCATGCAAGTTTTTACTTTCTGGTAACATACTCTTGATTATTGACATTAGCTTATTGTAACAGTTCTCAGACATGTTAAAATCAGATTTACAATTCAATAGTTGCGAGAATGCCGATAACTTAGTATGCTTTTTGCAACCCCCCTCAAAGGCTCATCAACATCTCTCAATATATCATAGAACTTTGCAGCATCGGGATTCAGCCCCTCTTCCGTATCCTAGTTAAAATCTGGCCCAACATCATCCATTACCATGTCCCCAATTTGATTCATTTCTCCAAAACATTCTTCCACACATACAAATGATTCTGTTGATGGTTCCCCAACCCAATTAACTTCCCTATGGAGAGACCAACGCTTATAATAATTCACAAAACCATTTTTGTATAGGTGCAAGGTAACCTCATCTCGAGTTAGAAACTTATTGTTCTTACAAATTTTGTAAGGACACAAAATAGTTTCCTCATACACAAACCTTAGATTTCTATAGGTAAAGTCAAGAAATTCTTGAACTCTATGCTCAAATTCGTATGATAGAGCATTATCAACAATCCAACGGTCCATCCAACTCCGGTAAACTAATATTGTTCCATCGACAAAAACAAAATCAAAATCAAATCTCAAAGTTATTCTCATTTCCAACTAATGCACGTTGCTTCTTATTAACTATGTTCTTTCCATTCACTAATAGATAGAGAGGTTCCTAATTCATTCAAGAATGTGTGATCCATATTGTAGTTCATTTTTCCACACTTTTTTGTTTCAAGTAAATTTCGCCGGCATTTCCCCTTAGTTTTCAAAGTACACGATTTAAAATCGAAGCTATCTCCCGAAAGAAATAGCCCCGAATTCAGTATGTACTTAGAGAACAAGGAGGAGATGCTACCAAAATTTACTCGAAACAAAACAAGCATGGAAAAACTAACTGCAATATGGATCATACCTTCCCAAACTGTTCACACTAGACAGTCCAAAGATTATTTAAACACAAACGCTTTCATTGCAAACATATTAATTGGTAAGCAACAAAAGCATTTGCAAGCTCAATAATCTCTAGACATGCAATCTAAAGGTATGACCTAAGTTATAAGATTTCCATTAATAAGAAATTCTAAAGCAGAGTATCCCCTAAATTTCATACTTTCCCAAATTTTTCAAGTGCCAAATAAACATGTGTATAAATCATAATTCAACTAATCCAATCCAACATACTAATTAACACACTAACATATTTGGAAGAGCAGTCATCAACTTTCCTTGACCAAATTTGGAAGGAATTCTTGTGGTCAAAGAGATTCCATCATAACTGATATATAGTCACATTGAGAAATCTAGTAAAGGAACATCCCAAAAGAAAATAATAAATGGACTTGGCCACCTCCTTGCAAAGGTAACATTTATTCACCAACACCTATTCAAATTTTGCATTAACAATTGTTACCATTTGTTAATACAAAATTTGATTGAACTTTATCATTAAATATGATCAAAATACTACCAAATCTAATTTTTTTTATTTTCCATAGGGACTAAGTAATACACTATGGTCGTTTCCTTTTCCCTAAGGCTAGAGATTGATATTGGTTGCCTCAATTATTTGTCTTTTTTATAGGTGATACAGTAGTGAATGCTTGATGGGTTTTCAATCAATGAGGAGTATTATGGTTTTTGGTGTCTTTTGGTGTTTGTTATAAATAGGGTTTTTATGCTTTTGTAACTCAAAAAAGAAAATGCAGTGGTTGTGTTAAGTGAACTTTATTGCCTTATATCTTTGTACCTAAGTTAAGCAAGAGATGCCTCTTCGGGGTACTTAAAATGTAATGTACTTTTGGAACTTGAAATGTTAGTACATATGATGGTGTTTTTGGTTTCTGTTTTGGGCAGTGCATATGGCTTTTGGTGATCCATTTGTTTTAACAAATTGATTTTGGTTAGGTTTTGGAATGGCAATACTTAATTAAAATTTGAACTCTGAAACTTTAGACTTTAATTGAGTTTTGTATCTCAATTTCTTCTTTCTTCATGTTAAGAAAAGATTGAAACTAGAGAAGTTACCGTAACCCTCCAATTTCTCTTCATAACCCACAAGAAAACAATTACCAGAAAAACAATTTCACACAAACAAAATCTTTTAACTTACCTATATGGTTATATACCTTCACTCTAACCAATTCAATAAGCATAATGAGAACAATAACAATTCAAGTTTTTCAAGAAAGCAGTGAATCCCCATTAGTATTTCTTTCTTCTTCTCCACAATTTCTACTTAACCCAATAAAACCCACCTCAAGAATTTACTACTAGGCACCCACTACAAATTCCACAAAGAAATCTAAAGCTAATTTGACATGAGTCTGTTATTCTAAAGTAATTTATACATATACCAACATAAATACATTTTCATTTCATTGAGACGAAAGTGTACCTAAGTTGAAGATTAGAGCATAAAGACCAGACTTCCCTTTAGCTACTTTAGTGTACCCTAATAAGGTAATATAAAAACAAAATAATTAAAATTTGAAAATAAATTAAAATCTTAATTCGTTGATGTGAATATTGGATACTCAAAAACCCTAACCAAATAAAAAACAGAGTGATATACTTGATGGTAATGTAGAAATTAAAAAAAAAATAGCTCCAGAATTTACTAAAGATGTAACAGAGAAAGAGACAGAAAGTAAGGGAAGAAGAAGTACCTATTCAAGCACTAAACATCTGAGGTAGCAGATGAGGGCGGCGCGCGGTGGTTGACACTTGGAGAAACAGCGATAGAGAGAGTGAAAGGAAGAAAGAGAGCACGCAGGGATGAAAAAAAGAGCAATGAGAGAGTTGAGGAAACATTTATCTTATCCCATGTTAATCCTAATCCTATTCCATTGTAATCATGTTCGTGAACCACTAACCCTAATGGTATTAGCGATGGGACTCTCACTGCTGATATTTTTAACCCTATCACTCATTTACCCAAAATTAGTTTTAAAAATTCATTGGACATCAGCGGTAAGAATCTTGTCGTTGATTTATTTTTGTAAAATTTGTGTATATCTTATATGCTACGTCTTCAGCGACAAAATCCCATCGCAAATGACCTTATCATTAAGAGCAAAAATTTTGTCACTCATTTTCTGTCACAGAAAACCTTTCTTCTTGTAGTCAATAGAAATTTGATCCAAAATTACATTTTAATATTGGACAATTAATTAGGGTTTTATCTCTTATTGTGAAATGACCTTCTTGCTTTTTTGACCACGTGTCATTCTTTGTTTGGACGATAAATTTTATTCACAACAAGATATATTTGGTTTAATATAAAAAAAATTATGGAATGTAATTAGTTTTACATCGAATGACCAAAACTGATGGAAAATAATTATAAAATATTTTGACATAAGTTGTTATTTATTTTTCTCTCATTCTCATTGGTTAAATTCTCTTTTCTCTCTTAAAATCTTAATAATTCTCAATTTATCATATACCTTAAACCAAACACCAGAAAATTGTGAGAAAATTACGTTTTACAATGAAAATGTTTTACAATTTTCATTATAATTAAAATTTGAGAAAACAAACTGTTGTGACCAAAAAAGCGAAATACACCCACGAGTTTACAATTAGACATTTTATATGTGACTTTAATTTTTTCTTTTTAAATTACAATCACTTCTTGCACCTAAAACTCAATTATCATATCAAAGCCCCCCCCCCCCCCCCCTCTTTTTTTTTTGGCAGAACTAGAATATAGGGATGGAGCCCTGCTAATAAACGAGTATAGATCAAATATGTAGTAAAGGCACATTAATTCAGCATGTAGCACAATACATTTTCAAGTAGAATTGAATTTACAAAGTGGTCTTATTAATCTCTTATTCAAACAAGCCGTAATATCAAAATTTCGTCAAATTTTTTGAATAATTTTGTCCTCATACTCAAGTTTAATTTAGATTCCTCTGCTACATGATCACTTAAAGTTGATTAAAATTTACCTAAATAAAATCTATAAGTTAATTATTTTAACAATTAAATTTTTTCAATTTTTTTTAATTAACGTTTTTACAATATATAAATATGTTCTCATAAGTGATGTATGACATATAACTATATAATCCCTTTATCTCTTAATTTTCGTAAATTAAAGATTATCATTCGATGCAAATGTCATCGATTAAATTGATGTAGGAGAAAAGTCCTCGTTTAATGACATAACAATGCGTGGCACCTTTCAAAGGCAAAAACATAATTTCGTAAACAAAACAGTGTAACCAATCGGATGGCTACACATGGCAAAAGGACATGACAGTAATTTCACATCTGAATACTAATCTGACTACGACTCATGGATAACCTTGTCTCATCAAAACACTCCTGCTTATGGATAACCTAGTCTTATCAGAATGTCCCCACCTATGGGAATTTTGATCCTATCATGATACTTAGTATCAGTCACTTTCCTAATTGGACTATGCTCCAAGACACTATATAAATGAAGCTTTCACTATCAAAGGTACTCACTCACAATTCTCTAAAAAAATATCCAGTTTCCTTATTATAAAAAGCCATATACTAACTTAGGCATCGGAGAGTCCCCCCAAAGGCACAACCCCTCCAGTCCTTCGGTGACTTTAGGTTTTTCTCTTGTCTTCGTGTGCGCAGGTTTCATATTCTGACTATTCGCGTACCTGGCAGATTTTCAGCATCAATAGTTTGAGACTGTCTGTAGGGAACTTTAAAAGAAAGGAACTCATCTGTTACGGTACCGCCCAAGAATCCTACCAAAATCATCGTTGGTTCCACGATGATCGCCACCCGAGTCTCTAGTCACAGTCAACACCTCAATTCCTAACTCATGGTCATTCAGGAGTGTGCTACCTCCGATCTGAACCCCAACAATCCTTCTGATGGATGAACTATGTAGGACTAGCTTTCCCAGTCTAACCTACTGGACTTTAAGGCACAAGGAGATCTAGAAACACTATTTGCACCAAACCCAGCTGCACCGATTACGGAAAAGCAATTTATGGAACTTACTCAGCTGGTAGCGGGTTTAGAGGCCAAGCTCGAGGGGCAGACTCACCCTCCTTCATGTTCGCCACTTCAGCGAAGCCCTTAGCCAACGAGGCATCTGAACTCCGACCATTCGACTCACACTCAGTCTACCACCAGATCTACTCCCAACCTTGTGTCAAAGTCTCGACATTTCTCCACCTCTAAAAATTATAGTGATCTGGATATGAAGCTGGAAGAAATGGATAGAAGGATCAAAGAAGCTTTCAAAGGGAAAGGCATTAATGTCCTGTACAAGCTCAACTCTCAACATCCTCCATTTACACAAGATATTCTCGATGTTCTCCTTCCATGACATTTCAAAATGCCTATCATCAAGGCCTATAATGATACTTCAGATCCTATAGATAATCTCCAACTTTACAAGACAATCATGCTGCTATATCGTCACCCAGAAACAGTATTATGCTGAGCCTTTCCTCTGACCTTAGAAAAAATTGTCAGCACTTGGTATTCTCACCTCTAACCCGAGAGCATCAGCTCTTCTAAGGGTATGAGTCATGCCTTCTCTACGCATTTTCTCAGCAGGAAGCGGCCTCAGAAAACCTCGAAAAGTCTTTTCAACATCATTTAAATGAAAGGGGAGAAACTTTGAGAATACATTTCATTATTCAACATTATAACAAGGAATATCCTATACCTTGATCCAACAGTGTAGACTCTCGCGTTCAAGAATGGGTTCGGTTGGGAACTTTCAGCTCTAAGCTTACTAGGTGCCTAACCAAGGATATGAATGAAACCCTTACTAGGGCCGAAGGGTACATATCAGTCAAAGATGATCAAGCATTCCAAAAGGAAAGAGAAAAGGGAAGAAAAAAAAGGAAAAGGGACACTGCTGAGCCGAAAGACAATCTACCAAAGAAACCCCTCCAATAAGGCAACATAACCTACATATTTGATAGTTTCACCCCATTCAATACACCCATAACCAAAATGTTGATGAGTGTCCAAAACCAAGGCATCCTCCATTGGCCTTAAAGACCTCTGTATGGCAATGAAAACAAAGATTGAACCAGATGGTGCCGCTTCCATAAGGACTACGAGCACAACACCGAGGAATGCCATGCCTTGAAGAATCAGATCGATTCCCTTATACTTCGAGGATACTTAAGGCAATACACTAGACCCCGCTTATTCCAGGGTAATGAAGATCGCCCAATTCAGAGTCCAAAGCACCCATTCAGGTATAACTCTGAGCGAACAAATAGACATAACTATAAATGAGGTAATCGGTAAAACCTCAAGCCCTAGGCGGAGTTTGAGAAGAAATGATCAAGGTGACAGGCACCGCCAAAACAACAGAGATCATACGACTATGGTAACAAGAACTATCAAGAAAATCTGTGGAAGACCTTGAACTGGTGGACAATCCTCGTAAGTTAGGAAAACTTATGCTCGATCGATGGCATCTATTAGCAGACCCTATATGAGGGTTAAAACAGGCCAAGTAATCTCCTTCACATATATTAATCTAGAGGGGATACAGACACCCCACAACAATGTTGTGATTGTTACATTTCTTGTCACCAATTATAATGTTAAAAGAATCTTAGTCGAAAATGGAAGCTCGACAGGCATCCTATACTATGATGCCTTCGATAAGATGAAACTGGGAGATACCATCTTAAACCGATAGCCTCCCCACTTTATAGTATTTCAAGAAGGTCAATTTTTGCAAAAAGCCAGCATACCATGATGACCAAGTTTCTAGTAGTCAAGCATTCGTCCTCATATAACATCATCCTCGGAAGACCCACTCTAAATGGAATCAGAGTGGTAATCTCTACCTACCACCTGAAGATGAAGTTTCCCATGAAGCATCCCGTTAGGGAAGTATGAGTGAATCAGCAAATATCCCAATCCTACTACCTCAACTCCATCAAATGACACAAGAAGGCTGAAACCTTACCTCTGAAGATCAAGGATTTGTGAGACAAGTTCAAGAATCCCTAGAGCTAACCCTTGGAAAAGCTGATAGTTGTCAAACTGAATGGGCAAGTAGATACAAAGAATGTACAAATGAAATTGAGGTTGCCCGAGGAGCTCAGAACATCACCAGTCTCATTTCTTAGAAGAAACCAAGACGTGCTCGCATGGTCAGCCTTTGACATGCCCAGAATAGACCCACTAGTCATCGTTCACAGGCTAAATGTGGACCCAAACCATAAATCCATTACCCAAACAAAAAATTTTCCCTAGAGTGACAAGGAGCCATAGAGGAAGAAGTAGACAAGCTTCTTGCAGTTGATTTCATCCGGGAGGCCCACTACCCAGAATGGGTCGCCAACGTAGTTATGGTGAAAAAAGCGAATAGAAAGTGGAGAATTTGTATAGTTTTCACCAATCTTAATAAGGCTTGCTCAAAAGATAGTTTCCTTATGCCTCGAAAAGACTAGTTGGTCGACGCAACTTTTGGGCATGAATTACTCAGGTTTATGGATGCATACTCAGGATACAACCAAATCCTTATGACCGAGGCCTATACTATTATAAGGTTATGCCCTTTCGGGCTTAAAAACACAAGCACAACCTACCAAAGACTAGTCAATAAACTATTCAAGAAGCAGATTAGGAGAAATATGGAAGTCTATGTCGACAATATGTTAGTAAAGAGTGTCAAAGCTAAAGATCATGAATCTGACTTGGAAGAAGCCTTTAGAATACTAAGACATCACTAGATGAAGTTAAATCCCAAAAAATACGCCTTCAGAGTCACATTTGGAAGATTTCTAGGCATCATGGTAACTCAATGGGGAATATAAGCTAACCCTGAGAATATAATGGTTGACCAGGCACATTACTACTTTAAGTCACTGCATGTTGAAATCTGCCGAGAAGTGCTTACCCTTCTTTAAAATGATAAAAAAAAGGCGAAAAACTTTGCGTGGAACGAAGAATGTCAAAAGGATTTTGAAGAACTTAAAGAGTATCTTAGCTCACCCCCTATCCTAACAAGCCCGTCGTTGGAGAAGAACACTTTCTCTACATAGCAGCAGCTCAAGATATGGTGGCCTCTATTCTGATCGAAGAAGAAAATGAAACTCAGAAGCCCATCTACTATGTCAGCAAAGTCCTATGTGATGCAAAAACACGATACCTTTCTATTGAGAAACTAGTATATGCTCTCTTAATTACAAATGAGAAGCTAAGGTTATACTTCTAGTCTCACACTGTCAACCTACTAACTTATCAACCCCTGAGGAAAGTGCTCTACAAACCTGATATCTCGGAAAGGTTGGTAAAGTATTTTATAGAGTTGGGAGAGTTTGACATCTGTTATAAATCGTAGAAAACCGTTAAATTCAAGACTTAGCTAACTTCATAGTGGAGACTACATTCCCCGAAATGTCCCCTGAGAAGCAAAGACTCGAGAAAGACGAGCAAATGCCAAGTCGGACACTTTAGCTTAATGGATCTTCAAACAGCACCGACAACAGAGTCAAGATTATCCTCACCAACCTCGAAGGTTTTATGGTGGAGTACACCATCTGAGTACAAAGCATTGCTCGTAGGAATGAAGCTGGCAAAAACATTAGCTGCTCAAGCCCTAGAGATATACAACGACTCTCAACAAGTGGTTAATCATATAAGCAACGAATATGAGCAAAAGAAGTAAAAATCATCAGATACTTGGAAAAAGCTCATGAACTCGCCACAATTTTAAATTTTTTTTTTAATATCATAGGTGTCCCGAGAAAAAAATTTGAAAGCAGATACACTAGTATGACTTACTTCCCTTAGATAGTATGACCTCACTCAGACGATCTATCTGAAGACTCTTACCACACCAGGCATCGACGAGACCTCTGTCATGTAGTGGCCTAAGAAAAGACCTGGATGGACCCGATCTTCCATTACTTAAGGGATAGAAAACTCCCCAATTAGAAGAATAATGCCAAGAAAGCCATCTCTTGCTTCCTTAAAAGAAATGTTCCTTGACTCATTCTCAACACTAAAAGAAATGTTCCTTGTATCTAGAGTAAGGTCCTTTTGTACATCATTCAACATACGCTCATCCTCCGAGGATAGAGTGGTAGATTTTTCCTTAACCACCACCTCAGGGCTTGAACTAACTATATCTACGTAGGACTCGACTGATGAGTTATTCATCTCAACCTCTAAAAATCTAGATATACTAAAAATACTGTGAGAAGACATAACTAAAATAAAAGGACAAAGAACTCACCTAAAAAAGGAGGAAAGAAGACCGAAGAGTTGAAAGGCTGAAGAAAGGATGCTTTGAAGACTCTGAAGGTTCTTTACTGTTCTAAGGGTTCTCTAGAACTATTTAGAAGGATAACTTACAAGGGAAGTGGGGACCCCTTAAAGATCCCCCTCTTTATAAAGAAATATGAATGTCTTAGATCAATCTGAATGAATGGCCTATATCACAATATTTCATATATCAAAGAAAGAAAACGGTTTGTTGCACTCACCAAAGATTCTAAAAACATCCTAGAAACCACCAATAGGCCTCAAACACACAAATATTAGCCTAGCCAATGGGCCTCAAGGTCTTAGCCCAGCCAATGGGCCTCAAGGTCTTAGCCCAGCCAATAGGCCTCAAGTCTTAATACGACTAGTAGGCCCCAAGCTCACTAACCTCAACCCAGCCAAGGGGCCCTAATCCCGCCAAGTGCCCTCCATAGTCTCTTTGGCCAAATGCTCACAGCTACATTTATAAATCCCATCAAGCAAACTCACCTACATACATCTAAAGAGACCTCGGCCTAGATGACTTGGAAGGCATTTAAGCCTCGATCAATAGAAGGTAAGAAGTCTCCAAAGGAAGTGCTCCACAATATATTCAAACTTCTAGGAGATAACTCCGAGCTGTTTCACTCCTCAGATTCCATAGCTCATCAAACTCCGAGAAGATAGCTTCAAGCTATTTTACTCCTCGGATCCCATAAGATCATTGAAATCTTAGGGCTAAAATGTTCATTCACTTTGAGAAGATTACATTGAGCTATCTACCTCCTTGGACCCCACATCTTGACTTGTTCCAAGGAGATTGCACTGAGCTATCTACCTCCCTGGACCTCATATCTCAATTCGCTCCAAGGAGACAACATCAAGCTATTTACCTCATCGGACTTCACATCTTGACTCGCTCCGAGGAGACTGAGTCGAGCTATATCACTTCTTGGACCTCACATACTATTTTACTCTAGGGAGACAATGCCAAGCTATCTCACTTCTCGGACCTCACATACTCTCTTGCTCCGATGAGACAATGTCGAGCTTTTATCCTCTTCAGACCTTACATACACTTTCACTCTGAAAAGACAATGCCGAATAATCTACCTCATTGGACCTTATACATCATCTCGCTTCGAGGGATAACATCGAGCTATCTATCTCCTCAAATCTTTTATATTTTGCTACGAAGAGGCAGCACCGAGCTATCTTCCTCATCATACTCAAATCACGTAGACCTCCAAGGGATTAGCCTTAAGCTATCCCTAATTTTGCTCGAAATACAAGCCACTATTCTAGACCTTTTTAGTACCCGGGTACCCTGAAAACCTCATACCTAATATGAGTTACACTACACAGAAAAGAACTGTACCATTAATGTCTCAACTACCTACTTCCTCGACCGTATAACTACACTCAAGGAAGTGGGGGGCATCTGATGTAGGGAAAAATTCTTTGTCTAAGGACATAACGACAGGTGGCACCTTTCAAGGGCAAAAAGATAATTTCGTAAACAAAACAGAGCAACCAATCGGATGGCTACATTTAGTAAAAGGACATGATGGTAATCCCACGCCAAAATACTAACCTAAGTACAACACTCTAAATTATGGATAACCCAATCTCATCAAAACACTCTAGCTTATGGATAACTTAGTCTTATTAAAACGTCCCAACCTATGAGAATTCTGATCCTATCATGATTCTCGGTATCAGTCACTCTCTTGATTGGACTCTGCTCCAAGACACTATATAAAGGGGCTCTTACTATCAAAGGTACTCACTCACAAATCTCTAAAAAATTCTCCAGTTTCTTTATTATAAAAATCCATGTACTAACTTTGGCATCGAACAGTCCCCTTAGAGGAACAACCTCTCTAGTCCTCCTCCGACTTTTAGGTTCTTTTTCTTCTTTGTGTGCGCAAGTTTCATATTCCAACTGTTAACATACCTGGCAGATTTTCAACATCAACAAGAAACAACATACTTCTATGTGAACGATGTAAGTTTTTACTAATTTTAGTAACTCAATTTCCAAAGAAAAGGATAAAAAGCAAATAAAAATAAAGAAATAAGATACACAATTTTCTTTAACTGCCTAAAGCAAATAATCAACAAAGAATAATATACTTCTTTTGCATGTACTTCTCCTTACTTATTTTAATGATGATATTGGATAGATAAATAGAAAATATTTTAAAAAATTCTTAATGTAAACTTTTTTGCCTATATTTCGAACATAATGAATATAAAAAACTTAAAAGTTTAATAAATAAATAAGTATGGGAACATATAGAAGCGCAGAAAAAATAAAACAATTAACATATATATATATATATATTGTGTTTTAAGTTAAGGAAGAAGAAAAAAAATATTTATATATAATGAAAAAAAAATCTATGTTAATTTTCAATAATAATTTATGAAGTTGAAACATTATATATATTTAGGTTATTTACTTTGTTTAGTAAAGTATTGAGAAATTTAGGTGATTATTTATCTTAAATAAAGAGTATCTGTTTGATTTGACTTAAAGGCAACATGTATAAATACATGCTTACTTAAATAATCAATAATTTAGATTAAAAATGTGATTTTTTCAATAGTAAAATTTTATATTACATGCATAGTAGATAATTAAGAAATTTTTAATTAATTTACTTAATAAATAATTGAGATTTTCATTGAATTTTTTTAATATTTTCTTATTTAATGAGAAAAAATCGCATATCGATTGTTAATACTCATTTATAAAGTTGAAATATTATTTATTTAGGTTACTCGATAAAATATTAGAAATTTATTTGATTTTTTAAATAAATAAAATTTATTTTAAATAGAGTATCCATTTGATTTGGCCTAAAAAGAATATTTATAAGTAAAAGCTTTCTTAAATAATTAATAAATTGATTAAAAATATTATGACTTTTACTTTTACATATGCAGTACATAGACAATTAAATCTTTTTGAATGAAATTTAGAAAATTTATCCTATATAAAATTAAAATTTAAATAATAATTTATTAATATGAAACTTTATTGAAATAAAGTGTAAAAATGAGGAAAGCAATTTTAGCAATATAAGGAAAACAATTAATCCGTGAAAAATTTAAGAAAGTCTTCTTTTAATATATAGTATATACAGATTAAATTTATGGATCTACTTCTAACCTTTTCTAAGACCTTTTTAAGTTTCTAATGCTACTTGAAAGAAAAAAAACCTACAAAATAGAAATAATATCACTCTACAACTAAAACAAGTAACTCCAAATTAAGTAGAAATAATATTATTACTAATAGAATAAATAACAAAGTAGAGTTTCAAAACCAAATAGAAATCCTTCGTGGTGGGGATTTAAGTCAAAACCTAACAATTAATAATAAAAAACAAAAACAAAAACAAAACTTTTCTTAAAATTATTGTTCATTCTATCTTCATATAAGATGATAGTATGATACAAACGTGAGAAATTTTTTATAAACATGATCTTTGTGGACTAGGTGCATCAACACCGTTCAAAATGAAAAAGATTCTCCCTCCAATAATAGATGGTATTGATGCACTTAGTCTACAAAGTCCCAATCCAATAGGGATGGACTCAAACCCACATTTAACGAGAAAATTGAGGTTGAACAAAGCTCGACTCGTCAAGTTTTGAATTGAGCTCGCGAGCTTGTTAAATAGGTTTATTTACTTTATCGAGTGGAGTTTGAATATCTGATTATTTGACTCGTGAGGCTTACGAACCAATTCAAGTAATATAAGTTCTTAATATTTATATATATATATATATATATATATATAAGAATGTTAATTTACCCAACTTAAAACATAAATTAGCATTGTGCAACAATTATCTTGAACAAATATACCCTCATGTTTTTAGTATAGCGAGAAGGCATAACAAGATCAAATTTGTAATTAAATCCAAGTTCATCTTAACCCTTATTTTTCTTGATATGTTGCCTTCTATCTCCAGAATCTCTCAAATTTCGCACTTAATTTTCTCTATTTCTTCTGCAAGAACAAAAAGCACCATCTGCGAGAGTAGATCGGTCCTTCTTTTTCTACTCAAGAGAAAGGAATTGTAAGCTCAAATATATCTGTTTTTTTAGGGAAAACAAGTGTGAGGTGACAATTATTTTTTGCAACGTGCATCAACTAAAGAGGAAGAATGTTTGGGCTCATCTTTATCTATGTCCATCTCTTTTGGGCTCATCTTCACCATGGCTCTCTACAAAAGAAAGGAAATAGATGTGCTTCTTGTCTCAAATTATGAGAATTTAATTGAAAATATTAAAAGAATTAGCAAATCTATTTTTTAATGGGAGGCCGAATTTCATCTTCCATATTTAAAAATAATTCACCCAATAAATAAGCTTTCAACTTTCTGATAAAGAGATTCCAGCATTTGGTTACCTCTAAAATCAAAGAAAGAAAGAAGACAAACAATTTGTTATCGAGGTTTAGCAATATGCCTACGTCCCCGTGAGTTCCTCCGAACTCTCTGCACTAAATCAAATGGTTCTCACAAGTTACAGCAATCCTCTTCAAGAAATCACA
The DNA here is from genome assembly GCA_023935145.1 of Bretschneidera sinensis. Taxonomy (NCBI): domain Eukaryota; kingdom Viridiplantae; phylum Streptophyta; class Magnoliopsida; order Brassicales; family Akaniaceae; genus Bretschneidera; species Bretschneidera sinensis. Next base: position 43,698,400 of record CM043701.1, read on the forward strand.
ATGTTCTTGATGAAACAAGAAGAGAAGAAAGGAAGAAGATGAGAACTAACAATGCTCTCTTTTTAATCTAGACTTCTCTATCTTTTACAACCAGCCTCACTAAAAAGAGTCCCTCTTGTGTTTGTGCCTCTCACACAATTCTCTCTATGTGTTTACAATTGATCTCACAATGTCACAAACTTGTGTGTTTTTAATCATCATGGAAATGAGGCCAGAAAACCCCTTTTATAGCCATCCATTTCTTGGTCATTCTTATGAATCAATCTTTACCCTTTAATCATGATCTCCACTTAATCATGGCCCTTCATCACTCTCAAAGTAGTGTTGTGCGTTTTGGCCTTGTACACACACACTTTAGAGGGTCCTTAAGCCTGTTACCCATGTGTGCAGCAGTGTGCCTGGGTGGTGCGGCGCTGGTGTGGACCTGATGGTGTGCATGCTAGAAGACGTGGCTCTGGGCGTGCTGCGCCCTAACCTAATGCTGCTCCCTTCTGCTACTGTGCGCACACCCTTCTGCTTGTGTGCAGAAGTGCGCACACTAGTGCGCATGGCTTTCCCTTGCTCCAAATTGATGCACACACATGTGTGCAGTCTTCTAACTTGCTGAAATTTAATTCTCCACCATTGGTTTAGACTTTAACCATCTTTGAACCATGGTTGGACCTGTACAAATCTTAGATAAATAACAACACATTCTGGTACCGTCACCGTCCTCTTTACCCATTCTGGTACCGTCACCGTCCTTTCTAATTTCTCTGTAATTTCAGAAGGGAAAAGCTTCGACCTCAACTAAGCAAGGTAAGTGTAACGACCCATTCCAGGTTGGCCACCCTCGAGACGGTGTCGTCACGTTTTGAAATCCCAACACGACACATATATGTAACAATATAACAACATATATATATATATATATATATATGTGTGTGTGTGTGTGTGTGTGTGTAAATCCTCAACCCTCAACAAGGGAGTTACATTATTAAAATCTCAACTGAAACAATATATACAACATATTATGCATGGATATTTACAAAAAAAAAAAATTCTTCTTCAATTAGGGTGAGAGAGGTGGACTTGTCAGCTATTCCATTTAATACACAGTTCATACTCTCACTCCATTGAGAAGATCTAATCCTAGCATAAAAAAAACATCTTTGTAAAGACTGATGTACCATTTCTGTCGAATATTGTGGACTACAGAGCCACTTATGCCCCTCAAGTTCATTATCTGATATCATCTTCCTCCATGTATCCTCAAACTCCTCAGAATCACATCATTGAAGACATTTGTAAAATAAGCCACTAAATTCTTTATTTGACTTCAAAGAACCCAAATACAAAGACATTTTCTGTGATATATGCCATAAGCAAAGATGATGTCGTGTGTAAGGGAACACTTTCTGAATCGCCTTAGCCATTGCTTGATCTTGATAGTGAAAATAGTCTTCGATGCTTGACTACCCATTAAATCTAAGAGTGCATTGAAGAGCCATTCAATCGTTTCATCTGATGGAAATGCACATCCAAACATAATGTCCTACCAATGAAGGTTGACCCCTACAAATGGTGCATATATCAAAGACGACTACGTCACCGAAGCAATCATAGTCAATCCTACACCTACCATCTCGCCAATAAAATTTTTCCATTCAACCCTCCTCATCAACCTGAAAATCCCAAAGGAACATTTCATCTTTGTTACTTAGACATTTGAAATGGCCAACCAAACTAGTGTAATCACCTGCCTCAATCAATGTTAGTCTCTCCTTGTTAAAATAGTTGTAATAATCATTCTTTGTAAACCCCAAGGTTTGTTCACCACCAACCTCATTAGTCATGAAGTTTATTGTCTGGATTGTTTGAAATCCTGAGTTCACCATCGTGCTTAACATCTCAGCATTTTCTTTTATCAATTTTCGTACATGCCTTAATAAATGCCTATCTTTAAGACATGCCACTTTATGAGTATACTAGTCCATTTTTCTTCTTCATCAACTGTGAATTTAATCTTAGCTTTGCAAGACATCATAGTCTCATTCTTATTGAAGGTTGCATTAATAATGTAGGACATAATAATTAGTATTTTATTTTGTTTTCCTTTACTTATTAGGAATAACTTTAATTTCTCTAAAACTATTTTCTTTATTAGGATTAGGTTTCCTTTCTCAACAAGGATTATGTTTACTTTTCTGTTAGGACTCTATGTTTACTTTTCTACTAGGACTAGATTTACTTCTTTTACAAGGAATAAGATTTTCTTATCAATATAAATAGGTGATCACATTATTGTATTTTTCAGAACTTTGATCAATAGAATTATTAAAAGAATTTCTCTCAAAACTCTACGAAGTGTTATCTTTGCAACCTGCAGGTTGGTGTTCTATCTTTCGGTAAGAAACACTATTTTCTTCTCCATTCTAGGGTGCGTCCAGAAGAAAAGGGTTGAAGACACTATTCTTCTTTCCTCCTTGGTGCACTAAGTTTAAACTCAAGTCTTCTGTTACATCAGTTGGTATCAGAGCAGGCTTTATCCTAATCATTGCCAGCCAACATAACAGGGACAACCCGCGTAACGATAAGATTTGTGACAGGGAGGCTTATTCGAGAGTCGAGTTCCAGAATCTTTAGCAGTCCGTTCAACGGTTGCAAGAGACTTTGGAGTAGATACAGCTTGGTTTCAATCAACATCACCAGGACTATGATGCCTGGGATAATGATGGAATCCGGGTAAGGCCAACCCACCATTTTCAGTCTAGGCTCTAAGGCAATCCAGTCCATGACAACAACAATGATGATGAAGATTACACTTATGGAGTTTTTGGTATCAAAACCAGAGGTGGCATAGGGTATGGAGGTCATGGGCATAGAGGCGCTGGTTATATGAGTATTGCCTATGGTGGTGGCTATGGGGATACTTATGAAGAGCACCATAGGCATTAAGATTATGGTAGGGATGATTCCAAGGAATATTGGATGAAGATAGACTTGCCTTCATTCCATAGACATCTTCACGTTGAAGATTTCTTAGATTGGGTAATGGAGCTAGAGAGGTTCTTCGAATACATGAGTATTCCTGAGGAACGAAATGTCAAGTTGGTGGCGTATAAGTTCAAGCAGGAGCATCAACATGGTGGGAACTGTTGCAAGTTTCTCAATCCTAGTAGGGGAAGGGACCCGTGACTTCATGGCTGAAGATGAAGCGGCTTCTCAAAGCTTAGTTTCTACCACTTGAATTTGAGCAACAATTATTCCAATAGTATCAAGAGTGTCGCTAAGGGATCCGTACAGTCCAGGTATATGTTGATGAGTTTTATAGACTGTATACTAGGAATGATCTTATGGAGACCGAAGCCCAACAAGTGGCTAGGTTTATTAGTGGCTTGTGTATGGCAATCCAAGACAAGGTGTCTATGCAACATGTTTTCACACTTACTGAAACTGTTAGCCTAGCCACCCGAGCAAAGAAACAATTGGAGCATCCAAGAGTTCCTTACATTTCAATGCCACTAAAGAGTGATCCTATCTTAGGTAGGTAATTTTATATTTCTATAAATGGTTGGTTCATCATTTACCATATTTGTTGCTTATTATCTATTATTATTTTTCCATTGTAGGAATCCTTCGATTATTCTTGGAACCCACAGTTTTCAACCTCTTAGAAGCCTCATTTTCCTAATTAAATAAGGTCCAACCTTTTGTTTATGCTTCTAGTTCTGCTAGTTATGCTTTTTCAAAACATGGTTGAGCTTATACTTCAATTTTATATTTTAGTAAGTAGTCTCAAGCTTATGCTTCTGGTTCTGCTGGTTATGTTTTTTCAAACACTGGTTGAGCTTATATTCCAATTCTATGTTTTAGTAAGTAGTCTCAAGCTTATGCTTATGATTTTATTAGTTCTGTTTAGATGGTTTTTCATTGATTTCAGGTTTCAACAGTAATTCTAGATCCTTATAACATTGAACAAGAATGAGTAAGTAAGAAAAGATGGAAGATAGATGATATTTGCTAAAGATCCTTAGACATTGAGCTATACCAGACAGAAGACAACTTTATCTTTGATTTTTTTTCTGTCTATTTCTTCTGGTTTTGTTGTTGTTGTTGGTGAACCTTCATTTTTTGTTTCTTGGGTGACGACTCATCCAGGTTCAGGTTATATGAGTGAATTGTAACATTTGGGAGCTTTTATGCTCTTTACCATTAGGATATCTATTATTTCCTGATGCTCTTATAAAAAGGTTCTCCTGATTCAAAATTTATGATTTTTTGTTGATTTTCCTTCTATTATTCCTAATGGTTTTGAAGACTGCTGTCTTCTGGAAGCTCTTGGTTTCACCATGAATGCTGTTAACGCTACTGAAACTTCTCTAAGTTTCATTTCATCAAAGTTCTTACTTATCAGTGTAGAACTAAGTTTTAATTTATAGCATTGAACAACCTGATCCAAGTTGAGTCATTTGATGGAGAGAGTGGTGGTGATATGATAAACTTGACTAATTGGGTTTAAATGAGCACTTCCATGTTTAAATCTTTTTTTTTTGGTTGCTAAAGTTACATCTATGTTTTACACAATAAACAGATATGCTCAGTGGTTTGAGTAAAGCATTTCCTTTTTTAAAAATACACATATACGCACATATGCATCTATGATTTGGTTTATCATTAACTTTTAATTGTTAATCTAATATTATTTCTCTAGATACTAGCAGCTTTATGGATTCTGTTTGTGATGACTACAAGCCTAAGTTCCTTGAGATAGGCATTCATGAAACATTAACTATTTGAGTCCTCCATCTGGGATGTTGGTTATCTGCAGCCATAAAATGAACTGGATATCTATCCATCTAGGATGTTTCTTATCTACAACCATAAAATCTTGAATAGCTCCATCAACTACATAGTACTCAATTTCTAGCTCAATATTATAACTTAACCTCATATTATTGTACACACAAAATTGTGACACAAACCCCAATCCATAACACAAATTTTCCTTCAATTATACTAAACTAATACAACAATATAGCTTTAAAGTGTTTTTCTTAATTTTACTCTAAGAACCTATTCAATGTGTTGGGATTTGTCCAAGGATTAAACAGGAGAAGTTCAGCATCAGGCTTGGAGGTGTGCGCCGCAGCCCAGCCTTGTGCGCCGCGGCCAGGGGCAAGTCAAAGTGGTTAGCTCTCCAGGCCGTGCTGCAGCCCAGCCTCTCCAAGCTGCATCACCCAGAAAGGATGAAGAATGGAGGAGTTATGCCCCTGTGTGCATCGCGGCCTACTCTGTTCTGGGCCGCGGCGCTAGGCACACCTTGAGCATGTTATTCAGCCTTTTTTGAGATGGTGCGTGGAGCATGGTTAAAATGCACAGGTTCACTTAGACTCTTAGAGAACCTTGAATCTTTGGTTCTTGAGATCTAAGGGTTAAGATTGATCTCAAAGATTGGATGACACTTAGACTCTTAGAGAACCTTGAATCTTTGGTTCTTGAGATCTAAGGGTTAAGATTGATCTCAAAGATTGGATGAGGAAGTCATTGCTCTATATAAAGGGTCTTCTATTCACAAGTGAAAACATCATCTCAAACACAAGACAATATACAAGATCATCATACAAAAGAGTTCAAGTGCAAATGTGAGAGTACAAAGACACAAAACACAAGAGAGGCTCATTCAAGAGAGGCTGGTTGTTTAGAGAGAGAGTAGTATAGATTGGGGATTCAAGGGCTTTGTAATTGGAATTTTCTTGGGGAAAATTCCAGGGAAACACTTAGTCCTTATCACTTTATTTTTTCTCTTTTTTTTTTCTTTAAGAACTAGAGGATTCTTGAAGAGGTGTTGTTTTAATTGTAAGAACTCCATTGATTTAGTGCAGAGAGCTCGGAGGAGCTCACGGGGACGTAGGCATATTGCCGAACCTCGATAACAATTGCTTGTGTTCTCTTTCTTTGATTGGTTTGTTTCTGTTCATTACAAGTCATTCTAGACTTGGGTGTTTGGAAGATCACCACCTAAGCATCTTGGGGTGATTTCCAATAGTGGTATCAGAGCTTTGGACAGCGGGTATCGGAGCTGGAACAGAAGGTATCGAAGCCAGACTCCAAGAATCAAAGGTCAACTTCTTGGGTGATTCAAGAACAGTGCTGGGATCAAGATCTGATTGGGTTCTTGAGGGTGATTCAAAATGGTGTTGGGATCCAGATTTGATCGTGTTCTTTAGATTTAGAAGTTGGAAAGTAATTATAGGTGCTGCATAAATCTTGGGATTTTCTCCGCAAGATGGGTTCAAATTTCATTGTTGAGAAATTTGATGGAAAGGGAGATTTTGCCCTTTGAAAGCGGAAAATCAAGGCTGTTCTTATGCAACAAAAGATGGACTTGGCTATTGGAGAAGATGACGCTTTTCCAGCAAGTATCACAGAGGTCCAGCGGATTGAGATGAAGAAGATGGCGTATAGTACCATCTTTCTGCACATGTCGAATAATATCACAAGGGAGTACAGAGACTCGGAAGATCCAGCTATCATATGGAAGAAACTAGATCAGTTGTTTCTTACCAAAACTCTCCCTAATAAGATTTATCTTCTTAAATGAATCTTTTTTTTTTTTAAAATGGATCCTAATAAAGAGTTGCAAGATAATCTTGATGTGTTTAATAAACTAGTTCAAGATTTTGCTAGTTGTAGTATAACATTCCCAGATGAACAATTGGCTGTTATGTTATTGAATTTTCTTCCTGATTATTTTGAAAGTTTAATTAATGCTATTGAATAAGGAAGAGATACACTAACCATGGAAATTGTGATCAATGCTATAAAAGCTCATGATTTCAAAGCCAAGTGAGGGAAGCATTAAGTGGAGAAGGGCTATTCGTTGGAGGAAGGCCAACAACTCGGAATGGCAGTAGCATCCATGGCAACTACTGGGAGAAATCAAAGGGTAGAGGGCAGAGCCATGGGAGAGCACACTCCAAACCAAGATTTGGAGGAAAGAACTACTACTACTGTAATAAGGAGGGTCATTTCAAGAAAGATTGTAAGAAGAAGTTGTGGGATGAGAGAGGAGGAAGCCATACCAAGAATGGAGAGGCTTCGGTTGCCAACGGAGAACAGTAAGATGATGTTCTTGTTGTGTGCTCAAATGTGAGCAGGAGGCAAGGCAGCGAGAAATGGATCCTGGATTCCGGGTGCACTCATCACATGTGCTCTCACAGGGATTGGTTCAAGAATTTCAAGGAAACCAATGATGGAAAGGTTTTCTTGGGGAATGATACATCTTGCCAAGTGAGGGGGATATGAGACATCCAATTAAGGATATTTGATGAAGTCACAAGGCTGCTATGGAATGTGAGGTATCTTTCAGATTTGAGAAGAAATTTGATCTCATTGGGGCAACTTGATTCCATGGGGTACACATACAAAGCAGAGGGAGGAAAGATCAAGGTAACCAAGGGATCTTTGATAGTGATCAAAGCATTAATAAAGGATGGTCTCTATGAGATGATCGAAGAGACAAAAATCAAGGATCAAGCAGCAAGCTTGATGGCTGAGATGGATAAGGTGGTTCTTTGGCACAATCGCTTAGGATATATGAGCGAAAAAGGCCTGCAAGTTCTCAGCAAAGATGGTCTACTTGGTGGTGACCAGGTAGAGAAACTTGATTTATGCGAATGTTGTGTTCTTGGGAAGCAACATCGGGTCAGCTTCAACACCGGAGTTCATAAGTCTAAGGGTATTCTTGACTACATTCATGCGAATCTTTGGGGGCCAGCAAGAACACCAACACAGGGAGGTAATCTTTACTTTCTGTCTTTAATTGATGATTATTCTAGAAAGGTTTGGGTTTATTTGCTTAAAAATAAATCGGATGCTTTAAATAAATTTATGGTGTGGAAAAAGTTGCTCGAGACTCAAACGGGCAGGGTAATTAAGGTATTAAGAACTGATAATGGCTTAGAATTTTTTAATAAGGATTTTGATCAATTCTGTGAGTTAAATGGGATTCTAAGACATAGAACGGTTGTGAAAACCCCTCAGTAAAATGGAGTTGCTGAGAGGATGAATAGGACTCTTATGGAAAATGTTAGGTGCATGCTAATTGGGTCCAGTTTACTAAAATATTTTTGGGGGGAAGCTGTGTCTACTGCTGTATATTTGGTTAATAGATCACCCTCTAGGGCTTTAGACCTTTAAACTCCTGAGGAGATGTGGAGTGGGAAACCCCCTGAGTTGAGCAACCTTATGACTTTTAGATGTGATGCATTTGCACATCAAAAGGATGAGAAACTTAGCCCAAGGTCTAGAAAATGTGTGTTTCTAGGGTATGGTGATGGGGTTAAGGGGTATAGGTTATGGTCCTTAGAGCCAAAAGGAACAAAACTCATAATAAGTAGGGATGTCATTTTTAATGAATTGTTATTTCCTTATTTAGAGAAAATTAACACTGCAGGGGATAGTGGGCAAACCAACCCGGTATTTGTGGAGCATAACATCAAGGAAAATTTAGTTCAGGTAGAGCAAGGAAGGCAAGAGGGTTCGGACTAGGTAGAGCCCATTGATGAAGATCAAGCTCAGGACACTCAAGAAGAGGCTGAACTAGAAGGGGATGATGCAGCAAATTAGAATGATTATTAGCTCACAAGGGGCTGGGAAAGGAGGGTGGTCAGACCACCTTTGAGATATAGTTTTGCAGATGTTAATATAGCAGCTCCTTATTTAGAAGGAGGGGTTAAACCAAAAACTTACATGGATGCCATGGAATGTAATGATTCATCAAAATGGCAGCTAACTATGGAGGAAGAAATGGATTCTTTGAGTAAGAATAACTCTTAGGAATTGGTGCCCAAACCAGAAAAACAGAGAGTTGTGGATTGTAAGTGGATTTAAAATATCAAAGAAGGGAACACTCCAGGGGATGAAGTCTGGTATAAGGCTAAGCTGGTGGCGAAGGGGTTCACACAAAGAGAAGGCATAGATTTCACTGAAATATTCTCACCAGTTATGAAATACAAGACGATAAGGATAGTGTAAGTAATTGTGGTCCAATTTAATTGGAAAATCGAGAAAATGGATGTGAAGACAGCGTTCTTACATGGAGAGCTTGATGAGACCATCTACATGAGGCAACCCGAAGGCTATGAGGAAGGAAGACAGGGAGATTTGGTGTGCCAATTAAAGAAATCTCTCTATGGCCTGAAGCAATCACCTCGGCAATGGAATAAGAGGTTCGATTCCTTTGTAACTAGCTTGGGTTTGATGAGGAGCTACTATGATTCGTGCTTGAACTACCAGGGGCACAAGGTGGAGGAAATAGTGATTATCCTTATCTATGTCGATGATATGTTATTGGTTGGGAACAGCAGGGAGAGGATAGAAGAATTGAAGTCTCAACTCAGTTCGAAGTTTGAGATGAAGGATCTTGTCCATGCACAGAAGATCCTTGGGATAAGTATAATCCGGGAAAAGGAGAGAAACATATTGAAAATTTCTCAAACTTCCTACGTAGAAAAGATGATATCTAAGTTTTCTATGAAAGATAGCAAACTAGTGAAGGTTCCCCTTGCTGGTCGTTTCAGGTTCTCCAGCGATCAATGTCCGAGATCGGATGAGGAGAAGAAGGAAATGGAAAAGTTTCTTTACTCTAGTGTGGTTGGATCAGTCATGTTCATGATGGTAAGCACTAGACCCGACATTGCTCATGCAATGAGTGTTCTCAGCAGGTTTATGAGTAATCCCAAAAATAAGCATTGGCTTGGGATGAGGTGGTTGCTGAAGTACTTGAAGAGAAGCCCAGATGTGGGGCTGATTTATGAGAAGAGGGGTAAGTCCATCTATCTTGAGAGTTATGCAGATTCAGACTATAGAGCAGACCAGGATAAAAGAAGATCGATTGCCTCTACTTCTTCAACTTAAATGGATGTTGTATAAGAAGGAAAGCTTAGTTACAGCCGGTGGTAGCACTCTCAACAACCGAGGCTGAGAACATAGCGGCAATGGAAGCCATTAAGGAGGCTATGTGGTGCACCGGGTTGTTGGAAGAGTTGAAGGTCTTAAAAAAAGTAGGTGGTGGTGTATTCAGATAGCCAAAGAGCATTGCATTTGTGTAAGAATCCGGTGTTCCATGAGAGGACAAAGCATATAGATGTTCGGTACCACTTCATTCGGGAAAATGTTACGGAAGGCTGCATTCATGTGGACAAGGTAGCCACGAAAAAAAATCTTACAGATTTAGGTATTAAAGTTCACCTCTAAGCAAGTTCAATCATTGTCTTGAACTTCTTAGGATTGGAGTCGGTTGATATGGTGACTCAAGTTGAGTTTGGATCTTGAGTTCTCTGCACAATAGGTTCAGGTTTAATCGTTTAGACAAAGGTAGAGATTGTTGGGATTTGTCCAAGGATTAAACAAGAGAAGTTCAGCATCAGGCTTAGAGGTGTGCGCCGCGATCCAGCCTTGTGTGCCGCGGCCAGCAGCAAATCCAAGTGGTCAATTCTCCTGGCCACGCCGCAGCCCAGCCTCCCCAAGCCGCGACGCCTAGAAAGGATGAAGAATAGAGGAGTTCTACCCTTGTGTACGCCGCACTCTGCCCTATTCTGGGCCGCGGCACCAGGTACACCTGGAGCATGTTATTCAGCCTTTTTTGAGATGGTGCATGGAGCATGGTTAAAACACGTAGGTTCACTTAGACTCTTAGAGAACCTTGAGTCTTTGGTTCTTGAGATCTAAGGGTTGAGATTGATCTCAAAGATTAGATGAGGAAGTCATTGCCCTATATAAATGGTCTTCTATTCACAAGTGAAAACATCATCTTAAACACAAGACAATATACAAGATCATCATACAAAAGAGTTTAAGTGCAAGTGTGAGAGTGCAAAGACACAAAACACAAGAGAGGCACCAGAATATATCTCATTCAAGAGAGGCTGGTTGTTTAGAGAGAACAATATAGATTGGGGATTCAAGGGCTTTGCAATTGGAATTTTCTTGGGGAAAATTCCAGGGAAACACTTAGTCCTTATCACTTTCTTTTTCTCTTCTTTCATTCTTCAAGAACTAGAGGATTCTTGAAAAGGTGTTGCTGTAATTGTAAGAACTCCATTGATTTAGTGTAGAGAGCTCGGAGGAGCTCATGGGAATGTAGGCACATTGTCGAACCTCGATAACAATTGCTTGTGTTCTTTTTCTTCGATTGGTTTGTTTATGTTCATTACAAGTCATTCTAGACTTGGGTGTTTGGAAGATCACCACCTAGGCATCTTGGGGTGATTTCCAACACAATGCACCATACAAAAACTATACAAGTAAGCAAATAGATACTACAATCATAATACTCTTCCAACCATTTCTATTATTATTGAAGTCTCCTCAGATCCATTTCGAGATTCATCTCCATTTCATGTGACATATCAAATCCAGTATTCAATTTAATAAGCCTAGATTGATAAGTATTAAGCTCAGCTTACAGCTTCACTATCTTCCCCATTGCACGATTCAACATTTCTCTACACCGTCAACATGGAGAAGGATCAGCACATTCAAAGTAATGGCATCTATCCACTTCTTGTGAAAATATCCATAAATATGAAACAAAATTTGCAAGTAATTTCAATGAATTGGAAAATAGGACCATACGATAATGACATCCAGCCAAGTAGGTTACCTTATAACGAGTACAACCGTAAAATCTACTCCCTGGGTTCTCTTTAGTTATTTTAGTTCTCAAAGGAGATATTTGACCGCAATTGCAATACTTTGCCCAATTTGGTCCATTGTTGCCACTATGAAGAGGAATCTCTTATGTCGATGAAGAATTCCTCAACTGTCAAGCTTAAACAAAACAATAATAATCTTATGCTTAAGATATGCACCAAACTAAACAATGTTACTTTTTCCTCTATTAACAGGGAAAGAAATGAAAATTGTCATTTTTAATTTCTGATAAAAATCAGTATCAGCGAAAAAAACATAAAACTATAATTCGTTTGAACCTATCAGGAATCCTAACCTTACGTACTGTCAATCAAACACATTTACTGATCTAAGATTTAGATCTGTATCTAATCAGCAATAAAAAAAAAGAACTATTGATCATTAAGGCTACGCAGAAAACATATCATATTTCAAATAGATTAATCCCATAAAACAAGCTTGAACCTCACTTCAACTTTCTAATTCATTAAATCTTTCCAATCTGCCTTACAAACATTTCTCATCTCTAATATATCAAAACAGAAAATTCTACTAATGCAGAACATAATAATTAGTATTTTATTTTTTTTCCTTTCCTTATTAGGATTAACTTTAATTTCTCTAAAACTATTTTCTTTATTAGGATTAGGTATGTTTACTTTCTATCAGGACTCTATGTTTACTTTTCTACTAGGACTCTATGTTTAGTTTTCTACTACAACTAGATTTACTTCTTTTACAAGTAATAGGATTTTCCTATCACTATAAATAGGTGATCCCATTATTGTATTTTTCATAACTTGGATCAATAGAATTATTAAGAGAATTTCTCTCAAAACTTTGCGAAGTGTTATCTTAGCAACCTACGGGTTGGTGTTCTATCTTTAGGTAAGGAACGTTGTTTTCTTCTCCATTTTAGAGTGCACCTAGAAGAAAAGGGTTGAATATACTGTTCTTCTTTCCTCTTTAGTACACTAAGGTTAAACTGAAGTCTTCCGCCACGTCATTTGATATCAGAGCAGGTTTATCCTGATCATGGCTGGCCAACATAACGAGGACAACCTGCATAACAACGATGTTTGTGACAGGGAGGCTCATTCGAGCGTAAAGCTCTAGAATCTCAAGCAGCCTGTTCAACAATTGCGAGAGACTTTGGAGCAAATGCAGCTTAGGTTCAATTAACATCACTGGGAATATGATGCCCGGGATAACGATGAAATTCGGGTAAGGCCAATCCATCACTTTCAGCCTAGGCCTCGAGGCAATCCAGTACATGACAACAACAGTGATGATGAAGATTGCGCTGATGCAGTCTTTGGTATCAGAGCCAGAGGTGGCATAGGGTATGGAGGTCATGGGCACAGAGGCGCTGGTTATATGGGTAACGCCTATGGTGGTGGCTATAGGGATGCTTATGAAGAGCACCCTAAGTGTCAGGATTATGGTAGGGATGATTCCAGGAAATACTAGATGAAGATAGACTTGCTGTTGTTCGATGGACATCTTCACATTGAAGATTTCTTAGATTGGGTAATGGAGCTAGAGATGCAACTACCTATGGTGGTGGCTATAGGGATGCTTATGAAGAGCAACTAATGGTCATTCTTGAGACTACCACCCAGTCCATAGTCCTGGGAGGGAAGGCAGTCGGTGGTAGCACTAGTGGACCAAGACAGTCAGGGACTATACTATAACGACCCATCCTAGGTTGGCCACCCCCGAGATGGTGTTGTCACTTTTTGAAATTCCAGCACGACACATATATGCAACAATAAAAATATAGCAACTGCACTTATTTGCATCAATCCTTAACCCTCAACAAGGGAGATACATCATTCGGATCTCAACTTAAACATTTTATACAACATAATATGCATGAATATTTAATCAGTATTTTTTTTCTCATTAGTTTGAGGATGTGGACCACGTGGCTTACAGAAAATGATTTATTCTGAAACTCTAATCACAATTCTATCTGTCCTACCCGCTACCTGAAATCATTGAACAATGAGAGGTGAGCTTTACAAGCTCAGTGAATTAAATTTACTAGAAGTATTCGATTATATACTCTCAGTTATATCTAATAATTCAATTACTTCTATTAATCTTTTGATATTCATTCATCTCTTTCCTCAAATAATTCAATAACAATATTCTACAATCACTACTTAATTTCATAATTCCCCCATTATACAATCTATTCTTAAGTTACTCACCAGACATATCAATCTTTCAATCATATATTTAATCATCTCTAAATTCTTAATTCAACATTATCATTTATCTCGTTATGAGGTTCACAACATATAATCAATCACCCAGATAATTCTCATAATTTCATATTTCCATATTTCTTCTCAACATAATTGTCTCTCTGTGAGACTCATTCATCTATCAATAAATTTAAAATCATGAATAGCATTTTAACATCTTAATAATAAAATCAATATTTAAAATAGATGCAATGCATGAATTATTAATTGGGAACGTCTTCCCACATATAGACATGTTTTAGCTTAGACTGGCTGCCTTTTCGATTTTTTTATTTTATTTAGACCGGTTGCTTTCCTGGTTCTTTTATTTCTAGCATATACCACCTATCACTGTTTTCATTTAGACCAGCTGCCCTCCCAGTTCTTTTATTTTCATTTAGACCGGTTACCTTCCCAATTCTTTTATTTTCATTTAGACCAACTGTCTTCCCAGTTCTTTTATTTTCATTGAGACCGGCTGCCTTCCCGGTTCTTTTATTTCATGCATATGCATATGAATAATGATATGAAATATGCAGATGAAGAATAATATAGAGACAAGCATGCATTCAAACATTAAATTAACTATCATAATTTTTCTCAAATTATTATTTGAAAAATTCCACTAAATTCCTCTCCTCATAAATCATATCAAATCATCAACCATAGCTTGTCAAGAATTTCACTAATCACCTTTATTATTAAATCGACTCATTATTCCAATAATATTATTTCTCATAAAACAATTCTTTACATATCTATAATTCTTATCGTATCTATCAACCAACTCTCATCTATCACCAAATGATTTATTCAAATACTATCACTATATATTTCATATTTATCTTGATTACTTAAAGTAAATCTAACTCACCACGTAGCACTTAGAGCTACCTGTGGATCACGTCTTTGCCTTTTCTGCTCCTTTCAGCAATTTTCTCTGATTGCTGATCGTCAACGCCTAACATAATATTTATATTAAAATTTCTAATTTCTCCATAATTAACACCCTTTGAAAATTTCGCATTGAATTCCAGGAAATTTCATGTATGCTAAATTTCAAAAAATAAAATTCAAATTGTTACTTTTTATTTTTCTGAGAGCTTTCTGTGACTCTATATAAAATTCTCCCGTAAATCCCTTCAAAATTTTACCCTTTTCAACATTTCTTTCGGTTCCCAAGTGTTTAAAAAAATAGAGTAATTTAATTTGAAGTTGAAGAAAACCAAATAAGATTTGGTAAAACTAATCAAACAAATTAATGAAAATGATTTTTACAAAATTCTTTAATGGCAGCACCGTTTCCTTAATTCTGCTGAGTGTCTTTACCTTCTTAAATTTTTATTAGCGTCACAGGTGACAACACCTGGACACTTAGATGTCTTGCACCTTTTTTTTTACAAAACTTTTTTTTCTTTTTTTTCTTTCTTTTTCCTTTGTCCTCCTGGACGCTTCGATTATTTATTTATTTTTTTCTTTTTTCGTTTTCTTTTTCTTTACACCACCATGTGTCCGTTTTTTTAAAGAATTATTTTATTTAATAATAAATCCTTCACATATATTATTTTAATTCCATGTCATATTATCAATTTACTTCTTTACCCATATTCTAAGATCACGAGTATCACACATACCCCCTTCTAACAACCTTTATACACGACCCAGGCCAGACAAGTGTTTCCAATGTAATCAACCGGAGCATAGATCCAGTCAATGCTCTAGAAGAAAGATGGTGAATTACATTGACACCAAGACTAGTGAGGTGGTAGAGTATGAGGAGTTTCAAGAGGAAGATGATATCAGGGAAGAGACATCTGAGTACCAAGAATTAACAGCCAATGTCGATGAAGGAGCTGTCCTTTCTTGGTTCTTGGTTATCCAACGAGTACTCCTATCCCCGAGACATATAGGCCAATCACAAAAGCACAATATCTTTTGCACAAGATGCACCGTCAACCATCGAATATGTGTTGTGATCATTGATAGGGGAAGTAGAGAGAATATAGTGTCCCGAGTGATGGTGATGAAGTTAGGCTTAAAGACCAAGAAGCGCCCAACACCTTACAAGATTGGATGGATCAAGCAGAGTACCAAGACACTAGTTACCGAGAAATATCGGTTCACCTTCTCAATCGATAAACACTATTCAAACTCCATTCTTTGTGATATTGTTGAGATGGATGCTTGTCACATAATGTTAGGGAGACTATGGAAATTCGACGTGGACACCCAACACAAAGGTTGTGACAATGTCTATATTGTCTTTCGAAAGGGTCGAAAGATAATATTTAGACCACTAAAAGAAGACTCGGTTGGGGCACCTACCCAAACCGAGAGGAAGCAGGTTTTATTGACCGATGGGATTGATTCCTATAGGAGGTCAAGGAAGCCCAAATAAAATTGCATTAGTAACTGAGGGAGCCACTGAGAGACATCTAGCATTGTATTGACCTAGTGCCTAGAGCTAGTCTACCTAACCTTCCACACTATCAGATGAGCCCTAATGAGAATGAGATCCTACAAGAACAGGTAGAGGGACTAATGCGGAAGGGATCCTTATAGGAGAGTATGAGTCCATGTGTCGTACCAGCTTTGCTTGTACCAAAGAAAGATTATAGTTGGCAGATATGTGTGGAAAACCGAGCTATCAACAAGATCACAGTGAAGTATAGGTTCCCTATTCCTCATACAGGTGATATGTTTGGTATGTTAGCAGAGCTAAGATCTTTTTGAAGATCGATTTAAAGAGCAGTTATCATCAGATACATATCCGATCGGGAGATGAATGGAAGACTATATTCAAGACTAAAGAATGACTCTATGAGTGGATGGTGATGCCATTCGAACTTTTTAATACACCTAGTACATTCATGCGAGTTATGCACCAGGTATTGAATTCATTGGTAAATTTGTTGTAGTTTATTTCGATGACATCTTATCTATAGTCGCAACCCGGGAGACCATATGAGTCACATAAGGTAGGTAATGGAGACCTTTCGTGAACACAAGATCTTTATCAACTTGAAGAAGTGCACCTTTATGATGGACCAGCTACTCTTTCTCGGATTTGTAGTCAGTTCAGATGGGATTCTGGTTGATGAGGACAATGTGAGAGCAATCCGAGAGTGGCCCACACCAAGGATTGTTAGGGAGGTCAGAAGCTTTCATGGGTTAGAAACCTTCTATCGGAGGTTCGTTCAAAATTTCAGCAGTATAGTAGCCTCTATCATCGAGTGCATGAAGAAAAGTGGTTTCTATTGGGGTGAAAAAGCCGAGAAAAGTTTTAAACTAATCAAAGAGAAGCTATGTACAACACTAGTACTAGCTCTACCTAACTTCGACAAATTGTTTGAGGTTGAGTGTAATGCATTAATTGTAGGGATTGGAGCCGTATTAACTCAAGAAAGAAAGACAAAAATGGTCAACATATGAGCAAGAACTCTATATTATTCTGAGAGCATTGAAGGTATGGGAGCACTACCTTATTCAGTGAGAGTTCATCCTTTACACTGACCATCAAGCTTTAAAGTTTATCAACAGTCATAAGAATCTGAATCGAATGCACACCCGGTGGATATCTTACATTGAGCGATTCATTTTCTCCTTTAAATATAAATCAGGGAAGTTGAACTGAGTAGCTGATGCATTGAGGCCCCGAGCTACACTATTGGAAAGTTTACAAGTCGTAGTAACAAGATTTGAGTGCCTCAAGGAGTTATATGAAACAAATAAGGATTTTGGAGAGCACTGGGATCGTTGCAAATCCGAGACACCTATACCTGAGATGCATATCCAAGAGGGATATCTCTTCCGAGGAAATCAGTTTTGTATTCCGAGAAGTTCTCTTTAGGAGTAAGTCATTCGGGAGCTACATGGTGGAGGTTTAGATGGACATCTCGGGAGAGACAAGACCATTTTATTGGTAGAGGATTGGTATTATTGGCTGTAACTAAATAAGCATGTTGGAAACATCATAAGGAGATACCAAGTATGTCAAGTAGCTAAAGGGCAAACGCAAAACACTAGCCTTTACTGATACTTGAGGCACCATGGGATGATGTGTCCATGGATTTTGTGTTGGGACTTCCAAGAACCCAACGAGGTGTTGACTCTATTATGGTGGTAGTGGACAGGTTTTCCAAGATGGTTCATTTTATTTCTTGCGGGAAAACTTCTGATGCTATCCAGGTAGCTAACCTATTCTTTCGAGAAGTGGTAAGATTGCATGGGGTGCCAAAGTCGATTACTTCTGACTGAGACACCAAATTTTTATCCTACTTTTGGAGAACTTTATGGAGGAGGTTTGGCACAGCCTTAAATTTCAGCAGCACTAGCCATCCGCATATGGATGGAAAAACTGAGGTTGACAACCGCACATTAGGCAACTTGCTTCGTTGTATTGTAGGATATAAGCTGAAGCAGTGGGGCCTGGCTTTAGCTCAGGCCAAGTTTGCTTATAATAATATGGTGAACAGGTCTACTGGAAAGAAACCGTTCGAGGTCATATATGGAAGAACTCCGAAGCTTGCTATAGACTTAGCAAATCTGCCCAAGTTACCCAGGGCTAGTATAGCAGCCGAGCACTTGGCCGAGCGAGTAAAGACAACTCAGGAAGAGGTTCATCAGATTCTCGAGGATACTTATGCTAAGTATAAGGAGAAGGCATATAAGGGTTGAAGATCAGAGGTTTTCCAAGAGGGAGATCTTGTGATGGTGTATCTACGCAAGGGGCGACTACCGACTAGAACATCGGGAAAACTATGCAACTAGAAGTTTGGACTGTGCAAAGTTCTCAAGAAGATAAATGATAATGCCTATGTTGTTGATCTTTTGGAGGACCTAGCAATTTCTTCAACGTTCAATGTGGCTGATATTTTTGAATATTTTCCACCAAAAGGGGACAGAACCTAACTCGAGGACGAGTTGTTTTCAAGAAGAGGAGACTGATGTAGGACATAATAATTAGTATTTTATTTTGTTTTCCTTTTCTTATTAGGATTTACTTTAATTTCTTTAAAAATATTTTTTTTATTAGGATTAGGTTTCCTTTCTCGACAAGGATTATATTTACTTTTCTACTAGGACTTTATGTTTACTTTTCTACTAGGACTAGATTTACTTATTTTACAAGGAATAAGATTTTCCTATCACTATAAATAGGTGATTCCATTATGATATTTTTCATAACTTGGATCAATAGAATTATTAAGAGAATTTTCTCTCAAAACTCTACGAATTGTTATCTTTGGAACTTGTAGGTTGGTGTTCTATTTTTGGGTAAGAAACGATGTTTTCTTCTCAATTCTAGGGTGTGCCCAGAAGAAAAGGGTTGAAGATGCTGTTCTTCTTTCCTCCTTGGTGCGCTAAAGTTAAACTCAAGTCTTCCACTACATCACAATCTTATCCATCTCAAGCCTTATAAATAAGTGACCCATCAATGATAATTCATTCAGAATCTCTTCTCACTATTTTGCTTTCCTCGTATCCTGTTCTAACTTAAGCATCAGAGGGCCCTCCCCGAAGTAAAACACTCTGGGTCAGCTTCCTTTTCAAGTATATTAGACCTAACTCATACCAGGCACGATTTTAGCAATCGATCTGGCAGTACTCAAGTGGACTCAATCTATTTTTGGCATCAACAATATGATTTGGTGTTCATTTCCTACCAATGTCAATGGGTGTTCTCTTTAGTACATGAATAAATATTCTTGCAATTTTCTTTAAGTTTAATCCCCCAAACAAAAAGGAAATGGAGAAATACTTGGCTAGACCGGGTCTAAAATATTAGTTTTAGATTCATCCAAAACTTCACTAATAATTTTAAAGAATTTCACTGATAATATTATTTCTTGGGTCCTACGCCTATACTGACATTATCAATAAAGTTCCCTAAAATTATCAATGGAGTTTTACATAGATTTAGATATGGTCTAACCAAGTATCTTTTTAAGTGTTGACCGTTTCTCACGGAGACTGTTTGTAGGAACGAGTCTCAAGCTTCCCTTCATTTTAGGAGCTTTTGAAATGGTCCACAACTTCCCTCAGAGTCTTCATCACGTTCATGGAGCAATTAGAACATTCCCCATGATAATCTGAAGCAGTGGAATACTTGACACGTAGCCACCGAAAGCCTGATGGAAGCTTGGCTATAAATACTAAGGTTTGGTCCCCAAACTTGATGACTCAATCCCCTTCAGTCTTACACTATCTAATTAGAGTGATCAGAGTTTGGAAGTGCCAAACAAGAGAGAAAACAGCATCCTAACGTGAGCAGCACCAATGGTTAGAGGTACCGTTTCTTGAGCACTATAGTTTTTTTCTATTCCTTTAAGTGTTTATTCTGCATTATAGAATCATTATTAAGTTTAACATTTAGGGTGTTTTAGTGATGCTCTCTTTGTCTCTGTTTTTGGCCGAAAGTTTAAAAAAAATTAAGTTTTGATTTCTAGACATTTTTTTTCGAAAGAAGATTAGAAATCATGTGGAAATGGTTTTTTAAGCTTTCTGCGATTAAAAAATATTTATTTTTACGTCAAAAACATCCATGGAATCGTGACCTACAACTTAGTCTAGAGGTTGAAGACGACCAAAACAACATGCAGTTTTGCTATATGGACAAAACGCTATGTCGATGTCGTTTTAGTCATAATAAACGACATGTAGTTTCCACTTATGTAGATGGTCTGGAAAATGGGATTTGGGCCCACCCCTTTGTGTTTATAACTGTTATACTATATTATTGTGCTTATAAACATTATTAGGCCCATGCCCTTTACATTTGGATAATTGTTGAGCAAATTTATTTTTTATGCTCATATTTAGTTTGCATGAATTGATTATTTCTGCTCTATATTAATACATGAAATTTTTGGATGAGTATATATATAGTTAAAGGGAAGAAATTAAATGTTATGCATAATATTATAGTTTTAATTATGCAATATTTATGCTTATATTATGAGAATATTTGTGCATAATAATAACATGTTAGTATTAGTTAAAATTATGTAATTCGTAACTATTCTCATATTAAGTTAGTATTTATACGATTAAATGTCTAGTGATCCATATAATTTTTAATTAATTAGAAAATAGCCACAACATCTTTAATTAAATAAAATTATACATTATGATTATTTAGGATCACATAAAGAATATTAGACATTAATTGTAATTAATTATCCTTTATATAATAAATTTTATCCCACGGAAATTTTTATTACATTTATATTATTAATTAGGATAAAAATATCAAGTTATTCATAATTTACCCACATGAATTATGAATTAATTAAATAATTTGATATTTTTATCATAAATTTTAATCTAAGATAGAATATATATCAAATTATAATCATAATATACCCTTTAGAATTATGTATTACGTAAATAATTTGATAAAATTCTTTCATAAAGAATAATTGAATCTACTTGAATTAAAAATTTAAATTTGCAGGTTGCACAACTGCATAAAATTATAGATTACATGCTTATGTTAAAACTGAGGCCTAAATAAAATATCATGCTTTATCAATGTAAATCATGCTTAGAATATCCCTAAACTTAAGGGAGATAACTATAAAGTCTGGAAGGATAGAGTTCTTCTTCATTTAGGGTGGATGGATATAGACTATGCTATTAGGAAAGACTAACCACCAGCACTCACTGATACCAGCACTGCAGCGACCATCACGCTTTATGAACGATGGGAGCGATCTAATTGCCTCAGCATGATGTTCATTAAGACTAGAATTTCTACTGGTATTCGTGGTTCTGTTGATCAGCATGAAAAGGTTTGAGACTTGCTGAAAGCCATTGATGATCAATTTGTCACTTCAGACAAGGCACTAGCAAGCACCCTAATCATGAAGATTGTGAGATCAGATAGAGGTGAAGAATATTATGGTAGATACACAGAGGATGGACAAGCACCTAGGCCATTTGCAAAGTTTCTTCAAGAGCATGGGATTATTGCCCAATACACCATGCCTGGTTCACTGGACTAGAATGGTGTAACAGAAAGAAGAAACCGAATATTATTGGACATGGTGCGGAGTATGCTTAGCAGCTCTAATCTTCCTAAATCCTTGTGGGCTAAAGCACTTAAGACGATAGTGTATATATTAAACCAAGTTCCAACCAAGACTATTCCTAAAACACCATTTGAATTATGGAAAGGTTGAAAACTGAGTTTGCGACATACACGCGTTTGAAGATGCCCGTTTGAAGTGAGAATTTATAATCTACAAGAGAAAAAACTAGACCCAAGGACCATTAGTGGGTATTTCATTGGATATGTTGAAAGGTGTAAAGGTTATAGATTTTATTATCCATCTCATAGCACTAGGATTGTGGAATCAAGAAATGCAAAGTTTCTTGAAAATGACTTGATCAGTGGGAGCAATCAAACCAGGAACATAGTTTCTGAGAAGGATCATTCAGAATCTCAATCTTCCACCTGAAGTGATAGATTGGTTATTGTTTACATCACCCCTCAAGTACAAACTGGTGTTGAACAACCAATTGTTGAGGTTCCATAAGTTGCTGACGATATTTCAGTAGATAAGGTAGTTCAAGAGTTGTCAAGAACTTTTGAACAACGAGTTGAACCACATGCTTCTCAGGAATATGATGGTACAACATTAAGAAGATCTATTAGACCAAAGAGATCAGTAATTCCTAATGATTATGTTGTGTACCTGCAAGAATCTGACTACAACATTTGGAGCTGAAAATGATACCGAGTTCTTTTCACAAGCCATGAGTTGCAAAGAATCAGAATTATGGTACAATGCCATAAAGGAAGAGATGAATTCTACGAAGAGTAACATAGTCTGGGATCTTGTTGAGTTGCCTAATAGTGTAAAAACCATTGGATGTAAATGGGTCTTTAAGACAAAGAAAGACTCATTGGGCAACATTGAGAGATGCAAGGCAAGACTTATTGCTAAGGGATTCACTCAGAGAGAAGGAATCGATTACACGAAGACTTTATCTCCTGTATCTAAGAAAGATTCTTTGCGCGTTATTTTGGCATTAGTAGCCAATTCTGACTTAGACTTACAACAAATGGATGTGAAAACGACATTTCTCAATGGAGATCTAGAGGAAGAGGTTTACATAAAGCAACCTGAAGGATTCCCCTCTAGTGATGGTGAGCAATTGGTTTGCAAGCTCAAGAAATCCACATATGGTTTAAAACAAGCATCCCTCCAACGGTATTTGAAATTCCATAATGTAATTTCTTCATTCGGTTTTGTAGAAAACATTACGGATCAATGTATATACTAGAAGGTCAGTGGGAGTAAAATCTGTTTTCTTGTTTTATATGTGGATAACATTTTGCTAGCAACCAATGATAAAGGTTTGCTATATGAGGTGAAATAATTCCTATCTAAAAATTTCGATATGAAGGATATGGGTGAGGAATCTTATGTCATTGACATTAAGATCCATAGAGACATATTTCGAGGTATCTTGGGTCTGTCTCAGGAAACCTATATTGATAAAGTTTTAGAGAGATTTCAGATGAAGGATTGTTCACCAAGTGTAGCCCCCATTGTGAAGGGTGATAGGTTCAATTTGAACCAATGCCCGAAGAACGACCTTAAAAGGGAACAAATTAAGAACATTCCATATGCTTCTGCTGTTGGAAGCCTAATGTATGCTTAGGTCTGCACAAGACCTGACATTGCATTTGCTGTAGGAATGTTGGGATGATATCAGAGTGATCCAGGTTTAGACCACTGGAGAGCTGCAAAGAAAGTAATGAGCCTTCAAGGAACCAAAGACTACATGCTTATGTATAGATGGACGGACAATCCAGAAGAAATTGGCTACTCAGATTCTGACATTACTGGCTGTATTGATTCACGCAAATCAACATCAGGATATATATTTTTGACGGCCAGTGGAGCTGTATCATGGAGGAGTGCTAAGCAGACTTTGACTACCACTTCCACTATGGAAGCCGAGTTCGTCTCCTGCTTTGAGGCTACTTTACATGGTGTATGACTTAAGAGTTTCATTTCTAGGATTAGAATTATGGATTCTATCTCTAGACCATTGAGAATGTATTGCGACAATTCAGTTGCTATTTTTATGGCTAAGAACAACAAAAGTGGGAGTCGAAGTAAACACATCGACATTAAGTATTTAGCCATAAGGGAATGTGTTAAAGAAAATAGAATGGTCATTGAGCACGTCAGCACTGCGTTAATGATAGCTGATCCTTTGACTAAGGGCATGTCATCATTGAAATTCAAGGATCATGTAGTCAATATGGGACTTGGTTCCGTTATGTAATTTTTCATTGTATGAAGAATGTTATTTTAATGAAATTCTTAATTATTGTGATATTTTTCTCATATTTATGTGCAACTTAATTTTGAGAAAATTCATTTATGTTAGACCAAGGATGAACATATGGTTTATTCATTAAGAAATTGTTTCCATATAAATTATAATATTTAAGAAATAAATACATAGTAATACATGGAAGGTAATACTCATCATTAGAGGACCTATCGCCATGATTCATGCATTTATTACTTAAATACAGATTATTGATGGGTTTAAGATGAGACATTAGATTAGAAGTGTGGACCAAGTGGGAGAATGTTGACCGTTTCTCATGGAGACCGTTCATAGGAACGAGTCTCAAGCTTCCCTTCGTTTTAGAAGCTTTTGAAATGGTCCACAACTTCCCTCAGAGTCTTCATCATGTTCATAGAGCAGTTAGAACGTTCCCTATGATAATCTAAAGCAGTGGAATACTTGACACGTAACCACCAAAAGCTTGATGGAAGCTTGGCTATAAATACTACGGTTTGATCCCCAAACTTGATGACTCAATCCCCTTCAATCTTACACCATCTAATTAGAGTGATCAGAGTTTGAAAGTTCCAAACAAGAGAGAAAACAGCATCCTAACATTAGCAGCACCAATGGTTGGAGATACCATTTCTTGAGCACTATAGTTTTTTCGAATCTTTTTAAGTGTTTATTCCACATTATAGAATCGTTATTAAGTTTAACATTAAGACAATAAGACCTAGTTCAGAGATTATTATTCTCTCATCTCGTAGACCGATCACGAACCTAAACCTATAAAACGTACCCCTCTAATGACCAAAAGGAGACTTTCCTTTTTCCATGAGTCAGTAGCCCGTGCCAATAACTTATTCATAGAATAAATGAACAATATTCCCCCTCCCCTCAAAAGTGGTGAAATACGTCCTCTTGTATATTAATTACAATGATAGCTTTTTTTTGTCTTTAAAAAATATATTTTGAAGTCAAGTTAAATGAGGTGCAACCCTAGATTGAAAGAAAACAACCGGTTATGTAGAGTATAAAGTAGACTTTCTGAGTACCGTTACCAAGGCTCACTTCCTCGACTTTTTCTCAGATTGTAATTTTTTACTCCTGTCTGCTAAGTTAAATGCTGTGTTAATGAAAAAGACTCAACTTTTTAAAGCTTTGAAGCATCAAGAATCTAATTGTTCACATCCATATTTCAAAGTTAAAATATATATAGTTGATGAAAAAATTAATTAATATATTCATAAAAAATATATATATCTATTGATAATATTGTTGCTTATGACTTTCGTCACAATATAACTATTTTTTTAACTATTACAGCATCCATGAATTGAATTCACCATCACTTTAATAGGAAGTTGTATATCTGATGAACTGAATGTACGAAAAATAGATTCATGGCAGCCGTTACAATCTTTAATTTGACGGCGAGGCAGTGGCATTAATTGATAGCCAACTTCAATCCATCGGAACATTAATCGGATAATAACTTGATATGAAATAATTTTCTCCAAAAACAAGAGGGATATGATCTTCTCCTGAATCATATTCTTGGGCTCCTTCATTAACTGTACATTGGTCATATACTCTTTGGTTTACAGCCACCATATTGGTCGATTGATTGTCATAATTATACACTGAAACATAACAATAATATACTAAAGTTAGTACATCCATATAAAACCAAAAATAAAATCAATTATTAAAAGTTTTAAAAGTTTTTTTTGGTAAAAAGTGTTTGGGTTGGAATAGTGGAGTGAGACAGATTATATTCAATGAGATTATATTCAATGATATGATATATATTAATATTTGTGTCTATTTCTCGTGTGATAACACTTACATAAAGTTGAAAGAGACTTTATCCTTAATCTATAATTTTTTTTACAAAAAAAATATATTTTTAGTAAATAAAAAAATGAAATTAAGTCATACATATCAAGAATATCATCAACATAGAAGTTCTTGCCATTGGTCCATGATTCAGGGTACATGCTCAAGTCCCAACCATCCTCATCTCCAACATCATGAAATGAAGAAGAAGAGGAGATTTTACCAACATTAATCCATAAGTACCTCTTGCCACAACTATTTGTTCACAAAGAGGAGAAAATAAAGCAATGACGGCTCTGATATCAAAAAGAGCTTAGGCAAAGAAAGAGACCTCACTTAAAACAGTAAAATGTTGTTCGATGGTTATTGATATTTATAATAGGGTTTGATAAACGGCTTTCAATTAGGGTTTGATCAACGGCTACTACATGAATATTTGTTAACAAATAATAATTAGGGTTTGATTAATGAATATTCGTTTTACGTTTAGTTGTCTGAAATTGAAGTTTGGAAATAGAATTGAGGTGAAATCATATTTTTTTTCACGGTCCGTTTAGATGCACCAATTTAACATTGGAATTAAGATTCAATGCCAAATCCATTATTTGGTTACCTTATTAAATATTGGATTTGAAATTGTATTATAATTCCAAATGACCCAATTCCAAAGCAAAACCAAAAATTTATAATTCCAAATTTTAACCTTATACATGTGCAATTGTCACGGGTTGCAAGCTTAAGTTGCTAACCGTGTGGCCTTAGGCTTGGAAAAAACCTCCTTGGAATGCCTAAGTCAGCCTTCCTCTTAGCTACTCAAGAGAACCACCTTCGAAGCTAGACCCACGCAAAGAAAATAAGCCAACACAAGAGAAAATATGAGACAAAGCTAGAGAGCTTGCTATTGCTTGAATGATTGAATGATTTACAAGGGACGAGATGCCCCTTTATATAGGGAGAGCTCCCTTACATCCATGGCTAACATCTTGCCAAGTGTCACAATCCTACGGTACTATGAGTGCAGCATAAGTATAGTACAAGTATAGTACGGGAGTATAAGGTACTACCTTGTAGTGCACGTGCAGTACAATGTTGTACATTATAATAAAAAAGTGTACTAAGAAACACCAGAACACGCGGGTCTCAGACAGGTCGTGACATTCTCCCCTACTCAATTTGGCGACATCCTCGTCGCACTCTCGGCATGAAACTGGTCGATCTTTGTCTGAAATTGCGACAAGGCCTCGGTTGGTTCCTAACTAGTCTCACTATCGAGTTGTCCCTTCCATTGTATCAAGTACTCATGCCTCGGCTTATAGTTCTTCCGTCTCAAAACTAGATTAGCCAGTATACTCTCAATGTCTCGGTCATAAGAGACCTTAACTCTTATAGGGGTTCGTTGTGACTCACCTCGATCCGGTCTTCATGGAATGGTTTCAACAAACTCACATGGAAAATCGGGTGTACCTTGAGCTTGGACGGTAGCTCAAGTTTGTAGGCCACATTGCCTACCCTTCTAACAAACTCTGAAAGGCCCCTCATATCTGCGTACCAATGCCTTATGGATCCCCTTGGTGCGAAGTACCAAATGTAGCTTCACAAGCACAAAATCCCCCACTTGGTATTGCACATCTCGTCTCTTACGATCAACCCACTTCTTGGAATGCTTGGATGCCTTGTGTAGGCAAACTCGAGCCAAATCGGATTACTCTTGCCATGCCTTAGCAAACTTATAGGCTGCTAAAGTTGACCCCGTGTATTCTACAACAATAGTACTTGGAGTGTGAGGCTACCATCCCATCACAATCTCAAAGGCACTTTAGCTGGTGGCCTCACTCCTTTGTAAATTACAGGAAAACTGAGCCATATCTAGTAACTTTGGCCAATCTCGTTGCGAGGCACTCACAATAAACTCATAAGAACCATAGTGAGTGACACACGCTGTCTTTGGCTCATCCCCCTCGGCTATTCGTACTTGGTAGTACCCCGATCTCAAATCTAGCTTAGTGAACCATCTAGCATCCCCAGGTTGATCAAACAAGTCCGCAATGAGTGGGATTGGGTACTTGTTCTTCACCGTGAGCTTGTTGAGAACTCTATAATCAATGCACAACCTCATAAAACCATCATGCTTCCGTTGGAACAAAACCAGTGCACCGCAGGGTGCCTTGGAAGGTCGCATAAATCCTGTATCAGCCAACTCCTTAAGTTGTCTCCTCAACTCCTCAAGCTCGAGAGGCGATATTCGGTATAGAGCATTGGCTGGTGGTTGGGCAGTATATGCCAACTCAATCTTATGATCCACCTCTCTCTTAGATGGGAGTTTCTTGGGTAACTCCGAGGGCATCACATCAATAAAGGACTCTAAAAGCTCAATTACCACAAGAGGAGTCTCTTCCTTGGACTCTAGGACCTCCTCAAGTTTCAAGGTGGCCAAGTATATGACTTTATCCCTTCTCACCCCCTTGGCTAGTTGGATTGCTGATAAAACCCGGTTAGCTTGGCTAGAGTCTCATCTTACCGACATGAGGCATTGGCAACGAGAATCAAAGATGCACACACAATTGGCAAATAGTACTAGTAAAGCATTAATCTGATCAGGGAAATCTAACCCAATTACAAAGTCATAATCATCAAGTGGGATTACCTCAAGAGTTTCCTTGCCTTTCCAATCTCTTAGTTGTAGCTTCACCCCTTGTGCTACATCTATTGTCGAAACTTCTTTGGAATTGACTGTCTTGATCGTCCCACTCTCCAAGATAAGAAATTTGGAGCATGAGTTTCGAAAATTCTCGCACATACTCCCATACTTCCCCACATTAGGTGAATCTTCGCAGTGTGGCTCGTACCTCATCTTTCGCATACTCCAGAGAGAACTGTTGGCGGAATTCCCTATGGAATTCTTCCCATGTAATAATGGCAGCACCAACACACCTACGTCACCATCACAATAAAGCAATATCAATAAGATACATAGAAGTTGTGTTTACCTTGGTTACGTCCTCCATGATGTTCATCACTCGGTTGCTCCATCCCACAAAGAAAGTTGTCCACATTCTTTGCATCTCGGATGCCCTTGAACTCCTTTAGCTTAGGCACGTCCACCCTATGATTGGGTGTCATAGCAAGCATACCACCTCCAAAGGCTGCTTTGCAAGGTGAGAGCTCCCGCTTGAGCTCTTCCATTTCTTCCCACATAGACACCACCACGGCCTCAAGGGTGTCGTTCTTTTACTTGAGCACGTCTATGGCCCCGTTGAGGGCACCTTGCATCACTCCTTAGATATCCTCCCTCATGGAGTTTAGCTCCTTGATGCTACCATCGGTATCCTCGAACTTATCTCGCATTTCCCCCACGGTTAACTCCACCTTAGTCAAGCAAGCATCCATACTTGACATCACCTCCCTTGAACTAGTCTTCTTGGCCACCCTCCCTCGGGTCTCATAACTATCATGAGCTAGGTTGTTAGCATCGGAAGCGGTCGCCATCTCTTCTCAAAAGTCTCGATGAACCAGGCTCTAATACCACTTGTCATGGGTTGCAAGCTTGAGTTGCTAACTATACGGCCTTAGGCTCGAAAAACACCTCCTTGGAATGCCTAAGTCAGCCTTCCTCTTAGCTACTCAAGAAAACCACCCTCGAAGCTAGACCCACTCGAAGAAAATAAGCCAACAGAAAAGAGAATATGAGACAAAGCTAGAGAGCTTACTATTGCTTGAATGATTGAATGATTTACAAGTAAGAGGGAGACCCTTTTATATAGGGAGAGCTCCCTTACATCCATGGCTAACATCTTGCCAAGTGTCACAATCCTACGATACTATGAGTGTAGTATGGAAGTACAAGATACTACTTTGTAGTGCACATACAGTACAATGCTGTATATTATAATCAAAAAGTGTACTAGGAAACACTAAAACACGCGGGTCTCACGCGGGTTGTGATACAATCATCAAGCGGCCGACCTTATCCGGGGAAGGGGAGGAGGCTACATATTTGAGAGATTTCTTTCTTTTTCTTGGACCCTTGGATGCATGAACATAGGAATCATCAAGCTGGAATGGACATGTGTCGATCCTTGGCATTCTCTTCGAAAAATACTGAAAAAGAGTAGTAATAGTAGCATCAAAAGTTTCATGACATCAAAAATTTCAAAAATGCCAAATAAAATAAAAATGTCAAAAAAATGTAGCGTCACATACTGGTTTAAAGTTTAATTTGTATAGACAAATACTTATTATTAAATAAATTTAATTTTAAGTGAATTTTAAATTAATTTTAAGTTGGATCCAAACAATGAAATTGAAATTCTAATTTTATGAAATTACAATTTCATAGAATCAGAATTCCAAATCAATTCCAATTCCAATTCCATGCAAGCAAACGCACCGTCAACATAAAAATGGTTGAAAAAAACAATGATTTCATTTCAATTTCAACTTAAAGCTTTAATTATAGACAACAAAACGTAACGTAAAAATATTTATTTTAAAAGTAATAATTAATTAATGGAAACGAATTTAAATACCTCATCAAGCTGGGAAAGTGTATAATACATCTTAAATACACATTCAATAGCTCAATATCTTCTCTGTGACTTTTGACCAATGCTTTATTTTCTCCTATAGGATAAAGGGGAACAAATATTATATCTTCTTTTAAATAAGCATGAGTTATTCCCAACCTTTTTTTAGTAAGGATTTTTCTATCCAATTAGTTGAGAGTCAATAAAAGACCCAATGCATTAATTAAGGCATGAGGACCAAAAAGACTATAGGTTCTTTTAATCTAAAAACATAGATTCTAACTTGTTAAATTAGTCGATATCAAATAAATAAAAAAGAACGTGCCAAATCAGCTAAGATCTGATGCCAACTCTACCATTTTTGGTCCTTAATTCTATGTATATCTTGTGTTAAAAATATTGTAGTTAAATTTGTAAGAATTAGGATCTCTCCAATAACTTTGAGAAAATTTTCTCCAAGTGCACTATTGGATGAATAGCACGTCAACACTATAGTACACTTGAAAACTTTTCCCCCCAAATTACTGAAGAGAATATTCTCCTAATTTATAATACATTGTTTTTTTTATAATTTCATTTGAATTACAAAGTAGTCTCATTAAATCTTTTATTTAATTAAAGAAGTCATATCTAATACGATTTTTTTTTTTTTTTTTTGTCTAGATTGGGTCTTTGTGGACCAAGTAAATCACTAGGAATTATTTTTATCTTGGATGGTGGTGATTTATTTGGTCCACAAACACAATGTTGTAAATTTTACACGTGACAACGTTAGTTTGGTTATTTAAATGGAACATTTTGGTTTTGGTCAGTTTTGGTATGTTGTTTTGGATTTGACGGTATTTTCAAATATATACTTTTCAAATTATATATATTTCATATATATAAGAAAATAATTATCATTCAAATATATAAATTAATCCTACTCAAATTTTTGCTTTAAAATCAATTATAAATATTTTTTTGTATAAATCTAAATTGAGACTTTGTCCTACAATCAATTTAATTATTTTGGGCTTATGTAGGCATGCCACATTCCACTCAAGCCTTTTTTAATTTTGTGAGCAATTAAGGGCAGTCATTTATCTCCACAAAAGTCATATACCAAAAATTGCAGTTTCTAACTAGCACATAGTCACAAACACTATTGAGCAAAAATTACAAAGCGAGACAAAATGAGAGAAATCTAAAATAAATAAAAAAAACATTTAGTGATTAAGAACGGAAATAAAATAAGAGGAAATAAAAAAACCATGCTACTTTGAGTATTGGAAGATAAATTAGGCTACCCTAGGAATTGGAAGAGAAGTCAGACTTCCTTAGAGGTAAAGAGAATTTCAATAATACTCAATTTATTCATTCATAAGCTAACTGAAAATAAATATAGGGATTTCTCTTATATAGAGATCTTAGAAGTCATAGTCCTACCCCAATAAAGAATACTATAAATAAAGAAAGTAAATTCTAATAAATATTTAATTGCTTAAATCTATGTTTCTTAAAATAGTATTACTTGATCTTCAAGAAATATTGTAATTATAAGATAATCCCAAGATAAAAAATAAAAAAAAATAAAAAAAGATATTTTTTTTCCTATTCTGCATCATTCTCCTCCTCTCATAAAAACTCAACATTGAGTTCTGAAGTGACAGAGGATTAGAATTGTTGATTGTTGGAATAATATGGGGAAGACTTGAAATTTTCCAGATGTGGTGTCTACAATTCTAAATAAGAATGATAGAGAAGCTTAAACCCAAATAGGTAGGACAAAATCAAGGAATAGAATCTCGACCACACACAACATGTTCTCATCTTTGCTTTGGCCATGTTTGTGTTCACTTTGAAGTGTCTTAATAGTTACATCCACATCTTGATATTCGAACCCTTCATCTATGACTTGTTCCGGCTCTTCAATGTGTTGTTAGACCGAAGAAACAACTTCATACTTATTTGGTCTTGACAGGAACCTTGATGGGTAGAAGTTTTGGCGACAATTTTTTCTACTAGTTGTGTGCCCTATTTAACAAGTTGTTCCAACTTGAGTAACAGATGTTGAAAGTTAGAATCAAGTTTTAAAAAATCATGATAATATTTGATCTTCAACCGACAAAAATGATCATAAGCATAACGATCACACAAATTAGTTTTAGCCTAAATAATATCTTGCCTCCAAAAATATCGCACAAAACCTTGAAAATCAATATAAGTTTGAGAGATGACAATTTGCTCCACAAACCCATACTAATAATAATAAATAAATAAAAACCTAATGGATCACATCCTCAGTTATTAGGTAGAACACATGATGAATTGTTACACAAAGGATTCAACTTAGGTCGTCTAAATCCATTTCTCATAAAGAGTGGCTGCAATTTTTTTTTGTTTTTTTTTCGAAACTAGAAGCTACAAAAACAAAATAAAATAAAAAAGATTTTTTGGCAGAAAATACTGTTCACGGTACTATAGCATCATTGTTCACTAGCATAGTTCATTAGCACTGTTCACGCACTGTAACAACATTGTTTATGCACTGTAGCTACACTGTTGACGTTACAGTTCACAACGCTGTTTTTTTAAATTATTTGGGCTATGGTTTGTTTGGTGGATGTATGTTGGTTTCGATATAGGGTG
This sequence comes from Bretschneidera sinensis, assembly GCA_023935145.1. Taxonomy (NCBI): domain Eukaryota; kingdom Viridiplantae; phylum Streptophyta; class Magnoliopsida; order Brassicales; family Akaniaceae; genus Bretschneidera; species Bretschneidera sinensis. Next base: position 43,731,641 of record CM043701.1, read on the forward strand.
TGTTTAGGCTCTAATACCAAACTTTTTTAGAACATAAATAAAGAAGAAGAAATAGAAACCATGTTACCCTAGGGATTGGATGAGAAACAAAGCTTCCTTAGAAGTTGAGGGAACTGTAATAATACTCAATTTTATTTATTCATAAGCTAATTGAAAATTAACATAGAGATTTTTTTTTATATATAGATATCTTATAAATCCTGGTCCTACTCCAATAAAGAATACTTTAAATAAAGAAATTAAGTTATAATAGATATCTAATTTCCTAAATCTAAGTTTCCTAAAATACAACTACTTAATCTCCAAGAATATTATAATTATAAGGTAATCTCAATATCCCAAAAAAAAAAATTAGATATTTTTTTCTTATTATGCATCACTTGGTTTCAATCTTGCTATAATGGATCATCTTAAGAAATTGATGACTTCAAGTCAGATGCACTCGTTAGAAATGTCAAATCTAGTGATATACCAAATCAAAACATTTGCAAATCCCAAAGTAAGGTCTTTTGAAATAAGCAATTGTCTATCTAGTTTTATTCAACTTCCTATTTTAATCTTATCAGAATTCCTTCGATAATTAGGATTTTAAACAAAATTACATTTTCATCCCTAAAATAAGAAAAACTCTGAAGTTTACTATAGACTTAGCAAATCTACCCCAAGTTACCCGGGGCCAGTATAGCAGCCGACCACTTGGCCGAGCAGGTAAAGACAACTTATGAAGAGGTTCGTCAGCATCTCGAGGATACTTATGCTAAGTATAAGGAGAAAGCAGATAAGGGTCGAAGATTAAAGGTTTTTCGAGTGGGAGATCTTATGATGGTGTATCTACGCAAGGAGCGACTGCCGACTGGAACATCGGGAAAACTACGAAACAAGAAGTTTGGACCTTGCAAAGTTCTCAAGAAAATAAATGATTTATGTGGTTGATCTTCTGGAGGACTTAGTGTTGTGCAAATATCTACCTAAATTAATAAGAAAATAATTGAACGTTTTACTTGTAAGTGCACAAGGTCAAGATAGTAGTATAGTGTGCAAGTGCAAGACCATTCCCACAGGGATTGGTAAATTTTGATTTAAAATTAATTTCGCAATATAAACGAGAGAAAGAAAAAGTGAATTTGATTCGATAATGATAAAAGTGTAGGGCTTTGATATCCACCACTAATCAATGTTTCCCAATAAAAACAATATGCCAAAGTTTTAATCACATTATGAATACCTAATGTTGCCAACCTAAGGGCATGATATATACTCCTTAAGCTATTGATTTCCCTAAACAACGAGTTAGGCATGGTGTATACTCTAACTATTTTCTTTCTTAAAGGATTTAGCATGGTGTATACTAAATTGTTCTTTAAGAAAGCATAATATTTGTGAAAATCAACAAACACACGAGACCTAGGGCATGGAATATACTCCCGTATCCCATGTTGATTAATCTAAGAACCCGGCGTGGATTTCTTTTGTTACTATTATTAAACCTAGGACTCGACCATCCAAATTGATTTAACTAACTAGTCCATACCACATGCATATGTTGATCAGGCAAACACATATGAGGAATTCAAGAAAACAGGAATTAATCAAGTTAAGCATCATAAGATAACTATCACAAAGGCGCCAATATTGAATTATTGAGTAATATAATCAGGGCTTCAGTCAAGCCCTACTAGCAAATTAGTTACACATGAGTTTGATGTTAAACATCTTCATAAAATAAAATAAAGGGAGAAGAATAAACCTGAAAGTACTATAGAGAAAAGTCGTCAATTCTTCTGTAAAATCTCTCTTCGAATCATCTCCCCCTCTTCTGTGTTTACAGGCCTATTTATAAGATTTAGAAATATCTGGAAACCCTAAACTCGCAAAACAAAACCCTACACTACTTTCCAAAATAGGTTCTGCCATTTTAATGTTTCACTGGTGCACGTGTGCGCTCGACCACAGACTGGTACGCTTGAGTGCAGGTGCTCTCGAGCTTTCTTCTTGCGCGTGCAAGCGCAAGTGTGATCGATCCTGGCATGGGTGCTTGAGCGCTGTTGTGCTCGATCACAAATCTTTGTGCTCAATCGCACTAGGCAAACACCAACTTTTCCCATATTTGCTCTTTAAGCCAGAAATTTACATAATGCTCCCTTTTCTCCAAAAACCTATAAAAACATAGAAAACACATAAAGGAAATAAAATAGAATGAAATAACACAAACTAAGAGCTTAACAAATGTAAATTAAGGGGCTTAAATATGAATATTTAAGCACTTATCACACCTCCAAACTTACATATTGCTAGTCCCTTAGCAATATAAAACTAAAAACTAAATGAAAAACAAAGAACACAAAGATAAATCCATCATTCATGGTATCCAAAAATTTAGGTGTCACACAAAACCATGATATTCTTTCATGAGAAAGCTTAAAATATAAACCCATCTTTGCAATGAATAGGAATTTTAAAATCTAATTACTTACAATAGGCAAGCTAAAGCATCACAAGTCTGAATCAGTGTAAAGTGAATTAGTATTTGTTTAGATCAACCAAAAATTCAAAACAACATGAACATGCATTTTTCTTCTCTTTTAGACAATAATAATAAATAAATAAAACTAGGATAAAGTGTGTGTAAATATGTCTCCCATACCCCCAAACGTAAATTACACATTGTCCCCAATATGTAAATTACACATTGTCCCCAATATGTAAATAACATTGTCCCCAATATGTAAATAAATATGTCCTCCTCTCAAGTCTGGCTAGTTGCGGGGTCCTTGGCCTCCATAAGGTTATCCTCTACCGTTTCAGCTGTAGGTACAGTTCACCGAAGTCCTCTGGGCATGTGTGATTGGCTTTAGGTCCACTGATTCTTGCCAAAGAATGGGTGCTCCCTGACTAGTCCATCTGTAGAAGTGCCCTTAATTCCCTTCTTCTTGAAAATGTAAGTGAGAAGGAACAGGAACGGGAGCAGGAGCCCCCATGCATGTGCAATGGTGACCTGGTGTGCATGGACGTGGTCCCAAAACTTATGAATCTAGCTCCAAATGATTGCAAAGATAGAGTACCAATGATCTCTATGAAAGGCATACAGTGCTTGGAAGAACTGGTCACGCCTCTGAGTCTTGTGTCCCAATGGGCACACATTACGCTGCAGAATAGAGTCAACAAGCCAGAGTTGTGGAGGCAACTTGGACCGACTGCCAGTATTGTTGTGCCTATCTGCATACTGTCCTACACACATGTCCTCAATGATGGCAAAAATAGATAAGGACTCTGGTTGCTCGTCTAATTGAGTGCCCTCAAATGGATATTCATCATTGCATTTGAGGGCAGCAGCAATATCTGATGATGTCAAGTCAATGTACTTGCCCTGAACAGATGAGGACAAGATACCCAGCCTACTGCAGTCAAAGAAGAGGTTCTCATAGAACTGCACAATGAATCTGGTGTAGGTGGTAGAGCTGACGGGCTTGAACAACCTTTTCAAACCATGGCATTTGAACTCTTGAACAGCCTATTGTGTGGCTTCAAAATTTTTGAAGTCGCAATCGATGTTAAATGTGGTTTCAAATAGGACTTCTCATTGCTCAAAAGTAGGTTGGGAAGACTGTACTCGGTTTCTCGAAGCGTGGGATGTGGAGGTAGTGTGTTTAGGCATTTTGGACATAATTTGCAGCAGTGGTGCGCTCGATCTCAGTAAGGTGCGATTGATCGCACTATGCTTTTACACTTGATCACACTCTTATTGTGCTCAATCGCACTATGTGGAAGGTTAGTCAGGACTTGTCTCGAATAGGTCGTGGGCGACTTGGAACCCAAGTGGTGGCACAACCATTAGAAAGTTTCCAACCTCCTGCAATTTAATTAAAAACAATCCACGGAACATAATAACAAACAGTATATATATATATATATATATAATTCTCAACACAACAACTAATTTAAACACAACCAAAAATAAGAGAAGATGGGGAGTGATTGTGTGTGGGCGTGAAAGGAATAGGGGAATACCTGTTAGCGATGAGGGGGTAGGAATGGCGGTATGGGGTAGCCGACATGTGGTGGCAGTGGTGCTGTGAGTGCAGAGAGTACAGAGAGTGAAAGTCGTGTAGTGAGTGCACAGAGTGAAAGTGAGGTAAAACTAAAATGACCTAAAATAGGCACTTGATTCTCTATCCCGAGTGCGCTCGCTCGCACTGTGAAGTACTCTCGATCGCACTTGTACGCAGGTGTGTGCGTGTGGATGTGCTCGTGTGCCATTGGGAGCACAGTGAGATTGCATTCAATCGCAAGGACATAATCTTATGTCCTGAACTACTAAATTAACTAAAGAAATGACGAAAAAGTTAAAAATAATGAAAAACAATAAACAAAAATAAATAAAAGCGTACCGTACTCAGTGGCCTCAGTACTACTGACCGCAATAGAGACGTTCAACCTACACGTTTATCAATACATGGACTGCACAAATGCTCTCTATAGTAGCTTCAGTGATACTCTTTTGGAAAGGTGCACTTGAAGTCCACGAAATGTGGCTCAAGTTCTTGGGAGCTGCTACAAATTGAACAGACTGGAGTGCCAAATCTTCATCCCTTGGTAGCAAATTGATTTCAAAGTATGGCTTTACTCTTTGTCCATTTACTGTGAATGTTCGACTGCTGTCAAAACCATGAACCTCCTTCCTTACCAGATGTTTCTTGTGATAGGCTTTAGTTCTTTCCTTGGTGTTCTCACATGCATCATGTATCAATTTTCCCAGCTCATTCAAATGTAACTTCCTCTTATCACCCGATCTTGGTTGCATTGGGGAGGCCTCAAAGAGGTGCACAGCTTCAATGATGTCATCAGTAACATCTTCAGATTTAGGCTCAATTTCCACTCTTGTGAAACTCTGGGTGAGGGTGGTCTCCAACGGATTAATGTGCTTGACCTTAAAAACTTGCTCAACAATACTTTGCATCATGCATACATTAAAACATTCCATATCATCTTGGGGTAATTTTAATGAATCAAATATTTTTAATTCTATTTTCTCACCATTTACCTTCATACTTACGATACCCTTTTTCACATAAATTTTGTATCAGAAGTTCTCATAAAGGGTCTTCCTAAGATGATGGGCAGAGGTAATGGCGCATATCTAATACAATAAAATCAGCAGGTAAAATAAATTCACCTACCTTTACCAAGGCATCCTCAAGAATACCTCTTGGTCATTTGATGCTTCTGTCTACTAATTGCAAGGTGATAGAAGTTGGTTGAAGCTCCCCCAAACCCAGTGTCTCGAATATAGCGTATGGTAGCAGATTGACACCAGCCCCTAGATCCAGTAGTGCCCACTTAAAAAGCTGGTCACTTACCGTGCAAGGAATGGTAAAACTACATGGGTCTTTTAGCTTTGGTGGGAGTTTCCTTAACAATACCGCACTCACCTCTTCAGTTAAAGCCACTGTTTCATGCTCCTGAAACTTCTTTTTATGAGTGCAACAATCTTTCAAAAATTTAGCATATGCAAGAATTTGTTGAATTGCATCTAATAATGGAATATTAATCGCTACTTTTCTCAAAGTTTCAAAGATATCAAGCAATTTACTTTCTTTCTTTCGCTTTACTAACCTTTGAGGGAAGGGTGGTGCATTCACCTTCTCCATTTCACTTACCCTTGATGTGGATGCTTTATCTGGAGATGCTTATGCAGGCTCATCGGTTCCTATGATCTTACCATTTTTGAGAGTTGTAATGGCCTTTAGTTGCTGGTGTCCTCTTAGATTAGGTAGTGTTTGGGCTGGAAGCTCACCCTGCTTTCTTCCACTTAGCTCCTTAGCTAATTGCCCTACTTGTATTTCCAGTCTTTGAATAGCTTGCTCATGCTTTGCATTGATTTATCTTTGCTCAGTCTAAAATTATCTTTCATCTGCCATAAACTGATCTTGTGAAGTTATCAGTTGCTGTTATTGAGCGGCCAATTGCCTTGCAAGACTCTCTAGGTCACTCTTCTTTGATTCTGGAACTGGTTAGGCTACTTGTTGGAAGTTCTTTTGCTGCCCTTGAAGATTTAGGGCATTTTGATTGTTGTTCCATAATAAGTTGGGGTGGTTTCGCCATCCTGGATTGTAGGTATTGGCATATGGATTGTTCTTTGGAGGATAGTTATTTGGCCCTACATAGTTTGCTTGCTCTGGATCTGCAGATGAATACAAAGGGAAAGTTTCAGTAGTGTGATCAAAATGAGAACATATAACACATACCTAGAGTTGTGTAGCTTGGGGACTAGGTGAAATGTTTTGAGCAGTCATGGCTTTTACAAGCATATCTAACTTTCTTTCCACAGCAGCCATCTGATTTAAAGATCCACCATTTAAGGTCACCTCATACACACCCTTGCTCTTAACTCCTTGTCTACCTCTGGATGAGAATTGTTGGGTGTGCTCACTGATTGTCTCAAACAGCTCCATGGCTTCTTCACTGCTCTTTTCCATCAGCACACCTCCACAACCTAAATCCACAATACCTTTATTTATGTCACTCAAACCTTCATAGAAAGCTTGTACCAACTCATCTTGAGGTAGATTGTGATGTGGACACTTGAGAAGCAGCTCATTGAAGTGTCATCATGCTTCAAAGAACAGGTCTCCATCCTTTTGTTGGAAAGATTGAATCTCTCTCCTCATCTGTCTTGTCTTTTGTGTTAGGAAAAACTTCTTTAGGAACCTACTAGATAGCTCTTCCCAAGTATGGATAGACACTGCAGGCAATGAATTGTACCAAAACTTAGCGTTATCTTTTAATGAAAAAGGAAAAAGAATTAACCTGATTCCCTCTTGATCTAAGCCCCGAATGTGTTGGAACTTGTAGAGATCAAAGAATTCCCGAAGATGCAAGTGTGGATCCTCAACAGGTGTACCCCTAAAATGAGTCAAAGCACTGAGTATATGCAGGGATATGTAATAATTGCCTTCTGCCTCAGGTTGATAAGCAATGCATGAGGGCTGGTTGAGGTTCCGTGGAATGAAGGATTGCTTCATGGGTCTTCGCTCTAGTGGCGGTTAGTTGTCAAGCTGTTCCACCATTGGTACTTATCCTTCGAATTCTTCTTCTTCTTCCTCCTCAATGTTGTCTCTAGGCCTCTGTCGAATGGTCCGCTCAATCTCTGTATCGAGTGGAAAGATGGTTGGATTCATGGATCGAAGCCCTTGCATGAATCAGCTGAAACTTTTCAGTTCAGCAGTTTCAGTACTGCTGGACTTGCGCTTGATCACTCCAAGAACAGCACTCGATCGCAATGGATGTGCGCTCAATCGCAATACCAGAAGTTACTTCTGCCGAAAACCTGAAACAAAAACAGAAAAACAAGAAGACTAAAAATTAGGTTTTTGATAAAAGAATAAACATAACATAATAAGAAAACTAAAGGAAAAATAATTCTAAACAGAATTTAACATAATCCCCGGCAACAACGCCAAAAACATGTTGTGCAAATATCTACCTAAATTAATAAGCAAATAATTGAACGTTTTACTTGTAAGTGCACAAGGTCAACATAGTAGTATAGTGTGCAAGTGCGAGATCATTCTTACAGGGATTGGTAAATTTTGATTTAAAATTAATTTGGCAATATAAACGAGAGAAAGAAAAAGTAAATTTGATTCGATAATGATAAAAGTATAGGGCTTTGATATCCACCACTAATCACGCTTTCCCAATAAAAACAATATGTCAAAGTTTTAATCACATTATGAATACCTAATGTTGTCAACCAAAAGGCATAGTGTATACTCCTTAAGCTATTGATTTCCCTAAGTATACTTTAACTCTTTTCTTTCTTAAAGAATTTAGCATGGTGTATACTAAATTGTTCTTTAAGAAAGCATAATATCTATGAAAATCGACAAACACCGAGACCTAGAGCATGATATATACTCCCGGTTTCCCATGTTGATTAACCCAAGAACCTAGTGTAGATTTCTTTTGTTACTATTATTAAACCTAGGACTCGACCATCCAAATTAATTTAACTAATTAGTCCATACCACATGCATATGTTGATCAAGCAAACACATATGAGGAATTCAATAAAACAAAAATTAATCAAGTTAATTCCTGTTTTCTTTCTTAAAGGATTTAGCATGGTGTATACTAAATTGTTCTTTAAGAAAGCATAATATCTATGAAAATCGACAAACACCGAGACCTAAGGCATGGTATATACTTCCGGTTTACCATGTTGATTAACCCAAGAACCCAGCGTGAATTTCTTTTGTTACTATTATTAAACCTAGGACTCGGCCATCCAAATTGATTTAACTAATTAGTTCATACCACATGCATATGTTGATCAAGCAAACACATACAAGGAATTCAATAAAACAAGAATTAATCAAGTTAAGCATCATAATATAGCTATAAAAAAGGCGCCAATATTGAATTATTGAGTAACATAATCAGAGCTTCAATCAAGCCCTACTAGCAAATTAGTTACACATGAGTTTAGAAATATCTGGAAACCCTAAACTCGCAAAACAAAACCCTACACTACTTTCCAAAATAGGTTCTGTCGTTTTATTGTTTCACTGGTGCACGTGTGCGCTCGATCACAAACTGGTGTGCTGTGCTCGAGCGCAGGTGCGCTCGATCCTGGCATAGGCACTTGAGTGCTGTTGCGCTTTATTGCAGATCTCTGTGCTCGATCGCATTAGGCAAACACCAGCTTTTCCTAGATTTGCTCTTTAAGCGAGAAATTTCCATAATGCTCCATTTTCTCCAAAAACCTATAAAAACACAGAAAGGAAATAAAATATAATGAAATAACACAAACTAAAAGCTTAACAAATGTAAATTAAGGAGTTTAAATATGAATATTTAAGCACTTATCACCTAGCAATTTCTTCAACGTTCAATGTGGCAGACATTTTTGAATATTTTCCACCAAAAAGAGACAAAACCTAAGTTGAGGACGAGTTGTTTTCAAGAAAGAGAGACTGATGTAAGACATAATAATTGGTGTTTTATTTTTTTTTCCTTTCCTTATTAAGATTAACTTTAATTTTTCTAAAACTATCTTCTTTATTAAGATTAGATATGTTTACTTTTCAACTGTGACTCTATGTTTACTTTTCTACTATAACTAGATTTATTTCTTTTACAAAGAATATAATTTTCCTATCACTATAAATAGGTGATCCCATTATTGTATTTTTTATAACTTGGATCAATAGAATTATTAAGAGAATTTCTCTCAAAACTCTGCGAAGTGTTATCTTTGCAACCTATGGGTTGGTGTTCTATCTTTGGGTAAGAAACACTGTTTTCTTCTCCATTCTAAAGTGCACCCAGAAGAAAATGTTGAAGATGATGTTCTTCTTTCCTCCTTTGTGCGCTAAGGTTAAACTCAAATCTTTCACTACGTCATCTACCATCATCAAGAAACCATAAACTAGGAGAAAATTAACTAAAACCAGAAGTAACTAGAATAATACTAATAAAGAACCTTACATGGGCTTCAACCACCATAAACTAATAATGTTTTCTACGACAAGAGCATCTACAAAGAGTTGACCGAGATTGTTGAGCAGGCCAAGAGACGAGCAAAGGTTGCAAGGTAGATGATCAACATTCAATTAACATTTCTTATATTAGAACTGATCTTTCAAGACTCACATTGGTTTAACAAAATCCCATTCCACAAGATTTCGAAACCAACCAGTAAATAAATTATACATACCTTTCAATACGATGGAATGACCAATTATTGTAGCACTAAAACAATCAACCACAACACAGTTTCTAAGTCATGTGTAAGGAAGATAAGGATAACAATCAACAACATCGCCTAAATATTTCTACAGAGAACTAGCGCTTACTTGTGCTATCCATAAATCCGTAAGATTGTCTAGCAACAATCAAATTAAAATCATCAATTAAGTTGAGACACTACATTTTAATCAGCGTGTAACTAACCAAATTAAAATAATTAACGGTTCTATACAAACTTTTATCATTTGACTTTCACTATTCCTCCATAAGTAAACACATAAATCGAAAACAATTGAAATTCCATTTCACTTTATAATCCCATACTTTCTCGGCAATGAAATAGGGACTTTACTCAGATTTCCACAGATTCAGCAAACAAACCTTCTTTCCTAATTTTTTTTTTTTCTAACTTCAGCGATAAATAGAGTGTTAATGAGAGACGGAGAGAAGGAAACAATGATTACGGGTGACCTCAACGGTGACGGTGAAGGAATAAAAACTGCAAAGAATAAAAAAACGAAACTTGGGTCAAACTGAAAACATATATGCTTGTTAAGAATTTTTCGATTAGGTTATATGATATGGTCGAAGCTTACCTTTCTCAGTTGAGGTCGAAGTTTTTCCTTTATGAAATTACAGAGAAATTAGAGAGGACGGTGACGGTACTGAAATGGGTAAAAAGGACGATGATGGTACCGGAATGGGTGAAGAGGACGAGACTGTGACGGAACGGGTAAAGTGGACGGAATGGGTGAGGAGGAAGCTGAGATTTTGGGGGAGCACAGTCACAGTTAGATTTTAGGTAAAGAGAAAAGAGGACGGTGACGGTGATGGAGAATGGTGAGGCTTGGCGTTCACGTAGAGGAGATAGAGAGAGGGCAGAGGAGATGGAGAGAAGGGAGAACACAGAGGAGATGGAGAGAGGGATGAGATGCAGAAGAGAGAGAAATGAGAGAGATGCAGAAGAGAGAGAGAGTTGTTGAAAAGAGAGAGAAAGCAATGGTCTCAGTTCTCCCTTTTCAGTCTGTGAATTTCATCACTTCAGTCAGAGAGTCCATTTTGAATTTCGAAATTTTCTTAACCCGCGTAAATAAAAGGCCAACTGTCACTTTATTATTGGTTCACCTTAACTCTGGTTAAACCCATCACCATTTTACGTGTGGGGCCTATCATAGCTAACATTTCGTGTTGTTACTAGCTCCGTGTAAATAGGGTGGTCTACACCCGAGTCAAGTAAGAATTTCTCAAAAAAAAATTCACAAAACGGACCTCTTGAGTGAGGTGGCAAGCTAAGTTGCCACGTCACTAATTCCACCTCACCATTATATTTCCCAACTCGTCTCCAATGCATGAAAATTCTACTTATCCAACTGAAGTTAATGCAAATATGCAATCAGCTATGTAAAAACAAATCGCTTTAATTACGTAATTAATATTTGTACAAATCCTTCACCGAAGACGCTTTGGTAGCAGCCGCTTCTTTTCAGTTTTCCCTTATAAATTACCTTTTCGTTCTACTCAAACCCCTTATTCTGAACCCATAAAACAAGCAGACGAATTTTTTCAAGGGAATAGAAAAGAGGGGAAACATGTCGGATTCTACAGAAACCCGACCCGAAGACATCCTAATTTTGCAAACGCTATATTTATTGTTCGCGGCAGTACAGTCCACTGACCTCGACTCCTTGCCGGAGAAATCTGGGCCATTGCCAACGTTAGAGGCATCCATCGACGCGATGCCGATGGTACAAGTAACAGAAAGAGGGAAAGGCTGCGCTATTTGCTTAGAAGAGCTTGAAATTGGTAGTGAAGCGAGGGAGATGCCATGCAAGCACGGGTTCCACTCGGGTTAAATCGAGAATTGGCTCAAGATCCGCGGGTCTTGCCCTATTTGCGGCTTCCTTATGCACATAAAGGATGAGGGGGAGGAGGAAGAGAGTGATGGTCATGAGAAGGAGAGCGAAGGAGGTCCGAGGGGGGTTTTGGAAATCATTTTCACTATGTTGTTGGCTCCAGTTGATGATCATGGGATGGATATGGATTCCGATCTGGGTCGTAACCCGGATTCGGATGAGTTGGATTTGGACGAGTTGTGCACTTGTGCACACTGTGGAGTTGATGGGTCATCACCAATGGATTTATAAAACAAGTAGTAAAACATGATGTGACTGGAGAGTATTTATAATTTTATATACTGTCATACTCAGATAGTTTCTTTTTCTTTTCTGTAAATTCTTAAAATTTGATTGGGATTCCAATTTGAGATGCATATAGAAAAGTCAGAATTTTGTTGTTCTTTGGTAGAGCAAAAAGAATTTAAATTTGTTCAAATATTTTTTTTTTATAACGGATCATTATAATTGTCTCTATAATTTTTTTTTTTTAAGACTATGTGGAGGATGTAAATCGTAAGATGTATAGCGCAGAATAGAACTCAAACCTGAAACCTTACGGAAGAACTGCAATCTTGAAGACCGAACTTATCACTGCATCATATACCTTCAGAACTAAATTTGTTCATTTTTTTTTTTTGATAATGGACCATTACGACTGTCATCATAATCTGTCTTATGACCCTGTGAAAAATGTAAATCGCAAAATATACAACATAGTGATAAAATTCAAACCTGAAACCTCACAAAAAAATTACCATTTTAAAGACCGAACTTACCATTACGCCTTATGCCCTCAGGGTTAAATTTGTTCATTCTTATCTATTTACGTTGAAGTCTAATGGAGAACTCCCGTGCATTATTTTCTTTTTCATTGGGACGACAGTGACAATTTCTACAAGAAAAACATGTCTTTTTTAGATAGAGATAAGTTTGTGATTGATAGTACGTGTTGGTTCTTTATTAAGTGTCATAAATCATTAAGGTTCTCAAATAATGAAAATTTTATGATTTTGTTGAGATTTTTTTGTCCAAAGGTAAAAAGATATTTTCCTATTTTAGAGATGAAAAGGTAATTTTATTTAAAATCTTAATTTTCGTAAGAATTTTGATAAGATTCAAATAAGAAGTTCATTAAAAATAGATAGACAATTACTGATTTTGATAAGATTTAATATTTGCAAACGTTTTGATTAGAAATATGATTGAATTTCTAACAATTTTGATTTGATACTTCTAAAATGTACGTTTGAACTTAAAGCTATCAATTGTTTAAGATGATTCATTGCAATAAAATTGAAACTAAATATATTTTTTATTTTAGATTTTTCTCATTTTGTCTCCTCCTCTATAATTTTTGCTCGATGGTATCTTTTAACTCTATGCTAGTTAGTAACTGCAATTTTTGGTATGACTTTTGTGAAGATAAATGGTCGGCCAAAGTTGATTATAGACAAAATCCCAATGTTGATTTACAAAAAAAATAATTTATGATTAATTTTAAAACAAAAAATTGGATAAAATTAATTTGTATATTTGAATAGTAATTGGTTTTTTATATATATATTTGAAATATATATAATTTGATTGATACGCATTTGAAAATACTATCAAATCCGAAACCGTACACCAAAACTGACTGAAACCGAAACGTTACATTTAAATAGCTAAACTAAAACGTTATTCAGCGTAAAATTTACAACCTTGCTTTTGTGCCAAGTGAATCACCACCATCCAAAATGAAATTAATTCTTGGTGATTCATTTGATCCACAAAGACTTGATCCAAACAAAAAATTTCATAATAAATATGATTTTTTAATTAAATAAAAGATTTGCAATTCAAATGAACTTTTAAAAACAATGTATTACAAATTTAACTATAATGTTTTTAAAACAGGATATTCATAAAAGTGCATCCATTTATAGAATTAAGAACCAGAAATGGTAGACTTGGCATTAGATCCTAGCTAATTTGGCATGTTCTTTGTTTTTATATCAACTAATTTTCACTAATTTATCCTTTACTAGAAAATAAAGCTTTGGTCCAAGAATCATGCAGTTACAAAGATCATGCAAGTCAAATAAAAGTCAAGGAGAAGACATTGAGCTGTATATTTTAATAAGTGTATTTAATATGTATTATACACTTTCCCAGCGTGTTAGGTGTTAAACAAACCCAGTCATTTATCACTTTCTTTAATTAAGTTTGATTTTAATTATTATATATATATATATATATATTATTTTGAAAATATATAAAAAATATTTTTGATAACTTTTAAATATATATGAAGAAAAAAAATTAAATTTTTTTAATGATTTAACAAAAAAATATTTATTAATTAATTAAATAATCAACCTGACAAAAATCATGAAAGAAAAAATATTTGCTAACAATTATTCATAGCCGTTTATTAAACCCTATTATAAATATCAAAGGTCGTCTCACTGTTTTTATTGAGTTCCCTTTCTCAGTCTAAATTCTTTTTTTATATAAGAGCCGTTGTTGCTTTATTTTCTTCTTCTTGTGAACAAATGGGCGAGGCAAAAAAGATTTTTTGGGTGGTTCGGACGTAAACTATTTAGTTTAAATCAGTTGAAAACTTCATTGATAATCTTAAAATTTTTATTGATAATATTAATTTTTGAGTCTCACACCACACCAGTATTAACATTATCAATGAAACTCTATAAAATTATCAATGAAATTTTTTGCTAATCTAAACCATCGAATTTAGACCTGCGCTAACCAAACAATTTTATGTGGCAAGAGGTACTTAAGGATTAATGTTGCTAAAATCTCCTCCTTTTCTTCTTCATTTCATGATGATTACTGTTATGCACAAACCCACAACCTATATTAGTGGAGATGAGGATGGTTGGGACCAGTGTTTTGAAAGGCGAGATTGGGGCACGCCCAGAGGTGTTTTGGGGCAAAAATGCCTCAGGGCGTGTTTGTTGGGGCGAATGTATCACAGGGAGCGCGTTTCTCGGGTCTGGGCGAACGCTCAGACCCGAGGCGTACGCTTTTGACGCCTCGAGCGTCTGGGCGTACGCCCAATGCAATTTTCGTTTTATTCTGCAACTGATCTAATCTAGAGAAGAGAGAAGGTACCATAGGGAGCAAATCTGATTGGGCGTCGAGAGAGAGACGGTGACGGCTCTATCCCTCGATCCTGAGCCACTGCAGACACACCAGAGAGCATTGCTTCCGGTCACCAGAACTGAGTGACTGGAAAATGCAAGCTAGGCACTCGTGGGGTAGATCAGAGGCATTGATTTAGGCTTTGATCGATGGCTGTGGTTGGTCTCGCAGCGGTTCGGGATTGCGGAGACTCTGTTCTCTTTGGTCTCTGTTCTCTCTGCCAGAGAGTCTTTGGTGTCTTCGTCCTCAGAGTGCTCAGAGATGGACTTGATATAAGATTTCATTTGGCTTTTGTAATTTTGTTTCATTGACTTTTGTTTCATTGGCTGAGTTAACATTAATATCTTCCATGGGGTTGAATCAACCGGGCTTATGGGTATCTTTGATGGGCCATTATGTTGATGGGTAGCTTTCATTGGCTGAGTTAAATTTTGTGTGGCCCATTATGCTATTGTCAAGCTAGGTAATTGTGTGGCCCATTATGCTATCATCAATCTTATTTGTCTTTACTTTATGCTTTTATTTAAATTTTTGTAATTAATCAAAGACACAAATTGAAATATATTTTTATTTTTATTTTTATTTTTTTTATCTTTACTTTATGCTTTCATCTTATTTGTTTATTTTTTTGAACCTAAGAAAATTTAGGACAACTTTTCACTTTTCAAAGTAATTTTCATTTGATTATGAGTGGGGTGGAGATAAATTAAAAAAACAAATGTTAATTGCTTTTATAGAGAATATTAAAGTAGGTTCAACTACCTCTATTATCTTTCACTTGGAGAAAATATGTGAAATATTTTGATAAATATTCATTCATATGTCTTGAATTAGTAAAGTTTATTGATAATTAATTTATTTATATAATTTTAATTTTTTAATTTTTTTATAATTTAATTAATATTATTTTATTCAAAACGCCCCAACGTTTCAAAAGACTTACGTCCCAACGCCTCGGGGCCTACTCCTCGTCTCATTGAGGCAAAACGCCTCGCTCAACGCCCTCGCCTCTGAAAATACTGGTTGAGACTTGAGCGTGAACCCTGAACCTTGAAGTAATGAAAAGAACTTCCATTCTTGGTATGTATAATGATCTAATTTTATTTTCTTTTATTTACTCAAAAAAAATTATGCAAAAAAATGGTGATTAAGAAATGATGGAATCTTTATTAAAGTAGGGTATTCTCACACGTGAATTAGACACAAATATTATCTATCTCACTTCATATGATAGATGATTCAAAACCAAACACTATCTTTTAAAAAAAAAAAATGTTTCTAGGACTTTTAATAATTGATTTTTTTCGACTTTATATGGATATATACCAATTTTACTATGTACTATATTGTTATTATGTTTCAGTGTTTAATTTGAATGATTCGAGACTTATCAATCACATGAATAATAAACAGAAGGAAAGATAATAAGACACAATAGACCCAAGTAAAATAGGGTTACGTCCTACCAGAAGTTCAAATATAATCAATCTCCCAGATCTCTCGTTACAATATTCGCTCAGTACATAGATATTATTTATAAGCAACTTAAGACGTTTTAATTAGAGTTTTTGTTCTGCTGCAAAACCACAATTATTCATGGGTCCAAATCCAAACCGTTAAGCAAAATATAGACACAAAATATGTATAGGACCTAAAATTCTCGAGGTCACTGTCCCTTACTCCGCTAATAGTTATTGAAAGGTTTACGGATCTTAACTCGTAAAATATGCACCTAACTCTATTATCAGTACCACAATCAAACTAGAAACGTGATGGATGTCAACCAAAGAGGACATTACACATGCACAGTTAACGAAGGAGCCCAAGAATATGAATCAGGAGAATATCACATCCCTCTTTTTCTTGGAGCAAATTGTTTCATATCAAGTTATACTCCTGATGAATGTGCCGCTGGATTGAAGTTGAGCATTAATGACACTGCCCGCCGCCAAATTAAAGATGGCAACGGCTGCCATGAATCTAATTTTCTTACAGTCAGTTCATTAGGTATGCAGCTTTCTATTGTAGTGGTGGCGAATTCGATTCATGGCTGCTGTAATAGTTAAAAAAATATTTATTTTGTGGCGAAAGTCACATAAGTAACAATATTAGCAATAGATATATCTTCTTTTTTATGACTATATTAATTAATTTTGTTGGACTAATTTTTTTAATCAATTATATTTAGCTTTGAAATAAGGATGCTTGATGCTTCAAAGTTTCATAAAATTGAGTCTCTTGAGGTAAACATCATCTAACTCAGAGAGATGAAGTCAAAAATTTCAATTTGAAAAAAAATGGAAGCGAGCCTTGATATAACCAGGTTTATTGTTCATTTATTCTATGAGTACTTTATCGGCACTAGCTATTGACTCATGGAAAAAGAAAAGTCGATGTTTGCTCGAGTTATAATTTTAATAAATAAAAATATTAAAAATATTAAATAAATATTTATTCGAGTTTGAGTTCAAGTTCGATTCGGTTCGAACTCGATAATATCTTATCGAACTATTCAAGAGTTTTTTAAATCGAAACTTATGGTATTCGAGTTTGACTCGATAAGTTATTCGAGTCTAAATTTCAGGCTAGAGTTCGAACTCAAGCTCGATCAAACCGAGCTTTGATCGAGCTTGAGCTTAAATAGTTCGATAAAAGCTCGGTTCGATTTCAACCCTATACGTTGATGATATTTTTGGTATGTATAATATGACCAAATATTATTTCATTTATCCAAAAGGCTTCTAAGATTTAGTTCTAATTTTATATATACTAGTTTACATGCCGTGCTATGCATGATTTTTTTCCTAATAATTTTTATAATGTGTGTATATATATATATCTTTGTGTTAATTTAAAGGTCATTGATTTTCTTTTTTCATATTATTTATGTATTTACATAATTTTTATTGTTATCGTTTGTATTAATTTTTATAAGTTAATTGTTTAAAAATTTTAATTTTTTTTATTATATTTAGTGTAAATGGTAAAATGAATAAAATTTAAAAATTTTAGTTTCTTGTGATGATTGCACATGTATAAGGTTAAAATTTGGAATTATAAATTTTTGGTTTTGCTTTGAAATTGGGTCATTTTGAATTATAATACAATTTCAAATCCAATATTTAATAGGGTAACCAAATAATGGATTTGGTATTGTATCTTAATTCTAATGTTAAATTGGTGCATCTAAACGGACCGTGAAAAAAATATAATTTTATTTTATTTTTAAATTTTAATTTTAAACAATCAAACGTAATACGAGTATTCATTAATCAAACCCTAATTATTATTTGTTAACAAATGTTTATGTAGTAACCGTTGATCAAACGCTAATTGACAGCCATTTATCAAACATTATTATAAATATCAAAGACCGTATGAACAACATTTCGCTATTTTAAGTGAGGTCTCTTTCTTTGCTTAAGTTCTTTTTTATATTAGAGCCGCCATTGCTTTATTTTCTTCTCTTTGTGAACAAATGGCTGTGGCAAGAGGTACTTATGGATTAATGTTGGTAAAATCTCTTCTTCTTCATTTCACAACGTTGGAGATGAGAATGGTTGGGACTTGAGCGTGAATCATGGACTAATGGAAAGAACTTCTATGTTGATATTTTTGATATGTATGACTTAATTTCATTTTTTTTATTAAATAAAAAAAAATTATGTAAAAAAATTAGTAGATTAAAGATGAAGCCTCTTTCAACTCTATGTAAGTGTAACAAAAGAAAAACTTCTAAAACTTTTAATAATTGATTTTATTTTTGGCTTTACATGGATGCACTAATTTTAGTATATTATTGTTATGTTTCAGTGTCTAATTATGACAATCAATCGACCAACGTGGTGGCTGTAAACCAAAGAGGATATGACCAAAGTATAGTTAACGAAGGAGCCCAAAATATCCCTCTTGTTTTTGGAGCAAATTATTTCATATCAAGTTATTATCCGGTCAATGTGCCGTTGGATTGATGTTGGCTATCAATTAATGCCAATACCTCGCCGTCAAATTAAAGATTGCAACGACTGCCATGAATCAATTTTTCGTACACTCAGTTCAGACATACAACTTCACATTGAAGTGATGGGGAATTCGATTCATGGATGTTGTAATAGTTAAAAAAGTAGTTATCTTGTGAAGAAAGTCATAAGCAATAATATTATCAATAGATATATTTTTTGAGTATATTAATTAATTTTTTGTTGGATTAATTTTTTCATCAACTATATATATTTTTAACTTTGAAATGTGGATGTGAACATGTAGATTCTTGATGTTTCTAAGTTTTAAAAAGTTGAGTCTCTTTCGTTAACACAACATTTAACAGACAGGAGTAAAAAATTACAATCTGAGAAAAAGTCAAGGAAGCGAGCCTTGGTAATGGTACTCGGAAAGTCTACTTTATACCCTATATAACCGGTTTTTTCTTTCAATCTAGGGTTGCACCTCATTTAACTTGACTTCAAAATATATTTTTAAAAGACAAAAAAAAGAAATCTGTCATTGTAATTAATATACCAGAGGACGTATTTCACCACTTTTGAGGGAAGGGGGAATATTGTTCATTTATTCTATGAAAAAGTTATTGGCACGGGCTACTGACTCATGGAAAAAGGAAAGTATCCTTTTGGTCATTAGAGGTGTACGTCTTATTGGTTTGTGATCGGTGTACGAGATGAGAGAATAATAATCTCTGAACTAGGTATCATTGTCTTAAAAGATACTTGGTTAGACCAAATAAAACATTAATTTTAGATCTACTTAAAATTTTATTGATAATTTTAAAGAATTTTATTGATAATATCGGTATAAGTATAGAACCCAAAAAAATAATATTATTAGTGAAATTCTCTAAAATTATCAGTGAAGTTTTAAATGAACCTAAAACTAATATTTTAGACTCGGTCTAACCAAGTATTTCTCCATTATCTTTTTGTTTAGGGATTAAACTTAAAGAAAATTGTAGGAATATTCATTCATGTACTAAAGAGAACACGCATTGACATTAGTAGGAAATGAACACCAAATAATATTGTTGATGCCAAAAAGAAAACGAGTCCACTTGAGTATTGTCGGATCGGTTGGTAAAATCAGGCCTGGTGTGTGTTAGATCTGATATACCTGAAAAGGAAGCTGACCCGGAGTCTTTTACTTCAGGGAGAGCCCTCCGATGCTTAAGTCAGAATAGGAGACGAGGAAAGCAAAATAGTGAGAAGAGATTCTGAATGAATTACCATTGATGGGTCACTTATTTTTAGGGCTTGAGATGGATAAGATTGTGACGTAGCAGAAGACTTGAGTTTAACCTTAGTGCACGAAGGAGGAAAGAAGAACAAAGTCTTCAATCATTTTCTTCTGGGTGCACCCTAGAATGGAGAAGAAAACATCGTTTCTTACCCAAAGATAGAACACCAACCGCAGGTTGCAAAGATAACACTTCACAGAGTTTTGAGAGAAAATTCTCTTAATAATTCTATTGATCCAAGTTGTGAAAAGCACAATAATGGGATCACCTATTTATAGTGATAGGAAAATCTTGTTCCTTGTAAAAGAAGTAAATCTAGTCCTAGTAGAAAAGTAAACTTAGAGTCCTAGAAGAAAAGTAAATATAATCATTGTTAAGAAATGAAACCTAATCCTAATAAAGAAAATAGTTTTAGAGAAATTAAAATCAATCCTAATAAGGAAAGGAAAACAAAATAAAATACTAATTATTATGTCCTACATCAATCTCCCCTTCTTGAAAACAACTCGTCATCGAGTTAGGTTCTGGCCCATTTTGGTGGAAAATATTCAAAAATGTCTGCTACATTGAACGTCGAAGAAATTGCTAGGTCCTCTGAAAGATCAACAACATAGGCATTATCATTTATCTTCTTGAGAACTTTGCAAGGTCCAAACTTCTTGTTTCGTAGTTTTCTCGATGTTCCAGTCAACAGTCGCCCCTTGCATAGATACACCATCACAAGATCTCCCTCTCGGAAAACCTTTGATCTCCGACCCTTATCTGTCTTCTCCTTATACTTAGCATAAATATCCTTGAGATGAGAGTCATGATATTAGTTTGATGGTAGAATTGAGAGAAATGATAATGCAGTTGAGTATCAGTGATAGAAGAGTATTGATGGAAAATATAGTGGTACAATATTTTATTATTGATCGCTTGTTACAGATACAGAGTAGAGATAAAGAGATAGAGAAGACCAGACAGGAAATATTGTGTGGGAAGCCGATTGGGTTTAGAATTAAAGAAGATGGTATGGTAGTATTGGGATATAGATTTTGTGTTCCCAATGATGTAGAGATGAGAAAGGAGATACTAAGAGAGGCTCATAATCTTGTGTATTCTATGCACCCGGGTAATAATAAGATGTACAGGGGGTTGAGACAGAATTATTGGTGGTCAAGGATGAAGAAGGATGTAGCTGAGTATATTTCTAGATGTTTGATTTGTCAACAAGTGAAATATGAGAATAGACATCTGGCAGGTTTATTACAACCTTTTCCAGTACCTGAATGGCCATGGGAGAATGTGAACATGGATTTTGTTTATTGTTTTCCCCGTACCTAAAGTGGATAGACTTTCTAAGTATTTGCATTTTCTTCTTATTAAAACTACCTGGAGTCCTGAAAAGTTAGTTGAATTGTACGTAGCGAAGATTGTGAGATTACATTGAGTACCTTTGAGCATTGTATCAGATAGGAAATCTAGATTTACTTCTAAATTTTGGAGGGGTTTTCAAAAAGCTATAGGTATGCAATTGCAATTTAGTACAACTTTTCATCCACAAACTGATGGGCAGACAGAGAGAATCATCAAAATACTAGAAGATATGTTGAGGGCAAGTGTATTGAGTTTTTCAGTGAGATGGGATGATTATTTACCTTTGATCTAGTTTGCATACAATAATCAGTATCAAACTAGTATTGGGATGACACCATTTAAGGCTTTATATGATAGAAGGTGCAAAACTCCAGTATGTTGGAAAGAAGTTAGAGAAAGAAAGATATTTGGTCCAGAAATGATAGATTTGACTACTGCGACGATCAAACTAGTTAGAGAGAACCTTAGAGAAGCACAAAACAGATAGAAGGGATATGCTAATAATAGAAGACGACCCCTTGAGTTTTAGATTAGTGACTGGGTATTTTTGAAGATATCTCCGTGGAAGGGTGTATTGAGATTTAAAAAGAAAGGAAAATTGAGTCTGAGATTTATGGGGCCATAGGAGGTGATTGAAAAAGTTGAACCAGTAGCATATAGATTGAATTTTCCTACAGAGTTAAAGCAATTACATAATGTGTTTCATGTTTCACTTTTGAGAAAGTATTTACATGATGAATCCCATAGTATTTCAAATCAGGCTGTAGAACTTCAAGAAGATTTAACCTTTATGTAAGTACCAATCAGAATTGTAGACAGAAAGGAATAAGTCTTGCATAATAAAGTTATTCCTTTGATTCAAGGATTATGGCATAACAAAGATGTTGAAGAAATTACTTGAGAGCATGAGGCAAAAATGAAGAAAGAATACCCCCAGCTTTTCATGAATTAGGTAAGAAAATTTCGGGGGTGAAATTTTTATAAGGTGGGTAGAATTATAATAACCATGTTCTTAAAGTAAGGGTAAAGAAGTAATTTGATAGATATTACATGGAATTAAAATAATATATATATATATATATATATGAAAGATTTATTATTGAATAAAATAATTCTTTTGAAAAAAAAAATCTGAAAGTGTCCAGGCGTAGTTACAAGGAGAAAGAAAAGAAAAAAAAAAAGGGACACTTGGACGCAGTGTCCAAGTGTAGTGTGGGTGGTTAAAAAAAAGTAAGGACAAACGCCTGGAAGTTTAGGTGCAGTCCCCACAATGCATGCAAGATATATGTAAGCCACATAAAGGTAAAAGGAAATGTACAGAACGGTGGGGGCTGACTTTAATACATAAATTTAGTTTTTTTTTGTTTGTTTTATATTTCTTACCAAATCCTATTTGCTATCTTTATTTTTTCAATTCAAAATTCTAAGCAAAAAGTTATTAAAAAAAATTCTTAAATATTAGAGATAGTATAGTCATTCAATTACAACAGCAAGACTTCATCATATTTGAGGTAATTTTTCAATAAGACTCATAATTAAATAATTATATTGTTTGAATTAAGTTATGAAATAATAAGATTAATGGAAGTTTATGATTAGGTGTTGGTGATCAGTAATCTCAAGAAAATGCTGAAAGGAGTAGAAAAGGCAATGAGTTGATCCACGGGTAGCTTTAAGTGCTATGTGGTGAATTAGATTTACTTTTAGTAATCGAAACCAATAAAAATATGAATTTATGATATTTGATAAATGGTTGAATTATAATAGTTTAACGATGTGTTTTTCGATAAGTATGGTAATTAATTTGGTTTATTGATTATAGATGATATAATATGTTGAATGTTAATTATATGAATAAATGAAAAATGTGTTGAAAAGTTATATGAAATTTATGAAAATATGAATAAAAAGTTGATGTGATATATGATGAGACAATTTAATAAATATGATAAAAATAATAATTTTGAAAAAGAGCTAGAATTCAATGTTTTGATGTATGCTTGTGATTACACCCAAAGAATAATGTAGTAGTTGTAGCACAGTTTTGGAGTGTCGATTCCACAGAGAGACAAATTTAAAGAATAATAGAAGGAAGAAAGAAAGAAACTAAAAAAAAATATTAAATGATTAATGAAGAACAAAGATAAATTTTAAATGCAAATTAAAGTGAAGCAAAGTGACTAACGGAGAAAGTACTCAGATTTGACAAACAATAAAGCGTCGGGAATCTCTTGCACAAATCTGATATTTTAATTATTCTTAATTCATTGAATAACTCAATTGGGAACTCAATTCTCAAAATTCTCAATCGGAAGGTGTAGATTTATAAACCAAGATTAAACCAAATGTAACTATTTGAAAAATCATTTACTACTTTTAAAATACGTAAATTATTATCACTATTGAGAAAACCCAACGATGACAATATACTCAGGAAGTGATATTGCAACAAAGAATTAAATCAATATAGATAAATAATTGATCCACGTATAATCAAAGAGCTAATCCATTTAATAAAGAAAGTATGACTGAATCCATAAACATAATAAATTCTACGATTATTCGGAGAAAAAAACATCACCAATGAATTGAGAATCATAAAACAAAAAAGTTTTAGTAATTAAAAATCAAATGTATAAATTAAAAAATAAACAAAAATATTATTTATTGTGTAAATTTATCTCTAACTTTGTTTAAAAATTTAGTTACTCATAAATATAATAGATAACAAATCACGTACTAGTCAGATCTCTTGTATTGATCTTGAAGTCAAAGGCAAGTAGGCTGAAATTGGTTTGTTGTATGACAATCTCACTCCCACTACCGCTATGCTCAGTAATATTTTCTCCTATTCGCCTCATTCCCTTTTATCCGCCTTTGGAATAAAACATCATGTATAATTGATGGTTGATTCTAGTGCTTTAACTGTGCAAACCTTTTCGTTGCACAGACTTCATTTCCCATTAGAGTTCTGTAACTAGTGGTCCCCCCCTTCTCCACCCAAACCGCGTACCAGTATTTTGAGAAGGATAAAGCCCAAAATCTGGTGAGTGCTGGGTCCCGTGTACAATCCTTTAATTCAAATAAGAGCCGTATTTTATGGGAACCAAGGCCACGGGTTCATATCAGTATTGTATGCTGATTCTTTCACCCATATATATATATATATATATATATATATATATATATATATATATATATATGTTGCTATGCATTTTATTCCATGCGGCTGCCATCAAAATAAAAGCAAATGTAAAAGCCGAATGGTAAAGTTCCAAAAATGTTAAGTGTAAAGCTCAGTTGTAAATTATCTCTCACCAACCAATAATGCAATATTTGAGATTTAAAATATCATAAAATCATGCTCAAATATGTCCTAGTGTGAATAGATATTAATTTCAATAATATAAATTATATGTAATTATTTCTATTCACATTTTAGCATTTTAATCCAATAATAGAGTATTTCGAGTGCACTTTCGTACACTCATTAGCTTGCTTGCATATTATTGCTCATTTGTGTAAAAGAAAAGACCAGAAATATAGCTGGTCTAGCTAAAATGACCAAGAAGACAACCGATCTAGTTAAAAAAAAGGACTAGGAAGGCAGCTAGTCTAGCTAAAAAAAAAACTAAGAAGGCAGCTGGTCTAGCTAAAACAAGTCGACATGCGGAAAGACGTTCTCGAATGATAATATGAAATGATCTGATAAGAGAGAAAGAAAGATAATTTAAATTCATGAATTGAATTTGTTTAAATATTGATTATTATTGATTGGGATACTAAAGTATCGGTCTTGATTGTGAAATTATTGATAGATAAATGAGTCTCACAGAGAGACAAATATGATGAGAAAGAAATATGAAAGTATGATATGATAAAAACTTATTTGATTGATTGATTATATGCTGTGAACCTTATAACGAGGTAAATAATAATGTTGAATTGATAGTCTCAAAATGATTAAATATATGAGAAGAAAGATTAATATATTTGATGATTAATTTAAGAAGAGATTGATAAATGATGAGAATTATGATATGAGTAGTGATAATAAAATGTTATTATCGAGTTATATGAGATAATAGATGAATGAATATTGGATGACTATTTGAAAGATTGAATTATTATATGTAAAGAAATAGATGATTAATATTGGTGAATTAGAAATGATTAAGTAACTTGAAGTATACAAATCGAGTATTTCTAGTAAATTTAATTCACTGAGCTTGTGAAGCTCACTCCTCATTGTTAAATAATTTTAGGTAGCGAGCATGATAGATTGATTGGTGAGCTGAGATTTAGACTGAGTTATTATTTGTAAGCCTTGCGGTCCACATCCTCAGACTAATGGATTTTTTTGTTTTGTAAATATTCATACATAATATGTAGCATATATGATTTCAGTTGGGACTTTAATAATGTAACTCCCCTATTGAAGTTTGATGATTTATGTATGTATATAATCTTAGTTGATGTTTTTATATTGTTGCATATATGTTTTGTGCTGGGATTTCAAAATGTGACGACACTGTTTCGGGGGTGGCTAACACGGAATAGGTCGTTACATAGTTGGTCTAGCTGAAAAGACTAGGAAGGCAGGTAGTCTGGTTGAAAAGACCAGGAAGGCAGCTAGTCTGGCTAAAACATGTCGACATGTGGGAAGACGTTCCCAGATGATAATATGAAATGATCTGATAAGAAAGAAAGAAAGAAAATTTAAATTAATGCATTACATTTGTTTTAAATACTGATTATCATTGATTGAGATACTAAAGTGTCAGTCTTGATTGTGAAATGATTGGTAGACAAATGAATCTCACAGATAGGAAGATACGATGAGAAAAAAATGTGAAAGTATGATATGATAAAAAAATTATTTGATTGATTGATTATACGATGCAAACCTCATAACGAGGTAAATAATGATGTTGAATTGATAATCTCGAGATGATTAAATATATGATTAAAAAAATTGATATGTTTGATGATTAATTTAAAAAGAGATTGCTTAATGGTTGGAATTATGATATGAGTAGTTGTTGACCCTTATCTAATTTTAATAATGACAAAACACTACTCTAAGTTTACTAACAGTTTTATCTAAGTGTTTAAGTGGTAAAAGCGTTCAGCAAAGAAACAAGATGCAAAAACTCAACCAGTATCAAACGCCAAGACAAGACAGAAGATATAGAATAGGCATTAAGGTATTGAAACCAACTGTAAATCTCTTATGTTCAAGTACGTAGCTTGTCTTATGACTCTCTTTACAAAAGAATTTTGACAAAACTATTAATTCAAATACTTCCAAGTCAAAAACAGTTTTATCACATGAAAAACTGGGTTGAAAGGCACCTCAGTCGACTAGCTCAAATGTACCAGTCGACTGAGGTATAGGACAGAATGTCCCTAATCAACTGGCGTAGAGCACTCAGTCGACTGGCATCTGGGATAGTGAGTTCCCAATCGACTGGTGCTTAGGACCCAGTTGACTGGCAGTCTCCCACAGCCTAAAAGTGAGATTTCTTACTTGATCCAGTCGACTGGTACAAAGACCCAATCGATTGGTAATTCCTAAATATGACCGTTTTATACACGGGACTTGAGCATTTAATGCACCAAACCTACAAAGTCAGTGTATAATGGCCATATTGATTCAAGACTATATAAACCCACTTCAATGAGCATTCAAAAGAAGAAGATAACGCATCCAATTAATAAATTTGCTCATTAATTCTCAAAAGCTTTGAAAAATTTATTATTGAGCCATTCTTCAAGCTTATTCTTGAAAGAGAGATATTGTTCATTTGTAAAAGCATTCATTGCTATCTCTCTATCATTTACTTTATAGCAAATCACATTTATTGTAAAGGGGAAATAGTTGTAATAACTCTTAGAGTGTTTAGAATTAAACACTTCTTTGTAAGCTTCTGTGAGGAAGGGATTAGCTTCCGTAAGGAAGGAAATAGCTTTCAAGAGGAAATGATTGGTCGTAAGGTTTGTACAACACCCGTGAAGTTGTACGACTAAAAGTTTTAGTGGATTACTTCTAGGAGGTTCCTTGAAGAGAGTGGACATAGGGTCGGAAAGAATCCGATATTGCCAATCCATTATAAACTGAGTTTGCATTTTCTCTTCCTTAAACTCGTTTACTTAAAGCACATTACTTGTTTGTATGCTTATGCATTTAACTATTTTTTTATAAAATTGCAAGTAATTAGCAAAAGTTTTAAAAACCCAATTCACCCCCCTCTTGGGCTAGAACCCTAGTCTACAATTGGTATCAGAGCCTCGTTCTCAATTTCAAGCTTAAAATCCTTGAGTTGATCCAATGGCATCAAATAGTTATTTTGAAGGAAATTGCTACACTAGACCTCCCTTGTTCAATGGCTCCAACTATAACTATTGGAAAAACATAATGAAAATCTTTGTCGAAGGATAAGATTACAATCTATGGAGAGTCATTGAGGAAGGACCTAGAATCCTACAAAGTAAATAACTATTGGAGAAATCAATTATACAATGCCTAAACTCAAAACTGAGTTCAATAAAGAGGATTGTCGAATGATGTCTCTATATAGTAGAGCCACAAGTATTTTACATTGTGTTTTAGATATTTCTGAATATAATAAAATTTTTGCTTGTATTTCGACTAAGGAGATTTAGGACAAATTGCAAGTTACATATGAAAGAACTAGCGAAGTTAAAGAATAAAAAATTTATATGCTCGTGTCCGAGTATGAATCTTTCAAAATGTCTCCTAACGAAACAATTTCTCAAATGCACTCATGTTTCACCACTATTGTTAACGGTTTGAAGCTTCTTGGTAGGAATATTGAGGAATTTGAACTAACAAGGAAAATCTTAAAGTCTTTTACATCCACTTGGAAAGCAAAGAAGATGGCCATCACAGAGGCCAAAGATCTCGACAAACTTGATGTCGAAACACTTCTCGGATCACCATACGAGATGGAAGAAATGATTCCCATTGTCAATGATGATGAGAAGAAGAAAAAGATGATTGCTTTTAAAACCTCTACGAGCAACAAAGAGGAAGAAACAGAAGAAAATGTGGAGAGCAGTGAAGAAGATGGTGAGATGGTTCTAATCACCAAGAGGTTTCACAGATTCTTGAAGAAGAGCAAGAAACCATACACAAAGGATCCCACTTCAAAAAGGGAACCAATTGTGTGTTATGGTTGCAAGAAGCCCGGTCACATCAATGTCGATTGTACAGCGACAAGAAAACCATATAAAAGCTTTAAAAAGAGAGCTATGATTGCAACTACTTGGAGTGATGATGAAGAAGAAGAATCCTCGGACAATGAGGTCGGATACGAGGAGATTGCCAACCTATGTTTTATGGTAAATGATGACGAAAATGAGGTATCAAATTCTTCCCCTTCTAATAATAACATTGTTAGTAGTAGTGAAGAATTAATAGAGGTCATAAATGAAATGCATGAAGAATTGAAGAAATTCAATTCTAAGAACACCATTCTTAAAAAGGAAGTGTCGTCTCTTTCTAAAGAGATGGAAGGCTTAAAGGAAGAAAAAGAAAAACTATCTTTTTTGCTTTATAATTCTTCTCAAGATTTTCTTAAAGATGAAAATGAAAACTTAAAGAAGAAAATAATAGAATTGAATGGTACTATATCAAGACTTATGCTTGGAAAAAAAAAGCTAGATGAAGTGCTATCTTGCCAAAGATTAAGTGGAGGAAAATCTGGGTTGGGTTATTCTCCATTAGGGAAGCAAAAATAAAAATAGACCTTATTCATGAAAGCATCATGTGTGAATGAAACCTCTACTTCAAAGACCACTAGCAAGGTTAAAAGTACTCATTCAATGAATGCTAGTAGGTCTAAAAATACCAATTGTAATGCATATACAAGAATTAAGCATACTAGAAATACTCATGCATATAAGTATACTCACTCAAGAAATGCAAATGCTAGGAACAATCATTCAAGAAATGCATATACATATCCTAGGAGTAACCACTATATGAATCATAGAGATAATATGTATACTCAAAACTTGCACACTACATATGCATATCCTAGGAATTACCATCATGTGTATCATAGAAATAACATACATGTTCTCAATAATGCAAGCATATATCCTGGAAATCACCATCATATATTTCCTAGAAATGACATGCATGTTCATAATTTTCACAATAGAAACATGTATCATAGGAATACTCATCCAAGGAGCAATAGACATGCACAACTAAGAAATCCTAGAAATTTCAATAACTATTATCCTAGGATCGTGCATCATTAACATGTCTATAAATATAGAACACCTTACATTGTTAAGAAAGTATGGGTCCCTAAAGGAACCGTATTTTTTAGGACTAACCCCAAAGGACCCAAAAAATTTTGGGTACCTAAGAGTGCAATTGTGTATCCTTGTGTGATGTAGATATGTCTCCACACCAAAGAAAAAGGTAACTGTTGGTACCTTGATAGTGGATACTCAAAGCACATAACCGATGATCGAAGTGTATTCAAAGAGCTGACTCTAAGAAATGACGGACATGTCACCATTGGAGACAACACAAAAATAAAGATCACCAGGAATAGAAAATTTGGTAATAATTTCTCAACCATTGATCACGTAATATATGTGCAAGGCCTTAAGCCAAATTTACTAAGTATTAGTCAACTTTGTGAGAAAGAAAGTCATATTTGAAACCTCTTATTGTCTAGTTATAGACATCAAGAGTAACAAGATCAAGTTTGTTGGCCATAGATACGAAAATATCTATATAGTAGATTTAAAATCCTTGCATTTAGAAAATGAAAAATGTTTTCCCGCTTTTAGTGAAAACCTATGGCTATGGCATAAAAGACTTGGTCATGTGAATATGGATTTGCTGAAAATCATTTCAAGAAAAGATTTAGTCATTGGACTTCCGAAAATTAAATTTGAAAAAAACAAGGTGTGTGACGCTTGTCAAATGGGAAAACAAACTAGAATTTCTTTTAAATAAAAAAATGTAGTCTCAACTACTAGACCATTAGAACTTTTGCATATGGATTTATTTGGTCCAATAAGTACCATTAGTCTAGGTGGCCATCAATATGCTCTTGTTATTGTTGATGACTATTCAAGATATACCTTTGTTATCTTTATTGCTTACAAGGATGAAGCTTACAAAGGATTTGAAAACTTTTGTAAAAAGGTTCAAAATGAAAAAAAGAATTTGTATTTCAAGCATTAGAAGTGATCATGGAAAAAAATTTGAACCAAAGCTTTTCAAAATTTTGTGATGAAAATGGAATTGATCACAACTTTTCGGCTCCTAGAACTTCTCAACAAAATGGAGTTGTTGAGAGGAGAAATAGAGTTCTAGAAGAATTTGCAAGAACAATGCTTTGTGAAAATAGCTTGCCAAAATACTTTTGGGCGAAAGCCGTAAACACCTCTTGCTATATCTTAATCAGAATATTAATTAGGCCTATACTCAACAAAACTCTATATGAATTATAAAAAAGTAGAAAGCCTAATATCTTCTATTTTCGTACTTTTAGTTTTAAATGCTTTATCCTAAATAACAATAAAACTAATTGGGTAAATTTGACTCAAAGACTGATGAGGGGATATTCTTAGGATATTCGACCTCTAGTAAAGCTTATAGAGTCTTCAACAAGAGAACATTAGTGGTAGAAGAATCCGTACATATAGCCTTTGATGAGTCTAACCTAATTAGTAGTAGAGTAGTTTCTTTTAACGATGATGCGGATTTCATTCCAAGAACAGAAACACCTACTCCCATTGTTGACCCAAAGGAGAGCCCACCTCAAACAAATCAAGAGATAGAAGCTCTCAAACTTGACCAACTATCTACAAGTCAACAAGAGGATAGTCTTCTCAAAGATTGGAGGTATGTAAATTATCACCCAATCGATCAAGTGATTGGTGATCCTTCACAAGGGGTAAGAACTCGTTCCTCTTAGAAATATTTGCAATTGTGTAGCCTATCTATCTCAAATAGAACCTAAGACATTTTTGGAAGCCGAGAAGGATGTTGATTGGATAAATGCCATACAAGAAGAAATAAATCAATTTAAAAGAAATAATGTATGGAATTTAGTTCCTATACCAAAGAATCATAATATAATAGGAACTAAATGGGTATTTAGAAATAAGATGGATGAAAATGGAATAGTAACTAGGAACAAGGCTAGACTAGTTGTTAAAGGATATAATCAAGAAGAAGGAATATACTTTGATGAGACCTATGCTCCCGTAGCACGATGAGAAGCTATTTGAATGTTATTAGCCTTTGCATGCATTAACAAGTTTAAATTATTTCAAATTGATGTTAAAAGTGCATTTTTAAATGGCTTTATAGAAGAAGAGGTATATGTTAAGCAACCTCTTGGTTTTGAAAATCCTAGTCTTCCAAATCATGTTTACAAGCTTTCTAAAGCTCTATATGGGTTGAAGTAAGCTCCAAGAGAATGGTATGAAAAACTAAGTAAGTTTTTGATTGAAAATAATTTTACAAGAGGAAAAATAGACACAACCCTCTTCACAAAAACTCACAAAAAATGACACATTTCTAGTCCAAATATATGTTGATGATATTATATTTGGTGCTACTAATGAATCTATGTGTCAAGAGTTTGCTAAGTGTGTGTAAGGTGAATTTGAAATGTGCATGATGGGAGAGCTTACCTACTTCCTTGGACTTCAAATCAAACAATTGAAATGAGGCATCTTCATCAATCAATCAAAATACACTAAGAACCTACTAAAAGGTTCGGGATGGGAAGCTCAAAGTCACTTGGCACTCCTATAAGCACTTCTACAAAACTTGACCTTGATGAAGGAAGTAAGTGTGTAGACACTAAAACTTATAGAAGCATGATAGGAGCTTTACTTTATTTAACTGCAAGTAGACCTGATATAATGTTCAGTTTATGCATGTGTGCTAGATTTCAAGCTAATCCTAAGGAATCACATGTGATTGCAGTAAAAAAAATCCTTAGATATCTACAAAGGACTCAAAACCTAGGATTATGGTACTCTAGAGATTCATCTTTTGAGCTTATAGGATATTCAGATGCTGATTTTACAGGGTGTAGGCTAGATAGAAAAAGTACTAGTGGAACATGCCAATTCTTAGGTGCAATCCTAACCTCTTGGTTTTCCAAGAAACAAAACTCGATTGCGTTATCAACCGCCGAGGAAGAATACGTAGCAGTCGGAAGTTGTTGTGCGCAAGTGTTTTGGATGAAACAACAACTAGAAGACTATGGCATGAATTTTAAAGATATTCCAATTCATTGTGATAACACTAGTGCTATCAACTTAACCAAAAACCCTATTCAGCATTCTAGAACCAAACATATAGAAATTAGACATCATTTCATAAAAGATCATGCTCAAAAAGTTGATATAAGACTAGAATTCATTCCTTCAGAAGATCAAATACCTGATATTCTTACAAAACCCTTAAGTGAAGCTAGTTTTTGTAAGATTAGACTGTCAATGGGCTTAATAGACTATGATAAACTGTATGTTTGATTGAAACATCATTCATTATATGTATATTTGATATCTAGTGAATGAGTATTAAACCTTATTTAATATTTCCCCCACTCAAGATGGAATAGATAAATAAATTTCGTGCTAAAACTCTAAGCTGGAGCTTTCTTTTAAGGGTCCAGTTGACTGGTAAGATGACCTCAGTCGACTGGTAATACACTGTATTTTCACCCGGATGACTAGTCTAAGTAGCCAGTTGGCTGGTAGCACAAGACTTTGTTTAGAGCCAAATTTTGAATTTCTAGTAGTTACCTAATTGACTGGTATGGATAACCCAGTCGACTGGTATATCTCTGTCAGTTTACCCAGTTGACTGGTGTCTCTACCCAGTTGACTAGTATGATAAAATTTTCCAAATCAGTGAAGGACCCAGTCGACTGGTATCGCGATTCTATAAATAGTCACTTCAATTTTTTCAAAAATTTCACGCCATTTTCCAAAACCTGAAGCTTTCTCTCTATAGAAAATCTCCATTTTCTATCCAAAATCTCACAAAAACACTCTATAGAAACCTTAATCTCATCCATCATTACCTTCATTTCAACTTTCCACAGTTGAAAGTTTTTTTTTTCCTAAAAATCTCTCAGATCTCCCTAAAAACACATTTTTCAAAATGTCTGAGAGAATCCGGATCAAAACCACCATTGGAGGACCTCACATGCCTACAAGGCCACGGTTCAAGCAATCCACGACACCGAATTCCAAAGAAAAAGGCTTGGCAGGATCCTCGAGCAAAAAGGCGATTACTGAGCTCGACAACTCACTCTTCTAGAGTCCAACCGCCAAAGAGAGGTATAATTCTGTCATCCGACACAAAAAATCATGACGGGTAGATTCGTTGACTTCGATTTTATCTGTCATGTAAACTTTGACATATTACCTATTTTGAGGCAGTGCACTTGACAACACTTATCAAGATTCACCAAAAGTACTACCCACGCCTGATTCACTAGTTCTACGCGAACTTGGTGAAACTTAGTCCACCGACTCTTCGTTTTAGAACCAGTGTGATGGGTGTGGAGTTTGAAGTGAACACTGACCTCTTGGTGAGCATATTGGGGATCCTAGTGGGAGGGATCCAATGGAGTCTAGACGGATGGCCGGACAACTTCGACTATGAGGAAGCAAGTCAGATCGTTAGGGAAGACCCTAACTACATCTTTCAGCCCACTATATTTCACACATATAGTGACATGCCCCTCGATTCGAAGTTGTTCAATCTTATTGTGAGTTGGACCATCCATCCACGATTTGGGAGTCAGGGTTATCTCTCGAAGATAGACGTGGTATTGATTTGGTGTTTCAAAACTAGACATCGCTTCAATATCTACCCCCTACTACTCACCAACATGATCAATGATGAAGCTAATGACTCTAGGTACCTTCTCTATTGGATGCTTATCACCCTTATCCTTCAACATTTTCGAGTTCCCCTTTCCGCCTCTAAGGCTCGGGACATCGGCCCCAAGGACATCACCAATGTCTCTTCTCTGAAGAAGATGAGGTGTACTATCCTTGATGGATTGATCTACTCCAAGACCGGGAAGAACATAAGGATTGGAGAGGGTGATAGTAACGAGGAGAACGACGAGGGTCCTAGTGATGCAGCCCCTCCCATTGCTATAGACACTGATGATCGAGCAAAACAATATGGTGGTTCTAGTATTGGTCAGGCTGGGTACGATGATCTACTCCAGGTTATTTCGAGCCTCCAGCTATCCATGCAGTCTGGGTTCCAAAGCTTGAGCTCTTTTGTTGATTCCATGCACAATGACCTCCGCTTACTTCGAGATGACTTTGAGCTGCACTGAGAGCACATAGAGGGATATTTGACTGAGCTTCAGGATTTTATTCAAGATGGCTCTGATTCTCCTACTCACTGAGCTTCCTGTTTTATCCTTTTTATTTTATTATATAGCTCTTAGATGATCTTAGCATGAACATTTACTACTTTATAATGCATTTCTGTTATTGTATTCGATATTTGTCTTCTAGAAGCCTGTGGTGTATGGATGCTTATATATATATATTTTCTTATATTTTAGTTATCTAGCTTATGGTTCATATACCTGCTTTGCTTTTAAGCTATATAATTACTTGGTTTAAGTCTTTTGTACTCCACAATATGCTTTAACTACTTATGCTAGTATGAAAAATTTCGGTTCTACTTGGGAAGACTTCCCAACTCTGAATAATGCCTCGCTTTTGCATACAAATTTTTTTATGCATTATCTTACTGTCTATAGTATCCGTGTTGCTTATTTTTTGAGTTTACACCCTTTTTTCTACTGTTGTCAAAACGGGGGAGAAAAATGAGAAAAAGAAAAATATCAATGTAAACTTAAAATAGAGCATAGATTTAGGGGGATCATTGCTCCAAAGACCTTGATGATATAAGTCTATGTTACTTTGCTTGGTTGGGTTATTTATCAACTGTGTTTGAACTGCTTTACAGGTTGGTTTTATACGAAAAACAGAGGAAACTCTACCCATTTTTTTCTAAAAACCCAACGCTTAGTTTTTTTAAAACTGTTTTCTCTCATTAGTTTTGTCATCATCAAAAAAGGGGAGATTGTTGACCCTTATCTAATTTTAATAATGACAAAACACTACTCTAATTGTACTAACAGTTTTATCTAAGTGTTTAAACGGTAAAACTTTCAGCAAAGAAATAAGATGTAAGAACTCAACTAATATTAGACGCCAAGACAAGACAGAAGATATAGAATAGATATTAAGATATTGAAATCAACTGTAAATCTCTTATGTTCAAGTACATAGTTTGTCTTACGGCTCTTTTTAAAAAAGAATTTTGACAAAACTATTAATTCAAATACTTCCAAGTCAAAAACAGTTTTATCACATGAAAAACTGGGTTAAAGGGAAACCCAGTAAACTGGCTCAAATGTACCAGTCGATTAGGGTATGGGACAGAATATCCCCAGTTGACTGGCATCTGGGATAGTGAGTTCTCAGTCAATTGGTACAGTTGAGCCAGTCGACTGGGTTGTAGAGCACCTAGTCGACTGGCATCTAGGACAGTGAGTTCCCAGTCGACTGGTACTTAGGACCCAGTCGACTAGAACTCTCACACAGCCTAAAAGTGAGAATTCTTACTTGACCGAGTCACTGGATCGGTAATTCAAAACTAAGACCGTTTGAGATGCGAGGCTTTAGCATTTAATGCACCAAACCCACCAAATCAGTGTCTAACGGACATATTGATTCAAGGTTATATAAACCCACTTCAATGAGCATTTAAAAGAAGAGAATAACACATCCAATTCATAAATTTGCTCATTAATTCTCAAAAGCTTTGTAAAATTTATTGTTGAGCCATTCTTCAAGCTTATTTTTGAAAGAGAGATATTGTTTATTTGTAAAAGCATTCATTGCTATCTCTCTACCATTTACTTTACAACAAATCATATTTATTGTAAAGGGGAAAAAGTTGTAATAACTCTTAGAGTGTTTAGAATTAAATACTTCTTTGTAAGCTTCCATGAGGAAGAGATTAGCTTCCTTAAAGAAGGGAATAGCTTCCGAGAGGAAAGGATTGGTTGTAAGGTTTACACAATACCCGTGAAGTTGTACGACTAAAAGTTTTAGTAGATTACTTCAAGGAGGTTCCATGAAGAGAGTGGATGTAGGGTTGGAAAGAATCCGATATTGTCAAACCACTATAAATTGAGTTTGTACTTTCTCTTCCTTAAACTCTTTTACTTAAAGCACATTACTTGTTTGTATGCTTGTACATTTAACCATTTTTTTTATAAACTTGCAAGTAATTAGCAAAAGTTTTTAAAAACCCAATTCACTCCCCTCTTGGGTTAGAACCCCAGTCTACAGTAGTGATAATAGAATGTTATTATTGAATTATATGAGATAATGGCTAAATGAATATTGGAAGATTATGTGAAGGACTGAATTATTATATATGAGGAAATAGATGATTGATATTGATGAATTAGAAATGATAGAATTATAAAATGTGACTGGAAATATATAATTGACTACTTCTAGTAAATTTGATTCACTGAGCTTGTAAAGCTCGCTCATCATTATTGAAAATTTTCAGGCAGTAAGCAGGGTAGACAGAGTTTAGAGCTAATATTAGAAGTAATTACCTTACATAAATCCTGTGGTCAAGTCCTCAGACATTATGAGAAAGAAGAAGAAAAATTTGTAATAAAAATCTTTTCATGCATTTTGTTATATTTATATATTATTTTTTATTAGAGGATGATGACGTATCTCCTCTGAAAAGTGTTGAGGATTGGATGTAATTCTTTTTTTAATTTCAGTTGATGTATTTTTATATTGTTGCATATATGTGTCATGCTGGGATTTTCAAACTTCATGACATCGTCTCAGGGGTGGCCAACCCGGGATGGGTCGTTTCATTTTCTTTTTGGAGCCTCTACTTATTCTCTCGGGTCCTTGTGATTAGAGGCATGTTCTCGATGTTAACACTTAGTGTTTGGATGAGAATCCCACTAAGTGTTGCTTATATATGCCCTCTCAAGTCCTTGTGATCTGAAGCATGTCCTCGATGTTGAAACTTAGTGTTTGAAAGAGAATCCCACTAAGTGTTGCACATATGTGCCCAAGTTGAGCTTTCTCTTTTTGGAGCTTCAACTTCTCTTCGGGTCTTTTTTACCCGGGTTGGAGTTTTCTTTGTGGAACCCCAAGCTCTTTTCGCGTCTTCTTTGCCTTAGTTGGAGTTTTCTTATGGAACCCCAAGTTCTCTTTGGGTCATCTTTCCCGGAGTTAGAGTTTACTTTGTGGAATCCCAAGCTCTCTTCGAGTCTTCTTTGCCCGAGTTGGAGTTTCCTTTGTGGAACCACAAGCTCTGGGTGATTGACTTTGGTCCTTGATCATAAGGAAATCCGAAGTGAGGGCCATTTTGGTCACTTCACTTTGGTTCTCGGTCGTGGAGGTCTTTCGATGTGAGGATTGTTTCAGGTACCTTATAGGTATCTCAGCCTTGGAAGTTACTTGGGCTTTGGCTGTCGAAAAGTAAATATGTGTAATACTTGACAAAAATTTTTTGATTGGTAAAGTTGAAGTGCTTACATTATTTGTTTGGCTTGTAGGCCATTTTACATTTACTAGTAAATTTCCTCAAGCTTTTTAAGTTCCACTTCCATGGTATAGAGCCTCAACTTCTCTTGAGTTCTTCAACTGATCCCACAAAGTGGGCGTATGCATTTCGTGAGTTCGAGGATTTTCCCTTAGATGCTGCCCCCTCGAAGATAGTTCAGATGACGCTTGCTATTGGGGCATTATCAAACTTCTTTTCAAGAGTCCGTCATCTTCTAATGCTTTTTCTCTTACTCGGACTCTGTCTTGGTCTGTTTCTTTCTCTGTAGTCCAGACTTCTTCTGCTCCGGCTCTTTCTTGATTTTTTTTTCACAAATTTTTTCAAGTACTATATCTATACTAGACTTTCAATTTCGTCCTTTAGATGTATGCATTCATTCGTATCATGCCCATAGTCCTTGTGGGAGCGGTAGAAACAACTAATGTCTCTTTTTTCAACTGGGGTCTTGATCTTGGGGGCCATCTGAATATATCTTGGTTTGCTATCTCCGTCAAAAGGTTGGCTCTCGAGGTGTTGAGTGGAATGTAAGTTTCGTACCCTCGAGAAACTCTTGATTTTTTGATTTTTCGAAGGTTATTTTGTCCTTTTTATTTCTGCTCACTTTTAGGCTTATGATCTCCAGTTTATTTCATTTTCGACAACAGCAAAAATTCAGAGAATTGATGCAGTGAAAAGAAAAGTCAGATTTGTTGTTGAATATCAAATTTTAAGCCTAGGTGGAGGATTGTTTAGATTAGGCCCAAAATATGATTAAAAGGTATCGAAGGCTCGATTAAAACAGAGAGGTTTTGATCGGGTGGAGGTAAATCCGGACCAAAGATCGATGTGTTTGGGGATTTGAGTCGATAGAGGAATTTGTTGGGATACTCCTCAAATCCTACATCGGAAAAAATATTATTGCAAGTAGTTCTAGTCCCACATCGTCTGTGTCAAAATGATGTGGGTACTGGTTATTATAAATATAGACATTAAGAGACGTAGTCCCTCACCCCTATTATTAACAAGGAATAGTTGGTCAAATGAGAGTGTAGCAA
Source organism: Bretschneidera sinensis (assembly GCA_023935145.1). NCBI lineage: Eukaryota > Viridiplantae > Streptophyta > Magnoliopsida > Brassicales > Akaniaceae > Bretschneidera > Bretschneidera sinensis. The sequence continues at coordinate 43,770,740 of CM043701.1, forward strand.
CCAAACACCAATATAGAAATCCAAGGTTTGAGTGAACATCAGGTGTATTAGGGTTTTGGGTTGTGAGATTGGGGAGAGTTTTCATACAGTTTTGTCTAGAAAAATTGTGTACTATAGTATAGTGAATTTTAGCAATTTTCCTCCATCCAAAAAATCCAAAAGTTACAAAAGTAATGAAATAACGATTGACTCGTAATGTAGACAAAATGTGTCAAACCACGTTAAAAATGATTATGTTTATTTTTTTTTTGCTATTGTAATTGCATAGTTGTTTTGGGTGTTAAAATTCCTAACAGCTATAATGTTCCTTTGCATTCTTAGAATGAAGTTTTTTTCAGGAAAATTGCTAATTTGTAGGGGTCTTTATCTCAACGGACGGGAACACATGTTTCAAGAAAAGCTTTAAACTGGCTCATATTCTTGTTTCAGTAGATAGGAAATGTGTTATTCCCGCATCGATCCAATGTTGTATCCAAAGTGAAGTTTATTCAATTGATTTAGAAATAGAACCAGTTTTCAATTATCATTCCAGAAATGTTGAAAAGATCTCAGTTGGCGGACGTATGCCATGGTCAAATACCTCCAAATGAGGAAAGCAAAAGTAACAGTGAATGGTAGGAAAAAGTGCAGGATATCAGTGGTGAAAACATAAACCAAACGTACAGTCAAGAAAGATTGGTGGAGATAGAAGATGATGATGTGGCAATGGAGAGAATCAATGATAGATGTGGCAATTGTAATGGGCAGCACGAGAAATGGGAGAAGTTCGAAGCAAACTGAAGTAAATAGGAAAAATCCTTAGGTAGCTCAGGTGTGACACCTTTGATTCGCAACCAACCAATTAAAACTCGCCATTTCAGGATATGTGGGCGGTTAACTCTGGTTAACAGAGAACCAATGGGAGAAAGATACGTAGAGACAGTTGTCTCCCACACTTTCTCCAAGGGCGGCCAAATTTTTTGGGCGAGATTTCAATTTTTTTTTGGAAAATCAAAGCCAGAAGCTTTTCTCTCCTCACTGACTCGATTTTCTCTCTGTATTCTTCACTTGCGACTCTCTCTCTCTCTCCTCAAACCAGATTTCTCTCTCTCTCTCTCTCCTCAAACAAGATTTCTCTATCTTCACCCGTGTCTGGTCCTCCTTCTCTGCGTCTGGTCTTTCTTCTTCCTTGCAACTCCTCTAATAAGGTATGGTACATATCTCTCTCTCTCTTATATTTTAGCTTTGTTGATCTTTTTTTTTTCAATTAATTTGAATACTATATATTTATAGTGTGTCTTGTTGTTAAATCAGTTAGTAGAATGTGGAATTTGAGCTCTGTATCAAGCAGTATTGAAGAAACTATTTGGTATATACATTTCAATTAAAAAAAAGGAAAAAAATAAAGGTAATAAGGAAAACATGTGGCATCTAAGTCTCCATCTCCATACTCTTAAACCCATTTATGGTAATAAGGAAAAGAAGCACTTGGAATTCTACATATCAATTATGTTCCCTCTTTTTTGTGTGATTGCCATTGCTTGGATTGTTGTATGATTAATAGCCATCAATCCCCACTTTCAGTTTTTTATTTGTTTCTATGGTACTAAATATAATATTTTAATTTGGCAATCATGCAATGAAAATTACTGATTTAATTTTACCAAAATACATTAATTTAATTGATTTATGTCCAACTTTTGCACTTATTTTCCTTTGTATTATTTGATCATATTGGATTGGCCATCGATGAGGGTTTTAGTGCCCACCTTTGCACCTTTTGGTTCTGTGCTTTGGCTCAGGCCCCATCATATCTTCAATAGAGGACATGCCACTTAGCAATACCCACCTTGGCATTACATGTTAGATATTGTAATGATAGGTCTTTCTTGCAATCAAGTGTATGTATACACAGCTTGCACACAGTACATATTGCCTATTCAAAGATTGATTCAGCGCACAGTACATATTGCCTTTTTAAAGATTGATTCAAGCACACAGTACATTACCATCTGAAATTTGATGAAAAAGCTCTGTTTTCTGACCATTTGCATTTTTTCCATTCGAGTTCATTTTTAAACTACTTGGACATCTTATCTGCATATGATCCTAAATATAATTTTCCTTGTGTCATAATCTGTGATGTTATTTGGAAAATAACACAAGCAAAGTCAATTGTATTTATTAAGTTCACTTGCTTGAGCATTACTGTTATTCTTCTAGCCATTTGAAAGTAGCTACACTAGAAGGTTTTAATGTTATATTGTTGAAGGATGCGTTATTCACTTGATTGCAGCATAAACAAGTTATTGGTTGTTATATCATATTGATTGTTTGGTTCCTTCATCGTATACTACATTTTCATAGTGTTTAACTATCATTATATGGATTTTGTAAGAATCTTCAAATTCATCTAGTTATTGGTTGCCTCCTATGTGAATAAGATATTTTTAAATGCAATTCATTTTTTGATTACTGCTACATTAGTTATAATTAGAGAGTATATACTTTTTTCAAGTACTTTTAAATACAAGTCAGGCACTGATCTTGCTCGATCTCCCCCATTGGAGATTATATACTTTCTTCAAGAACTGTTTTGCATGTCCAACAACTGCTCAGCAGCAATGGAAGGGCTCCAAGGACCCATTTAATGCAATGTGTTTTCTTTCTTTGACATTCTGTTGTTATTATACTTTTATTCTGTTCACATTTTCTGATTCAATATTTTTCCTTTATTTTGCGTGAGCTGTTTGACTATTATTCAGATCTCAAAGCTGCTTTTATTAGGACATGGAGAAATGCGAGCATCTGATCTGAGGCTGCAAATGGGGAGTAAAGGCCACAGAGATAGATGTTTTTGGTCTTGTCCGAATTTATGTTATACATTTGAATTAGAGAATGGATACTGCTTTTGGTGTTTATGGTGTTATGTTTGAATTTACATTATTAATTTGAATTAGAGATGTTTATGGTATGATAAATGTCTGAATTTACATCATTGGTGTTGTGTCCAAATGTTTTTTTATTTTTTTAGTGGAGATACTATCTGTGCAACTGGAACAAGTAGTAGTTTCTGGTGGATTTTTTTTTTTTTTTTTTTTTGTTCTGCTGCATATTTGTAACACGGAATTCAACATAAAATGTGGCCATACTTTTACTTGCAAGTTGACTTTAGATGCTATAGCTTTTGTTCTACTGAGCAGATTTACACTTTGGTATAATTAGTTAGCCTAAAGTTGTTGATATTGATTCAATGGATGAATGCCACTCTTGATTCACTCTCTGCTCTCTCTCTCATTGTAACTTTTAGTAGTCTGTATTTGGTTTTGAGCATTCGAATTTAAGTGGGCAGTTCCCAGCAATGATGAAGCAATCCAACAGATTTCAGTTAGTTGATTGTAAGAATTTCATTAATGCAATTTTCTACTTTGCTATCAAGTGTGATTGCATTTTCCAGCGTCTTTGTATCTAGAATTTCCAGTTATTAGCCTACAGATGGCTAATGAGTTGGAAAGGGAGTTTGATGAAGAGGAAGTATGGGAGGCAATTAAGGAATGTGGGGTTGAGAAGGCTCCAAGTCCATATGGGTTTAATTTCAGATTTATAAGGAGCATTTATGGCAATGGATCAAGAAGGAGATGTTGAAGTTCTTATATGATTTTCATGATAATGGAAAATTGGGTAAGGGTGTTAATGCATCATTTATTGTTTTGATACCCAAAAAAGATAGGTTCGAAGAAGTTTAGGCCAATTAGCATGGTTAACTATGTATACAAGATCCTGGCTAAAGTCTTAGAAAATAGGTTGAGGAAGGTGAAGCCATTTTTAGTGGCGGGAGAGCAATCAACATTTGAGGGAAGGAGACAAATCATAGATGGTATCTTAATTGCCAATGAATTAGTGGCCGTGATAAAGAAGAGAATTGAGGGGGGAGCAATCTTTAAAGTTGATTTTGAAAAAGTATATGATTGTGTCAATTGGAAATATCTTATGACTGCTTTGAAAAAAAATGGGGTTTGGAGTTAGATGGAGAGGATAAATTATGGAATTCCTTAAAACAGCTCCGGTGTCAATACTTGTAAACGGGTCTTCCACTGATCAATTTGTTATGAGAAAGGGATTAAGACAAGCCAGCTCTCTATCGCCTTTGCTTCTTAATCTTGCTGTTGAGGGATTAAATGTTTTATTGAAGAAAGCCAGAGAAAGGAAAATTATTGAAGGTATAGAGGTGAGGCGCAGTGAGGTGGTGCTCTCTTATTTACAATTTGTGGATGATATAATTATTTTTTCTAATGGGAAGTTGGAGGAAGTTAAGAGTGTAAAGAGAATTTCAAGATGTCTTGAATTGGCTTCGGGTCTGAAAATTAATTTTCTCAATTTGGTAGGGATTGGGGAAATTGAGAAGAATATTCAACAATGGGCTGCAGTGATTAAATGTCAAACTGAAAAAATACCTTTTAGGTATCTTGGTTTTCAGCTTGGTGCTAATCCAAGAGCAATGGAGACATGGCGTCTTATTATAGAGAAGTTCAAGATTAAATTGGCTTTGTGGAAGAAGCGGTGCCTGTCAATGGGAGGGAGACTGGAGTTAATTAAATCAGTCGTGGGGAAGATACCTATATATTACAGGGCTTTGTATAAAATACATGTGGGTGTTGCTCATGAATTAGAAAGGCTTCAAATGCAATTTTTATGGGAAAATGGGGATGGACTGAGGAAATTGCACATGGTTAACTGGGATTTGGTCTATAGAAGTAAGAAGAATGGGGATACAGGATATAAGAACAAGGAATACAAAACTCTTGGGGAAGTGGGCACGGAGATTGGGGCAAAAACCTAAAGAACCATGGAAGAATGTTATTTATGGGAAATATGGTAATACAAAAAACGGCATATTGCCTGAGTGGGAGGGATCAGAGAAATTATCAAAGGTATGGAAAGACATAATGTTAGTAAGAAAATAGCAGGGAATGCAAGAGAGTTTTAGAAATGGCTTTAGTTGTGTAATAGGGGATGGTAAAAGGATTAACTTCTGGAGAGATTGGTGAGTTGACAACAAAAGTTTAAAAGAGGAATTTCCTAGAATTTTTGCGTTTTCTATGATCAAAGATGGTATGGTTTATGAATATGTGAGGTGGCAAAACAAACAATGGATTTGGGACACTAAATTGAGAAAAAAATATGTTTAGCTGGGAGATTCAACAATGGGATCCGTTGTTGAGAGTGACTTGGGTGGTATTGTGTGAAAATGAGGATGATAGAGTGATTTGGAGGTATAATTTGGATGGTAGATATAGTTCTAAGTCCTTCTGCAAAGCAATAGAGTTAGGCCAGGGGATGGGGCAAACAATAGAGTATGGTGTGCAAAGGATTAGTTCCATCAAAGGTCGAAGTGTTGTGCTGGCATGCAATCAAGAAGATCCCTGTCAAAGATATTTTGATAAGTAGAAGGTGTGAAGATTGTAATGACAGTAGTAGTGTGCTATGCAAAAAAGAAAGAAAAACGGTGGATCACTTATTTATCAATTGCCTAGTAATTGGGAAAATTTGGTGTACTTGTCTGAGCTGGTGGAGTGTTATTTGGGTACAACCAAAAGGAGTAAAAAGAGCTCTTTGTTCACTAGAAAGGTCCATGTCCCAGGAATAATGTGGCAGTTATTTGGGACATGCTTATATATGTTACTATGTGGTCTGTTTCGTTGAAAAGGAATGAGGTGTTGTTTCAAAGTAAAGAAGTAAGAATTTCCGAGCTGGTGGATTTAATTAAAGTAAGATTGGTGTGGTGGATAAAGACTAGATGGAAAGAGGTTGGAGCAGGGATCAATGAAATGATACTAAATATTGGGGAGATTTCTCTACAGAAGAAGGAAAAGCAGATGAGAGGCAATTGTTTCTGGAAGCTACCACCAATGGGAATGGTAAAATTCAATGTCGATGGCTCTGCCTTAGGGAAACCAGGACCTGTAGGGGTTGGGGGTGTTTTGAGAAATCATTGGAGACAGATGCTTATGATATTTTCAAAGACTGTTGGAGTTAATTGATTCTAATATAGCAGAATTGTTAGCAATAAAGGAAGTTGTGAATTGTTCCAGAAATTTTTTTGGTGTAAAAAGATGAAGTTAATTATCGAAAGTGACTCTAAGGTAGCAATCACATGGATGTTGGGCAAGGAAGGTAGATAGTGGAAATACAATGATATTTTTATGAGATTCAAAACAGTTTGGAAGGAATAATACAAGCGAAATTCCAGCATACATTGATAGAAGCTAATAACATGGCCGATCCTTTAGCAAAGATGGGTGTGGGTCGTACCGAAGACATGAAAGCTTGGATTGAGAACCAAAGCAGGAATCCATATGAGAAGGTGACTATCTCGTAAAGACAACATTAAAGTGGAATGCTCAGGGATTCAATCGGATAAAAACGAGGTTGATAACCAAGTTGAAAGCTTTCTTGGATGATGTTTGGGTTCCTGGAATGGGGTGAGTTCTGGGTTTTGTATTGGAGGACAAAAGGAATTGGAAGGGCTCTGTTTTGGTTTGTTGTAACAGAAACCTTAGGAGAAACTAGTGCCGCCAGTGGCCAAGCTACTGTAATGTAAACAGTGCATCTATTAAGTAATAAAATCTATTTGCTTTTTTTAAAAAAAAAGAATGAAAGGAAAGGATGCACTACAGACGAGGCAGCGATTATTGACTTATGTGAAGTTATACAAACAAAAGAGCTAGTAGATTTACCACTGGTGGGAAGACAATTCACATGGATTGTTAACAAGAATAATTTGAGTTCGAGCAAATTAGATAGATCACTGATATCAATAGAATGGTTACAGAGGTTTCCTGAAGATAGAATATAATTAGGAAACTATATTCCTATATAATTATGTTTTGATTTTATAGACACACTTACAGCCAATTGTAGTTTTACCGAGACTAGATCAACCAAGTCCTAAGTATGAGTTTTAGCAAATGCTTGAAGCTTGTCATTCATTGTTTATTTTCAAAGAGGATCAGAACTGGCTTTCCGATAGGATTGAGGTTCATATAAAGAGGCAATGGTAAAAAAACAATGATAATCACGAAGATGAGCATGTGGTTTACTTACATAGGAAGAAAGACGACGAACAATGGAGTCCGAAGACTCGGGAAGAGCTAGACTAAAACCATTAGGAGAAGCAGACTCTGTAGATTGAGCCGTAGTAGCGTAAAAAGAAACCTGTGGGAGCTTAATTATATTGTTGGAAACATTATCATCAGGAAATAAATCAACAGAAGAATCAGAGAAAAATAAAACAGTAGTGGGAGAAGATGAAAAGAGGACAAGGAACAAAACATCTTGCATTCCCAAAAAACAAAATGACGAGAAACATGAAGTCGGTTAGATCTAGGATCTCAACATCTGTAACCTTTATGGTCAATGCCATGTATGGCTCTTTGTAGCACTATATATACTGCTGTATATTTGTAAATTCAATATGCTTAATGCAATTATTCTCTTCTAAAATCATATTTCTCTTAATTTTCTAACACCTGAAACGAAATAATCGGGACTGGCTAGGTCAATTTTAGACCACTGTCCTATAGTATTGGGAATGGAGAAGGTGAATTGGGGTCCTGGATCTTTCAAATTCTTTAATCACTAGTTGCAAGACAAAAAGCTTGATCGTTTGATGACTGAGAGGTGGAATAATTGCATATGTGATGGAAGATAGGAGTTTGTATCATGAATAAATTGGAGGATTTAAAGGTTTCTTAAGGGAGTGGAGTAACACAGATAAAAAGGATGGAGAACCATCAATTAAAGAAATTGAGATAGGTTTGGATGAAATTCAAAAGAAAGTTGAGGTGTAACAACTATCAAACAACAAAGAAATGAAATGGAAGAAGCTTAAAGTGCTACTTTGGAAAAAATACAGAGTGGAGGAAAGCAAATGGAGACTGATGTAGGGGAAAATTTCCCATCTGATAACTTAATGACATGTGGCACCCTTTAAAGGGAAAGGGGTAATTTTGTAAGAAGGATAATCGACTAATCGGGCAAGGACACATGGAAAAGGGCATAAGGGTACTTTCACACCAGAACCCTAATTCTACTACGATACTCCAACCCGTGGATAAGCTCAAACTTATCTCCAAATTAGTTTTAATCCTATCAGGATAGCTCAAAATTTTAAATAAAGATCAATTTTAACAGTTACGTTCTTACATCTCCCACCTTATATAAGGGGGCTCTCGTCATTAAAAGGTACATACAAAAAAACACTCTCTCTACTTTTTAAAACTTTCAGATTTTAAGCCCTATACTAACTTAAGCATCAAAGAGTCCCCCCCCGGAGGTTCAAGACACTCTTAGTCTCGACCACTCCTCATCTCACCTCATCATGTCAGAGACTAAAGGGCCTAGACATTCCTAGTCTTGGCCACTCTAGTTCCATCTCATCTTTTTCGAGACCAAAGGGCCGAGAAACCCCTAATCATGGACACTTATCAACTTACCTCACCACAACCCTACAAATGATCGATACTAAGTGCTCGAGACATCGTTTATCTTGACCAGTTCTCATCTCGGCCATCGAAACTTTATCACTGCTGAGACCCCTTGTATCTCATTCATCTTGTCTCATCCACTAAGTGTTAAGCGCACAAGCAACACCAAGGTATGCACAAGGTGCCAAGATTAAGGTATCGAGACTAATATGGTGTCGAGACTAGCGTGGTATCGAGACTAGTAGGATGCCGAGATCAACATGGTGTCGAGACCAGCGTGGTATCAAAACTAGCATGATGCCAAGACCATGCAGCCGAGACCATGCACGACCGAGATTGTGAGACTGAGACTGTGCACCATTAAGACCACGCATTACCGAGACCATCCACAACCGATACCATGAGACTAAAACTACGCACAACCGAGACAACGAATGAATAAGATTGTGAAGTCGAGCGTAAACTATTGTACACACACTACTGCACGCATAGTTTTGAGTGCACACTGCTTGTTGAGTGTCATGGTTTATGCTTATCTAGTGTCTTGTACCATGCCCATGTCCGCACGTCTTGTGCCTCTTTGTAGTGTTTGTGCTTAGTGGTAATTTTGTAATTCTTTATTTCTTTATTTTGTATTTTAGAATTATGATGGCTCAAGCATAAGTGATGTTTCCTTGTGCTAGAGCTCCACTGGGTGCATCTACTCGACACAGCTTAATTATATTTTAATGCCCTTAAGAGCTCCAACTCCAACAAAAGTCTGTTTGAAGTGATCATAGGCTCATAACGATTAATGCCTCACACCGTAGATAAACTCTATAAGGGGCCCAATTCTTGAACCTACAACTTCAACAAAGAGTGTAAGAAGAACATGGATATAGCTCATGAAACTCTTGAGAATGCCTTAAAGAGAATAAAAAAGTGGACAGACTTTAGGAGAACTACAAGACAGTTCGAATTTGGAGACTTAGTGCTTGAGAAGATTATGGGAGAACAATTTAGATTCCTCTGGAAGCAAGATAAAAGATTAGTACGCAAATATGAAGGGCTAGTCCTCATAGCAGCTAAAGTTGAGAAGTGTTTTTATAGAATCCAGCCACCAACATGGATGAAAGTGCACCCGAATTTCCACGTCAGTTGTTTGAAGCCTTACCATGCAGACTCAAAAGATCCAGCATAAAACCAGCTATCAAGACCATCCATTAACATCAAATGGCCAGCTCAAGAGGTAGAAGAGATCCTAGCTGACTGAGTTATAAAGACACATAAGGGAAAAGTTCAAGAATATATAGTGAAATGGAAGAACCAAAGTGAAGAAGAGACTAGTAGGGAGAAAGCAACTGACCTACAACTATTCAAGTAGAAGATTGAAGAGTTCCTAGCAAGCAGGTCAATGAGGACATCGATAGATTAAGTTAGGGAAAATGTTATAGTTCATGTTTGTCTAGGGATTTATACCATGCCTAAGGCCATACGCCTCGTGCCTCTTTGTAGTGTTTGTGCCTAGTGGCAATTTTGTAATTTTGTAATTCTTTATTTTTTATTTTATATTTTGAAATTATGATGGCTTAAGCATAAGTGATGTTTTCTTATACTAGAGCCCCAAATGGCTTGACTCTTTAGAGGGGTGGGCTAGGTTCCCACTGGTCATAGTTATTATGGTGCACTACTCATTTCTTGGTGGTGCCCCATGCCTTAACATCGTGCTTGTAATGTGCTAATATTAATGAAAATCTTTGTCCTTCATTCGCCTTGAGTTGATTATGTGTTACTGCCCATTGGGGCCCTTATGTGATTGTTATTGAGGCATGTGCCCTAGGGTATGCCAGTGCGTTGTGTGTACTACTTGAATTTGGTGCGCACCCCGGGCACACCGCTTGACACTTGATTATTCTTATTAAGCCTTATCCATAATTAGTGTTTCTTGAGCAATATCTTATTAACCGATATTGTTGTATGGCTAATGTGTTCCTCTTTTACTTGTAGAGTGTTCAAGCTTCTAATCTATCTGAGTGAGTTTGGTTGACTTTCTTGGTAGTGAATAAGTCAAGTCTTGCACAGGCCTACACATTCAAGCGAAATTGCTAGGACCGTGACAGTTGGTATTATAGCGTAGCTAAATTTTTTAGATTAGTGCAACCATGGTGGTTATTCATGGTATAAAGGACTCCTAATGGTTAGGAGAGTTGGAAGTAGAGATGCTTGCATTTGAGGTGCTAGTGTCAAATTTGAGATTCCATGATGCAAGGTAAACAGAGCTTGAGACCTCACGTAGGGAACATTCTAAATAGGTGAGTGTTCTCACCGATGATGTGAAAGAGACTATGGACACCCTCTGTAATGAGATAAGGGAGTTGAACAATAAGTTTAACCTGTTAATGAGTAGTAGGCAACAATGGGACTAGAACCCTAGATAGAGGAAATGTGAAGGTACCCGAGTCTTATCGATATGAAGGTGTTCATAATGCGAAGGCATTGAATTTTTTTTCGACATTGAGCAATACTTGCAAGCTATTTGGGTTGACTCTAAAGAGAAAAAAATGTCATTAGCGGTGATATTTTTGTCAAGTGATGCCAATCTATGGTGATGGGGAAAATACGAAGACATCTAAAGCCATAAGTGCACCATCAACATCTAGGAGGACTTGAAACGAGAATTAAGGAATCATTTTTTTTTCTTGAAAAATATGGAATACTTGGCTCTGTGGAAGCTTCGAGAGTTAAGTTAGTCAGGTAGTGTCTGAGACTATGTGAAGGAATTCTTGGGACTAATGCTTTACATTAGAGACATATCAGAGAAGGTTAAGATGTTTTATTTCCTTGAAGGGATCAAAAGTTGGGCCAGGTCTAAGCTTCAAAGGCAAAAAGTTCAAGATTTGGCCACAACCATGGCAGCAGAAACGTTAAATGAGTACTCGGAGAACCCTCTCCAAAGAAAGAATGACTCATCTACTCCAGCTCGAACTGGAGTAAAGTTGGCTAAAACGAATAGGCCTGCAAATGGAATGGGAGACAAGAGACATTTCTTTAGTTCCAAAGAAGGATCTTTATCAAGAGCATCCAACTTAGAAGAGGATACGCCAAAACCACTTGCTAGTTTCCTATATAAGGGCCCCCATTGAGTGGCAAACTGCCCGCGTTAATTAGCCTTGAGTGCCTTATAAGTGATAGCCTCTGAGACCCGTTAAGAACATGAGAGTCAAGAGGAAGATCAACCAACAATGATGGGGACGCTTCAATTTTTGAATGCCTTGAATATACAACTCGTTGAGAATAAAAAGGCACCCCCGAGAGGACTCATATATGTGGACTTATGAATGAATGAAAAAGCTACAATGTCCTTAGTGGATACATGGATCTCCCATAACTTCGTCTCTGCCTTAGAAGCCCAAAGACTTCTTTTAAAGCTTGGTTGTGACTCTAGTCAGTTGAAATCTATAAACTCTAAAGCCTAAGCAATGGTGGGCATGACAAAGGGGGTGGTTGTTGAAATTGGTTCGTGGAAAGAGCTAGTCAACTTCACAACTATGACTATGGATGACTTTGATGTTGTGCTTGGATTAGAGTTCTGTACAGAGGTCAAAGCCACATTGATCCCAACAGCTAGTTTTCTATTGATAATGGGAGAGAAACCTTGTGTTATCCCTGACATTACTAAGTCTATTAATGATAAGAAGCTACTCTTAGCCTTCCGTTTAAGAAAGGGTGAAGAGATATGAGCCCACTTTTTTAGCATTGTCACTAACACAAAAGAGGCAGGTCCAAGTGTAGTTTTGACTTTAGTTCAAATAGTGTTGAAAACTTACCAAAATGTTATGCTTAGCGATTACCGAAGGTCTTTCCCCCACGAAAAAGTGTAAACAACGGTGTCGAGCTTCTACTTGGAACTAAGGCATCTTCCCATGCACCTTACTGCATGGCTCTATTCTAGTTGTTGTTGATCAATATTCTAAGTATGGTACCTTTATCCCTTCCCTGAAGCATTGTATTGTAGAAAAAATAGCCCACTTGTTTTTCAAACATGTAGTCAAGTAATGGGGTATGCCTTAGAGCATTGTGAGTGATAGGGATTCTAGATTCACATGAGCTTTTTGGTCTGAAATATTTGGCCTTCTTGTCTCGGAACTCAGTATTTCCTTAAGTTATCACCCACAAACCGATGGACAAACAGAACACTTCAACAGTATGTTGGAAGAATATCTTCGCCATTTTATCAATGCCAATCAAAAAAACTGGGTGCAGTTACTCGACACAACTCAATTATGTTTTAATGCCCTTAAGAGCTCTAGCTCCAACAAAAGTCCGTTTGAAGTGATCACAAGCTCACAACCATTGATACCCCCACACCGTAGATGAACTTTACAACGGGCCCAATCCTAGGGCCTACAACTTCACCAAAGAGTGGAAGAAGAACATGGAGATAGCTCGTGCATAGATGAACCTTACAAAGAGCCCAATCCTTAGGCCTACAACTTTACCAAAGAGTGAAAGAAGAACACAAAGATAGCTCGTGTATATCTTGAGAAGGCCTCTAAGAGAATGAAGAAGTGGGCAGACTTGGGGAGAATCCCAAGACAATTTGAAGTTGGAAACTTAGTGTTTGTGAAGATTATGGGGGAGCAACTTAGATTCCTTAGGAAGCATGAAAAAGATTAGTGCACAAATATGAAAGGCTAGTCCCCATAGCAACTAAAGTCGAGAAGTGTTCGTGCAGAATCCAGCCACCAACATGGATGAAAATGCACCCGATGTTCCACATTAGTTGCTTGAAGCCTTACCATGAAGACTTAGAAGATCCAGCACGAAGCTAACCATCAAGACCATCCTTCAACATCAAGCCGCCAGCTCAATAGGTAGAAGAGATCCTAGATGACCGAGTTGTGAAGACACGCAGGGGAAAGAGACAAGAATATCTAGTGACGTGGAAGAACTAAGGCGAAGAAAAGACTAGTTTGGAGAAAGCAACCGACTTACAGCTATTCAAGCACAAGATTGCAGAGTTCCTAGTAAGCAGATCAATGAGGATGTCGACAGATTAAGTGGGGGAGAATATCATAGTTCGTGCTTTTCCAAAGCCTTGTAGCATGCCCATTGCCAAACTCCCCGTGCCTTTTTGAAGTGTTTATGCCTTGTGGTAATATTGTAATTCTTTATTTTCTTTTTATTTTGTAATTTGGAATTATGATGACTTAAGCATAAGTGATGTTTCTTTGTGCTAGAACCCTAAATAACTTACGACTCTTTAGGGAGGGTGGGCTAGGTGCCCACTGATCATGGCTAACATGTTGCCATACTTGTTTCTTGGTGGTGCTCCTTACTCCAACAACGTGCTTGTAATGTGCCAATATTAATGAAACTCTTTTTCCTTCATGCACTTTGAGTTGATTGTGTGTTATTGCCTATTGGGGCCTTTATATGCTTGTTATTGATACGTGTGCCACGGGCATGCTAGTGTGTTATGTGTGCTGCTTGAATTTGGTGTGCACCCTGGGCACACTGCCTGACACTTGATTTATGCCTATTGAGCCTTGCCCATAATTAGTGTTGCTTGATCATTATCTTTGTAATACCCAAATTTTGAAGTAGATTATTTTAATATGTTTAATTTCACTTTGAGATACTTTCATTGTACTGAAATGACGTTGTAATTAAGCATAAGTTGTAGAGAAATTAAATTTCCTTTGAAATGTAATAAGGAAAGTAAAGTAAGAGTTTGTGTTTAAAGAGTTTTGGGGTGAAAATTAAGAGAAATGAAAAGTTGGAGGTTTAGAATGTAAATAAAGGAAAGTAAGGGTATAAATAAGGAAGAGAGGAAGATAAGTTCATTTTGAGTTCTCTCACGGCTTTCTCTCAAATGTTCTAGAACTCATAAGAGTTCTCTAGGTTTTCTATTTTCTTGGTTGAATTTGCGAGGATTGAAGGAAAGTAAGAATTCTTGGCTTGATTTCTTTGAGTTTTGTTATGTTTGTGTAGAGTTTATGTTGTAAATCTTTGAGTTTGAAGTTATTGTTGAGGATTTTTGAAAAAGGGACCTTGAAGGTTTCAAGGTAACTTTAATATGTTGTTTTGATGGATTGAGTAAAAATTTATGGGTTTTGAAGTTACTGAAAAGGATTTGAAGTGAAAAAGTTTGGTTTTTACTCAAAAGTGGGTTTTTAGCTAGGTTATATGATTTGAGGACTTTTGAGTTGGAATTGATGATGGGTATTGTAGGATTTTGTCCTAAGATTGTGAAGAATCATGTTTACGTAAATGGATTTGAGTAATTTGTGGTTAATCAAAGTAATTTTGGGGAAAAAGTTGGGAGTTTTAAGGTTTATTTCGCTGGAACCATGGTACCAATCGAGTAGAAGGAGAAAGAAGAAGTTTATGGAATTTCTTATGTCGATTGAATTAGTTCATTTAATTGACTAAATGGAGTTACAGTCGATTGTATAGGTGATGCAATAGATTGTATTAAAAGACATAAAGTTTCTAGAATTTATACAGTCGACTGAATGCTTGGATGCAATCGATTGGCAAAGGATTACAGTCGACTGGATCAGTGTTTTTAGTGAAAATATTCCTTAAGTTTTACTTGAATTTGAGTAAGCCTTGTTTGATGATTAAGATGTGTCTTACATAGGTGTTATTAAAAGGCTTATTAAAGCAAGGAAGTGGTACAAAAGTAGAACTCGGTTGTCGATGTGAGTTTTAACTTACTGTTTGCAAATGTAAAGGTAAATGATTAAAATGAATGAAAAGATGAAAAGTTTATGAAATATGAATTCTGTATATTCATATGATTATCTTGGTTGGTAATAAGTTTCTTAAAATGAAACTTTGTGATGATGTAATTGGATTGATGTGATGTGATTGTGAATGTTTAATAAATTTGTTATTTATTAAAGCATTTGCGTATAATAATGATATGTTAAAAAGGAATTCGTCTAGTTAAGGGGAAGATCTAGAATTGATATGTTGGAAAGGACTTTGCCCGGGTAAAGGGAAGATCCAGAAATGTTGTGTTTTAAATGACTTTGCTCGGGTAAGGGGAGGATCTAAAAATAAAATTGTTGAGAATGACGTGCCGACATTCACATTTGCTTGGTATGTGAATATGAATTGTGTTTGGCCAAATAAGGGGCGGTATATGTGATTGGCCTGGGAAGGGATAAATGTTTGTGTTTGGCTCGGTGAAGGGCAATGTGATTGGTTTGACCCATGAAGGGTATTATTATTATTATTAATTGATTAAGCCTAATGAGAGGCTTTGTTTTAGTTTGATTAAAGTATTTTGAAATTAAACCATGAAGGGTGTGTTGTAGTATTTTATTGGCCTTGAATGGAAAATGAGTTTTTATTAACCCAGAGAAGGGTGTTTTATTGGTGTAGCCTAAAGAAATGCTTGATAATTTTGTTTTAAAACGATTATCATGATAAATGATTTGATTATTGATTTATATATTTTTTTATGTATAAAATTGATTATGTTAAGGAATGGAAAACGATTACTTGGAGTAAGTTGAGTACTCGTTGAGCTTTATAGCTCATTCTCTATGTAAATTTTTTTCAGGAAAGTTGTTGAATAGTGTTGGAGCAAGTCAGTAAAGGGATTGATGGAGAAAGCTATCTCTAGATGGTACTTGCTTAAAGATTTCTCATCCTTGGTTGTTTGGATGTTTTAGTTAATTATTATGTTGTTCAATTATCATTGAGATCATTTGATGTAAAGATTTTATAGTGTAAAATTATTGGTTTTAACCATTTGTAATGGACTTTTAGTAAGAGAATGTGGAAGTAATGATACTTTTGGTTGTTTTGTTTTATTTAATAGAAAGAGTATTTGTACTTGCTGAGGTACAAGACTACGTGTTAAAGGAAATTCTTAATGATGCCATTCCAAGTGAGGTCAGCTCGGGATGGGTCATTATAATATTATTATGTGATATTATTGTGTGGCTAATGTGTTCCTCTTTGCTTGCAGAGTGTTCGAACTACTAAGCTATCTGAGTGAGTTTGGCTAACTTGCTTGGTAGAGACCAAATCAAGTGCTGCATGGGCCTACGCATTCAAGGGAAAGTGCTAGGACCGTGACACTGAGTGTACACTATCGTGCACACACTGCTGCGTGCACACTGCTGAGCGAACACTGCCGAGCGCACATTGTTGCACAAACACTAATTGTTACGCGCATGCTACTCACCGCACACACACTGGTACCGAGCATACTCTAGCACTGAGACACCTCAAGCTTCGGACATAGCATGCTGAGCATGATGCATTAAGCCTTGGCTTCATCATGCCAAGCACCTCAAGCCTCAGTCACAGCACGCAAAGCACGATGCATTAAGCCTTGGCTTCATGATGCCAATCACCTCAAAGCTCGGCCACAACACACCAAGCATGATGCATTAAGCTTTGGATTCATCATGCTAAGAATCCCAAGTCTCGGCCACAACACGCTAAACACGACGCATTAAGCCTTGGCTTCATCATGCCAAGCATCTAAAGCATCAACTGTAGCACGCCGAGCACAACACTTTAAGCCTTGACATCATCATGCCAAGCGCCTCAAGCCTCGGCCATAGTACACCGAGCACAATGCATTAAGCCTTGGCTTCATCATGCTAAAAAGCTTAAGTCTCGGCCACAACGTGTTTAGCATGATGCATTAAGCCTTAGCTTCATCATGCCAAGCATCTCAAGCCTCAACCACAGCACGCCGAGCACGACGCATTAAGCCTTGGCTTCATCATGCTAAGCACATCAAGCGTCGGCCATAGCATGACACATTGAGCTTTGGATTCATTATGCCAAGCATCGTAAGCCTCACTTACAGCATGCCAAGCATGAAGCATTAAGCTTTGGCTTCATCATGCCAAGCACCCTAAGCCTCAGCCGCAACAGGTCGAGCACGATGCACTAAAAATTCAGAAATCAAGCATAGAACCCCTTACACACCGAGCACTGTGCCTCAAGCCTCAGCCACGGCCACCACATGTCGAGCATGACATGCCAAGCCTTGGCTACCTCATGCTAAGCATAGAACCCTTTCAAATCAAGCATTTCACAAACTACTTCCTCAACTACATAATTGCACTCAAGGAAGTGTGGGGCATCTGATGTAGGGGTAAATTCCCTGTCCAATAGCTTAATGACATGTGGCACCCTTCAAGGGCAAAAAGATAATTTCACAAGAAGGATAAGCAACTAATTAGGCAAAGACACATTGCAAAGGGCATAACGATACTTTCACACAAGAACCCTAATTCTACTACGACACTCCAGCCCGTGGATTAACTCAGCCTTATTGATGAGTGCCAAATATTGCATATTTTGGCCCCTTAATTTACATTTGTTAGCTTAGGAATTTGTTACTTTTAGTTATTTTTTGTCGTTTTACAGGTTTACAAGCTTGTAAAGGAGTTTCATTAAATTACCAGAATTGCTCGTACAGATCAGCCATTTTTGAAGATTAAACTGTATTAATTCAGGAGGAACCAGGAGATGAGCCATACATGCTTGGAAATATCCGGATGTCTAGTTTCTGAGAAATTTTACGGATCAATAAAATGATTTTTCTAGAGAAAGTTATGGCAGTTTTAGTAGACAAAGGTCAGGCTGTGCTTAATTTCAACGTGACAAATCAGCCATTTTTGAGGATTAAACTGTATTGATTCAGAAAGAACCAGTATATGATCCATATATGCTTGGAAAGATCCCGATGTCTATTTTGTGGAGAATTTTACGGATCAATAAAATGATTTTTCTAGAGAAAGTTATGGCAGTTTTAGTAGACAACGGTCAAAGAGCAAAAGCTGTAATTTGCAGTATCCCACATCGGATTGGAAACATATTGCACTTGTGATGTTTCCCTATATAAGCCTCTCTTCACTTCATATTTGGTAAGCAATCCAAGTGCCATTTTGGTGCAATTTGGAGGACTTCTACTATCATTCTGGTGGATCTCCGAAGGCTTTGCTATCACGAGGAGAAGCGTCGCCCAACAACGAGTGGAATTTCTCTCATGTATAGTCAGTTTTAATTTACTGCTTTTTTTAGTTTAATGTTTAGTACTTTTATTATGAACTCTAGTTTCATGATTATGAGTAACTAAAATCTTCAACTAAGGTTGAAGATGAAGCCTCACCGTTGTTTGGCATAATAGTTTCAGATTTGTTTATACAATTCTGATGTTTTTTTAGTATAAATGTTATGTCAATTACTTGAGTAAAATCTTATGATTGATTGCGTTTAAATTGTTCTGTTGGATATTCCGTGTGTTTCATCTGATGGATACATCAAATTATTTTTGATTAAATTGGATTTCCTTTGTGATTTGTTAAAAGCGGATACATTGGATGCTTTTGGTTTAATTATGATATTTGTTGTTTTTTGTTTTAAGTTGGATTCATGGAATGTTTTGATAGGCTGTTGTTGTGAGTTTTAAATTACTTGTAAGCGCACGAGTCGTTTGCAGTATAGCGTTGTGCAAGTGCGAGGTCGAATCCACAGGGAATTGCGTTGTGAAAGTATATTTTCAATCTAAACTAACTCTATCTTAACCTAGTTCCAAATTTCAGATAATAATTTGTAAAAGAAATTAAAATTAAACTAAATTGATTTTTAAAAACTAATAATATATATGTTCTAAAAATATAGCCTATCAAAATATTCCATGAATCCAACTATAAGACAAAAAACAAAGAATATCCCAACTAAACCAAAAGCATCCAATGTATCTGCTCTCAACAAATCACAAAGGAAATCCAATTTAATCGAAAAGCATTCAATGTATCCATCAGATGAAACACAAGGAATATCCAACAGACAATTTGAACTAAATCAATTATAAGATTAACTCAAATAATTGACAGAACATTTATACTAAAAATTGTCAGATTTGTACAAGCAAATCTGTACAAATCTGAACTACTACGTCAAACAATGGCGGGGCTTCATCTTCAACCTTAGCTGAAGAGTCTAGCCACTCATAACTATGAAACTACAATTCATAATAAAAGTGCTAAACATTTAAACTAAAACAACTAAATGTAAAGAAATAAATAAATAACTTTACATGGGAGAAATTCCACTCGCTGACGGGCAGTGGTTCCCCTCGTGGTGACAAAGCCTTCGAGATCCACCAGAATACTAGCGGACATCCACCGGTAAACACCAAAGTGGCTCAGGAATTGTATACTGAATGATGAAGTGGAGTGAGTCTTATATAGGCAAATACCACAAGTGCAATGTGTTTCCAATCCAATGTAGGATGTGGGATATAGAAATGTGTTTCCAACCGATGTGGGATGTGAGATTTAAGTCTTCACATGCCCTTCAAAACTTCTGTTCACGCTGAAATCCCGCACAGCCTGCACAACCTGACCTTTGTCTACTAAAACGACCATAACTTTCTGTAGAAAAATCATTTTTACTAGCCGTAAAATTCTTCAGAAAATAGACTTCTGGATCTTTCTAAGCATACATGGCTCATATCCTGGTTCTTCTTGAATCAATACAGTTTAATTTTCAAAGATGATTGATCTGTACGGGCAATTATGGAAATTTTAGTTAAACTCCTTTCCCAGTGCTTGTAAACCTGAAAAACAACGAAAACAACTCAAAGTAACAAAATCCTAAGTTAACAAATGTAAATTAAGTGGCCAAAATATGCAATATTTTTCCCTCATCAAATACCCCCAAACTTACATTTTACTAGTCCCTTAGCAAAACAAAATAAATAAAAAAAAACTAAATGAAAAACAAAGAACATAAAGATAAGTTCAGTATTCATGGTATCCAAAAATTTAAGGAGCATTCAAAATCATGAGATTCATTCATGAGCAAGCTTAAATAAGTCCAACCCATCTTCACAATGAATAAGAATTTAAAACCTAATTACTCACAAGAGGCATAGTAAGATATCACAAGCTTGAATCAGTGTAAAGTGATTTAGCATATACAGATGAGGTTTCCAAATAACTTCAATGTACAAGGTAATCAAGTCTCAAGATCCACAGAATTTCTCATCGGAAAGAACAACGATGACATAGTTTTTTTTTTTTTTTTTATATATATATAAAGCTCTGCTATGTTTAGTTCTTTTAAGCTTTCCAATCAACCTATGTAGCGAGTGTTAAGTCAATGACTCCCAAACCAGATGGTTTTAGGGCATTAGGTGTAAAGACACCCCTAAGGACTTACTAACTCGAGTAAAAAAGGCTACGAAATTAAACCGACGTTAACACTACCAAGCAAAATTCCACCTTTTGACGTGAACACTCACTGCTTACTGAGGCAAGAGGTCCAGTTACTCAGCGGAAAGTTTCGCAATGATCATTATGAATAAAATTCCCACCTTTTGACATGAACACTCACTGCTTACTGAGGAAAGAGGTCCAGTTGCTCAGTGGAAAGTTTATTGATGATGATCATTATAAATATTAGTAGTATTAGCTATTTTTTTTATATATATGCCCAAGTGTTTATCCAACAAGTTATCCGGTTTCAGTTAAGACAAGGAAACGTACACATTAAAATCACATGTTATACCTCACACAATTTGTGCTAATGTGCTCATGTTAGATAAGATCAAACATGTGAATTCTCAAATGCCTAAAGTAAGTAACTAAATTTTAAAACTTTATCACCAGATCGTGTTCAAAATTTTAAGCTCACCAATGACATCACATCACAGAAAATGTTTTAAATCAACCAAAATTTCAAAATAACATGAGCATGCATTTACCTTTATGATGAAAAGACAACAAATTAGGACAAAGTGTGTGATGTGTCTCCCATACCCCCAAACTTAAATTACACATTGACCCCAATGTGTGACTAATATGGAAAGAGCTGACCTGAGATATAGAGAATTATCTGGACTGGTATGGCTCATAGCATACCCCCAAACTTGAACTGAAGTACGCATTGTCCCTGAAAAATAAAAAAAACTGGAAAACAAAAAATACTGGAAACAAACATTAATCATAAAAATGAGAAATAATAAATAAACTGAAAAGATAAGCTGTGAGGTGCCTCCCATGAGCGCTAAGTTTAACGTCTTCAGCCAGACCCAACATTAGTAAACATGCCCAACTAAGTGCTCCACCATCTGATCAATAAATGGGAATGGAAAATGATCAGGCCTAGTAGCAGCATTCAATTTACGGTAGTCTAGACACTTTCTCCATCTTAACTGCACTCGAGTTGGAACCAACTCGTCGTCTTTATTTACTACCGTCAATTCAGCACATTTGGGCACGACTTTAATCAGGCTCACCCCCTTGCTATCAGAGATGGGATAAGTGATCCCTGCCTCTAACAGCTTAATATCTTTTGCCCTCACAACCTCTTGCATAGTAGGGTTGAGCCTTCTTTATGGCTCCCTCGATGGCTTGGCATTCTCCTCCAACTGTATCGTGTGTATTACCAACGAGGGGTTGATTCCCTTGACATCCTCAATAGTCCAGCCTATAGCTTCCTTATGCTCTCTTAAGATGTCCAATAATTTCTTGTCTGGAGTATCACCCAAATCTAAAGCTATAATTACAGGTAAAGAATCTGCTGGACCTAGGAACTTATACTTAAGATTGTCCGATAAAGGCTTAAGTTCCTTCTTGGGGGGTTTAAGTGTTGTGGTTTCCTCCGTCTCACTGATCTTTAGAGAAGCAGACTCCAAAGTAGCATTTGCTTGCTCAAACAACTTATCTAAGCCCAAATCCTCTTCAAATTGAGCAAAGCATGCCTCCAGGGGGTCCTCAATACGTGATTCATCCATAGTCTCCTCCGTCTCACTGCTCTTCTGAGGAGCAGACTCCAAGATAGTATTTGCTTGCTCAAGTAACTTATCTAAGTCTAAATCCTCTCCAAACTGAGCAAAGTATACCTCCAAAATGTCCTCAGACTTCCCTTCTTTCTTGGGCGCTTGTAGTCTCTCAGGGTAAGGCGTTTTAGGTAAAAAAGACCTAGAGAGATCCTTAATAATAGGTGTGGCGGTAGATGGCTCAGCATCTCTCTTTTCCTTGTTGCCACTTTCTTGCCCTTTTTGCATAACAAGATTCTCTTCCACTTGATTGTCCACTTGTCTCCCAGACAAGTATGGGACAATTGATTGCACTTGTTCCTGCCAATGCATAAGAGTTGATAAATTTCCCACTGCAAACTGTTCCTTTGGGTTAGGATCAGGTTGACTGGGTAACTCTCTTTCCTCTCCTTCACCTACGTAACTTGCGATTTGATCAATTTGACTCTCTAGCTTGGCAATCGCTTGGGTGTTTTCTATGGTTGCACTCATCACTTCACTCATAGATTGGCTAGTCGTTTTCATGAAATCATTGAGAGCGTCCTCCAATGACTGTGAAACCGACACTGGCGCTTGAATGGGAGCTTGGTAAGCGGGTGATGGTGCTGGATAGGCATAACTTGGGATTGGTGGAGGAAATTCGGGAGGGTATTGATTGTGAGCATGATAAGGGGCTCCTCCCTGGTTCATCAGTTGGTTCTGCTCCCATGAAAAATTAGAGTGGTTCCACCACCCTGGATTGTATGTTTCGGAGTAAGATCCATTTGATTCCCAACAACAGTCATTGAAAGCATTCATTTGTTCTATGGGGTACTCGGCACAAGCCGACATTGATGGATAATTCTGTGCTAGATGCATGGGACTAGCACAGATGGAACAGCTATCAACATTGAATGTGTTGGCAGCATTGAGGGATGGGCCGATCATTTTCATGTACTCCTTAATGGTGTCTTCTAAAGACTGTGAAACCGACGCTGGATTCATCCACAAATTTTTTTTTAATTTTTCTAACCCTTTTTTTTTATAACTAACTAGTAGAAAAATAAAATCAATTCAGACCAAAAATTTTCACAAACAAAATAATTCCCCGGCAACGGTGCCAAAAACTTGTTGTGAATTTTAAATTACTCGCAAGCACACGAGTCATTTGCAGTATAGTGTTGTGCAAGTGCGAGGTCGAATCCACAAGGAATTGCGTTGTGAAAGTATATTTTCAATCTAAACTAACTCTATCTTAACCTAGTTCCAAATTTCAGATGATAATTTGCAAAAGAAATTAAAATTAAACTAAATTGATTTTTAAAAACTAATAATTAAAACACTAAGGGTTCCAAATCCACCCCACCGAAGTTAAGCATATATGTTCTAAAAATATAGCCTATCAAAACATTCCATGAATCCAACTATAAGACAAAAAACAAAGAATATCCCAACTAAACCAAAAGCATCCAATGTATCCGCTCTCAACAAATCACAAAGGAAATCCAATTTAATCGAAAAGCATTCAATGTATCCATCAGATGAAACACAAGGAATATCCAACAGACAATTTAAACTCAATCAATTATAAGATTAACTCAAATAATTGACAGAACATTTATACTAAAAATTGTCAGATTTGTACAAGCAAATCTGAACTACTACACCAAACAACGGCAGGGCTTCATCTTCAATCTTAGCTGAAGAGTCTAGCCACTCATAACTATGAAACTACAATTCATAATAAAAGTGCTAAGCATTTAAACTAAAACAACTAAATGTAAAGAAATAAATAAATAATTTTACATGGGAGAAATTCCACTCGCTGACGGGCGATGCTTCCCCTCGTGGTGACAAAGCCTTCGAGATCCACCAGAATGCTAGCGGACATGCACCGGTAAACACCAAAGTGGCTCAGGAATTGTACACTGAATGATGAAGTGGAGTGGGTCTTATATAGGCAAATACCACAAGTGCAATGTGTTTCAAATCCGATGTGGGGTGTGGGATATAGAAATGTGTTTCCAACCGATGTGGGATGTGAGATTTAAGTCTTCACATGCCCTTCAAAACTTCTGTTCACGCTGAAATCCCGCACAGCCCGCACAGCCTGACCTTTGTCTACTAAAACGGCCATAACTTTTTGTAGAAAAATCATTTTTACGAGCCATAAAATTCTCCAGAAAATAGACTTCTGGATCTTTCTAAGCATATATGGCTCATATCCTGGTTCTTCTTGAATCAATACAGTTTAATTTTCAAAGATGATTGATCTGTACGGGCAATTCTGGCAATTTTAGTGAAATTCCTTTCCCAGTGCTTGTAAACCTGAAAAACAACGAAAACAACTCAAAGTAACAAAATCCTAAGCTAACAAATGTAAATTAAGTGGCCAAAATGTGCAATATTTTTCTCTCATCAGCTATTTTTAGAACATGAAGATATATGCTTAACTTTAGTGGGGTGGATTCAGAAACCTTAGTCTTTTTATCATTTGTTTTAAACCAATTTAGTTTAAGTTTATATTTCTTTGCACAATATAATACAAAATTCGGAACTAGGTTAAAATAGGGTTAGTTTAGATAAAATTATAATTTCACAACGTAATTCCCTGTGGATTCGACCTTGCACTTGCACACACTATATTGCAAATGATTCGTGCGCTTGTGAGTAATTTAAAACTCACAACAAGTTTTTGGTGCCGTTGCCGGGGAATTGTTTTGTTTGTGAAATTTTTGTCTCAATTGATTTTATTTTTCTACTAGTTTAGTTAGCATTTTTGTTTTATTTAATTTTAATTTTGATTTTGATTTTAATTTTAATTTTTGATTTTTAATTTTTAATTTTTAATTTTTAATTTTTAATTTTTAATTTTTAATTTTAATTTAATTATTATTATTATTTTTTTGTTTCTACTAGTTTGTTTATTTTATTGTTTTTTTGTGGTGTATGCTTGGTCGAAGATCTCTGAATTTAGAATTGACACCTTTAGATCCCAACTTAGAAAGAACTCTTAGGAGACAGAAAAGAGCACTAGTTGAAATATAGACGGTTGAGATGGGAGAAAATTTTAGGAATACAAATCATCCGAAGCATGTAGAGCAACCTAGAGCTTGGAAAGTGGACTCTACTACATCTCTTAGGGATTTGTTCGCACCGGTTGCGACTAATTCATCTTCTTGCATAGTGTTGCCACCTACCAATGCCACCCATTTTGACTTAAAGCCATATGCCATCCAACTCCTATCCTCATGTTATGGCTTAGATCTTGAAAATCCTTATAGTCATGTAAAGAAGTTCAAAGACATTTGTGCCACATTCAAGTTTCAGAACTTCTCTGAGGAGTCAGTCCATCTTCAACTTTTCCCTTTTTCTCTTCATGATAGAGTTAGGGCATGGTTAGATTCCAACACACCCGGGTCTATTACATCTTGGGAAAATTTGCTTAGCAAATTTTATCATAAGTTTTTCCCAATGTCTAGAGTGAATGAGTGCCGAAAGGAGATTAGTTCTTTCACTCAGGATGAGGATGAAAAGTTTTCTGAGAGCTGGGAGTGCTTCAAGGAGTTACTGATCAGATGCCCTCCACATGGATATGAAAAATGGAGACTCGTTCAGTTCTTTAACCAAGGGTTGACTTAACCCAACCGTAGCATGATCGAGTCTATGAATGGGGGGGCATTCTTGAGTCTGATGGGGGAGGAAGCATACAAGGCATTGGACAAGTTGTCCGACAACTTACAGCAGTGGAATTTCTTAAGCTGTCGAGATAAGTCCATTCATGTTCCTAAGAAAGGAGGCATCTATGAGGTCAGGGAAGACGCTGACTTGAGGATAAAGTTAGATGCTCTCAGTAAGAAGATTGACACTCTCACTGTGGGCCAAGCCATCAATGATGCCAACACATTCCATGCTGATAGTTGTTCCATCTGTGCTAGTCCCATGCATCTAGCACAAAATTGTCCATCAGTGTCGGTTTTTGCCGAGTATCCTATGGAACAAGTGAATGCTTTCAATGACTATTGGAGGCAGTCAAATGGATCTTAATCCGAGACGTACAATTCAGGGTGGCGGAACCACCCTAATTTTTCATGGAAGCAGAGCCAACCAATGAATTAGGGAGGAGCCCCGTATCATGCTCAAAATCAATACCCTCTCGGATTTACCCCACAAATTCCTAGTCATGGTCGCTCTGCCCATCCAGCACCATCACCTGCTTACCAAGCTCCCACTCAAACGCCAGCGCCAGTTTCACAGTCACTAGAGGAAACCCTTAAGGAGTTCATGAAGATGACTGGCCAATCCATGAGCGAAGTAAGGAGTGCAACAATGGTAAATACCCAAGCAATTGTAAAGCTAGAGAGTCAAATAGGTCAAATTGCAAGTCACTTGGGTGAGAGAGAGAAGAGAAAGTTTCCCAGTCAGCCCGTGCCCAACCCGAAAGGACAGTTTATGGTTGGAAATTCATCCACTCCTACGCACGGGGAGGAACAAGTGTAGTCGATTATCACATTGAGGTCTGGGAGACAAGTGGACAATCGAGTGGAAGAGAACCCTGCTATGCAGCAAAAGCAAGGAAGTGGCGACAAAGAGAAGAGAGATGCTGAGCCATCTACAGCCACACCTACTGTGAAGGACCCTCCTAGGTCATTTGTACCTAAAGCACCTTACCCTGAGAGATTACAAGTGCCCAAGAAAGGAGGGAAATTCGAGGAAATTTTGGAGGTGTTCAAGCAAGTCCAAATCAATATCCCACTTTTAGACGCCATCTAGCAAGTGCCATCATATGCCAAGTTCTTAAAGGACTTGATCACTATCAAGAGGAGGATGAATGTCCCGAAGAAGGTGTTTTTGACCGAGCAGGTTAGCTCAATCCTTCAGTGCAAGATACCGATCAAGTATAAGGACCCAGGGTGTCCTACCATCTCTTGCATGATAGGAGTCAGCCAGATTGAGAGGGCACTATTGGATCTAGGAGCGAGTGTGAATCTTCTGTTCTACTCAGTCTATTTGCAGTTGGGGTTAGGAGAATTAAAGGCCACATCCACAATGCTTCAATTGGCTGACAGGTCAGTGAAAATACCATAGGGAGTAGTTAAGGATGTTTTGATAAAGGTGGATAAGTTTTATTTCCCCATGGATTTTATTATGCTAGACACAGAGCTGGTTTAGAATGTAGGGATTCAGATACCAGTAATTCTAGAGCGATCATTCTTAGCCACAGTTAATGCCCTGATAAATTGTAGGACAGGGGTGATGAAGATTTCCTTCGGAAATATGACAGTGGAGTTGAATATCTTTGATATCACGAAGCAACCATTAGAATTTGATGAAGTGAGAAATGTATGCTTGATAGAGGAGATTATTGAGGAGATTGTGGATGAATCAAGCAATGAGGACCCCTTGGAGGCATGCTTTGCTCAATTTGGAGAGGATTTGGATTTAGATAAGTTACTCGATCAAGCTAGTGCCATTTTGGAGTCTCCTCCTCGGGAGAGCAGTAAGACAGAGGAGACTGTGGGTGAATCAAGCATTGATGACTCCCTGGAGGCATGCTTTGCTGAGTTTGGAGAAGATTTGGATTTGGATAAGTTACTTGAGCAAGCAAATGCTACTTTGGAGTTTGCTCATCAGAAGAGCAGTGAGACGGAGGAGACCACAACACCTGAACCTCCCAAGAAGGAACTTAGGCCTTTACTAGACAATCTTAAGTATAAGTTCCTAGGTCCAGCAGATTCTTTGCCTATGATTATAGCTTCAGATTTGGTTGATGCTCCAGAAGAGAAATTATTGGACGTTTTAAGAGAGCATAAGGAAGCTATCGGCTGGACTATTGAGGATATCAGGGGAATCAGCCCCTCGTTGGTAATGCACAAGATACATTTGGAGGAGAATGCCAAGCCATCGAGGGATCCACAGAGAAGGCTCAACCCAGCTATGCAAGAGGTTGTGAGGACTGAAGTGATAAAGTTGTCGGATGTAGGAATCATTTATCCAAACTTTGATAGCGAGTGGGTGAGCCTGATTCATGTCGTGCCAAAGGATGCTGGATTGACGGTAGTGATGAATAAAGACGACGAGTTGGTTCCAACTCGTGTGCAGTCAGGATGGAGAGTGAGTATAGACTACCGTAAGTTGAATGCTGCCACAAGGAAGGATCATTTTCCACTCCCATTTATTGATCAGATGGTGGAGCACTTAGCTGGGCACAATTACTAATGCTGGGTCTAGCTGAAGACGTAAAACTTAGCGCTCATGGGAGGCACCTCACAGCATATCCTTTCTGTTTGTTTATTATTTTACATATTTCTTGTTACTGTTTTTCTCTAGTGTTTTTTTTTTGTTTTCCAGTCTTTATTTTTCAGGGATAAAGCGTACTTCATATCAAGTTGGGGGTATACTATGAGCCATACCAGTCCAGATAGTTCTCAATATCCCAGGTCAGCTCTTTCTATATTATTCACACATTGGGGTCAATGTGTAATTTAAGTTTGGGGGTATAAGAGACACATTACACACACTTTGTCCTAATTTGTTGTTGTTTTTCTTCATTTTTTTTAAAAAAAAGGAAAAAAAAGAAGGTAAATGCATGCTCATATTATTTTGAAAATTTGGTTGATCTAAACAATTTCTATGATGTGATGTCATTGGTGAGCTTAAAATTTTGAACACATGATCTGGTGATAAAGTTTTAAAATTTAGTTACTTACTTTAGGCATTTGAGAATTCAAATGTTTGATCTAATCTAACACGAGCACATTAGCTCAAATTGTGGGAGGTATGATATGTGATTTTAATGTGTACGTTTCCTTGTCTTAACTGAACTGGATGATTTGTCAGATAAACACTTTGGCATAAAAAAGTACAAAAAAAAAATGATTATCATAAATAAACTTTCCACTGAGTAACTGGACCTCTTGCTTCAGTAAGCAGTGAGTGTTCACGTCAAAAGGTGGGAATTTTGCTTGGTAGTACTAAGGCCAGTTTAATTTCGTAGCCTTTTTGACTCGAGTTAGTAAGTCTTTAGGGGTGTCTTTACACCTAATGCCCTAAAACCATATGGTTTGGGAGTCATTGATTCAACACTCGCTACATGGGTCAATGAGAAAGCTTAAGGGAACTAAACATAGAGGAGCCTTATTAAAAAAAAAAAAGAAAAAAAAGAGAAGAAAATAAAAACTATGCTATTTTTGTTCATTCTGATGGGAAATTTAGTGAATCTTGAGACATGGAGACCTTACACATTGGAGTTATTTGGAAGCTTCATTTTTATATGCTAATTCACTTTACACAGTGTCAGACTTGTGATGCCTTAACCTGCCTTTTGTAAGTAATTAGATTTTAACATTTCTATTCATTGCGAAGATGGGTTTATCTTTTTAAGCTTGCTCATGAATGAATATCATGGTGATGTGTGTTCCTTAAATTTTTTGATACCATGAGTGATGAAATTATCTTTATGTTCTTTATTTTTCATTTAGTCTTTTATTTTGTTTTGCTAAGGGACTAGCAAAACGTAAGTTTGGGGGTATTTGATGAGTGCCAAATATTGCGTATTTTGGCCCCTTAATTTACATTTGTTAGCTTAGGAATTTGTTACTTTGAGTTGTTTTTCGTTGTTTTATAGGTTTACAAGCTTGTAAAGGAGTTTCACTAAATTGCCAGAATTGCGTACAGATCAGCCATTTTTGAAGATTAAACTGTATTGATTCAGGAAGAACCAGGAGATGAGCCATATATTTTTGGAAAGATCCGGATGTCTAGTTTCTGGGGAATTTTACGGATCAATAAAATGATTTTTCTAGAGAAAGTTATGGCAGTTTTAGTAGACAAAGGTCAGGCTGTACATGATTTCAGCGTGACAGATCAGCCATTTTTGAGGATTAAACTGTATTTATTCAGAAATAACCAGAAGATGAGCCATATATGCTTGTAAAGATCCCGATGTCTATTTTCTGGGGAATTTTACGGATCAATAAAATGATTTTTCTAGAGAAAGTTATGACAGTTTTAGTAGACATAGGTCAAAGAGAAAAAGCTGGAATTTGCAGTATCCCACATCGGATTGGAAGCATATTGCACTTGTGATGTTTCCCTATATAAGCCCCTCTTCACTTCATCTTTGGTAAGCAATCCAAGTGCCATTTTGGTGCAATTTGGAGGACTTTTACTAGCATTCTGGTGGATCTCCGAAGGCTTTGCTATCACGAGGGGAAGCGCCGCCCAACAACGAGTGGAATTTCTCTCATGTATAGTCAGTTTTAATTTACTGCTTTTTTTAGTTTAATGTTTAGTACTTTTATTATGAACTCTAGTTTCATGATTATGAGTAGCTAAAATCTTCAACTAAGGTTGAAGATGAAGCTTCGCCGTTGTTTGGCATAATAGTTTCAGATTTGTTTATACAATTCTGATGTTTTTTTAGTATAAATGTTCTGTCAATTATTTGAGTAAAATCTTATGATTGATTGCGTTTAAATTGTTCTGTTGGATATTCCGTGTGTTTTATCTGATGGATACATCAAATTGTTTTTGATTAAATTGGATTTCCTTTGTGATTTGTTAAAAGTGGATACATTGGATGCTTTTGGTTTAATTGAGATATTTGTTGTTTTTTGTTTTAAGTTGGATTCATGGAATGTTTTGATAGGCTATTTTTAGAACATGAAGATATATGCTTAACTTTGGTGGGGTGGATTTAGAAACCTTAGTCTTTTTATCATTTGCTTTAATCCAATTTAGTTTAAGTTTATATTTCTTTGCACAATATAATACAAAATTCGGAACTAAGTTAAAATAGGGTTAGTTTAGATAAAATTATATTTTCACAACGCAATTCCCTGTGGATTCGACGTCGCACTTGCACATACTATATTGCAAACGATTCGTGCGCTTGCGAGTAATTTAAAACTCACAACACTTATCTCCAAACAAGTCATAATCCTATCAGGATAAGTCAAAATTTTAAATAAAGATCAATCTTATCAACAATTACATTTTTATCGGGATTCCATCTCCCACACTATTTAAGGGGGCTCTCACCATCAAAAGGTACACAGAAAAACACTATATTTTCTAAAGCTTTTAGATTTTAAGTCTTTTACTAACTTAGGCATCGGAGAGTTCCTCATAAGTACAACCTCTCTGGTCCTCCAGGGACTCCTTGGGGTTTTCTCTAGTCTTTGTGTGCGTAGGTTCCGCTTCTTGGCTATTTGTTTTCCACATAGATTTTTGACATCAACAGAGACAAAAGTCAAGTTTGATATGGTTGAAATAGGGAGATCACAACACAAGGTTCTTTCATGTAATAGCTTCAAATAGACTGCGTATAATACAATTCATCAATTGATGCATGAGGGAAAGATTATATCCAGTTCGAAGGAATTTAAGGAGATGATTTTGTGTTACTTCAGAGACAAGTTTGGGAAAGTTAACGAAGCAAGGCATTCGGAAGAACATCTAGATTTTCGTAAGGTCAGCGGAACAAAGGCAATAGCATTAGAGGATGGTTTTATTGAAGAGGAGACTTGGCTAGTTGTTCAGGAATGTGGGGTGGAAAGGCACCGGGCCAGATGAATTTAGTTTTGGATTTATTAGAGAAAAACAGAAATCGATTAGAAAGGAGATCATGGATTTTATGAATGAATTTCATGCGAATGGGAGAATGCATGGGGTTTGAATGCATCCTTTATTTTACTGATTCCAAAGAAGGAAAATCCTCAAAGTACAGATCAATAAGTACGGTGAATTCGGCTTATAAAATACTAGCAAAAGTGCTAGCTAATAGATTGAGGTGGGTGATGCTTGGCTTAATCAGTGGGGTACAGTCAGCCTTTGTAAATAATGGACAGTGTCATAATAGCAAATGAGTTTGTTGATCTATTGAAGAAAAGAAATGAGAGTAGGGTTATTTTTAAGATAGATTTCAAGAAAGCCTACGACAATGTAGACTGGGAGTATTTGATGGGGATGTTAGTTAACTTGGCAGAAAATGGAGAGAGTGGATATTGGAATGCCTAAAATCTGCACAAGTTTCAGTCTTAGTAAATGGTTCACCAACAAACTAGTTTTCAATGAAAAAGGGTTGAGGCATGATCTACTGTCACCCTTTCTGGTTAATTTGTCAGCAGAAAGCTTGAATATTATGCTGAATAAAGCAAGAGATATGCAGATAATTGAAGGTGTTATAATGGGAGTGAAAGGGTTGGTGTTATCATATTTGCAGTTTGCATATTACGCTATACTATTCTGTAAGAGCGATTTGGAAGAAATAAAATCAATGAAGAGAATCTTGAGGTGCCTCGAAATAATCAGGCCTTAAGATTAATTTTCACAAAAGCTCGTTAGTGCCAATTAAGGAAAAACACTACGAAGGATTCATCAGTGGGTGATTGACATCAAGTGCAAATGTGAAGATTTGT
Source organism: Bretschneidera sinensis (assembly GCA_023935145.1). Taxonomy (NCBI): domain Eukaryota; kingdom Viridiplantae; phylum Streptophyta; class Magnoliopsida; order Brassicales; family Akaniaceae; genus Bretschneidera; species Bretschneidera sinensis. Next base: position 43,803,394 of record CM043701.1, read on the forward strand.
TTGTCTAAGTATCTTGGGTTCTAATTGGGAGCAAACTCAGGTGCAAAAGAAACCTGAAAGCTATTTATTGAATATCATCATGATAAATTTAGATTTGAATTATTTTCATTTGATAATGTGATATTCGATCTGACCATAAACTTAACTCAATTTTAATTCTTAAATGAAATGGAGAAGATCTGAATCCCCTAAAAAAGAATAGAGCTTTTTTCGATATAAATGTGTCAAAGAACTTGCATCCCTATTGTAATTGAGTAATTTTCTGTGCTCTCTAATTTGGAATTATCAATTTGATGAAAAGTAATATGTATTATTGAACCAAACTAACCACGATTACGACTGTTCTTGTTAACAAGAGAAAATATGACTTGGTGTCCTACCAACCAAAGATGAGAATCTTGATTTGACAGTCAATGCATTGTCAAACGGTGTGCTACCCCATTGGCAGATTAATTAACGTGATTAAAACTTGCATGGAAGAGACTAACTCTTTGATGTCCTCAAAAACAAAGCCAACTGCAGAGAGATCCTCCACTCTTGACTTGCATCCATTCAATATTTGAACAATGTCACTCTCCATTACCAAGTTCCTCTCTCCAACTCTACCTGCCAGTTGTAATCCCACAGACATAGCTAATACTTCACTCATTAATGGGTTGTTTACATTGTTAAAGAATTTTGCACAAGGAGCAATCACCTTTCCTTGTTAGTCTCGCATCACCACTCCCATTACCTGCCAGCTCTCACTCGACAATAATTTTGCATTAGCCCCTTTAAGTGGTTTTCTATTTTCGACACCCTTTTACTGTTTTATTGACATCCCTTCACATTGTTAAAGATTTTGAAATATATATTTGTATATAAAATTAATTAAAAAATTTGGATGAAATTCAAAGTCTTAACAATTTCATGAATTCATTCAAACATTAAAAACTTACGATTTTGAAATATCATCTTTTTAAAAATATATTTCAAATTTACTTTGAATAAATTAATGATTTTGAATGTTATGAAAAATGCAGTGCAATCAAGCCTTTATAACTAATTTGAAATACAATCATGCATTTTAAATTCAAGAATCCAAATGCAACAATTTTTTTGAGTTAGCATCGTAAAAGTCTCTTAAAGAAGAACTCATGATTAAGCTTTCTTGTTTTTGGCATTATTTTCGACACCAATAGTTTGATGGACAGTTAGTTATACATGAATATTTGTCGAATCAAAAAAAATTTAATAAAATAGTCTTTAAAGGATTTAAGGGATAAATGTATCCTTACAAATCTCCTTTTGAAAAAAAAAAAAAAAAAACACACATCGCCTTTTACCCTCTACTCTCCTTCGTCCAGAAATAATAAGTTAACAAACATAAGTACACTGATAAATGCACCAGTGACATGTAACAATGGAGATTTACCACTTCAAAAAAATAGTATTCCAATATGTGCTAACCACGTTGAGTTGATACTATAATCATAAACACTGTACAATTCCTATTAATAATTGCTTTTTAAACACATTTTGCATTGTGTTGATCGCGCCTCTCTTGAAAAGAAGTCTCTCTTAAAAAAGAAAGGAAAAAAAAAAAACTTTGGTTACACCATTTCATTTTAATTGGGTAATTGAATTAAAAGAATACAAAAAATATTGTATGTTTTGGTTTTGTTTAAATTTAATATCATTTTTTAGAATGAAACAAATTTTACATCAACTAGTGATTGAGTAAAGCTCTCGCACTTTTAACAGAAAATTTTGGATATAATAGATTTAACATGTCATTTTTAGATTCATCTAATCTTAAAATAATACGTTATCAAAATTAATTAAAATTTTTTTTGTTTATTTATCTAGTTTAGATAATTTTAATTAATAATTTCCTTTCGAATGATCACCACGAATTTAAATGGATTCAAATTTTAAATCAATTCCCAAAAACTTCTCTCACTGTAACAGAGATAAAAAGGTAACAAGATTACTCTAATACTAATTTGTTTTGAAACTTGATTTAAAATTTGAATCCACCCAGACCACACGTCGGTCATTCAAAAAGAAATCGTTAAATAGACCTAACTAAAACCGGTAATTAAGTAAAAAGAAATCAGACTAATTTTGATGATGTGTCATTTTAGTATTGGAATGACTTGTCAGACCATTCCTACCAAGAATTTCTCCACTTTGAGGGATCTCTCGCAGCCACCTATTAGAAAAACCATTCAATGAACTCTGTAGCTAACAGATGCCAGTTACTAAGCTGTCACACCTGCCTTGAGACTCGGCAATCCTTGAACAGATGCAAGTTATGTTCCTTTTCCACGCCATATAGCAAGCACTCAGTGTTTATGATCAATATCGTCTCTCCTTCGCAAATTCCATCTGGTGGGTAGAATATCTCTGCAAACCATGGAGTCTGCTCTCCTGTTTTTGGCTGCTTGAATCAATCTGATTTGCAAGTGAAACTTTTCTTCGTATTTTTCCTTTCTTTTTATTCAAGAATAAGAGGATAGAGGAAGGGAGGATTGAGAAATTAAGGAGAGGAGAGAGAAAATTATATTTAAAATTCAAATTTAATTTATACTGAGTTTTTATCATTAAATATTTAATTTTGTGTGGGCACACTCTCTCCGAGGTTGAGCATCAGAGCGCACACACTCAGAGAGGCCGAGCATCAGTGCGCACACACTTAAAGAGGTCGAGCATTAGTGTGCATGCTCCCTTCGAGCCCTGGTGTCAGTGCGTACACCCTCGGAGTACCCTAACATCAGTCCGCACACTAACTCCGAGGTCGAGCATTAGTGCGCACACACTTGGAGAGGCCGAGCATTAGAGTGCACACACTTGGAGAGGCCGTGCATTAGAGCGCATGCTCCCTTCGAGCCCTGGTGTCAGTGTGCACACCCTTGGAGAGGCCGTGCATCAGTGCACATGCTCCCTCTGAGCCCTAGCGTCAGTGCACATGCTCCCTTCGAGGCCGAGCATCAATGCACACACACTCGAAAAGGCCGAGCATCAGTGCGCACGCTCCGTCCAACACCGAGCATCAGTGCACACACTCTCAGAGAGGCCGAACATCAGTGCGCACATACTCAGAGTGGTTGAGCATCAGGGCGCACACTCACTTAGAGCCCTGGCGTTAGTGTGCACACCCTTGGAGTGCCTTAGCATCAGTGTGCACGTCCCCTCTAAGGTCGAGCATCAGTGCACACACATTTTAAGAGGCCGAGCATCAATGCTCACGCTCTTTCCGAGCCTTGGCGTTAGTGCACACACCCTTGGAGAGCCCCAGCATCAGTGCACACGCTCCCTCCGAGCCTCAGTATCAGTGCGCACGCTCCCACCGAGCCTCAGTATCAGTGCGCACATCCTCGAAGAGCCCCAGCATCAGTACGCATGCTCTCTCCGAGCCCTAGCTTAAGTGCGCAAACCTTGGAGAGCCTGAACTTCAGTGCGCACGCTCCCTCCGAGCCTTGACATCAGTGCGCACACTCCCTCTAACGCCGATCATCAGTGCGCACACACTTGGAGAGGCCGAGCATTAGTGCACACTCTCTCTCTAAGCCTTGGAATTAGTGCGCACAAACTCAGAGAGGCTGAGCATTAGTGCACACGCTCCCTCCAAGCCCTAGCTTTAGTGGGCATGCTCCTTCCAAGGCCGAGCATCAGTGTGCACTCCCTCAAATTGCTATAGTATCAGTGCGCACATCACCTCTGAGGTCGACCATTAGTGCACATGTCACCTCCAAGGCCGAGCATCAATGTGCACAGCCTCGGAGAGGCTGAGCATCAGTACGCACACACTCAGAGAGGCTGAGCATCATTACACAAACATTCAGAAAGGTTGAGAATCAGTGTACACACTCCATCTGAGCTCTAGAATCAGTGCGTACACACTGGGAGAAGCCGAGCATAGTCCGCATGCTCCCTCCGAGCCCTGGTGTTTGTACACACGCTCCCTCTGAGGCCGAACATTAGTGTACACTCCCTCGAATTGCCATAGTATCAGTGCACACATTGCCTCCAAGGCCGAGCATCAGTGCGCACACCCTCTGAGAGCCCCAACATCAGTGTGCACACTCCCTTCAAGCCCTGACATTAGTGCGCACCCTCCCTCTAAGGCCAAGCATCAGTGCGCACACACTTAGAGAGGTCAACCGTTAGTGCGCATGCTTTTTCCGAGCCTTGGAGTTAGTGCACACAGCCTTTGAGTGCCCTAGCATCAGTGCACACACACTCAAAGAGGCCGAACATCAGTGCACATCCTCCTTTCGAGCTTTGGCAGTAGTGAGTACGCTTTCTCCATGGCCGAGCATTAGTGCGCACACACTCAGAGAGGCCGAACATCAATGCAAACACACTCGAAGAGGCCGAGCATCAGTGCGCACGAGCCCTTTGAGCTTTGGAATCAGTGCGCACACACTTGGAGAGGCAGAGCATCAGAGCGCACGCTCCCTCCGAGCCTTGATGTTAGTGCATACGCTCCCTCTAAGGCCGAGTATCAGTGCGCACTCCCTCGGAGTGCCCTAGCATCAGTGTGCACGTCACCTCCAAGGCCAAGCATCTGTGCACATGTCACCTTTGAGTCCAAGCATTCGTGCACACACCCTCGAAGGGCCCCAACATCAATGCACATGCTCATTTCGAGCCTTGATGTTAGTGTGCATGCTCCCTCCAAGGTCGAGCATTTTGACTAAGCCTCATATGCTCGGTCCAACGTCTTCAAAAAATCTTCAAGGCTGAGCATTTTGACTTAGCTTCATATGCTTCGTCATACGTCTCTAGAAAATCTCTAAGGCTGAGCATTTTGACTTACCCTGATATGCTCAGTCCCACATCTCCATAAAATCTCCAAGGTCGAGCATTTTGACTTAGCCTCATATGCTCATTCCCAAATCTCTAAAAAATCTCCAAGGCCATGCATTTTGACTTAGCCTCATATGCTCAGTCCCACGTTTCCAGAAAATCTCTAAGGCCGAGAAGGACTTAGCCTCATATGCTCAGTCCCACGTCTCTAGAAAATATCCAAGGCCAAGAATATTTACTAAGCCTCATATGCTCGGTCCCACGTCTCCAAAAAATCTCTAAGGCTGAGCATTTGGACTTAGCCTCATATGCTCTGACCCACGTCTCGAGAAAACCTCCAAGGTCGAGGATTTTGACTGAGTCTCATATGCTCGGTACTACGTCTCTAAGGCCGAGCATTTTAATTGAGGCTCAAATGCTGAGTCCCACATCTTCAAGGTCGATCATTTTGATTAAGACTCAAATGCTCAGTCCCACATTGCCAAGGCTGAGCATTTTGACTGAGGCTCAAATGTTTTGTTCTACGTCGCCAAGGCCGAGCGTTTTGACTGCTATTCAAATCATCGGTCCCACGTTTCCAAGGCCGAGTATTTTAACTGCTGCTCATATACTCAGCCCCCACACCTTCAAGACGGAGCATTTTGACTGAGGTCCATATTATCAGCCCCAGGCCTTACAGGCTGAAGCATGTAACCAACAACGCGAAGCTCTATTTTAATTCCTCAAGCACATAAATGCACTTAAGGCACTGGGGGGCTCTGATGTAGTGAATAAATTCACGTTCCAGTAGCCTGGTGACATGTTAATAGTACTCCTTTCCAATGACCGAGAAACATGTGGTCACACCGATAATTCACCCTCCAATAGCTTGATGACACATAGACAACTCCCCTCTAATGACCGAATGACACATGGACGAGCAGTTGACGAAGCCATTATCACTCACAGACTCCCCCGTGCAGAAGTGTAAGTGTTATTTCAGGGATTGAGCCATCCCTGAACACGCGACAAGATCTTTTGTTGGAGGAAGGAAATCTTAGGGATCACGCCATCCTGAGAACATGGTCAACTTGCCTCTGAATCACTATAAAAGGCTCAAGGTATGTGAATCCAATCCCATCTTCAAATTCAAGCTCATTACTGAAACACTAATATCATAACTCTCTCCATTTTCTCAAAACCTTTTACTAACAAAGGCGTCGGAGAGTCCTTGGAGGCACCATCCCCCCTCTCCTCCGGTGACTCTTTAGTATTATCCCTCGTTATTCGTGCAGGAAGTTGGACGCGGAGCCTCCAGCTCAGCAGCAGATTTTCGGCATCAACAAATTTATAACAACGAATTATCATCGAGAGGCACGTATCCTTCAATGGCATCCCTCAATGATAAGGGCAAATATTATGACTGAGGGAATATTTCTTCGGTGATAACTAATTTTTCTCGTTGTTATTTATTTCTAATATCTTTAAAAATAAATAATTATTTTAATAAAAAATATCAATGAGGGATTTAAAAATCTTTTGGTGAAAATAAATACATTAAAATACAAGTTTTAAATGATTTATTTAATTAGAAAAGTTAGTTATCATCGAGGGACCATAAATCCCTCGGTGATAATGAGTTGATATGACTAATTATCATCGAGGGACCATAAATCCCTCGGTGATAATGAGTTGATATGACTAATTATCATCGAGGGATTTAATTTCCCTCGGTGATAATTAAATTATTTAATTAAATATAGTAAATATAACTAATAATTAATAAAAAATCAAAATATAATTAAATGTTTTTATTGATGAAATATTTGAAAATAATATAAAATAAAATTATGAATGATGAATTATTAATAATTAATAAGTAAATAATAGGTAATAAAAAATATAATATGATTAATTTATAAAATAATAAATAAACATAATATAATAATTAATATGATTAATTTTATATTTTATCCTCACCTCAAACATATTTAGTCAATCTGATTTCATTCCAATAGTATGAACATGTTAATTAACCAAGTATTGTAATCGATTTCAACTTCAAATTTGGTCTTTAATTAACGAGGCATTACATCATTTTCAAATCGATCATTTTTTAAACAATAATAAATATTTATCTTATTATTTTTTTACTATGTCAAAGTTCATATTTTCTTGATTCTCATCTACATTAATTAATTAGGGTTTAGTGTTAGGTTTTAGATTCATTAGGGTTTAAGGTTAAGGTTTAGATTCATTAGGGTTTAGGTGTGGGGTTTACATTAGGTGTTTAGGTTTAATATATGATAATTCAATAATAAAATTATGAGTTATTAATAATTAATAAGTAAATAATAGATAAATATAAAATAATATGATTAATTTAAAAAATAATAAAAATAATATAATAATTAATATGATTAATTTTTTATTTTATCTTCACGTCAGACACATTTAATTAGTTAATCTGATTTCATTCCGATGGTATGAACATGTTTATTAACCAAACAACATAATCAATTTTCAGCTTCAATTTTAAGGGTCTTTAATTAACGGGGCATTACACCACTTTCAAATAGATCATTTTCTAAACCATAATAAATATTTAGGGTTCACATTATGGTTTAGGTTTAGGGTTTAGATTAATTATGATTTAGAATTTAATGTTTAGGTTAATTAGGGTTTAAGGTTCACATTAAGGTTTACGTTTAGGGTTTAAGTTAACTAGGGAACCAAGTTAATTAGAGAACCAAGTTAATTAGGGTTTAGGGTTCAAATTAAGGTTCAGGTTAATTAGGGTTTAGGGTTTAGTAAATTAATACGAGTAATATATAATAAAAATAGAAATATAATTAAATAATTTTAATACTATAATGGGAAATAATAAAATAATTGTTTTAAAATAATATAATCTTATGATATATATATATATATGTAAACTGAGGTTCAAAACCAAGGAACCTCTTTGAAGTAATCTACTAAATGTTAGTCAAGCAACTTAACGGATGTTGCACAAACTTTACAAACAATCTCTTCCTCACGGAAGTTACAAACGAAGTGTTTAATCCTAAACACTCTAAGAGTTACATCAACTCTTTCTCTTTACAATAAATTGTATTGACTGTAAAGTAAATGGTAGAGAGATAGCAATGAATGCTTTTACAAATGAATAATATCTCTCTTTCAAGAACAAGCTTGAAAAATGACTCACAATGAATTTTTCAAAGCTTTTGAGAATTAATGAGCTATATAATGAATTGAATGTGCTATCTTCCTTATTTAAATGCTCATTGAAGTGGGTTTTATAGTCTTGAACTAATATGGTTGTTTGACACTGACTTGGTAGGTTTAAGGCGTTAAATGCTAAAGTTCTGCATCTCAAACGGTCATATTTTCGAATTACCAATCGACTGGGTCCTTGTACAAGTCGACTGTGTCCTTGTACAAGTCAACTGTGTCAAGTGAAAAATGTTCATTTTAGGCTTAAGGAAAGTACCAGTATGACCTAGTCGACTGGTAACTAACTGGGTGAAGTTACCAGTCGACTTGGTTGTCCTTCAACCCAGTTTTTATGTTTTAAAACAGTTTTTTTGATTTAGAAACTTTTTGTATTTTACTTTTGTCAAGGAATTTTGTGAATTGAGCCATAGATCAAGCGAAGTAATTGAATTTAGAGATTTACAAAGTGATTCAATTACCTTAGTGCCTATTCTAGGTATTCTGTCTTCTTTTGGTGTCTAAACGTGTTGAGTTCTTACATCTTGTTTCTGTACTGAATGCTTTTACCGTTTAAATACTTAGATAAAACTGTTAGTGTAATTTAAGTAGTGTTTCATCATTATTAAAATCAAGTATGGGTCAACAATCTCCCCATTTTTGATGATGACAAAACTAAGGAGAAAGAAAACAATTTTAAAAACTAAGTGTTGGTTTTTTTGAAAAATTTGGACATATTTTCCTCTGTTTTTCTGATAAAAACCAACATGTAAGCATTCAAATACAGTTGTAATATAGTAATATCAATCCCAACCAAGGTAATGCAAGATATTTTACACTTTTTAACATGTTCGGAGCAATGCTCCCCCTAAATTTATGCTATCTAAGTTTACAACAGATTTTCCTCTTTTTCTCTCTCGTTTTGACAACAGTAGAAAATAGGGTGTAAAATTGAAAAATAAGCAATTTAATCACTATAAACATGAAGATAAGGCATAAATAAACTTGTGTACAAAAACTAGGCATAAATTGAAGTTGAGAAGATTTCCTGGGAAAAATCAGAAGTTTGCATATAAGCTTAAATAGTTAAAGCATATAGATGAGCAACAAGCAACCATATAGCTTAAAAGGAAAGCACATACATGAGCTAAAGGCTAAATAAGTGAAAAGTAAGCAAGTATATATACACATCCATACACCATGAGCTTAAGGAAGCTGTCTGAAAATCAAGTACAATCTAGGCATATGAATGTATACAAAGAAAAAAAATTGTTCATGCTAAAACATCCATGGAGCTATATATAAATAACAAAAATGATAAAGACAAAAGACTTAGCGAGCTGGGGAGTTAGAGCTGTCTTGAAGGAGATCTTGAATCTATGCCAATAAGCCTTTCAAGTGCTCTCGGAGTAACTCAAAGTCATCCTTTAGGGTGCTGATGTCATGACACATGTGATCAATATCAATCTGCACCAAAAGGAAGCTCTGGTTGACAAAATAACTCAAGCTCTGGAAACCCAACTGCATGGATAGTTGGAGGCTCGTAATAGCCTGTAGTATATCATCGTGACCAGCTTGACTAGCATTAGAGCCACCATGTCTAGCATGTTGTGGACTAGGGCCCTGCTCGTCACTGTACATGGCAGTGGGAGGAGTTGCATCATCAGGTATCTCATCATCCTCCTCGCTGTTGTCATTATCACTGATCTGTATATTCTTCCCAGCCTTTGAATGGACCATGCCATCCCTGATCGTGCATCCCATCTTCTTCAGTAAATAGACATTGAAAATGTCTTTGGGGCTGATATCATGAGCTTTAGAGGCAAGCAGGGGGAGGTTGAAGTGCTAGAGGATCTGGGTGATGAACATCCCATATGAGAGGCACCCAGAGTCGTGTGCTTCACCATTGATCATATTAGCGAGTAAGAGTGGGTAAATATTGAAATGATGTCCAGTTTTGAGACACCAAATCAATACTATGCCAATTTTAGACATCTAACCCCGACTTTCGAGTCTAGGGTGGATGGTCCAACTCGCTATGAGGTTGAACAATTTTGAATCAAGGGGCATTTCACTACGTTGGTGAAATATAGTGGGTCGAAAGACATAGTTAGGGTCCCCCCTACAATTAGACTCCACTGGACCCCTTCTATGGGGATTTTCAACAGGTTGACCAAGAGGTCAGTATTTACTTCAAATTCTATGCCCATAACTCTAGTCTTAAATCTAAGAGCTAGTGGGCTAGGTTTGATCAAGTTGGTATAGAATTGATTAATGAGGCGTGGGGGTTAGGTGTATCGCCTCAAAAGCGGGGAAAATGTCAAAATTTGCATGACTGATGGAATCGAAATCGAAAAATCTACCCATCATGATTTTCTTGTGTCGAATGACAGAGGTATACCTTCTATTGGCGGCGGGGTTCCAAAAGAGTGACTCATCCTCGCTTGCTTGCTCGAGAAACCAGCTATCCCATTCCCTGTAGTGTCTGGTGCCGAGGACTTCTTTGAACGAGGCATTGTGAGCGCGTGAGGTCTGACAATCATTGTTTTTACTTGGATTCTCTCAGACATTTTGAAAAAAATTTGTTTGGAGAGAGGTTTTGGGAAATGATGAGGTTTCAACGGTGAAAAGTTGAAAAATAGGTGATTTGAGGGAATATTGAAGGTTCTATGGAATTGTTTTAAGAGATTTTGGATTTTTTAGAAAAAGAAAACTAGGGTTTTTCAAAAATGACGAAACCTGTGAAAAAATGAAGCGACTATATATAGAATCGCGATACCAGTCGACTGGGTTAGGGTACCAGTTGACTGGGTTCTTTATGATTTAGGGACATTTCGACATACCAGTCGACTGGGTCTGGATACCACTCAACTGGGTAAACTGGCAGTAAAACACCAGTCGACTGGATGTACCCTACTAGTGATAAATGCTTAAATAGTCATACTTAAGCCCCTTAATTTACACTTGTTAGGCACTTTGTTTATATGTTTTAGTAGATTCTACTTCATTTTAGTGTTTTCTATGTTTTTCATAGGTCTTTAGAGAAAAGAAGACATTTCGGAGCTCTAAGGAACAAAAAGTGAAGATCTGCAAACCAACAGAGGTGTGCTCGAGTGTACCTCTCTTGTGATCGAGCGCACAGGCACTTGTGCGCACACTTAGAAGGCTCGAGTGCACCCATGCACTCGAGCACAGACCCATGTGATCGAGCGCATAAGCACCAGAGGCGACAGATCCAGATTTGAAAAGAAGTCTCTGGACCTTAAATTGGAAATTAGGGTTTCGGGGCACCCTTAGAGCCCTATATATAGACTTGTAAAGCATAGAAAACATACTTTTGACTTTATCTTTTGATTTTCTTTGGAATTGTAAGCTTTGGAGGAGAATTGACGACTCTTCTCTTGGGTTTATTCTTTCCCCTTTATTTTTACTTTATGAATATGTTTAGCATCACAACCATGTGTAACTAAACCCTAGAAGGGCTTGGTTGAAGCCCTAATTATGTTTAACTGATAATTCAATATTGGCGCCTTTGCAATATTTATGCTGTGATTCTTGATTTGATTAATGCCTGTTTTTATTTAATTCCTCATCTGTGTGTCTGATCAACGTATGCATGTGGTATGGATTAGTTAGTTGAATCAATTTGGATAACCGAGTCCTGGTTTCAACAATAGTAGCAAAAGATATCCACGCCGGATTCTTGGGTTAATCAATATGAGAAACCAGGAGTGGACCAAGCCCTAGGTCTCATATGGTTGTCGATTTCCACAAACCTTATGCTCTCTTAAGGAACAACTCAGTATACACCATGTTGAATCCCTTAAGAGAGAAAAGAGTTAGAGTATACACCATACTTAACTCATTGTATAGGGAAATCAATAGCCTAAGGACAAGGACCAGACCAAGCCTTTAGGTTGACAACCAGTAGGTATTCATAACATGAGTAGAGCATTGGAATATTGTTTTGTTAGGGTAGCATGATTAGTGGTGGATACCAAGTCGCTATGCCTCTATCATTATTATTAATCTAAACTCAATATTTATTTCTATTTATTTTTACTTTGTAAAATTAATTCTAAATCGAAATTCACCAATTCTTGTGGAAAATGATCTCTCACTTGCACACCATGCTACTGTAGACCTTGTGAACTTGAAAGTAAAACAAGTTCGATTATTTGCTTAATAATTTAGGTAGATAAATGCACAACAAGTTTTTGGTGCCGTTGCCGAGGATTGCGCTAAGTTTCTTTCTAGAATTATTTTCATTTAGTTTCGTAATTTTTATTTATTTATTATATTTTTTTTTATCAAAAATCTCAAATTTTAAGTTTCTTTTTTTTCCCTGTATTTTTGTTTCATCCAAAACCTAATATATTTCCTTTTTGTTTTCTGTTTCAAGCACTCCAGCAGAACTCTTTGTACCACTTGCGATCGAGCGCACTCCTCTGTGCGATCGAGCGCACTTGAGGCAGAGAGTCACCTGGGCAGCAGTGTTGAATTGCTGCACTGAAGCAATTGTTTCTGATTCATGCACGGGCTTCGATCCAGACATCCAACGTTCTTTCCCCTTGATACCAAGCTTGAGCAGACCATCTGACAAAGGATTAGAGACAACTCTAAAGAGGTAGAAGAAGAAATCAAGGAAGAAGCACCAATGGCAGAACATATTGAAAATCAACAACCACCAGAGCAGAGACCGATGAAGCAATCTTTCATCCCACGGAACCTTGACCAGCCATCTTGCATTGCTTATCAACTAGAGGTAGAACGCAACTACTACATATCTCTGCAGATACTCAGTGTATTGATTCACTTTAGGGGTACACCTAATGAGGATCCATACTTACACATTCGAGAGTTCTTCGATCTCTGCAAATTCCAGCACATCCGAGGTTTAGACCAAGAAGGAATCAGGTTAATTCTTTTCCCTTTTTCCTTAAAAAATAATGCTAAACTGTAGTACAATTCATTGCCTGTAGTTTCTATCCACACTTGGAAGGAGTTGGCCAGCAAATTCCTAAGGAAATTTTTCCCAGCCCAAAAGACGAGGCAAATGAGGAAGGAGATTCAATCTTTCCAACAAAAGGTTGGAGACCTATTCTTTGAGGCATGGAGACATTTCAACAAGCTGCTACTAAAATGTCCATATCACAATCTACCTCAGGATGAACTAGTAAAAGCTTTCTATGAAGGTTTAAGTGATCCTAATAAAAGTATTGTGGATTCAGGTTGTAGAGGAGTGCTGATGGAGAAAAGCAGCGAAGAAGCCATGGAGCTATTAGAGACCTTAAGTGAACACACCCAGCAATTCTCCTCTTGAGGTAGACATGGAACCAAGAGCAAAGGTATATATGAGGTGAACCTAAATGGAGGATCCTCTACCCAAATAGCTGCTGTGGAGAGGAAACTAGATCTGTTAGTTAAACCCATGGCTGCTCAGAATGCATCACCTAATCCACCAGTGGCACCACTCTAGGTATATGTTATATGTTCTCAATTTGATCAAAATACTGAGACATATCCCTTGTATTCATCTACAGACCCTGAGCAAGCAAATTATGTGGGACCAAACAACTATCCGCCAAAGAACAATCCATATGCAAACACTTATAACCCTAGATGGTAGAATCACCCAAACTTTTCCTGGAGCAACAATCAGAACAGTCAAGGGAAACAAAGAAACTCCCAACCAGCAGCCCACTCTGTTCCTAAACCAAAGAAAAATGACCTAGAGAGTCTTGTGAGGCAATTGGCAACTCAACAACAACAGTTGGTATCCTAACACCAACAGCTGATGAATTCGCAAGAACAGTTCATGGCAGAAACAAGACAATTTTGGACTGAGATGAGACAGACCACTGTAAAACATGATCAAGCCATTCAAGGACTAGAGGTACAAATGGGGAAATTGGCCAAGGAACTGAGTAGCAGAAAGCAAGGTGAGCTTCCAGCCTAACCATTACCTAATCCAAGAGGACATCAGTAACTGAATGCTGTGACAACTCTAAGAAGTGGTAAGATCATAGGCATTAATAAACCTGCACAAGCATCTCCAAACAAAGCATCCACATCTAAGGTAAGTGAGATGAAGAAGGTGAATGCACCACCCTTCCTTCAAAGGTTAGTAAAGCCAAAGAAAGAGACTAAATTGATTGATATTTTTGAAATTTTGAGAAAAGTAGAGATTAACATTCCTTTATTAGATGCAATTAAACAAATTCTTGCATATACTAAAATTTTGAAAGAATGTTGCACTAATAAAAAGAAGTTTTAAGAGCATGAGACGGTAGCCTTAACTAAAGAGGTGAGTGTTGTGCTATTAAGAAAACTACCACTAAAACTAAAAGATCCGGGTAATTTCACTATTCCCTACAGGATAGGTGACTAGCTGTTTGAGCAGGCATTGCTAGATTTGAGAGCAGGTGTCAATCTACTACCATACACAGTATTCGGGGAGCTTCAACCGACCTCCATCACTTTGCAGTTGGCAGATAGAAGCATCAAAAGACCTAGAGGTATTCTTGAGAATGTCATGGTAAAGGTAGGTGAGTTTATATTACCTACTGACTTTATTATGTTAGATATGGAAGAATGCCCTATGCCATTACCTATGCCCATCATATTAGGAAAACCCTTCATGAGAACTGGTGATACAAAGATTTGCATGAAAAAGGGTATAGTAAGTATGAAGGTAAATGGTGAGAAAATAGAGTTTAAAATATTTGATGCATTAAAACTACCTCAAGATGACGTGGAATGCTTTAATGTATGTATGATGCAAAGTTTTGTTGAGCAAGCTTTTCAGGTCCAGCACATTGATCCATTGGAGACCACTATTACACATAGCTTCACAGAAATGGATATTGAGTAAGAACCTGAATATGTTACTGGTGACATCATCAAAGCTGTGCACCTCCTTAAGGCCTCTCCAAAACATCCAAGTAAGCATGCTCCTCCATTTGAATCTATCATACCTACTAATACCACTCTTCTCCCTTCTATTGCCCAGGCACCAACCTTGGAATTGAAACAGCTGCCAGAACATTTAACTTATGCCTATTTGGGAGAAAAGAAGACATTAACTGTGATTGTGGTTGCCAATTTAAGTATTGGAGAAGAGAAGAAACTATTGAGAGTTCTTAGGGAGCATAGATCTGTCATTGGATGGACCATTGCTCACATAAAAGGAATAAGTCTGGCTAAATGCATGCATCATATCTACCTTGAGGATGAAACAAAGCCAACTTGAGATGCTCAAAGAAGACTTAACCCACACATGAAAGAGGTAGTAAAGGCCGAGGTAGTAAAACTATTAGATGTTGGCATTATCTACCCCATCTTAGGTAGTAAATGGGTAAGTCCAGTCCAAGTTGTTCCTAAAAAGAGTGGGATCACAATGGTGAAGAATGAAGATGAAGAGCTTATACCTACAAGAAAAACAACTGGTTGGAGGGTATGTATTAATTACCGAAGACTAAACAAAGTGACCATAAAAGATCATTTCCCCTTGCTATTCATTGATAAGATGTTAGAGAGATTAGCTAGCTATAGCTATTATTGCTTATTGGATGGGTACAGTGGGTACGACCAGATTGCCATATCACCTAAGTATCAAGAAAAGACTACCTTCACCTGTCATTTTGACGCATTTGCTTATCGAAGGATGCCATTCGGTTTATGCAATGCACCAACCACCTTTCAAAGATGTGTGATGAGCTTATTTTCTGATATGGTGGAGAAATACATTGAGGTATTCATGGATGATTTCAATGTTTTTGGTTCTAATTTTGATGAATGCTTAACATATCTAGAGAGTGTCCTAAAGAGATGTGAAGAGAGTAACTTAGTGCTGAATTGGGAGAAATGTCACTTTATGGTCCAACAAGGCATTGTGTTGGGTCATTCCATCTCCAACAAAGGTATAGAGGTAGACAAGGCTAAAATAGACATCATTTCAAAGCTGCCTCCTCCTTTAACAGTCAAGGGAGTCAGAAGTTTCCTTGGACATGCTGGATTCTATAGATGATTCATCAAGGATTTCTCTAAGATCTCTAGACCTCTATGTGCATTATTAGCTAAAGATACCAAGTTTGAATGGGCTGATAATTGTATGATAGCTTTCAATGCATTGAAGGATGTGCTCATTTTTGCCCCAATAATGATGGCACCAGATTGGAGTCTTCCATTCGAGTTGATGTGTGATGCAAATGACTTCACCTTGGGAGTTGTCTTAGGTCAGAGAATCAATAAGGGACCTCATGCTATTTACTATGCTTCTAGAACCTTAAATGATGTTTAGCTTAACTATTCTACCACTGAAAAGGAATTGTTAGCTGTTATTTTTGATTTAGAGAAGTTTAGATCATATCTGATTGGCTCTAAGGTTATTGTATTTACTGATCATGCTGCTTTGAGATATTTGTTTTCTAAGAAAAATGCAAAGCCTAGGTTAATCAGATGGATACTCCTATTGCAAGAATTTGATTAGGAGATCAAAGACAATAAAGGCAGTGAGAATATGGTTGCAGATCATTTATCAAGGTTACCCTATGAGGATGAAAAAAATGAGTTGCCTTTGAATGAAAAATTCCCTGATGAACAATTGTTCACACTAGAGGTAACACTTCTATGGTATGTTGATATTGTCAATTATCTAACTGCTAAGGTTTTTCCTCTGGGTATGACCAGTCAAGAAAAGAAGCAGCTGATATCTATATCTCGACACTACCATTGGGATGACCTCTACTTCTTCAAATTCAATCCCAATCAAATCATCAGAAGGTGTGTCTCGGAAGAGGAACATTTGAGCTTATTACAACATTGCTAATAGTTTGCTTGTGGAGGACATTTTGGGGCCAAGAAAACAGCACTTAAGGTACTACAATCCGATTTTTATTGGCCTAATTTATTTAAAGACATTTTCTCGTTCTATAACTCATGTGATAGATGCCAGTGGACAGGTAACATCTCCTCCCGAAATCAGATGCCCCTACAAAATATTCATATAGTAGAACTTTTTGATGTTTGGGGCATTGATTTCATGGGTCTATTTCCTAATTCCTTTGGTTATTTATATATTCTTGTGGGTGTGGATTATGTGTCTAAATGGGTCGAGGTTGTCCCCTTAAAGACTAATAATCATAAAGTAGTGGTGAAGTTTCTATAGGATAACATTTTTACCTGGTTCAGGACACCAAGAGCGATCATCAGTGACGCTGGTAGCCACTTTCATCATCATTCTTTTGCCGCACTCATCAGAAAATATGGGATCACCCATAAGGTTGGCACCCTATATCACCCTCAGACTAGTGGCTAAGTGGAGATAAGTAACCGAGAAGTCAAAAACCTCTTGGAAAGGACCATGAATCCTAATCGGAAGGATTGGTCTTTGCGACTAAATGATGCTTTATGGGCATATAGGACAGCTTACAAGACACCAATTGGGATGTCCCCATACCACTTAGTCTTTAGGAAAGCATACCATCTGCTGATAAAGCTAGAACATCGAGCTTATTGGGCCATTAAACAATTCAACTTTGATATTAAACAAGCGGGTAAGAAAAGGAAGCTGCACTTAAATGAGCTAAAAGAATTAAGGTATGATGCATATGAGAATGCCAAGGTTTACAAAGAAAGGAAAAAAAGCCTATCATGACAAACGACTAGTGAGGAAAGAGTTTCATGTGGGAGAAAGGGTGCTACTCTACAACTCAAGATTAAGACTGTTCCCAGGTAAACTAAAGTCCCATTGGTCTTGTTCATATGTGGTCACTAAGGTCTTTCCTCATGGTGCTTTGGAGATTCATGATTCCAATAGCAATTAGACATTCACAGTCAATGGACACCGAGTCAAACCATACCTTGATCTCAACATGCCTCCTCGAGACGAAGATTTGGCACTTCAAGCTGTTCAATATGCAGCTGATCCAAGGACACCTGAACCACTTGAGCTTCCAGCTTCTGTCGCACATAATTTCATTGCCTGAAGCATTGTGATCTAGCACAAGGCTCTTGTGATCGAGTGCACATCACTCAATGTGATCGAGCGCACATACACTTGTGATCGAGCACATTTACTCCAGAACTTACACCACAATGCCTAAACAAGTAGACTGCACCACCCGATGACCAGTAGTGAGAGGATACCTCGTCTGGCTGAAGATGTAAAACTTAGTGCTCATGGGAGGCACCCCACAACATATCTTTTTCATTATAGTATTTTCTTTTCTTGTTAGTATTTATGTTTATTTAACTATTTATTATCCCTATTTCTTGTTTTTCGGCACAAAGTTTGTTTTTTTTTCAGGAACATAGTGTGTGCATCAAGTTCAAGTTTGGGGGCGTGCTATGAGCAATGCCAGCAGTCTAGTTCTCCATCTCATAGGTCAGATCTTTCCATGTCACTCACACATTGGGGACAATGTGTATATTAAGTTTGGGGGTAGGGGGAAACACATGCACACACTTGAAACACATGCACACACTATATCCCAGTTTTAAAAAAAAAGATAAATGCATGTTCATTTTGTTTTGAAAATTTTGGTTGGTTTAAAGCAAATATGATAAAACTTCATTAGTAAGCTTAAAATCTAGAACACATAGCCTAGTAATACGAATTTTAAAAGTTTAAGTTACTTATCTCAAAGCACTTAAGAATTCACAAGTTTGATCTAAAACAAACACAAGCACATTAGCACACAATTGTGTGGGGTATGACATTTAGTTTTTATATATATGTTTCCATAACCTAACTATAATTAGATAACTTGTTAGAATAACACTTTGGTAGAGAAAAATAAAGAAAAAGTGTTTATCATGCAAAAGAAAAAAAAATAAAATGCTCCTAATGATCATTAAATAAACTTTTCACTGAGTAACTGGACATCTTGCCTCAGTAAGCAGTGAGTGTTCACGTCAAAAAGTGGGAATTAAGCATTTAATGATCATAAAAATTTTCACTGAGTAACTAGACCTCTTGCCTCAGTAAGCAGTGAGTGTTCCCGTCAAAAGGTGGGAATTTCACTTGGCGACATTAAGACTTGTTAGTTCCGTAGCCTTTTTGACTCAAGTTAGTAAGTCCTTAGGGGTGTCTTGACACCTAATGCCCTAAAATCATCTGGTTTGTGAGTCATTGGCTAAACACTCGCTACAAGGGTCAATTAGAAAGCTTAATGGAACTCAACATAGCAAAAATCTCATGATGAAAGAAAAAGAAAAGAAGTAAAAAACTATGCCATTTTTGTTCTGTCTGATAAGGAATTCGATGAAGGTTTAGACACCGAAACACTATACATTAGAATTATTTGGAAGCTCCATCTTCTATGTGCTAATTCATCACACACCAAATGAAACTTGCAATGCCTTAAACCAACCTTGGGTAAGTACCAATGAACTTTTAAAATCCTTATTCATTGCAAAAACGTGTTTTTATTATAAGGTTACTCATGAAAAGTCATTATGGTTTTATGTGCAACCCAAATTTTTGGATATCATGAAGATTGAATTTATCTTTGATTTTGTTTTTATATAGTCTTTCGTTTTGTACTGCTAAGGGACTAGCAATATGTAAGTTTGGGGGTGTGATAAGTGCTTAAATAGTCATATTTAAGCCCTTTAATTTACACTTGTTAGGCTCTTTGTTTATATATTTTAGTAGATTCTACTTCATTTTAGTGTTTTCTGTGTTTTTCATAGGTATTTGGAGAAAAGAAAACATTTTGGAGCTCTAGGAACAAAAAGTGAAGATTTGCAAACCAGTAGAGTGCGCTCGAGTGCAGACCCATGTGATCAAGTGCACACGCACTAGAGGCAGCAGAGCCAGATTTGGAAAGAAGTCTTCAGACCTTAAATTGAAAATTAGGGTTTCGGGGCACCCTTAGAGCCGTATATATAGACTTGTAAAGCACAAAAAACATACTTTTGATTTTACCTTTTGATTTTCTTTGGAATTGTAAGCTTTGGAGGAGAATTGAGGACTCTTCTCTCGGGTTTATTCTTTCCCCTTTATTTTTACTTTATGAATATGTTTAGCATCACAACCATGTGTAACTAAACCCTAGTAAGGGCTTGGTTGAAGCCCTAATTATGTTTAACCAATAATTCAGTATTGGCACATTTACAATATTTATGTTGTGATTCTTGATTTGATTAATGCTTGTTTTTATTTAAATTCCTCATATGTGTGTGTCTGATCAACGTATGCATGTGGTATGGATTAGTTAGTTGAATCAATTTGGATAACTGAGTCCTAGGTTCAACAATAGTAGCAAAAAATATCCACGCCAAATTCTTGGGTTAATCAACATAGGAAACCGGGAGCGGACCAAGCCCTAGGTCTCATGCGGTTATCGATTTCCACAAACCTTATGCTCTCTTAAGGAACAACTCAATATACACCATGTTGAATCCCTTATAAGAGAAATGAATTAGAGTATACACCATGCCTAACTCATTGCATAGGGAAATCAATAGCCTAAGGAGCAGACCAAGCCCTTAGGTTAACAACTAACAGGTATTCATAACATGAATAGAGCATTGGCATATTGTTTTGTTGGGGTAGCATGATTAGTGGTGGATACCAAGTCCCTACGCCTCTACCATTATTATTAATCTAGACTCAATATTTATTTCAATCTATTTTTACTTTGTAAAATTAATTCTAAATCAAAATTCACCTATCCCTGTGGAAAATGATCTCACACTTGCACACTATGCTACTGTAGACCTTGTGCACTTGCAAGTAACACAATTTCGATTATTTGCTTAATAATTTAGGTAAATAAATGCACAACAACTAGTCGACTAGGTTTTCTAGGAAAATTTCAAATTTTTGGCTCTAAGTTTCTTGTGTAATACTAGTCGAATGGGTCCTTGTACTACTCGACTGGATTGACTCAACTAGTCGACTGGGTAACTGGACAGAGAGATACCAGTTGACTGGATCAAGATATTAGTCGACTGGGTCTTTCATAAAACATAAAATTTTGAGCTCCAACTTGGAATTTATCAGGAAATGATTTATCTATGCCATCTTGAGTGAGAGAGATATTAAATGGGAGTTACTACTCATTCACTAGATGTCAAATATGCACATGATGAAATGTAGATACAATCAAACACATATATTTTCATAATTTGTTAAGCTCATTAATAGTCTAATCTTGCTAAAGCTATCTTCATTCAAGGGCTTAGTAAGAATGTTAGCAATTTGGTCATCTGAAGGGATGAATTCTAATTTAATATCACTCTTTTGAGTATGGTCTCTTATGAAGTGATGTCTTATTTCTATGTGTTTGGTTCTCAAATACTGAATAGGGTTTTTGGTCAAGTTGATAGCATTAGTGTTATCACAATGAATTGGTATATGTTTAAAGTTCATGCCATAGTCTTCTAATTGTTGTTTCATCCACAACACTTGTGCACAACAACTTCTGGCAGCTACATATTCCACTTTAACAGTTGATAGTGCAACCAAAATTTTTTTCTTAGAAAACTAAGAGGTTAACATTGCACCTAAAAATTGGCATGTTCCACTAGTTCTTTTTCTATCTAGCCTACAACCCGCAAAATCAGCATCCGAATATCCAACAAGCTCAAAAGTTGATTTTTTAGAATACCATAACCCTAGGTTTTGAGTGCCCTGTAAATATCTTAGGAATCTTTTTACGACAATCACATGTGATTCCTTAGGATTAGCTTGAAATCTAGCACACATGCATACACTGAACATTATATCAGGTCTACTTGCAGTTAGATAAAGTAAAGGTCCTATCATGCTTATATAAGTTTTAGTATCTACACACTTACCTTCCTCATCTATGTCAAGTTTTGTAGAAGTGCTCATGGGAGTGCCAATTGACTTTGAGCTTTCCATCCCAAACTTCTTTAATAGGTCTTTGGTGTACTTTGATTGATTGATGAAGATGCCTTCTTTCAATTATTTGATTTGAAGTCCAAGAAAGTAGGTAAGCTCTCCCATCATGCTCATTTCAAATTCACCTTGTATACACTTAGCAAACTCTTGACATATAGATTCATTAGAAGCACCAAATATTATGTCATCAACATATATTTGGACTAGTAGTGTGTCATTTTTGTGAAGAGGGTTGTGTCTATTTTTCCTCTTATAAAACCACTTTCAAGCAAAAATTTACTTAGTCTTTCATATCATGCTCTTGGAGCTTGCTTCAACCCATAGAGAGCTTTAGAAAGCTTATAGATATGGTTTGGAAGACTAAGATTTTCAAATCTAAAAGGTTGCTCAACATAAACCTCTTCTTTTATAAAACCATTTAAAAGGCAATTTTTACATCCATTTGAAATTGCTTAAATTTATTAAAGCATGCAAAGGCCAATAACATACGAATGGCTTCTAATCTAGCTACATGACTATAGATCTCATCAAAATCTATTTCTTCTTCTTGATTATATCCCTTAGCAACTAGTCTAGCCTAGTTCCTAGTTACTATTCTATTTTCATCCATTTTATTTCTATATATTCATTTGATTCCTATTATTTTGTGATTCTTTGGTCTATAAACTAGATTTCATACTTTGTTCCTTTCAAATTGATTTAATTCTTCTTGCTTAGCATTTATCCAATCAACATTTTTTTCGACTTCTACAAAAGTCTTAGGTTCTACTTGACATAAATAGGCTACACAATTGCAAATATTTCTTATAGAATATTGAGTTTTTACTCGTTGTGAAGGATCACCAATCACTTGATCGATTGGATGATAATTCTCATACCTCCAATCTTTGGGAAGACTATCCTCTTGTTGACTTGTAGATGGTTGATCAAGATTGAGAGCATCTACCTCTTAACTTGTTTGAGGATGGCTCTCCTTCGGGTCAACAATGGGAGTAGGTGTTTCCATTCTTGGAATAAATTCTACATCATCATTAAAAGATACTACTCTACTACTAATTGGGTTAGACTCATTAAAGGCAACATGTATGGATTCTTCAACCATTAGAGTTCTTTTGTTAAAGACTCTATAAGCTTTACTAGAGGTTGAATATCCTAAGAATATCCCTTCATCGGTCTTTGAATCAAATTTACCTAAATTGGTTTTATTGTTATTTAGGATGAAGCACTTGCAACCAAAAGCACGAAAATAAGAGATATTAGGCTTTCTACCTTTCCATAGTTCATATGGAGTTTTGTCAAGCATAGACCTACTTAATACTCTATTTAAAACATAGCAAGAAGTGCTTATGGCTTCCGCCTAAAATTATTTTGGCAAACTGTTTTTACAAAGCATTGTTCTAGAAAATTCTTCTAGAACTCTATTTTTCCTCTTAACAACTCCATTTTGTTGAGGAGTTCTAGGTGATTTTCATGGGTGGATTTTTGGGTCATTTTTAGCAAGGGAATTTTATTATCACTAAAGGATTTAATTTCCTCGGATATAATCTAACCCTAAAACGTTATAGAGCTTTCTTCCTCCTCTATTTCTCTTTTCTTCCCTTGGTGTGTTGCGCAACCATCTCTCTTTCTCTCTCTCTCTCTCCCTTATATTTTTGTAACCATTTCTTCCCTCATATTTCCTTCATTTCTCTCATTTTTCTCTTTTCTTCTTCTTCCCTTCTTTCTCTCTCCACCAATTTTGTGCCTCTCTCTATACCCGACCATTTGTAAGTTTGCTCTCTCTCTCTCACCCATTTTGTTATTTATGTTTGTTTACTTTACTTTTTCTTTTTAATTTTTTATATATGTGAAAGCTTAGCTTAGGATTACAAGTTTTGTTTTAGTTCAAATTTATGTACTTTTTTTTTTATGGAGAAGTAATTGAAATGTGTTAAATTAGTTTAAATTTTGTTATTATTTTGCATAGAAAAATAATTTAAAAATAAGGTTAGACCTAGATTGTTATTTTAGTTTAAATTTAATAATTATTTTGTATAGAGAAAAAATAAAAAAAATTAGGTTAGCCTTAGATTTTGCAATGTTAGTTTAAATTTAAACATTATTTTGTAAAAAAAAAACAATTAAAAATTTAAGGTAGCACCTAAATTTTGTTATGTTAGTTTAAATTTAAGGATTATTTTATATAAAAAATAATAAAATAAATTAGGTTAGCCTTATATTTTGCTATCTTAGTTCAAATTTATGCACTATTTTTTAAAAGAAAAATAATTAGATATTTAAGTTAGCACCTAAATTTAAGCACTATTTTGTAGGAAAAGATTAATTACAATTTAAGGTATCACCTAAATTTTGCTAGGTTAGTTTAAATTTAAGTATAGTTTCATAAGAAAAAATAATAACAAATTTAAGGTAGCACCAAAATTTGGTTATGTTAGTTTAAATTAAATAATTACTTTGTATGAAAAAAAATATTTTTAATATGTTAGTTTAAAAATTTAATCATTCTAAGATACTAATGTATTGATTGTATCTAATTTAGTAGTAATTATAGGAAAAATTACTTTTTTAAGTGAATCGTGTATGGATTAGTTGGTTTGGTTTTTTTTTTTAACAAGTTATTTTGGCATTTGAATTTTTTTGAGGGGAAGTCCAAAAAACAAATGAGGCTCTGTCAGATTTTTCGTAGAATTTCCACTAATTTCAACTATTTTATTTTTTACTCATCATATGTATTTTGTATTTATTTCCATGTCTTATGTATTCTTTATTTCCATGTATATAATGCATTGTATTTCACCTTAGAATGCCCATCCAAGGATTATTAAGCGACCCAAATCTCGTTGCTTATCAATTAATATGTATACAATGAGAGTGTTTGTCTTCAAATAATCATTGGATTGTCTAAGTGGACAATTCAGGAATACGTGATAGACTTTGCAATTTGTAGTTCCTAACTTGTTTTATTTCGACTAGATTTCAATAACATCTCTCATTATTCTCTGGGTACGCATTAAATTCGGGGATATCACCTAGGGATATAACACCCAATTTAAGTTGTGTTCTTGGGGGACTAAGGAGAAATGCTGCCGAAATCGAGTTGTAACAAAACAAATTAGGAACTACAAATTTTAAAATCGATCACATATTCCTGAATGGGTTAGGACCCCCTACCTATTAGTGAACTGGATGAGATGGTTAGGAAGCATGAATCAACATGCATTATGCATAAGGAATCATTTTGTTGTTTACTAATTCGTTATCATTTTTCATCTCGCATGTTACAAACTGTAAACCGAGGTTCAAATCCAAGAGGGGAGTGAATTAGATTTTAAAAACTTTTGCTAATTAAACTTGCAAGTTTTTAAAAAATTAAATACACAATGCACACAATCAAATAATATACTTGAAAGTAAAGGATTTCAAAGGAAGAGAAAGTGCAAACTCCATTTATAGTGGTTCGGCAATATCGAAATCCTTCTGACCCTACATCCACTCTCTTCAAGGAACCTCCTTGAATCAATCCACTAAAACTTTAGTCGTGCAACTTCACGGGTGTTGCACAAAGCCCTTCCTCATGGAAGCTAATCCCTTCCTTACGGAAGTTACAAAGAAATATTTAATCCTAAACACTCTAAGAGTTATTACAACTCTTTCCCCTTTACAATAAATGAGATTTGCTATAAATTAAATGGTAGAGAGATAGCAATAAGTGATTTTACAAATGAATAATATCTCTCTTTCAAGAACAAGCTTGAAGAATGGCTCAACAATAAGTGTTTAAAGCTTTTGAGAATTAATGAGTTTTCTTGTGAATTGAATGTGTCATCTTCTTCTTTTAAACGGTCATTGAAGTGGGTTTATATAGCCTTGAATTAATATAACCGTTTGACACTAACTTGGTAGGTTTGGGGCATTAAATGATTAAGTCCTGCGTCTCAAGTGGTCATATTTTTTTGAATTACTAGTTGACTGGGTCCTTGTACCAGTCGATTGGGTCAAGTGAGAAACTTCATTTTTTAGGCTATGGGAGAGTACCAGTCGACTGGGTCTTAAGCACCAGTCAACTGGGAACTTTTTGTCCTAGATACCAGTTGATTGGGTCCTCAAAACCAGTCGACTGGGAACCTGCTGTCCTATATCCCAGTCGACTGGTATATGGAGACAGTAGACTGGGTTATCCTTCAACCCAGTTTTTCATGTTTTAAAAATGTTTTTGACTTAGAAACTTATTGTATTTTGGTTTTGTCAAAGTCTTCTGTAAATTAAGCCACAGATCAAGCTATGTAATTGAGTATACGAGATTTACAATTGTTTCAATTACCTTAATGCCTATTCTAGATCTTCTTTAATACAATTAGCGTAGTATTTTGTCATTATTAAAATCAAATATGGGTCAACACAAACAATCTCTGCTTAGTCTTCATCGTTATTTCTATTGATTGTTTCAAGTACGTAAATCCAAAGCTTTATATTTTGGCCCATTGGTTTTGTGATAACTTTATGTTAAATGTTATGAGTTTTAAATTACTCGCAAGCGCACGAGTCATTTGCAGTATAGTGTGTGCAAGTGTGAGGTCAAATCCATAGGGAATTGCGTCGTGAAAATATATTTTTATCTAAACTAAACCTATCTTAACTTAGTTCCAAATTTTGAATTGTATCTTGCAAAAAATATGAACTTAAACTAAATTGATTTGAAACAAATAATAAAGATACTAAGGTTTCTGAATCCATCCCACCAAAGTAAAGCATATATTTTCATATTTTATATAAAAGTAATCTATCAAATAATTTCATAAATCCACCATTATACAAATCACAGTGAATACCCTAATTCAACCAAATCATCCAATGTATCCCTTTAGAATCACAATGGATATCCAATTTACTTTGGATGATCCGCCATATCCGGCAGATGAAACACAAGGAATATCCAATTTGAACAATTTAAACACAATCAATCATAAGAATTTACTCAAACAATTGAAACAAAACATTAATATTAAAAATATCAGAATTGTATGAACATATCTGAAAATATTATGCCAAACAATGGCGATGCTTCATCTTCAACCTTAGATGAAGGTTTTAGCCTCTCATGATTATGAAACTAAATTTCACAATTAAAGTGCTAAACATAAAACTTTAAACAAAAAAAAAACAAATTAAAACTGACTATACATGGATAGAGAAATTCCACTTGCAGCTGCTGTGCGACACTTTCCCCCCTTGGTAGTAAAGCCTTGGAGATCCCCCAGATTGCTCGCAGAAATCCTCCGGATTGCTCACCTTTTTCATGAAGTGAAATGGGGCTTTTATAGGGGAACTCTATAAGTGCAATGTATTTCCGATCTGATGTGGGATGTGGGATATAGAATGTGTTTCCAACCAATGTGGGATATGGGATTTAAGCCTTCACTTGCCCTTCAAAACTTCTGCCCACCCTGAAATCCCACACAGCCTGACCTTTGTCTACTAAAACTGTCATAACTTTCTCTAGAAAAATCATGTTTATGAACCGTAAAATTCCTTAGAAAATAGACGTCTGGATCTTTCCAAGCATATATGGTTCATCTCCTAGTTTTTCCTGAATTATTACAGTTTAATCCACAAAAATCACTTCTGCCACGCTAAAATCACGCATAGCCTGACATTTGTCTACTAAAACTGCCATAACTTTCTCTAGAAAAATCATATTTATGAGCCGTAAAATTCCTCAAAAAATAGACATTCGGATCTTTCCAAGCATATATGGCTTATCTCCTGATTCTTCCTGTATCAATACAGTTTAATCCACAAAAATGACTGATCTGTACGGGCAATTTTGGCAATTTAGTGAAACTCCTTTCCAAGTTCTTGTAAACTTGTAAAACAACGAAAAAACAACTCAAAGTAACAAATTCCTAAGCTAAAAAATGTAAATTAAGGGACCAAAATATGCAATATTTGGAACTCATCAAATACTCCTAAACTTACATTTTGCTAGTCCCTTAGCAAAAGAAAATAAAAAAAAAAAACTAAATGAAAAACAAAGAACACAAAGATAAATCCATCATTCCTGGTGTCCAAAATTTGAAGTAGCACACAAAACCATGATATTCATTCATGAGAAAGCTTAAAATATAAACTCATCTTCGCAATGAATGAGAATTTTAAAATCTAATTACTTACAAAAGGCAGGCTAAGGCATCACAAGTCTGACTTAGTGTAAAGTGAATTATCATATAAATATGAGGCTTCCAAATAACTTCAATGTGCAATGTCTCCATGTGTCAAGATTCACATAATTTCTCATCAGAATGAACAACGATGACATAGTTTTATTTTCTTGTCTCTTTTATTATAAGGCTCTGCTATGTTTAGTTCCCTTCAGCTTTCTAATTGACCCAGGTAGCGAGTGTTGAGTCAATGACTCCCAAACTAGATGGTTTTAGGGCATTAGGTGTAAGACACTCCTAAGGACTTACTAACTCGAGTCAAAAAGGCTACGAAACTAAACTGGCCTTAATGCTACCAAGCAAAATTCTCATCTTTTGACGTGAACACTCACTACTTACTGAGACAAGAGTTCCAGTTACTCAACGAAAAGTTTCGCAATGATCATTAAGAATAAAGTTCCCACCTTTTTGACGTGAACACTCACTGCTTACTAAGGCAAGAGGTCCAGTTACTTAGTGGAAAGTTTATTAATGATCATTAAAGTGTTAATCCAACAAGTCATCCAATTCCAGTAAAGTCATGGAAACATACACATTAAAATCACATGTCATAACTCACACTATTTTGTGCTAATATGCTCGAGTCAGATTAGATCAAACATGTGAATTCTCAAATGCCTAAAGTAACTAACAAAATTTTAAAACTTTATCATCAAATCATGTGTTCAAGATTTTAAGCTTACCAATGACCTCACATCACAGTATTCGTTTAGATCAACCGAAATTTCAATACAATCATGAACATGCATTTATCTTTTCAATAATATATAAAAAAAAATGGGACAAAATGTGTGTGAATGTGTCTCCCATACCCCCAAACTTAAATTGTACATTGTCCCCAATGTGTGAATAATATTGAAAGAGCTGACCTGGGAGATGGAGAACTAGCTGGATTGGTATGGCTCATAGCATACCCCCAAACTTGATCTGAAGTACACGTTGTCCCTGAGAAATAAAGACTAGAAAAAGAAAAAAAAAACACTAGAGATAAACAATAATAAGAAATATGAAAAATAATAAAAACATAAATGATATGTTATGGGGTGCCTCCTATGAGCACTAAGTTTTACGTCTTTAGCCAGACTCTCCATACTGACTGAACACGAGTTGGCACCAACTCATTGTCCTTATTTTTCACTATTGTCAATCCAGCCCGCTTAGGCATGACATGAATCGGGCTCACCCACTTGCTATCAGAGATTGGATAAATGATCCCTGCATCCAACAACTTTATCACTTCAGTCCTCACAACCTCTTGCATAGCTGGGTTGAGCCTTCTTTATGGCTCCCTCGATGGCTTTGCATTCTCCTTCAAATATATCTTGTGCATCACCACTGAGGGGTTGACCCCTTGATAAGTACTTAAATAGTCATATTTAAGCCCCTTAATTTACACTTGTTAGACTCTTTATATATCTATTTCTATGGATTCTACTTCATTTTCGTGTTTATGTGTTTTTTACAGGACCTTGACAAAAAGATGATAAATTGGAGCTTTTAGGAGCAAAAGTCAAGTTCTTCCATCCAGCAAGGTGCGCTCGAGTGCACCTTCCTTGTGATCGAGCGCACAAGCACACATGCACTTGAGCGCATCCCACTCCAGAGGCGGCAGAGCCAGATATAGAAAGAAGTCTTCAGACTCCAAATAGGAAATTAGGGTTTCGAGACACCATGAGGACCCTATAAATAGCCTTGTAAAACACATAAACCATACATTTTGTTTTGAGATTCGAAGTAGCAAGCTTAGGAGAGGAATTGACGACTCATCTCCCGAGTCTTCTTCAGTTTTAGTTTTATGTTTTTATTTCATTATGTTTAGAATATTTAGTTTAACTAGCATGTGTAACTAAACTCCTATAGGGCTCGATTGAAGCCTTAGTTATGCTTTTCCACATATTTATTCATTCATTATCTTTGTTATAGCCTTGTTAGAATGTTTAACTTGATTAATGCCTATTTGTATTTAAATTCCTCATATGTGTGTCTTATCAACGTATGCATGTGGTATGGATAAGTTAGTCGAATCAATTTGGATGACCGAGTCCTGGGTTCGACATTAGTAACAAGGGATATCCACACCGGATTCCTAGGTTAATCAACATGGAAAACCGGGAGTGGACCAAGCCCTAGGTCCAGTGTGGTTGCCGATCTCCACAGCCCTCATGCTCTCTTAAGGAACAACTCAGCATACACTAATGTTGAATCCCTTAAGAGAGAAAAGAGTTAGAGTATACACCATGCCTAACTCGTTGC
The DNA here is from genome assembly GCA_023935145.1 of Bretschneidera sinensis. Classification (NCBI taxonomy): domain Eukaryota; kingdom Viridiplantae; phylum Streptophyta; class Magnoliopsida; order Brassicales; family Akaniaceae; genus Bretschneidera; species Bretschneidera sinensis. The sequence continues at coordinate 43,833,730 of CM043701.1, forward strand.
ATAGGGAGATCAATAGCCTAAGGTGTGGACCAAGCCCTTAGGTTGGCAACCATTAAATATTCATGATAAGGTTAGAGCATTGACACCTTACTTAGTGGAAAAATATAATTAGTGGTGGATATCGTAGTTCTATGTTCTCATTATTGTTATTTACTCACAATCAATAGTTATTTCTCTTTTTACCTTGAAGAAACTAATTCTAAAACGAAATTCATCAATCCCTGTGGAAATGATCTCGCACTTGCACACTATGCTATCATTGACCTTGTGCACTTGCAAGTAAAACTATGATGGTTATTTGCGTATTTATTTAGGTAGATAATCGTCACAACAAGTTTTTGGCGCCGTTGGGGATTGTACTAAATTTCTTTTTAGAATTAATTTTTCATTTAGTTTAATTATTGTTATTTCCTTTTTATTCTATTCCATTCTTAATTATTGTGTTTATCTTATTTTTTTTTTCGTTTCATTAAAAACCCTAAACAATTTCCTTTTCCTCTGTTTCAGGTACTCCAGGAGAGCTTTCTGTGCCACTTGCGATCGAGTGCACCCTCTTGTGCGATCGAGTGTAATTGAGGCAGAAAGTCATCCGAGCAGCAGTGTTTTAATGCTGTACTTACGTAACTGCCACTGATTCATGCACGGACGTCGATCCAAGAATCCGACATTCTTTCCCCTTGATCCCGAGCTTGAGAAGACTATCCGAAAAAGGCTTAGAGACAACTCAAAAAAGGTAGAAGGAGGAATCGAGGAAGAGATACCAATGGCAGAACAGATAGTCGAGCAGCAACCACCTGAGCGGAGGCCGATGAAGCAATCCTTCATCCCACAGAACCTTGATCAACCTTCATGCATTGCGTATCAACCTGAGACGAAAGGAAACTATTACATATCTCCATAGATACTCAGTGCACTGACTCACTTTAGGGGTACACCTAGTGAGGATCCACATTTGCACCTTCGAGAGTTCTTCGACCTCTGCAAATTCCAGCACATCCGAGGCTTAGACCAAGAAGGAATAAGGTTAATTCTTTTCCCTTTTTCCTTGAAAGATAATGCTATATTATGGTATAATCCTTTGCCTACAGTTTCCATCCACACTTGGGAGGAGTTGGCTAGCAAATTCCTAAGGAAGTTCTTCCCAACCCAAAAGACGAGGCAAATGAGGAAGGAAATTCAATCCTTCCAACAAAAAGATGGAGATCTATTCTTCAAGGCCTGGGGACACTTCAACGAGCTACTACTCAAGTGCCCACACCATAACTTACCCCAAGACGAACTGGTACATGCTTTCTATGAAGGTTTGAGTGACTCTAATAAAAATATTGTTGATTCAGGTTGTGGAGGAGTGCTGATGGAAAAGAGCAGCGAAGAAGCAATGGAACTCTTCGAAACCCTAAGTGAACACACGCAGCAGTTCTCCTCTCGAGGTAGACATATAACCAAGAGTAAGGGTATGTATGAGGTAAACCAGAATGGAGGATCATCTCCTCAAATAACTGCTGTGGAGAGGAAACTTGATCTATTAGTTAAAGCCATGGCCGCTCAAAACACCTCAACTAACCCACCAGCTACACCACTCTAGGTATGTGCCATTTGCTCACAATTTGAACATAATATTGATACATGTCCCTTATATTCATTTGCAGATCATGAGCAAGCTAACTTTGTAGGACCAAACAATTATCTGCCAAAGAACAACCCCTATGCAAACACATACAACCCTGGCTGGCGGAATCACCCAAATTTCTCATGGAGCAACAATCAAAACAATCAAAGGTAGTAAAGAAACTTCCAACCAGTAGCCCAATCTGCACCTGAACCAAAGAAGAATGACCTCGAAAGTCTTGTGAGGCAACTAGCATCTAAACAGCAACAACTCATGACTTCACAAGATCATTTCATGGTAGAAGAAAGGCAATTCCAGACTGAACTAAGGCAAACCACAGAAAAACATGAACAAGCCATCCAAAGGCTAGAGGTACAAATGGGACAAGTGAATAAAGAGATGAGTAGTAGAAAGCAAAGAGAGATTCCAGCTCAACACCCTAGGGGACATCAACAACTTAAAGCTATCATGACCCTCAGAAATGGTAAGGTGATAAGGTCCGATGAATCTACAACAGCATCAAAGGTGAGTGAGACAGAGAAGGTGAATGCCCCACCCTTCCCGCAAAGGTTAGTAAAACAAAAAAAAAAGAGAATAAATTACTTGATATTTTTGAAACCTTGCGAAAAGTTGAAATAAACATTCCTTTGTTAGATACAATTCAACAAATACCAGCTTATGCTAAATTTCTAAAGGATTATTGCACTCATAAAAGAAAGTTTCAAGAACATAAAACTATAGCCTTAACTGAAGAGGTAAGTGCTGTACTATTAAGAAAACTCCCACCGAAACTAAAGGATCCGGGTAGTTTTACTATTTCCTGTAGGATAGGTGATCAGTTATTTGAGCGAGCATTATTAGATTTGGGAGCGGGTGTAAATTTACTACCATACACAGTATTTGAAACCCTAGGATTAGGGGAGCTACAACCAACTTCCATTACCTTGTAGTTGGCAGATAGAAGTATAAAAAGACCTAGGTGTATTCTTGAGGATGTCCTAGTGAAGGTAGGTGAGTTCATTCTACCTGTGGATTTCATTGTGTTAGATATGGAGGAATGCCCTATGCCATTACCCTTGCCCATAATTTTAGGAAGACCCTTCATAAGAACCGCCGATACAAAAATTTGTGTGAAAAAAGGGTACAGTAAGTAGGAAGGTGAATGGGGAGAAAATAGAATTCAAAATATTTGATGCATTAAGATTACCTCAAGATGATATGAAATGCTTTAATGTATGTATGATACACAATTTTGTTGAGCAAGCTTTTCAGGTCCAGCACGTTGATTCCTTGGAGATTACTCTTACTCATAGCCTTACAACTGTGGATATTGAGCAAGAACCGGAAGATATCACTAATAGCATCATGAAAGTTGTGCACCTTCTTGAGGCTTCTCTAAAACATTCAAGTAAGTATGCTCCTCCATTTGAAACTCTTATCCCTACTAATACCACTCTTCTTCCTTCTATTATCCAGGCACCAACTTTGGAATTAAAACAGCTGCCAGAACATTTAACTTATGCCTACTTGGGAAAGAAGGAAACATTATCGGTAATTATGGCTGCTAATTTGAGTATTGGAGAAGAAGACAAATTATTAAGAGTTCTAAGGGAGCATAGATCTACCATTGGATGGACCATTGCTGACATTAAGGGAATAAGTCCGTCCAAGTGCATGCATAATATATACCTTGAGGATGAAGCAAGGCCCACTCGAGACGCTCAAAGAAGACTTAACCCACACATGAAAGAGGTGGTAAAGGCCGAGATATTGAAACTCTTAGATGTTGGCATTATCTACCCTATTTCTGACAGTAAGTGGGTAAGCCCGGTTCAAGTTGTTCCTAAAAAAAGTGGGATCACAGTAGTGAAAAATGAAAATGAAGAGCTCATACCCACAAGAAAAACAACTGGTTGGAGAGTATGTATTGACTATCGCAGATTAAACAAGGTTACTCAAAAAGATCATTTCCTATTGCCATTCATTGATCAAATGTTAGAAAGATTAGCTGGCCACAACTATTATTGCTTTTTGGATGGGTACAGTGGATATAACCAGATTGCCATAGCACTCGAAGATTAAGAAAATACCACCTTCACATGCCCTTTCAGTACATTTGCTTATCGGAGGATGGCATTCGGATTATGCAACGCACCAGCCACTTTTCAAAGATGTATGATGAGCATATTTTCCGATATGGTGGAGAAATACATTGAGGTATTCATGGACGACTTTAGTGTCTTTGGTTTCAATTTTGATGAATGCCTAAGTCATTTGGAAAGTGTCCTAAAGAGATATGAAGAAGTAACTTAGTGCTGAATTGGGAGAAATGTCACTTCATGGTTCAACAAGGCATTGTGTTGGGTCACTCCATCTCCAACAAAGGTATTGAGGTAGACAAGGCTAAAATAGACATAATTTCAAAGCTACCTCCCCCTCTCATAGTCAAGGGTGTTAGAAGCTTTCTTGAGCATGCCAGTTTTTATAGAAGATTCATCAAAGACTTCTCCAAGATTTCAAGACCTTTGTGTGCATTGTTAGCTAAAGATACCAAATTAGAGTAGACTGATAACTGTATGACAACTTTCAACACACTGAAGGATGTTCTAACCTCTGCTCCAATAACGATGGCACCCGATTGGAGCCTTCCATTCGAGTTAATGTGTGATGCTAGTGATTTCGCCTTGGGAGCTATCCTAAGTCAAAGAGTCAATAAAGTACCTCATGCTATTTACTATGCTTCTAGAACTTTAAATGATGCTCAACTTAACTACTCTACTACTGAAAAAGAATTTTTAGCTGTTATTTTTGCTTTAGAAAAGTTTAGATCATACCTTATTGGCTCTAAAGTTATTGTACACACTGACCATGATGCTTTGAGATATCTATTTTCTAAGAAGGATGCAAAGCCTAGGTTAATCAGATGGGTACTCCTATTGCAAGAATTCGATTTGGAAATTAAAGACAAGAAGGGCAGTGAGAATGTGGTTGCAGATCACTTATCAAGGCTACCCTTTGAGAATGATACAAATGAGTTGCCCTTAAATGAGAACTTCACGGATGAGCAATTGTTCGCATTAGAGGTAAAACTCCCATGGTATGCTGACATTGTCAATCATCTAACCACTAAAATTTTTCCCCCAAGTATGACAACACAAGGAAAGAAATGGTTAATATTTATGTCTCAACACTACCATTGGGACTATCCCTACCTTTTCAAATTATGTCCCGATCAGATCATTCGACGGTGTGTCTCGGAAAAGGAGCATTTGAGCTTATTACAACACTGCCACCAGTTTGCTTGTGGAGGACACTTTGGGGCCAAGAAAACAGCACTTAAGGTACTACAATCCAGTTTTTATTGGCCTAATCTGTTTAAAGACGCCTTCACATTCTACAGCTCATGTGATAGATGCCAACAGACAGGTAACGTTTAATCCCGAAATCAAATGCCCCGACAAAATGTCCATATAGTAGAACTTTTTGATGTATGTGGTATTGATTTCATGGGTCCTTTCCCCAATTCCTTGGGTAATTTATATATTCTTATGGGTGTGGATTATGTGTCTAAATGGGTTGAGGCAGTCCCCTCAAAGACTAATGATCACAAAGTGGTGTTAAAGTTTCTACAGGATAACATTTTTACCTGGTTCGGAACACCAAGAGCGATCATCAGTGATGGAGGCAGCCACTTCCATCATCATTCTTTTGCCGCACTCATTAGAAAATATGGAATCACCCATAAGGTTGGCACCCTATATCACCCTCAGACTAGTGGCCAAGTGGAGATAAATAACCAAGAAATCAAAAGCATCTTAGAGAGAACTGTGAATCCTAGTCGAAATGACTGGTCCTTACAACTCAATGATGCTCTGTGGGCATACTGGACAGCTTATAAGACACCAATTGGGATGTCCCCATACCACTTAGTCTTTGGCAAAGCTTTCCATCTACCCGTAGAGCTAGAACATAGAGCTTATTGGGCCATTAAACAATTCAACTTCGATATGAAACAAGTGGGTGAGAAAAGGAGGCTACACTTAAATGAGCTAGAAGAGTTACGGTATGACGCATATGAGAAAGCCAAGCTTTACAAGGCAAGGGCAAAGGCCTATCATGACAAACAACTAGTGCGAAAAGAGTTTCACATAGGACAAAGGGTGCTACTCTACAATTCAAGGTTAAGGTTGTTCCCTGGCAAACTAAAGTCTCGTTGGGCTGGTCCGTATGTGGTCACCAAGGTCTTTCCTCATGGGGCTTTGGAAATTCATAGCTCAAATAGCAATCAGACTTTTACAGTCAATAGACATCGCGTCAAACCATACCTCGATCTCACCATGCCTTCTCGGGATGAGGACTTAACACTTCAAGCTGTACAATATATATCTGATCCTCGGACACCTGAACCATTTGAAATCCCAGTTTATGTAGAACATAACGTCACTATTTGAGACATTGTGATCGAGTGCATATACCTCTTGTGATCGAGTGTATTTACACTAGAAGCTACCTCTTGCACCTGGTACCTCTTCGATTACACCCATTGATGATCAGCAGTGAGAGGATACCCCGTCTGGCTGAAGACGTAAAACTTAGTGCTCATGGGAGGCACCCCAGACATATCATTTTCATTTTTAACACTTTTCTTTTGTTTATATATATATATATATATATATATATATTTACATATCTATATTTCTTGTTTTCTGAAACAACCTTTATTTTTCTTTGTCAGGTACTTAGTGCGTGCATCCAGTTCAAGTTTGGGGGGGTGTTACAAACAAAGCAAGCAACCTAGTTCTCCATCTCCTAGGTCAGATCTTTCCATGTCATACACATTGGGGACAATGTGTATTTTAAGTTTAGGGGTAGTGGGAGATACTATTTCGCACACACTTGAAACATATGCACACACTAGGTCCCAGTTTTTTTTAGAAAAGATAAATGCATGTTCATTTGGTAACAAAAATTTTGGTTGATTTAAGAATTTGATAACACTTCATTAGTAAGCTTAAAAGCTAGAACACATAGTCTTGTAATAAGAATTTTACAAGGTTTAGTTACCTACCTCAAGGCACCTAAGAATTCACGAGTTTGATCCAAATTTGCACAAGCACATTTAGCATGCATTTGTGTGGGGTATGACACATAATTTTTTTATATATGTTTCCATAACCTAACTGTAATCAGATAACTTGTTAAAAAGAACACTTTGGCATAAGAAAAATAAAGAAAAATGTTCATCATGCAAAAAGAAAATCGAAAGCTTCTAATGATCATTAAAAACTTTTCACTGAGTAACTGGGCTTCTTACCTCAGTAAGCAGTGAGTGTTCATGTCAAAAGGTGGGAGGCAAACCTTTAATGATCATAATAAAATTTTTTACTGAGTAACTAGGCCTCTTGCCTCAGTAAGCATTGATAGTTCATGTCAAAAGGTGGGAATTTCATTTAGAAGTATTAAAAACCTGTTAGTTTCGTAGCCTTTTTGACTCGAGTTAGTAAGTCCTTAGGGGTGTCTTTACACCTAATGCCCTAAAACCATTTGGTTTGGGAGTCATTGACCAAACACTCATTACAAGGGTTAATTAGAAATCTCGATGGAACTCAACATAGCAAAGATCGCATGATAAAAGAAAAAAAAAACAAGTATTATGCCATTTTTGTTCTCTTTGATAAGGAATTCGATAAAGGTTTGGGCACCGAAACACTATACACTAAAATTATGTGGAAGTCCCATCTTATATGTGCTAATTCTTCACACACAAATCAAACTTGTGATGCCTTAAGCCAACCTTAGGTAAGTAACATGAACTTTTGAAAATCCTTTTTCAATACAAAAATATGTTTTTATTATAAGCTTACTCATGAACAGTTATCATAATTTTATGCACAACCTAAATCTTTGAGTATCACGGAAATGAATTTATCTTTAAATTTTGTTCTAACATAGTCTTTAGTTTTGTATTGCTAAGGGACTAGCAATATGTAAGTTTGGGGTATGATAAGTGCTTAAATAGTCATATTTAAGCTCATTAATTTACACTTGTTAGGCTCTTTATTTATCTATTTCTGTGGATTCTACTTCATTTTTGTGTTTTATGTGTTTTTTACAGGACTTGGACAAAAAGATGATAAATTGGAGCTTTTAGGAGCAAAAGTCAAGTTTTGCCATCCAGGAAGGTGTGCTAGAGCGCACCTCCCTTGTGATCGAGCGTAGAAGCACACATGCACTCGAGTGCATCCCGCATACGCTCGAGCGCAATCACTCCAGAGGCGGCAGAGCCAGATATGGAAAGAAGTCTCCAGACTCCAAATAGAAAATTAGGGTTTCAGGAAACCATGAGGACCCTATAAATAGCCCTGTAAAACACATAAACCATACCTTTTGTTTTGAGATTCGAAGTAGCAAGCTTAGGAGAGGAATTAACGACTCTTCTCCCGAGTCTTCTTCAGTTTTAGTTTTTTGTTTTTATTTCATTATGTTTAGAATGTTTAGTTTAACTAGCATGTATAACTAAACTCCTATAGGGCTCTAATTATGCTTGTCCACATATTTATTCATTGATTATATTTGCTATAGCCTTGTTAGAATGTTTAACTTGATTAATGCCTGTTTGTATTTAAATTCCTCATATGTGTGTGTTTGATCAACGTATGTATGTGGTATGGATAAGTTAGTCGAATCAATTTGGAAGACCGAGTTCTGAGTTCGACATTAGTAACAAGGGATATCCACACCGGATTCCCGGGTTAATCAACATGGGAAACCGGGAGTGGACCAAGCCATAGGTCCTATGTGGTTGCCGATATCCACAGCCCTCATGCTCTCTTAAGGAACAACTCAGTATACACTCATGCTGAATCCCTTAAGAGAGAAAAGAGTTAGAGTATACACCATGCCTAACTCGTTGCATAGAGAGATCAATAGCCTAAGGTGTGGACCAAGCCCTTAGGTTGGAAACCATTAAATATTCATGATCAGGCTAGAGCATTGACACCTTACTTAGTGGGAAAGTATAATTAGTGGTGGATATCGTAGTCTTATGTTCTCATTATTGTTATTTACTCACAATCAACAGTTATTTCTCGTTTTACCTTGAAGAAACTAATTCTAAAACGAAATTCACCAATCCCTATGGAAATGTCTCACACTTGCACACTATGCTATCACTGACCTTGTGCAAGTAAAACTATGATGGTTATTTGCGTATTTATTTAGGTAGATAATCGTCACAACACCCCTTGATATCCTCAATAGTCCAGCTGATAGCTTCCTTGTGCTCTCTTAAACCGTCCAATAATTTCTCCTCTTGAGCATTAACCAAATCTGAAGCTATAATTACTGGCAAAGAATCTGCTGGACCTAGGAACTTATACTTAAGATTGTCCGGTAAAGGCTTAAGTTCTTTCTTGGGGGGCTCAGGTGTTGCGGTCTCCTCCGTCTCACTGCTCTCCCAAGGAGCAGACTCCAAAATGGCATTCGCTTTCTCAAGTAACTTATCCAAATCCAAATCCACTCCAAACTGAGCAAAGCATGCCTCCAGGCAGTCCTCAATGCTTGATTCATCCACAATCTCCTCAATAATCTCCTCTATCAAGCATACATTTCTCACTTCATCATATTCTAGTGGTTGTTTACTGATATCAAAGATATTCAGCTCCATTGTCATATTTTCGAAGGAAATCTTCATCACCCTGTCCTACAATTTATCAAGGTATTAGTCGTGGCTAAGAATGGTCACCTTAGAATCATCGGTATCTGAATCCCCACATTCTAAACTGGTTCTGTGTCAAGCAAAATAAAATCCATAGGGAAATAAAACTTATCCACCATTATCAAAACATCCTCAATTATTCCCCATGGTATCTTCATTGACTTATCATCTAATTGAAGCGTCATGGATGTGGGCTTCAATTCTCCTAACGCCAACTACAAATAGATTAAGTAGGGTAGAAGATTCACACTCGCTCCTAGATCCAAAAGAGCCCTATCAATCTGGCTGACTCCTATCATGCAAGAGATGGTAGGACACCCTGGGTCCTTATACTTGATGGGCAGCTTGCACTGAAGGATTGAGCTAACCTGTTCGGATAAAAAACGCCTTCTTCTAGACAGTCATCCTCCTATTGACAGTGATCAGATCCTTTAAGAACTTGGTATATGACGACACTTGCTGGATGGCGTCCAAAAATGGGATATCGATTTGGACCTACTTGAACACCTCCAGAATGTCCTCAGACTTCCCTCCTTTCTTGGGCGCTTGTAAACTCTTAGGGTAAGGTGCTTTAGATACAAACGACCAAGGCAGATCCTTAACAATAGGTGTGGCTGTAGATGGCTCAGCATCTCTCTTCTCCTTGTTGCCACTTTCCTGCCCTTACTGTATATCAGGGTTCTCTAACACTTGATTATCCACTTGTCTCCTAGACCTCAATGTGATAATTGATTGCACTTATTCCTTCCCTTCCATAGGAGTTGATGAATTTTCAACCGCAAACTATCCCTTTTAGTTGGGCACGGGTTGATTGGGGAACTTTCCATTCTCTCTTTCAACCAAGTGACTTGCGATTTGACCCATTTGACTCTCTAGTTTGGCAATCGTTTGGGTGTTTACTATTGTCGTACTCTTCGCTTCGTTGATGGATTGGCCAGTCATCTTCATGAAATCCTTGAGGGTGTCCTCTAATAACTGTGAAACCGACGCTGGTGTTTGAGTGGGAGCTTGGTAAATAGGTGATGGTGCTGGATGGGCTGAGCGACCATGACTTAGAACTGGTGGAGGAAATCCATGAGGGTATTGATTGTGAGCATGATGAGGGGCTCATCCTTGATTCATCAGTTGGTTCTGCTTCCATGAAAAATTAGGGTGGTTCCGAGATTGTAAGTCTCGGAGTAAGATCCATTTGACTGCTTCCGATAGTCCTTAAAAACGTTCACTTGTTCAATGGGATACTTGATAAAAGCTGACATATATGGACAATTCTGTGCCAAATGAATAGGACTAGCACAGATGGAACATCTATCAACATTGAATGTATAGGCAGCATTAATGGACTAGCCCACAGCGAGAGTGCCAACCTTCTTGATAAGAGCATCTATCTTTATCCTCAAGTCAGTGTCCTCCTTAATCTCATAGATGCCTCATTTCTTAAGAGCACGAATGGACTTGTCCCGACAGCTTGAAAAATCCCATTGCTGCAAGTTGTCGGACAACTTATCTAATGCCTTGTATGTTTCATCCCCCGTCAGACTTAAGAATGCCCCCCATTCATAAACTCGATCATGCTACGGTTGGGTTGAGTCAACCCTTGATAGAAGAACTGAACTAGTCTCCACTTCTCATATCCATGTGGAGGGCATCTAATTAGTAACTCTTTGAAAGGCTCCCAACTCTCAAAAAACTTCTCATCCTCCTCCTGAGTGAAAGAACTAATCTTCTTTCAGCACTCATTCACTCTAGACATTGGGAAAAACTTATTATAGAATTTACTCAGCAGATTTTCCTAAGATGTAATAGACCCGGGCGTGTAGGAATCCAACCATGCCATAGCTTTATCGTGAAGAGAAAAAGGAAAAAGTTGAAGATGGACTGACTCCTCAGAGAAGTTCTGGAACTTGAATATGGCACAAATATCTTTGAACTTCTTCACATGGCTGTAAGGATTTTCAAGATCTAAGCCATGAAATGAGGGCAAGAGTTGGATGTGATGTGGCTTTAGATTAAAATGGGTAGCATTGGTTGGTGGCAACACTATACAGGAAGGGGAGTTAGTCACAACGGGTGCGAACAAATCCCTAAGGGATGTAGTGAAGTCCACGTTCCAAGCTCTAGGTTGCTCTCCATTCTCCGGTTGATTGACATTCCTTAAATTGTCCCCCATCTCAATTGTCTCTCTTTCAACTAGTGCTCTCTTCTGTCTCCTAAGAGTTCTTTCTATTTCGTGATCTAAAGGTATCGATTCTAAGTTTAGGGATCTCCGACCAAGCATACACCAGCCAAACAGCAATAAAATAACTAACTAGCAGGAAAAAAAAAGAATAAAATGCAAATAACAAATAAAAATAAAATAAAATAAATGCAAAAACAGAAAACACAATACTCACCAAATGGGTAATTGCAATTAGAAATAAATAAGCTAGATTAAAATTGCAAAAAGAAAAAGAAAACAAAAATGCTAACTAAACTAGTAGAAAAATAAAATTAATTCAGAAAAAAATTTAATTTTCACAAACAAAACAACTCCCCGGCAACGACACCAAAAACTTTTTGTGAGTTTTAAATTACTCGCAAGCACACGAGTCGTTTGCAATACAGTGTGTGCAAGTGCGAGGTCGAATTCATAGGGAATTGCTTCGTGAAAATATATTTTTATCTAAACTAAACCTATTTTAATCTAGTTCCAAATTTTTGAATTGTATCTTGCAAAAAATATAAACTTAAACTAAATTGATTTGAAACAAATAATAAAGATACTAAGGTTTCTGAATCCACCCCACCAAAGTAAAGCATATATTTTCATGTTCTATATAAAAGTAATCTATCAAATAATTCCATGAATCCACCATTATACAAATCACAGCGAATACCCTAATTCAACCAAATCATCCAATGTATCCCTTTAGAATCATAATGGATATCCAATTTACTTTGGATGATCTACCGTATCTGGCAGATGAAACACAAGGAATATCCAATTTGAACAATTTAAATACAATCAATCATAAGAATTTACTCAAACAACTGAAACAAAACATTAATACTAAAAATATTTGAATTGTATGAACATATCTGAAAATACTATGCTAAACAATGGAGATAATTCATCTTCAACCTTAGATGAAGGTTTTAGCCTCTCATGATTATGAAATGAAATTTCACAATTAAAGTGCTAAACATAAAACTTTAAACTCAAAAAAAATAAATTAAAACTAAGTATACATGGATAGAGAAATTCCACTCGCAGCCGCTGTGCGATGCTTTCCCCCCTTGGTAGCAAAGCCTTGGAGATCCCCCAGATTGCTCTCAGAAGTTCTCCGGATTGCTCACCTTTTTGATGAAGTGAAATGGGGCTTTTATAGGGGAACTCCATGAGTGAAATGTGTTTCCAATAAGATGTGGGATGTGGGATATAGAATGCGTTTCCAACCGATGTGGGATGTGGGATTTAAGCCTTCACATGCCCTTCAAAACTTCTGCCCACGCTGAAATCCCGCACAGCCTGACCCTTTGTCTACTAAACTGCCATAACTTTCTCTAGAAAAATCATATTTATGAGCTGTAAACTTCCCCAGAAAATAGACATTCAGATTTTTCCAAGCATGTATGGCTCATCTCCTGGTTCTTCCTAAATCAATACAGTTTAATCCGCAAAAATGACTGATCTGTACGGATAATTCTGGCAATTTAATGAAATTCATTTCCAAGTGCTTGTAAACCTGTAAAACAACGAAAAAAACAACTCAAAGTAACAAATTCCTAAGCTAACAAATGTAAATTAAGGGGCCAAAATGTGCAATATTTGGCACTCAACATTAAACATCTACCTGTTTCATTCTATGTTAGCATCATTAGAAAATATAAGTATTTAATGAAGCATGTTTGGAAAAAAATGTGATGACAAAATTTATGTTTGGGATCGTATCATGCTTTTCGATCTATATATTTTTTATGTGTATGAATTTTTTTTAAAAAATCAATATGCATAATTGAAAGAATACATGTATTTAAAACATTTTATTAACAAGAGATTCTTTATTATTTTAGTATTTGGAATGATGTTAGTTGACCGTAGTTGGGTGGACCATTGAGTTGTAAATCATGTAGTATCAAGGAAATTTAGGGACGGTGTTGAGGTTTTTCTTGACTTTGTATATGGCAATCCATCATTTTCTTGACAAAGCATTTAATTCCCCAAACCTACCAAGTCAGTGTCACACGGCCAGATTAATTTAAGGCTATATAAACCCACTTCAATGAGCATTTAAAAGAAAAAGAGAACACATTCAATTCACAAGAAAGCTCATTAATTCTCAAAAGTTTTGAAATACTTATTGTTGAGTCATTCTTCAAGTTTATTCTTGAAAGAGAGACATTATTCATCTGTAAAAGCATTTACTACTATCTTTCTACCATTTACTTTACAACAAATCTCATTTATTGTAAAGGGAAAAGAGTTGTAATAACTCTTAAAGTGCTTACGATTAAACACTTCTTTATAACTTCCGCGAGGAAGGGACTAGCTTTCATGAGGAAGGGATTAGCTTCCGTGAGGAAGGGATTAGCTTCCGTAAGGAAGGGATTGGTTGTAAGGTTTGTGCAACACCCGTGAAGTTGCAGTACTAAAGTTTTAGTGGATTTCTTTAAGGAGGTTCTTTGAAGAGAGTGGACATAGGGTTGGAAGGATTTTGATATTGCTGAACCATTATAAACAAAGTTTGCACTTTCTCTTCCTTTGAAATCCTTTACTTTCAAGTATATTATTTGATTGTGTGCATTGTGTATTTAACTGTTTAAAAACTTGCAAGTTTAATTAGCCAAAGTTTTTTAAAACCCAATTCACCCCCCTCTTGGGTTTGAACCTCGGTTTACAATTGGTATCAGAGCCTCGTACTCAATTTCAGGCTTAAAATCCTTGAGTTGATTCGATGACATCGAATAGCTATACCGAAGGGCATTCCTATACTAGACCTCCCTTATTCAATGGCTCTAACTATAACTATTAGAAAAATAAAATGAAAATCTTTGTCGAACGACCAGATTACAATTTATGGATGGCTATTAAAGAGGGACCTAGAATTCCTACAAAGGAATAATCATTGGAGAAATTAATCATACAATACCTAAACTCAAAACAGAGTTTAATGAAGAGGATTTTAGAATGATGTCTCTCAATAGTAGAACAACTAGCATACTACATTGTGCTATAGATATTACTGAATACAATAAAATTTCTGTATGTATTTTAGCTAAATAAATTTGGGACAAATTGCAAGTTACATATGAAGGAACTAACGAAGTTAAAAAATAAAAAATCTATATGCTAGTGTCCAGGTATGAATCTTTCAAAATGTCTCCAAATGAAACTATTTCTTAAATGCACTCATGTTTTACTACCATTGTTAATGGTCTAATGCTTCTTGGTAGGAACATTGAGGAATTTGAACTAACAAGGAAGATCTTAAGGTCTTTACCATCCACTTGGAAAGCAAAGAAGACGGCGATCACAGAGGTAAAAGATCTTAACAAACTTGATGTCAAAACACTTCTTGGATCACTATTGACATACGAGATGGAGGAAATGAATCCTGTTGTCAATGATGATGAAAAAAAGAAAAAAAAAAGATGATTGCTCTCAAGGCCTCTACGAGCAACAAAGAGGAAGAAATGGAAGAAGAGGTAGAGAGTATCGAAGAAAATGGTGAGATGGCTCTAATCACCAAAAGGTTTCACAAGTTCTTGAAAAGAGCAAGAAACCTTACACAAGGAATTCCACTCCAAAAAGGGAACCTCTTGTTTGTTACGGTTGCAAAAAGCTCGGTCATATCAAAGTCGATTGTACAATAGCAAGCAAACCATATAAGAGCTTGAAAAAGAACATTATGATTGAAACCACTTGAAGTGATGATGAAGAAGAAGAATCCTCAGACAATGATGTCGGATATGAGGAGATTGCCAACCTATGTCTAATGGCAATCGATGACGAAAATGAGGTATCAAATTCTTCCCCTTCTAATAATAACATTGTTAGTAGTAGTGAAGAATTAATTGAGGTTATAAATGAATGCATGAAGAATTGAAGAAATTCGATTCTAGGACTACCACCCTCAAAAAGGAAGTCGTATCTCTTTATAAAGAGATAGAAGGCTTAAAGGAAGAAAAAGAAAAATCATCTTCCATGCTTTATGATAAAATTTAAAGAAGAAAATAATGGATTTGAATAGCACTATATCTAGACTTATGTTTGGAAAAGAAAAGCTAGATGAAGTGCTATCTTGCTAAAGATTAAGTAGAGGAAAATCTGAGTTGGGTTAATCTCCATTAGGCAAGCAAAAATCAAAAGAGACCTTATTCATGAAAGCAACATGTGTGAATGAAGCCTTTACTTCCAAGGCCACTAGTAAGATCAATAGTACTCCTTCAAGATATGCTAGTAGCTCTAATAATGTAAATTTAAATTCCAATACATATACTAGAATGAAGTATCCTAGAAATACTCATGTATATATGTGTGCTCACTCAAGAAATGCAAATCCTAGAAATAACCATCATGTGTATTCTGGAAATAATATGTATGCTCACACCACAAGTACACATCCTAGGAGCTACCATCATACAATTCCTAGTAATAACATGCATCATAGAAACATGTATACTAGGAATGCTTATCCAAGGAACTATAGACATGCACAATTAAGAAATCCTAGAAATTTCAATAATTATTATCCTAGGATTATGCATCATCAACATGTCTATAGTTATAGAGCACCTTATAATGTTAAGAAGGTATGGCTCCCCAAATGAACCGTATTTTCTAGGACAACCCCAAAGGACCCAAGAAATTTTGGGTACCTAAGAGTGTAATTGTATATCCTTATGTAATGTAGATATGTCTCCACACCAAGGAAAAAGGTAACTATTGGTACCTTGATAGTGGCGATACATTTATACAAAACTTCTACCCCGAGCACATGCAATGGAGCCATAGACAGTCAAGTGAAATCCAATCCACGAAATAATTTGATCTATGGACAACATCATTGTGGTAAAGGTCGTAATGCTAGAGGAATCATTACCGATGCTCAAAGCACATAGCCGGTGATCAAAGTATGCTCAAAGAGCTAACTCTAAGGGGTGGGGGACATGTCTCCATTGGAGATAACACAAAGATAAAGATCATCGAGCATGGAAAAGTTAGTAACGATTTCTCAACCATTAATCATGTATTATATGTGCACGGCCTTAAGCCAAATTTGATTAGTATTAGTCAACTATGTGAAAAAGGCAACAAAGTCATATTTGAAACCTCTCATTGTCTAGTTATAGACATCAAGAGTAACAATATCATGTTTGATGAGAATAAACACGAAAATGTCTATATAGTTGATTTAAAATCTTTGCATTTGGAAAATGAAAAATGTTTTCCCGCATTTAGTGAAAACCCATGGCTATGGCATAGAAGACTTGGTCATGTGAATATGGATTTGCTTAAAATAATTTCTAGAAAAGATTTAGTCATTAGACTTCCAAAAATCAAATTTGAAAAAGGCAAGGTGTGTGATGTGATTACGCCCAAAGAGTAATGCGGTTGTTGTAGCACAGCTTTGGGGTGTCGATTCCACAGGGAAACAAGTTAACTACAAGAGAAGGTGTGAACCTCAACACAAACAATAAAGATCAAGTGAGAGAATAAAGTATTGTGTGAAAATTGTGTAAATAGATTGATGGACATAATAAAGAAACAACAAGGTTATGGGAATCCTCCCTAGGTTCATTGCCCTAATCCTAACTTAACTTAATTCGTTTTATCTCGATTGCAAGTTTCACATCCCAAACAAGCAATCGAAAAATATTCAATTAAAGCGCATGTATAAACCCTAATGTGATTGATATGAATTACCCTTTACTTTTGAATTAAGCACACATGACCCATCCTATAGATTTATCAAGAAACGACAATATATCTAAATGACAATATCACAACAATGGACAAACCTAAAAGATAAATCTACTGGACTCAATCACATCCAAACAAATTGACATAAGAAGAGCATTACTAGACTTATATCTAGGAGAAGCATGCAATCACCGGATTAATAGGAAATCTTTTAATTAAATCAAAAAGTAAATCATAACAATGTTTAATAATAATAATAAATCCAAATTACAATGAATCAAGATTAGAAAGTAAGAACGACTACACTTAGGGATTCATCCCTTCGCATTGCTTGGAGATTAGTTGGCCATAAGGGAGAGTGTGGTAGCCTTCATGGTGTTTTCTCTGGCCTCCAACCTCTAATTTTCCTCTTAAAGACCCTCCGGATTACTCCTAAAGGCCCTCTGGATTCACTCCCAGATGATCCCAAAAGATGAAGTGAAGTGGGGTTTTTATAGGGGAATTCCCGGAGTGCAATGTGTTTCCATTCCGATGTGGGATACTGCTTGTGTAGGCTTGATCGCAGCATAGTGCGATCGAGTGCACTATGATGCACTGCAAGGTATTTTTGACTGATGTGGGATGTCGCGAGTGCGCACTTGCGATCGATCGTAGGCCTAGTGCGCTCGAGCGCACTAGGCATATTCCAGCTTGACCTTCGTCTACTAAAACTGCCCTTCCCTAGAAAAATTATTTTTATGAGCGTAAAATTCTTCAGAAAATAGACTTCCAGATCTTTCTAAGCATATATGGCTCATCTCCTGGTTCTTCTTGCATCAATACAGTTTTAATTTACAAAAATGATTGATCTGTACGGGCAATTCTGGCAATTTAGTGAAACTCCTTTCCAAGTGCTTGTGAACCTTCACTCTGGTGTTCATCGAGTCATTGTGCTAAAAGGAATGATAGCTTTTCCATCTCTTTTGAACTTAAAGTACCTGAAAATGCATCGAAATAGATCAATGATCCAAGAATGACACTTTAGAGTTGTTAAGGTATAAAAGTGCAATTCAAACCTAGATCAACCCTAAAATGCTAACAATTAAGTACTGTTAAGGTGCATTTTATGACTCTCATCACAACCCCCAACTAGCTTATTACTAGTCCCTAGCAATTCAAGAAAAAATGAGAAATGAATTCTATGGTAGGAATCAAAACAAGGTAATGCAATACTAGTGTTAAACAAGGAGCAATTCACATTTTTTGTCTCAAAAATTGCACATAATATGCAGCACATAGAATCATTAAATATCATTTAAGTCCAAAAGTAATCTAAGCATCAATCTTAAAATCGTTATTAACTCTTATCATCCATCTTACCACAATCCATTAATCTGAACACCCGGATGACTTTATGCGTAACATTCATGAATACAAGTCTTGGCCTCTAAGAACATAATAAATTGCGTGATATCAATCACAAAAACAAGCTCCATAGGCTACTTTTCAAATCACTCTCCACTATTGTAGAAAAATCACACTACATTGGATCAATAGGTCTTTAATAAGCTTGTAATGTTAGGCTAAGGTAAAGGTTAAGAAAGAACGGGAAGGATTCACAAGTAAAAGAACTCAATCTCTTAGTTTTAAACACAACCACTTTAAGCACTTGATAACCTTGTTTCAACACCCAACTCTTTCAACCATTTTTTTTTATAAGAGCATATCTCTCAATAAGTAACCAAATTTCTTTTCTTTTCTTCTTTCTTCACCATAATTCACTTATCTTTTTCTTTTCTTTTGGCATAAGACCATTCACCTCTTTTTTCATTTTTTTTATTTTCTTTTCTTTTCCACAACCCCCAACTTATCTCCTTTAATGTACTTGTGTTGTGGTAGTGATATTTTTTTTTCTTTATATTTCCATCCTTACTCATTTTAAGTGCTTCTCACCAAATGTGTATAACTAAGTTCTTTTAAAAGAAAGGTAAGGATAAAATATTTTTAGGCTCATGAAGGTGAGTGAATGGGCCATTGAAAGAAACAAGGCTCAAATTCTTTTTCAAGAAAAAGCTCAAATAGGTGACTAGCGATAAATATAGCAATGGTAGGTTTGAAAGGCTCAGACGGTTCAAAAATGGCCTATATCATGTCCTAAGTAATGTTCATTCTAGGAGTTTGCCTCAAGTGATTATCAAATAAGTTTTAGAGCTTGTCGACATCGCAAAAGTATTCACAAAGTAATCACACATAAAACTTCTCTAAATGTTTTAGACTAATAATATAATCTTACTGCAAACTAGAGTCTCAAACCAAATGAAGATTGATACTTAAATTATTTTCAAACTGGAGCAAGATTTAATTTTTTCTAAATGCTATATGCTATCTCAATTAAGCTCATATCATTGACATGTGAATAAACTCTAAGGCTAACACCAAACATGATAAAAACAAACAAAAAGGGAAAATGACACCAAGCAGTTCAATGGTATGCAATAAGAAATGTGTTTCCTCCACCCCCAACTTAAGATAAGCATTGTCCTCAAGGTAAAAGAAAAAATTAAGGAAACTCCCTTTTTAACCAAAGGTGTGTGGAGCTGAAAATTGTGCATGACCAATTGAACTGATGCGTATGTTTGTTCCTGAAAAAGAAATAAAAAAGTAAAACTAGAAAACAGCAAAATAATAATAATAAACAAGAAAAAGAAATATGAAAAATAGTAAAAATAAAAGGATATGTTGTGGGTTGCCTCCCATGAGTGCTAAGTTTTACGTCTTCAGCCAGATGCTCTTATTCCCTCCTAGAAAAACATAGGTTGAATGCACCAGCCACTGCTTCACTACCAAATTCAGTGCTTGTATGCTTTGGAGAGGCCTCAAGGATGTCATCAGTAACATCAGCAAATTCTGGCTCGATATATTCTCTTGTGAAGCCATGGGTGAGGGTGGAGTCCAATGGATTAAGGTGTTGGACCTTTTCCATGAATGAGTCAATCATGTATGCTTGGTGGCTTTCGTCCACATCCTCTGATTTGTTCGTTGTTGGGATGTGTATTGACTTAGCACTTAGTGTCTCAATGGCATTCACCTCCTTCAAATTTTGTTATGCCATGTGCTAACCATGGGATGTGGACTGAGCTTGAGAAGGGAACTTATCTCGCTCAGTCACACTCAAGTAGCTCATTAACTTGGACACTTGGCTCTTTATCTCTTTATTTTCTTCAACAACCTGCGTAATTAAAGATTCAAGTTTTTGATTAGTCTTACCTTGTGCCTCAATAAAAGCATGTAAAGTGTCTTCTAAAGAACTCCTAGAAGATACAGGTGCATGATATGGTTCAAGATGTGGTGCAGGGGTTTGCGCAAGCTACTGGTTTTCAGACTTCCAGCTGAAATTGGGGTGATTTCACCATCCCAGATTATAAGTATCAGAGAAGGGTGTCAAAGGCTTCTTGTACATGCCTAAGGCATTACATTATTCCTCATACATCCCTCTCATCTCAGCAAATATGGGGCACTCTTAGGCGAGATGATCTATCCCGCCACACACAAAACATGATTTCAAAGACGCTGCATGATTAGCTACTTGTGTTGGGTTTGAGCTTTTAGTCTTTAACACCTCTAATTCCCTAGTGAGCATCTCGACCTTGGAATTAAGGTTATCCTCTTCCCTAAGATGGTACATTCCACCACCATTTGGGTGCCATATAGGTCGTGACCTATTTGTGCTTTCAGTAGCACTAGGTCTAGTCCAAGTGTGAGCTTTTTCAGTAAGCTCATTGAGTTACTCTATGGCCTCATCAGGATCTTTCTCCAAGAATTCACCATTACACATCGTCTCTACAAATTGGTGCTCTCTATATGTAAGTCCCTCATAAAAATAGCTTACCAAGTGCCAACTCCCATACCCATGGTGAGGGCACATACTCAATAACTCCTTAAATCTCTCCCAAGATTGATACAAAGTCTCGCTATCCTTTTGTGCAAAGGTGGAGATTTGCCTTTTTAAAGCATTGTTCTTATGTTGGGGAAAGTATTTATTAAAGAAGACTCGAGTCATCTCAGTCCACAACCAAATAGATCGTGGTCTTAGTGAGTACAGCCAACTCTTCACTTTATCCTTCAAAGAGAAAGGAAAGAACTTAAGTCTCACAATGTCATCAGTTTCATTTTGACTATGAAAGTCGCAACTACTTCCTCAAACTCTCTAATGTGCACATATGGGTTTTCATTTTCCAAGCCATGAAATGTAGGGAGTAACTGTATCATCCCTGTTTTAAAATCCAGTTGTCGAGTATGGGCTAGAAACATTATGCATGATGGTGTGGCTCTGTGTGTAGGGTGGAGGTAATCCTGAAGGGTCCAAGTGGGTTGATCTCCGTGTTCACTCATTTCTTTAGGACTAGATGGATTATCAAATAAAGGATTTAAAAAGTTTGATTCTGACTCTAGCACAGGCCTACAAGCAAATCTACCCAAAGTGTCTCTATATCTGAGCATGCAAGGTCACAAAATAATAAAAGTACTATAAAAAGAAAGAATAAAATAAAATAAAATTAATGCAGCAAGCTAAAGAGGGAACGAAGTTACCGCATTTACAACTGTTGAAAAGAAAAACTATTTACAATTCTTCTACTGTCATGTCAAAAGTTAACAATCTTCTTTGTACTTAAGCACCTTTCCTCGACAACGGGGCCAAAATTTGATTACACCCAAAGAGTAATGCGGTTGTTGTAGCACAGCTTTGGGGTGTCGATTCCATAGGGAAACAAGTTAACGACAAGAGAATGTGTGAACCTCAACACAAACTATAAAGATCGAGTGAGAGAATAAAGTATTGTGTGAAAATTGTGTAAATAGATTGATGGATATAATAAAGAAACAACAAGGTTTCAGGAATCCTCCCTAGGTTCATTGCCCTAATCCTAACTTGACTCAATTGTTTTTATCTTGATTGCTAGTTTCACTTCCCAAACAGGCAATCGACAAATATTCAATTAAAGTGCATGTATAAACCCTAATGTAATTGATATGAATTACCCTTTACTTTCGAGTTAAGCACACATGACCTATCTTATAGATTTATCAAGAGACGGTAATATATCTAAATGACAATATCGCAGCAATGGACAAACCTAAAAGATAAATCTACCAGACTCAATCACATCCAAACAAATTGACATAAGAAGAGTATGACTAGACTTATATCTAGGAGAAGCATGGAATCACTGGATTAATAGGGAATCTTCTAATTAAATCAAAGAGTAAATCATAACAATGTTTAATAATAATAATAAATCCAAATTACAATGAATCAAGACTAGAAAGTAAGAACGACTACACCTAGGGATTCATCTCTTTGCTTGCTTGGAGATTAGTTGGCCATGAGGGAGAGTGTGGTAGCCTTCATGGTGTTTTCCTTGGCCTCCGGCCTCTAATTTTACTCTTAAAGATCCTCTGGATTGCTCCTAAAGGCCCTCTGGATTCACTCCCAAATGATCCCAAAAGATGAAGTGAAGTGGGGTCTTTATAGGGGAATTCCCATAGTGCAATGTGTTTCCATTCCGATGTGTGATACTGCCCGTGTGTGCTCAATTGTAGCATGGTATGATTGAGTGCACTATGGTGCACTGCAAGGTATTTCTAACCGATGTGGAATTTCGCGAGTGCGCACTTGCGATCGATCGCAGGCCTGGTGCGCTCGAGCACACTAGGCATCTTCCAGCTTGACCTTCGTCTACTAAAACTATCATAACTTTCTCTAGAAAAATTATTTTTATGAACCGTAAAATTATCCAGAAAATAGACTTCCGGATATTTCTAAGCATATATGGCCTATCTCCTGGTTCTTCTTGCATCAATACATTTTTAATTTTTAAAAATGATTGATATGTACGGGTAATTCTGGAAATTTAGTGAAACTTATTTCCAAGTGCTTGTGAACCTTCACTCTGGTGTTCATTGAGTCATTGTACTAAAAGCAATGATAGCTTTTCCATCTCTTTTGAACTTAAAGTACCTAAAAATACATCAAAATAGATCAATGATCCAAGAATGACACTTTAGAGTTGTTAAGGTATAAAAGTGCAATTCAAACCTAGATCAACCCTAAAATGCTAACAATTAAGTACTGTTAAGGTGCATTTTATGACTCTTATCATGATGCTTGTCAAATGGAAAAAAACTAGAATCTCTTTCAAATAAAAAAATATAGTCTCAACTACTAGACTATTGGAACTTCTACATATGGACTTGTTTGGTCCAATAAGTACCGTAAGTCTAGGAGGCCATCAATATGCTCTTGTTATTGTTGATGATTATTCAAGATATACCTTTATTTTTTTTTCTTACAAGGATGAAGCTTACAAAGTATTTTTGAACTTTTTTAAAAAGGTTCAAAATGAAAAAGGAATTTTCATTTCGAGCATTATAATTGATCATGGAAAAGAATTTAAAAATCAAAGCTTTTCAAAATTTTGTGATGAAAGTGGAATTGATCACAATTTTTCTGCACCTAGAACTCCTCAACAAAATGGAGTTGTTGAGAAGAAAAATAGAGTTCTAAAAGAATTTGCAAGAACAATGCTTTGTGAAAATAGTTTGCCAAAATACTTTTGGACGGAAGCCGTAAATACTTCATGCTATATTTTAAATAGAGTATTAATTAGACCTATACTAAATAAAACTCCATATGAACTATGAAAGGGTAAAAAGCCTAATATCTCTTATTTTCGTGCTTTTGGTTGTAAATGCTTCATCCTAAATAATAGAAAACTAACTTGGGTAAATTTGACTCAAAGACCGATGAAAGGATATTCTTAAGATATTCAACCTCTAGTAAAGCTTATAGAGTTTTTAACAAGAGAACTCTAGTGGTTAAAGAATTCGTACATATAGACTTTGATGAGTCTAACCCAATTAGTAGTAGAGTAGTTTCTTTTAATGATGATGCATATTTTGTTCCAAGAATGGAAACACCTACTCCCATTGTTGACCCGAAAGAGAGCTAACCTCAAACAAGTCTAGAGGTAGATGCCCTCAATCTTGATCAACCATCTACAAGTCAACAAGAGGATAGTTTTCCCAAAGATTGGAGGTATGTGAATTATCATCCAATCAATCAAGTGATTGGTGATCCTTCATAAGGGGCAAGAACTCGATCCTCTATTAGAAATATTTGTAGAACATATGACATTTATAGAAGCCGAGAAGGATGTCGATTGGATAAATACTATGCAAGAAGAAATAAATCAATTTGAAAGAAACAAATTATGGAATCTAGTTCATATACCAAAGAATCACACTATAATAGGAACTAAATGGGTATTTAGAAATAAGATGGATGGAAATGGAATAGTAACTAGGAACAAGGCTATACTAGTTACTAAGAGATATAATCAAGAAGACGGAATAGATTTTGATGAGACATATGCTTCTGTAGCTAGATTAGAAGCTATTAGAATGTTATTACCCTTTGCATCCTTTAATAAGTTTAAGTTATTTCAAATGGATGTAAAAAGTGCATTTTTAAATGGCTTTATAAAAGAAGAGGTGTATGTTAAGTAACCTCTTGGATTTGAAAATCCTAGTCTTTTAAACCATGTTTATGAGCTTTCTAAAACTCTATATGGGTTGAGGCAAGCTCCAAGAGTATGGTATGAAAGACTAAGTAAGTTTTTGCTTGAAAATGATTTTATAAGAGGAAAAATAGACACAATCCTCTTCATAAAAACTCAGAAAAATGACACACTACTAGTCCAAATATATGTTGATGATATTATATTTGGTGTTACTAATGAATCTATATGTCAAGAGTTTGCTAAGTGCATGCAAAGTGAATCTGAGCACCTCTACAAAACTTGACCTAGATGAGGAAGGTAAGTTTGTAGATACTAAAACTTATAGAAGCATGATAGGAGTTTTACTTTATTTAACTGTAACTAAACCCGATATAATGTTCAGTGTATGCATGTGTGCTAGATTTCAAGCTAATCCTAAGGAATCACATGTAATTGTAGTAAAAAGAATCCTTAAATATCTACAAGGGACTCAAAACCTATGATTATGGTACTCTAGAGAATCATCTTTTGAGCTTGTTGGATATTCGGATGCTGATTTTGTGGGTTGTAGGCTAGATAGAAAAAGTACAAGTGGTACATGCCAATTTTTAGATGCAATGTTAACCACTCGGTTTTCTAAGAAACAAAATTCAGTTGCACTATCTACCGCCAAAGCGGAATATATTGCTACCAGAAGTTGTTGTGCACAAGTGTTGTGGATGAAACAACAACTAGAAGACTATGGCATGAACTTTAAAGATATTCTAATTCATTGTGATAACACTAGTGCCATCAACTTGACCAAAAACCCTATTCAGCATTCTAGAACCAAAAACATAGAAATCGGACATCATTTCATAAGAGACCATGCTTAAAAGGGTGATATTAGACTAGAATTCATTCCTTCGGAAGATCAGATAGCTGATATTCTTACAAAACCCTTAAGAGAAGATAGTTTTTTGTAAGATTAGACTATTGATGGGCTTAAAAGACTATGATAAACTGTATGTTTGATTGCATTCACATTCATCATATAAATAAATTGACATCTAATGAATGAGTATTAACTCTTATTTAATATTTATCTCACTCAAGATGGCATAAATAAACAATTATGTGCTAAAATCTTAAGTTATAGCTCAAATTTTAAGTTTTATGGAGGACCCAATCGACTAGTGTGTTTACTCCAGTAGACTAGTATCCCACTGCCCATTTTACCAGTCAACTAGTATAAATCAACCAGTCGACTAGTACTGCAAGACATTGTTTGGAGCCAAAATTTAAAATTTTGATGACCTACCCAGTCGACTGGTATGTCTCTGTCGGTTTACCTAGTTGACTTGTATATCGAAAATTCGCAAAATGATAAAGGAGCCAATCAATTGGTGCCCTAACCCAGTCGACTGGTATCGTGATTCTATAAATAGTCTCTTCAGATTTTCAGTTTTTCATGCCATTTTTAAAACTCTAAGTTTTCTCTATCTAGAAAATTCGTGATTTCAGTCCAAAATCTCTCATAACAGCTTCATAAAACCTTCAAATATTCCTCAAATCACTCATTTTTCAACTTCTCATGGTTAAAAATTCTTCATTCCTTACAATAATCAAAACCAGAGTTAGAGGATCTCACGCGCCTATAAGGCCTCAGTCTACAAAGAGCTCGAGATCCGATGCCAAAGGGAAGGGTTTAGCAGGATCCTCAAGCAAGAAGGCGAGGTCGAAGCTCAATGACTCACTCTTCTGGAGCCTAGCCACTAAGAGTAGGTATAACTCTGTAATTCATAACAAAAAGATCATGACAAGTAGATTTGTTGACTTCGATTTTATCCGTCATGCAAATTTCGATATTTTACCTGCCTTTGAAGCCATTCACTTGACACCACTTATCAAGATACACCAAAAATACTACCCTCGCCTCATTCATCAGTTCTACGCTAACCTGGTGAAACCTAGTCCACTTGCTCTTCATTTCAGAACTAGTGTGATGGGCGTAAAATTTGAGGTAAACATTGACCTCTTGGTCAACATCCTAAAGATCCCTGTGGGAGGGATCCAATGGAATTTGGACGGATGGCCGGACAACTTTGACTACGAGGAGGCATGCCAGATTGTTAGGGGCGACCCTAACTGCATCTTCAGGCCCACTACATTTCACCAATGTAGTGACATGCCCCTCAATTCAAAGTTGTTCAACCTCATCGTGAGTTGGACCATCCATCCATGACTCGGGAGTTGGGGCTATCTCTCAAATATAGATATGGTATTAATATGGTGTCTCAAAATAAGACACTATTTCAATATCTACCCCTTACTGCTTGCCAACATGATAAACGATGAAGTGAATGACTCCAGGTGCCTTCCCTACATGATGTTTATCTCCCTGATCCTACAACATTTTTGAGTCCCCCTACCTGTCTCTAAGGCTCAGGACATAGGCCCGAAGGACATCATCAACATCACTTCTTTGAAGAAGATGGGATGTATGATCTAAGAGGGTATGAACTACTCCAAGGTAGGGAGGAACATACGGATTGGTGCTGAGGATGACAGTAACGAGGAGGATAACAAGGTTCGTGGTGATGCAGCTCCTCCTACTGCGATAAACACTGATGAATGAGCACCTAGTCCACAGGATGGTGGCTATGGTGCTAGTCAAGCTGGATATAATAACCTACTTTAGGCTATGATGAGCCTCTAACTGTCCACATAGTCTGGATTCCAGAGCTTGAGCTCTTCTATCGATCACATACATCGCAATCTCCACACACTTCGAGACGATTTCGAGTTGCACCAGGAGCACACAGAGGGCTCTTTGGCTGAGTTTCAGGATCTTCTTCGAGATGGATTTGATTCCCCCACTCACTGAGCTATTTTTGTTTTATCTTACTACTATGTATATTTATTAGCTCCATAGATACTACGCACGCACGTTTTTTTCTTCACATACACTCATTTGCTTGTACTCATTGATACAGCTTTTGTAAAGCTTATGATGTATGGATATTATATATAGATGCTTACTTTTTAGTTATTTAGCTTTTTGCTCTTATATATGCTTTACTTATAAGCTAATTGATTGCTTAGTTTAAGCACTTGATGTTACCTTATATGTTGTAACTACTTATACGAGTGTAGGCAACTTCTGATTTTTTTTTTTTGGGAAGTCTTCCCAATTCTGAATCATGCCTAGTTTTCACACACAAATTTGTTTTTACCATATCTTCATGGCTGTGGTGTTGTTTTTACTTTCTTTTTTTTAGTTTACATCCCCTTTTATGCTTTTGTCAAAATGGGGGAGAAAAATGAGAAAAATCAATAAACTATAGGTAAATTTAGAATATAGCATATATTTAGGGAGAGGATTGCTTCAAACATATTGAAAAATGTAATATTGTCTTGCATTGATTGGTTGGGTTGATATAACTATATATGAACAGTGTTTGAATGCTTAACAGGTTGGTTTTATCCGAAAAACAGAGGAAATTCTGCCCAATTTTTCCTAAAAACCCAACACTTAGTTTTTAAAACTGTTTTTCTCTCATTAGTTTTGTCATCATCAAAAAGGGGGAGATTGTTGACCCATATTTGATTTTAATAATGACAAAACACTATGCTAATTGCACTCACAGTTTTATCTAAGTGTTTAAGTGGCAAAAGCATTCAGCATAGAAACAAAGATGCAAGAACTCAACTCGATTCAGACACTAAAATAAGACAGAAGATCTAGAATAGACATTAAGGTAATTGAAATAATTATAAATCTTTTACATTCAATTATACAGCTTGATCTGTGGCTCAATATACAGAAGACTTTGACAAACCAAAATACAAAAAAGTTTCTAAGTCAAAAACAGTTTTAAAACATGAAAATTTGGGTTGAAGGACAACCCAATCGATTAGCTCCATATACTAGTCTACTGGGATATGGGATAGAAGGTTTCTAGTCGACTGGTGTTGAGGACCTAGTTGACTGGTACTTGGGACAGAAAGTTTCCAGTTGACTCGTGCTTAGGACCCAGTCGACTGGTACTCTCCCATAGCCTAAAAGGCGAAGTTTCTCACTTGACCCAGTCGACTAGGTTGTCTTTCAACCTAGTTTTTCATGTCTTAAAACTGTTTTTGACTTAGAAACTTTTTGTATTTTGGTTTTGTCAAATTCTTCTCCAAATTGAACCACAGATCAAGCTATGTAATTGAATGTACGAGATTTACAATTTTTTCAATTACCTTAATGCTTATTCTAGATCTTCTGTCTTGTTTTGGTGTCTGAATTGAGTTGAGATCTTGCATATTTGTTTCTATACTGAATGCTTTTGCCACTTAAACACTTAGATAAAATTGTTAGTGCAATTAGCATAATGTTTTGTCATTATTAAAATCAAATATGGGTTAACACAAACGATCTCGGCTCTGTATGGATCATCGTTATTTCTATTGATTGTTTCAAGTATGTAAATCCAAAGCTTTATATGTTGGCCCATTGGTTTTGTGATAACTTTATGTTGGAAATCACCTTGACAAGATGTCTAGGTGGTGATCTTCCAAACACCCAAGTCTAGAATGACTTTTAAAGAAAGATACAGCAACCAAAGCAAGAAAGAAGACAAGCAATTG
Organism: Bretschneidera sinensis; assembly: GCA_023935145.1. NCBI lineage: Eukaryota > Viridiplantae > Streptophyta > Magnoliopsida > Brassicales > Akaniaceae > Bretschneidera > Bretschneidera sinensis. Next base: position 43,863,108 of record CM043701.1, read on the forward strand.
TTATCAAGGTTCGACAATAGCCTACGTCCCCGTGAGTTCCCCTGAACTCTCTGCACTAACTCAATGGTTCTTTACAATATAGTAACCCTCTCCAAGAAACCTCAAGTTCTTGAAGAAACAAAGAAAGAGAACAAGAAAGACCTAATCACTTTCTATACTAATCTCTCTCTTTACAACCAGCCTCTATAATGAGTCCCTCTTGTATGTATATGTCTTTGCACTCTCACACAATTCTCTCATTCACACACACTCTTGTGTCTTGTCACAATGCCTTTCATAATACATTCTATCATGATATTGAACCTAGGTGACCCTTTATATAGTGCACCAACTTCTTCTTCAATCTTGAGTGTCATTCTCCACCCTTAGATCTTAATGACCAATCAACCATGGCCCTCCATCAATCCTAAGTGATGTTGTGTGTTTTAACCTTGCACCCATGCACTTGACAAGAGGCTGAATCAAGTGGAATATGTGTGCATCAGTGTGCCTAGCACCTAGGCACTGAACAGGGCATGCTGCGGCGCTAGGCAAAACACCTTTTTCACCATTTTCTGGGCACTGTGGCCTTGGTGAGGGAGAGGTGTGGTGTTGCCCTTCCTCTAGCACCTCCCTTGCTAGACGCCATGGCCTAGAAGGAGGAGGGCTACAATGCACACTAAAGTTGGACCCCTCACAGCTGTGCACACTTCTTTGTCTTGCTGAATAGAGGTGTGCACACACACCCAAAGTGATGCGCACACTTGTGTGCACTCCTTTAACATGCTGAAATTCATTTTTCCATCTCTTATTTAAACCTTAGACAAATACCAACAATCTCTACCTTTGTTTAAGAATTTAAACCCGAACTATTGTGTAGAGAACTTCAGGATCCAAACTCATCTTGAGTCATCAATCAACAGACTCCAATCCTAAGAAGTCCAAGGCAATGATTGGACCTTCTTAGAGGTAGAACCTTGGTACCTAATATGTAGGACTTTCTTCTGTGGCCTTCTTATCAACATGAATGCATCTTTTTGTACCATTTTTCAGAATATAATGATACCAAACATCCATATGTTTTGTACTCTCCTGGAACACCAAATTCTTCCACAAGTGCCATGCACTTTGGATATCCGAAGACACTACCACCTACTCTTTTAGGACCATCCACTCTTTTAGGACCATCCACTCATCCAACAACCTTTTGCACCACATAGACTCTTTTATGGCTTCCGAAGTCACTATGTATTCTGCCTCCGTTGTTGAGAGTGCTACCACCAGCTGCAACCGAGCCTTCAAATACCTCAGTAACCACTTTATCCCAAGCCAATGCTTCTTTCTGGGATTACTCACAAATCTGCTGAGAACACCCATTGCTTGAGAAATGTCGGGTCTATTGCTTACCATCATGGACATGACTGGTCGAACCGCACTAGAGTAAGGGACCTTTACCATTTTCTTCTTCTCCTCATCCATTCCAGACATTGTTCGCTAGAGAAATTGAAATGACCAGCAAGAGGAACCTTCACTGGTTTACCATCTTCCATAGAAGACCGAGAAACCTTCAACCTGTTTCTCTCCCTTTCTCGAATTGCTCTCATCTCAAGGATCTTTTGTGCAAGGCTGAGATCCTTCCTCCTGAACTCCTCACTGAGTTGAGATGTAAACCTTTTCATCCTTTTCCTGCTGTTCCGAACCAACAGCATATCAATTACATAGATGAGGATGCTCACCATTTTCTCCACCTTGTGTCCCAGTGAGAAAGTTTATGTAAAACCCATGTCTTCTCTTCTTGTGAACCCATTCGCCACTAGTCTAGCCTTGTTCTGGACTTCATCTCCCAGAGGGTACCCTTCTTTGATCTTGTAACTCCACTTACAATCCACAACTCTCTGTTTTCTCAGAATGTGCACCAATTCCCAAAAGTTGTTCTTCCTCAAAGAATCCATTTTTTCCTCCATAGCTAGCTTCTATCTTGGTGATTCCTTATATCCCATGGCATCAATGTAAGTATCTTGTTCACTCATCTCTCCTTCTGTCCAAGGAGATGTTGCATCCACAGCATCTGCAAACCCATATCTTGAAGGTGGTCCGACCAGCCTTCTTTCTCAGCTTCTTGTGAGCTGATAGTCCTTCCGACTCCCTGTATCATCCTTTTTCAGTTCAGCCTCCTCATGAGTGTCCTGAGCTTGGCATTCATCAATGGGCTCTACCTGGTCTGAACCCTCTTGCCTTCCTTGCTTTACCTGAACTGAATTCTCCTTGATGATATGTTCCACAAATACCAAACTGGTTTTCTCACTAGCCCCTGCAGAGTTAGTTTTCTCCAAGTAGTGAAATAACAATTCATTAAAAATAACATCCCTACTTATTATGAGTCTCAATCCTTCTTGTTTTAAGGACCACAACCTATACCCCTTAGCCCCTTCCCCATATCCTAGAAACACATATTTTCTAGATCCTGGGCTAAGTCTATCATCCTTTTGTTGTGTATATGCAGCACACCCAAAAGTCCTAAGGTTGTCCAACTCAGGGGGTTTTCCACTCCACATCTCCTCGGGAGTTTTATGGTATACAATCCTAGAGGGTGATCTATTAACCAAATACGCAGCAGTAGACACCGCTTCCCCCCAAAAACATTTGGGTAATCCGTATCCATCTAACATGCACCTAACCTTTCTATAAGGGTCTTATTCATCCTCTTAGCAACTCTAATTTACTGAGGGATTTTCACAACTGTTCTATATCTTAGAATGCCATTTAACCTACAGAATTGATCAAGTTCTTGGTTAAAAATTTCTAAGCCATTATCGGTTCTTATCCCTTTAACTACCCTGCTCATTTGAGTCTCCACCAACTTTTTCTACACCACTAATTTATTCAAAGCATCTGATTTATTTTTAACCAAATAAACCCAAACCTTTCTTGAATAATCATCAATTAAAGGCAGAAAGTAAAAGTTACCTCCCTGTGTTGGTGTCCTTACTGGTCCTCAAAGGTCTGCATGAATGTAGTCAAGAATGCCCTTAGACTTGTGCACTCCGGTGTTGAAGCTAACCCGGTGTTGCTTCTCAAGAACACAACACTCGTAGAAATCAAGTTCCTCTACTTTATTTCCACCAAGTAGGCCATCCTTGCTAAGAATTTGCAGGCTTTCTTCGCCCATATGTCCCAAGCGAGTGTGCCAAAGGGCTGCCTCATCCATCCCAGCCATCATGCTTGCTGCTTGATCCTTGATCTTCATGTCTTCAATCATCTCATAGAGTCCATCCTTCATTACTGCTTTGATCACTACCAAAGATCCCTTGGCTACCTTGATTTTTCCTCCCTCTATTTTGCATATGTATCCCATGGAATCCAGCTGCCCCAATGAGATCAAATTCCTCCTTAAATCCGAGAGATATCTCACATCTTTCAGCAGCCTTTTCATTCCATCAAACATCCTCACCTAGATGTCTCTCGTGCCCCTCACTTGGTAAGAAATATCATTCCCTAAGAAAACTCTTTCATCATTGGTTTCCTTGAAATTCTTGAACCAAATCTGGTGAGGGCATATGTGATGAGTGCACCTGGTATCCAAGATCCATTTCTTGCTGCCTTCTTGCCCCTTGCTCATATCCGAGAACACAACAAGAACATCATCATCTTTCTGTTCTGTTTTGGCAACTGAAGCCTCTCTAGTCTTGATATGGCTTCTTTCTTCATCCCTCATCTTCTCCTTGCAATCTTTCTTAACATGACCCTCTTTATAGCAATAGAAACATCTCCCATGGCTCTTTCCTCTACCTTTGTCTCGGTAATAGCCATGTATGTTGCTGTGCGCTCTCCTATGGCTCTCTCATTTACCTCTATCCCAGCAATAGCCATGGATGTTGTTGTGCACTCTCCTATGGTTCTCTCATCTACCTCTATCCCGGTAGTAGCCATGGATGTTGCTGTGCACTTTCCCATGGCTCTCTCCTCTACCTCTGTCCTGGTAGTAGCCATGGTTGCTGCCATACCGAGTTGTTGGCCTTCCTTTAGAGAACAACCCTTTACCACTTGATGCACTCCTTATCTTGGCACCAAGATTATCTTGCAACTCTTTATTAGGATTCAATTTAAAAGCAAAGATTTGTTTACAAATATATCTCTTATTAGGGAGAGTCTTGGCAAGAAACAACTCATCTAGTTTCTTAAATATGATAGTTGGATCTTCTGAGTCTCTGGACTCCCTTGTGATATTATTCGACATGTGCATGAAGATGGTATTGTATGCCATCTTCTTCATCTCATTCCGCTAATCCTCTGTGGTACTTGCTGAAAAAGCGTCATCTTCTCCAATCGCCAAGTCCACTTTTTGTTGCACAAAAACCGCCTTAATCTTTCGCTTCCAAAAGGAAAAATCTCCCTTTCCATCAAACTTCTCAATACTGAAATTTGAACCCATCTTATGGAGATGATCCCTTGATTCATGTAGCACCCACAATTGCTCTCTAACTTCTTCTAAACCTTAAGAACATAGATCGAAGATTGATCTCAATACCGTTCTTGAATCACCCTCAAGAACATGATCAGATCTTGATCTTTACTCCGTTCTTGAATCACCCTCAAGAACACGATCAGATATTGATCTTAACTCCATCCTTGATTCACCTCAAGAAAACGATCAGATATAGATCATAACTCCATTCTTGAATCACCCAAGAAGTTGACCTCCGATTCTTGAAGTCTTGCTCTAACACCTTCTCTTCTTGCTCCGACACCCGGCTATACTAGCTCTGATACCACTGTTGGAAATCACCTTGACAAGATGCCTAGGTGGTGATCTTTCAAACACCCAAGTCAAAAATGACTTGTAAAGAAAAGATACAGCAACCAAAGCAAGAAAGAAGACAAGCAATTGTTATCGAAGTTCGGCAATAGCCTATGTCCCCATGAGTTCCTCTGAACTCTCTGCGCTAAATTAATGGTTCTTTACAATACAGTAACACTCTCTAAGAAACCTCAAGTTCTTGAAGAAACAAAGAAAGAAAACAAGAAAGACCTAATCACTTTCTATATTAATCTCTCTCTTTACAACCAGCCTCTCCAATGAGTCCCTCTTGTATGTCTGTATCTTTCCACTCTCACACAATTCTCTCTTTCACACACACTCTTGTGTCTTGTCACAATGCCTTTCACATTATATTCTATCATAAGATTGAACCTAGGTGACCCTTTATATAGTGCACCAACTTCTTGTTCAATCTTGAGTGTCATTCTCCACCCTTAGATCTTGATGACCAATCAACCATGGCCCTCCATCAATCCTAAGTGATGCTGTGCATTTTAACCTTTCACCCATGCATTTAACAAGAGGCTGAATCAAGTAGAATATGTGTGCATCAGTGTGCCTAGCGCCTAGGCACTGAACAGGGCATGCTGCGACGCTAGGCAAAACACCCTTTTTCACCACTTTCTAGGCGTCGCGGCCGTGGTAAGGGAGAGGTGCGGTGCTACCCTTCCTCCAGAACCTCTCTTGCTAGGCACCGTGGCCTGGGAGGAGGAGGGCTGCAGCGCACACTGAAGCTGGACCCCTCACAGCTGTGTGCACTTCTTTGTCTTGCTGAATAGAGTTGTGCACACACACCCAAAGTGATGCGCACACTTGTGTGCACTCCTTTAAAATGCTGAAATTCATTCTTCCACCTCTAGTTTAAACCTTAACCATGTTTAAACCTTAGAAAAATACCAACACTTATGTTAAACATATACCTATTTCATTCTAAGTTAGAATCATTAGAAAATATATGTATTTAATGAAGCGTATTTGGAAAAAAGGTGATAACAAAATATATGTTTAGGATCATATCATGCTTTTTCAATCTATATATTTTTTATATGTATGAATTTTTATAAAAAAAAATCGATATGCATAATTGAAAGAATACATGTATTTAAAACATTTTATTAACAAGAGATTCGTTATTATTTTAGTATTTGGAACGATGTCAGTTGATCGTTGTTGGGTGGACCATTGAGTTGTAAATCATGTAGTATCAAGTGAATTTAGGGATGTTGTTGAGGTTTTTCTTGACTTTGCATATGGCATTCCATCATTTACGTATAATGGAACTACCCGGTGTCCTTGTTATCTATGCTAGAATTTTAAGTTTTTAAACCTAGATACGATTACCATGCACCTATATAAGAAAAGGTTTTACTCCTAATTATAAGAGGTGGATTTTTCATGGTGAGAGTTATTTGAGACGTGAACGGTCGATGAAATCAGATCACCATGTAGAGGAAGGTTTCAGAGAAACGAATCATATAGGGGAGATGGTAATGGATTTTGCTGGCCCAGAGTTTAATTGGGATGTCGAAGACGATCTAAATCCTCATGCTACAAAGTTCTATGACATGTTGAGATATGTTGATGAGCCATTGTGGGAGGGTTGTAAAAAGCACACTAAGTGGTCGACAGTCTCACAACTGTTGAATTGTAAATCTGATTTCGACCTATTTAAAATTTATTTCAATCAATTAATCACAATAATTAAGAGTGTGTTGCCGGAGGATAAGAAGTTTTCTAAAAATCTTTTAAGTCTAAGAAGATGGTGAATGAGTTAGTACTTGAGTATGAGAAGATATATTCATGCTTGAATGACTGTATTTTGTGTTATAATGAAGACAAAGACAAGAAAGTGTGTGATGTTTGTGGACATCCTCGATTTAAACCTAGGCAAAGCGATAATAAGAAGCAGAATGACATACCACACAAGGTGTTGTGTTACCTTCTACTGATACCAAGACTTCAAAGGCTTTATTTGTCGAAGAACTCTGTCGGACACCTGAAATGGAACAATGAGGACAAACACAGTAAACTAGACATGGTCATTGTAATGTCCATGTTCTTAAAGTAAGGGTAAAGAAGTAATTTGATAAATATTACATGGAGTTAAAATAATATATATATATATATATATATATAAAAGATTTACTATTATGAAAAGAAACAAAAAAGGTAGACATCTGGACACTTAGCGTCCAGGTGTAGTAAACTTCATTTCAAAGTGTCTTGCATGCAAGACACTTTGGAAACAATAAAAAGAAAACAAACTGCAAGACGGTTTTGGGTATGACAAACAATATATATATATATATATATATATATATATATATATATATATATATATATATATATATATATATATAAAGCTTTTGATAGTTTATTAAAACTTAGTTTCTCTCTTTCAAATTATTCTATTTCTTTGAATATTTGGGAACTGAAAGAAAGGTTGAAAGATTGAATTTTTGAAGAAGTTTATGAGATAATTTTAAAGAGATTCGAAGAAAGCTTTTAGAAAAACAAAACATAATAATGTGAATTTTATTTTTGAAATTAAGCATACATGAAAATACCCGAAATTTGGTGTAGAAATTTAAAGGTATGAATTACAAAAGAATTGAAGAATAAATTAGAAATTTTACTATAAATATTATGTCAGGTGTTAACAATCAGTAATCGAGTGAAATTGCTAAAAGGAGCAGGAAAGGCAAGGAGGTAATCAACAGGTAACTTTAAGTGTTACGTGGCCAGTTAAATTTAATTTTAGTAATCGAAACCAATAAAAATATAAATTATGATATTTGAATAAATGGGTGAATTGTTATGATTTAATGATACATTTTCTGTTATATATGAAAATTGATTAATTTATTGATTATGAATTTAATAGTATGTTGAATATTAATTATATAATAATTTATATTTAAAAATGATGGATTAATGAAAAATATGCTGAGAATTCATATGAAATTCTGAAAATATGATTGAAAAATTGATATGATATATGAGGAGAAAATTTAATAAATATGATAAAAATAATAATTTTGAGAAAGAGCTAGATAGTTGAATTGAATGTTTTGATGTATGCTTCCTTGTATCTTATTGCTCATATGCATAAAAGTAAAGAATAGAAAGGCAGTCGGTCTAATTGAAAAGATCAAGAAGGCAGCTGGTTTAGCTAAAAAGACCAGGAAGGCAGTTGGTCTAGTTAAAACATGTCGACATGTGGGAAGAAATTCCCAGATAATAATATGAAATGATCTGATTAGAAAGAAATAAATAAAATTTAAATTCATACATTACATTTGTTTTAAATTTTGATTATTATTGATTGAGATGCTAAAGTATCAGTCTTGATTGTGAAATGATTAATAGACAAATGAATCTCACAGAGAGACAGATATGATTAGAAAGAAATATGAAAGTATGATATGATAAAAATTATTTGATTGATTGATTATATATTGTGAACCTCATAACGAGGTAAATAATGATGTTGAATTGATAGTCTCAAGATGATTAAATATATAATTGAAAAATTGACATGTTTGATGATTAATTTAAGAAGAGATTGATAAATGGTTAGAATTATGATATGAGTAGTGATAATAGAATGTTATTATTGAATTATATGAGATAATAGAGAATGAATATTGGAAGATGCTTTGAAAGATTGAATTATTATATGTGAAGAAATAGATGATTAATATTGGTGAATTAGAAACGATTGAATCATTTTATGTAAGCCACATGGTCCACATCCTCAGACTAATGAAATTTTTTTCATAAATATCCATGCATCATATGTTGTATATATTATTTCAGTTGAAATTTTAATAGTGTAACTCCCCTGTTGAAGGTAAAGGATTGATGTGTGTGTGTGTGTATACATTCAGTTGATGTACATTTTTATATTGTTGCATATATGTGTTGTGCTCGGATTTCAAAACGTGACGACACCATCTCTAGGGTGGCCAACCCGGGATCGGTCGTTACAGTCATCTACCCGACAAATAGGCTGGCGTGAAAACATTTTGATGATACTCACTTTGATTTTGCCCACGAATCACGAAATGTTAGGTTGGGACTCTCAACTGATGGGCTCACTCCATTGGGTCATTCGGGGTCCCCTTACTCTTGTTGGTCGATATTTGTCACTCCTCATAATTTACCTCTTGTTATGTGCATGAAAGAGCATAATTTGTTCTTATCATTGGTAACTCCCTGCCTAAACAACCCTATTAAAAATCTGGATATCTATCTACGTCTATCGATAGACGTTGAAGGTGTTGTGGATGAATGAAGTTCCTACTTATGATGAAGCCAAGAAACAAAAGTTTAATATGAAGACTGCACTTCTATGGACGATCGGTGATTTCTTGCATATGGTATGCTTTCTAGGTAGAGCACTCACGGTTTACTGGCTTGTTCTTACCATATAGAGCTTACAAAATCATTTTATTTGATACATGGTCATAAAAATTGTTGGTTTGACTGTCATCGTCAGTTCTTATTAAAAGATCATGCTTTCAGAAGGTAGAAAATGGGTTTCATAAAAAATAGATCTGGGAGTGGCCTACCACCACCACGGTTGTTAGGTGTAGATATGAAAACTAGAGTGATGCCTTCTAAAAATATCACATTCGGTACCAATGATAGAAAACAAGAAATCCCTGGATTTGGGACGGATCATAATTGAACAAAGAGAAATATCTTTTAGGAATTGTTGTACTGGTCAACTAATCTTATTTACCATAATTTGAATGTTATGCATATTGAGAAAAATGTGTTTGACAACGTCTTCAACTCTATTATGGCTATCAAGGGTAAAATGAAAGACAATGCTAATGCTCGTTTAGATGTGGCAAAGTTCTGTAGGCGTCCTCAATTGGAGTTGGTTGAAGTTAATGGAAAACCTAAATTTAATCCCAAAGTAACTCTAGTACTAACGTTGATGCTGATTAGTGAATGGTATGATTAATTTTATTCATAGATGATAAGAATTATATGAGTTGTATGATTAACGAATTGTATCCATTGTATGAATTCTTTATTTTGATTTACATGAACTAGTTTTAAAGAAATTGTATCAATTGGCATGTATTTACATTTCCTATTTTTTTGCAAAATAGGATAACAAAAGGTGGGGCTCAACACAGAGGACCCCAGGGCAAGGATCCTCTAGAGACTACTTATGCCATTGGCAGGGAGGATTCTCTAAAGACTACTACGACTGCATCATTGACTGGAAAAATTATCTTCCACTTCTGTGTTGTTCTTATATTATTACTCATTTTGTTAATTTAATTTTTAATTTGTGTATTATATAATATGTCAAGATACATTCCTATATATAGGGGTAGAGGTTGGGCCTTCTAAGGCTCTTTCAGTCAAGCGACGAGGTAAAGGATCGAACAAAGAGAAGCTTCTACTGACACAAAAGATTACACTGAACATTTTGAGCAATATGTGTTTATATTTGTTTATAGCAAATTATTTATGTCATTAATTTCGATTAATATACATCATAGATCAATTAATACTGTAGAGTTCGGTATTTTAATTAGATTATTTTAAATCACAAGAAAGTATTTTTCATGATTTGGCATGTTTATTCAAAAATAAATTATAATAAATTCATATTAGGATTAGTGAGACTTAAAAATAAATAAATAAACTAAAAATCAAACAATAAAAACACATGTCAAGGGAGGACTACAAAATTTCTGAAGAATGGTAAGAAAAACTAAGTAAAAACTGAAAATTTAAAAAGTGGTGGGAAATGTAGAAAAATAAAAAGTGAAACGGAAATTATGTAATAAAGCTAAAGTTAGAATATAAAAGAGGAAGAAAGATCGGATTTTTGTGTGGAACTCTCTAGAGAGAGAGAGAGAGGAAAAGAAGAGAAGAGAAAGAAAAGGAAAAAGAGAAGAAAAAGATGGGAAAATTTGTTCAAAAATTAAGGTAAATTTTACTTTTCTCTAGCTTTAATTTTCAAGCATGTTTATAAACTTATGATTTGAGTTTTGATTTATGTATTTGAAGTTGTTTAAGAAAAACTTAAGGAGATTTAAGTTACTTTGAAGGAAAAAAATGAGTTTTGAACCAAAGTTATGATTTTGAAGCTTAAAGCTCAAATTTGTTGTGGGTAATTTTGGTTTTTGTTAATAAAATTATAAGAAACTAGTATATTTAAAGAATTGAGAGGACTCATGGAAAACAAGAAGAGTTTTAGAGAAAAAACATATTGTTTTTTGCGAAGAAAATTGTTGGAATCAGGGGGTTTATACTTAAAAAAAAAATGTGACAAAAAGTTTGCATTGGCACCTTATCGGTCGCAAATAAGTCTTATATGCGAGAAATTCTTAGTCGGTCAAAGATAACAATTGTGACTGCAAAAACCATCACTTATAATATTGGTTTCCGTCGCAGTTAATGTAAAAAATGGTTTTATGCGACGAACACCATTTGGTTGCAACTATATATATATATATATATATATATATATATATATATATATATATTTGTTTCAGATGTAGAATATAATATTTGAAAAATATTATTTGCGACTGAATTTTCTCCCATATGATACAGATTCTATCCCTTGCGTATACGTTTTATATTTTGTTATTTTTTCTATTTCAGATAAATAATTTAATATTCAAATAAATTTTATGCGATGGAATTGGAACCTAAATACGACGTAAATAGGCGTTCTTAGATTAAAGAAATTATTTGCGACCGAAATGGAACCACATATGCAACGGAATTGGCGCCCACATTAGATATATATATTTTATTATATATTCTGTATCTGAAATCACATAAGCCACCGAAACTTTACCCTAAATGTGACCGAATTTTCGCACGCAATTGAAAACCCTATTTCCTCCTCCCTTCTTCCCTTGTTCCTTCCTCTTCTTCTTTCTCTATTTTCATTTGCCTGACGCGCACCATTCCAGTTTTTTTTCCTCTCTTTCCACCGTCTCTCTATGCACCGCTAGCCACCACCACGGCTCTTACATACCGCGTCGCTGCCTCCCCCATCACTGGTAAGCTCTTTCTCATTTATTTTATTTTGTTATTTTCATTTTAATTAAATTTGCAAATTTAAATATGTAAAATTATAAGTTGTTTAATTAGTTATTTTCATTTCTCTATCTGAGCTGAAAATTAAATGAGATATAGCTTGGCTTGTTATATTCAGATCCTTTACACTATGTTTGGCAAGGGTAGAAAGAGTAAAATAGTGGGCTCAAACGTTAAAGTAGAAAAATTGAAGAGACTGAGATAAAATTTGGATGATTATCTTTTCTTTTGTTTGTATGATTTATATAAAAAGAAGTGCAAGACGAATTTATTGTCTTTATTTTTTTAATTTGAAAGAATTTATAAAATAAAATTAGAGTTAAAAGAATTTCGAATAGTAAGTTTAATTTTTTGTCCCACTAAAAAATTATAAAAGGATACAGTAAAAACGTATCCCTTCATCCGAACATAATTAAGTTAAGCCCCACTGCAAAAAATAGAGCTTATAATTAAAGTATCAAATGGGAAAACTTGAGAGATTTCCTTCCATTTTCCTTTTCAAAACAAACATGAGAATGAGATGTTCATGTCTATAAAATACAAATATATATAGCAGTAGTAATAAATTAATGAGGGTATTGGCAATTTCCACTAAATTGGGATGAAAGCTAAGATGGTTTAAGTCTGTAGGGTACACATTGAGTAATTGTAGGGTCTAAACTCTAGAACACAAGAATCAAACCAATAGATATAGTTTTTGGTACAATTAAACAACTGCAGCTTAAATATTTTAAAGTTGAATGACCAAAATTAGGTTTCACCCTATTCAATTTATAAAGTAATTTAGTAAAAATAATATTCACCCAAGTAAAGAAAAAAGGTATCATCGATGGACACAATCCATCAATAAAATCACCTAAGTCAAGGGTCAGCTCATTTAATCCAATAATATCTCTCTAATATTTTCTTTATTTGCATATATCATGCATTGAATCTTACCTTAGATCACCCGTTTGAGGATTATTGAGCGACGCATAGCGCTTGTTGCTTGCTAATTTATATGTTTGCAATTAGAGTATTTGTGTTCAAATAATCATTGGATTGTCCAGTGTGGACAATTTAGGAATGCTTAATCCATATTGCAGTTGATAATTCCTTGCTTGTTTCGTTTTGATAAAGTTTTGGTAGTACTTCTCCTTGTTCTTTGGGTACATACTAAATTTGTGGCTATCTTCTTCTGGTGATAGCACCAAATTTAAGTCATGTACTTGAAGAACTAAGGGGAAGTGCTGTCGAAATTTTTTCGAAATGAAACAACATAGGAGTTGTTAAATGCAATAAGGATTATACATTCCTAAATGGGTTAGGACCCTTACCTTTTAGTGAATGGAATAATATGGTTAGAAAGCATCAACATGCATGTTATTCGTATATAATAAGTTTTTTTTACTTAATTTCTAATCTCTTATTCACTAATTCTTTATAATGTTCTCTAACAGGGTTACACAATCAGTCAGCGGTACTTAATGCTTCTTCTATGCTCTAGTACTACTCTTGTTGATTAGGTAAGCAAACTATAACTTGTGTATGCTATTAATTTAGTTAGTTTTCAATTACTTAAGTATGAATAGATTGTTTTCATAAGTAGACAATATAATTCCTTATGTAAATCTTACCTCACTCTTGAATGACAAAGGAGGAGAGATCATACAAATAAAGATATGGTTTATGTATAAGATGTAGAATAATACGCTGAAAACGAGGCTTTTAAATTGGTTTGTCTCATAAATCTTAATTTATTTTATTTATTTTGAGTTATATTTGTCAGTTAATTGTAAATCTGAATAACTTTCATGGTCAAAACTGTTTTAGTATCTGGAACGATGTCAGTTGATCGGAGTTGGATGGACCGTCGAGTTGTGCGTAATGCCGTATCGAAAAAAATTAGGAATGAAGTTGAACAATTCCTTAACTTCGCGTATTCTAATAAATGCTACGTGTATAAGGGAGCTATTAGATGTCCTTGCTATGTTTGTAGCAATACTAAGCTTATGAAGAGAGATGTGGTTATCGTACACCTATACAAGAAGGGTTTTGTTAAGAATTATAAGAGATGGACTCGACATGGAGAGGTCCCTTTTTCTGTGGGGTGTTTAACGAGCCGAATTGACGATATGGATGAAGGATTCATAGGAAGAAATAGGATGGGGGACATGGTAATGGATAATGGTAGTCTTAAATTTAATTGGGATGCTGAAGAGGCCCCAAATCGTGATGTTGCTAAGTTTTACGATTTATTAAGAGATGCTCATGAGCTACTATGAGAAGGTTGTAAGAAACACACCAAGTTATCAGTAGTTGCTCAGCTATTGAATTGTAAGTCAGATTTTAATATGTCTGAGAGCTATTACTACCGACTACTGTCAATAATTAAGAATATGTTGTCGAAGGGTGAGAAGTTGTCAGAAAACTTTTAACAATGCAAGAAAATGGTGAAAGGGGTTAGGACTTGGTTATCAGAAGATACATGCATGCCCGAATGATTGTATGTTGTACTCTCAGGAAGACATGCAAAAGAAAAACTAACATTTGTGGTCATACTAGATTTCAACCTAAACAAGTGGGTAATAAGAAACAAAAGGACATACCATTCAAAGTGTTATGTTACCTTCCAATCACACCAAGACTTCAAAGACTTTACATGTCGAAAAACAGTGCCAAACACATGAGATGGCGTATGGAAGGAAAACGTTGTAAGCTTTACTTTCTCAGTCACCCTGCAGATGGTGAGGCATGAAATCACTTTGATGTTGAGCACCCGATTTTTTCTCTCGAACCACAGAATTTTAGGATGGGACTATTGACTAACGGGTTCACTTCATTCGGTTATTCAGCTTCCCCTTACTCTTATTGGATGGTCTTTTCACTCTGTACAATTTTCCTCCTAGTATGTGCATGAAGGAGCAAAATTTGTTCTTATTATTGATCATTCTAGGTCCAAACCACCCCGGTAAGAATCTAGATGTCTATCTACAGCCGTTGTTGGACGAGTTGAAGATGTTGTGGATGGATAGAGTTCTTACGTATAATGCAAGTAGGAAACACAATTTTAATATGAAAGTTGCACTTGTATGAACGATCAACGACTTTTCGGCTTATGGTATGCTTTTTGGGTGGAGTACTCATGGCCAACTAGCTTGTCTTTACTGTATGGAGCATACCAAATCGTTTCGATTGCGTCATGGTAGGAAGCCTTGTTGGTTTGACTGTCATCACCAGTTTCTACCTTAGAATCATACTTTTCGAAAGTAGAGGGATAATATCAAGAAGGGAACAATCGAGAGAGATTCTCCTCCACCACAGTTGTCTGGAGAAGAAGTGTTGGCTAGAGTTTTGTCCTTCGATCATATCACATTTGGTAGCACAAAAAAGAAACAAGAGATTTCAGGATTCGGTGTGGATCATAACTGGTTGAAAATGAGTATCTTTTTGGAATTACCATATTGGAAAACAAATTTCATTAGACACAATTTAGATCTCATGTATATTGAGAAGAATGTCTTCGACAATGTCTTCAACACATTTATGGATGTCAAGGGTAAAACCAAAAACAATTCAAATGCTCGTGAGGATATTAAGAATCTTTGTAAGCATCCAGAGTTGGAGTTGGTTCAAGTAAATGGGAAGCCTAAAAAACTTAAAGCATCCTACACTTTGAATAAGTCTTAGATAAAGGATGTGTGCAAATGGGTTTGCCTCAAATATAGCCCGATGTGTCAATGTGAACGACTGCAAGTTCTATGGGATGAAGAGTTATGGTTGTCACATGCTCATGGAGAGATTAATACCATTGGTGTTCCATGACTTTTTGCCTGATGCGATATAAGATTCGTTAATAGAACTTAGTAACTTTTTTTGAGATATATGTTCAACTGAGACGTGGGTTGAGCATATGGAGTTACTTAAGAGAAACATTGTGGTGACCTTATGCAAGCTAGAAAAGATATTTCCCCCATCATTCTTTTACTCTATGGAGCATTTTCCTATTCATTTACCTTATGAAGCTAAGGTTAAGGGCCCTATGCAGCACCGATGGATGTATCCCTTCGAGAGGTGATATCTCTTATTAATCTTTGTTTATATAAATTAAATCATGTGTTTTATTATTGTATAATTGCTTCATAACATGGATATGAAAAATAGGTGTATGCTTAGCCTAAAGAAAAAGGCATGTGTTGGAGGCTTCATTGTTAATGTGTACATCATAGAGGAAACTTCCAACTTTTGCACATATTATTTTGAACCGAATGTCCAAACAAAGTTGAATCGACTAGGTCGAAATGACGATGGGGGATATGTGGATCCAAATGGGCACCTATCCATTTTATGTTATCTAGGTCGTGAGACTATAATAGATTTAAATGAAAATGAGATGATGGCTACAGAGATATATGTTCTCCTAAATTTAATAGAGATCGAGCCTTATGTGGAGTGAGTCTTTAGACCCAATCTTAAACTTATTATCAATAGTTTCAATTGATTTTAAAATTTCATTTTATCAATATTGTGGGAAATATGATGAAATGTTGAGACATGAGCAGCCTCGTATCACTAATGAACAAATTGAAAAGCTTTGCAAGAAGGATTTCGCGAAATGGCTTCATGATCTTGTAAGTAAACATTGAATGAGATAATTGCTTCAATATTATAAATAGAACCATATAAACATGTATATTGTGATTTTAGTAGGTTTTAAGGGACGATTCAATTGGCAACCGCATACGAGAGCAAAGACTTGGTCTGTGCAAACATGGGACCTGTTATAGTGGCTATAATGCGAATGGATTCAAATTTCACACTGAAGAGTATGAAAAATTCAAGAAAATGATGAATAGTGGTGTATGTATGAAAGGTAGTTGTTACGACTTATACAAATGTGACTTGTACGGTATGTTGAAACAAATTATAGCCATACAATATATAGGGAAAGGTAACACGGTTGTATTGTTTAAGTTCCACTGGTATGATTATGAGAGAGGACTCACGGTACACTCGAAACATGGTCTTATAGATATAAAGCATACATCAAGCTTTCATTCAAATGATCCATTTGTGTTGGTGGAGCAAACAACACAAGCATAGTACTCATCGTACCCTTCAAAGAAGAAAGAAACATTAGATTGGTGGGCAATTTGTAAAGTTAGGGCGATGGGAAATGTATATGTTCCTTCATACTAATATGCAAATCAAGATATAGTGCCTATCGTTCTAGAGTACTTCCAAGAGGATGAAAGTCCCTATCCAATCCCAATCGATTTGGAGCACGAATTTGATATATCCGGTATTCTTCATGATCCCATTGGTATAATGGAAGAAGTAGACCAGCCGAATGAAGAAGAAGAAAGAGAATGAGAAGAAGGAGAATGAGAAAAAGGAGAAAAAGAAAAAGAAAAAGATGGAGAAAATGAAGAAGAAGACCAGGATGAGGATGAGGAAGTAGAAGAAGAAGAAAAAAAGAGTAGGAGGAGGAGGAAGACAAAGAAGAAGAATAACTTATAAGCATATCTCTATTAATTTTATATAATCATTGTAAGAAAATTAAAATTAACTTCTAAGCATGTTTATGTTTTTTGTTCCTTTTCGTATCTTATATAACTCTTAAATATTGTGTATGTATTTTCTTCATACTTCTAGTTTTTTTTTTTTTCAAAACAAGATGGCAAGGGGACGAGCACGAGGTAGGAGGAGGGGACATAACCCCGGTAGAGATGAGGCCTCGACTTTATATGCCCCGACTTTAGGTAACTATTTATTTACTTTTACATTGTACATAAAATTCTTCTCCATGTTGTATTGTTTTTCATTTTGGTTTACAATATCTTTCCTTTAACTTGCAAAGCCCGTGGAGGATGGCGAGGAGGAAAGCGAGGAAAAGGAGGAGGAGGAGGTACCTCATAGAATGAGAGGGGCTAGCAAACCCTCATCTCCTCCCGATAATCCAGCGGGCTGACCTTTGATTCACATTAGAACCATTTGGTTAATATACTTTTAGTGACAACATTTATGTATTAGTACCACAGAAGTTAATTTTCTTCCTTTTACTTGAAGCTTTTGATTCTTGCAGTGCATTTGCTGGGGCGAAGGGCATCGTGAGGACTATATCATTATGATGAGCCATTAAATTCATATAGACAATTTACTCCCATAATGAAGAATGATTGCTTCGATGAATTTTTGGTATATATATATATATATATATGCTCCATAAGTATTTTTATTGGTTGCAAGTAATCCATCTTCCTATGCATTTCAAAAAATTTATAGGTTCTCCACCAAGGACGAGGCATCGCGCACTCGAGCTGTTTTTAACCACATAGCAGAAAGGCACTTGAATGACCACCTAAACAAAGCCCGAGGAAGAGTGGAGCAAGAGTGTGGGCCAAACAAGTCGGATTGTATTGGGTGGAAAAGCCATTGGATGAGGCAGTCGGTTTGGAATGCACTTTGTAGGCTGTGGACCACTGATGATTGGAGGAGACTTCAGCAAGCTGCCTCATCCAATAGGTGATCAGGGGATGAGCTTGTCCAAGACGTTGCCCATGAGCACACTGATAAACTGGTAAACATAATTCTAATGTCAATTATCAATATGATGCTTATTTGTTTATTAATACATGAGTGCGTGTGATCTACATGATGTTATTTTTTTAATAAGTGTATGATTATAATGTTTTTTTCATATTTAATGCAAATTTCATTACCATGTGTAGGAGGAAGAGTTGGGGATACCACCATCTGTTAAAGAGGTTTTCAATAAAACCCACATAGCTAAGAGCACGAGGCAATACGTTGATCGGAAGTCCAAGGCAGTGAGCATAAGTACAAGTAGCTTTTTAATAAAATATTAGGTATATATATATATATATATATATATATATATATATATATTATGTGAAGTAGTTTAATTACTAAGGTCCTTCAATTTATCTAACTTTTTTATATTTGTTGATTAAAGTCCTTCCATTTACTTGTCTATGATCTAATTTATCTACCTAATGTATTGATTTGGATTACAAGAGTCTTACAGTCAAGCTATGACCTCCAAATATGGAGATGATCCATCTGCACACTAGCAATTTGACATCGGTGCATGGTTAGCAGCGTGTGAGGGGCATAAGAAAGGTCGTGTATATGGCTTGGGCGATTTGGTGGACCCGAGTGTTCTGGTCAGGAAGTCAGGGTGTTGTTCATCCACCACTCCCACCTCCTCTAGGGCTCGAGGCTCTACATTTATTGAGTAGGAGAATATACAACAACAAATCGAGGAGGAGGTCAATCGGCGAGTCCATGAAGTAGAACAACGTTTCGAGGAGAGAGAACAACGCTTGGAGCAAACACATCAACGAATGCAGGACCATATGAATGAAAGCATACAACGCATCGTGTTTACCATCTGTCAAAACTACGCGATATATTCACCTCCTTATGTACCTCCAACTCTAACCCGCCTCCACCTCCACCTCCACCTCCACCTCTAACCTCCAATGTAAGTACTAAACACTTTCAAAATGTTATAAATGAAACTTTATTACCGTAATGTGCATGATATATACCATATAATGTTATATATATATAATAACACTTAGTGGTTTTAGGGTTGAAAACGTAAAATACCCGTCCTATTGACGAGCCAAGAGCACCGGCACATCCATACCATAGAATGTGAGATGTGGGAACAAGACTAGTCGAGTTTGGACCACCGGTTCGGTTTCTGTCAGGTTTTCGGCGTAAACATTAAAATTGATTAATTATTCATTCTTATATATTATTAATGATTATTTTCTCTTCTGATTGCGAAATGTCTTATGGTTTCTCTTTTAACTTCTTTCATAGGACCCAACTAATGATGATGATGATTGCTACCGGCCAGACTTGTCACATTTGTGATTTTTTTTATTTATGAGACTTTAATGACATATATATTATATTTTATTATTTTCGATAGATTTATATAAACTAGTATATGAATAGTATGATGTATTGTTGTGAATTTATATATTTTAACCTATTATAATATCAGGTTTATTGAATGTAAAATTTTGTTTGGTTTGGATATTATGAACAGATTTTTTTAATAAAAAATATTGAAACAAAATTTAATATTTACTTAAATTTAAAATCTTTTTTTCGATGAAATTTTTTAAAATTGCGACGGAATTCTTTAATAATTAAGACAATTTTTTTAAAAAAAACTGCAATGGATTTTTTTAATAATTACGACGAATTTTTTTAAAAAAATGTGACAATTTTTTTAATAATTATGATAGATTTTTTTTTAATAATTACAGTTAACTGTTAACTGAAATTGTGACTTTTTTTCATATTTGCGAGATTTTTTTTCATATTTACGAGGGATTTTTTTGTTTGCGAAGGAATTTCAATCACAATTACTCGAAATAAAATAATGATTTTATCAAAATATTATTATTTAAAAGCAATTTTAAAGAAAATTTTGAACTAATTGCGACCGAAATTTTCGGTTGTAAGTACTGTTAAATGCAATTGGCATTTTAATTCGGTAGAAAAAATAGCATTTGCGACTAGGTCAAGTGCGAGGGATCAAATGCGATGAAAATCGGTCGAAAATTGGTAATTGCGGCGAATGAGTGGTCAAATGTCAAGGGAAATTTGGTCACAAATAACCTTTTTTTGGTAGTATAGTCAACTGGATTGGGTGCCCAGTCGACTAGATGAAGCTCCTAGGCGAATTTGGGTTACTCTTGAAGGACTAGTCGATTGGGTCAAATGTCAAGTCTACTAGAAGAAGTTTTTTTACCTTTTTGTAGTTGATTGGATCAAGTGCTTAGTTGACTACATCATGTTGATTTTCAAAATTTTGACAGTTTCCTTTTCGTTTTTGAATGTGAAACTTCTCCAAGGTGATTTTAATATTTATATACATTGTAAACATGATTAAAACATCTTTGAAATACTAAATATTAATGAGATTCAATTATTTTTGAAACTCAAAATCAATGATTTAAAAAAAAAAGAAGCATGGGGCAAAACACCGTAATCTTTCGATTTTTGGTTGCATACAACATATGCACATGATATTTAAAGTATACAAATACCTTTGGGGTTTCTTAATATTCATTAATGACCAATAATGATGGGGTGAAGTATTATTTTACTTCTAGGTTCAAGTGATGAACAACTTTGAAGGGTAAATGAAGTAGTTGGAGGCTACTTTGTGGATCGGGTAGCGAGGTAAGTATATCTTACTCCTACTAAGCGAGAAAAACCTAATAATTGATGGATGAGAATATATATATATATATATAAGTTGTGATGTATTCAAACCATTTGTTTCCATATGAGGTTGTTGAAATTTGTTGATTTATTAAAAAATGTATTCTTTTGTAGATATAGGAAAATGTGATGTTATTATTAAAACGATTGTGATTATCATATGAATGATTTGTTATGAATTGGATGTGTGATTGATTGTGGTTAAGATTGATTTGTGATGTGGATGCATTGCATAAATATGACTTTATGGTTATTGGGTGAAAATTTTGCTCTCATTATGAACATGTTAAATGAGTCGACTGTACAATGTTGAGAGGTGATCCTGAGAGACGTACTAGTACGTGGAGAGATGTCCACGTTATGATATGATTAGCATAGTGAGGGGTAATAAAATAAAATAAAATGAACTGAGATGTGATCTTGTATTTGCATTGCATTTCATATGATGATTGATGTAATTGACCCAATGAAGAGCACATGATGTAATTGACCAAATAAGGGGCACATGATGTTGAATTGTGTGACATGATAATGTTGTGCTTTCGGTTGATTGCTTATGATGTGAAAATTATGAGATTGAAATGTATGATGGGTGTATAAATGGACTATAAGTTCGTTGTGATTATAATATGGTGTATAGTACCATTACGTTCTAGGCACTCTTCTTTGAATCATAAATATGTAAGAAATATAATGATTAAATATTTAAAAGATATGAAAATGACTTAAAGCCTTATGCTAATGAAATTAATGTATAATGTGAATTGGTAAATGAAACTAAAAATCGAATACTTTGAGTAATGTGTTATTCACTGAGCTTTTGAAGCTCACCCTCTTTTTATGTTTTATTCCTCCCAAATGCTAGCAGAGCGACATCCTCAGAATCATTTTGAGTTTAGATTTTTAATTATGAAAAGTTAATTATAGGAAATTTAAATGTTTGTAGATTACATAAATTTAAAGTAATGTTGTATTAATGGTATTGTATAAACGTTATTGTATATGAGGTAAATTATTTGATCATGATAAATTGTGAATTGTATTGTATGCATGACATTTAGGTTAGGGCTCGGAACTAAAGTGTGATGATAACATCTCGGGTAAGGCCCACTCGGGGATGAGTTGTTACAAATAAAATTAATTATATGAATGTAGTAAATTTCGAGGATTCCATGGATGCAAAGATGTGGTAAAAAGCATCGTTGTCCAGGTTTGGAAGTACATGAATGGTCCCTAGAACTCTTATTCTCATTTCCATGTGGACGTCCAATATTCTATTTGGGAGCATTTCCTGATATACATTTTCCCTCATCCTTTTGTTTTATGTTCACTATGTGTTCCATATTCACATGAAGTGTAAATGCATGTACTATATATAAAATAATTAGCTAGTAATCATCTTTCGATTGTTTCTCAAGAGCACTACACTTTTGGGACTCCAGAGGAACTTGAAATTGCTAGACAGATCCATGATAGGATCGCTGCGACCCGCTACAATGGTTGGTTGAATGACTTGCAAGATCAGTGTAAAGCAGCAAGAGGTGAAGACAAAACAAACTAGATTGTTTGGATTGGAGGAGAAGAAAGGAGAATAAGCCACGAAATCCCCCATGAACATTGGAACAGTTTGGTTAGTTTGGGGCCTCAGATACGTGGGCTCATCGCTCCAATGCGACGTCGGTGAACAGGCAATCAAAAGATGATTGGCATGTTCACCATGTTGGGTTGTCCATCAGTATGCTCACGTACATGCATTGGTATATGATTTCTTTATTTCTCTACACTTATATATAGATAAATAATTACATGTATAGTTAAATTATTTTTTACCGACCAATTGTAATGTGCAGTCCTAGAAGTTGGGCAAAGCTGCCACACCAATTGAGGTATTTAACAGGACCAATAAATGTTATTAATATTGTTTGGGAGAAAAAGAATTATTGTTCATATGCTTTCATTAAAAGAATTATTAATCATATGCATTCATTTGTATTGTAGGAAACTTATGAGCAACGGGTTAGAGAAAAAAGTAGTGGCCAGATTGAGGCATCCAAATAGCCTTATATCGATCTCGAGGAGTGGTTGCAGACATCCAATGGATTGAAGAAGGGACGATTTTATGGCTTTAGGGGGATGATTGACAGTCGTCCATTTTCTAGCAACTCTCTAGGGAGTAGATCCACTGCATCACGTTTCACATCGTTCATCGATGTAAGAGCAGTGCGACAACAACTGCATAAAGAGAGGCAAAGAAGAGAGGAAATTGAGTCACATCGATGAGGAGAGACAAAGAATGGAGGAAATGCAGTCACGTTTGGATGAGTAGAGGCAAAGAAGGGAGGAAATGTAGTCACATCTCCATACCATGAAAGAGCAACAACTACAAAAATAACAGATGATGTAGCGTTCTGGGGTGATATTTCATGCACCACCCATTGTAAGTAAATTATACAACTACAAAAGCAATAGATGATGCAGCATTTTGGGGTGACATTTCCTGCACCACCCACTGTAAGTAAATTGTTTTAATTTAACCCTTTTCTTTATAGTGTTAAAGGCATCCATCAATGCGATGTCAAGGGTACAAGTTGCAGGAAGAGGAAAAGACTACTCTATTTTCTTAGAAGAGCTTGAAATCGACAGTGAATCGAAGAAGATGTCGTGCAAGCACGAGTTCTACTCGAGTTGGCTCAAGATCCTCGGGTTCTGCCTGATTTGCCACTTCGTTATGCTCATAAAAGAAGAGGAGGAAGAGAGTGATGGTCATAAGGACGAAAGCGAAGGAGATCAAATAGGAGTTTTGGAGTCGATCTTGAATTCATTGTTGGATGATGATGAGATGGATATGGGTTCAGATTCAGAGATGTGTCGTAACCCAGATGAGGACTATTCGGAATCGAATCAGAGCCAGAGTTATTTAGACCTTGGTGTTGATGGGTTGTCAGCCTTGTGCATGGACATAGATATGGACTTTTTCGTCTTGAACAACCAGATATGGATATGGGTCGTAACCGAATGACGAGTTAGGTGGACTTCAAAACTAGTAGAACATAATGTGACAAATAGTATTTAGAATTTAAGATAGAGTGCTCATAACACGAAATTGAGAAAATTCATAAATAATTATAATAAATAAATAATAATTTCAGTATTCAAATTTTTTTATATTTTTTAAAATAATTATTATTCAATTTTCTCATGATTACTAATAGATTTTCTTAATTCTGTGGTAACTCTCACAAAACCGGATCCATGAGATCACCACTCGTTTAAATACTCACTCATATTGAAAGTTTCGTTTTCACAATTTTTTAAACTGATTTTATTTTCTGTAAATTATTAAAAATTGATTGGGATTCCAATTTGAGATACACAAAGAAAAGTCAGAATTTTGTTGTTTTTGCTCTTGAAAAGGAATGTAAATTTGTTCATTCTTTTATCAATCGGGCATTATTTTCTTTTTTACTGCAGACAGCAAAACTTTCATCATATAAAATACTTCAACATAACATACTGTCCTTTGGGTCTAAGACTTAAATCATGTACTATTCTCTTATGTAATCAAGTACCACTCTCTTATGTCTTGATCAACATGAAGAACAAAAAATCTTGATCAATATGAAGAACAGAAAGTTTTTATCAACAGAGGGAGCTCTGTGGTAATACAAATGACTGATATTAAGTATCACACAGAGCTCTCCACCAGTAGCTCAAAAGTTTTCTCTTAGAATGAACTAAAAGTATGTCCAAAGCTTCATGATTATTGCCACGCAGTCTTGCAAACCCGAAAAGGGAAAGAGATCACACAGAACCATGAATAATTCAAATATAAGGATGCTGCAGAACCATGAATAATTCAAATGAAGAAGGACTTTCTACTTTCCTCCTATTGACATGAATTGTCCCACAAACATGTACATAATTCCAAATTTTTTTCTTTGTTATGTGTTAACACAAATAAAAATGATACAAGAATAACTGATTCAAGATTTAAAAATTCTCTAACTTCAAAAGCAGTCATAATCTAAAAATAATTTCAAAAGCTACCCCTATGAAGAATAAAATGCAAAATTGAGCACAGAAGAAACAAATCATCATAAACTACTAAATAAACTAAAGTAAATGAAAGAAAGGATTCTTATATTCTCCACTATAAGCAGCTGTGTATAGTCCTTACAAATTTATTGCCATGAGAGCTTATTTAAAGACAACATACTACTGATAAATTAAAACTAACCAGAAAGGCACCTCCTCTCTGCATTATGACTACTCCTGTATTGACTTATCCTCTCTATCAGTTACTGGAACAAATCGAATGCAAACCTACCTCTTGATCGTTCTTTGCTTCTTCAGCCCTGGAACCTCCAATCTCCCCACAGAGCATCCACACCTTTCTCGAAAAATCGCGGCCCATATTCTTGACCTCAGCTTCCAGCTCTCTATGGTGATAGAGGCAATTCAAAGAGATCCCTTTTCACACCAACATCGTTTAGCATATGGTTTGAGTTCTTCACACACTCCTCTGTCTCCAACTGAATATCAAACTCAGCTGCCTTTCTTAGCCCTTTACATCTCGGGTACATATGAATTTTAATAATAAATTTAAATAAAGTCAAACCATAGTAATACCTTTGTGTAATTACCACTAAATATATATTTTAAATAGTCCTAAAAGAATTAGGACTACTCTAATACTAAAATTTTTGGAGAACCCCAAGCTTATAAATTACATTCTTTCCTCTCCGATTCTTTTTTTTTTTTTTAAAACCTCTCTGATTCCATAACACGCACAAAAGAATTTTAGAGGAAAAGAAAAGAACATGAATTTTAATAATAAATTTAAATAAAGTCAAACCATAGTAATACCTTTGTGTAATTACCACTAAATATATATTTTAAATAGTCCTAAAAGAATTAGGATTACTCTAATACTAAAATTTTTGGAGAACCCCAAGCTTATAAATTACATTCTTTCCTCTCCGATTCTATTTTTTTTATAAAACCTCTCTGATTCCATAACACGCACAAAAGAATTTTAGAGGAAAAGAAAAGACGTACAAATTTAACATGTCGAATTCTACAGAAACCCCACCTGAAGACTGGCAAACGTTACATGTCTTGTTCGCGGCCCTACGGTCCACAGATCTCGACTCCTTCTCGGAGAAATCTGGGCCGTTACCAGCATCGGAGGCATCCATCGATGCTATGCCAAGTGTAGAAGTAGCAGAAGGAGGAAAAGACTGCTCCGTTTGCTTAGAAGAGCTTGAAATCGGCAGTGAATCGAGGGAGATGCCGTGCAAGCACGGGTTCCACTCTTGTTGCATCGAGAACTGGCTCAAGATCCACGGGTCCTGCCCGATTTGTCGCTTCGTTATGCCCGTAAAAGAGGAAGAAGAGAGTGACGGTCATGAGGAGGAGAGCGAAGGAGATCAGATAGGGGTTTTGGAGTTGATCTTGAATACGTTGTTGGATGATGATGGGATGGATATGGATATGGGTTCGGATTCGGATCCGGATCATAACCCGGATGACAACTATCCGTATTCGGATCAGAGGCAGAGTTGTGCGGACTGTGAAGTTGATGGGTACATGGATATGGACTTTCTTTCTGAACAATTGGATATGGCTTGTAACCCGGATGAGGACGAGTTGGATTGGGACGAATTATGTGGACTTCTAAAATAAGTAGAACACGATGTGACTGGAAAGTATTTAGAATTTTAGACACTCCTTATCAAAAACAATATTAGATACTCATTCACACTAACAGTTGCGTTTTTGCGTCTTTTAAATTGATTTTATTTTCTATAAATTATTAAAAATTGATTGGGATTTCAATTTGAGATGCATCAGGGAAAAGTTAGAATTTTATTGATCTTTTGGAGAGCAAAAAGATGTAAATTTTTTAATTCTTTTATCTATTTGGTCTAATGGAAATTTGGGGTGAGTTTGCCTATTTTCTTTCTAGTCAAGTTACATTTTCGTCTTTATATTTTGACGATAATCACAAATCAACACGTTAATATTTTTCACCCGCCCCAAAAAATTTTGTGGCACGCTGCAACTCAGGACAAATAATTCAAAAGTCAACAGACATGATGACGTGTTAAGATTCAATAGGGAATATGGCACTTGTTTGGCACGTGATCCCCAACTCAACCTCAATATTTTTTTATCAGCGTTTGATCCAAAACCATTTAAACAGATGAAGTCGACTAAGTGCAATTTCTTAACTTGATGTTAGTAAGCACAATTTCCAAATAGAATATAGCGTTTGCAAGCATAAGGGGATTTATAAAACCAAAACAACAAACAATTAGTGACAAAATTCCTCTATGAGAATTAGCTCGTGAATTAAGCATATAACAAAGGGTAAAATGGACATTTCAGTTTTATACTATTGACCCCTAAACTAACATCTTGATTTGTATTTATAATCAAAACCTAAAAACCAAACTATAATTTAACCTTTCTTTTTTATTTTAACAACAGTGATTTATAGTCAAGTGTGTTTTTTTTATTATTGTGAACTTTATTTATTTTAATATAATAATTGTCTATGAGAAGTCATAAGTAACCATTTTTTTTTTCTAACGGAAGCTACTTATCATTCTGTCAGAAAACGATATGCTGCATTAAAAAAATTGAGAATTTCTTTTCCAAAGGTAAATCCCTATCCTAGAGATTAGAAGGTAATTTGGTTTAAAAACCCTAATCATAGAAGGAATTCTGCTAAGATCAAAATAGGAAGTTGACTACAACCGGAAAAGACAATTGCTGATTTCAAAAGACCCTACTTCCAAAAGAATTAGGGCTCTTTCCCTATATAATCATGATCCTAATAGCAGGTTTCTTTTTCCTCTAGTTGCCAAGAAGGAAGGTTAAAGGGATGAAACCTTGCGCAGCATTCTTGGGTTCAATGATTTTTTTTTTCTTCCCCTTTTACGTATTTTATATAAAACTAATTTCAAGAAAGACAATTTACATAAGGCCAAGTCTCTGGCACCAAAATGATATTATCAACTACCAAAGGGAAGCAGAATGTAGAAGATCAAACATAGTAATTTAACAAACAGAATTATACTAATATATGAACCAGTGACATGCAACAAGGGAGATATATATAAGTCAAGTGCGGATCGCTTTAAGAAACGGGTATTCCCATCTGTGCTAATCATATTGAGTTGAAACTATAATCATAAACACTGGACAAGTTGTAATAACAATTGCTCTTTAAATACTATTCAGGCACTTCAAGCCTAAAAACTGCTGTTTGTCTCAACTTACCTTAACTAAGAACATCCCAATCTAAAAGCTCTTCCCAATACCAATAAAATTGGGGAGAAAAACTTGAGCTTTGATCTTATAGATAGTTTTTTTTGTCATTTAAGCACTAAGGTATTCTAACTTAAAGAACCCTCAAATGCAAATCAACCTAATTAACATGTTATGAAAATCCATCCAATTTCCTTTCGTTTCTTTTTGGTTACACAATATCCATGCTGAAAGAAAACAGAGACGATGTTGTGAACGTAATACCTATTCGACCAAATCATCTAAAAGTTAACTACTTCATCATGTTCCACAATCAGTTCATGAAAATTTTGTATTTAGATCGTAGTATAATATTTACACTCGGAAAAACAAGTTACAAGTTATTTTTGTGAATCCTATTGTAGCTTTCTCATTCCGTAATTGTTCCTTAAAGTTCAAATTGATATGAAGCAGCAGAATTACTTGTGGGGTTATACATACCAAAGGAGAGCAACTGAAGTACCTTTTATTATTCAACCACTTGCTGTAGATGCCACCACTTCCTTGCTTTAATATATTCCAAGACAAGTGAAGAAGCAGGATTTCTTGCTTTCATTATTCAACCTCCTGCAGTACATGCCACCCCACCTCTCCTCTAAGAGGAGGTCCCAAGTTCAAATCCCCTCACCCTTATATATATATATATTCAAAGACAGGAAGCCTTTAGCGAAGAACAATTAACTTTGTTCTGCAATGGTTCCCTTAAAAGAGATGCAACTAATTGAAAGGTATGGAAGAAAGGTGTAGATGCAGAAATCACCACATAAGTAGAATTAGAATTGTGAAACAGACAGATGAGCTATGAGATAAAATAGTGAATTTTATCTTGTGAATTTCATATTAATTTCTAACTTACCTATTTCTCAGTTCTACCAACTTAAAACTCTCCCACCATGAAAACAAAATTGCTTGTGAAAGCCTAAAGCCACTACGAAAATTAGACTCAAAATTGGGGTTCGGTTCATTGCAGTCACTTCAGGTCGGAATATATTTATGGTAGCGTCAAAAAAGCAAGGAAGCTGGAAACAACAAAAGGAGGTCAGCACATGCAGCAATAAAATTCCTTTAGAGTACTAGAAGTACCAAATACAATGACAACGAGCAATGTTTACAATCTTTAACAAATCTGAAATGCAGCAAGAACATTTATTTCTGATGGTGCATTCCACCTAAAGCAACAACTTTGACAGTAGATGGTTCCAGTTCCTCAATGTCAATGATTGTCCCAAGCTTTAACCCTCCTTTTACCATGGTTTCAGACTTTAATTACACAAGCCAAATAAAGAATCACATCTATAGCAATTAAATGACTGTTATAATATTCTATTGAGGTAGAGGACAGAAAAAGTATGCATAAAAGTGCTGAAAATGCTTGTTTATATTACCAAAAAAAAAACTATGAGTTTAAACTCATATTACATGTCACTAAATCCAATAGCATGCAGGCTGCAAAAAGTTCATCATATAAAATACTTCAACATAACACGCTGTCCTAAGGGTCTAAGACTTAAGTCATGTACTATTCTCTTACGTAATCATGTACTACTCTATTATATCTTGATCAACATGAAGAACAAAAAATCTTGATCAACATGAAGAACAAAAAGTCTTTATCAACATGAAGAACAAAAGTGTAATACAAATGACTGATGTTAAGTATCACACAGAGCTCTACACTTCCACCAATAGATCAAAAGTTTTCTCTTAAAGTGAACTGAAAGTATGTTCAAAGCATCATGATTTATTGCTACTCAGTCTTACAAACCCGAAAAGGGAAAGAGATCACACAGAACCATGAATAATTCAAATGAAGAAGGATGGTATACAACTTTCTACTTTCCTCCTATCGATATGAATTGTCTCACACACACGTACATATTTCCAAATTTTTTACTTTGCTATTTGTTAACACCAATAAAAATGATCCAAGAATAATTGATATAAGAAATAAAATTCTCTAACTTCAACAGCAGTCATAATCTAAAAATAATTTCAAAAGCTACCACTACGAAATAAAATGAAAAATTGAGCACAGAAAAAACAAATCATCATAAGCTACTAAATAAACTAAAGTAAATGAAAGAAAAGATTCTTATATTCCCCACTATAAGCAGCTGTGTATAGTCCTTACAAATTTATTGCCATGAGAGCTTATTTAAAGACAACATACTTATGATAAATTAAAACTAACCAGAAAGGCACCTCCTCTCTGCATTATGACTACTCCTGTATTGACTTATCCTCTCTATTAGTTACTGGAACAAATCGAATGCAAACCTACTTCTTGACCTTTCTTTGCTTCTTCGGCCCTGGAACCTCCAATCTCCCCACAGAGCATCCACACCTTGCTCGGAAAATCAGCACCGCACGCCCATTAGGCGGCGCCATCTTCTTGAGCTCAGCTTCCAGTTCTCTATGGTGATCGCGAGGCAATTCAAAGAGACCCCTTTTCACACCACCCTCATTCAGCATAGGGTTTGAGTTCTTCACACACTCCTCTGTCTCCAACTGAATATCAAACTCAGCTGCCTTTCTTAGCCCCTTACATCTCGGGTTCCCGCACTTCCTGCTTGTACACATGAGTACACCCCACGCAGCTATCGCAGCACAAGAAATGCTAAGCGCTAAGGATCCATATATCAATGGAGCTCGCATCATTTCCTCTCTCGCGAGATACATGATTGCTCCAAGGAATTTGATCAGTTTAATAAAGACGAATTTCATATAAGGGAACAACAAGAACCCACAAGCAGTAATTACAGCAATCAATATCAAAACATCGATTGCGGCAGATCGAGATCGATCACAGGCAGGGATTTTCAGGCAATTTGGTGAATTGGGTGCCTTTCTGTTCTTGTGTAGATGATTATTGTGCCTTTGTTTTGGATGCAAATCAGTTGAGTTCACAGAATTTGCCATGATTCGGGTCGGTGGTTGGTCAACAGATTTGCACACCGAAATTGAGCTGTGGATATAGACCATTTCAAAATCAAAACCCAGATTCAACCTAATAAAATCTTACCAAAAACCACTATTCCAATCGCGAATCTAGATCAAACACACCAATCTAGACCCAAAATCAGATCGACCAACCTCAACAAAAAGCCATAATCATAGGAATTTTGAGTGCACCTGAAGTAGGTGCCTAGATATATCAAAACACTCCAGTCCCAAAAATCAAGCTCAAAATAAGAATTAAACAATTAGATTCATGGGAGATTAAGATTTTACCAAAAAAGAGCGGAACTGAATTGATGAATTAGCTAATTTGAAGAGAGTGAATTGGTTTAAGCTAAGGACCTAAGGCCGGCCAGATAGGAGCCAAACCAGAGAAAGGATGTTGAGAGGACCAGAGAGAGTAATTTATAGACTAGGCTTTTTTTATTTATTTTATTACTTTAATCATAAATTTCACATACATCAATCACTTTCTCTATAGAACTCCTATTTGTGTATGGTTGGTTCGTTTTATAAGAGACGACCATACACGCCAAGAATATCGTATTGTTTACGTGGGCTAAAGTTATAATGGGCTTGGACTTTGCTTTTTTTTTTTTGGATTAATGGACTTCGCTTTTCGAAGCTAGTTAAACACTTTTAAAAATTGATGTGTGAATGATTTGGTGGGTCAACTCCATTGGCTTGGCCCACCTCTTCATCCATAATATTTTTAGTTTTTTTTTTTGTTATTATCATCAAATACTCTTATATTTTACCATGTGTTTTAATATCTCCTTACGTTTTAAAAACTATCAATTTACTCATTGCATTTTAAATATGTGTCTAATAAACCTTTTTAATAATAATTCCAACAAAATTTATATCGATGCATACAAAATTCTTGACTAAAATTTTTGCCATATTTAATAGTCCAAATTTTTGTGTGCGTCGATATCTATTTTACCGGAATTATCATTAGAGAGTTTATTAGACACATGCCTAAAATATAATGGGTAACTTGATCATTTTTAAAATGTAAGGAGACATTGAAACACATTGAAAAATATAAAAGTGTTTGGGGATAATAAAGCTTTTTCTCTAAAATAAAAGAAAGATAGTCATGACTCATGATGGTGCAAGAAAGAGTTGTATTTATTTTATTTTATTTATTTAAATATTTTCTTTGTAAACCATCATATACGACTATACGAGCAAATAATTTGAACCTCACCCATCGTTTAAGATTTAATTTTGTTGATGCCGAAAATAGGTCAGGTGTACTTGGGTCTGGTTGGATTTGCTATTGGAGTCGGGTCTGAACTGGTAAAAAGGAGATCATATGTTGACTTGTATTTGTTCGGTTCGAGTTGATTCTGGGACACCTGAAGAAAAAAAAAGCCGACTTGGAGTTGCTGACTCCGAGAAGGACCTTTCTAACGTAGCGGAAGACTTGAGTTTAACCTTAGCGCACCAAGGAGGAAAAAAGAACAGTGTCTTTAGCCCTTTTCTTCTGGGTGCACTCTAGAATAGAGAAGAAAACATCGTTTCTTACCCAAAGATAGAACACTAACCCTCAGATTGCAAAAGATAACACTTTGCAGAGTGTTGAGAGAAATTCTCTTAATAATTCTATTGATAAAAGTTATTAAAAATACAATAATGATATCACCTATTTATAGTGATAGGAAAATCTTGTTCCTTGTAAAAAAAGTAAATCTGGTCCTAGTAGAAAAGTAAACATAATCCTTATTGGGAAAAGAAACCTAATCCAAATAAAGAAAATAGTTTTAGAGAAATTAAAGTTAATCCTAATAAGGAAAAGAAAACAAAATAAAATACTAATTATTATGTCCTACATCAGTCTCCCCTTCTTGAAAACAACTCGTCCTCGAGTTAGGTTATGTCCCCTTCTGGTGGAACCTTAGCACACCAAGGAGGAAAGAAGAACAACGTCTTCAGCTCTTTTCTTCTGGGCGCACCCTAAAATGAAGAAGAAAATAGTGTTTCTTACCCAAAGATAGAACACCAACCCGTAGGTTGCAAAAGATAACACTTCGCAGAGTGTTAAGAGAAATTCTCTTAATAATTCTATTGATCAAAGTTATGAAAAATACAATAATGGTATCACCTATTTATAATGATAGGAAAATCTTATTTGTTATAAAAGAAGTAAATCTAGTCCTAGTAGAAAAGTAAACATAATCCTTTTTGAGAAAAGAAACCTAATCCTAATAAAAAAAAATAGTTTAGAGAAATTAAAGTTAATCCTAATAAGGAAAGGAAAACAAAATAAAATACTAATTATTATGTCCTACATCAGTCTCCCCTTCTCGAAAACAACTCGTCCTCGAGTTAGGTTCTGTCCCCTTTTGGTGGAAAATATTCAAAAATGTCTACCACATTGAATGTTGAAAAAATTGCTAGGTCCTCCGGAAGATCAACAACATAGATATTATCATTTATCTTCTTGAGAACTTTGCAAGGTCCAAACTTCTTGTTTCGTAGTTTTCCCGATGTTCCAATCGGCAGTTGCCCCTTGTGTAGATACACCATCACAAGATCTCTCTCTAGGAAAACCTTTTATCTCTGACCCTTATCTGCCTTCTCCTTATACTTAGCATAAGTATCCTTGAGATACTGACGAACTTCTTCATGAGCTATTTTCACCCGGTCGGCCAAGTGCTCGGCTACTATACTAGCCCCAGGTAACTTGGGTAGATTTGCTAAGTCTACAGCAAGCTTTGGAGTTCTTCCATACACGACCTCAAACGGTGTCTTTCCAGTAGATTTGTTCACTATATTATTATAGGAAAACTCGGCCTGAGCTAGAGCCAGGTCCCACTGCTTCGGCTTATCTCCTGTAATACAACAAAGCAAGTTGCCTAACGTGCGGTTCACAACCTCAGTTTGTCCGTCTGTCTACAGATGGCTAGTGCTACTGAAATTTAAGTCTGTGTTAAACCTCCTCCATAAAGTTCTCCAAAAATGGGATAAAAACTTGGTGTCTCGGTCAGAAGTAATCGGCTTTGGCACCCCACGCAATCTTACCACTTCTCGGAAGAATAGGTTGGCAACCTGGACAGCATCAAAAGTTTTCCTGCAAGAAATAAAATTAGCCATCTTGGAAAACCTTTCCATTACCACCATAATAGAGTCAGCTCCTCATTGGGTTCTTTGAAGTCCCAACACAAAATCTATGGACACATCATCCCATGGTGCCTCAAGTATCAGTAAAGGCATGTACATGGCAGTGTTTTACGTTCGCCCCTTAACCACTTGACATATTTGGCATCTTCTCATGACGTTTCCAACATCTCTCTTCAGTTGCGGCCAATAATACCGATCCTCCACCAATGCAATGGTCTTGTCTCTCCCGAGATGTCTACCTAAACCTCCACCATGTAGCTCTCGGATGACTTGCTCCCGAAGAGAACTTCTTAAAATGCAAAGCTGATTTCCCCGAAAGAGATATCCCTCCTAGAAATACATCTTGGGTATAGATGTCTCGAATTTGCAACGATCTCAGTGCTCTCCAAAATCTTCATATGTTTCATATAACTGCTTGAGGCACTCGAATCTTGTTACTGTAGCTTGTAAACTTACCAATAGTGTGGCTCGATAGCTCAATGCATCAGTTACTCAGTTCAACTTCCTTGATTTATAGTTAAAGAAGAAAGTGAATCACTGAATGTAAGATATCCACCAAACGTGCATTCGATTCAGGTTCTTCTGACTGTTGATAAACTTCAAAGCTTGATGGTTAGTGTACATGATGAACTCTCACTGAATAAGGTAGTGCTCCTATACCTTCAATGCTATCAGAATAGCATAGAGTTCCTGCTCATATGTTGACTATTTCTGTCTCGTCTCTCTGAGCTTCTCACTAAAAAATTCAATGGACTTTCCTTCTTGAGTCAATACAGCTCTAATCCCTATAATTGACGCATTACACTCAACCTCAAACAATTTGTAGAAGTTGGGTAGAGCTAGACCAGGTGTTGTACATAAATTCTCTTTAATTAGTTTGAAAATTTTCTCAGCTTCTTCACCCCAATAGAAACCATGTTTCTTCATGCACTCGATGATGAGGGCTATTATGCTGCTAAAATTTTGAACAATCCTCTAATAGAAGATTGCTAACCCAGGAAAGCTTTTGACCTCCTCGACAGTCCTTCGTGTAGGCCATTCTTGAATTGCTATCACTTTGTCCTTAGCAACCCGAATCCTATCTGAACTGACTATAATTCCGAGAAAGAGTAGCTGGTCCATCATAAAAGTGCACTTCTTCAAGTTGATAAAGAGCTTGTGTTCACAAAAGGTCTCAATTATCTACCTTAAGTGACTCATATGGTCTCCCAAGTTACGATTGTAGATAAGAATGTCATCGAAATAAACTACAACGAATTTACCGATGAAGGGTTTCAATACTTGGTGCATAACTCACATGAATGTACTCGGTGCATTAGAAAGTCTGAATGGCATCACCATCCACTCGTAAAGTCATTCTTTAGTTTTGAATGTAGTTTTCCATTCATCTCCCGGTCGAATACGTATCTGATAATAACCACTCCTCAAATCGATCTTCGAAAAGATCTTAGCTTCTGTTAGCATATCAAACATATCACTTATCCGAAGAATAAGGATCCTGTACTTCACTGTGATATTGTTGATAGCTCGGATTTCCACACACATCCGTCAACTACTATCTTTTTTTGGTACAAGCAAAGCTGGTACGATATATGGACTCATACTCTCCCGCAAGTGTCCTTTCGCATTAGTCCCTCTACCTATTCTTGTAGGATCTCATTCTCCTTAGGGCTCATCCGATAGTTTGGAAGGTTGGGTAAACTAGCTCCAGGCACTAGGTCAATACAATGCTGGATGTCTCTTATAGGCGGGAGTTCGTCAAGCATCTCCTTGGGGATAATGTCTCGAAACTCTTCTAATATCTCTTGCACTAGCTCAGGAATGGTTTATGACATAGGTACAGTGGCTCCCTCAGCTATCAATGCAATGATCTCTCGGGTTTTCTTGACCTCTTCTAAAAATTCAACGCCCTCGATTAATAAAACCTGCTTCCTCTCGGTTCGGGTAGGTGCCCTAACCGAGTCTTTTTTCAGTGGTCTAAATATTATCTTCTGACCCTACCGGAAGCCAATATAGACATTGTCACAGCCTTTGTGTTGGACGTCCACGTCGAATTGTCATGGTCTCCCTAAAATTATGTGACATATATCCATCTCAACAATATCACAAAAGAATGGAGTTTAAATAGTGTTTACCGATTGAGAACGAAAACTGACACTGCTCGGTAATTAGTGCCTCGGTATCCTACTTGCTCTATCCAATCTTGTAAGGTGCTGGGTGCTTCTCGGTCTTTAGGCCTAACTTCGTCACCATCACTCGAGATATTATATTCTCCCCACTACCCCCATCAATGATCACATCACATACTCGCTGGTTGATTGTAATACCCGTATTGTAAAGTAAGGGTAAAGAAGTATTTTAATAAATATGGCATAGAGTTAAAAATAATATATATGTATTTTAAATGAAAAATTCAAATTGTTAAAAAAAAAGGACATTGATGTCATAGATAGAAGAAGACAAAAAAAAAAAAAAAAAAAAAGAATCGTGGCAGCAGGTGCCACCTGCTGCCAAGTGCAAGGTTTGTTACTTGCATGTCTTCCAAGGGCCATTTACGTGGAAGCTTGGGAGACAAAATTTTTAGGTTGATTTTTTTTTTTTTTACAAGTAACTGCATATATATATATATATATATATATATATATATATATATATATATATATATGTATGTTATGTAATCATAAATTTACTTATCCGATTTCGTTAGTTTTTCCTTTAAATTACTCGTTTTCCTTAAACACTTGGGGACCTAAAGAAAGGTTGAAATAGCAAATTTTTGAAGGAGTTTACGGAAGAATTTATTAGAAAGTCACGAAAAGCTATAAGAAAATTTGAAAGTAATAATGTAAGGTTTATTTTTAAATTTTTAGCATACAAGAAGTTTCCTGGAAATTCAAAGTGGGAATTTTCAAAGAGTGTGGTTTATGAAGAATTGAATAAATAGTTAGAAATTTAATACAAATATTATGTCAGGTGTTGACGATCAGCAATCAGGGAAAATTTCTGAGGAGAACAGGAAAGGCAAGGAGGTGATCCACGAGTAGCTTAAAGTGCTATGTGGTGAGTTGGATTTACTTTAAGTAATCTAAATTAAAAAAATTTAAAATCTAGTGATAATAATTAAATAGATTATTAGCTTATGTTTTGGTGGTAGATAAAGATTAAATTGATAGGCATGACATGAATATTGGACACGTAGAAAATTATTATGTGAAAAGAAATATTATTAGAATCGTGAGTTGATTTAATAATAATGGTGATAAATAAATACTTGACGATTTTTGGTTAATAAATTGATGTTATAAATGAGAAGATGAATTTAGTGGATCTTGGCAAGTTTTGATTGATGATTTGATGTGATTTAGGATGAGAGGAATTTAGTGAAATATTTTTATATATAATTTGAGAAAAATAAGGATAGACAATTTAAATATTTTAATTCATATTTGCTTTTTTATGTTATTGTTCAGATGCATATTTCATATGCATATGCATTAAATAAAAGAAAAGAACTAGGAAGGCAATCGGTTAAATGAAAATGAAAGAACTGGGAAGGCTGGTCTAATGAGAATAAAAGAACCGGGAAGGCAGCCGGTTTAAATGAGAATGAAAGAACCGAGAAAACAACCGGTCTAAGATAAAAACATGTCGACATGTGGGAAGACGTTCCCATAATAATAATTCATGCATTGCATCTGTTTTACATGTTGATATTTTATTTCTGAAATGTTGTGGATATTATGCATTTATTTTATCTGTAGATAAATAAGTCTCATAGTGAGATAGTTACAGTGAGAAAAAGACATTGAAGTATGATGTGATAGGAATTATTTAAATGTTCGACTATATGTTATTATTTCAGTCATACGAGAGATAAATGATCAAATATTAAAGGGCTATTTATGCAAATTTGAATACTTTTAGTAAATTTAATTCACTGAGCTTATGAAGCTCATCTCTCATTGTACAATGATTTCAGGTAGCAGACAGGACAAGTAGTCTGGTGGGTTGATAGTCAGAAGAAATCATTTTTTTTTGTAAGCCATGTATGTGTCAATATCCTCAGACAAGTGAGAAAAATGAAATAAAAATTTTATTTGTAAATAATCATGCATTTTGCCTTGTATATTATGTTTAAATTAATATCAGAATGTTATAAAACAAATTTCTGTTAGAATTATTTTTATTGTAGCATATATATGTCGTGCTGGGATTCTCAAAATGTGATGACACCGTCTCGAGGGTGGCCAACCCAAGATAGGTCGTTACAATTTTAGTATCAGAGCTTTAGGTTTTAAGATTCTGTAGACTGCGTGAGAAATTAAAAAGTGGAAGATCTAAATA
Organism: Bretschneidera sinensis; assembly: GCA_023935145.1. Classification (NCBI taxonomy): domain Eukaryota; kingdom Viridiplantae; phylum Streptophyta; class Magnoliopsida; order Brassicales; family Akaniaceae; genus Bretschneidera; species Bretschneidera sinensis. Next base: position 43,901,986 of record CM043701.1, read on the forward strand.
AACTATGTTTTAAATATAGAGTCTGAGGATGACACGTGGTCATGCTAGAGTTAGAGGTAGAGTTCTGAATCAGAAGGGACGTGGTAGACCCCCAATTTTTAAGAGAACTGAAGCAAAGAAAGAAGTTGAGTCTGTGATTCCTGTGAGAGAACATGTTGATAGAACAGCTGGTACTAGTAGAGCCGGGAGAGAATCTGAGGTTAGGAAAGATGAATTGAGAGAAGTTCTAAATCGTGCTATAGAAAAGATGAATGCAGCTGAAGAAAGGGTTGATAATCTGCATAAGAGATTAGTGGAAAGGGGTAGAGTAGAACCTGATATGGTGAGACGAGAGGTTTATAAAGGAGAAGGTGTGCTTGCACGTGAGATGTAAGGGGATTGTTTTGTGAGATTTCTTAAGTTTAAACCTCAGTCTTTTAGAGGATCTGTAAATCCTGTGGAAGTTGAGTAGTGGATTAGACATGTGGAGAAATATTTTGATGTCATACCAGTGATAGATAGACAAAAGGTTACTTTTTCTTCATTTATGCTGGAATGTGAGGCTTTACAATGGTGGGAAGATATTCTGCCTAGGGTGAGTACGTAAGTGGAACAACCTTTGAATTGGAGTAAGGATAAGTTCTTTGTGAAATACTTTACAGATACATTTCGAACCCAGCAAGATAGATTTTATTCACTTAAGGTAGAATACCCTATTTATGGCGGAGTATGATAACAGATTTATAGCTCTGTCAACATTTCTACCTGAATTAGTGAATACAGATGAGAGAAAATATAAGAGATTTTTAGACGGGTTACACTATGAAATTCGATCTAAAATCTCTTACATGGGCATAGGGAATTATGCTGTACTGGTGGATAAAGCATTATAGATTGAGAAGGCTTTGATAGAGTTTAGAGGTAGGAGGGATTGGCTTGAGGTCTAGATTTAAGGGACCTAGATGTGGTAGCAATATGGGTGTACAAGGTGGGAGATCATCCCAGATGAGACGTTCCTTGTCACAAGGAACTGTAGGGTAGAGTCAGAGATAAGCATGATATGTTGCTTCTGTAGCTCGGAGTAATACTAGTGGGACCCCTCGATTTGGGAGACAAGCTATGGGAATTGGGAGTTATGGTAGAGGAGTAAGTATGCTACCAAGGTGAAGTGGTAATTTGATATATGATCAGGAGTCAAGAGTTTGTTTTAGATGTAATCAGAGAGGGTATCTATCTCAAAATTGCCCTACGCAGATATGCTTTGTATGTGGTGAGGGAGGACATGTTATTGTTGATTGTCCAGCAGGAAAATCTGCTGACATAGGCGTTAGAAGTATTGGTAGAAGATTGGTGGAGAGAGGTGATGGATCAGGGAGTATGCAGGGTAAAGGTCAAGGATCAGTAGTAGAACGAGGACATGACAGCCAGTTTCAGTCCAGAGATAGCAGAGTCTATGCATTGACCCAGAAGGATGCACAAGCCACTCCTGATGTTGTTATGGGTATGATATCTATCCTTGGTAGGCCTGCTAGATTATTGATTGATTCGGGTACAACCCATTCTTTTGCATCTAGTAGTTATATAAAATCTATTGATGTTAATGCTAGTCTTTTGGTGCATACTATTGTTGTTAAGGTTTGTATTGAAGATAGAGTTATTATAACGACAATCTATCGAGGTCATGTGATTAATATTGCTAATAAAGAATTTGAAGTTGATTTATTGCCTTTAGATATGACAGATTTTGATTTAATTCTGGGGATGAATTGGTTATCTGCATATCATGCTTGGGTAGATTGTTTTAGGAAAAATGTGGTAATCAAGATACTCGGACAGAAAGAGTTTAATTTTCAGGGAGAATGTAAGATACTTGCTAATTGTCTTATTTCTTCCTTAACTGTTAGTAAATGGTTGAAGAAGGGTTGTGAGGTGTATTTAACATATGTGGTGGGTTCTAGCAAGGAGAGTAGGAAGTTTGAAGAAATCTTAATAGTAAAAGATTTTTCTGATGTTTTCCCTTAAGAGTTGATTGGGTTACCTCTCAATAAAGAGATGGAGTTTTCTATTGAAGTGATTCCAGGATCAACACCCATATCCATAGCACCCTATAGAATGGCACCAGCTAAATTGAGAGAGTTGAAAGTTTAGTTTCAGGAGTTGCTAGATAAATAGTTTATCTGACCTAGTATGTCACCCTGGGGAGCCCCTGTGTTATTTGTCAAGAAGAATGATGGGACAATGAGGTTGTGTATTGATTATAGATAGCCGAATAAGATCACTATCAAGAATAAATATCCTTTGCCTATGATAGATGATTTATTCGAGCAGTTACAGGGAGCTAGAGTGTTTTCTAAGATAGACATGAGATCGAGTTATCATCAATTAAAGATAAAGGAGGGGGACGTGCCTAAGACTGCTTTTAGGACACGTTATGGCTATCATGAGATTTTGGTGATGCTAGTTGGGTTGACTAATGCTTCTGCAGCATTTATGGACCTTATGAATTGGGAATTTAAACCATTCTTGGACAGATTTGTGATTGTATTCATTGATGATATTTTGGTATATTCTAAGAATGAAGAGGAGCATATACAACATTTGGAGATAGTGTTGGAGATTTTGAGGAGAGAGAAATTATACGCGAAGTTCTCTAAGTGTGAGTTTTGGTTGAGCGAAATATATTTTTTGGGTGTTGTGTCGGGGGAAGGGATAACAGTTGACCCACAAAAAGTAGAAGCATTGTTGAATTGGGAAAGACCCACGAGTATAACTAAAATTAGAAGCTTTTTGGGGTTGGCTGTTTATTATAGGAGATTTATCCAAAAAATTTCTATGATTGCTGAACCTTTGACTAAATTCACCAAGAAGGATGTGAAGTTTAGGTGGTCAGAGGAATGTGAGAGAAGTTTCTAGCTATTGAAAGAGAAACTAACTACTGCTCCGATATTAGTGCTTCTTTCTGGTGATGAAAGATTTGTGGTGTATAGTGGTGCATCACATCAGGGGTTAAGATGTGTGCTGATGCAACATGGGAGAGTTATAGCTTATGCAAATAGGCAATTGAAGAACCATGAGAGGAATTACGCTACTCGTGATTTAGAATTGGCTACCATAGTTTTTGCTTTGAAGATTTGGAGACATCATTTATATGGAGCCAATTGTGAAATTTTTACTGCTCATAAAAGCCTGACGCATTTACCGACCCAAAAAGAGTTGAATTTGAGGTAGAGGAGGTGGATGGAGTTGATCTGTGATTATGACTATACAATTCACTATCATCCAGGAAAGGATAATGTAGTAGCTGATGCATTAAATAGAAAGACTACAGAGAGATTAGCTACTATTGGGCGTCATAATACTATCTTGATGATAGAATTAAGAAGCATGAGGATGCAATTGAGTGTCAATGATAGAGGAGTATTGATGGCGAATATGGTGATACAATCTCCTATTATTGATCATTTATTACAGATGCAGGGTAGAGATGAGGGGATAGAGAAGATCAGACGGGAAGTGTTGAGTAGGAAGCCAACTGAATTTAAAATTAGAAAAGATGGTATGATAGTATTGGGGCATAGAGTTTGTATTCCCAATGATGTGGAGATGAGAAAGGAGATACTAAGGGAGGCTCATGATTCTGTATATTCCATGCACCCAGGTAATAATAAGATGTATAAGGGATTGAAACAGAATTATTGGTGGTTAGGGATGAAGAATGATGTAGCGGAATATATCTCTAGATGTTTGACTTGTCAATAGGTGAAATATGAGAATAGACATCCAGCAGGTTTATTACAACCTCTTCCAGTACCTGAGTGGCCATGGGAAAATGTGAGTATGGATTTTTTCTCTGGTTTTCCCCGTTCCTAAAGGGGGCATAACTCTATGTGGATTATAGTGGATAGGCTTTCTAAGTCTTCATATTTTCTTCCTATTAAAACTACCTAGAGTCCCGAAAAGTTGGATGAGTTGTATGTAGCAGAGATAGTAAAATCATATGGAGTGCCATTGAGTATCGTATCATATAGAGATTCTAGATTTACCTATAGATTTTGGAGAGGTTTCCAACAAGCTATGGGTATGCAATTACAATTTAGTACAACTTTTATCCACAAACTGATGGACAGACAGAGAGAATCATCAGAATACTAGAAAATATGCTGAGGGCAAGTGTATTGAGCTTCTCAGTGAGCTGGGATGATTATCTACCTTTGATCGAGTTTGCATACAATAATCAGTATTAAACTAGTATTGGGATGGCACCCTTCGAGGCTTCATATGGTAGAAGGTGTAGGACTCCAGTATGCTGAGAAGAAGTTAGAGAGAGAAAAATATATGGCCCAGAAATGATAGACTTGACTACTAAGAGAATCAAACTGGTTATGGAAATCCTCAAAGCAACCTAGAATAGACAGAAGGGATATGCTGATAATAGAAGACGACCTTTCGAATTTCAAGTTAGTGATTGGGTATTTTTGAAGATATCTCCATGGAAGAGCGTGTTGAGATTTAAAAATAAGGGAAAGTTGAGTCCGAGATTTGTGGGGCCCTATGAGGTGATCAAGAGAATTGGACCAGTAGCATACCGGTTGGATTTGCCCCCATAATTAATCCAATTACATAATGTATTTCATGTGTCCCTGCTAAAAAAGTACTTACATGATGAATCTCATGGTATCTCGAATCAGGCGATAGAATTTCAAGAAGATTTTACTTTTATGCAAGTACTGGTCAGAATCCTAGACAAAAATGAACAAGTTTTACTCAATAAAGTCATTCCTTTGATTCAACTATTATGGGAAAATAGGGATGTCAAAGAAGTCACGTGGGAGCATGAAACAAGAATGAGAAAGGATTTCCCTCAATTCTTTTCTTGATTTTAAGTAAAGAAATTTCGGAGACGAAATTTTTGTAAGGTGGGGTAAAATTGTAATATTTGTATTGTAAAGTAAGGGTAAATAAGTATTTTAATAAATATGGCATAGAGTTAAAAATAATACATATGTATTTTAAATGCAAAAGTCAAATTGTTAAAAAAAATAAATAAATAAAAGGGGAATCGTGACAACAGGTGGCACACCTGCTGCCAAGTGCAAGGTTTGTTACTTGCATGTCTTCCAAGTGGCCATTTTCGTGGAAGCTTAGGAGACGAAATTTTTAGGCTGATTTTTTTTACAAGTAACTGCGCATATATATATATATATATATATATATATACACACACACACATATATGTTATGTAATCGTAAATTTACTTAACCAATTTCGTTAGTTTTTCCTTCAAATTACTCATTTTCCTTAAACATTTGGGGACCCAAAGAAAGGTTGAAATAGCAAATTTTTGAAAGGGTTTATGGAGGAATTTATTAGAAAGTCATGAGAAGCTATCAGAAAATTTGAAGGTAATAATGTAAGGTTTATTTTTAAATTTTTAGCATATAGAAAGTTTCTCGAAAATTCAAAGTTGGAATTTTCAAATGGTGTGGTTTATGAAGAATTGAAGAAATAGTTAGAAATTTAATACAAATATTATGTCAGGTGTTGACGATCAGCAACCAGGGGAAATTTCTGAGAAGAACGGGAAAGGCAAGGAGGTGATCCATAGGTAGCTTAAAGTGCTATGCGGTGAGTTGAATTTACTTTAAGTAATCTAAATAAAAAAATAAAAAATCTAGTGATAATAATGAAATAGATTATTAGCTTATGTTTTGGTGGTAGATAAAGATTAAACTGATAGGTATGACATAAATATTGGACACGTAGAAAATTATTATGTGAAAAGAAATATTATTAGAATCGTGAGTTGATTTAATAATAATGGTGATAAATAAATACTTGACGAGTTTTGGTTAATAAATTGATGTGATAAATGAGAAGATGAATTTAGTGGATCTTGGCAAGTTTTGATGGATAATTTGATGTGATTTAGGATGAGAGGAATTTAGTAGAATATTTTTATATATAATTTGAGAGAAATCAGGATAGACAATTTAAATATTTGAATTCATGTTTATTTTTTTATGTTATTGTTCAAATGCATATTTCATATGCATATGCATTAAATAAAAGAAAAGAATCGGGAAGACAGCTGATCTAATGAAAATGAAAGAAGCAAGAAGGCAGCCGGTCTAATGAGAATAAAAGAACTGGGAAGGCAGCCGGTCTAAGATAAAAACATGTCGACATGTGGGAAAACGTTCCCATGATAATAATTCATGCATTGCATCTGTTTTACATGTTGATATTTTATTTCTGAAATGTTATGGATATTATGCATTTATTTTATCTGTAGATAAATAAGTCTCACAGTGAGAAAAATATATTGAAGTATGATATGATAGGAATTATTTAAATGTTCGACTATATGTTATTATTTCAGTCATACGAGAGATAAATGATCAAATATTAAAGGACTATTTATGCAAATTTGAATACTTTTAGTAAATTTAATTCACTGAGCTTGTGAAGCTCATCCCTCATTGTACAATGGTTTCAGGTAGCAGACAGGACAAGTAGTCTGGTGGGTTGATAGTCAGACGAAATCATTTTTTCTGTAAGCCACGTACGTGTCAATATCCTCACACAAGTGAGAAAAATGAAATAAAAATTTTATTGGTAAATTTTCATGCATTTTGCGTTGTATGTTATATTTAAATTAATATCAAAATGTTATAAAATAAATTTCTGTTAGAATTATTTTATTTATTACATATATTGGTCATGCTGGGATTCTCAAAATGTGATGACACCGTCTCAGGGGTGGCCAACTTGAGGTGGGTCGTTACATTGATGGTGCATCTTATGCGAAAGATATTATGCCTCTGTGATTAGTCTTCATGTCTTGGGGATAAGAGTACTCGTTGGATAACCAAGGACTGGGAAAGAAGTGCTCCTTCATCAGTGTTGGCTATTGTTTCCTAGTACTCATCTGCCTCTTCCTCGATAGCATCTGCCTCTTCAAACTCCTCATACCCTACCACCTCACCAGTCTCGGTGTCAATGTAATTCACCATCTTTCTTATCGGGCATTGATTGGATCTATGCTCTGATTGGTTACCTTTGAAACATTTTTTTAACCCGGCTCATCCATAAGGGTTGTTAGAAAGGAGTATAGTCCCTGATTATCTCGGTCCACTAGTGCTACCACCGGTTGCCTTACCTCTCGAGACTATGGGCTGAGTGGTAGTTTCGAGAATGACCATTGGTTGTTTTCTCCGAGACTGTGTAGATCGCATCGAATCACTAAGGTTTTGCTCCCAGGTTGAAGCTCTTGTACACTCCAACTGTTTCTCTGCTTGGGTGGCTAGGCTAACAACTTCACTAAGAGTGAAGACATGTTGCATAGACACCTTGTATTGGATTTCCATACACAAGCCACCAATAAACCTAGCCACTTGTTGGGTTTCAGTCTCCATAAGATTATTCCTGGCAGACAGTCTATAAAACTCATCAAATATACCTGGACTGTATGGATCCCTTGGTGACACTCTTGATACTACTCGAACAATCGTTGCTCAAAGTTAGGTGGTAGAAACCAAGCTTTGAGAAGCCATTTCATCTTCAGCCATGAAGTCACGGGTTCCTTCCTTTGCCGGGATCGAAAAACTTGCTATTGTTCCCACCAAGCGGATGCTCCTGCCTTGAACTTATACGACACCAACTTGACCTTTCGTTCCTCAAGAATACTCATACATTTGAAGAACCTTTCTACCTCCATTACCTAATCTAAGAAATCTTCAATGTGAAGATGTCTATCTTTATCCAGTATTCCCTGGAATCATCCCTACCATAATCCTGATGCCTAGGGTGCTCTTCATAAACATCCCCATAGCCATCACCATAGGTGTTACCCACATAACCAGTGCCTCTGCAGCCATGACCTCCATACCCTGTGCCACCTCTAGCGCCTCTTTGTCCTCACCCTCTCAGATCTGCACCCTAGTCCTTGCCAAAGACTTCATCAGCGTAATCTTCACCATCACTATTGTCGTCATAAACTGGATTGCCTCAGGATATAGGCTAAAAATGGTGGACTGGCCTTACTCGGATTCCATTGTTATCCTAGGCGTCATAGTCCCAGTGATATTGATTGAATCCAAGCTGTATCTGCTCCAAAGTCTCTTACAACTATTGCACGGATTGCTGGAGATTTTGGAACTCGACCCTCGAAGGAGCCTCTCTGTCATGAACATCATCACTACGCAAGTTATCACATTATGTTGGTCGGTCATGATTAGGATAAAGCCTACTCTGATATGAACTAATGTAGCGGAAGACTTGAGTTTAACCTTGGCATACCAAGGAGGAAAGAAAAATAACGTCTTCAGCCATTTTCTTTTGGGTGCACCCTAGAATGGAGAAGAAAACAACGTTTCTTATCCAAAGATAGAACACAAACCCGCAGGTTCTAAAAGATAACACTTTGTAGAGTGTTGAGAGAAATTCTCTTAATAATTTTATTGATCAAAGTTAAGAAAAATAAAATAATGGTATCACTTATTTATAGTGATAAGAAAATCTTATTCCTTGTAAAAGAAGTAAATCTAGTCCTAGTAGAAAAGTAAACATAATATTTATTGAGAAAAGAAACCTAATCCTAATAAAGAAAATAGTTTTAGAGAAATTAAAGTTATACTAATAAGGAAAGGAAATCAAAATAAAATACTAATTATTATGTCCTACATCACCTTTGAAGCTTAAGTCAGAGGATGAAGTGGGAAGAGAAAAAAATAAGAGTGATGATTATGCTTACAGTTTGGGGAGATCTTTTATTTATAGGGTCCAGATGAGGTGGATATTACCATTTTATTTTTATAATTGACATGTGTCATATTTTGGTTCGAGAGTATATTTGTTTTATATCATATGTCACCTTCACTCCGTGTTGTAAGTTTTATTTTGTGGTGATCTCTTGTAGCAAAGGTTTTTTTGAGTGAGTCAATGGTCCCCGTGAATTTGGAAGTCCCGACTCGGCACTCGGTTGTTCTAAGGGCCAAGTTGGTTGGTCATTTGAAATTGGGACACCTAACTCAGTACTTTGCTATTCTTAGGGACCAAGTTGGTGAGTCCCTTGAAATTGGGACACCCAACTCAATACTCAGCTGACCTTGTGATTGACTTGGTGGGTTCCAATGGAATTGGAGCACCCAACTCGATACTTGGCTCATCTAGGGTCGAGTTGGTGGGTCCCAATGGAATTGGGGCATCCAACTCAATACTCGACTGACTTTGAGGCTGAGTTGGTAGGTTTTAGTGGAATTGGGGCACCCAACTCGGTACTCGGCTAATCTTGGGGACCGAGTTGATTTATACAGCTCGATATGGTATTCAACTTACTTTAAGACTAAGTACCGACCTGGTTACTTCTGTTTGGTTGTATTTTTAGAAGGTTTTTGCATTTCTCCATGTGACCGTTGAGGTGATTGGTGTGATTGTCACCCTACTCAAGATTCATTTTTTTGACTCTCGAGATGGCTTAAGCTCCATATAAGGGAGAGGGTGCATTCTCTCCATACTTCTCATTTTCTCAAAACTCCTTAAATTTGAGAGCTCATAGTGCCAGTCGGCCTCATCCAATCCAAGTCGGCCTCATCTGCCTTTGTTTGGTTGGCTTCTTTCATCTTTGTTCTTTACTTCTTCTTTCGGTAAGAAATTCTACCTTATCTTTTTTCTAATTCAATAATGTCTAATTTTTTCGACGGTGGAAGTATTAATCACTTTTCTAGGTCCGAGCCCTCATCTTCTAAGAGGACCTTGTCTGCTTCGAACCATAGGCTCGAGGAGGATCAAGTAGATCCTAAGTTAGAGAGAGATTCCTTTTTTAGAGGAGGTGTGTGTTAAGATATCTAGGGACTATGACCGCTTCCATTACGCGATCGAGTCATATCCTAATTCAATTTTTGAGAAGGTGTTTTTGAATTTCGTCGAAAATATAGTATTGTTGAAAAGTATGAGATACATCTCCCCAGTCCAGAGGAGATAGCATGTAACTTGATTCACGGGGAGTCTCTTTATGAGATGTGCATATATGATGACTTCTTTAAGGGGGTTTCTATTTTCCTATGGATCCAGAGTTAGCTGACATCTTCAACTTTTTTAGCATTGATCTCAACTGGCTTCCTTCAAATTCTATGAGGATGGTTATAGGTTTCTTCGTTAACCTTATGAGGTATGGTCGATGTGTTTCATTTACCATGAACCTATTTTACAATACTTACATCATTAAGAAGCTCTAGGATAGCGGTTGGTATAACTTGTCCACGATGACCAATAAGAAAATAGTGGTCGAGAACTCATCATCCGTTCATGATTAGAAGAAAAGATTATCTTCGTTCGAAACAGAGATCTTTTCCCAGTCTGGCAGGAGTAGAGCTATGGCATATTCGATTGTCATAAGGATATTCCCCCATTGAGTGAGGCGGAGAAAGATCTTTTTGCTAGGATGTGTTCTAAGCATATCTTTGTCTCTGAGTTATTGTGAGAAGAGACCCTTATCCATTATGGGTTGAGTCAGGCTACTCCCGATAGTTTTCTTTAAACTTAGAAGATTTTTTAACTATCTTCACTATTCTAGTTTACTTTTCCTTTATTTTCTCTTTCTTGTACTAATTCATTCTCTTTTTTGCAGCCATGGTTGTTGATAGGTCTCGACTTTTTCAAAGAGTTGTGAATAATCAAAATGAGGTTGTCTTCAATACTCCTCTTAGCACAGAGGCTTCTCCTTCCCCTGGTAATCGATGGAAGAGATCATGCGTTAGCAACAGCACAGGCTTAGAGGATCGACAATCGGTTGATCTTTCTGTTGGAGTGAGAGGCATCATCATCAGTACCATCAAGGCAAGGGTAGCTCGGGCTCAGTTCCTAACTTTTTTCACACGAACTTGATGTTTGTCTATCTTGCACACGAACTTGATGTTTATCGAATCAATGGTAGTTCACCAGCTTATCTGGGGGTAAATTCATCCAAAGGATGAGGCTCAGATCGCAAGTTATCCTCCTGAGGTTATGGCTAGTATCATGAGTCAGTCGACTCAAAAGATATGTCTCTTTCATCATTTATGGTTATCTTTAGGTTTTTTACGATTGGTGTTTGATTCATCTTTTTTTACTGCTTTTATGTGGGTATGTTCTGTGCCAGAGTGGCTGAGAGATACCCCCAAGTTGTGGCGAAGGCTAGCCACTTGACCAAAGAGAGCAACGATTTTCAGGCCCAACTAAATGCCCAGATTGAGCAGGTTGCTAAGTTGAGGGAGGACCGTCGGGCTCTCTAAGGGAACCTCTATGCAGTAATTGCCCAGCCGGATGCAGAGAGACTCAGGGCTGAGTCTGAGAAATTCCACGAGGAGATCATTGAGAAGTTCAAGAACACTATGACCTTTAAGGACTTGCTTTATGAGAATGCCGATGAAGAGTTTGTCATAGTGTAGAACCCCAAGTTCTTTTTGGGTATTCTTTGCCCGAGTTTGGGTTCTCATTTGTGGAACCCCAAGTTTTTTATGGGTCTTCTTTACCAAAGTTGAGGTTATCCTTTGTGAAACCCCAAATTCTTTTCGAGTCTTCTTTTCCAAAATTGGGGTTTTTCTTTTGGGACCCCAAGTTCTTTTTAAGTTTTCTTTGCTCGAGTTCTAAGTCTTTTTTGGGTCTATCAGGGTTCTCTTTTGTGGAACCCTGTGTTCGTTTCAAGTCTTTTTGCCTGAGTTGGGATACTTCTTTGTAGAATCCCAAATTCTTTTTGGGTCTTCTTTACTTGAATTGGGGTTCTTTTTTGTGGATCCCCAAGTTCTAGTTGATCAACTTCGATCCTTAGTTGTGGAGGATGTCCAACGTGGATGCCATTTTGGGTGCTTCATTTCGGCTCTCGACCTTGGAAATTTCCCAGGATTTGGTTGCTGAAAAATAAGTATGTACAAGTATATGACAAAATTCGATTGATTAATGAAGTTGGAGTGCTTACATAAGTTGCTTGGCTCTCCAGACGTATAATTTGCTGATGGAATTTTCTCAAGTTCTGCGAGTTCTATTTATGTGGTATGGGTGTGTCATCTAACTTTTCCAACTCGAAGGTTCCTATTTTGATTACCCTCCTAATGCGGTACGAGCCTTCCCAGTTTGCGGAGAGCTTGGTCATACTATAGAGGTCTGAGACTTCTTTCTTTCAGATGACCAGTTCTCCAAGTTTGAAGGTTCTTTGCTTTAATCTAGGGTTGTAATACTTGGTTATCCTTTCTCAATATGTCGTGAGTTTCAACAATGCTTCATCTCAGGCTTTTTCAATTAAATCTAAGTTTGCTCTTAAACCCTCATCGTTGCTTCTTAGGTTGAAGAGTTAAATTCTTAAGGAATGTTCTCCCACCTTAGTGGGACCATAACATCATATCTGAAAGCTAAGAAGAAAGGTATTTCTACTATTGGTGATCGAGGCATAGTCCTGTAGGCCGATAGCGCATGTGGCAACTTTTTGACCTAAAGTCCTTAGGTGTCTTCAAGCCACTTCTTCAAGGTTTGAAATATAGTTTTATTTGTGACTTTGGCTTGACCGTTGGCTTATGGCCAACCTACCGAAGTGAATCGTTGGTCGATTCATAGGTCTTGCAGAATCTTTTGAACCGTGCTCCTTCAAACTATTTCCATTGTCAGTCACCAGCACCCTTACGATCCCATAGTGAAAAACTACCGACTTTTAAATAATGCCTTTGGTTTTGTATTTTGTTATCCGTACAAACGGATTTTCTTCTGCCCACCTGGTGAAATAATTGGTTACCATGATTATGAACTTAAGTTGTTTGGGTGCTCTAGGGAAGGTTCCAAGTATGATTGCATCTTACATTGCAAATGGAATCGAGCTGGTTACAATGATCAATAGATTTGCTGGGGTGTGAGGGATTGGTGTGAATTTCTGACACTTGACGCACTTTTTGACAAAATTTATGGCTTTTTTTTGGAGTTTAGGCTAATAGTAGCCTTGCCTTAGTATTTTTTGGGCTAGAGCTTGCCCGTCCAAGTGGTTTCCGCAAATCCCTACATTTGCCTCTTTTAGGGTGTAGTCTCTAAGTTTGAGGCACTTGAGGTAAGGCTGTATAAGGGATCCCCGATACAGTTGGTCTCCAATTATACAGTGATAGGTTGCTCTAGATAGGAGTTTTCTTACTTCTGCTCTTGCTTCTAGGAGTTTATCGCTTTTTAGGTCCCTAACAATTAGGTCAATCCAGCTTGGTCCATCATCAATGTCCATGACTTCTATTTCATCTACACTTTGTTTTGGTAGGATCTCAACATATACTGCTCTCGGGAGGTTTGGGATTTTAGAAGATGCTAGCAGTGCTAAGGCATCGGTCTTGGCATTCTCTATCATTGGTACTCAGTTCATACTAACTTATTTGAACGCACTCATTAGTTGCTTTGCTCTGGCTAAGTATTAGACCATCCATGTCCTTTTTGCCTCATACTCGTTGGTCATATGGTTCACCACTAGCTGAGAATTGTTGAATACTTTTAAGTTCTCCACAACTAGAGATCAAGCTAGTTTTAGCCCGACTAGGACGGCCTCATGTTCTGCCTCGTTATTTGATGCTCTAAAGCTAAACCGCAAGGCATACTCAACTGTGAATTCTTCGGTGCTAACCAAGACGAGACCTAAACCTCTTTCTCGATTGTTAGAGGAACCGTTTACAAAGAGTTTCCAAGTCTGTTGCTTTTGATTCTTTTTTCTTTGTTCTTTCAATGTCCCTTTCGGAAATGTGCACTCGATAATAAAGTCGGCTAGCGCCTAGGCCTTGATTGCTAGTCTTGGCTTGTACCTGATCTCAAATTCTCCCAATTGAATGGACCACTTTACAAGTCTTCCTGAGAGGTTGGGTTTTTGAAGTATAGTTCTCAAGGGATGGTCTATTAGTACACTATCGGGATGTAACTGGAAGTTAGGTCGTAGTTTTCAGGCCGATATGACTACTGCGAATGCCAACTTTTCAAAGGGTTGGTATCATATTTTTATGTCTTGAAGCACTCTGCTGATATAGTAAATCAACCTTTGTACCTTTTTCTCCTCCCTTATAAGGGTTGATGCGACAATTACTTCACTTGCTATTCAGTATAGGTAGAGCTTTTCTTCCTCTTTTGGTTTAGTTAGGAGGAGTGGTGAACTTAAATATCATTTTAGTTCTTCAAACGAGATCTGGCACTCTTTCATCCACTAAAAGTCTGGGATCTTTTTCAATGCCTTAAAGAAAGGTAAGCACTTGTCTGTTGACCTAGACATGAAGTAGCCTAATGTGATGATTCGACCAATGAGATGTTGTACTTCTTTCATGCTTCTCAGGGCTTCCATGTCCAGAATAGCCTTGATCTTCTTAGAGTTTGCTTCAATTCCCCTTGGGTGACTATGAAATCGAGAAATTTTACCCAAGTTAATCCAAACATGCGTTTTGAAAGGTTGAATTTCATTTGATGCCTTCTTAGTACTGAAAAGCATTCTTCCAGATCAGCTACATGGTAGGCTGTTTGCATACTCTTTACGAGCATATCGTTAACGTATAGCTCCATGCTTATTCTAATTTGGTCTTTGAACAGTTCATTGACAAGCTTCTAGTATGTTGCTTCAACGTTCTTTAATCCAAATGACATTACGTTATAGTAGTATAGGACTTTTTCTGTTACAAAGGCAGTTTTTGGCTAATTCAACTCATACATTCTGATTTGATAGTAACCTGAATATGCATCTATAAAACTCAACATCTCGTACCCCGAGATTACATCGACTAGCTGGTCAATTCTTGGCAAATAAAAATTGTCTTTTGGACATGCTTTGTTCAAGTCGTTGAAGTTAATGCATATCCTACACTTTCTAACCACCTAAGATTGTCAATCTCCCTAACGAAACCGGATTCAAGGAGCTTGTTGACTACTGTATCAATGGCTAACTGTCTCTTTGCTGCAAGACTCTTCTGTATGACTAGATTTTGATTAAGGTCAACATTTAGAAGGTGTACCATCATTTTCAGGTTGATGCTCGGTATATATGATGTAGATCAGGCGAATACATCTTTGTTTTCTTTGAGAAATGAGACTAATTGTGTTCGGAGTTCTCCCTCTAAACATGTGCCGATCCATACTTCCTTGTTTGGTTCTTTTTCTTCGATGGGTACTGCTACTAACGTTTTCATAGGTCTTCCTTTTTGGGCCTTGGATTCATCCCTCAATTTTTCTATTTGATAAACCATTGCCTTGTCTTTTCCCTTCAACGAGGTCAAGTAATAGGTCTGGGTTGTAGCTTGGTTGCCTTTTACCTTTCCTACTCCATTTTTTATTGAAAATTTCATTTTCAAATGGTACGTCGAGATTACCGCTTTCATGACATTCAACCCTGGTTTTCCAATGATTTTATTGTATGAAGAGGTGAGGTTTATGACTAGGAAAATGCTTAGGATGGTTATCTGACACTCTTGTCACTAATAGCTTTATGCTTTTTGTCGAGCAGACTAGATCACTCGGGAACCTATACAAAAGGTAGTTTACTGGTTTTAGGCGGTCTTCCGGTAGTTTTATTTTTTTAAACGCATCGAAGTATAATATATTTTGGGATGATCAGTTGTCTAGTAGGATTCCTTCAACTGCAAAGTTTGAGATAACCAAAGTTATGGAAACAGCGTCATTGTGGCGGAATTTTAATCCTTCAAGGTCTTTGTCAGAGAAGCTGATACTTTGATCAACTTATATATTTTTATGGGTCCTTCTACTGATCCTACAAAGTGGGCATATGCCCTTCCTAAATTGGAGGATTCTCCTCCAAACACTATCCCCTTGAAGATAGTTTGGATAACGCCTGCTATTGGAGCATTATCCAACTTCTTTTTGGGGATTCATCGTCTTCTGTTAGCCTCCCTCTTACTCAGGGTATGTTCTTTTCCATATGATTTAGACTTCTTTGATCTAGGCTTCTTCGACCTAGGCTTCTTCTTAATTCTATCTTCACAAACTTCTTCAAGTATTCTCTTTATATCAGACTTTTGATTTTATCCTTCAGATGTATGCATTTATTTGTGTCATGTCTCTTTTGGAAGTTGGGGTCTTGATTTTGAGAGGCCATCTGATGATGTCTTGGTTGGCTATCTCCATTAAGAGGTTAGCCTTTAAGGTGTAAAAGAAGAGTGTAAGTCTCATATCCTTGAAGAGCTCTAGATTTTTCATTCTTTCGAACATCATATGTTCTCCTTTTTTTGCTTACATTTGAACTTGTGTTCTTCGGGCTCTTTTCTCTTTCTACTCGTCAGGGTATTTTCTCTTATTTTGCAAAAGGCTTGGTCCTCTTTAGTGATCACGAACTTGTCTACTTTGGCCAGGAAGGCTGACATAGTATGAAATGGATTTCTGGAGAGGTAATGGCTAAAATCAGAATCTTTAAGGTCGTTAGTGAAGGCCATGACTGCCACTTTCTAATCCAAAATCCCTTACTTACACCATGGCCGAAGTGAATCGTGAAATATAATCATGGAGGATTTCCTCTACATGTTAAGTTATGCTTAGCATGTTTTCAGGAGTTCTTTTAGGACCCCAACTGCTAAAGAAATGTGTTGCAAACATTCATTGAGCTCATCAAACGACTTTATTAACCTTGCAAGTAATATGGTGAACTAAGTTCTCTCAGTCTCTCGAAGGGTTATGGGGAATGCGTGGCATATTGCTACTTCCAAGTGGTCGTGGAGGAACATTAGGGATTTGAAAGTTTCCAAGTGGTCTACGGGACACATTTTCCCTGTGTACGCTCCATGTGGGGAATTTTGAAATTCAAAGGCATCTTTTCATCCATGAGCTCTTGAGATAAGGGCCTGATTTCTTTGAAGATATTTCCTCAAGATAGCTTTAATGGCGAGTCTGATACATTTATGCATGTATTTTAGTTCCTTGCTCACCTTGGACTTATCTTGTTCCTGTTGTTTTTTGGATGGATGCGAATTTGAAACAGATTCGTCGTCTCAGATTGAGTGTCGAGGAATTTGTCAGGGGCTTAGTCGACTTGATTCTCCCCGAGGTCTCCCTTGACTTTTATCCTATGCTTGGGGTTCATGTCTCTTTCTCGATCTCGCCACCTTAGGTCGGATACTCTGATGCTCTGATGCCGAGGCACTAGCTCGGTAGTCTTCCCGATGGTGTAGGCTGTTTGGAATGTAGACTAATGATTTTGAGTTCTACTTGGTTTGGGTCATTCGAGGCGTGAAATTAGTTCTTCGAGTCGGTGCTGGAGAGTGTCGTACTCAACTTTACTGATAGCTTCATTAGGGTCTGTCTCATGGGTTTCTTGTTGGACTACTTGGTTTGAATGTGAACCAGATAGTTAGATAGTTGGGGGCCGCTCTTCGTTTACCGTGGTTGGGTTATTTCTCACAAAGGCTCGATGAGGGGTTTGCCTTTCCATTAGAGGTGAGGGTGGTGGTAACTCAGACGGGTTGACCTCTGAGGTTGTCTGGGTGGTGTTTTGTGTTGAGACTTTCTTGGGTGGCAATTTCAACAAAGATAAGTTGTGCTATCGATTCCCATGGACAACATCAATTTTATTGATGCTGAAAATAGGTCGGGTATACTTGGGTCTGGTCGGGTCTGCTATTGGAGTCAAGTCTGAGCTGGTTAAAAGTAAGTTGTATGTTGACTTGTATTTGTTCGGATCCAGTTGGTTTTGGGACACCTGAAAAGGAAGCTGACCTGGAATGGCTGACTCCGAGAAAGAACCTTCGAAGCTTAAGTTAGAGTATGAAGTGGGGAAAGCGAAAAATGAGAGGGATGATTATGCTTATTGTTTAGGGGTCTTTATAGGGTCCATATGAGGTGAAGATTACCATTTTGTTCTTGTAATTGACAGGTGTTAGCTTTTGGTTTGAGGGTACATTTGTCTTATATCAAATTTTAAAACCTTTCATGCATAATTGAGACAATAGAGACCATTTGGAAAAGTTTAGGCTAAATTATTAATTTGGTCCTTTTACTTTAGGGTGAGATTATTTTACTCTTTATACTTTCAATTATTTTAATTTAATATATCAACTTTCAAAATCAATCAAATTGCTCTATTCCGATGGAAATTATGTCAAGCTATTGAAAATAATCTCACCCCAAATTGGATAGGGTGAAAAACTTGTATATTTGTTGTTGTACGTGACGTCTATGCGGATTTCCATTAAGTGTTTGACCGAAATTTTCATCGAAATGTAATGATTTAGTCAAGTTTAAAAGTTAATATATTTCTTTTAAAGGAATCTATAGTTAATAACTCAACTAAGCATAAGCTAAGGCAAGATCAAAACCCCTGTCTGCAATTAAATTGAAGCAATTGAAAATATATGAAGTAAAATAATCTCACCTCCAAAGTGTGAAGAGTAAATTCATAATTTAACATAAAACTTATGAAATGATTTATGCTTGTTATAAATAGAAATTAGACCAAACGTCCTTTCTATGAAAAATTGAAAAAAAGTTTACAAAAAACTGAATGTGTCAGAAAATTATTTTTACTGTTGATTTATCAAACACAAAATAGTTTTGAACTCCTCTCTTATTTTACCAAAAATTGTTTTATAAACTGTATACCAAAAACTGTTTTTAGCTCAAGTATTGTTTTATCAATAAATGATTTGAACTTTTGACCTAAGCCAATTTCGCCATGAACAATAATATGTTTGGGTTGATAGTGTAAATGTCTTCCTACTTAGGTAATGCTTCTCAAAGTTGACAAAAAAATAATGAAAGAGACGTAGGATTTTTTTTTTGGATTTTTTTTAATATTTACAAGTAACAATAATTTTACAATAAAATGATATTAATTACCCCGAGTTGATTTCAGATTACCATGAAATATATGTAACAGAATTATCGTAAGAAAATATCATTTACCACATAATGATATTTATTATTATGAAATGATACTTTTTACAATTCAGTGCATTAAATTACCATCACGTTTCGGTCCATTTACTATATTATAAGGGATTATAATCAGATCCGAAAAAAAAATCTGTTATCTTTTAATTTAACGGTCATTTTCTAATATTCCAATTAAGAGATTTAAATTATATTTCTTACCCTATCAAAATACCAGAAGAAAAAATGAATGATAATATCGTAAAGCATTTATCCATATCATGAAGTGGTATGGAACATGGAAAGGAAAGGCAATAAGAGCTTGATGAGGTTCTGTTAGCCATATTTAGAAGTTTGAAATTCTTCAATTAATTGCATTTACGTTACGTTGCTACCGGTTTAAAAAAATAATAATTTCTTGCTTATATGATACCTTCTTCTTTTCTTTTCTTTTTTGGGTTTAAGACAGCTTCACTTTAGGGTAACATTTCCGAAAAAACAAAGTTGTTGAAACAAATATAAATGGAAATCTGGAAATCTACGCAAAACAAAAGAAAGAAAAAAAAAATAGCTAAACTCTTTTGACTTGAAAATTTAGAAGTCATGGAATTTTGCTCGTTTGACTTTGGATTTTAGTATTTTGCTAGTCGAAGTGACATACAATAAATTTTCCAATTTCAAGATCCATGAAGAAAGGTAGTGCAACAAATTTCAACTTAATCCATGATCATTATTTGGTTACTTATACCCAGAAAGTCTTTCGATGAGGCTTGACCCACCCAACAAAATCGCTATAGTCAATCACAACCACACACAACATGGGATAAAATTTCAACAGAATGATAGTAATTTGGTGGCAATTTTGGGGTTATGCTCTTGGCTTATGTCATTGGTCCTTGGTCATTGGTCATTGTTTAACAATTAAGATTTTTCCATACTGTAAACACACAATGCAATTACCCCGAGCTTTCAAGTCTAAGTGGTACTTGGTTTTTTCTTAGAAGACTAAGTGGATATAAGTGTTTTTATATGTGAAGGTAGTGGATGAAGTGATTTGCTTCAATGACAAAGCGATGTGTAAGTTTTGAAGCATTGAGATATAAATTTTTTTGAACGCTAAAATATTTTAAAATTTTAATAAAATAATAAGTAATTAATTAAAATAATTAAAATAATTTAAATTTAATAATTTAAATTTAAATAAATTAATTTTCAATCAATTTTAAAACATTTACTAACTTGCTAGAGCAAATAAATTTAATTTTGATTTTATAAATATTAGTGTATATTAATATGTATGTATATATAAATAATATATAATTTTTTATTTTTATATTATTGTAATTTGTAAGTGATTAATTAAATAGCTTATAGTTATTATTAAACCAGATAACATGTAATAAATATTTATGAAGTGCAATAATATCACAAGAAGAACAACTTATTTAATAGTTAATATTTGTATTCTTACTCATTTGTGTATGGTTCAAGCTTTTGGCTTACATTTTTCTTCTGATTTTTAGGGTTTTTTAAAAAACTTCAATTGGACATACATTCCGATCACTGCGACATAAAAAAAAAAAAAAAAAAAAAAACATCTAAAAGCAAAAAAACATACACTCGATGAAAAAAAATCCCTTAAAAATTAAAGTCTCGAAGCGTTTTGTCTATACTCTAGCTCCAAACACACCTAAAAAACTCCTTTAAAACACTAATGATTAATTTTAAATACTTCGTATAAAATATTCGAGTTGGATTAACTTTCCATTAATGTTGAAAGTAACACAATGCAAGTATACATTAATTAATGGAGTGCAGACTCTCACTTTTTTAATTTTGAAAATTGCAAAACTAATTTTGCATGAAATTCCATCACTAATATGATTGAAAATTTGCCACGTTATAATTTGCTTATGGAAAAATGATGAGAAGTGGAAAGGATTTACTTTCTTTCTTTTTTACTTTCGAATGAAACAATGAACAGTGCATGGGTCATACCAATGTGATTTAAATTAATCTAAGTGTGCCAAAATCATGAGTTAAAAACGTGAGTTTAATAGAATTTATATTGAGATTATGAAATGCATGTGTATGACAAAAATGCTAAGTGTGCCAAAATCACTGGTATTGATTTTTAGGGAGAGCAGTGGCTTGATACTGCTTCTAAACTTGCAGATTCAGTTAGCCTAATCATGATATTGTTTTGGGTAAAATATAATTGCATTCCTCAAATCTGATAGTAGTATTTACAATTTACTCTTAAGTTTTTGACAAATAATATTTTTTTAAGTTTTAATTAACATAATAGTTACATTCAAAATAGTTAATCGTTAAAATAGAAATTAATTAGTTGACAAATTTTTTTTAACAGCCACATGATATTGGATTTGTGTTGTTCTATTGAGACATGAATTGCTTATTACACATGTGATTGATATTAATCGAAAGTTATTTATGTTTTTTCAATTTTTATGTTAAAATTTTTAAATATTAAGATGAGTCTATCTTTTTTATAAAAAATAAATTGAAATTAAGTTGCAATTACTCAAAATTGAGAGATGCATTTGTATTTTTACCCCTTTTTTTTTCTTCGTGTGTAAGACTTTTATAAATAAGTTGCATTACATCTAATGTATCAGAGAGGCAAAGTTTTGAAGATTTGGTCTAGTTTTTGTCCATGCAAATACTGAAGCATTTCCTATGTGTAGATATTTTCTTAGGAGTGTCAACTAATTGGCAATGCATCATTGAAAACAAAGAATAAAAGGAAAAGCAAAGTACAATGACACTTGAGATCTATATGGCCTACTTATGTGCCTAACACACTTCAAAGTGGTTCAACCAATTTATTATCACCTAAACTCATGACTTCCTCTAATTTATTTTTTTTCGCTTGTTATTGTATTTTACTGCTATAATATGTCAAATCGAAGTACTTTCAATATTCAAATCCTGAGCTAATGTTATTGTGTCAAAGCCTAAAATTCTCAGATATGCAATATTGACAGTCACGTATAGATCAAAAGTCACGTTTACATGAATTTTTCACTTTAATTTGTCATATTTTTGTTAAACACTCTAGATAAAGGTATGGATATGACATTTAGATATTTTAAATTAAAAAATAATAATAAAAATTATAAAAATATACGAGTCTGACACTCGAACATGTATCCATGTTCGATACTTATACCCAAGTCTATGTAACATAGATCAAAATCTATGCTTATGTTACGAACTACATTTTGGGTGGATTGATAATTCTTGATGGTAAAAAAGATGTAGATGGATTTGGTGATGAATGATAAGGAAGATAATAATAATTAACACTAATTAATGGTTAATGATCAAACTCCTAAGATAGATAAAGAGAGAAGAAAAAAATTGCAAAAACAAACATTTCTTGATTATTGATTAATTTTGTAAGTGAGTGTATAATACTTTATATATACTTTGAGAGTATGAATATAAAAAGTAACCAATTACTATTTTAACTATCTAACTAATTCATCCCTTATTCAATTAACATGCTCGCTAATTATAATTCTATTCGTATCATTATCCAACCCATCAAATGAACTTTATCCTCAACCAGTATGCGAACGAGAAAGAAAAGAAGAATGAAGAGAGAAAAGAAGAAAAAAAATCCTATCAATTGGATTTGGTGTTTTGTACAAGAAGACAACGTGGGGTACTTCTACATGAAAGTCAATCATTTGATTCCAAGGATATTTCAAGGCTACAATGCCAAGTTGTTTGCTTATGCTGCAACTGGATGTCTTGCTTGTGGTCCACTTTTGGATGTTGCCGATATCAAAGAATTATATTCTCCAAGACCCACAGAAAATATCTTGTACAACAATCACGGGTATGTCATGCATTCTACAGTGGAGAGCATAAGGTTTGATGAACTTATAACCATGTGGCCATTGTATGATGAGCAACAATTCTATGTATGGTTTGGTTACTTTGGAGTCGCGAGACTTATGGACTATGACAAGAGTTTAATGTCATTCACTACAAGAAAAATCATTATCTGTGACGGATTATCATCGATGGAGATATGTCACGTGTCCGTCGATATTATGTGTCCGTCAGTGATATTGATTTTCTTTCGAGTTCGTTGGTGATATTGATTTTCTTCGACGGACTATCACTGAAGGCTAAATGTACCTCGATAATTAGGAAAAATATTATCATCAATTGTTTTCGTCATTGTTAATTTTTTAAAAATTATATAATTATCTTTTAAAAAAAAATATTATCGCGGAAGGAAATGTATCCCTCACTAATAATAATTTATTTAAAATCTATTAAAAATCAATTTTGAAATCAATTTTATGTTTTTTTTTTATAAAAAAAATACTTCTCACAGAGGAAAGTGATAACTTTCAAAATAAAATGATTATCACCGATTGAAGTATCCCTCGGTGATATGTTGATTTGGGGCAAAATATAACAGGGCTTAAGGTTGAGACACGCTGGGCGTCCCCATTTTTTCACATTTTTTCTACAACAACGCCTCTTTCTCAATCTCTTCTCCATTTCACTTTCTTTGATCTATCTCTCTCTCTTTCACTCACCTTTCTCATCTTCCTCTCTCTCTTCTTTCTTTCTTCTTCCTTCCTATCTTTATCTTTCGCCCTCTTTTCTCTCCTTTCATCCCCTCTTTCTCTATCCACTACTATCCCACCATTCTGTCCATTGTCGTCATTCATTGTCGGCAGCCGCCAATCTGAGTCCATGATATAGCTCAAGAACTAAGCGACATCTAGTTTAATCATGGACTAGGAAGGACAGCAAGACAGGAGGATATGGTGCCAAAAAAGGAAGGCATGAAAGAAGAAAGTACAAGAAAACCAGCAGAGGCAAAGGAGGTTGATAGCAGTATAGTTCCAGAGGCTAGAAAAAGCATGTGAGCAAAGAAGATACCTTCCTGGAATAAAGACAATATTCTCTAGAAGCTTAGATCAACTGAAAGATTAGTTAACAAGTAGTTATAAAGTTGTTAGAAGGTTGGTAGTAGTTGTAACCAACTTAACTGTTAAGACTAAGAAAGCTAAAGGTTGTATAGCTCTATAAATAATCTATAACTAGAGATAACAGAAATTGAATAAGAATTTTTCACAGGTATTTCAGAAAGAAATCCTTTAGTATCATCACTTGCTCGAAATAGTGATACTCTTCTCTTCCTTCTTAATCTATCTCCTAGCATTGGTGCTTTCATTGCATCAAATTCTCAAACACTTTTCAAGTTCTTGAATCAAGATCACCATTCTTACTCTTACAGTTCCTCTCATCTATCTCGAAAATTCATTGTTTTTGTTTCATCCACTTTTTACCTCCACCATTTCTATGATTCATTCCTTGCAAAAGAATCGATTCCACTGGCAGAAGGAATAAGAATCAATAAGTTGGATGAAAATGTCAAATCTCTCGAGACTTTTCAAACAGCTCAATATCAAGAGCTTTCCGAAATCAAGAAAAGTACAGAACAAAAATTTGTTGAGCTCAATCAAATCTTGAAGAAATTCATGGTTTCAGTTGAGAAAAGATTAGATAATCTTCAGAATCAGAATAACTTTTAGAGCCAGCAGCAAATTCCATCTCAGTTAGGACATGATGGTCTAGATCAGTCCCACATGCAAGAAAGTGTATCTATTGGTTCAACTTCACAAAATTTCATATTGGAATTTCTAAGATTTGATGGTTCAGATGTGCAAGGGTGGGTGTTTAAAGCTGAATAGTTCTTTAAGTATCATAATAGCCTTTCTAATCATAGAATCATCATCTCTTGTTTCAACATGGAATGGCCAGCTTTAGCTTGGTATTAGTGGATGTATAGACGCGGGTTAATTTATTCTTGGCCAGTTTTTCTTGAAGCAATGATGTTGAGGTTTGGACCTTCAACTTATGAAGATTCAAGTGGTGCCTTAGCCAAATTAGAACAAACCACCAATGTTGCTGAATACCAGGCTCAATTTGAATCACTCGCTCATAAAGTACGGGGATTATCTTAATCTTTTTTGGTCAGCCTTTTCATTTCGGGCCTCAAAACATAGCTGAATAGGGAACTTCTAATTGCTCAACCTTCTTCTGTGATACAAGCTATGGCTATTACAAGACTTTAAGAAGGTTAATACAATGACAACAGAAAAATTTTCAAACCTTAATGGTATATAGCTCCCTCATCCATCTTTAACTAAGGTACCTTCGAGAACTCTTCTTTATCAATTCCTAGATAGTATTCCTTACCAGCTAGTAGTACAAAACAAGGACAAACAAAGTCTTTTCCTAACCATTTACAAGCACCATTTCCTGTTAAAAGATTGAGTCCTGTAGAGTTGAATGTTAGAAGGGGAAAATGGCTTTGTTATAATTGTGATGAAAAATATAACCTTGGCCATAAGTGCAAGAGCAAATTCTTGCTGTTCATAAGATACCATGAAGAGGACTTAGGGAATGTTATTAAACAAGAAACACTCTTTGGAAACCAACTGCAGGAGGAAGAATCTCAATTGTTATCAGAAATTAGTCTCAATGTCTTAGTTTGTCAGATAAGTTCTAGAACCTTTAGGTAAGTGGCTACCATGGTAATTTTACATTACAAATCTTGATTGACAATGGGAGTACTCATAATTTCATCCAAGAATATGTGGCTACAAGATTAGGCCTGTCCATTTTCCCCTCTAAATTGTTTAAAGTTTACGTGGGTAATGGGGACTATTAGTGTTGCAATAAAATCTGTTATTCAGTTCCTCTTAATCTTCAACACCATGCTTTTGTTATAGACTTGTTTGTCCTTCCCATTCAAAGGGCAGACATTGTCTTTAGAATTCAATGGTTGGAAAGGTTAAGTCATATTTTCACTAATTACAAGGACATCACCATGGAATTTATATGGCAAGGACAGAGTATACCTACAAGTAGAATCTTACTTATATCTTTCACCATTACCTTGCAATCAATTAAGGAAACTGGTAGCATATGAAGGCATTGTCTCTTATCATCACTTGAAGATTGAAGAACATGGTCATAACTAAGAACTGAGTGTTATGCCTCTTATGGTTACTGACTTGGTCTAAAAGTTCCAAGTTGTTTATTAGGAACCCACTTAGTTACCCCTTTTTAGACCACTCAATCGCCAAATTCATCTATTACCTAGTAGCAAACCTATAAATGTTAAGCCTTACAAGCATCCTCGCTTTATAAAAAAAAAAAAAAAAAGTGAAATAGAAAAAGTTGTTAAAGAAATTTTGTTGAATGGAATCATCAGAAATAGTTAAAGTCCCATTTCCTCTCTAGTTCTACTATTGAAGAATAAAGATGGATCATAGAGGTTTTGTATTGACTATAGGGCTCTCAATGCAGTAACTGTAAAAGACAGGTTTCCCATTCCTATAATTGATGAATTACATGCAGTCAAATTGTTCTTTAAATTGGATTTGAGGGCTGGTTATCATCCAATAAGAGTCCATGAAAGGGATGTTCCCAAACTACATCCAGGACACATGAAGGGTATAATGAATTTTTGGTTCTGCCATTTGGCCTTACCTATACCCCCTCTACCTCTCAGGCCACCATGAACATGATCTTCAAACCTTTTTAAGGCATTTTGTTATAGTCTTCTTTGATGACATCCTGGTTTATAGTGCTTCTTTAAAAGACCATGAGAGGACAAGTCATGTAGTGTTTAGCTAGCCATAAGCTATATGCCAAGATGAGAAAATGTGAGTTCTGTAAAGAAACTATTGAGTACTTAGGTCACATAGTTTCATCTCAATGTGTCCAACCTGATCAGAAGAATATTTAATCCATGCTAGAGTGGCCAGTTCCAATAAATATCAAGCAATTGAAAGGCTTTCTAGACCTAACTAGTTACTACAAGAAATTTGTAAAGCACTATGCTACCATGGCTGCCCCATTAACTAACCTCTTAAAAAAGACTTTTCATTGGAATAATGATGCTCATAATTCCTTTACCACACTAAAGATAACCATGACACAGGTGCTTGTCTTAGCTTTACCAGATTTCACTAAGACCTTTAAAATAGAGACATATGCATATAATATAGGTATTGGGGCTGTATTGATTTAAGAAGGGCATCCATTAGCTTTCTTCAGCAAAAATTGGGACTCAAAATGAAGTCAGCTTCTACTTATGTCAATGAATTATATGCAATAACTCAAGAAGTAATGAAATGGAGACAATATTTCCTTGGAAAAAGTTCATCATCAAAATATATCACAAAAATTTGAAAATTTTAATCAATAAGGTAATTCAAACACTTGAACAACATCATTACTTAAGCAAGCTACTTAGTTTTGATTATATCATTGTCTATAGACCTGGTGAAGAGAATAAAGTAGATGATGCCCTCTCTAGAATTCCATAATCCAATACAATCATATCTAATACAGTGAACAGAAATATTGAAGGAGTATTGATGTCTGTTTCCAGCCTCACTTTGATGTTATTGCACAATTAAAGAAAGAAAATGACATTGATCTAGAATTGATAGCTATACACTAGGACTTTCTAACTTGTTCACCTCTATATTCATATTATAGAATAAGGATAGACTGCTTTACCATAAAGGTAAACTCAAAATAGAATCAAATTCTAAGTTAAATAAAATCCTTATTACTGAATTTCATTAATCACCCATAAGAGAACATTCTAGTATACTGAGAACATACTTGAGGCTATCAGCAAATTTATCATGGCCTAACATAAAAAAGGAAGTCCAGAGCTTTGTGAAGAGTTACCTTATTTTTCAATACATAAAGTACCCCACTACTAAGACTATAGGATTGTTACAACCATTACCCATGCTAGATCAAATATGGGAGGATGTCTCTATAGATTTCATCACTGGACTCCTATTATCCAAAGGATGCACTATTATAATGGTAGTCATTAACAGGTTATCTAAGGCTGCCCACTTTGGAGCATTACACACCAACTTCACTACAATAATTATGGCTTAATTGTTCACTGAGCTAGTAAGCAAACACCATGGATTCCTAAAGTCTATATTCTTTGATAGATATTCCATTTTTCTCAGTAAATTATGGAAGCAACTATTTATTCTTACTAGTGCTACCCTTACTATGAGCTCCTCCTATCATCTATATTGGTATTTGTCTAAGATTCAAACATGTCCAAGTATGGTTCAAATATGGCTAAAGTCTAAACCAAAGGTGGAGGATCAAAGTTCAGCAAGTTAGAAGGCTGCACACATGTGTGTGTGCTTCATTTTGGAGCAAGGGAAGGCCATGCGCACTAGTGTGCGCACTTTTGCACACAAGCAGAAGGGTGTTGTGTGAAGGGGACAACAACTCAAAGCTATAGCGCTCTAGAATCTGGCAGGAATAGCATAAGGGACAGAAACTCAAAGCTGCAGCGCTGGGAAGTCGATGCTGCAGCACTAACCGACAACATGCATGAGGACTTTCTTAGGTGCGTGTGTGCAAGGTCAAAAAGCATAGCACCACTTAGGAAAGTGATGAAGGGCCTTGAATAAGTGGGAATCATTATCAAAGGGTGAGGATTGGATCTCAAGAATGTCCAAGAAGTGGATGGCTATAAAAGGGGTTCCCAAGCCTCATTTTTCACATATAGAATAAAAACACATACAAGACACACTTTGAGATCAATTGTATTACAAGAGAAAATTGTGTGAGAGACACAAACATAAGAGAGACTCTTTGTAGTGAGGCTGGTTGTAAAGAAGAGAGAGAGCATTGTAATCTTCTTTTTTCTCTTCTTGTTTTTTAGAACTTGAGCTTCTTGAAGGGGATTGCTGTAACTTGTAAGAACCATTTGATTTAGTGCAGAGAGTTCGGAGGAACTCACGGAGACGTAGGCACATTGCCGAACCTCGATAACAATTGCTTATCTTCTTTCTTTCTTTGATTTTATGTTCTTATGTTCGATTGCTGAAATTATTTCTACAAGTCATTTTAGACTTGGGTGTTTGGAAGATCACCATCTGGGCATCTTGTTAAAGTGATTTTCAACAGTGGTATCAGAGCTGCACAGTTGGGTATCGGAGCAAGAACAAGAAGGTAACGGAGCTAAGACTCCAAGAATCAAAGATCAACTTCTTGAGTGATTCAAGAACGGTGTAAAGATCAAGATCTGATCGTGTTCTTGAAGGTTGATTCAAGAATGGTGTTAAGATCCATCTTCGATATGTGTTCTTCAGGTTGAAGAAAGCAGTTGAGTGTAGTACATAAATCTGGGATCTTGTCTGCACAGATGGCTTCAAATTTCTATGTTGAGAATTTTGATGGAAAGGGAGATTTTGCCCTTTGGAAGCGAAAGATCAAGGCGGTTCTAATGCAACAGAAAGTGGACTTGGCTATTGGAGAAGATGATGCTTTTCCAGCAAGTGTCACTGAGGACCAGTGGACCGAGATGAAGAAAATAGCTTACCCATTTTCTTTTATATGTCAGATAGTGTCACCAGGGAGTGCGGAGAGTCGGAGGATCTGGCTGTCATATGGAAGAAACTAGATGAGTTGTTTCTTACCAAAACTCTTTCTAACAAGATTTATCTTCGTAAAAGAATCTTTACTTTTAAAATGGACCCTAGTAAAGAGTTGCAAAATAATCTTGATGTATTTAATAAGCTAGTTCAAGATTTGAATAGCTGTAGCATTATTTTTCCAGATAAACAATTGGCTGTCATTTTGTTAAATTCTCTTCCTGATTGCTTTGATAACTTGATTAATGCCACTGAGTATGGAAGGGATACTTTGACAAAGGAGATTGTGATCAATGCTATAAGGGCACATGATTTCAAGGCCAAGATGAAGGAGACATTAAGTGGTGATGGGCTATTCGTAAGAGGAAGGCCAGCAACTCGGAATGGCAGTAGCAACCATGGCAACTATCGGGAGAAATCAAGAGGTAGAAGGCAGAACCATGGGAGATCTCATTCCAAGACAAGACTTGGAGGAGGAAGGAGATGCTTCTACTGCAACAAGGAGGGCCATTTCAAGAAAAATTGCAAGAAGAGGATGTGGGATGAGAGGAGAAGCCACACCAACAATGGAGAGGCTTCGGTTGCCAAAGGAGAACAATAAGATGCTGTTCTTGTTGTGTGCTCAAACGTGAGCAGGAGGCAAGGCAGTGGAAAGTGGATTCTTGATTCCAAGTGCACTTATCATATATGCCCTCACAAAGAATGGTTCAAGAATTTCAAAGAGATCAATTATGGAAGGGTTTTCTTGGGGAATGGCAATTCTTGCCAAGTGAGAGGGATTGGAGACATCCAATTGAGGATGTTTGATGGAGTCACAAGGCTGCTACGAAATGTAAGATATCTTCCAGATTTGAAGAGGAACTTGATCTCATTGGAGCAGCTAGATTCCATGGGGTATACATGCAAAGTAGATGGAGGAAAGATTAAGGTGGCCAAGGGATCTTTGATAGTGATCAAGGCAGCAAGAAATGATGGACTCTATGAGATGATCTGAGAGACAGAAATCAATGATCAAGCAGCAAGCATGATGGCTGAGATGGACAAGGCAGCCCTTTGGTCCACTCGCTTGGGACACATGAACGAAAAGAGCCTGCAAGTTCTTAGCAAAGAAGGTCTACTTGGTGGTGAAAAAGTAGAAAAATTGGATTTATGTGAGAGTTGCATTCTTGGGAAGCAACACTGGGTCAGCTTCAACATCGGAGTGCACAAGTCCAAAGAGATTCTTGACTACATTCATTCGGACCTTTGGTGACCAGCTAGGACACCAACACAGGGAGGTAACTTTTACTTTCTATCTTTAATTGATGATTATTCAAGAAGAGTGTGGGTTTATTTGCTTAGGAATAAATCTGATGCCTTGAATAAATTTGTTGTGTGAAATAGGTTGCTGGAAACTCAAACGGGTAAGGAAGTTAAGGCTTTACGAACCGATAATGGCTTAGAATTTTGCAATAATGATTTTGATAAATTCTGTGAATTAAATGGCATTCTAAGGCATAGGATGCTTGTAAAAACACCCCAGCAAAATGGAGTTGCTGAAAGAATGAATAGAACCCTTATGGAGAGGGTTAGGTGCATGTTAATAGGATCCGGGTTACCAAAATATTTTTGGGGAGAAGCTGTGGCTACAGCTGCATACTTGATAAATAGATCACCCTCTAGAGTTTAAACCTCAAGACTCCCATGGAGATGTGGAGTGGAAAACCCCTTGAATTAAACAACCTAAGGACTTTTGGGTGTGCAGTATATGCATATCAAAAGGAGGATAAACTTGGCCCTAGATCTAGAAAATGTGTATTTCTAGGATATGGTGATGAGGTTAAGGTATATAGGTTGTGGTCCTTAGAAAAGAAGGGCATGAAACTGATTATAAGTAGGGATGTTATTTTTAATGAATTATTATTTCCCTACTTGGAGAAAACTAACCCTGCATGGGCTAGTGAGCAAACCAGTCAGGAAGTTGTGGAGCATCGCATCAAGGAGAACTCGGTTCAGGTACAACAAAGGAGGCAAGAGGGTTCGGACCAAGTAGAGCCCTTGGATGAAGATCAAGCTCAAGAAACTCAAGAAGAGGCTGAACAATAAGAGATTGATGCAGTAAGTCATAATGACTTCCAACTCACTAGAGACCGGGGAAGGAGGGTGGTTAGACCACCTTTGAGATATGGGTTTGCGGATGCTAATGTAGCAGCTCCTTGGATAGAAGGAGAGGTTGAACCAGAAACTTACACGGATGCCATGGAGTGTAAGGATTCATCAAAGTGGCAGCTAGCTATGGAGGAAGAAATTGACTCTTTGATGAAGAACAACTCTTGGAAGCTGGTGCCCAAACAAGAAAAATAGAGAGTTATGGATTGTAGATGGCTCTACAAGATCAGAGAAGGGAATACTCCAGGAGATGAAGTCTGGTATAAAGCTAGGCTGGTGGCGAAGGGGTTCACACAAAAAGAAGGCATAGATTTCACTGAAATCTTCTCACCGGTTGTGAAGTACAAGACGATCCAGATAGTGTTAGCATTGGTGGTCCAATTTGATTGGGAAATTAAGAAAATTGATGTGAAGACAGCATTCTTGCATGGCGAGCTCAATGAGACCATTTTCATGAGGCAACCCGAAGGTTATGAGGAAGGAAGGCAGGGAGAGTTAGTGTGCAAATTAAATAAATCTCTATGGCCTGAAGCAATCACCTAGGCAGTGGAATGAGAGGTTTGATTCCTTTGTAATCAGCTTGGGTTTCATGAGGAGCTACTATGATTCATGCTTGTACTATATGGGGTAGAAGGTTGAGGAAATGGTGATCATCCTCATCTATGTTGATGACATGTTGCTGGTTGGGAACAGCATGGAGAGGATAAATAAATTGAAGGCTCAACTTAGTGAGGAGTTTGAAATGAAGGATCTTAGCCATGCCCAAAAGATCCTTGGGATGTGTATCATCCGGGAAAGGGAGAGAAACAGATTGAAGATCTCTCAAACCTCTTACATAGAGAAGATGATATCTAAATTCTCTATGGAAGATAGCAAACCAATGAAGGTTCCTCTTGCTGGTCATTTCAAATTCTCCAGCGATCAATGTCCAAGATCGGAGGCGAAGAACAAAGAAATGGAGAAAGTCCCTTACTCTAGTGCAGTTGGGTCTGTTATGTACACCCTGGTGAGCACTAGACCGGACATTGCTCATGCAATGAGTGTTCTCAGTAGGTTTATGAGTAATCCCGAAAAAAAAGCATTGGCTTGGGATGAAGTGGTTGCTGAGGTATTTGAAGGGAAGCCCAGGAGTAAGGCTGGTGTATGAGAATAGGAGTAATGTCATCTGCCTTGAGGGGTTTGCAGATTCGGACTACGGAGTAGACCGGGATAAAAGGAGATCGATTACCTCTTACTTCTTCAACTTAAACGGATGTTGTGTAAGTTGGAAGGCTCAGTTGCAGCCAGTGGTAGCATTCTCAACAACCGAGGCAGAATACATAGCAGTTACGGAGGCCATTAAGGAAGCTATGTGGTGCAAAGAGTTGCTTGAAGAGTTGAAGGTACTGGATGAGCAGGTTATGGTATTTTTAGATAGTCAAAATGCCTTGCACTTGTTTAAAAATCCAATGTTCCATGAGAGGATAAAGCATATAGATGTTCGGTATCATTTCATTCGGGAAAATGTTACGAAAGGATGCATCCATGTGGACAAGGTTGCCATGGAAGAAAATCCTATAGATTTGGGTACTAAAGTTCTACCTCTAAGTAAGTTCAATCATTGCCTTGGACTACTTAGGATAAGAGTCGTTTAATTGATGACTCAAGATGAGTTTGGATCCCGAAGCTCTCTGCGTAATGGTTCAGGTTTTTGAACACTTAGATAAAAGTAGAGATTGTTGGTATTTGTTTAAGGTTCAAACATGTCAAAGTATGGTTCAAAGATGGTTAAAGACTAAACCAAATATGGAGGATCAAAGTTCAGCAAGTTAGAAGGCCGCACACATGTGTGTGCTTCATTTTGGAGCAAGGGAAGGCCATACGCACTAGTGTGCGCACTTCTGCACACAAGTAGAAGGGTGTTGTGTGAAGGGGATAGCAACTCAAAGCTACAGCACTAGTTCCTCAGTGCTGCAGCGCTGGAACCTGGCAGGAATAGCACAAGGGACAGAAACTCAAAGCTGAAGCGTTGGGAAGTCGACGCTGCAACATTAGCCGGCAGCATGCATGAGGACTTTCTTAGGTGCATGTGTGCAAGGTCAAAACGCGCAGCACCACTTAGGAAAGTGATGAAGAGCCTTGATTAAGTGGGAATCATGATCAAAGGGTGAGGATTGGATCTCAAGAATGTCCAAGAAGTGGATGGCTATAAAAGGTGTTTCCAAGCCTCATTTTTCACATATAGAATAAAAACACATACAAGACACACTTTGAGATCAATTGTATTACAAGAGAAAATTGTGTGAGAGACAGAAACACAAGAGGGACTCTTTGTAGTGAGGCTGGTTGTAAAGAAGAGAGAGAGCATTGTAATCTTCTTTCTTCTCTTCTTGTTTCTTCAAGAACTTGAGCTTCTTAAAGGGGATTGTTGTAACTTGTAAGAACCATTTGATTTAGTGCAGAGAGTTCGGAGGAACTCACGGGGACATAGGCACATTTTCGAACCTCGATAACAATTGTTTATCTTCTTTCTTTCTTTGATTTTTTGTTCTTGTGTTCGATTGCTGAAATTATTTCTACAAGTCATTCTAGACTTGGGTGTTTGAAAGATCACCACCTGGGCATCTTGTCAAGGTGAATTCCAACAATCTAGAATTTGATGGCCAAACTGAGGTCCTTAACAAGTGTTTGGAACAATACTTAAGAGCATTTGTACATGAGCAACCTAAGCTATGGAAAAACTTCTTACCATGGACAAAATTCTGGTACAACACTAGTGTTGACCCCTAACTTGATTTTAATGATAACAAAACCAATTTGAGTTGATCTAACCAAGTTGTCTAAGTATTTAAAGTGTTTAAAGTTTTTATACAAACATGTACGTACCTCAAGAGAAGAATAAGCTCTTAGGCAGTGATTCTATTGTAAATCTCTCTCTAAAAAATATAACTTTATTTATGGCTCAAAAGTTTAAAAAAAATGTTTTTTACAAAAAAATTTAGATTTAATCTTCAATTTATAAGTTTTGTTAAAACAAGAAAAATATTATTTCAAGGGATTCAATCGATTGAATGAATAGTTTAGTCATCTATATGAATGATAGAAAGTCCTACCCTTTCATTCAATCAACTGAATGAATGGTTCAGTCGACTGAATGAATGTCAAAATTTCTAGCCTATGACTCAGTCGACTTAATGGATTAACCAATTGACTGAATGGTTTTTATCTAAGACATTTTTAGTTGACTCTGTTGACTCAACAAGCATCTAGTCGACTGAATACTCGATAATAACGGTGTTTTGAGTTTTAAATTACTCGCAAGCGTACGAGTCGTTTGCAATATAGTGTTGTGCAAGTGCGAGGTCGAATCCACAGGGAATTGCATTGTGAAAATATAATTTTATCTAAACTAACCTTATTTTAACCTAGTTCCAAATTTTGGATTGTATCTTGCAAAGAAATATAAACTAAACTAAATTGATTTTAAAACAACTGATATAAACACTAAGGTTTTCTGAATCCACCCCACCAAAATAGAACGTGTATCTTCATGTTCTACATAAAAACAATCTATTAAATCATTCCATAAATCCACCATTATACAAATCATGGCGAATACCCAAACTAAACTAAAACCATTCAATGTATCCGTTTAATTCACAAATCACAACGGATATCCAATCTAATTTGAATGATCCGCCGTACCCAGCAAATGAAACACAAGGAATATCCAATTTAACAATTTTAAAAAAATCAATTATAAGAGTTTACTCAAACAATTGAAATAAAAAATGTATACTAAAAATATCAGAATTGTATGAACATATCTGAAAATATAATGCAAAATAATGATGAGACTTCATCTTCAACCTTAGATGAAGATTTTAGCCTCGCATAATTATTAACATAATTTTCACAATTGCAATGCTAAACATTTAAACTTTAAAACTTAAAATAAATTAAAACTAACAATACATGGATAGAGAGATTTCACTCGCAGCTATCGTGCGGCACTTCCCCTTTTGGTAGCAAAGCCTTTGAGATCCACCAGAATGCTAGCAGAAGTCCTCCAGATTGCACACCAATTGCTTCAATGAGGTGGGGCTTTTATAGGAAAACACCATGAGCATAATGTGTCTCCAATCCGATGTGTGATGTGTGGATATAGAATGTGTTTCCAACTGATGTGGGACGTGGGATTTAAGCCTTTATATACCCTTTAAAACTTCTGCCCACACTGAAATCTCGTATAGCCTGACCTTTGTCTACTAAAACTGCCATAACTTTCTCTAGAAAAATCATATTTATGAGCCGTAAAATTTCTCAAAAAATAGACATCCGGATATTTCCAAACATATATGGCTCATCTCCTGGTTCTTCTGGAATCATTACAGTTTAAATCCGTAAAAATCACTTCAGTCACGCTGAAATCATGCACAGCTTGACCTTTGTCTACTAAAATGGCCATAACTTTCTCTAAAAAAATCATATTTATGAGTCGTAAAATTCCTTAGAAAATAGACATCCGGATCTTTCCAAGCATGTATTGCTCATCTCCTGGTTCTTCGTGAATCAATATAGTTTAATCCACAAAGATAACTAATATGTACAAGCAATTCTGGCAATTTAGCGAAACTCCTTTCCAAGTGCTTGTAAACCTGTAAAACAATGAGAAACAACCCAAATTAACAAATTCCTAAGCTAACAAATGTAAATTAAGGGGCTAAAATATGCAATATTTGGAACTTATCAAATATCCCCTAACTTACATTTTGCTAGTCCTTTAGCAAAACAAAATAAAAACTAAATGAAAAACAAAGAGCATAAAGATAAGTTCTTCACTCATGGTATTCAAAAATTAAAGTAGCACACAAAACCATGATTTTCATTCATGAGTAAGCTTAAAAGATAAACCCATCTTCGCAATGAATAGAAATGCTAAAATCTAATTACTTACAAAAGGTAGGCTAAAGCATCACAAGTCTGACTCAGTGTAAAGTGAATTAGCATATAAAAATAAAGCTTCCAAATAACTCCAATGTGTAATGTCTCCATATCTCAATTTTCACCGAATTTCCCATTAGAATGAACAAAAATGGCATAGTTTATTTTCTTTTCTTTTTTTTTTAATTATAAGGCTCTGCTATGTTTAGTTCCCTTAAGCTTTCTAATTGACCCATATAGCGAGTGTTGAGTCAATGACTCCCAAACCAGATGGTTTTAGGGCATTAGGTGTAAAGATACCCCTAAGGACTTACTAACTTGAGTAAAAAAGGCTACGAAACTAAACTGACCTTACTGCTACCAAGCAAACTTCCCACCTTTTGACGTGAACACTCACTGCTTACTGAGGCAAGAGGTTCAGTTACTCAATGGAAAGTTTCTCAATGATCATTATGAATAAAATTCCCACCTTTTGACATGAATACTCACTGCTTACTGAGGTAAGAGATCCAATTACTCAGTGGAAAGTTTATTGATGATCATTATAAATATTTTTTTTTATACTTTTCTATGCTAAAGTGTTTATCCAACAAGTCATCCAGTTAGCTAAGTCATGGACACATACACATTAAAATCACATGTCATACCTCACATAATTATGTGCTCGTGTCAGATTAGATCAAACATGTGAATTCTCAAATGCCTAAAGTAAGTAACTAAATTTTAAAACTTTATCATCAGATAATGTGTTCAAAATTTTAAACTCACTAATGGCATCACATCACAGAAATTGTTTAGATCAACCAAAATTTCAAAATAACATGAGATGCATTTATCTTTTCTTTAAAACGAAGAAAAAAACAACAACAAATTAAGACAAAGTGTGTGTAATATGTCTCTCATACCCCCAAACTTAAATTACACATTGTCCCCATTGTGTGAATAATATGGAAAGAGCTAATATGGGAGATGGAAAACTAGTTGGACTTGCATGGCTCCTAGCATACCCCCAAACTTAAACTGAAGTACGCGTTGTCCCTAAAAATTAAAGACTGGAAAACCAAAGAAACACTAGAAATAAACAGTAACAAGAAATATGTAAAATAATAAACAAACAAAAAGGATATGTTGTGGGGTGCCTCCCACGAGTGCTAAGTTTAACGTCTTCAGCCAGACTCACAAATTGCACAGGGGCCTAGCGATCTTGCTGAAATTTTGGAGAAATCGCCTGTAGAATCTAGCATTCAACAATTTTATCATTTCAGCCCTCATAACCTCTTGCATAGCTGGGTTGAGCCTTCTTTGTGGCTCCCTCGATGGCTTGGTATTCTCCTCCAAATGTATATTTTTGCATCACCATCAAGGGGCTGATCCCCTTGATATCCTCAATAGTCCAATCAATAGCTTCATTGTGCTCTCTTAAAACGTCCAATAATTTCTCCTCTTGAGTATCAACCAAATCTGAAGCTATAGTCACAGGCAAAGAATCTGTTGGACCTAGGAACTTATACTAAAGATTGTCCGGTAAAGGCTTAAGTTCCTTCTTGGGGGGTCAAGTGCTGCAGTCTCCTCTGTCTCACTACTCTTCTGAGGAGTAGACTCCAAAGTAGCATTTGCTTGCTCAAGCAACTTATCTAAATCCAAATCCTCTCCAAACTAAGCAAAGCATACCTCCAGGGGGTCTTCAATGCTTGATTCACCCATAGTTTCCTCCGTCTTACTACTCTCCCGAGGAACAGACTCCAAGATAGTATTTGCTTGCTCAAGTAGCTTATCCAAATCCAAATCTTCTCCAAACTGAGAAAAGCATGCCTCCACAATGTCCTCAGACTGCCCTCCTTTCTTGGGCACTTGTAATCTCTCAGGGTAAGGTGCTTTAGGTACAAACGACCCAGGAAGATCCTTATTAGTAGGTGTGGTTGTAGATGGCTAAGCATCTCTTTTCTCCTTGTTGCCACTTTCTTGCCCTTACTGCATAGCAGGGTTCTCTTCCACTTGATTGTCCACTTGTCTCCCAGATCTCAATATGGCAATCGATTGCACTTGTTCCTATCTGTGCGTAGGAGTCGATGAATTTCCCACCGCAAACTGTTCGTTCGAGTTGGGAACAGGTTGACTGGGGAACTTTCTCTTCTCTCCTTAACCCACGTGACTTGCGATTTGATCCATTTGACTCTCT
Source organism: Bretschneidera sinensis (assembly GCA_023935145.1). Taxonomy (NCBI): domain Eukaryota; kingdom Viridiplantae; phylum Streptophyta; class Magnoliopsida; order Brassicales; family Akaniaceae; genus Bretschneidera; species Bretschneidera sinensis. The sequence goes on from CM043701.1 coordinate 43,940,551, forward strand.
AGCTTGGCAATCGTTTGGTGTTTACTATTTGTGCACTCCTTACTTCACTGATGGAGTGGTTGGTCATCTTCATGAAATCCTTGAGGGTGTCCTCTAATGATTGTGAAACCGGCGCTGGCGCTTGAGTGGGAGCTTGGTAAGCGGGTGATGGTGCTGAATGGACTGAGCAACCATAACTTGGAACTAGTGGAGAAAATCTAGGAGAGTATTGATTGTGAGCATGATGAGGGGCTCCTCCTTGATTCATCAGTTGGTTCTACGTCCATGAAAAATCAGGGTGGTTCCGCCACCCTGGATTGTATGCCTCGGAGTAAGATCCATTTGATTGCCACCGATATTCATTGAAAGCGTTCATTTGTTCCATTGGATACTCGGCAAAAGCCGGCATAGATGTACAATTCTGTGCTAAATGCATAGGGCTAGCACAGATGGAACAGCTATCAACTTTGAATGTATTGGTTGCATTGATAGACTGACCGATCATCTTCATAAAATCCTTGAGGGTGTCCTCTAAAGACTGTGGCATCGGTGCTAGATTCATCCATATTTTTTTAAAATTTTTATTTATTTATTATGGGCAATTGCAAATAGAAACAAATAAACTAAAATAAAATTGCAAAAGACAAATAAAATAAAAATGCTAACTAAACTAGTAGAAAAATAAAATCAATTCAGACTAAAAATTTAATTTTCACAAACCAAACAAGCCCTAGGCAACAGAGCCAAAAACTTGTGAGTTTTAAATTACTTGCAAGCACACAAGTCATTTGCAATTTAGTGTTGTGCAAGTGCGAGGTCGAATCCACAGGGAATTGCGTTTTGAAAATATATTTCTATCTAAACTAACCTTATTTTAACCTAGTTCCGAATTTTGGATTTTATCTTGCAAAGAAATGTAAACTAAACTAAATTGATTTAAAAACAATTGATAAAAACACTAAGGTTTTCTGAATCCACCCCACCAAAGTAAAGCGTATATCTTCATGTTCTATATAAAAATAATCTATCAAATCATTCCATAAATCCACCATTATACAAATCATGGCGAATACCCAAACTAAACCAAAACCATCCAATGTATCCGTTTAATTCACAAATCACAATGGATATCCAATCTAATTTGAATGATCCATCGTATTCAGCAGATGAAACACAAGGAATATCCAATTTAACAATTTAAAAATAATCAATCATAAGAGTTTACTCAAATAATTGAAATAGAACATTTATACTAAAAATATCATAATTGTACGAACATATCTGAAAATATAATGCTAAACAATGGCGAGGCTTCATCTTCAACCTTAGATGAAGATTTTAGCCTCGCATAATTATGAACATAATTTTCACAATTACAATGCTAAACATTAAAATTTTAAAACTTAAAATAAATTAAAAAAAAAACAATACATGGATAGAGAGATTCCACTCGCAGCTGTCGTGCAGCGCTTCCCCTCTTGGTAGCAAATCTTTCGAGATCCACCAGAATACTAGCAGAAGTCCTCCAGATTGCACACTGATTGCTTCAGTGAGGTGGGGCTTTTATATGGAAACTCCATGAGTGCAATGTGTTTCCAATCTGATGTGGGATGTGTGGATATAGAATGTGTTTCCAACCGATAAAACTTCTGCCCACGCTGAAATCCCGCACAGCTCGATCTTTGTCTACTAAAACTGTCATAACGTTCTCTAGAAAAATCATATTTATGAGCTGTAAAATTCTCCAGAAAATAGACATCCAGATCTTTCCAAGCATATATGGCTCATCTTCTGGTTCTTCCTGAATCATTACAACTTAAATCCGCAAAAATCACTTCTGTCATGCTGAAATCACGCACAGCTTGACCTTTGTCTACTAAAACTGTCATAACTTTCTCTAGAAAAATCATATTTATGAGCCATAAAATTCTCCAGAATGTAGACATCCAGATCTTTCCAAGAATATAGTGCTCATCTTCTAGTTCTTCCTGAATCAGTACAGTTTAATCCGTAAAGATGACTGATTTGTACAAGCAATTTTGGCAATTTAGTAAAACTCCTTTCCAAGTGCTTGTAAACCTGTAAAACAATGAAAAAAAACTAAAAGTAACAAATTCCTAAGCAAACAAATATAAATTAAGGGTCCAAAATATGCAATAGTTGGCACTCATCAAACGGTTATAATTTGAATTTCCAAACGTTGTTCAGAGCATTTAATGCTCCAAACTACTCCAAAACATGATTATTTTTGTGAGTAACTGCTATATGGGTTTAAGACTATATAAAACCATTATAAATGAGCAAACTTAACCTTCCAAGAACATTTAATTCATTCGATCTCATTTATTTCTAATAAAAGCTTTCAAAAATCTTCTTGAGCCATCTCTAAAGCTTTGTTCTTGAAAGAGAGATAATATTGATCTTGTAAATGTATTGATTTCTATCTCTCTTATGCTTCTACAAACTTTAATTTTAATCATTGTAAGAGAAAGAGTTGGTATAACTCTTAGAGGTGTTTAGGTGTTAAACATTTTCTTTTAATCTTCCTAATGAAGAGAACTTTGTAAGGCTTGAGCAACACCCTCTAAATTGCTTGACTAATTTTAGTGGATTAATTCAAGGAGGTTCCTTGAAGAGAGTGGATGTAGAGTCAGAGATATTATGATATTACCGAACCACTATAAACGGAGTTTGTATTTTCTCTTGTTTACTCCTTTAAATTCCTACTTTATAAATTGTGGTGCTTGCTTGTTTTTATAAGTATTTTAAAACTTGTTTGTTGATTGCAAAAAGTTTTAAAACTCAATTCAGCCCCTCTTAGGTTGTACTTTGGTTTACAATTGGTATCAGAGCTTAGTTATCATTTATCAGACTTAATATACTTGAGTAGATCCTATGGCCACTAATAGCTCTACTGAAGAACACTCCTATATTAGGCCTCCTTTGTTCAATTGCACAAATTATAATTATTGGAAAAATATAATGAAAATCTTTATAGAATGCCAAAATTATAATTTGTGGAGAATCATTGAAGAAGAACCTAGGATTCCTACAAAAAGTATAATTGTCGGTGAAGTAGAAGCTATTATACGTAAGCTCAAAACTAAATTTAATTAGGATGATTGTATGATGATGCCTTTGAATAGTAGAGCTACTATCATTCTACATTATGCTTTAGACATTAATCAGTACAACAAAATTTCGACACGAGTTTCAACAAAAGAAATTTGGAACAAACTTCAAGTTACATATGAGGGTACTAGTGAAGTTAAGAAATAAAAAATCTATATAGTAGTTTTCCGAATATGAATCTTTTAAAATGTCCTTTATCGAAACCATTTATGAATTGTATTCTCATTTTACTAGCATTATTAATGGTTTAAAGCTTCTTGGTAAGAATATTGATGAGTTTGAGCTAACACTGAAGATTCTTAGATCTTTGCCACAAAATTTGAAAGCAAAAAGGACAACCATAGTGGAAATTAAAGACCTCGGCAAGCTTGACATCGAAATAATTCTTGGTTCACTATTAACTTACGAGATGGAGGAGATAAGTTAAGTTGTGGTTGATGATGAGTCAAATAAGAAGAAGATTATTGCCCTCAATGCTATCATAAGCAAAAAAGTGGAAGAAGAAGAGAATGATAGTAGTGAGGAAAATGGAGAAATGGATCTCAACTTTAAGAGGTTTCAAAGGTTATTAAAGAAAAGCAAGAAGCCTTACATCAAGGACAACACAACCAAAAAGGAACTTATTATGTGCTTTGGTTGCAAGAAACCCAAGCACATCAAGGCGGATTATCCTACAACAAAGAAACCGTAAAAGAACTTTAAGAAGAAAGCCATGGTTTTAACCAATTAGAATGATGATGATAAGGACATCTTAGATAGTGAAGTTAATTATGAAGAGATTGTCAGCATTTACTTAATGGCAATCGATTATAAATATGAGGTAACTAACTCTTCCTCTAGCAATGATATTGATAATAGCAATGATGAAATGATTTATGCTATTAATTGCATGATGAATTAAAAAAATTGATGCTAGGAATTTTGCTCTCAAGAAAATAGTTTCATCTCTCACTCAAGAGACGGAAGCTCTAAAAGAAGAAAAAGAATAACTCTCATTAGAGTTTAATAACTCATCACAAGATAATTTGAAAAATGAAAATAATGATTTAAAAAATAAAGTGATGGAGTTAAATAACATTATATTTAGGATTGTAAGTGGAAAAGAAAAGCTAGATGAAGTGTTGGCTTACCAAAAAATGAGTGGAGAAAAATCCAGTTTGGGTTATTCTCCATTGGGTAAGCAAAGAACAAATGAGACTATCTTTGTGAAAGCAACATGTGTGGATGAACCCTCTACTTCTAAGGCTCGTTATAATGTTAATGATGTTCATTTGAAAATTGTTAAGAAGAACAAGAAGTCAAATGTCAATTTTTATAGTAGAAATTCAAATGCTAATGTTAGGAATAGACATCCAAGAAATTACCTATGCTCATATGTATGCTTATTCTAGAAATGCAAATGCTATGTATGCTCATTCAAGAAATGCACATGCTAGGAATACATATCCTAGAAATAACTATCATTATTATCTTATAAATAACTTGTATGCTCATAACTCCTATGCTAGAAATATATATTCTAAAGATGCTAGATATTCTCTTCCAAGGAATGATAGATTTGCAAATTCTAGGCATTCTTGAAACTTCCATTATTATCAACCTAGAATCATGCATCATCCACATGTGTATGATTGTGGAGCATCTTATAAGATTAAGAAAATATGGGTCCCTAAAATATTTGTATTTTCAAGGACTAACCCAAAAAGACCCAAGAAATTTTGGGTACCTAAAAGCTCTATTTTTTATCCTTGTGTGATGTAGACATGCCTCCACACAAAGGTAGAATGTGACCATTCGTACCTTGATAGTGGAGCTGCACATGACCGGTGATCAAAGTATCTTTAGGGAGTTAACTCTAAGGGGTGGCAGACACATCACCTTTGGAGATGACACCAAGATGAAAATCGTTGGAAGAGGCTCAAGATGAGGCCGATGAATCTACACCAAATATTAATGAGGCTCAAGATAAGACTAAGGATGAGTCCGAGGTTGAGGCCCAAGATAAGCCCAAGGATAAGGCCAAGGATAAGGTCGAGTATAAGGCTAAAGATAAGACCAAAAACGAGTCTAAGGATGAAATCGGGATGAGGCCGACGATGAGGCTGAGGATGAGATAAAAAATGAGGCCGAGGAAGAGACTGAGATAAGGTCAAGTAAAGAACAGAAATAAGGTTGAAGAAGGGACTGGGACGAGGCCAATGAGTGGACTGAGATGAGGCAGAGGAGGAGGCCCACATTGAGGCTAAAGAGGAGGCCGATATGAGGCCCAAGTTGAAGTTGAAGATGAGCCGAGGATGAAGCCCAAGAAGAGTCCTAGGATAAGGCTGAGGATGAGGCCCAAGATGAGGCTGATAATGAGGTCGGGATGAGGCCAAAATAAGGTCGAGGATGATACCGAGACGAGGCTGAGGATGAGGCCCAAGATGAGGCTGAGAATGAGGACAAGGATAAGGCATAAAATGAGCCCTAAGATGTGGCTAAGATTTTGAAGAAGATTGTGAGATAATTTGTTAACACATGGGATTGCTTTGTATTTTATAATGATTGGGTTTATTAATGATCATAGTCGTAGCTCAAATCAGGTTTGAGGGGTACCGAACGTATTATAGTATATGAAAAGATGATGGATGTAGGTACCGCTCTTTTTCACCTGGGACCCATTCATTTGATTTATTACCCAAGGTTACCAGCTGATGGTTTAGTGCTTCATTAGCTTGTGTCACTAGCTGATGGTTTAAGATGCGTCATTTGTTGACATCTTTAGATAAGTCATTTGTTAACTTCTTTAGTTGCGTTATTTGTTGACGGTTATAGATGTGTCATTTTTTTACAGTTTTAGTTACGTCATTAGTTGACGGCTTTATTTTTTCTTATAAGAATAGTGCTTATAATAGTTTAATTGATATGAAAACTTGATAATAAATGAAGTAAGCAAAAATAATACGTGAATATGAATGACAATGATGGTTCCTGGTATTTTGTGCTCTGTTGGTTTGGGTTTGGGGCATGTTTGAGGCCCTTTAATGAAGAAATAACAGTCTTTTTTTAGTTGTTTGTAAGAAACTTTCCTGAGAAAGTCAAATTTCAAAATTCTAAGACTAGCTCTAGGAAGAGAATGTTGAATAACTTTGGAAATCAGATTATCCAGATCTGAAACCAAGCTTGAGTTAAGTGAACCAGCTCGTTTGTGAAGAAAACTCATCTGGTCAAGCCAACTAACATGGTGTTGAGTTGGCATTGGCTTGGTGTCTAGATAGTAATGATGTGGTGCCTAGTCGATGCTAACGTGGTGCCTTGTCGACGTTGACGTGGCCTAAAATGGATTTGAGTGCAATTTCAAAAAAAAAATTAGGGGTTAAAATATAATTTCTAAAGAGTTTAGAGGATGGAATGTAATTTCCAAAAAATTTAAGGGTCAAATGTAATTTTTAGAAAGTTTAAGGGTCAAAATATAATCTTAGGAAAGTTTAAGGGTCAAAATATAACTTTCATAAAGTTTAAAGGTCAAAATATAATTTTAAGAAAGTTTAAGCGCTAAAATATAATTTTTTGGACTAATGATATGGTGCCGACGTCATGATGATGTCAACTACTAATGTCCCTTGCTGATATCAACGATGATATCAACATCTTCAACCTCTCATTTCCCCTGTGAATTGATCACTAGATTTTTTGCAAATCGACGGATAAAATTTTTGGTTTTTCCGATGAACTTTTGTTTGGATCGATGAAGTTTCGACATTTGATCGTTGTGAAACTTTGAAAACAAGTAAAACAGAGGCCGATGAATCTGTTGGTTTGGCCTGGTTTGAATTTCGATTGCCAGATTTTTACATATCTGATTCTAAAGATCATGTTTTTTTGGTAAACTTTAGCATCTCTGATGGAAGACTTTTCGATATTCGATCAACGTGAAACATTGAATACATGCAGATCGGAGGCCGATGAATCTGTTAGTATGGCTAGATTTTACTATTGATGGCCAGATTTTGACTGATCTGATGGTAAATATCTATTTTTGGTGAAATTTAGTGGCTTCGATAGAAGACTTTTTGATGGACTATCGCCGTGAAACTTTGAAGATATGTAGATCAAAGGTCGATGAATCTGTTTGTATAGCGTGATTTAAATTTCGATGGCCGAATTTTGATAGACCTGACGTTTAAGATTCCGTTGTCCGATGAACTTTCTATGGTGCACATGGATTTTTATTAGATTTAATGTGATCTTATGTTGTTACAATTGTGGATTTTTGGCTTATCTATAACAAGATCTTTAGAAGAAAAAAAATTGTGTTCCCATAGACGACTCCAATCTGTTGAGGCTGAAGATCTTCCAAGAATTCGAACGACTGGGAAGTGGAACCTGTGCACACAAAGACCAAAGAAAACCTAAGGAGGTTCTAGAGGATCAAGGGGACTCTTCCATGCCTAAGTTAGTATAGGACATCAAATATGAAAGCATTAGAAAGTAAATAGAGTGTTTTTCTGTGTATACCTTTTGATGGTGAGAACTCCCTTATATAGTGTGGGAGGTGGAATCCCAATAGGAATGTTACTATTGGTAGGATTGATTTTCATTAAATTTTGAGTATCCTGATAGAGTTAGGACTTGTCTAGAGATAAGGTTGAGCTTGTCCATCAGCTGGAATATGGGATATTACCATTCTACCCTTTTTCCATGTGCCTTATTTTTAATGGGAGAACTAATTTGACTGGTATAACTGCCATGTGTCGCTATGTCATTGGACAGAGAATTTTTCCCTACATCAGTATTATTTTCTGTTGGTGTTGTCATTTGCACTTCTGTATGAAATTTTCAATATATGTCCAAAATGTTAAGCATGTTGAACTTTTCCCCGTTTTGTTTACCATTTAGAGCATGCAAAAAACTACTTGATCAGTCAACAACGGCTTTGGGCAAAATGAATGGATCCACTGAGAAGGTTAGTATAGATGCAGTGTATTTAAGAAGCCATAGATGATTACTATTGTTTATAATTTTATTCTCCAATCAGAAAGTGTTAGGACATATAATGATGATCATTCTGATCTCTCATAAAGAATGCCTATTACTTTTTATTTACTTTTTCTTATTAACTAAGCTTACAGTACATATTGCCATATGAAATGGTTGAGTTGAGTATGCACCATTTTAATCTACAAAAAAGAATATTATTTTCATTTTGATTAAGATCTGGCACCCTCTTGGTGCCTATGAAATAACTTGTTTCCTTTTTTATATAAAAAAAAATTAGAGGAACCTTACTTGTTAAATCATCACTACATTTGACCTTTTTCTAGTGAAAGTTTAAATAAACATGTTATTGTTGTTTCAAAGTGAAAAGGTGATATATGTGTTAAATATGTTATTATTGTGGATGGATGTTAACATTAAAGAAAATGATGACACAAAATGTATTGGAAATTCCATGATTGCACTATGTCCATGTAAACCAATATATTTGTGTGTTAAGATATGGATTATTATCTTGTGTTAAGTTGATCTATTTGCCATAGCTATTAGTTAATTTTAGTTGTGTATTTTTGTATCAATGTTCTGTTTATTGATTCTGAAAATATGTTAGGTCCGTTTAGGTCTAATCGGTTTTGTCTTTGGGTTCAAGTTTGAGTTGGTCAAAGGGAGGTCATACGTTGACTAGTTCTCGTCTAATCCGAATTGAGTCTGTGATACCTGAAAATGAAGCCGACCCAAAGTGGTTGTCTCCAGGAAGGACCCCCCAAAGATTAAGTCAGAGTAAGAATTGGGGAGAGCAAAAGTAGATGTCAAAAGTATATTTCTTACTGTGGGGTAGAGATTATCGTTTTGCCCTTGAAATCTACAAATGTCATCTTCTGGTTCAAGGGTATATTTGTCCTATAGCACATGCCCTCCCCCTTGACTCTTTTAATTTTAAAGAAGTGGTGGCTTTCAAAAGGTGTCTTCGGGTCGATGAATTTTCTTTTTTATTTTGGTAGGTCTGCGTGAATTGGGACACCCAACTCGGATCTCAGCTTGTTCTTGGGCTGAGTTAGTGGGTCCCAATGAATTAGGATACCCAACTCGATACTCGGTTGGTCCTTGGGCTGAATTGGCAGCTCCCAGTGAATTGGGTCACCTAATTCATTACTCAGCTAATCCTTGGGCGGAGTTGGTGGGGCCCAATGAATTAGAACACCCAAATCAGTACTCGGCTCGTCATTGGGCTGAGTTGGTGGGTCCTAGTGAATTGGGACACCCAACTCGGTACTCGACTAGTCCTTGGGCCGAGTTGGTAGTTTCTAGTGAATTGGGGCACCCAACTTAATACTTTGTTTATCCTTGGGCTGAGTTGGTTGATCCTTCGAGTTGGTTGGACCCATTAAATTGGGTTCACCTAAGTTGATACCCGAACCCTTTTGGGGCTGAGTTGGAAGACTTCAATTTGGTGGGAGCCATTGATTTGGACTCACCTATTGGGGGGGCTAAGTTGGAAGACTTCAACTTGGTGGGATCCATTGATTTAGGCTCACCTAGGTCGGTACTCGAATCTCTTTAGGGCCGACCTAGGTGGAAGACTTTAATTTGGTGGGACCCATTGATTTGGACTCACCTAGGTCGATATTTGAATCCCTTTAGAGCTAAGTTAAAAGACTTCAATTTAGTGGGACCCATTGATTTGCACTCACCTAGGTTGGTACTCGGACACTTTTGGGGCCAAGTTGGAAGAATTTAATTTGGTGGGACCCATTGATTTGTCTCTAGAAATAAGGGAACCTAACATGGTAGTCGGCCCTCAAGGCGACCAAGTAATGACCTAGTTGGCTCGTTGTGGTCTCGTTTTTCGAGAAGTTTTTTACTCATCTTTATATGACCATTAGTGTGATTGATGCAACTGTTGCGTTGCTCGATGTTGGTTTTTGCACTTTTCGAGACAATCTAAGTTATATATAAGGGAGGTTGGGGGTGGCTTTCTTCTAACACTTGATGAGAGTCATAAAATGCATCTTAACAGTTCTTAATTGTTAGCATTTTAGGGTTGATCTAGGTTTTAATTGCACTTTTATACGTTAACAACTCTAAAGTATCATTCTTGGATCATTGATCTACTTCGGTGCATTTTCAGGTACTTTAAGCTCAAAAGAGGAGGAAAAGTTATCATTGCTTGAAGTATAAAGACTCGAGGCATACTAGAGTGAAGGAATACTTCCGGAAGGACAAGATAGAGGGCTTAAAAGAGCAACAACTGCTGCCCGCATTGGAAAGGAGTTTCACTAAATTGTGAGAATTGCCCGTACGGATCAATCATCTTTGAAAATTAAACTGTATTGATACAAGAAGAACCAAGAGATGAGCCATATATGCTTAGAAAGATCTGGAAGTCTATTTTCTGTATAATTTTACGGTTTGTCAAAAGGATTTTTCTAAAGAAAGTTATGGCAGTTTTAGTAGACAAAGGTCAGGTAGTGCGGGCTGTGCGGGATTTCAGCGTGATTTTGGGCTTAAATCCCACATCCCACATCGGTTGGAAAATGCATTTCTATATCCCACATCCCACATCAGATGGGAAACACATTGCACTCTTGGTATTTGCCCATATAAGACCCACTATACTTTAGCTTTGAGAATCAATCGGAACTCATCTAAAATCATCAGAGAGTGACTCTAGAGGGCCTTTAGGAGCAATCCAAAGGGTCTTTAGGAGGAATCCGAAAGTATAAATTTGGAGGGCAAGCTGAGGAATCGCTGAAGCTTTCGCTACCAAGGAGGAGATGATCGTTGAGAGGCCGGAGGCAGCTCAAGGAACCATGAGTTCCATGGCCGGCTAGTCTCCAAGCAAGGCAAAGGGATGAATCCCTAGGTGTAGTTGTTCTTATTTTCCTTTATTAGATTCAGTTGTAGTTTGGTATTATTTTCATTAAATATTGTTATGTTTTATTCTTTAATTTAATTACTAGATTTTTATTAGTCCGGTGATTGCATGCTTCTTTTCCATATAAGTCTAGTCAAGCTCTTCTTATGTGTATTTGTTTTGGTGTGATTGAGTCTGGTATATCTCTTTTATAGATTTGTTCATTGCTGCGGTATTATCAATTAGATATATCGTCGTCTTTTGATAATTTATAAGTTAGGTCATGTGAGCTTAAAAGTAAAGAATAATTCATAGCAATTACATTAGGGTTTATAAATGCGCTTTAATTGAATATTTGCCGATTGCCTGTTTGGGATGTAAAACATGCAATCGAGATAAAAACAATTGAATCAAGTTAGGATTATAGCAACAAACCTAGGGAGTATTTTAGGAACCTTGTCGTTTCTTTATTATATTATTCAATCATTCACACAATTTTCCTAAAATCAACAATTCAGATTCTTTGAATCAATCTTTCATCGTTTGTGTTCAAGTTTACACCTTCTTTTGTAATTAACTTGTTTCCCTGTGGAATCGACACCCCAAAACTGTGCTACAACTACCACGTTATGTTTTGGGCGTAATCAAATTTTGGCGCCGTTGCCAGGGAAACGCGCTTAAGTACAAAGAAGATTGTCAACTTTTGACATGACGGTAGAAGAGTTGTAAATAGTTTTTCTTTTCAGCAGCTGTAAAGGCAATAACTTCGTTCCTTCTTTTAGCTTGCTGCATTAATTTTTATTTTATTTTATTCTTTCTTTTTTATACTATTTTTATTATTTTGTTACCTCACATGCACAGACATTGAGACGCTGTGGGTAGATTTGGTTGGAGGCCTGTGTTAGAGTCAGAATTTAATTCTTTTTCAAATCCTTTATTTGACAATCCATCTAGTCCCGAAGAAATGAGTGAACACGAAGATCAACCCCCTATGACACTTAAGGATTACTTGCACCCTAACCGTACAGCCACACCATCATGTATCATGTTCCCCCTAATGTTCAACAACCTAATTTTAAGCCGAGCATGATCCAATTGCTACCAACTTTCAATGGGTTTGAGAACAAAAACCCCTATATCCATATTAGGGAATTTGAGGAAGTAGTAGCTGCTTTTCACAGTAGGGCTGATATGATAGACACCGTCAAACTTCGGCTTTTTCATTTTTCACTTAAGGAAAAAGCCAAGGCTTAGCTGTACTCGTTAAGACCTAGGTCCATAGGTAGTTGGGATGAGATGACCCGAGTTTTCTTCCAAAAACACTTCCCAACCCATAAGACCAACAGCCTCAAGAGACAAATCTCAAACTTTGCACAAAAGGAGAGTGAAACCTTATATCAAGTTTAGGAACGTTTCAAGAACCTTTTGAATTATTGTCCACACCATGGGTATAAGAGTTGGCGGGTAGTTAGCTATTTCTATGATGGACTCCTAAGTAGAGAAAGTCAGTTCATAGAAATGATATGCAATGGGAATTTTCTTCAAAAAGATCCCGACCAAGCCATAGATTTCCTAGATGACCTATCAGAAAAAGCCCACACTTGAACTGAACCAAATGCCATGGAAGGCACTAGGAGAAATCAACCTGCTGGGATTTACCAACTTAAGGAAGATGACAGCCTTAAAGCCCATTTAGAGGTCCTAACTAAAGAAATTAAAGCCTTAAAAACCAAGGATACTGGAACCCCTAAACTGGTTGCTAGGGTATAGTCCTATGAGCCTTGTTTCATGTGTAATGGAGTAGATCATTTACCTAAGGATTGTCCAGTTTATTTTGAGATGAAGGATAAGTGTAACGCTATAAGTATACCCTTTGGGAAACCACACTCACCCTAATCTAACACCTACAATCCCGGTTGAAAGAATCACCCTAATTTCAGTTAGAAATCCGACATACAAACCCCTACCCACTCTAGTACCCAATGGCAACCAAAAACAACCTCATTTAATGCACCTCGACAATCTTTACCTTTGGAAGATATGTTTAAGTCAGTTATGCAGGTACATGCCAAGAGTGTGGAAGATCAAGGAAAAATAAATCAACGGTTGTTAGAGGAACAACAAGCGATCAAAGAGGAACAAAAGGTAATAAAGAGTCAACTCACCAAGTTGACTAGTTTCTTGACAATTCAAGAACAAGGTCGGTTTCCTTTACAGCCACAACCTAATCCAAGGGGACAATATATGGCACAAACCTCCAATCCTGAAAATCAAAACATTAGAGAGGCTAATGCCATAATTACTCGCAGTTGTAAGACAATTGATGGTCCCACTCTACCATCACACTTGATTCCTAATACCGTAAGCAACAAGGATAAAGCCCCCAAGGAACAAGAGGCCTGTGATATTTATCACCCACCGGTGCCTTTCCCTCAAGCACTTCTTAAACCTAAGGAGATAAATACAGCATTAAAAGGTGAGATTCTTGAACAACTTCAGCATGTTAAAATTAATCTTCCTCTTCTTCATGTCATAAAACAGATTCCTAACTATGCTAAAGTCATCAAGGATCTATGCGCACTCAAGAGGAAGCACAATGTGAAAAAGATGGCATTCTTAATGGAGCAAGCAAGTGCTGTAATTAACAGTAAGACACTGCCCAAATATAAAGATCTGGGCTTTCCAACGGTGGCTTGCCAAATTGGAAATAAACCTTGTGGCCAAGCATTGCTAGATTTGGGTGCTAGTGTGAACCTCATGCCATACTCCATGTACTTGCAGCTCGGTCTAGGTAAGATCAAACCAACCTCCGTGGTACTTCAATTAGCGGATAGATCGATAAGAAAACCAAGAGGTATTGTAGAAGATGTTTTGTTGCAAATTGATAATTTCTATTATCCTGTTGATTTTTTGGTTTTAGATACTATTTCAACTATAAACACGGAGTCCAAGATTCCTTTGATACTTGGAAGACCATTCCTTGCCACCGCCAATGCCCTCATTAATTGTAGGAATGGCCTAATGACATTATCATTTGGAAATAGGACTCTAGAGGTAAATGTTTTTCGAGTCTCATGGCAACCACATGAAGAGGATGAGTACATCAAAGATAATTCTAACTCTTCGGAATTCATTCCTAATAATCTTGAGTTCAAAGATTCTTCAAATTATCCCCATACCGTTAATGTTGTTGATGTTTTTGATAAACCACAGGAATTTATTAAGACATCTTGCCAACCATGCTTTGAGAACTTGCTTGAGAGAAGTCACATGGATACGGGAATCAAATAACCTACTGTTGATAGTAAATGGGCATCACCAAAAACACTTGAGCCACATGTGGTGGACTTTAACTATTCCTTGCCATCGCCAAAGCATACAAGCACAAAATTTTGTAGCAAAGCAGTGGCTGGTGCATCCAACTCATGTTTTTCAAGGAGGGAATAAAAGTGTCTGGCTAAAGACATAAAACTTAGTGCTCATGGGAGGCAACCCACAACATATCCTTTTACTTTTACTGTTTTTCATATTTCTCTTTCTTGTTTATTATTATTATTTTGTTGTTTTCCAGTTTTACTTTAGTATTTACTTTTCAGGGATAAATAAACGAAGCAGTTCAATTAGTCGTGCACAACTTTCAGCTCCATGCACCTTTGGTTAAAAAAGAAGTTTCCTTAACTTTTGCTTTTACATTGAGGACAATGCTTATCTTAAGTTGGGGGTGGAGGATACATATTTCTTATTGCATACCATTGAATTGTTGGGTGTCACTTTCCCTTTTTGTTTGTTTTTAGCATGCTTTATGTTAGCCTTAGAGTTAATTCACATGTCAATGATATAAACTTAATTGAGATAGCAGATAGCATTTAGAAGGAGTTAAATTTTGTTTCGGTTTGAAATTAATTTAAATATCAATCTTCATTTGGTTAGAGACTCTAGTTTGTGGTAAGATTGTATGATTAGTCTAAAGCATTTAGAAAAGTTTTATGTGTGATTGTTTTGTAAATACTTTTACGGTCTCGACAAGCTCTAGAACTTACTTGATAATCACTTGAGGTGAATTCCTAGAATGCACATTACTTAGGATATGATATAGGCCATTTTTGGACCGCTTGAGCCTTTCAAACCTACCATTGCTATATTTATCACTAGTCACCTATTTGAGCCTTTTTCTTGAAAAGAAAAATTGAGCCTTGTTTCTTTCGATAAACCGTTTACTCACCTTTATGAGCCTAAAAATATTTTATCCTTACCTTTCTTTTAAAAGAACTTAGTTATACATATGTTGTGAGAAGCACTTAAAATGAGTAAGGGTGGAAATATGAAGAAAAAAAATATTACTACCATAACCCAGGTACATTAAAGAAGATAAGTTGGGGGTTATGGAAAAGAAAAGAAAAAAAAATTGAAAAAGGAGGTGAATGGTTTTATGCCAAAAGACAAAAGAAAAGAAAAGAAAAAAAATGAATTATGGCAAAGAAATAAGAAAAGAAAAGAAAAGTGGTGATTTATTGAGAGATATGCTCTTATAAAAAAATTGGGTGTTGAAGTAAGATTATCCAGTTCTTAAAGAGTTGTGTTCAAAACTAAGAGATTAAGTTCTTCTACTTGTTGAATCCTTCCCGTTCTTTCTTAACCTTTACCTTAGC
This sequence comes from Bretschneidera sinensis, assembly GCA_023935145.1. Lineage (NCBI taxonomy): Eukaryota > Viridiplantae > Streptophyta > Magnoliopsida > Brassicales > Akaniaceae > Bretschneidera > Bretschneidera sinensis. The sequence goes on from CM043701.1 coordinate 43,956,142, forward strand.
CTAACGTTACAAGCTTATTAAAGACCTTTTGATCCAATGTAGTGCGATTTTTCTATAATAGTGGAGAGTGATTTGAAAAGTGAGCCTATGGAGCTTGTTTTTTTGATTGATGTCACACAATTTATTATGTTTTTAGAGGCCAAGACTTGTATTCATGAATCTTATGCATAAAATCATCTGGGTGTTTGGATTAATGGTTTGTGGTATGATGGATGTTAAGAGTCAATAACGATTTTAAGATTGATGTTTGGATTACTTTTGGACTTAGGTGAAGTATAATGATTCTATGTGCCGTATGTTATGTGCAATTTTTGAGACAAAAAGTGAATCACTCTTGGTTCAACGCTAGCATTGCTTTACTTTGTTTTTAACTCCTACCATAGAATTTATCTCTTATTTTCGCTTGAATTGCTAGGGACTAGCAATAAGCTAGTTGGGGGTTGTGATAAGAGTCATAAAATGCATCTTAACAATACTTAATTGTTAGCATTTTAGGGTTGATCTAGATTTTAATTGCACTTTTATACGTTAACAACTCTAAAGTATCATTCTTGGATCATTGATCTACTTCGGTGCATTTTCAGGTACTTTAAGCTCAAAAGAGGAGGAAAAGTTATCATTGCTTGAAGTACAAAGACTTGAGGCATACTGGAGTGAAGGAATACTTCCGGAAGGACAAGATGGAGGGCTTAAAAGAGCAACAGCTGATGGCCGCATTGGAAAGGAGTTTCACTAAATTGCGAGAATTGCCCGTACAGATCAATCATCTTTGAAAATTAAATTGTATTGATACAAGAATAACTAGGAGATGAGCCATATATGCTTATAAAGATCCAGAAGTCTATTTTCTGGAGAATTTTACGGTTCATCAAAAGGATTTTTCTAGAAAAAGTTATGGCAGTTTTAGTAGACAAAGGTCAGGCTGTGCGGGCTGTGCGGGATTTCAGTGTGATTTTGGGCTTAAATTCCACATCCCACATCGGTTGGAAAACGCATTTCTATATCCCACATCCCACATCAGATGGGAAACACATTACACTCTTGGTATTTTCCTATATAAGACCCACTCTACTTTAGCTTTGAGAATCAATCGGAGCTCATCTGAAATCATCAGAGAGTGACTCCAGATGGCCTTTAGGAGCAATCCAGAGGGTCTTTAGGAGGAATCCAAAAGTATAAATTTGGAGGGCAAGCTGAGGAATCGCCGAAGCTTTCGCTACCAAGGAGGAGATGATCGTTGAGAGACCGGAGGCAACTCAAGGAATCATGAGCTCCATGGCCGGCTAGTCTCCAAGCAAGGCGAAGGGATGAATCCCTAGGTGTAGTTGTTCTTATTTTCCTTTATTAGATTCAGCTGTAGTTTGGTATTATTTTCATTAAATATTGTTATGTTTTATTCTTTAATTTAATTAGTAGATTTTTATTAGTCCGGTGATTGCATGCTTCTTTTCCATATAAGTCTAGTCATGCTCTTCTTATGTGTATTTGTTTTGATGTGATTGAGTCCGGTAGATCTCTTTTATACATTTGTCCATTGCTGCGGTATTATCAATTAGATATGTCGTCGTCTTTTGATAATTTATAAGTTTGGTCATATGAGCTTGAAAGTAAAGAATAATTCATAGCAATTACATTAGGGTTTATAAATGCGCTTGAATTGAATATTTGTCGATTGCCTGTTTGGGATGTGAAACTTGCAATCGAGATAAAAACAACTGAATCAAGTTAGAATTAGAGCAAAAAACCTAGGGAGGATTTCCGGAACCTTGTCGTTTCTTTATTATATTATTCAATCATTTACACAATTTTCATAAAATCAACAATTCAGATTCTTTCAATCAATCTTTCATCGTTTGTGTTCAAGTTTACACCTTCTTTTGCAATTAACTTGTTTCGGTGTGGAATCGACACCCCAAAACTGTATTACAACTACCGCATTATATTTTGGGCATAATCAACACTCCTCATTTACAACTTGACTTTAAATTTAAGAGATCCATAGTGCAAGTCGGCCATGTCCTCCCCTAGTCGGCCCTATATTTCATTTTCAGCCTTATCTTCCATTTTTTGCAGCCCCGTCTGTCTTTCTTTTGTCATCTTCGTCCGCTTCTGGTATTCAACTTCATTTGCTTCCGGTATTCGACTTTGTCTGACTTTGTACTTTCTCTTTATTCTAGTAAGAGATTCTACTTTATCCCTTTTTGTTACGCAATGTCTTCGTTTCGTGAGGGTGGGTGAACTAGTTATCATTCTAAGTTCGAATTTTCCTCTACTAAAAGGAACTTACATGATCTAGAACCTAGGTTTGAGGAGGATCAGGTTGATCCTGAGTTGGAGGGAGAGATCCCTCCTATAAGGGAGTTATGAGCTGAAATGACTAGGGACCATGACCACTTTCACTATGCAATCGAGTCGTTTCCCTGTAGTATTTTAGAGAAGTCATTTAAGACATTTCACCAAAAATATTGTATCTCGAAGGAGTATGAAATTCATCTTCTTACTCTCGAGGAGAATGCATAAAGCCCAATCTGTGAGGACTCCCCTTATGAAATATGCGTCTATGAAGATTTTTAAGGGGGTTTTGTCTTCCCATAGATCCCAAGGTGGTTGAGGTCTTAAAATTTTTCATCATTGCCCTTAACCAGCTTCCCCCAAACTCTATGAGGATGGTTACAGGTTTCTTTCTGAGCCTTAGGAAGTATGGTCATCATGTGCCCTTTATAATGAATCTCTTCCGCAATGTTTATGACATAAAAAAACTTCGGAATACCAACTGGTACAATTTGTCTACGAGGACTAATAAAAAGGTAATGGTTGAAAACCCGTCATCTGTTCATGATTAGAAGAAGAGGTTTTTCTTCGTTCAACATATAGATCCTTTTCCAATAAAACTGGAGTAAAAGTACGATATTTTTTATTCTTATAGAAATTTTCCCCTTTAAGTGAGGCAGAGGATGATCTTCTTGGTAGGATGTGTTCCGAGGTTATCCTTGCCAAAGAGTTATTAAAGGAGGATGTCCTCGTTCATTTATGGGTTGAGTTGGGCCACTCCCGGTAGTTTGCTTTGACTTAGAAGAATTTTCCAATTTTACTTTCCTTTTGGTGACTTGCTTCATTTTCTTTCTTATATTGGTTTGTTTTCTTCTTTCTTCAGCCTTGGTTACTGACAGATCTTGTCTTCTTCGTTTGGTTGTCGCCAAGTAGAATCAACCTCCCCCAATTGCTCCTTCTGTTCATCCTCTTAGTATAGAGACTTTTCATTCTCCTCCCATTAAACGAAGGAAGAGGCATCTTGTGGGCTCTGTGATCTGACCCCCGTAGACTTTCCTGCAAAGGACGAACCTTTTTCTCAGTTAGTTCATAGAGAAGGCAGCTCTGGTTCAACTCTTGATGTCTTCCAAGGCTGTTACTTCATCCTCCACACGAATTTGGCTTTTGCTGAGTCAATAATAGCTCACCAGCTCATCCAAGGGTCCATCCTTCCCAAGGATGAGGTTGTTATCACCAATTATCCTCCTAAGGTGACAGTCGGGATCATTAGTCAGACCGTCCATAAGGTATATATATAGTTTTTTATACTTTAGTAGCTATCTTTAGATCTTTACTTAGCTGCTTTTGATATATTCTTTGGAGTTTTTCTAGATTCAGATGTTATGCACCATCGTTGCTGAGAAGTATCCTTAAGTTATTGCTTAGGCCAGACATTTGGCTAAGGAAGGGGATAACTTCTAGATCTGATTACGCGATAAGGAAGGACAGATTGCTGGGCTAGGGAGGATCACCGTGCTCTAAGAGCGGAGGTCCATAAAATGGTTGCCTAAATGAAGAAAGCCAAGTGTAAGGTGGAGTGGCTCAAGGTTGAGTTAGAGACGGCTTCTTTGAGGTCCAACGAGGCGTTTAAAAAGACTAATGCATTCGATGACTTCTCTGCTAGAAGGCCACAACGGAGTATCTTACGATCTTCAATGAGGCAAAAGGTAAAGTGGTTATACTTCATCCCGATCTTGACCTTGGCCAAGTGTGCATTGATCTGCCAGAAATAACCTTGTCTGGTGATGGGTCCCCTTCAGAGGACAATGGTCCTCAATCCATTGCTCATTATGCTTAAGTGGCTCATAATGATTCAGAGGGGCAGATCATTACAGATTATGTTGGGGACCTTAGTGACCAGCATGAGGATGAGGCTCAAGCTTAGGATTTTCATTTGTATTCACTTAGTAGTTTGTTTAACTTTTGTTGTTTATGAGCCTTGTTTGGTAATGGAACCTTAAATTTATGAAATTATGTTTTTGCTTTCGTATGCTTTTATACTTTGTTGTATGTTGCGAGTTATGGCTTGTTTTTTTTATTGAGTTCCTTTTATGCTTGTGTTGGGGTTTTTCTTTGTGAAACACCAAGTTCTTTTCGGGTTCTTTATGGCCAACTTGGGGTTTTCTTTTGTGGGACTCCAAGTTCTTTTGGGTTTTTGGTGTCCGAATTGGGGATTTCCTTTATGGAACCCCAAGTCCTTTTGGGTCTTCAGTGCCCGACTTGAGGTCTTCCATTGTGGAACCCAGAGTTCTTTTTGGTCTTCGGTGCCTAACTTGAGGTCTTCCTTTGTGGAACCCAGAGTTCTTTTGGGTCTTTGGTGCCCGACTTGGGGTTTTCCTTTGCAGAACATCAAGTTTTTTGGGTTTTCGGTGCCAAACTTGGGGTTTTCCTTTGTGGAACCCAGAGTTCCTTTGGGTCTTCGGTGCCCGACTTAGGGTTTTCTTTTATAGAACCCTAAGTTCTTCTGGGTCATAGACCTCGGTCTTCGGTTGTGGAGGGTTTCTTAGATGCTAGTTTGGGCACCCCACTTCGATCACTGAAAAAAAATATTCATTTAATTTGATGAATTTAAAGTGCTTACATGAATTGTTTGGCTTTTATGCTATTTTACACTTGTGATTTATTGATAAAAATTTCTCAAATTCTTCGAGTTCCATCTTCGCGGCAAGGGTGTGCCATCTAATCTTTCCAACTCGAAGGTCCCAGCCCTGATTACCCTACTTATACGGTATAGGTCTTCCCAATTTTCGAAGAGTTTCCCCATGTTGCGGGGGTCGGAGACTTATTTCTTTCGGAGGACTAGTTCTCTGAGTATGAAGGCTCTTTGATTCACTCTAGAGTTGTAGTACTTGGTGGTCCTCTGCTGAAACATGGAAACTTTTAGCAAAGCTTCATCTCGGGCCCCTTCGATTAGGTCTAAGTTTGCTTTCAGAACCTCATCGTTGCTGCTTAGAATGAAGAGTTGAATTCACTAAGTTCATCAAATGATTCTATTGACCCTGCAGACAGTCTAGAGAACCACGTCTTTGCTGTTTCCTGAAGGGTTATTGGGAATGCTTGACACATTGCCGCTTCTGAGTGGCCATGGAGGAACATTAAGGACTTGAAAGTTTCCAAGGGGTATATAGGACACGTCTTCCCCGTGTATGGCTCCATGTGGGGCATTTTGAAGTTCAGGGGTATCTTTTTGTCCATGAGCTTTTGTGAGAAGGGATTGCCTATGGGTTTAATCTCGTCGAGGATGTTTCCTTGAATAAATTTGATGGCGAGTCTAATTTGCTTGTTCATTTATTTCAGCTGTTTGCTCACCTCATACTTGTCTTGTTCTTATTTCTTCTTAGATGGGTGTGAGTTTGAGACAGATTCGTTGTCTCGAATAAAACGTTAGGGACTTTCTCGGGGGCTTTGTCTACTTTATTCTCTTTTGTCCCCAGCAGGGACGGAGCTAGAAATTTTATCTTGGGGGGGGCGAATGATACTATAGTCTTGTAACATAATTACATATGTGAAAAATATATAATACAATAAATATATTTTAACCACATTTTTAACACCCTAATTAGTGAACTGGTAATTTTGGACTACATAAAGAAACTTAACTAGTAACGAACTATTTTACCTTTGAAAATCACTATAGTGAGTTAAAAAAAAACATTGTAATGAGTCACAAATGACTATTTATGGGTGTTGATAATTGATGACAAATGATGGATTAACCTAATAATGCTCAGTATAGTAAGTATAACTTCATATAGAGATTTTTTCATAAATTAAAAATTGACCACAACCTAAAGACCCATCTTTTAAAACATATATGCATAGATATCAAAAAATAAGAAATTTCTAATGTCGGTTTTCCTTCTTCATTGCATTAACAAAAGTTTGTGGTGGATTTAATGTCTCAAACTGAGATTAAAGAATAATTAATTTAGGACAAAAAAATGAATACCTATTGAGAAACAATTAAAGAAGACTACAAGAGTAAGATTTAGATATATTATATATAACTATAAATTTTTTAAAATATTATTATCATTAATTAAGATTTTGTTGACTCATATTTGATTTTAATAATGACAAAACACTACTCTAATTGCACTAACAGTTTTATCTAAGTATTTAAGCGGTAAAAGCATTCAGCACAGAAACAAGATGCAAGAACTCAACTCGATTCAGACGCCAAGACAAGACAGAAGATCTAGAATAGGCATTAAGGTAATTGAAACAATTGTAAATCTCTCATGTTCAATTACATAGCTTGATATATGGCTCAATCTGCAAAAAGACTTTGACAAAACTAACTATACAAAAGTTTCTAAGTCAAAAACAGTTTTGAGACATGAAAAACTAGGTTGAAGGACAACTCAGTCGACTGGCTCCATATACCAGTCGACTGGGATATGGGACAAAAATTTCCCAGTCGACTGGTGTTGAAGATCCAGTCGACTGGTAACTAGGACAAAAGTTCCCAGTCGACTGGTGCTTAGGACCCAGTCGACTGGTACTCTCCCTTGGCCTAAAAAGTGAAATTTCTCACTTGACCTAGTCGACTGGTACAAGGACTCAGTCGACTGGTAATTCGAAAATATGACAATTTAATATGCGAAACTTGAGCATTTAATGCCCCAAACCTACCAAGTCAGTGTCAGACGGCCATATTGATTCAAGGCTATATAAACCCACTTCAATGAGCATTAAAAAACATAAGAGAACACAATCAATTCACAAGATAGCTCATTAATTCTCAAAAGCTTTGAAAAATTTATTATTGAGCACTCTTCAAGCTCGTTCTTGAAAGAGAGATATTGTTCATTTGTAAAAGCACTTATTGCTATCTCTCTACCATTTACTTTACAGCAAATATCATTTATTATAAAGGGAAAGAGTTGGTATAACTCTTAAAGTGTTTAGGATTAAACACTTCATTGTAACTTCTGTGAGGAAGAGATTAAACTTCCATGAGGAAGAGATTAACTTCCTTGAGGAAAAGATCGGTTGTAAGGTTTGTGAAACACCCATGAAATTGTACGACTAAAATTTTAGTGGATTACTTCAAGGAGGTTCCTTGAAGAGAGTTGATGTAGGGTCAGAAGGAATCCGATATTACCGAACCATTATAAACGGAGTTTGCACTTTCTTTTCCTTAAACTCTTTACTTTCATGCATATTATTTGATTGGGTGTTTTGTGTATTTAATTGTTTAAAAACTTGTAAGTTAATCAACAAAAGTTTTTAAAACCCAATTCACCCCCCTCTTGGGTTTGAACCTCGGTTTACAATTGGTGTCAGAGCTTCATACTCAATTTTAGGCTTAAAATCCTTGAGTTGATCCGATGGCATCTACTAGCTATACCGAAGGGCATTCATATACTAGGTCTCCTTTGTTCAATGGCTCCAACTATAATTACTAGAAAAATATAATGAAAATCTTTATCGAATGATAAGATTACAATCTATGGAGTGTCATTGAGAAATAACCTAGAATTTCTACAAAGGAAATAACTATTAAAGAAATTAATCATAAAATGCCTAAACTCAAAACTGAGTTCAATGAAGAGGATTGTAGAATGATGTCTCTAACTAGTAGAGCCATAATTATTTTATATTATGCTTTAGATATTTCTGAATATAATAAAATTTCTGCTTGTGTTTTGGGGAAGGAAATTTGTGACAAACTACAAGTCGTATACGAGGGCACTAGCGAAGTCAAAAAATCAAAAATCTATATGCTAGTGTCCGAGTATGAATCTTTCAAAATGTTTTCTAACGAAACAATTTCTCAAATGCACTCATGTTTCACCACTATTGTTAATGACTTAAAGCTTCTTGGTAGGAACATTGAGGAGTTTGAATTAACAAGGAAGATCTTAAAGTCTTTGCCATCCACTTGGAAAGCAAAGAAGACGGCCATCACGGAGGCCAAAGATCTCAACAAACTTGATGTTGAAACACTTCTTGGATCACTATTGACATATGAGATGGAGGAAATGAATCATATTGTCAATGATGATGAGAAGATGGAAAAGATGATTGCTCTCAAAGCCTCTACAAGCAACAAAGAGGAAAAGAAGGAAGAAGAGGATGAGAGCAATGAAGAAGATGGTGAGATGGCTCTAATTATCAAAAGGTTTCACAAGATCACCAAAAGGTTTCACAAGTTCTTGAAAAATAGCAAGAAACCTTACATAAGGGATTCCACTCCAAAAATGGAACCTCTTGTGTGTTATGGTTTAAGAAGCCCGACCACATCAAGGCTAATTGCCCAACAACGAGGAAACCATACAAAAGCTTCAAAAAGAAAGCTATTATTGCAACCATATGGAGTGATGACGAAGAAGAAGAATCTTCGGACTGTAAGGTCGGATACGAAAAGATTGCCAACCTATGCTTGATGGTAATCGACGATAAAAATAAGGCATCTAATTTTTCCTCCTCTAATAATAACATTGTTAGTAGTAGTGAAGAGTTAATTGAAGTTATAAATGAGATGCATGAAGAATTGAATAAATTTGATTCTAGAAATGTAGCTCTCAAGAAGGAAGTTTCATCTCTCTCTAAAGAGATGTAGGGCTTAAAAAAAGAAAAAAGAAAAACTATCTTCCATGCTTTATAACTCTTCACAAGATTTTCTAAAAAATAGAAATTACATTTTAAAGAAGAAAATAATGGATTTAAATAGAACTATATCTAGACTTATGCTTGGAAAAGAAAAGCTAGATGAAGTGTTATCTAGCAAAAGGTTAAATAAAGGAAAATTTGACTTGGGTTATTCTCCATTGGACAAGCAAAAGTCTAAAGAGACTTTGTTCATGAAAACAACATGTTTGAATGAAGCCTCCACTTCTAAGGTCTCTAGCAAGATTAAAAGTGCTCCCTCAATACATGTTAGTAGGTCTAAGAATGTGAATTTAAATACATATACTAGAATGAAGCATCCTGTAAATACTCATGCATATATGTATGCTCAGTTAAGATATGCAAATGCTAGGAATGATCATTAAAGGAATGCATATATTAGAAATACACTTCCTTAAGGTAACCATCATGTACATCCTAGAAATGATATGTATACTCATAACTTGCACACCACACATGAACATCCTAGGAATTACCATCATGCATATTCTAGAAATAATATGTATGCTCACACCACAAGTGCACATCCTAGGAGCTACCATCATACATTTCCTAGAAATATCATGCATATTCATAACTTTAATCATAGAAACATGTATCCTAGGAATGCTTATCCAAGGAACTATAGACATGCACAATTAAGAAATCCTAGAAATTTCAATAACTATTATCCTAGGATTATGCATCATCAACATGTCTATAATTATAGAGCACCTTATAGTGTTAAGAATGTATGGGCCCATAAAGGAACTGTATTTTCTAGAACTAACCCCAAAGGACTCAAGAAATTTTGGGTACTTAAGAGTGCAATTGTGTATCCTTGTGTAATGTAGATATGTCTCCACACCAAGGAAAAAGGTAACTATTGGTACCTTGATAGTGGATGCTCAAAGTGCATTACTGGTGATCAAAGCATGTTCAAAGAGCTAACTTTAAGGGATGGCAGACATGTCACCATTGGAGATAACACAAAGATAAAGGTCATCGGGCATGGAAAAGTTGGTAACGATTTCTCAACCATTTATCATGTGTTATATGTGCAAGGCCTTAGGCCAAATTTTCTTAGTATTAGTAAACTATGTGACAAAGGCAACAAAGACATATTTGAAACCTCTCATTGTCTAGTTATAGACATCAAGAGTAACAAGATCAAGTTTGTTGGCTATAGACATGAAAATGTTTATATACTTGATTTAAAATCTTTACATTCTAAAAATGAAAAAAAAAATTTCCCACATTTAGTGAAAACCCATGGCTATGGCATAGAAGATTTTGCCATGTGAATATGGATTCGCTTAAAATCATTTCAAGCAAAGATTCAGTCATTGGACTTCCAAAAATCAAATTTGAAAAAGACAAGGTATATGATGTTTGTCAAATGGGAAAACAAACTAGAATTTCCTTTAAATAAAAAAAAATATAGTCTCAACTACTAGACTATTAGAACTTCTACATATGGACTTGTTTGGTCCAATAAGTACCATAAGTCTAGGTGGCCATCAATATGCTCTTGTTATTGTTGATGACTATTCAAGATATACCCTTGTTTTTTTTATTTCTTACAAGGATGAAGCTTATAAAGGATTTGTGAACTTTTGTAAAAAGGTTCAAAATGAAAAATGAATTTTTATCTCAGGCATTAGAAGTGATCATGGAAAAGAATTTGAAAACCAAAGCTTTTCAAAATTTTGTGATGAAAATGGAATTAATCACAACTTTTCAGCACCTAGAACTCCTCAACAAATAGTTGTTGAGAGGAAAAATTGAGTTTTAGAAGAATTTGCAAGAACAATGCTTTATGAAAATAGTTTGCCAAAATATTTTTGGGTGGAAGCCGTAAACACTTCTTACTATGTTTTAAATAGAGTTTTAAATCGACCTATGCTTAACAAAACTCCATATGAATTATGGAAAAGTAAAAAGCCTAATATATCTTATTTTCATGCTTTTGGTTGTAAATGTTTCATCCTAAATAACAATAAAACTAACTTGGGTAAATTTGACTCAAAGACCGATGATGGGATATTCTGAGGATATTCAACCTCTAGTAAAGCTTATAGAGTCTTTAATAAAAGAACTCTAGTGGTTGAAGAATCTGTACATGTAGACTTTGATAAGTCTAACCCAATTAGTAGTAGAGTAAGTTCTTTTAATGATGACGCAGATTTCATTCCAAGGATAGAAACACATACTCCCATTGTTGACTCAAATGAGAGCCAACCTCAAACAAGTCAAGAGGTAAATGCTCCAGTCTTTATAAACCATCTACAAGTCAACAAGAGGATAGTCTTCCCAAAGATTTGAGGTATATGAATTATCATCCAATCGATCAAGTGACTGGTGATCCTTCACAAGGGGTAAGAACTCGTTCCTCTATTAGAAATATTTGTAATTATTTAGCTTATTTATCGTAAGTAGAACCTAAGATGTTTGTAGAAACCGAGAAGGATGCTGATTTGATAAATGCTATGCAAGAAGAAATAAATCAATTTGAAAGAAACAAAGTATGTAATCTAGTTCCTGGACCAAAGAACCACACTATAATAGGAACTAAATGTGTATTTAGAAATAAGCCTAATATATCTTAACAAAACTCCATATGAATTATGGAAAGGTAAAAAGCCTAATATATCTTATTTTCATGCTTTTGGTTGTAAATGTTTCATCCTAAATAACAATAAAACTAACTTGGGTAAATTTGACTCAAAGACCGATGAGGGGATATTCTGAGGATATTCAACCTCTAGTAAAGTTTATAGAGTCTTTAATAAAAGAACTCTAGTGGTTGAAGAATCCGTACATGTAGACTTTGATAAGTCTAACCCAATTAGTAGTAGAGTAAGTTCTTTTAATGATGACGCAGATTTCATTCCAAGGATAGAAACACATACTCCCATTATTGACTCAAATGAGAGCCAACCTCAAACAAGTCAAGAGGTAAATGCTCAAGTCTTTATAAACCATCTACAAGTCAACAAGAGGATAGTCTTCCCAAAGATTTGAGGTATATGAATTATCATTCAATCGATCAAGTGACTGGTGATCCTTCACAAGGGGTAAGAACTCGTTCCTCTATTAGAAATATTTGTAATTATTTAGCTTATTTATCGTAAGTAGAACCTAAGATGTTTGTAGAAATCGAGAAGGATGCTGATTTGATAAATGCTATGCAAGAAGAAATAAATCAATTTGAAAGAAACAAAGTATATAATCTAGTTCCTGGACCAAAGAACCACACTATAATAGGAACTAAATGTGTATTTAGAAATAAGATGGATGAAAATGGAATAATAACTAGGAACAAGGCTAGACTAACTGCTAAGGGATATAATCAAGAAGAATGAATAGATTTTGATGAGACCTATGTTTCCGTAGCTAGATTAGAAGCTATTCGAATGTTATTAACCTTTGCATGCTTTAATAAGTTCAAGTTATTTCAAATTGATGTAAAAAGTGCCTTTTTAAATGGCTTTATAGAAGAAGATGTGTATGTTGAGCAACCTCTTGGATTTGAAAATCCTAGTCTTCCAAACCATGTCTATAAGCTTTCTAAAGCTCTATATGGGTTGAAGCAAGCTTCAAGGGCATGGTATGAAAGACTAAGTAAGTTTTTGCTTGAAAATGATTTTACAAGAGGAAAAATAGACACAACCCTCTTCACAAAAAACTCACAAAAATGACACACTATTAGTCCAAATATATGTTGATGAAATTATAGTTGGTGCTACTAATGAATCTGTGTGTCAAGAGTTTGCTAAGTGCATGCAAGGTGAATTTGAAATAAGCATAATGGGAGAGCTTACCTACTTTCTTGGACTTCAAATCAAAAAATTGAAAGAAGGCATCTTCATCAATCAATCAAAATACATCAAGGACCTATTAAAGAGGTTCAAAATGGAAAGCTCAAAGTCAATTGGCACTCCTATGAGCACTTCTACAAAACTTGACCTAGATGAGGAAGGTAAGTGTGTAGATACTAAAACTTATAGAAGCATAATAGGAGCTTTACTTTATTTAACTGCAAGTAGACTTGATATAATGTTCAGTGTATACATGTGTGCTAGATTTCAAGTTAATCCTAATGAATCACATGTAATTGCAGTAAAAAGTATCCTTAGATATCTACAAGGGACTCAAAACCTAGGATTATGGTATTCTAGAAAATCAATTTTTGAGCTTGTAGGATATTCAGATGCTGATTTTGCGGGTTGTAGCCTAAATAGAAAAATCACTAGTGGAACATGCCAATTCTTGGGTGCAACGCTAACCTTTTAGTTTTCCAAGAAACAAAATTCGAATGCACTATCAACCACCGAAGTGGAAAATGTAGCAAACGAAGTTGTGCATAAGTGTTGTCGATGAAACAACAGTTAGAAGATTATGGCATGAACTTTAAAGATATACCAATTCATTGTGATAACACTAGTGCTATCAACTTAACCAAAAACCCTATTCAGCACTCTAGAACCAAACATATAGAAATAAGACATCACTTCATAAGTGACCATGCTCAAAAGGGTGATAGTAGACTTGAATTCATTTCTTCATAAGATCAAATAACTGATATTCTTACAAAACCCTTAAGTGAGGATAGCTTTTACAAAATTAGACTATTGATGGGCTTGATAGACTGTGATAAAATGTATGTTTGATTGCTTCAACATTCATCATATACATATTTGACATCTAGTGAGTGAGTATTAACTCTTATTTAATATATCTCTCACTCAAGATGGCATAAATAAATAATTTCGTGCTGAAATCTCAAGTTGGAGCTCAAAATTTTAAGTTTTCTAGAAGACCCAGTCGACTAGTATGTTCACCCAAGTTTACTGGTATCCCACGGCCTATTTTACCAGTCAACTAGTACAAAGCATCCAGTCGACTAGTACTATAAGATATTGTTTGGAGCCAAAATTTGAAATTTTGGTGGCCTACCCAATTACTGGTGTCTGACTCAGTCGACTGGTACGTTGAAAATTCTCCAAATTATGAAGGACCCAGTTGACTGGTGCTCTAACCCAGCTGACTGGTATTGCGATTCTATAAATAGTTTCTTTAGATTTTTTCAGCATTCACGCCATTTTTGAAAACCCTAAGCTTTCTCTCTCTAAAAAAATCCGTATTTTCAGTCCAAAATTTCTTAAACCACTTCATAAAACCTTCAATCATACCTCAAATCACCCATTTTCAACTTTTCACGGTTAAAAATTCCTTATTCCCCGTAATATCTCTCTAAAATAACCTTTCACAATGTCAGAGAGAATCCGGATCAAAACCGTAGTTGGAGGACCTTACGCGCCTACGAGGCCTCGGTCTACAAAGACCTCGGCATCAAATGCCAAAGGAAAGGGTTTAGTGGGTTCCTCAATAAAAAAAGGCGAGGACTAAGCTTGATGACTCACTCTTCTAGAGTCTAGCCACCAAAGACAGGTATAACTCCGTCATACGCCACAAAAAGATCATGACGAGTAGATTTGTTGACTTCGATTCTATCCATCATGCAAATTTCAATATATTACCTACTTTTGAAACCATTCACTTGACACTACTTATCAAGATACACCAAAAAGTTTACCCACGGCTTATTCACCAATTTTACGCCAACCTGGTTAAACCGAGTGCACTGGCTCTTCGGTTTAAAACCAGCATTATGGGCGTTGAGTTTGAGGTGAATACTGACCTCCTAGTCAGCATACTGAGGATCCCCATGGAAGAGATCTAGTGGAGTCTGGATGGATGGCCAGAAAACTTCGATTACGAGGAGGTGTGCTAAATTGTTAGGGGCGACCCTAACTATATCTTTAGGCCCACTACATTTCACCACTGTAGTGACATACCCCGCGACTCAAAATTGTTCAACCTCATTGTGAGTTAGACCATCCACCCACGACTCGGGAGTCAGGACTATCTCTCGAAGATAGATATGGTATTGATCTGATGTCTCAAAATAGGACATCATTTCAATATCTAGCCCCTACTGCTAGCTAACATGATAAATGACGAAGCGAACGACTCTGGGTGCCTTCCCTACAGGATGCTCATCACCCTGATCCTACAACATCTCTGAGTTCCCCTACCCGCCTCTGAGGCTCAAGGCATCGGCCCCAAGGACATCATCAATGTCTCTTCTCTAAAGAAGATAGGGTGCACTATCCGCAATGGGATGATCTGCTCCAAGGCCGGGAGGAACATTAGGATTGGAGAGGGTGACAGTAGCGAGGAGGAGGACGAGGTTCCTAGTGATACAGCTCCTCCCACTAATATGGACACTGACGAGTGAGCACCTAGTCCACAGATTGGTAGCTCTAATGCTGGTCAGGCTAGACAGGATGACTTACTACAGGCTATTTCAAGCTTCCAACTGTTCATGTATTCCGGCTTCCAAAACTTGAGCTCTTCAGTTAATTCCATGCATTATAACCTTCGCACACTTCGAGACGATTTCGAGGTACACCGGGAGCACACATAGGGCTCCTTAGCTGAGCTTCGGGATCTTCTTCATGACGACTCTGACTTCCCTACTCACTAATTTTTGTTTATCAGTTTAGATTACGTTTTGTATAGCTCTTACATGGTTGTTAGCACGAACATTCATTTCCTTTGTAATACATTAATGTAGTGTACTAGGGGTGAGCATGGAACCTGGTTGACCCCTGAACCCGGCCCAAACCGATATAATGGATTGGGTTGGGTTATGTCTTTTTAGAGATTGGGTTGGGTTGGGTTGAAAATTTTTTGAACCTGGTCGGTTGGGTTAGGTCATGGGTTCAAAATTTTCAACTCGACCCAAATCGGTAACCCGGTCAAATATATAATTATATATTTTATATTTATTGAATATAAAATAGTGTATAAATAGTTATAGTATAATTGTAAAATATATAATCATAAAATGTCTATTCTAATTACTACTAGTGTGTAAAATTATATGTAATAGATACTCCGATGTCCGAACAAGTCTCATATTTTTCAATTACCTAAATTTTTGTTTTAAACATTTACACTAGAAATAAATACTGATTTCGAATTATAAAATAGTTTTCATAATTATTCTTAAGCATAACTTCAATCAAAATAAATTGATGCACAATTAATTTATACTAACAAAATTTTGATTTCTTGTACCGTT
Source organism: Bretschneidera sinensis (assembly GCA_023935145.1). Lineage (NCBI taxonomy): Eukaryota > Viridiplantae > Streptophyta > Magnoliopsida > Brassicales > Akaniaceae > Bretschneidera > Bretschneidera sinensis. The sequence continues at coordinate 43,972,220 of CM043701.1, forward strand.
GTAACTATAAAATAAAATAAAAATTAACACTCTAACCAAAAAGATTCCAATCAGGATCAATGTATGCAGATAAACTTATATTCCAAAAAGATGTACCATAATGTTGATGGAAGAAATGTTGAATGTATGATAAAGCTTAATAATACCAATTTGTTGGAAGCCTTTCATGCAAACATTATGGAACCATTCAATTTGCCTCTCTGTGACCTTTTAAGAGCCCCCATGTCGCTTCCAAGTGCATTAAAGCATAGTCCAAAAATTAGATTGATTGGTGAGAAAGCACTAGCATGGCCAACAAATGTTGAGTTACTAAAATATATTATTAGCAACTATCCAGAAATCCAGATTTCTTTCGTAATTGAACAGTCTTCTAAAGTAAGTTAAATTAATGTCAACTAAAGTAGTTCCTAGCGCAACATTTAGATGAAGATTGTGTTTTTCAATATAACAATAAATCCATATTCTAACATCAAGGGCTCTAGGTTGTGAGCATGCAGATAAGCAATTGACCATGGTCACTTCATCAGGCTCTATATTACTCACTTGCATTTCATGAAACAATGCCAAAGCATCCTTACCAAGTTTAGCTTCAACGTAGCCTCCAATTATGGCATTCCATGACACAACATCCTTCTCTTGCATGTCATCAAAAAACTTGTTAGCAGTATCCAAAAAAACCAAATTTAGCATAGCCTACAACCATTGTAATCAATGAGATAATTGTTCTCTTTTCCAAGTTATCAAATATTATTTGTGCTATCAGGCACACATATTTTACTTGAAATATGAATGGATTTAGTTTTGGATTTAATATAATATTTTTTTTGTTATGTAATATGTATGGTTTAATTATTTAGTAAAAAAAATATCAACCTGGTGACCCAAACCGATTAGAATGGATTGAGTTGAGTTGAGGTTAGATGGGTTTATAGGTTGGGTTGAGTTGAGATTTTTTTCAACCTGGTATGAATGGGTTGTATTGAAATTTTAGGATAACCCAACCCATGCTCACTCTTATAGTGTACTCAGTTTTCCAGGAAGCTTCCAAGAAGCTCATGATAATTGGATGTAACTAGACATTTGCGTAGTTCTTACTCGTTTAGACTTTCACTCATATATCTATGTTACTTTTACGCTATATAGTTGTTTATTTTGAACAATTTGGGCTTGTCTATATGCTTTAACTGACAATGCTTTTATGAAAATTTCTGATTCTTCCCAAGACATCTTCCTAATTCTGAATCATGACAATTTTTTGCACACAAGTTTGTTTTTTTGCCTTATCTTCATGGCTATGGTGTTTATTTTTCTTTTTTGGGTTTACACCCCCTTTTTCTACTATTGTCAAAACGAGAGAGAAAAATGAGAAAAATCAATGTAAACTTAGAATATAGCAAAATTTTAGGGGGAGCTTCGCTCCGATTATATTGATATATGTATAATAGAAATACATGCTTGGTTGAGTTGAAATAAATACATATAAACTACATTTGAATGCTTAACAGGTTGGCTTTATCGAAAAAAACAGAGAAAACTCTACCCAATTTTTTCTAAAAACCCAACAATTCGTTTTTAAAACTGTTTTTCTCTCATTAGTTTAGTCATCATAAAAAATGGAGAGATTTTTGACCCATATTTGATTTTAATAGTGACAAAATACTACTCTAATTGCACTAACAGTTTTATCTAAGTATTTAAGCGGTAAAAGCATTCAGCACAGAAACAAGATGCAAGAACTCAACTCAATTCAGACACCAAAACAAGACGGAAGATCTAGAATAGGCATTAAGGTAATTGAAACAATTGTAAATCTCTCAAGTTCAATTACATAGCTTGATCTGTGGCTCAATCTGAAAAAGACTTTGACAAAACTAACCATACAAAAGTTTCTAAGTCAAAAACAGTTTTGAAATATGAAAAATTGGGTTGAAGGACAACCCAGTTGATTGGTGATTATACCCAAAGTATAACGCGGTAGTTGTAGCACAGTTTTGGCGTATCGATTCCACAGGGAAACAAACTAATTACAAAAGAAGGTGTAAACCTCAACACAAACGATAAAAGTTAAAATGACAAAATCTGAATTGTTGATTGTGTGAAAATTGTGTAAATAATTGATGGATAATATAATAAAGAAACAACAAGGTTCCAGAAATCCTCCCTAGGTTCGTTGCCCTAATCCTAACTTGATTCAGTTGTTTTTATCTCGATTACAAGTTTCACATCCCAAACAGGCAATCGGCAAATATTCAATTAAAGCGCATGTATAAACCCTAATGTAATTTATATGAATTGTTCTTTACTTTCAAGCACACATGACCTAACTTATAAATTATCAAAAGACGACGATATATGCATAACATTCATGAATACAAGTCTTGGCCTCTAAAAACATAATAAATTGCGTGAAATCAATCACAAAAACAAGCTTCATAGGCTCACTTTTCAAATCACTCTCCACTATTGTAGAAAAATCACACTACATTGGATTAAAAGGTCTTTAATAAGCTTGTAACGTTAGGCTAAGGTAAAGGTTAAGGAAGAAAAGAATTCACAAGTAAAAGAAACTCAATCTCTAACTTTAAACACAATCACTTTAAGCACTTGATAGCTTTTACTTCAACACCCAACTCTTTCAACCATTTTTCGAGCATTTTTTTTCTTTTCTTTCTTTCTTCTTTCTTTGCCATAATTCATTTTTTTTTATTTTGGCACATAACCATTCACCTTCTTTTTCATTATCATTTTTTTTTCTTTTCTTTTTCACAACCCCCAACTTATCTCTTTTAATATAATTGGTTTGTGGTAGTAATATTTTTTTTCGTATTTCCACCCTTACTCCTTTTAAGTGCTTCTCACAACATGTGTATAACTAAGTTCTTTTAAAAGAAAGGTAAGGATAAAATATTTTTAGGCTCATAAAGGTAAGTAAATGGTTTATCGAAAGAAACAAGGCTCAAATTTTCTTCTAAGAAAAAGGCTCAAATAGGTGACTAGTGATAAATATAGCAATGGTTGGTTTGAAAGGCTCAAACAGTTCAAAAATGGCCTATATCATATCCTAAGTAGTGTGCATTCTATGAATTCGCCTCAAGTGATTATCAAGTAAGTTCTAGAGCTTGTCAAGACCGCAAAAGTATTCATAAAACAATCACACATAAAATTTCTCTAAATGTTTAGGACTAATCATACAATCTTACCACAAACTAGAGTCTCAAACCAAATAAAGATTGATACTTAAATTAATTTCAAACCGAAGCAAGATTTAACTTCTTCTCCATGCTATCTGCTATCTCAATTAAGCTCATATCATTGACATGTGAATTAACTCTAAGGCTAACACCAAGCATGCTAGAAACAAACAAAAAGGAAAATGACACCAAGCAGTTCAATGGAAAAAGAGAAAAAAAAAATGTATGGAAATAAAGAATATAGAAACAAAGAGATGTGTTTAAAAAAATGTATGGAAATAAAGAATATGGAAACAAAGAGATGTGTTTCCTCCACCCCCAACTTAATGGACCTCAATGTAAAAGAAAGAGTAAAGGAGACTCCCCTTGTAGCCAAAGGTGCACAGAAGCTGAAAATTGTGCTCCACCATTTGAACTGCTTCGTATATTTGTCCCTGAAAAAGAAATACTAAGGTAAAACTAGAAAATAACAAAATAATAATAATAAATAAGAAAAAAAATATGAAAAACAGTAAAAATAAAAGGATATGTTGTGGGTTGCCTCCCATGAGCGCTAAGTTTATGTCTTCAGCCAGACACTCTTATTACATCCTAGAAAAACATAGGTTGAATGCATTCGCCACTGCTTCATTGCTAAATTTAGTGCTTGTACGTTTTTGAGAGGCCTTAAGGATGTCATCAGTAACACCCACAAATTTTGGCTCGATATATGCTCTTGTGAAGCCATGAGTGAGGGTGGACTTCAATGGATTAAGGTGCTGGACCTTTTCTATGAATGAGTCCATCATGTATGCTTGGTGGCTTTCGTCCACATCCTCTGATTTTTTTGTTGTTGGGATGTTTAATAACTTACCACTTACTGTCTCAATGGCATTCACCTCCTTCACATTATGTTGCACCAAGTGCTGACAATGAGATATGGACTGAGCTTGAGAAGGGAACTTACCTCGCTCAGTCACACTCAAGTAGCTCATTAACTTGGACACTTGGCTCTTTATCTCTTTATGTTCTTCAATAATCTGCACAATTAAAGATTCAAGCCTTTGATTAGTCTTCCCATGTACTTCAATAAAAGCATGTAAAGTGTCTTCTAAAGAACTCCTAGAAGACACGGGTGCATGATATGGTTCAAGATATGGTGCAGAGGGTTGTGCAAGCTACTGGTTTTCAGACTTCCAGCTGAAATTGGGATGATTTTGCCATCCCGGATTATAAGTATCAGAGAAGGGTGTCAAAGGCTTCTTGTACATGCCTAAGGCATTACATTGTTCCTTATACATCCCTCTCATCTCAGCAAATGTAGGACACTCTTGGGCGAGATGATCTACCCTGCCACACACAAAACATGGTTCAAAATATTTTGCATGATTAACCATGTGTGTTGGCTTTAAGCTCTTAGTCTTTAATACCTCTAGTTCCCTAGTGAGCATCTCGAACTTGGCCTTAAGGTTATCCTCTTCCCTAAGATGGTAAATTCCACCACCATTTGGGTTCTCTATAGGTCGTGACCTATTTGTGCTTTCAGTGGCACTAGGTCTAGTCTAAGTGTGAGCTTTTTCAGCAAGTTCATTAAGGTACTCTATGGCCTCATCAGGATCTTTCTCCAAAAATTCACCATTACACATCATCTCTATGAATTAGCGCTCTCTATACGTAAGTCTCTCATAAAACTAGCTCACCAAGCACCAGTTCTCATACCCATTGTGAGGGCACATACTCAATAACTCCTTAAATCTCTCCCAAGACTGATATAAGGTCTCACTATCCTTTTGTACAAAGGTGGAGATTTGCCTTTTCAAAGTGTTGGTCTTATGTTGGGGAAAGTATTTGTTAAAGAAAGCCCGAGTCATCTCAGTCCATGACCCAATAGATTGTGGTATTAGTGAGTATAGCTAACTCTTAGCTCTATCCTTCAAAGCAAAAGGAAAGAACTTAAGCCTCAAAATGTCATCGGTTTCATCTTGACTATGAAAAGTCGCGACTACTTCCTCAAAATCTCTAATGTGCACATATAGGTTTTCATTATCCAAGCCATGAAATGTAGGGAGTAATTGAATCATCCCTGATTTAAGATCTAATTGGCGAGTATTGGCTGGAAACATGATGCATGATGGTGTGGCTGTGCGTGTAGGGTGGAGGTAATCCTGAAGTGTCCCAGCAACATTCTTATTAAAGTTATCGGCCATGTTAACAAAATCCTCTAAATTCTCACTTCGGTTTCCACTATAGGTTGATCTAGGTGAGGTTTCACTATCAGACTCGGAAGGAGGTGGATTATCAAATAAAAGGTTTAAAAAGTTTAATTCTGACTCTAGCACAGGCCTACAAACAAATCTACCCAAAGTGTCTCTATATGTGAGCATGCAAGATCACAAAATAATAAAAATACTATATAAAAAAAAGAATCAAATAAAATAAAATAAAATAATTAATTCAGCAAGCTAAAAGAAGGAACGAAGTTACGGCCTTTACAGCTGATGAAAAAAAAGACTATTTACAACTTTTTTACCATCATGTCAAAAGTTGACAATCTTTTTTGTATTTAAGTGCGTTTCCCCGGCAACGATGCCAAAATTTGATTATGCCCAAAGTATAACGCGGTAATCGTAGCACAACTTTGGGGTGTCGATTCCACAGGAAAACAAACTAATTACAAAAGAAGGTGTAAACCTCAACACAAACGATAAAAGTTAAAGTGACAAAATCTGAATTGTTGATTGTGTGAAAATTGTGTAAATAATTGATGAATAATATAATAAATAAACAACAAGGTTCCGAAAATCGTCCCTAGGTTCGTTGCCCTAATCCTAACTTGATTCAGTTGTTTTTATCTCGATTGCAAGTTTCACATCCCAAACAGGCAATCGGCAAATATTCAATTAAAGCGCATGCATAAACCCTAATGTAATTAATATGCATTATTCTTTACTTTCAAGCACACATGACCTAACTTATAAATTATCAAAAGACGACGATATATCTAAATGATAATACCGCAGCAATGGACAGATCTATAAAAGAGATCTACCGGACTCAATCACACCCAAACAAATACACATAAGAAGAGCATGACTAGACTTATATGGAAAAGAAGCATGCAATCACCGAACTAATAAGAAATCTACTAATTAAATTAAAGAATAAAACATAACAATGTTTAATGAAAATAATACCAAACTATAACTGAATCAAATAAAGGAAAATAAGAACAACTACACCTAGGGATTCATCCCTTCGCCTTGCTTGGGGACTACCCAGTCATGGGGCTCATGCGTCCTCGAGTTGCCTCCGGCCTCTCAACGATCATTTTCCCCTTAGTAGTGAAAGTTTCGATGATTCCTCAGCTTGCTCTCCAAAAGTACTTCGAATTCGTCCTAAGGGCCCTCTGGATTGCTCCTAAAGGCCCTCTGGATTCACTTTCTGATGATCTCAGATTCTCCGATGGTCTCAAAGCTGAAGTAGAGTAGGCCTTTTATAGGGAAATACCACGAGTGCAATGTGTTTCCAATCTGATGTGGGATGTGGGATATAGAAATATGTTTCCAACTGATGTAGGATGTGGGATTTAAGCCTTCACATGCCCTTCACGTTGAAATCCCGCACAGCCCGCACAACCTGACCTTTGTCTACTTAAACTGCCATAACTTTCTCTAGAAAAATCATTTTTATGAACCGTAAAATTCTCCAGAAAATATAATTCCGGATATTTCTAAGCATATATGGTTCATCTCCTGGTTCTTCTTTTATCAATACAGTTTATTTTGCAAAGATGATTGATCTGTACTGGCAATTCTGGCAATTTAGTGAAACTCTTTTCCAGTACGGGCAGCAGCTGTTGCTCTTTTAAGCCCTCCATCTTGTCCTTTCGAAAGTATTCATTCACTCCAGTATGCCTCGAGTCTTTGTGCCTCAAGCAATGATAACTTTTCCTCCTCTTTTGAGCTTAAAGTACCTGAAAATGCACCGAAATAGATCAATGATCCAAGAATGATACTTTAGAGTTGTTAACGTATAAAAGTGCAATTAAAACCTAGATTAACCCTAAAATGATAACAATTAAGTACCGTTAAGATGCATTTTATGACTCTTATCAATTGGCTCCATGTACCAGTCTACTAGGATATGGTATATAAAGTTCACAGTCGACTAGTGTTGAGGATCTAGTCGACTGGTGCTTAGGACCCAATCGATTGGTAATTTGAAAATATGACAGTTTGAGACGTGGGACTTGAGCATTTAATGCCCCAAACATGCCAAGTCAGTGTCAAACGACCATATTGATTCAAAGCTATATAAACCCACTTCAATGAGCATTAAAAAACGTAAGAGAACACAATCAATTCACAAGATAGCTCATTAATTCTCAAAAGCTTTGAAAAATTTATTGTTGAGCTACTCTTCAACCTTGTCCTTGAAAGAGAGATATTGTTCATTTGTAAAAGTACTTATTACTATCTCTCTACCATTTATTTTACAGTAAATATCATTTATTGTAAAGGGAAAGAGTTGGTATAACTCTTAGAGCGTTTAGGATTAAACACTTCATTGTAACTTTCATGAGGAAGAGATTAAACTTCCGTGAGGAAGAGATTAACTTCCTTGAGAAAAATATCGATTGTAAGGTTTGTGAAACACCCGTGAAGTTGTAAGACTAAATTTTTAATGGATTACTTCAAGGAGGTTCCTTTAAGAGAGTGGACGTAGGGTCGGAAGGAATCCGATATTGTCGAACCACTATAAACAGAGTTTGCACTTTCTCTTCCTTAAACTCTTTACTTTCAAGCATATTATTTGATTAGGTGTTTTGTGTATTTAACTGTTTAAAAACTTGTAAGTTAATCAACAAAAGTTTTTAAAACCTAATTCACTCCCCTCTTGGGTTTGAACCTCGGTTTACAGATTTAAATGAAAAAAATAAAAAGAACCCACTTTTGAACCCAATTGAAAAAGATTTCAAATAGAGAAATATTGGTTTTAATTCCTTGTCCTAAAATTTGTTTATTAATTAATAGAGAATTAATCAATAAAAGAAGTTAAATATTAAAAAAAAAAAAAGCTAAACTAAAATGATGTATTGACTCTGTGAAAACTAAAAACAAAAAAACAGAGTTAAAAGTATTATTTTTTTTGGGAAAAATATCAAACTATTGGTAGGAATCTTGGTTGACGTCGTAGAAATTTAAGTGGAAAGGGAATCAAGGCAGATTTAGTGGAGTGGCCAACCACTTATTTTGGGTTTTGAAGTAGCCAATATTGTAGTCTTTTCTTAAGGGCCTAAATATCAAGGCATGGTTAAAGAAGTTTTTTAGAGATTTGGGGTGGCCATGGACACTCCATCCTTCAACATGCCTCCACCCTTGGTCTCGAGAACGCCCTCAGCTTTTGTCCCATATGAAGGGGTTCATGTCTTCTTTATGAGCTCACCTCCTCGGAGCATAATGCAAGTCGATAGTTAATCACCACCTTTTAATATTTTTTTGGTGTGGTTCTCAGGTTGAACAAGGTATGAAAGTATTTAGTAATAATTAGTGTATATTAGCTGAATACTTCATTTCTGATTAGAAAAATTTTTTGTTTACGAATCTGAGGGAATATGTTGTTGTTAGTTGAACATAAATATGTCTATGTTTGGTGTGAGTTTCATGGGTTTATGTTGGAGAGGTATAGGTGAACATTGAACTTAAGCATGAAAAAGGAACAAACATACGTTATATGGGTGTTTCGTCATTCATATGGCTGAAATTGATATTTGGAAATACTCGTCTTTAAAGATGGTGAGTGGTAGTTTATGGGTGGATAGTTTTGGCCATGATACAGGGGTATCGGAAAATTAGCTTATCATGGCATGAAATTGAAATTGTTTGCAGATTATTATCTTGAAGCTGAAGCAGGCCATTATCACTGACCATGATTTCTACCTAACTTGCAAGTTTTGGTCCTACTCTTCTTAGTATCTGCCAAGGCTACTCTCCTTATTTGTTAATAAAACCAATTAGAATTTGGAGTAGTAATTAATTTCATTGACTTCATTTATTTTGCATAATCCATAAATTGGTGGTAATTCCGGTTAATGGACTTCAGTTTGACATGCTAAATGCAATGTAATACTACAGAGAAATGCAGGGGTTTTAGTCCTGTGTCAATTAGTACACCCTTGCATTTTCTCTTTCAAGCAGACATCGGAAGAACCGAAGGTCGTGTCTGATCATCTTGATGGATAGAATTGGTGATAGAACCATTGGGATTTTGCTCTCAACTGCGTTTAAGATCAGATATAAGGAATACTGACCTTGCAGCTTATACAACGGCTTCCAAATTTTGACTCTAAACAGCGTTTAACCATCAAGTATAAGGAAAACTTTTTTTGATATAGAAATTTAATCATGTTTTCGCATTAACTCAATTATTTTTATATTTGTAACTTGTATTCTCATCATTATGTTTTTATTTATTTTTTTAAATAATTCAATTTTATTTTAAAATAATATAACAAAAAAAAACTGATATTATTTTTTCTACATAACTCAATTCTCTCCAAAATATTGAGGTATAAAAAAATTAAAAAATATTATCACCAAGGGAAAAATTCCTAAGATCATAATTTTTTAAAAAATATATTATCACTGAGGGATTTATTCCCTAAGTGACAAGTAATTTTGTATTATTTTTTATTTAAAACTAAGAAAAAATTATTTTTTTGAAAAAACTTATCATAAAGAGATTTTCGTCAGTATAATCCGTTGGTAATAGTATTTTATCTAACGGATTTTTGATTCATCAATGAAAAATGTTATTAGAAAGGAATGTATCATCAATGGAGTCATCATCTCATCGATGATGACTATCATCGAGAGATTTTTAGTATTACCGATAGATTTTATCTGTCGGTGATTCCTTTTTTATTATGGTGATTGGATTTCATTATATTAGCTAATGATATTAATGATGAGGTTTCTAACGAGAGAATTACTTTAACTTTGAGGACAATGGTTTTTTTATCAGCATAGGAATGATACGAATATAATTGAAAATCGGAGAGCAGTTTAATTGAATAAGTGATTAATTAGCTATGAGTAGAATTAGTTGGTTAAGTAGTTTGGTAGTTAGGATTGGTAGTTGGTTAATCATTCATTTCGTAGTTTATAAAAGGCAATATATATTTTATTAGCAGAATCAATGAAAAAAAATATAAAAAAAACTTTTTAGTTTTGCAATTTTTTTTTTTTTTCTCTCTATCTTTCTTAAGAGTTTGGGTACTAACCATTAGTCAATTATCATCATCTTCTCTACAATTTACCGTCAAATCCATCTCCAACTTCTTTACTATCAAAAATCACCATCCGCTCAAAATCTATTCATACCACTTACTACCATAGTGGGCAAAAATTTATTCATTAATGCAATAAGATGAGACTGGGATTGATAAGCTCACAAGAGTTCTTACCAGTGGTATGGTCTTATAAATCGTTTTTAAAATTTTCAATATTTTTTTGTGAATTAAGGTTCATCCTACGGTCTGTATCAAATGATCCATTTCAGCTGCCTTCTTGTTGTACTGGTATGCTTTGATGTAGGATTATACTTCAAAGCTTAAACCATATATTGTGCTTCCCATGTATGAGAAATTGAGGCTTTTTGTAAAGAATAATATATAGAACCACCATCATTCTCTCTTTTAGATGAGCCAAAAACAGACCCTTAATTGAATTAACTTATTTTATAATGAAAATTAGGTAGTGTTCTTGTGAGTTGCAAATAGTCATTTCATCTTTACACTGCCTATTCTTTGGAGACGTTCTGACGCTTCTTGGAGTGGCTTCACTTTGTACTCCATTTCCTTGCTTTTGGCTGTTTTAGTATATTCATTTAAATATTTCCCTGTTTTTCAATATTGATGAATTTGAATTATTTTTTCTAACTTCTTTCCCTTGACGCTTTTAACTTCGAATGGCTAATTCTGTTTTTGATCGGACCGGGCTTTTCACCTATAGTTAAAATATAATTTTTTTGTTTCATAATTTTTATCATATTTACTATTTAACTAATTAAATGAATAATTTTTTTCAATTGTTAAATCATTAAAAAAAATTAATTTTTTTTCATATATATAAATGGAGTTTAAAATTTTCTAAAAAAATATTTTTTATATTTTTAAAATAACATTTATATATATATATATATATATTAATTAAAGTCAAACTTAAATTAAAAAAATTGATAAGTGATTAAAATTATTAGACATGGAGAGTAGCAATTTTGGAAGCATTAACTATAACATGATTTGCCGGAATAGACAGTTCAGAAGTAGATAAAATTCCATTCATGGATAAAATTATTAGACATGAAGAGTGATACAACCAATAATGCATCATCCAATAGCCTGATGACGCGTGGACGGCATCTTTTCGATAGTCTGATGACACATGAACGGTTCCTCCCCAATAACCTGACGACACATGGACGAGCAGTTGGTGACATCGTCGTCACTCACGAGCTCCCCTGTGTAGAATTGTGAGTGTGATTACAGGGATTGGGTCATCCCAGGACACGCGACTAGATCTCCCGTCGGAAGAACGAGATCTTCGGGATTGCCCTACCTCCCAGCACGTGACCAGCCTCGCCTCTGAGTACTATAAAAGGCCCAAGGTATGTGAATCCAAACCATCTTTAGTTTTTGCAAACTCATTACTAAAGTACTAATCATAATTCTCCCCATTTTCTCGAGACCTTGTATTGACAAGAGCGTTGGAGTGTCTTTGGAGGCATCACCCTCTTTTTCCCTCCGATAACTCTCTAGTTCACCCATATTTCTTTGTGCATACCGTTGAAGCACTGACCTCCAACTCATCCGTAGATTTTAAGCATCATCAAAGATGAATCTTATAAATGTGTTGTAGTTATGGGTAGTATAAAGGATTTAGTTTAGAAAAAGGAAGCAGCTAATATTTTACGGGTGGAGAAAAAATAGGATCGGACTATTTTTGTTCAAAGCGAGGTGAATAGTTTGTAACTAGACCAATTGAGTCCTTTAATCGGCTAGAGATTTGGCAAGAGTGCGAATCGATGATCCGTCTCACAGTTGATGAACTGGGACAATCAATGCGTAATATTCGCATTTAATGTATATTCATGAATAATCGCATTTATTCGAAGGTAACTAAATTTATCGACAAACATAATCATGAATTAGCATGACCCGAAGACAAACATCTCTAAAGGTCAGCACGGTCTATGTCTTCTGATAAGGCTGGTGTAAGGACTTGTTTCAAGAGGCATTATTGGAAGATTTGGAAGTTGTGCTGCATTTTGTTTGCATTTTGGTTGGTTAGGATCTTTAGGGCATTTTATTTTTCTCTCACCACTTTCTTTTGCATTCCTTTTACTGTCTCCACAATTTGAGGTGAAAGCTGATTGATTGTTCAAGCTTGGTTTGTTGTGGCGAATAGATAAAGCTTTTTTTGGCTCTAAGACTAGCTTGGCCATGAAAGCTGCTAGAATCTCTCTCATTTGGGAATTCTCTTACTCTATGATTTTGATATGCATTGTTTATGTTTTTCTTTTTTTTATTTGAGGGATTACAAAACCGTAAGCACTAGCCCCTGGAGAACGAGATGCCTAAAGTATCATCAGATAATAACTGACCCAAGTCCAAAGGAGAATTGACATACATTTGGAGACCTTCCTGGTTATACCCAAATTAACCATGAAGTCAGCACTTCTGTTCCCTAATGTGTGAACAATAGTACATGAGAGAAACAAATACTTGTTTGGCACCATTTAAGCAAATGCCTTGGCTGCGGGAAAGTTTGAGCACCAATCATGCTTCTAGATATCACTTGTGCTTCCTGATATTTTTCAGAGAAGATGCTGGAAAGTTGTTCCTGTTAAATGTCACGTGCACACAAGATGCTTTGATCCTCTTCAAATTTAAGGGGCTAAAAGTGGTTTTGATCCTTCCTAGATTCTATTTAGATTTCAACTTTAGGCAATAAAATCATAATAAATTTCTGCACAACTCAACTCATAATAAATTTTACGCAACTCAATTCATAACGAAGTATTTAAATCAGCAACTTGATTTGCATAAAATTCTGCACAACTCAGTTTATAACATCTTCATCTTATAGCTCTAATGCTTAATTCCAATTCATTCATTTGGATATGATAACAAATACAATGAAAAGTATAATTACGTACAAACTACAAAAACTTAAATCCATTACATCTTTCTAATAAAAGACCTCATAGAAGAGCTTCAAAACACAAAATTACATGGGTGTCATTTGTTTTACTGATTTCTACCTCCAATAAACTAAGCAGCTTTGAGTTGTATATTACTAATGCCAGAGATGGAAATAGAGAATAGCTTCACTATCTAAAACACAGACAGGTCCCTGAAAATTGCTCATAAAGTTGAGGGTGAGTACAACCAGTAAGCAAAATCACAAATTGTAAAGGGCATGCATGACTATGGACACCATATCTTTTTGAAATTTGTAAAAGAAAAAAATGGTCTGATTGAAGCTTTAAAATCAGAAGAGCTGCCATCAGTAAGTTAAAAGCATTTTACTATAAAGACAACATCAAACCAACAACTCTCAAATGTCTTTGAAAATCATGAGAGAAAGGGGCATTTCATAAAAGTGTACTCAACCATCAGTAGCCTCAACAAACAGAAGAGAAGACTAAAATCCAATAAATATAGCATCAACTGTAAGAAACCAAACTTCCAATTCCACTAACATCACTTACAGCCTATGAAACCTCTATCACTACATAAAAACTTCACTTTTAGGGCTGGAGACATTTTTTTCCAATCTCGCAGCAATCATAAAGCCCATAAAACCTCTATCACTCTCATAAACAATTCAATTTTGATGGAGACAGTCTTATTTTTCAATCTCCCAGCAACCATACCGGTAGTGTGAACCTTTGTTGTTTTCTGTAATCTTTTCTTTCTTCAAAGCCTATCTTGACCCAACAACATAAGTCAAGTCAAGGAAAATGTACTAGTTGAAAAAAAAACACTCTAGGGTAATGTATTAATGCTCAAGCTTGAAAAAGAAAAGTTAATTTAGGGATTTAGGGACTCTCAAGTAGAAATTTATGATATTACAAAACAAAAATGTAAAGAAAAAGAGGAGAGGTAGTAATGTACCTTGGCGCTGTCGTCGACCACCGTCGAGAGAAGAGAGAGTTTTAAAGATTTACAAAACATAGATTTAAAGAAAAATATAAGAGATAGAGATGTACCTCTGTGGCGCCGCCTTCCAACGTCGGCCGTTTTGTTGGATAAGCTGTGTGAGGAGAGAGCGGTAGAGAGAAGAAAGAAAGAAAGAATAAAAGAAGAAAAAAAAGAGCTTTCTACAGATATGGGAGAAATGAAAGGAAGCCTCAAGATTTCTGGAGAAATGAGGAGAACCAAAGATTTCCACTTTTCCAATTGCTGTAATTGACTCTTTAAGCTCTTGATTTTTCTAACTTCCCCGTTCCCACTCTCCCATACAACGGTGGATCGCGGCCAGAGAGGGCTATGATCCCTTGCTTTGAAATTTTATATTTTATTAATATTTTTTACTGTAATCTAATAAGATAAATTATAAATTAATTGTTGAGTTTTATTTATAATTACAATATTTTTTATTTCAGAATTAAACAATTCATTTCGAAAGTTTATTCAGTGTAATAAACTTTTAAATGTAAAAATAATTGTGAAATGATAAAAATATTATTAAAATTTATGTAAATGATACATGCCGAACAACCATAAATTAAAATAATTAATAAATTTTTATATCATATTTGTTTAAATATAAATACAAAAAATATATCTCATAAACTCAGAAAAAACAAAATTTTTTATTTTATCTTTTTCCACTCATTTTTCAATCAATCAAACACGCTCACAAACTACAAATCTCTAAAAAAAACTCGTTTGTTTAGTGGACAGTCGAGCGGCAATTTTACCTGTACCATTGCATAACAGTAAAACAAAATCACTAACTATCAATGGTCGTCACTACCGTAAAATAGATAAAGAAAAAAAGATAGAGAAAATAGAAAAATAAATGAAAATGTGTGAGAAATATATATAAAGAGTTTATATCCATAGAAATATGACACAATCAGAAGAGAAAAGAGAGACAGGTAGAAGAACGGTGACCAACCACTTGCAAATGTGAATTTTAAATATGAAAGTATATTTTTGGCTTTTCAAAATTTTTGTAATTTTAAATGACAACACTAAGCTGTTGGATTTTAAAATTAGATGAATGAATTGTAATTATGTGTAAAATTGAAGGATAAATTTGTATTTTAGCCTTTAATCAACATCATTAATCATTAGTAGCATGCAGAATTGTATGGAGTACGCTACTGGTCACGGGATAGGGTTAGGCTTTCAGCGAATTTTATACCTTTGATGATATGGGCTAAAAATCATTTTCTTTTTAGCCAAAATACGAAAACTGAAGTCTCAAAGGTGTTACTCCATTAGAGGGGTGGCAATGGTCGTGTTATGTCAGTTCATGGTTTACTTTGCTTTTGCGTTGTGCTTTTTCTTTTTCTTTTTTTTCGAGTGGTGTCATACCGTGTCAAGTTTTTAAGAATTGCAGTTCAACATGATTCGAGGCTCACATGGCTATTGAGCCATGCTGGGTTCTGTCGGTCCATGAAATATATATATATATATATATATATATATATATATTATTTTTTTAAATTTTTTTATTAAAAATAGTAAAAAAAATCTTATAGATATTAAATTGAATGTTTATAATTGTATAAAAAATAATATTTTTATTGATGAAGTTAAATATTACAAATAACTTAAAAATCGAACAAAAACAATATAAACAAATAACTTAAAAATTACACATGCAGTACTGATTTTGGAGTGTAGATCTTTGATGCACAAAGATTGAACATGCATCGTCTAAGAGAAGGCAATTTTTGTACTGACTAATTGACAAAATATAAAGCTGGCATGGATCAGGACCTAGTGAGCACTACTTGGAATAGCCTTAAGATTACACACTGATACTACTAGGGTTTGTTTCCCAGATGCTATACATGATATTAGTTTTGCTTTTATTTTTCTCATTCTTTCATCACAAAAAAATTACAACAAAAATCTTTCAAATAAATAACTTACAAAAACAACAACAACAACATATAAAATAAACTTACAAATGAACGAAATATATAAAAAAAAAACAACTTGAAAATTAAAATGATAAAAAAAATGTGATTTTAGATGAATTTATTCTATTAATGAATTAGTAGAGCATATGTCATTATACTAAGAATAGAGTAATAATTTTTTCCCACCATCCTAAAATATCAATTTTACTACCATATAATTTTTCTTAACTCATTATTCTAGTGCCATAAAATTTTATGTAATTTTGAATTTTATTAGATGTTATGGTTGTGTTGGGTCGTGCCTCTTATCGTGTTTGGTCGTGTCTTGTGCCGTGTTGTGGGTTTCAAAAGGTAAGCTTAGCACGGCCTATACAATAGTGTCGTGCCAAACACAACACGGCTCGTGAAAGTATGGGTCGTGATGGGCCGTGTCTCATTTGTTCGGGACTATGTCGGGCCGCGAACCAACCCGACCCATTGCCACCCCTATTCCATTATTACAAAGTATAGTGTTAATTTTGGGCTCGGGCCCATCACGCATATAGAAAGAAGTGGGCCATGCGTGACTAAATCCACAATAAAAATCACATTCAAGAATATTTTTCTTTTTGAAAGACACTCAAGAATGAAATTAAATATTGAATTTCGTCAATATTTGCTTTCTTAAGAAAAGTACTCGGTTTACAATAAAGAAATATATAAGCAAAAACACAAAAAGTAAAAAATAACAAGGGCTTTGTCATTTCTCCTGCCTTTCCACACGTGTCAAATCGCTTAATTGATAGTTCATCTCAACAGGAATTTTCTTTTAGAAAAAAATTTATTGATGACGTGTTATAATCCATCCATTTATTTTTTTAATTATTTCATCAAAATTTCTCCATCATATCAAAATGCTACACGGGTAAAAAATTCAACTTTTGTCAGAACACACGCGTCAACCCATGAGCAAATCTCTATCTAACAAGGAAAAAGCTCAGCCACTAGAAGTAGATTCTCTATTTAGGTGCTATTTTTTGAGCCCTTTGAAGATTGTTTCACAGGTTTATTTACATTGGACACGTGCGATCACATCATGCGGTATTGCGATGGTTATTTGGAGGGGGCTGGCAGCAGCCGTTGGTGTAAAACGGCCTTTTTTCTTCTTTTTTTCACTTTTAACTTTTTGGCTGTAGGGTCCACTAGGAATATGATGCTGATGTGGCAAAAGCTGGTGTGATGAAACTGCTAGTGTAAGCTGATTTTCGGGTCATGGTGGGGTCCAATACTACTGGTACATTAGAAATCAGATGTTGATGTGGATTTCTATGGGTTTACTATTTTTTAATAAAAAATCTTGATTTTCTCTAAACAAAATAAAACAAAACAGTTGCCCTTGTTGTTTGACTGAGTGTATTGTTTGCCTAGCCTAGAAAAGAAAGGAAAAGGTTCAACATAATTTAAGGCCAACTAGTTGTCAGTATTGGGTTAAATGCAACTTTAAGGAAATTGTTTTATGGCAAAACTGATCGTTTTCATTTTAACTATTTTTGATTGACTTGAAACATGTTCTATTTAATTTGAAGTTTTTTTTTGGAAGAAATAAAAGAATTGATGCTGTTATTTTTTTTTTATATGGACAAAGAAAGAAATTGAATCCGAATCTAAGAAACAAAAAATAACCACTAAATAAAAAAAAAACATTGGGTTTGACATCAAACTTATTCTTAAAGTTTATATCGCAGGCTATTATAAAGTAAAATAGCATATGCTTATCAACTAATATGGATCTATAAATCTTAATTAAAGAGGACAAAATTATTTATTATTTGAAAAAAATATATAATGAGAATTTCATAGAACACATCATTTTTTATATATTTTTTTATTTGAGGGTATCGGAAGAGAAGAGATTGAAGCTTATTAATTTAATCATTTTCTTTTTCTTTCCCTTCTAATAAACACAATGGGAAGATACTTTACCTTTTTTATGCTCCTATTATTATTATTTTTTTTTTATTTTAACATCAAAGTAAGATAAGGATAAGCACCATAATTTTCTATCCCTTCTTTTTATATTACGAATAAAGCAATAAAAAATAAATAAATACGAAAAATTTACATGGTTCAAAAATAAAACTCTTATTATACGGCCGACATCGATAAAGATTTAACTATAAACAAATGTAATACAAATTGTGAGGTATAGTAGTCTCCAAAACCTTAATTCTCAATACACCAAAATTTCGACCACACAAAAAACTGAAAAAGAGAAAAATCTTAAATCTTATTATTTATAGAGGTCCATATTGAGTCCTGGACTTTCCCAGCATACCATCATAAACTGTAGGCCCCCAAAGAGTGAGCCTCTGATAAGCCTTTTATGTCTTTGCACAACACTCCACTGTATTACACTCCAGAAAAACTTTATTGATATTGGATTTGAGCCTAAAGAATTTAAGTCATATTTAACACTTTAAACACTGATAATTTTTTTCTTCTCCAAATTTTCAATATATGGTGTTGTGATAAGTTTCATTTTTAAAATAACGATTTTCCTGTGAGGTATTGAGTTCAAGTCTTGCCACTGCGCTGCATATTCTACGATTTACATCCTCCACAGGTACTAAGGTAAAGATTATAAGGACGATCATAATGATTCGTTATAAAAAAAAAATGAAAGAGAAACACTATTTTCCGTATAATTTATTTGTTGATGTTATTGAAACTTAAAAGACAATAAAATAGATATCTTTCTTTACCAATTTTTTCGTTTCTTATATTTGTTTTAATATTTTGAAATTTGGGAGTTGATGGCAACATTTTTTTTAAAACTTTTTTAAGACTCTTAGGGGAGACAAATTAAAATTGTTAACGAGAACTACTCATTAATATTAGAAAAAGATTAAATAACTATTTTTGTCACTGAGATTTGGTCAGTTTAACATTATGGCGATTGAGATTCAATAGTGTATAAAATAACCATTAACGTTTGTAAAATTTAACAAACAAATTACTCCCGTTAAGTATTTCATCAAAATGCAAACGAAAATGTATTGTAGCTTATTAAAACTGATGTGGAGCATAGTCAGTAGTCCAATCGAGAAAAAATTATAAATTCAGTCACATGTCCTTTACCTATTGGCTTTCATATGAATAAATTTTTCAAAAAAAATTAAAGTCTTAATAAAATAATTTACAAAATCAGAAAAACACAATTTTCCCTTCATTTTCTCTCTGGCCAAACAAACAAACACAAACCAAAAACCAGAAAAGTTTTCTCTCGTTTTCCTTCAATTTTCAGTTCACACAAATCCAAAACCTACCTCTCTTCTTATCTTTTCTATTCTCAATTCAATTGAAGGTCCATTCCCATCTCTGAAAGAAATTGAAATTCCATTGCCAGTAGCCACCGAAACTTAAAAAAAAAACCAAAAAAAAGACAAAAAGAACCTTCCTCTCCCATTCTTAATCGCAAAGACCATGGGAATAAAAAAAGAAAAACATTGAAAAACCGTGAGCTTCCTCTCCCTTGTTGGCAGCACACTGCGACATCTTCAGAGCGACGTTGTTCCGATACACTTCCGATGTCGTCGAGCCACTACCCTTCTGGCGTTGTTGTGCAACCACCTCTGTGAGACCATCTTTATCCCCACCTTCAATCGCCATCGTATCTCCTCATGTCATCATTGTACCAGTTTTTGAACACCATCTTCTCTAGCTTCATGTCGCACTTCTGCTGCTTTTCCTACCGAGACTCATCCCTCAACTTCACATCAGCCGTCCGAAAAATTCAGTTAGACGACGACGGTGACGTGGCAAGCAACAATAGGAAGGGGATCGCAACATTCCAGATGGACATGAGGCTAATTTGCAAAGACGCTGGAGCACGCTGTTGGAGCCGGCTCGACTGGCGTCGGCTCCCGTTGTCAGAGCTTTTTGTCGGTCGATGTGGCTGACATGGATTCAGGAATGATAGATCCGGAAGAAAAAAATTATCAGATCAAAGAAATAAAAAACTAAGAGAAATAGGGTCTTTAATTCCTTTTGAGTAGCTGCAAGAATTAAGAATAGAAAAGATAAGAAGATAGGTAGGTTTTAGATTCGTGTGAACTGAAAATTGGAGGAAAATGAGAGAAAACTTTTCTGGTCTATTTGTTTGGCCAGAGAGCAAATTGAATTTTTTTTTTCTTCTGATTTTGTAATTCCTTTTGAGTAGTTGCAAGAATTAAGAATAGAAAAGATAAGAAGATAGGTAGGTTTTGGATTCGTGTGAACTGAAAATTGGAGGAAAATGAGAGAAAACTTTTCTGGTCTGTTTGTTTGGCCAGAGATAAAATTGAGAGAAAATTGATTTTTTTTTCTTCTGATTTTGTAAATTATTTTATTAAGATTTTAATTTTTAAAAAATTTATTTATATGACAGCCAATAGGTAAAGGATATGTGGCTGAATTTACAATTTTTTTCTCAATTGGACTGCTAATTAGACTCCACGTCACCTTTTCATAAGCCACATCACATTCTCGTTTGCGTTTGGACGAAGTACTTAACGGGAATGGTTTGTTTGTTAACTTTTACAAACGTTAATGATCATCTTACACATTTTTAAATCTCAATGACCGTAATATTAGAACCTCAGTGGCAAAAATAACTATTTAACCATTAGAAAAATCTCAAAGAAGGGTTTTAAAAGTTGAGTACACCCCAACGTATCCCCAAATGTATCCCTCATTGTTTTGCAAGTGGAATGGTAAACTAGAAGAAGAAAAAAAAAAAGAATGTCTGGTTCAGTTTAAAAACCTTTAACTTATTTTTAAATTTTATCAAATTTTTTATTAAATTAAATAAAATCTTATTAAATAATAATTAAACATTAATTAAATAATTTGATTTGATTTGATTAAATTTTAAGAAATAAACTTCTTTAAAACTGGATCTTTAACATTATCAAAGTTTAGAATAATTTGTCAAAAAGACTTGAAAGTCAAAACTAACAAACAGTTTAAGAAGGCACCCGTATTGTTAATATGTTCTTCCTAAATTATGTCATGTGATGCTGATTCTCATATAAAGTCTCTTTCATATTATGTCATCAACATCTGTAACAAATATTCTATGGAATTAGGGAAGTAATAAATACAATGTCCATTTTAATTAGAACCATGGTATTTTTTTTTTGTTTAAAGGAAGTTTATTGGATTAATATACTATACAATGGAAGATAATCATCTCTTACTTTTTATTTTATCTTTTATATAAGTGATATTTGATTCTTATTTTTTTGTACAATAACAAATGACTTTATTAATTAACATCCACAAAACTACAATATTTTGAATGTGAAATGATAATTTTAACAAGTCAAATAAATGAAAAAAATAAATATAAATGAATTTGTTATTTTTCACATCTAAAATGTTCTGACTCCTCTTTAACAATAACATGTATTTAGCATTTTCTTTAAACTTATGTTTTTTTTTTTATTTAGTCGTAGTTTTAGTATTTTAATATGATTTAAAAAAAATCATTGTTAGTTAAATAATTATAGAGCTTTCTATTTAGCATATGATAAAATAACGGTGGCATTGTAATAAAACATGTAAAATAGACTTAACTTTTTAGAATATATATATTTTTTTTTATATTTGACTTAATTTTTATTTTTAAAAACTAAAATTGTTTTGAAAGCCAATTAAGCATATCGAATATTTTAATCTAATGATTATCTTTGAGTTTTCTATAAAAAAAGACTCAAGTTGAATATCTCTCTCCACACGAATGTAAAATGAGAAAAAAGAAAACTAATTAAGTGAAACGGTACTTATTAATTTCGACAACGAAAACATTGCTCAAAATGAGATTTGTAAACGAGGCATCTTTCATGTGTTTGGTAGTAGTATGAGAAGGCAGCACCGTCCCTACAAGAAAAAGATAATGAAAAGACTACAAAGTGGAGCAATGGGCCAGCTTACAATGTCATCCACAAATAACCCTAAAGAAGAAAAAGGAAAAAGTTTTCTAGCAGTAAATATGTTTAGTCCTGCAAATTTTGGCAAGGAAATCCATTAAAAAAAAGGTTTGGCAAGGAAATACAAAGTGAGATTTTGAAGAAAATGTAAAATTGCTGACTAGGATTGAAAAGAATAAAAGAGAAGAAAGAAAGGTCTTTAAGTCCACAAAGGGAACTTGTGGCTGAGAATTCTCCACTATGCTGACGTGGCACCTCACATGCTTAAATGGATCAAAAACGTAGAATCCACGAGACAACAACGATCCACATTAACACAAAAAAAAAACACACACACTCGCATGCACATCCTCTCACAGCAGAAAAGACACAAAGCCCAAAAGCACGCAGTTTCTGTATCTCTCTCTCTCTCTTTGTCTACGACACGCAAGAGACCTTTTTGTTTATCTTAAACTTTCTGCTCTACAAGTTTTTTGGTTATCTTTTGCCGAGAGGGGTAAAAAAGGACAGAAAAATAATTAGAACAGAAAATGTCGGAGCCAAAAGACCCGGCGATCAAGCTGTTCGGGAAGACGATTCCTTTGCTTGAGATATCTCCATGTACTACTAGTGCAAGTGCTGGTCTCGTTGTTGACAATAATAACAATCTTGACCAAGATCAGGATCCTCCTTGTTCAACAAATTCTTCTGCTGAGGAGAATAGCAAGAGCAGAGATGCAGGAGGAGGAGGAAGAGAAGAGAGAGAAATTGACAAGGTAACAATTTGATTGTTTTCATTTTGAGATTTCTGAGCAGAACCCATTATTTAGAACGTGGAAGTGATTAATGGGTCGATCTTAGCTTGGCTTGGTTTTGGGGGGTTTGTTAGTGGTGGACTGATTTTGTCCTTGTGGGGTATTTTGTGTGATAAATTTGGGGATTTTCTGTGGGGTAATTTGAAATTTAGGACAAATTCTTTTTATGGGTTTGTTTTGATTTTTCTTTGGTGTTGCAAGATGATGTTTAGGTTCTCTCTTATTTGTTCTTAATAGGCTTTTCAATTGGTTATGGTTTGGTTTTCTAATTTATGTGAGAAATAAACATTTTAGAATTGATTGCTTGAGGTAGTTTAGGTTAATTGTTGATTTGTTTGCAGATTGCTGGTCTATATGTATAGATTACCATAATTCAAGCTACTAGCTCGCTGATTGAGCGCTGAAACATATTTGATTATTTTGGCCAGTCAATTGGTTGCCTTCTTTGCCAGCTTCGGTTTGGCATGCTGACATACTGAGTTAGGATCTTTTTTATCTTTTTTACAAATCTGAAGAAATATCCTTCTAGATTCTTGAAAACTCCTCTTGAAGTATTATCCTTTTTTCCCCTGCAGTTCCTTTTTTGGCTATGAGATTGAATTCTATGCCTTTCAGCTTCTGCTAGCTAGTTCCCCTTATTGCCTTATTGAATGTGTTTTGTTTCTTGTGAATGATGTTTCTTAAGTCTATTTCTCTGACTTTCGTGAGTTCTACCAATCAAGAGGGTGATCTACTGGATTTCTATTAGCAGCAAAAACATGAGCTGGAATTGCTATCTCCTTTGCAATGACTTTTTTTTCTCTACTTTTTATTTAAATGCCTATTTTACTATAGCTTTCTAACATTTTTGTTAGGTTTCCCCCCCCCCCCCCCCCCCCCCCCCCCAAGGAACGAATGAGTTGTATACTAGCTTCCACCTTGTGAGAATCATAATACTTTGAATCTTTGATACGAACGTTGTGTGGATCAATTTGTCTGCTCTTTATTCTCTAAGAACTAACCTGTCTGCTTTCCCAAAATAGCATTTATTTTCTCCATGTACTATTTCTACTATTGATATAGAATGCTTGAATTCGACATTGCGAATTTTTCCCAACAGATTGGTAATTAAACCCTAAAACTTGGTATGATCCTTTGTTATGAGATTGTATCTTATGAAATAGTGTACTTTTTCTTGTTGTAGCACAACAAATTGTTCATATAGGATGTCTGCAGGGATTAGTTTTAGTTTGTGGTTTGTTTTGAAGTGGTTCGACTCTAGGAAGCAAACACAGAAAGTTATAACAAAATGCAGTTCTTAACATGTTCAATACTTATTAGCTATCTTAGATGAATCTTCATGTTAACTTCTATAATTTAATGTTTATTTTCTTCTGCTAAGAATTATGGCCTGACGCTTGTCTTTCTCAATGAAAATTATGATCAATTCAGGACACATTGGGAGAAAAACCAACTGATATTACAGAGGAAGATGGAGGTCCTCCAGTGACTTCTGCAGAGTCCACAAATCCAGATGCAACATCAAGATTAAGTGAGAACCCTAAAACACGTTCCGTTGAGGAGAGTGCTGCACAGAAAACTTCAAAGGGAGAAGAAGAACAGAGTGAGACTAGTGTTTCCCAGGAAAAGACCCTGAAGAAACCTGACAAGATTCTTCCTTGCCCCCGTTGTAATAGTATGGACACCAAGTTCTGTTACTATAATAATTACAATGTCAACCAACCTCGGCACTTCTGCAAGAACTGCCAGAGATACTGGACAGCCGGTGGGACAATGAGGAATGTACCCGTGGGTGCTGGTCGGCGCAAGAACAAGAATTCGACTTCTCACTACCGTCACATAACTGTGTCTGAAGCTCTCCAGAATGTTCGAACTGATCTTCCAAATGGATTCCACCATCCTTCATTGAAACCTAATGGTACTGTTCTCACCTTTGGCTCTGATACACCCCTTTGTGAATCAATGGCTTCTGTGTTGAACATTGCCGATAAAACAGTGAAGAATTGTACACGAAATGGGTATCACAATCACGAGGAATTAAAGATTCCAGTTTCTTGTGGAGTTGTAAAAAATGGGGATGATCATTTGAATGGATCTTCAATCCCAGCGTCAAATTCAAAGGATGAGGCAGGCAAAAGTGGTTCACAAGATCCAGCAATGCAGAATTTTTCTGGCTTCCCGCCTCAAGTACCATGCTTTCCTGGGGCTCCTTGGCCTTATCCGTGGAATTCAGCCCAGTGGAGCACGGCTGTACCTCCACATGCTTTCTGCCCTCCAGGCTTCCCTACGCCATTCTACCCTCCAGCAGCTTACTGGGGTTGTACTGTAGCAGGCACTTGGAACATCCCTTGGCTTGCTCCGACATGGTCGCCAAAGCAGACAGCCCCGAGTTCTGGTCCCAAATCTCCAACCTTGGGAAAACATTCAAGGGATGAGAACATGGTAAAACCGAGCAACTCTGGAGACAAGGAGCCAGTAAAAGAAAATAATGCCGAGAGATGCCTTTGGATTCCAAAAACTTTGAGGATTGATGACCCAGGAGAAGCTGCGAAAAGCTCTATATGGGCAACGCTAGGGATTAAGAATGATAAGGCTGATTCAATTGGTGGAGGACTCTTCAAGGCATTCCAATCAAAGGGTGATGAAAAGAATCATGTAGTCGAATCCTCCCCAGTTTTACAAGCCAATCCAGCAGCTATGTCTAGGTCAATCAACTTCCATGAAAGATCATAATTGGGTAGAGCTTATAAACTTATAATTTGTTTGAGCCTGGGCACATAGTTTGATGGTGGTCAACTGAGGTCACATTAACCTGCTATCCTCATCTGTAAGATTCAACTGTCGAAGCAGTTGAACCAAGAGGAAGAGCAGGAAGGTCATATCCTCCTGCTATATCCTCTGTTGGAGAACAAAGCTTAGGTAAATTAGCAACTGATATTTTTTTGTTTTCTTTTCTTTTTTCGTTATTTTGGTGCCCTCGACAGATGCTTTTTCTTTTAGTTAGATGGTTTGCCAAGTGGATGTACATATTTATATATGGAATGGTGAGAGCTAGAACAGAGTGGGTGTTGTACTATAATCCCAGGTGTACTAAAAATAAATTTGGGAATCAAAATCAACTTCTTGTTATTGGTATTCCAATCTTCTTGCAGGAATGTTAAATTCAAATCTCGTTTGAAAATGCCACAATGCATAAACTGAACAGAATTTTCACTAATCTTAAAAGTTTGGATATCAAAACTGTCCTGAGCAATCTATAAATCTGCAGCTGTCAAAATTTCTGCAACCTTTTAGCACAACACGCTACAGTATCAGGCGATAGGATTCAAGATTGTTCCTTATCAGTTTGTGTGAAAAAACAAACACAAAACAATTAAATTGAATGAAGCCAAAGGAGTAAACATCATTCCTTACAGCTCTGTTTGATTAAGTATGGATGGGGTCAGGGATTGTTCACTGTTCAAGGTGAGATAGAGGGGAGGGGGGGAAGAGGTGTTGTGGGTTAATTGAAAAGATAAAAGTTGTTGTAGGCCCTTCCCTTTGCAGATAGACTTGAATTCTTATCACAAAAGGCCAAGCGCCTTTCTCTTTCCCTACCTTAGAATTCAAACAGCTAGCACCCGAAAGATGGAAAGCTGATCAGTTACCTTTCTTGCCTCTTTTCTTCTTGCTTTTTTCATTTCATTTACCTTTTTTTTTCCTTTTATTTTCCTCTAATTAAGCAACAAGTATTTAGGCCATGGTTTTTTTTGGTTGAAATATCTGATGTTAATTACCATAAATCTTTAAACAGGAGATTAAATTAGGATTTCATGTCAAATTACTGGGTACCTGTTGATCTATTTAGAATCTAACCGGTGTGTTGTCCCCTATGGATTAGGCCAGTGAAAAACATTTTAGATTTTTTGTGTTGCATAGTTTGGCCAAAATTTTGGTGAGTCATGAGCTGCTTATGGGTCCCAATGCATGTGATGCCATTAAGCTTCTTGGACCCTTCTCCTCCCATCTGTCTCTTTGCCTCTTTCATAAAGGAAAATATGCTATTTCTTGGGGGTTTTGTTTCTTTTTCTCAAGTTTGATGCTATATTTGGGTCTTATACCTTAAATCAGTAGTTCTGTTGAAAGTAGGTTGAATGCCTGCCACTTGATTGATAGATATATCTCAAACAATAAATTTTATGATTTTGACTCTTGAGGAAATGCACTCCTTAATTGAATTCCTCTAATTCTTTTGGGACATCATAAAATGGCACAAACCCAAATCATGTGGTTCTTCTTTGAAAATCTTTTGCAATCTGTCAAACATAAATAAGATTGAGAATTTTTTTTTTATTGTAAGGATTGAGAATTAAAGATCGAGAAGAGAGAAAGAAAGAGATAAATTATGTCACTTAAAGCTTTGAATTACGTCATTTTGTTTGAGATTAAGTACTTAAAATTGATGCTGCTCGAATTTTATTTTTAAAATCTATTTATTGAAAATTTATGTAAAAAACATAACTGTAACAATTAAATAAGAAAATAAAATAAAGAGTAAGAACACATAGAATTATTGTAGTTGGGCAGTCTCTTTACCTATATTCACTAACAAACTCACTACTTTATTAATATTTAATTACAATTTAAACAAAAGCAAAGTTGCTAAGCTATCACCGCCTTACAATTTAAAAACTTCATTATATGCAAAGCTCTCAACCTAACTCTAATTGTAAGTGCTCTTTTTACTTAACAACTCAAAATCTAATAAACCCAAAACTCTTAAGATACTTTTAGTAGTAAGCCTTTCTGACTTATGATATATATTGAAATTATAAGTGTGTTTCGAATTTTTTTTAAAATTAAAAAAATTAACATAAAAAATTATTACTATTAAAATAAATAATTATAAAATAAAAAAACTCTCTTTTTAAGCCAACTAAAAATCTTTTTATTTTATTTTATAGATTTTAACCAAAATCTCAATAAAAGCATGCTCATGTTACTTGGAAAGCTAATGTCGCTCACCATTTAGCAAGACATTGTCTGCTTAGTCAGACATCTCAGCTCTGTCCAAGAGAGACACCATCATCGTCTCTCGCCAATCAAAAACAGTTGTTATGTTGATGGTTTCCTTAATAATACATTGTTTTTTTAAAAAATAAAAAATAAAACTACATTCTTGAAGTAAATAGTGTGTAAGTTCAAATTCGAATGCACTGAAAAGCTAATTAATTGGAAATCTCTCGATTTTGATGTGTACTATTGTTCGGGAAACCATCTGTTCAATTTTCGATGCCAACAGTTTTATATACAAATATCTCAACTTTAAACATTTCTTAATTAGAACTTGAAAGTTAAATATATACTAAGCATAGTTTTACCATTATAACATTAATTTTTAAACAAATCTAATCTATTGCTTTAAGGATAAAATTGTAATTGAGTATATGTATATATAAATAAATACTATATATAAAATTTCGAAATGATTTGATTACATAGTTAACTGGCATTTTTTTAAAGTTAAGAACGATAACCATATCAAAAAAATTAAAAATTCAAATAAAAAACCTAATCATTTTTTTTTTTATAATCGCATTTTTGGTTTGCTCATGAAATGATTTAAGTTTTGTAATAATTATTAACTATTTTTACCGACTCGTAACAGTCGGTGTAAATGACATATGAGTGTACTATGTATATCTTATCCATCCAAAAGAGAATGGGCATGTTTTGAATATAATTTTTAGTTTTTGGAAACTGTTTTCGAAAACGAAAGTAGAAAACATTTTTATGATATTTTCTGAAGAAAACATGTTTGGATAACTGTAATTCGAGAACAGTTTTCAAAAACAAAAAACAGTGAAAAATTGTTTGGATAATTTATTTTGAAAACTTTTTTTAAAAAACTATTTGAATACACCTTTTGACAATTGTTTTCAGTTTTTACTTTAATTTTGAAATCAATATTAATTTTATTAAATATATTTCTCTAGCACACAAAATATTTGAAAATAGATAATATTATTTTATTTTCAAAATTTTAATATTTTATCTATGTCATATAATAGTTCATTTGTTGAAAATAATAAGATAGTTGAGTACAATTCTAACATTACAATCATGGATCAAATAAAACTTTCCATTCCTCCTCCCATGTCACACACACACACACACACATATATATATATATATATATATATATATATATATTTGTTAAATAAATTCTCAAAAAAAAATGCAACTTTCACAATTTGATAAATTGAGAATAACGAACTCATTATTCTTCTTACAAAATAGTTCAATATCTTAAACATGATATATTTTTTAGTTCAAAATAAGATAGTCAAGGACAACTTTAAGATAACAAGAATTATGGATCAAATACAACTTTCACAATTTGATAAAATAGGAATGAGTGACTGATAATTCTTTGAAGGGTGATAAGTTGCAAGAAAATCTTTGCCAAAATTCCCATTGAAACTTTAACCATACTTATCTCTCTATTAGGGCCAATAATGAAGAGATCATTATATACTCATTTTGAAACATCAAAACTTTACATTTAAGATGCTTAAAGTTGAATTATTGCCCACTCCTATTAACATGGGATAAACATTGTTGTTGCTTTCTTACAATATACCATAATTTAGTTTTACAAAACTTAACAATGAATTATTAATAATGTATTTAATTGATAAAAAAATACTTCATGATGAACAAAGTTAAATTGAAGGGATACTAAAGGGGAAAGAGAGACTATTTCTTTTGGATTTAGTAAGCCCTGAACTTTTTTCATAAGTTCAATCCATCCATACTAATCATTACCAATGCTCATTTTTCTTCAAATTACCAACATACAGCAAAGAGAACTTTTAATCTAATTGAGAGAACTACCTTTTCGTGTGAGAAGAGATTCCCATCAACACTAAGCAAAAAGCCATAATTAAAAACTCTAGCAACCAAACGAGCTAAAATATCATGATTCATAAAGCTAGAACAATAAAGTTCAAACCAAGAAACAATAAAAAATTCACATGAAATAAGAGGAAAATGATAAACTTTACTCGACTTCTTGATCAGGTACTACAAATCTTTCTAGAAACATACACCATATGGTTCATTAAGTTTGAGCATCTAGAGTGTTGTAAACGTATAAAAGTTAACATGAATATCTAAAACATAGCAATTAGGCAACCTATGAATGGTTAGAGACATTTTTATGATATAGTCATCCACTCTTGATGGTGTACCTCTCTCTCTAGCATGACAACTTAAGTGAATCTTCATTTTCTTCACAACTTTTGAATTCTCTAAAAAGTACCTTACTAGATCCATCTCCTCCTCTTATCCACTTGATATTATTATATCAATAGACATAAGGCATGATAACAAACGGTGAAGCACAAATAACAACCAAGCTTATAGAAATCAGGTACAAGATCAAATGGATGTCAACAAAGTAATTAAGTAAAATCTACATTATGCGATCTCTTAACTAATTTAGGAGTTATATCAATGAAAGATAAGATCTTTCAGCTTTGGTTAAAGTAATTATAACGTCAAACAATAAATCCATAGTGATCCAAAAGATCATGATTTTTTTAATAACTTTAACCAGTTCTCCACCAAAATCAGCAAAAGGTGCATTGTATACATGATGCAAAGCTGAGACGGCTTTGTTTCTTCCTCTATATTTCGTGTATATAGGTTCATCATCAACTTTACCTTTTTTTCTAGTCACCAATATTCGGTAATAATCTTCTGTAGTGAACTCATAGAAGTCATTTGACACCTCAGTGAAAATTTAAAAATAAAAAATAGAAAAATGCTATCACAAAGAATTGTTTATAATAATTTTCTAATGTATCAAATATGAAAATTAAAAGTTTGCGTGAATGTTTTGGTGGTTCATACCAATGTTGGCCATTTTATTTGGTGATTGAGAAAGTTTTAAAGTTTCAAAGGCGTGGATTTCTCGTCCAATTTTTTCTTTTGCAGCGGCAAGTTTTGCTTGGCATTAAAAAAAGGAAAAAATAGTCAACATGAGTAACAACTACGGTACAAACCAGTGAAGAATTGAATGTCTAAATTAAAATTCACAATGCTATTACTAAACACCATCACAGGAAAAGGGTAGAAATACAATGATTTGAATTTGGAACTTTTTTTTAACATTTGCTCCATCAATTTTGTCTAAAAAGCATCAACATGGATATGAGATGTGGTTGGAAAAAGAAGTATATCTGGAATAAGCAGTTCAAAAGGGAACAAGAATCCATAACTTTTTATATGTTGTTGCCCCTAAGTTTAGGTTATATCAATAATGAAATAAGTAATAACCCAAAAAAAAAAAAACAGCTTCACTGCTTTCAGATAATAGGCGACGCCCACTGACTTCTCAAAGATCCGAGAGAATTCTCACTGCCATCAATTACCAAATGATTGAACATAGACGGTTAGGATACTGTGCCTCACAATGGTTAAATGTACCCAAAAAAAAAACCCTACAATCATAGTTCTAAAAAGGGCATAGGATAATATAGAATTATAAATTATAGATTGTAAAGAAAAAATAACCTTTATATAATCATTAAATAAGTAAATAGTTAGGAGTAAAGCACGGAAAAAATAAACAGACACATAAAATTCACATGTTTCGGAGTTAAAATTCATATGTCTATTGGTAATGGTGAAAAATTATACTATAATCAAAATTGGAGTACAAGTCAAGATAGATAAAACTTTCTATGCTCA
Source organism: Bretschneidera sinensis (assembly GCA_023935145.1). NCBI lineage: Eukaryota > Viridiplantae > Streptophyta > Magnoliopsida > Brassicales > Akaniaceae > Bretschneidera > Bretschneidera sinensis. The sequence continues at coordinate 44,004,032 of CM043701.1, forward strand.
AATCCTAAATACACTCAAATCTAAGCTACCACAAATTTAATTGAGAAAATACAATAGCCTAGAAAAAAGAAATTTTAACCACTCATTAGAATCTGTTTGTTGTGCAATTTTATCTCTTGTTTTATCTCTGTTGTATTGCTTAAATTGGAGAAAAAATAAACATAGATACAGAGCATTAATTTTCCGGTTACCAAGAAAAGTTACTATTCTTTTTCATTTAGAATTACAAGCCCCACAAGTAAACACTAGCCACCACTTCTTGGTTTTGCTAGAAGTTTGAGTTCAACTACGATTTGAAGTCCTACACTTGAATCTCCCTTTTTTTTTTCTTTCTTATTTTAACCAAAACAATACCAATTAACCAATAACGAATGACGTGAGCACTAAAGTGGAAGGATGGGGTCTATTTATTTTTCTTTCCATATTTTAGTTACTCTAAAGTTGCAAGTCATCATTAACAAATCTCCACTTTGATTTGAATTTTCACAAACAGAAAAAATACTCTCCGCCATCTAAACAAATGCCCCCACCCAGGCATAATTCAAATGTTGTAAGTAACCCCAATCAAGTCAAAGCAATGCTCGAACTTAGATATTGGAAGTTGTTTAGTCAACATATCTGCTAGATTATCTATTATCCCAATTTTCTTTACAACAACTTCACCACTATCAGCTATGTCTCGAACAAAGTGGTAACAAACATCAATATGCTTCGTTCTCTCATGGAACATTTGATCCTTAGTTAAGTGAATGACATTTTGACTATCACAATGGAAAATGGTGGCATCATGAACCTAGCATAATTCACTAAACAACCCTCTCAATCAAATGACTTCCTTGATAGCCTATGTAGTTAACAGAGCAACAATTAGTTGTAGAGTAGCCTTCGAACTAACATTGCAACCACCAAGAGCAAAGTATGAGTCAATAGAACCAAAAATATTACTCTTGTGGCTTCCAAACTTCAAACATACGTCTGAAGTACCTCTAAGATGTTGAAGAATTCACTTAACAACTCTCTAATGCTCTTTCCAGGGATTACCCATATACTTGCTAACCACACTGACGGCCTGTGCAATATTTGGACGGGTGCAAACCATAAAATACATGAGACTCCCAATTGCACTGGAATAGGGAACACGTGACATGTAATCTTTGTCTTCATTCGTCTGTGGAGACAAAGCAATTGAAAGTCTGAAGTGAGCAACAAGAGGAGTACTAACGGGTTTGACATTCTTTATGCCAAAACATTCCAAAACATTCTTAATGTACTTCTCTTATTTCAAATATAACAAACTCATACTTCTATCTCTTTTGATCTCCATACCAAGAATCTTTTAAGCTGGACCCAAATCTTTCATCTCAAATTCATTACTGAGCAATGCTTTTAGGCTAGCAATATCATATTTACTTTTGCAAGAAATGAACATATCATTCACATACAACAATAAATAAATGAATGATCCATCAGAAAGCTTTTTGAGATATACACAACTATCATACTTGCTTCTCGAATACCCATTACTTATCATGAAGGAGTCAAATCGCTTGTATCATTGATGATGATACTGTTTCAAACCATATAGGGGTTTCTTTAACAAACAAGCACAATCTTCCTTGCATTTAATATCAAATCCCTCAAGTTGATGCATGTAGATTTTCTCTTTAAGCTCATCATGTGAAAACACAGGTTTAACATCAAGCTATTCTAATTCCAAATTCTACATAGCAACCAATGATAAGAGAACACAAATATAACTATGCTTCACAACCAGAGAGAATACATCATTAAAATCTACTCAGGTGACCTGATTGTATCCCTTAACAACCAAACATGCTTTATGCCTGCATTTTCAATCTCCATGATGCCTTCATTTTTCTTGAATATCCATTTGCAACCAACTATTCTTTTATCCATTGGTGGTTTTACCAATTTTAAAGTTTGATTCTTCTTAAGAGACTCCATCTTTTCATGCATGGCTACTAGCTACTTTGAAGAATTTGCACAAGCAATGACTTCTGTATATGTGGAAGGTTCACTTGCATCACTAGTTTTTTGCGTAACTGAAAAAGCATAGGTAATTGCATTAGTATTACTCGACAAAACAATATTATTGTACCTCAATGGTAGTCTAGTCTCTCTTCTCGATCTATGTTTGGCAATGCTGTAAGGTTCATCATGAATTTGTTGAGTCTGTTCTTCACCCAAATTCTCACTATGTTTAGAAACAAGCTGTAATACTCGTGTTCTTAAAGTAAGGGTAAAGAAGTAATTTAATAGATATTACATGGAATTAAAAAAATATGTACATGAAAGATTTACTATTAATAGAAAAAGAGAGAGAAGACAAACACCTGGACGTTTGCAATATAATTCAAGTGTCTTGCATGCAAGGCACTTGAGAAAAAAAAAGTTTAGAAGTCTCTGAGACTTTGTTTTGTTATCTCTTACCAAATCTTCTTTGGTTTTCTTCTTTCTTCAATTCAAATTTCTTAGCATAAAGTTATAAAAAAAATTTCTCCAATATTAGAAATAGTATAGTCATTCAATTACAAAAGCAAGACTTCATCATATTTGAGGTAAATTTTCAATAAGACTTATAATTAAATAATTATTTGTTTGAATTAAGTTATGAAATAGTAAGAATTATGAAAGTTTACGATTAGGTGTTGGTGATCAGCAATCTCAAGAAATTACTGAAAGGAGCAAGAAAGGCAAAAAGGTGATCCACGGGTAGCTTTAAGTGCTACGTGGTGAGTTAGATTTACTCGTAGTGTTGAAAATCACCTTGACAAGATGCCCAGGTGGTGATCTTCCAAACACCCAAGTCTAGAATGACTTGTAAAGAAAAGAAACAACACATGAAGAAAGAAAGAAAGACACAACAATTGTTATCGAGGTTTGGCAATAGCCTACATCCCCGTGAGTTCCTCCGAACTCTCTGCACTATCTTATCAATGGTTCTTTTACAATCACAGTAACCCCTCTCCAAGAAGTCTAAGTTCTTAAAGAAACAAAGAAGAGAACAAGAAAGTGATAAGGTTTGAGGTACCCTGGAACTTTCCCCCTTGGAAATTTCACTTACAAGTCCCTTGAATCCCCTTTCTATACTAATCTCTCTCTTTACAACCAGCCTTTCTAATGAGTCCCTCTTGTATGTCTGTGCCTTTGCACTCTCACACTATTCTCTCATTCACATGTTCTGTCACACACACACACTTGTGTTTCTATCACATTACATTCATAATCTTCTATCACAATGAAGCTAGGTGACCCTTTATATAGTGCACCAACTTCTTGTCCAATCTTGAGTGTCATTCTCCACCCTTAGATCTTGAGGACTAATTAACCTTAGCCTTTGATAAAGTCTAAGTGATCCTGTGTGTTTTGATCTTGCATCCACACACCTAACAAGAGGCTGAACAACCTTGCTTTAGTGTGCCTAGCGCCGCGGCCTTAAACAGGGGGCGCCGCGGCCTAAGGCTGAGCACATGTTCATCCTTCTTTGGGCACCGTGACCTTGGGTAGTGGGCGCCACGACCTTGGCCTTCCACCAGCTTCCTCCTCTTCTGGGTGCCACGGCCTGGACTAGGGAGGGTAGCGGCCTGACCTGGTGCGCACACTCATTTTGCTGGACCCTTTTTGTTGCTTGCATGTTGAGGCACACTCCTAGTGTGCTGAGGCTTGAAAGACTTAATGCTTGACCTTCTTAAAACCTCTTCCAACTATGTTTAAACCTTAACCATGTTTAACCTTAAACAATGTTTAAACCTTAGACAAATACCAATAATCTCTACCTTTGTCTAAGTGTTTAAACCAGAACCCATTGTGCAGAGAATTCAGGATCTAAACTCATCTTGAGTCATCATATCAACTGACTCTAATCCTAAGTAGTCCAAGGCAATGATTGAACTTACTTAGAGGTAGAACTTTGGTGCCTAAATCTGCAGGACTTTCTTCCATGGCCTTCTTGTCAACATGAGTGCATCCTTTTGTACTATTTTTCGGAATATAATGATACCAAACATCCATATGCTTTGTCCTCTCATAGAACACCGAATTTCTTCATAAGTGCCACGCACTTTGGATATCGGAAGACACCACCACCTGCTCTTTTAGGACCATCCACTTGTCCAACAACCCTTTGCACCATATAGCCTCCTTTATGGCTTCCGAAGCCACTATGTATTTTGCCTCCGTTATTGAGAGTGCTACTATCGACTGCAACTGAGCCTTCCAATACCTCAGCAACCACTTCATCCCAAGCCAAATCTCTTTTCCGGGATTACTCATACATCTGTTGAAAACACCCATTGCCTGAGAAATGTCGGGTCTAGTGCTTACCATCATGGATATGACTAGTCCAACCGCACTAGAGTAAGGGACCATTACCATTTCCTTATTCTCCTTATCCATTCCAGGACATTGTTTGTTGGAGAACTTGAAATGACCAGCAAGGGGAATCTTCACTGGTTTACTATCTTCCATAGAAGGTCGAGAAACCTTCAACTCATTTCTCTCCCTTTCCCAAATTCTTCTTATACCAAGGATCTTTTGTGTAAGGTTGGGATCCTTCCTCTTAAACTCCTCACCGAGTTGAGATGTAAACCTTTTCATTCTTTCCCTGCTGTTCTGAACCAACAACATATCATTGGCATAGATGAGGATAATCACCACTTCATCCACCTTATGTCTAGGTGAGAAGGTTTCTGTGAAATCTATGTCTTTCCTTTGTGTGAACCCCTTCGCCACCAGCCTAGCCTTACTCTGGACTTCATCTCCTGGAGGGTACCCTTCTTTGATCTTGTAAGTCCATTTATAATCCACAACTCTCTGTTTTCCCGGAATGTGCACCAATTCCCAGAAGTTATTCTTCCTCAAAGAATCTGTTTCTTCCTCCATAGCTAGCTTCCATCTTGATGAATCCTTACATCCCATAGCATCAATGTAAGTCGCTTGTTCGTTCATCTCTTTTTCTATCCAAGGAGCTGCTACATCCACAGTATCTGCAAAACCATATCTTGAAAGTGGTCCAACCAGCCTTCTTTCCCGGTCTCTTGTGAGTTGATAGTCCTTCCGACTCTCTGCATCATCCTCTTTCAGTTCAGCCTCCTTATAAGTGTTTGATCTTGGCATTCATCAATGGGCTCTACCTGGTTCGAACTCTTTTGTCTTCCTTGCTCTACCAGACCGAATTCTCCTTGATGCTATGCTCCACAAATATCGAACTTGCTTGCTCACTAGCCCCTACAAGGTTAGTTTTATCTAAATAGGGAAATAACAATTCATTACAAATGACATCCTTATTTATTATGAGTCTCAATCCTTCTTTCTCTAAGGACCACAACCTATACTCCTTAGTCCCTTCCCCATATCCTAGAAACACACATTTTCTAGATCTTGGGCTTAGTCTATTATCCTTTTGATGTGCAAACACAGCACACCCAAAAGTCCTAAAGTTATCCAACTTAGGGGGTTTTTCACTCCACATCTCCTCGGGAGTCTTATGGTACACAATCCTAGAGAGTGATCTATTAACCAAATATGTTGTTGTAGACACCGTTTCCCCTCAAAAATATTTGGGTAATCCGAATCCATCTAACATGCACCTAACCTTTTCCATAAGGGTCTTATTCATCCTCTCAGCAACTCCAATTTGCTGAGGGATTTTCACAACTGTTCTATGTCTTAGAATGCCATTTAACCTACAGAATTGATCAAATTCTTGGTTAAAAATTTATAAGCCATTATCAGTTCTTATCCCCTTAACTACCCTGCCCATTTGAGTCTCCACCAGCTTTTTCCACACCACTAATTTATCCAAAGCATCTGATTTATTTCTAACCAAATAAACCCAAACCTTTTTTGAATAATCATCAATTAAAGACAGAAAGTAAAAGTTACCTCCCTGTGTTAGTATCTTTGCTGGTCCCCAAAGGTCCGCATGAATGTAGTCAAGAATGCCCTTAGACTTGTGTACTCCGGTGTTGAAGCTGACCCAATGTTGCTACCCAAGAACACAGTTCTTACAGAAATCAAGTTTTTCTACCTTGTCACCATCAAGTAACCCATTCTTGCTGAGAACTAGCAGCTCTTCTTCTCTTATATGTCCCAAGTGTTTATGCCAAATAACCGCCTTATCCATCTCAGCTATTAAGCTTGCTGCTAGATCCTTGATATCTGTGTCTCTGATCATCTCGTAGAGACCATCCTTCATTGTTGCTTTGATCACTACCAAAGATCCCTTGGTTGCCTTAATCTTTCCTCCCTTTGCTTTGTATGTGTACCCCATGGAATCCAGCCGCCCCAATGAGATCAAATTCCTCTTCACATCCGAAAGATACCTCACATTCCTCAGCAGCCTTACCATTCCATCAAACATCCTCAACTAGATGTCTCTTATCACCCTCACTTGGCAAGAAATATCATTCCCCAAGAAAAGCTTTTCATCATTGGTTTCTTTGAAATTATTGAACCAATCCATGTGAGGGCATATGTGATGAGTGCACCTGGTATCCAAGATCTATTTCCCACTACCTTCTTACCCTTTGCTCACATCTGAGCACCCAACAAGAACATCATCATCTTACTGTTCTATTTTGGTAACTGAAGCCTCTCCATTCTTGGTATGGCTTCTTCCCTCATCCTTCATCTTCTCCTTGCAATCTTTCTTGATATGACCCTCCTTGTGGTAGTAGTAACATTTCTTCCCTCCAAATTTCAGTTTGAAGTGTGTTTTCCCATGGCTTTCTCCTCTACCTCTGTACTGGTAGTAGCCATGTATGTTGCTGCCATACCGAGTTGCTGGCCTTCTTCTAATGAACAACCCTTCTCCACTTGATGTACTCCTCATCTTGGCATCAAGATTATCTTGCAACTCTTTATTAGGATCAAATTTAAAAGCAAAGATTCATTTACGAAGATACCTCTTATTAGGGAGAGTCTTGGTAAGAAACAACTCATATAGTTTCTTCTATATGACAGCTAGATCTTCCGAGTCTCCGCACTCCCTTGTGACAATATCCGACATGTGAAAAAAGATGGTGTTGTATGCCATCTTCTTCATCTCATTTCGCTGGTCCTTCGTACTACTTGCTGGAAAAATATCATCTTCTCTAATAGCCAAGTCTACCTTTTGTTGTATAAGAATAGCCTTGATCTTCCGCTTCCATAGGGAAAAATCTCCCTTTCCATCAAACTTCTCAACCATGAAGTTTGAAGCCATTTTGCGGAGATGAACCCAGATTTGTGCAGCACCTATAATTGCTCTCCAACTTCTTCTAAATCTCAAGAACACAGATCGAATATTGATCTCAATACCATTCTTGAATCAACTTCAAGAACACGATCAGATTTTGATCTTTACTCCGTTCTTGAATCACCCTCAAGAACACGATTAGATATTGATCTTAACTCCATCCTTGATTCACCTCAAGAACATGATCAGATATAGATCTTAACTCCGTTCTTAAATCACCCAAGAAGTTGACCTCCGATTCTTGGAGTCTTGCTCCGACACCTTCTCTTCTTACTCCGACACCCGACTGTACTAGCTCTGATACCACTATTGGAAATCACCTTGACAAGATGCCCAGGTGGTGATCTTCCAAATACCCAAGTCTAGAATTACATGTAAAGAAAAGAAACAGCACACAAAGCAAGAAAGAAAGACACAGTAATTGTTATCGAGGTTCGGCAATAGCCTATGTCCTCGTGAGTTCCTCCGAACTCTCTGCACTATCTTATCAATGGTTCTTTTACAATCACAGCAACCCCTCTCCAAGAAGCCTAAGTTCTTGAAGAAACAAAAAAGAGAACAAGAAAGTGATAAGGTCTTGAGGTACCCTGAAACTTTCCCCCTTGGAAATTCCACTTACAAGTCCCTTGAATCCCTTTTCTATACTAATCTCTCCCTTTATAACCAACCTCTCTAATGAGTCCCTCTTAAATGTCTGTGCCTATGTACTCTCACACAATTCTCTCATTCACATGTTCTGTCACACAAACACACTTGTGTTTCTATCACATTACATTCATAATCTCCTATCACAATGAAGCTAGGTGACCCTTTATATAGTGCACCAATTTCTTGTCCAATCTTGAGTGTCATTCTCCACCCTTAGATCTTGAGGACTAATCAACCTTAGCCTTTGATCAAGTCTAAGTGATCCTGTGCATTTTGATCTTGCATCCATGCACCTAATAAAAGGCTGAACAACCTTGCTTCAGTGTGCCTTCAGTGTGCCTAGCGTCGCGGCCTTGAACAGGGGGCGCCACGGCCTAAGGTAGAGCACACCTTCATCCTTCTCTGGGCGCCGCGGCCTTGGCCTTCCATAAGCTTCCTCCTTTTCTAGGCACCGCGGCCTAGACTAGGGAGGGCTGCGGCCTGACCTGGTGCGCACACTCATTTTGTTGGACCCTTTTTGTTGCTTGCATGTTGAGGCACACTCCTAGTGTGCTGAGGCTTGAAAGACTTGATGCTTGACATTCTTTAAACCTCTTCCAGCCATGTTTAACTTCTTCAAACCTCTTCCAACCATGTTTAACCTTAGACAATGTTTAAACCTTAGACAAATACCAACACATAGTAATCGAGACCAATAAAAATATGAATTTATGATATTTGAATAAATTGTTGAATTATAATGATTTAATGAGGTATTTTCTGTTATGTATGATAATTGATTGATTTATTGATCAGGAATTTAATAGTATGTTGGATATTAATTATATAAGAAATTATATTTTTAAAAGGGATGGATTAATGAAAAATATGCTGAGAAGTTATATGAAATTTCTAAAAATATGATTGAAAAATTGATATGATATATGAGGAGAAAAATTTAATAAATATAATAATAATAATAATTTTGAAAAAAGACCTAGATAGTTGAATTGAATGCTTTGATGTAAGATTGCTTTCATGTTATTGCACATATGCATAAAAGGGGAGGAAGGTAGCTAGTCTGGCTAAAACATGTCGACATGTGGGAAGATGTTCCCAGATGATAATATGAAATAATGAGATGATGTGATGAAAAAGAAAGAAAGAATGAAAGAAAGATGATTTAAATACATGCATTTATTTATTTGGTTATTTTATTATTATTGATTGAGATGCTAAAGTATCAGTCATGATTGAGAAATTATTGATAGACAAATGAGTCTCACAGAGAGACATATATGATGAGAAAGAAATATGAAAGTATGATATGATAAATATTATTTGATTGATTGATCATATGATGTGAACCTCATAACAAGGTAAATAAGGATGTTGAATTGATAATCTCAAGATGATTAAATATATGAGAAGAAAAATTGATATGTTTGATGATTAATTTAAGAAGTAATTGATAAATTGTTAGAATTATGATATGAGTAGTGATAATAGAATGTTATTATTGAATTATATGAGATAATAGATGAATGAATATTGGAAGATTGTTTGAAAGATTGAATTGTTATATGTGATTAAACAGATGATTAATATTGGTGAATTAGAAACGATTGAATTATAAGATGTGATTGGAAGTATACAAATCGAGTACTTTTAGTAAATTTAATTCACTTAGTTTGTGAAGGTCACTCCTCATTGTTAAATAATTTAAGGTAGTAGGTAAGACAAATAGATTTGTGAGTTGAGATTCAGACTGAGTTATTATCTGTAAGTCTCCCGTGGTCCACATGCTCACACTAATTGAAGAAAAAAATTGTAAATATCCATGCATAATATGTTATATATTGTTTCAGTTGGGATTTTAATAATGTAACTCCCTTGTTGACGGTTAAGAATTTATGTATATATATTTTCAGTCGATATATGTTTTTATATTGTTGCATATATGTGTCGTGTTGGGATTTCAAAACATGACGACACCGCCTCGGGGGTGGTTAACTCGGGATTGATAGTTATAATTTTGGTATCAGAGGATTAGGATTTATGATTCTGTATACTACATAAATTTTTTAAAGAAGTGGAAAATTTAAATTAACTATATTTTAATGCAGAGTCTGAAGATGACAAATGGATGTGCTAGAGCTAGAGGTAGAGTTCTGAATTAGAGAGGACGTGGTAGACCCCAAATATTTAGAAGAGTTGAAGGGGAGGGGGAGGTCGAGTCTGTGGTTCATGCAAGGGAACAGGTTGCTGGTGCAGCTGGTACTAGTTGAGGTGGAAAAGACTCTGATGTTAGAAGGGATGAGTTGAGAGAAGTTCTTGATCGTGCTATAGAGAGAATGAATGCAACAGAAGAAATGGTTGATACTTTATAGAGGAGATTACAGGAACGGGATAGAACATAACCTGATATGATGAGACAAGAGGCTTATGAGGGAGAGGGTGTGTTTGCACATGAGATTCAAGGGGATTATTTTGTGAGATTTATTAAATTTAAACCCCAGTATTTTAGAGGATCTATAAATTCTATTAAAGCTGAGCAGTGGATTAAACATGTGTAGAAGTATTTTGAATTCTTACCGATGACAGATAGGCAGAATATTGCTTTTGCTTCATTTAAGCTAGAAGGTGAGGCTTATTAATAGTGGGTGGATATTCTGCCTAGATTGAGTACACTGGTAGATCATCCTTTAACTTGGCGTAAGTTTAAGGATGTGTTCTTTGCGAAGTATTTTTCAAAAACATTTTGAGCATAGATGGAAAGAGATTTTATTCATTTAAGGTACAATACTTTATCTGTGGCTAAGTATGATAGTAGATTTATAGCCATCTCGAGGTTTTTACTTGAGTTAGTAAATACGAAGGAGAGGAAATGTAAGAGATTTTTAGACAGGTTACACTATAAAATTTGAACTAAACTTTCTTATATAGGTATTGGGAATTATGCAATGATGGTGGATAAAGCATTGCAAATTGAGAAGGATGTGATGGAGTTTAGAGGTAAGAGGGATTAACTGAAAAGGTCTATATTTGAGAGACCTAGAGGTGGTAGTAGTATGAGTATGTAGGGTGGGGGACCACCCCAGAAGGGTTGATCCTTGTCACAGGGAACTGTAATACAGAGTCAGTGGCAAGTAGAATCTGTTGCTTCTGTAGCTCAGAGTAATACTGGTGGGACCTCTAGATTTGGGAGACAGGCTATGAGAACTGGAAGTTATGGTAGAGGAGTAAGCATGCCACCAAAAGGAAGTGGTAATCTGATGTATGATCGAGAGACAAGAGTTTGCTATAGATGCAATCAGACAGGGCATCTATCTTGGAATTGTCCTACTCTGATGTGCCTTATGTGTGTTGAGGGAGGACATATTAGTGTAGATTTTCTTGTGAGCAAATATGTTGAGACAAGTGTTGGAGGTGTTGGGAGAAAATAGGTGGAAAGAGGTGGTGGATTAGGGAGTATGTAAGGCAAATGTAGAGGATCAGTAGCTAAGAGAGGATGCGGTAGTCAGTTTCAGCCCAAAGACAGCAGAGTCTATGCATTGACCCAACAGGATGCACATGCCTTTCTTGATATTGTTATGGGTATGGTATCTATTCTTAATAGACCTACTAGATTATTTATTAATCATGGTGTAACCCATTCTTTTACTTCAAGTGTTTATATGAAATCTATTGATGCTTGTGTTAGTCATTTAATGCATGCTATTATTGTTGAGGTTCCTATTGCGGATAGGGTTATTATTAGGAAAATTTATCGGGATTATGTGATTAGTATGGCTGAAAGAGAATTTGAAGTTGATTTGTTGCCTTTAGATATGTCAGATTTTAATTTAATTATGAGGATGAATTAGTTATCTGCATATCATGCTTGGGTATATTATTTTAGGAAGAATGTGATGTTCAGGATACTAGGACAAGAGAAGTTTAATTTTTAGGTAGAACGTAATATACTTGCAAGCTGTCTTATTTCTACCCTGACTGCTAGTAAATGGTTGAAGAAGGGTTGTGAGGGGTATTTGGCATATGTGGTGGATTCTAGAAAGGAGAGTAGGAAGTTAGAAGAAATCTTAGTAGTGAAAGATTTTTCTGATGTGTTCCGTGAGGAGTTGTCTGGTTTACCTCCCAACAGGGAGATTGAGTTTTTTATTGAGGTGATTCCGGGATTAGCACCCATATCTATAGCACCTTATAGAATGACACCAGCTGAGTTGAGAGAATTGAAAGTTCAGCTTCATGAGTTTCTAGATAAATAATTTATTTAACCTAGTATGTCATCGTGGGGAGCCCTTGTGTTGTTTGTGAAGAAGAAGGATGAAACGATGAAGTTGTGTATTGATTATAGATAGTTGAATAAGATCACCATAAAAATAAATATCCTTTGCCAAGGATAGATGATTTATTTGAGCAGTTACAGGGGGCTAGGGTGTTTTTTAAGATAGATCTGAGATCTGGTTATTATTAGTTGAGGGTAAAGGAGGGGGACGTGCCTAAGACTGCTTTTAGGACATGTTATGGGCATTATGAGTTCTTTGTGATGCCATTTGGGTTAACTAATGCTCCTGTAGTATTTATGGATCTAATGAATTGGGTGTTTAAACCATTCTTAGATATATTTGTGATTGTATTTATTGATGATATTCTGGTACATTCCAAAATGAATAGGAGCATGGGCAACATTTAAAGATAGTGTTGGAAATTCTAATGAGAGAGAAATTGTATGGAAAGTTCTCTAAGTGTGAGTTTTGGTTGAGTGAAATATCTTTCTTGGGGCATGTTATGTCAGGAGATGGTATAACAGTTGACCCACAGAAAGTAGATGCATTGTTGAATTTGGAAAGACCCACTAGCGTGACTAAAATTAGAAGCTTTTTGGGGTTGGCTAGTTATTATACGAGGTTTATCCAGGATTTTTCTATTATTGCTGGACCATTGACCATATTGACCAAGAAGAAAGTGAAGTTTATGTGGTCAGAAGAATATGAGAGGAGTTTCCAATTGTTGAAACAGAAATTGACTACTGCTTCGGTATTAGTGCTTCGTTCTAGTGATGAATAACTTGTGGTATATAATGATGCATCACATTAGGGGTTAAGATGTGTGTTGATGCAACATGAGAGAGTTATAGCCTATGCTTATAGGAAATTGAAGAACCATGAGAGAAATTGTCTGACCCATGATTTAGAATTGGCTACTATAGTTTTTGCTTTGCAGATTTGGAGACATCATCTGTATCGAGCCACTTGTGAAATTTTTACTGATCATAAAAGTTTGACGCATTTACTTACCCAGAAAAAGTTGAATTTGAGGCAGAAGAGTTAGATGGAGTTGATTAGTGACTATAACTGTACAATTCATTATCATCCAGGGAAGGCTAATGTAGTAGCTAATGCATTGAGCAGAAAGTTTATAGGGAGATTAGCTGCTATTGGGAGTCATGATATTAACTTGATGATAGAACTGAGGGAAATAAGAATGCAGTTGAGTATCCGTGGCAAATGAGTATTGACGACAAATATGGTGGTACAAGCTTCTATTATTGATCTCTTGTTACAAATGCATAGTAGAGAAGATCAGACAAGAAATATCGAGTGGGAAACCGACTGGGTTTAGAATTAGAGAAGATAGTATGGTGGTATTTGGATATAAAGTTTGTGTTCCCAATTATGCTGAGATGAGAAAAGAGATACTAAAAAAGACTCATGATTTTGTGTATTCTATGCACCCAAGTAATAATAAGATGTACAGGGGGTTAAAATAGAATTATTAGTGGTCACGAATGAAGAAGGATGTAGCTGAGTATATTTCTAGATGTTTGATTTGCCAACAAGTGAAGTCTGAGAATAGACATTCGGCAAGTTTATTGCAACCTCTTTTAATACTTGAATGGCCATAGGAAAATGTAAGTATGAATTTTGTTTCTGGTTTTCCCTGTACCCAGAGAGGATATGATGTGCTGTATGGGTTATAGTAGATAGACTTTCCCAGTCTCGCATTTCTTTCCTTTTAAAACTACCTGGAGTCCGAAAAGTTAGCTGAATTGTATGTAGCGAAAATTATAAGACTAGATGGAGTACCTTTAAGAATTATATTAGATAGAGATTCTAGATTTACTTCTAGATTTTGGAGGGGTTTTCATTAAGCTATGGGTACACAATTGCAGTTTAGTACAACTTTTCATCCTCAAATGGATGGAAAAATATAAAGAATCATCAGAATACTAGAAGATACGCTGATGGCAAGTGTATTAAGTTTTTCAGTGAGCTGGGATGCTTATTTACCTTTGACCGAGTTTGCATACAATAATCAAAATCAAACTAGTATTGGGATGGCACCATTTGGGGCTTTATATAGTAGAAGGTGTAGAACTCTTGTATGTTGGGAAGAAGTTGGAGAAATAAAGGTATTTGGGTCAGAAATGATAGATTTGACTACTGAGAGGAACGAACTGGTTAGAAAGAACCTTATAGCAGCACTGAATAGACAGAAGGGATATGCTGATAATAGAAGACGACCTCTTGAGTTTCAAGTTGGTGACTAAGTGTTTTTGAAGATATTTCCGTCGAAGGTTGTACTGAGATTTAAAAAGAAACGAAAGTTGAGTCTGAGATTTGTGGGGCCATATGAGGTAATTGAAAGAGTTGGACTAGCATACAGATTAGATTTGTCTCCAGAGTTAAAACAATTATACAATATGTTTTATGTTTCACTTTTGAGAATGTGTTTACATGATGAATCTCATAGTATTCCAAATTAGGCAGTAGAACTTTAGGAAAATTTGACCTTTATGGAAGTACCTGTCAGAATTCTAGACAGAAAGGAACAAGTATTGCGTAATAAAGTTATTCCTATTATTCAAGTATTATGGCAGAACAAATATGTTAAAGAAATTACTTGGGAACATGAGGCAAGAATGAGGAAAGAGTACCCACAACTTCTTCATGAGTTAGGTAAGAAAATTTCAGGGACAAAACTTTTATAAGGTGGGTAGAATTGTAATACCCATGTTCATAAAGTAAGGGTAAATAAGTAATTTGATAGATATTACATGGAATTAAAATAATATATACATGAAAGATTTACTATTAATATAAAAAATAAGACAAACAACTGGACGCTAAGTGTCCATGCGTAGGTGATATAATTCAAGTGTCTTGCATGGAATTAAAATAATATATACATGAAAGATTTACTATTAATATAAAAAAATAAGACAAACAACTAGATGCTAAGTGTCCATGCATAGGCGATATAATTCAAGTGTCTTGCATGCAAGACACTTGAGAAACAAAAAAAAGTTTATAAGTGTTTGAGACTTTGTTTTGTTATTTCTTACCAAATCCCATTTGCTTTTCTTCTTTATTCAATTCAAATTTCTTAGCAAAAAGTTATAAAGAAAATTTCTCCAATATTAGAAACAGTACAGTCATTCAATTACAATAGCAAGACTTCATCATATTTGAGGTAAATTTTCAATAAGACTCATAATTAAATAATTATATTGTTTGAATTAAGTTATGAAATAATAAGATTTATGAAAGTTTATGATTAGGTGTTGGTGATCAGCAATCTCAAGAAATTTCTGAAAGGAGTAGGAAAGGCAAAGAGGTAATCCACGAGTAGCTTTAAGTGCTACATGGTGAGTTAGATTTACTCGTAGAAATCGAGACTAATAAAAATATGAATTTATGATATTTGAATTATAATGATTTAATGAGGTATTTTTTGTTATGTATGATAATTTATTGCTTTATTGATTAGGGATTTAATAGTATGTTGCATATTAATTATATAATAAATTATATTTTTAAAAAGTGATGGATTAATGAAAAATATGCTGAAAAGTTATATAAACTTTTAGAAAATATGATTGAAAAATTGATATGATATGTAAGGAGACAAATTTAATAAATATAATAACAATAATAATTTTGAGAAAGAACTAGATAGTTGAATTGAATGCTTTGATGTATGCTTGCTTGCATGTTATTGCACATATGCATAAAAGGGGAATACCAGGAACGCAGTTAGTTTGGCTGAGAAGACCAGGAAGACAACTAGTCTCGCTGAGAAGATAAGGAAGGTAACTGGTCTGGCTGAAACATGTCAACATGTGGGAAAACATTCCCAGATGTTAATATGAAATAATAAGATGATGTGATGAAAAAGAAAGAAAGAAAGAAAGAAAGATGATTTAAACACAAGCATTTATTTATTTGGATATTTTATTATTATTGATTGAGATGCTAAAGTATCAGTCTTGATTGAGAAATTATTGATAGAAAAATGAGTCTCATAGAGAGACAGATATAATGAGAAAGAAATATGAAAGTATGATATGATAAAAATTATTTGATTGATTGATCATATGTTGTGAACATAACGAGGTAAATAATGATGTTGAATTGATAATCTTAAGATGATTAAATATATGAGAAGAAAATTTGATATGTTTGATGATTAATTTAAGAAAAGATTGATAAATGGTTGGAATTATGATATGAGTAGTGGTAATAGAATATTATTAATGAATTATATGAGATAATAGATGAATGAATATTGGAAGATTATTTAAAAGATTGAATTATTATATGTGAAGAAATAGAAGATTAATATTGGTGAATTAGAAAGATTGAATTATAAGATGTGTTTGGAAGTATAAAACCGAGTACTTTTAGTAAATTTAATTCACTGAGCTTGTGAAGTTCACTCCTCATTGTAAATAATTTCAGGTAGTGGGCATGACAGATAGATTTGTGAGCTAAGATTCAGACTGAGTTATTATCTGTAAGTCTCGCGCGGTCCATATCTCAGACTAATGGAAGAATTTTTTTTATAATAAATATCTATACATAATATGTTGTATATATTGTTTCAATGGGGATTTTAATAATGTAACTCCTTTGTTGAGGGTTGAGGATTTATGTATATATATTTTCAGTCAATATATGTTTTTTTATTGTTGCATATATGTGTCGTGCTAAGATTTCAAAATGTGACGACACCATCTCGTGGGTGGCTAACCTGGGATGAGTCGTTACATAAGCTGTGTTGAAATGTTATGTATAGGATCTGAATAAAAAATTTCCAACTCCACCTGCTGTGTGTTACTTTTACTTTGATCAAAATCACAAGCAACAAACTCCTTTTTTTTTTGGGTTAAGCATAACAAATTCATTAAAAGTAGCATTATAACTAATGAGAAATTTAAGTGACTTAAGATCAGAACACCATAATCTATATTCTTTCACACCATCAATATATCCAAGAAAAATGCACTTTTTAGCTCTAAGCTCTAATTTTCTATCATTAACATATGCATATGCAGGACATCCAAATATTTTTACCATAGAATAATCAGGAGGGTTACCAGATCATACCTTATGTGGGGTTTTAAACTTTATAACTATAGTGAGAGATCAATTCACCAGATAATAGGTAGTAAACACTACCTCTACCCAAAACTCCTTAGTCAAACTAGCATTTGAGAGCATAAAACGAGCTCTCTCCAAAAGAGTTTTGTTCATTCCCTCAGTAACCCCGTTCTGTTGTGGTGTACCTTTGATTGCCTTGTGTCTAATAATACCCTCATCTCTGCAATAGTCATCAATCTTATTTGAAAAAAATTCTAAACAATTATTTTTCCTTAGCATTTTAATTTGCTTCCTTATTTACTTCTCAGTCATGATTCTCCACTGTTTAAAATGCTTGAATGCCTCATCCTTGGTCTTCAACGTATACACCTAAGTTTTTCTTGAGCAATCATCAATGAAAGTAGGAATATACCTAGTACCACCCTTATATGGAACATGTGAGGGTCCCCAAAGATCAGAGTGAATATAATCCACAATACCCTTAGTTTTGTGAATCGCTGTACTAAAACTAACTTTCTTCTGTTTTCCAAAAACATAATACTTATAGAATTCCATTTTTCCTGTATTTTATCTACATAGCAAACATCTTTTGCTCAACAAAGTTAGTCCCTTTTCACTCGTATGACCCAATATCATATGCTATAATTTTGTAACCTCAAAATCTGACATAGTAGAAGCAGTTGTTGAACCAGTAACAATAGTACCCTACAGAACATACAAATTTGATGACATAATCTTTGCTTTTATGACAACTAGAGCATCTCTACTAACTTTCATAACTCCACCTCTAGATGAATACTTGTACCCTTTGACATCAAGAGTACTCAAAGAAATCAAATTCTTGTTGAAGGTAGGAATATGTCTAACTTTTGTCAAAATTCTTATCACACCGTTGTGTATTCTGATCTGGACAGATCCTATACCAGTAACGTTTTGGGTTATGTCATCACCCAGTAATACAACTTTGTCATAAGGTTCATATTCTAAGAATCAATCTTTATTTCAAAAAATATGGTAGGAAAAAGCAGAACCCATAATCCAATAAGACATAAAGAACCCATTACCATTGGTAGCAAGGACACGATCATAGTCATCAAAGTCTTCTCCACTAACATTAGCTTCTGGTTGTTTCTATTTCCAATCCCTATTCCAATTCTAATTCTGACCTTGATTCTGATTGTTTTCTTCTTTTTTTTTTTCTTCAAATTCCAACATTTAGACTTGTAATGTCCCTTTTTCTTACAGTTGGTAGGTCACATTCTTATTTATGGACTTAGATCAGAATTTTTACTGTTACCTGAACCTTTTTCTCTAAATCTTCCTCTCAAACCTCTACTTACTAGAGCATCACATTGACTCTGTTTCTCATAATTATTCCAAGACATATGCCGCTGCAATTCTTTAGAAAACAAAGAAGCTTTAACATCTTCTAAAGAAACTATATCTTTATCAAACAGAAAGGTTTCCTTAAAGTGTGTAAACGATTATGGTATGGAACACAACAATAGTAGGGCATGATCCTCATCATCTAATTTAACTTCCATTGAATTTAAATCAATAATAATGGAATTAAATTCATCAACATGAGATTTCATTAATATACTTTCTGTCATACACAACAAATATAATTGTTACTTCAAGAACAGTTTGTTTGTGAGGGATTTCATCATGTACAGAGACTCTAACTTACTCCTTAAGCCAACAACGATTTTCTCTGTAAGAACTTCATTCAAGACTCCATCTGACAAACACAACTGAATTTTTATCAGGGCCTTCTAATCCATATCCAGTTTCTGTTCATCTGTCATCATATTAGGCATCTTCTCTTTCCTCAACAATGCCTTTTTCAAACCCTTTTGGGTTAAGACATCTTGCATCTTTACATGCCAAAAATTAAAACTATCGATTCCATCAAACTTTTGTATCTTGTACGAAGTGGTAGAAGACATTTTAGCTAGATCAATTTTAACAATAGGTTTGATACCAGTTTTTTAGGAATAAAGTAGCAAAAAAATAAATTGACATAAAAAAAATTTACATGGTTTGGAGTTAAAACTCCTACGTCCACGGGTGACAGTGAGAGATTCTACTATAATTAAAATTTGAGTACAATTCAAAAGAGATAAAACTTTCTAAGACCAAATCCCAAATACACCCAAATATAAGGTACCACAAATTTAATTGAGAAAATACAATAGCCTAAAAGAAAAGAATGTTTAACCTTTCACAAGGATATATTTGTTGTATAACTTTGTCTCTTGTTTGATGTCTGTTATGCTGCTTAAAGGAGAAAAAATACACATATATAGATTGCATTAACTGTCCGGCTACCAAAAAGAGTTACTCTTCTTTTTCATTTAGAATTTCATGCCCCACAAGTAAACACTAGCCACCACTTCATGGTTTTGTTGGAAGTTTGAGTCCAACTACAATTTGAAGCCCTGTACCCGAATCTCCCTTTTTTATTTCTTTCTTATTTTAACTAAAACAATACCAATTGACCAATAACGAATGACATGAGCACTAAAGTGGAAGGATGGGCTCCATTTATTTTTCTTTTATTAATTTTTTCTTTCTATATTTTAGTTACTCCAAAATTGCAAGCCATCATTAACATATACCACTAAGTGGACTAGAAAACTTATACGTCTTGAGTATTGACGCAGCTCAAGAGCGCAAGATATGCATGGATCATTGACAATGCAGTGTCTATACAGATGGAGTGAACCTAACCAAACAACTTAAAGAACTTCTACCAAATTTCAAGACCACCATCCTAAATTCAATTATTCATGTTGCCTGAACTGATATGCTAAAAGCGCTTCCCATTGCAAACTACATATGCATAATTGATATACATCATTTGAGTCAGCAAATTTATAATTAACTTAATCGTTAATCAACTACAACCTCTAATTAAAATCCTTAAAAATCCTTCAATATTCTAAAACTTTCTTGCACTTAAATGTTATCCCAAAATCAAGAAAGAGAACTAAGCCAAAGTGAGTTATCAAGAACAAAGCACCAGACCCAAAACAGGAATTAAGCAAAAATCAATAATTAAAGAGGAGAGAGGCCATCATATGCAAATCCTAGATCGACCCATTACCATAAAACCAAAAGAAATTAAACCAATAAAGTCAAATCCATAAAAGTTATTGAAGAAAAGAGAAGAACTAAAGGCCTTAGCTGATTCTGCCTGCATAGGATCAAAGCTTGTGAGTCTCATTCTCTTCAAAGGTAGTGGAGAAGAATAATCTATGATTCAGACTATGATTAAAGCCCTAGTTTACCGTCGTCCTCAACCAAAGTGACATCATTTTTTAGTATGAAATAGAGGTGCTCAAGTCCTAGCTTAGTCGAATAATCGAAATGGGGTATAGGGAGAAGATTACCCGGCAATGGTTTCTCTTCAAAGAAAAATTAGGAGAGTTTGGTGAAGCTAGGGTTTTTTTTTTGAAGGATTTGAGAGGAAGGTTGCCAAGAAGATAAGGAAAGAGAGGAAAGTTGTATAGAAAACGAGAGGAGATAGAAATGAGAAGTTGTTGAGAGAATAGTGAAAGAGAGGAAAGTTGTAGAAAAGATGAGAGGAGAAGTCATCTTTGGAGATAGGGAAGAGAAACTCTTTTGTCATGAGTTTTTGGAAAGCTCTGTTTAAAAATAACCAATTGATATTTTCAAAAAGTATTGTCTGAGACGAGTTATTTTGAAAAGTTTAAAAAATTTATGTTTGAAAATTGGTAACTAAATATGTTTTTAGATTTTGAAAACTATTTTCAATTTTTGAAAACCTAAAACTCTTTTTGAAAAGAGTAGCCAAACGTGCCTAAAGTGCTTCTTTTCTTTTAGATGGATGAGAATATGAGATGTATTGGACATATGGTGCATGCATCTTCATTTTTTACACATGCATAAAAAAATTTCTCCCAGAATCCACAATGGATAAGTACCTACTAATCCTTTAATACTAGACAAATATGATTATTAAAACTTAAAATGCCAACTTTATAACTATATTAAAATCCAATCCAATCCTTTAATTTTATTTTTATTTTTTCCTTTTTTTCTCCTCACCCTCATTCTCTGTTGATGCCAAAAATCTACTAAGAATTCGAACGATCGGGAGCTGAACCTATACACACTAAACAAGGAGAAAACCTAAAATTCGCCGGAGGACCGGAGGGGGTGTACCACCAGGGGAACTCTCCTATGCCTAAGTTAGAATAGAGATTTAGTGAATAATGGAAGCTAAATAAGACTGAGAGTTGTGAATTAGAATTAAATGTACCTTTTGATGGTGAGAGTCCTCTTATATAATATTTCAGAGTAGAGTCTTATTAGGAGAGTGACTGATCATTTAAATATTATGATACGAATAAGATTCTCATAGATAAGTTTGGAGTTATCCATAAGCTGGAATATTTTATCCATAGGTTAGAATGTGGCAATGGTACTGGGACATTGGCATGAAATTTTCATTATGCTTTTTGCCAAGTATGGTGATTTGATTGGTTGGTCTGTCTGAGTCGTGAAATTACCCTTTTTTCCTTAGAGATTATCACGTGTCATAATATCATTGGATGAAAAAAATTTTCCTACATCAGATTCCCCCCACTTCCTTGAGTGCAATTATGCACTCGAGGAAGTAGTTTGTTAAAAGACTTTTTTCTATATCGTGTAATTCAGATAAAATCTATCATAGTTTTGGGTACCTGGGTACTAAGGAGAAGAAAAATAGAGACTCAAAACTTGTTTGAGTATTGTGAGGTAGTGTAGGGCTATCCTATAACTGTCTTCGTAGGGTATTAATAGCTAGTCACTTCCTACTTGGCTGGAGTTACAAACTCTTAAGAGACCTGCTTACTTGATGCTTCATCGGATGGGAGAGTAGTGAGTAAGTCTGAGAAGAGTGAGGTTTATCAAACTATTCGGACTTTGAAGATCGGTCTGAGCAAATGATATTCAAACCACTCAGAGTTTGGAGATAGGTTTGAGGTGATGATATCGAGTTAAACTGCTCAGAGTTTGGAGATAGGTCCGATGAGGTGATATTGAGTCAAAATTACTCGAAGTTTGGAGATAGGTCCGAAGAGATGACATTGAGTCAAACTTCTCGGAGTTTGATGGAGATTTCCAAGGAGATTGCATTGAGTCAATTGCTCAGAGTTTGGAGATAGGTCCAAAGGGATGACATTGAGTCAAAACTTCTTGGAGTTTAGAGATAGGTCCAAGGAGATGACATTGAGTTAATCTACTTGGAGTTTGGATATAGGTCCAAAAAGATGACATTGAGTCGAACTGCTCGGAGTTTGGAGATAGGTTCGAGGAGATGACATTGAGTCGAACTAATTAGAGTTTGGAGATAGGTCTGCGGAGATGACATTGAGTCGAACTACTCAGAGTTTAGAGATAGGTCTAAGGAGATAACATTGAGCCAAATTGCTCGGAGTTTAGATATAGGATCGAAGAGGTGACATTGAGTCAAAACTATTTAGAGTTTGGAGATAGGTCCTAGGAGATGTAATTAAGCCAAACTTCTCAGAGTTTAGAGATAGGTTCGAGAAGATGACATTGAGTCAGAGTATGGAGATAGGTCTGAGGAGATGACATTGAGTCAAAACTGCTCATAGTTTGATGGAGACTTTCAGGGAGAATAACATGGATCAAACTGCTTGAAGTTTGATTGAGACTTCCGAGGAGAATGACATGGATCAAACTACTCATAGTTTGATAGAGACTTTCGAAAAGAATTACTGGATCAAATTGTTCGGAGTTTGAAGATTAGGATGAAGTCCGAAGATGGTAGACTTTTTTTTATTGAAATGCAAATGTTCTCAGAAAATTGTTGTAGCTATGGGCGTTTAGCCTATTAATGGTCCATGGCATTCATATTTCGAAGCCCATTAGTTGGGCCAAGACTTGTTATTCTTTTGGAGCCCATTAGCTGGGCTAAGGATTTTTTAATTTTGGGCCAATTGATGGGGCCAGAGTCATTTGATTCTGTGGCTTATTACAAGGACCAGTGTTTCTTGAGCCTTTCTAGAAGTTGATGAGCGCGTATAATCTTTGCTTACTACAAGGAGACATAATGTTTCTTGGTTATATAGAAGACGATGTCATTCTTGGTTTTGTGAAAAGGCGGTGCATGCCTTCGATTATGTGAAAAGACGACACTTTATTATTGCTTACCATAGCTGTTGTAATTAATTCCTCCTTGTTTGAGTAAAATACGGTTGGATAGTGGTTCTATATAAGGGGGACTTACTTCACTTCATTTGTATAGAACAAAATCTTTGAAAACGCTTAGATTTTAAGCAATATAGAGATCTCAGAGTTTCTAAGAGATGGGTTTTTTCAGAGTTTGTGAGCGTAGACTCTTCTAAAGCTTTTGGTTTTTGGTGAGTCCTCTCTTTTCTTTACAATGTCTTCTGTTAGTGGTAGTGGTGGGAGTAGTGATAGAGGTAGTGGAGATAGTTGAGATACTCATAGTCTTGATAGTGATAAGAGTAGTAGAGAAAATGGACATACTCATAGTCTTGAGGAGAACAGTTCCCCAGTCAAGGATTGAGCCATAGTTTTTTATGAGGTAGAGATTTGTCCTCATTATTGGAGGGTAATCATGCTCTAGCTGAACTTTGAGAGGAGATGGGGAAAGAAAAAAGGGAGAACTTAGTTTTTGTTGCTAATTTGGATCCAAACAGATCAGATGATGATGTCCTTCCTGTAATCAAGCTTATGTATAGGATTCCAAAAGAGTATTATCTTAGGAATGCTGGAGTAGGAGAGCGGGATTGTGACAATCTCAAAAGAGAAGCACCCTTTGAGCTTTGTGTATACGTCTATACACTGAAAGGAGGCCTTAGGTTCCCTCTTGACCCTTTTTTCTATCGCATCTTGAACCACTACAATGTAGCCTTATGTGAGCTAGTACCAAATTATGTGCATCTAGTGATGGCTTTCATCTATATCTGCACAAAAACATCCTTAAAGCCCTCTTCCAAGTCAACAAACATTTGGACTAGGGCTAGGTGGTGATTAGCTCAAGGGTAAAGAAGGGGTTGCTAAAAAAGAAAACCCTTCTCCATCAAAGAGTGGAAGAAGAAATTTTTCTTTGTCCAACGCGATACTAGCTTTAGAGTTTCGCTGATATGGGACTTGGATTCTCTAGGGTCAAATAAAAGTCAAACCTTCTGAGGCATGAGATAGACATAGTAACAAATATGGTGGTTGGGGCTATAGACTTTTCCATTTTGAATAGTAATACAGAGTTGGCTAGGCTCAGACTCTTCCCAGAGGGTGTAAGAGGGGTCTAAAGGGTGGTATAGTCTTGAATTCCTTATATTATATTTTTCTCTCTTTTTGTAGTTTTTCTTTCCATTGTTCTTATGTTTCTTGACTTATTGCAGAGATAGATGCATTGAAGGTTGCTCAGAGGGAGGAAAAGAGGAAAAGGCTCACTAAGGCTAATGCGAAAAGCCAGCCTTCGGAGAAGAGGGGAAGGGCCAAAGGCCTACCTCGAGAACTTTCTCCTTCTATTTCTCCCATTCAAGTGGAGGACTCCGCACTTCCTCCTCCTTCTAGATCTCTGAACTCGAGGCTTCAAGCTGGATCCTCACTTGCTTAGCCTACACCTCCAAAGGTACTAAGGCCGAACTGGTGTGTGAAAGTCACATACTCAATCCGTGGGAGCTCAAAGGTTTCTCAAGAGAACTTGATTATAGGTATCCCTTATCGAGATTTTGTGAGGTTGAACTAGGAGCCTATAAAGCTTCTCGTCTAAATGGCTAAGGATTATGTTTCAAAGGTAAGTTTTTAAACTCTTCTTTTCCTTATTTGACTTGCTAAATGCCGAGGACCATTGACTTAGTTGTTTTTTTCTTTCTTCATTGATTTTGATGCGGGTGTGGTTACTGGCACTTTGTCTCACCACTACTTAGACCTAGATAAAAAGCTGGAAGAGAGTCGATACCTTAACAAGTAATTGCAAGGCCTTTTTAAGGAGAGTACCTATGAGAAAGTAGGTTTGACAGCCAAAGTGATTGAGGAAGAGAATGCAAAATCCCTAGCACTTGCTAGAATGGAGGAGGTCGAGACCGAGAAGAAGAAGCTTGTGGTTGAGAGGGAGGCAAAAGTGAAAGAGGCTATGGAGAAGGCTCTGGCAGACTTCAAAAAGTATAAGTACTTCAAGAAGGCTATGGAGGCATCCATTGGGACGTTTTACCTTGACGGCTTCGAGGAGGCCCTGAAAAGGGCTGGAAAAGCCTTCCCTGAGAAAGACTTCTTCGTGGTCGAGCTCTCTGCATATGATGATGAGGGTTTTGTTGCTAAGGAAACTGACCAGATCGAGAAGGATGAAGAAGTGGTCTAAAACCAGGCTACCCAAACGAATAAGGAGAATATGGTCGTAGACTAGGGCCTTGGTTTCTCTTATATTTTGGGCCATTAGTGCTTTGTAAAAAAATTTAAAATTAATGAAACTTTCCTTTTTCTATGCAATGTCTCATTCATTCTTCTGTCTTTTAAGTTATCTTAAAATAGAGAAAGTGCTCGAGGAGGAAAGGCTCAAAGCCTTCTCCTTTCAAGTAGTAAGGATTTGGAATCCTTTACTTATAATAGCGAAAGTATCCGAGGAGTAAAGGCTTGGGTCATTCTCCTTGGTCTTTAGAACGAATAGAGCTCAGGACTCCTATAAAATTAAACATGGAAGAAAATGGAACTAATCTTTTATTGAAAATATCTAGAGATTACATTAGTAAATAAGTGGAACTCTATTGATAACAAATTAGAGAAATATGAGAAACTCTAACAATTGAGAGAAATAAGAAAACTCTAACAATTTGGAGAAATATGATAAACTCTAACAATTTGGAGAAATAGAAAAACTCTAATAATGTGGAGAAATAGAAGAAACTCTAATAATTTGAAGAAATATGAGAAACTTCTCTTGATAGAACTTGCATAGATTTTCGGCATTCCTAGTATGAGGTATTAGCTTGCCATCTAGGTCTTCAAGTTCAAATGTGCCAGCTCGGCAGACCTTTTTGATGCGGTAAGGTCTTTCCCAATTTTGGAGAAGTTTTCCCGTCTCTCGAGGATGAGACACTTCATTCTTTCTGAGCACTCGATCATGTAACCTAAAGGTTTTTTCTCAGAATCAAGAGTTATAATACCTTAACTCCCTCTGGTGGTAGGCAGCGAGTTTGACCTGGGTTTTGTTGTTGGCTTCATCAATCAAATTGTCGTTCATCTTGAGGGCCTCTTCATAACGAGCTTTATCAAAACTCTATATTCGCAGTGATGGCGTCCTTATATCGAGGGGGATAACAACTTCTAATCCATAGGCTAAGAAAAAAGGAGTTTCTTTAGTGAGAGTCCGCGTGGTCATCCGGTAGGCCCAAAGGATATTTAGGAGATGGTTAGCCCATTGTCTATTAGCATCGTCAAGCCTCTTCTTGATGCCTTATAAGAGAGTTTTATTGGTTACTTCATCTTGCCCATTGGCCGCTTACTAAGGAGAAACAATGCTCAATCTAGAGAACTTGACAGACGAACTTGAATCGGGAGCTATCGAATTGTTTGTCATTGTCGGTGATAAGCATCCTCGGTATGGAAAATCAGCATACTATCAACTTCAAAAAGAACCCTCAGGTCTAGTAATCGGTGATATTAGCCAAGGCTCCACCTTTGTCCATTTGGTGAAGTAGTCGATATCTACTATTAGGTGTTTCTTCTGCCCTAAAGCTTCTTAGAAAGGACCGAGTATGTTTATTCCCCACATGGCGAAAGGAAAATTACTGATGATCGAGGTGAGAGGATTGGTCAGTCGCCGAGGCACAGAGGCGAACTGCTAATTGGTCTTACACTTTTTGACCATCTTGGTGGAAAACGGAGCATTTTCGACCAGTAATAACCATGGCAGAAAATCTTGAAGATCAAAGCTCGGTCTGCCAGGTGATTGCCACATATGCCTTCATGAATCTCTCGACGGAGTAGTGAAACCCTTTTTTGTACAGTTGTCCCTCAATAATAGTATACTACAAGGCATGGGAGACAAGATTATTGGCTTTAGTTTTCTAGCTGGGAAGTGTACCACCTCTCAAGTACTAGAGGATCAGGTCCATCCAGGGTTGCTCCTTGGTCATAGGCATGACTGGTACTTCATCAATACTAGGTGCATCGAGAGTTTTGAGATAAATTACTCTAGCGAGGTCGGATTGTCTAGAGGAGGTGATTCGTGCTAAGACATGTTATACAAATATCAACCAAAATAATAAGCTTCTAAATGTATGTTTTAACTTGCAAGTGCACTAGATCAAACAAATAGTATAGCTAGCAAATACGAGATCATTCCCATGAGGATTGGATTAATTGTGTTTAAATATAATTTCCCAAAGCTTCTATCTAAATGAAACAAAAAATAACAGATTTGAATAAACAGCATAGATTGCACTAGTGAAAGAAAATCGTAAAACAATTTTGAAACTAGAATTTAAATAATAAGAAAATAAAGTAAGGCTTCGATATTCACCACTAATATTCTTCTTTAAAGAAAACGACTTGCACAATGCTACAAACTAGATTTAGATGCTTAATGTTTACCAACCTAAGGGCATGATATCTACTCTTTAAGCTATTGATTTCCTAAGCAACAAGTTAGGCATAGGTGTCTACTCTAACTGTTTTCATTCTCAAAGTATTTAGCATTATATCTACTAAGTTACACTTCAAGAAAGCATAAAACAATGGAAATAAACAAACATATGAAACCTTGAACATGGTATCTTTTCTGGTTTTTCATGTTGATTAATCCTAAGAACCCATAATCGGTTCCTCACTAGTGTAGGCACAAGACTCGGTCATCTAAATTTACCTAGATAACAATCTCCATACAACACATGTGTATGATGATCAAGCATAATACATAAACTGTATGAAGAATGAAATAAAACCAAGAATTAATCAATTAAATATCACAAATAAATAATTTGTAGCAAAGCAAATCGAAATCCTTAAGAAAACATGATTAGGGCTCCAATCGAGCCTTAACTAAAATATTTGGTTACACATAATTTTAATGAAAAATATCCTCATCATAAAAAAATAGATAAAAAAAAGAAAGACAACTCCTCTATGATAATCCTTAGAGAACAAGAGCTCTTATGCGTGAAGACGGTCATCGTAGAAGAAAATATAGTAAAAAAAAACTCTTTTTTCTTTTTGGTCTCTTAAACATGTATTTATAAAACCCTAAAGAAAACCCTAGCTATCGAATATGTGCCTATTTTTGTTTTTCTGGTTTTTCCCTAGAATTATTTAGGCACTCAACGTCCTTTTCTAGACGTGCAAATCCCAAAAAATAGGAATTTAATAGCTCATTCACGTCTGCCACGTTGAAATCACGCACAACCTGACATTTGTCTACTAAAACCGCCATAACTTTCTCTAGAAAAATTATATTTACGAGCCGTAAAATTCTCCAAAAAATAAACATCTGGATCTTTCCAAACATGGCTCATCTTCTGGTTTTTCTTGAATCAATAGAGTTTAATCCGCAAAAATGGCTGATTTGTATGGGCAATTATGGCAATTTAGTTAAGCTCTTTTTCACCCTTTGCTAGTGACAACATGACTTAGAAAATTGCTCAATATATCTTTAACAGTCATGATGGGTTTTGTTGCACTCCTCTTGAGAAACCTGAATGCATGTAAAACATTACTAAAGATCAAATTGTAACAAGACTAAAGGATTAATGTACAAATTAAGGGGCTTGAATGTGTGACATTAAGTGCTTATCACACCCCAAACTTATATATTGTTAGTCCCTTAGCAATACAAAACTGAAAATAAAATAACTACCTACTTCGGTCTTTTGTGAGGTGTACGGTTTCATTTAGCGTATGCATTAAGCCTTTTAAACCCCTAAGCATCCCTAGAGGATGAGTGAAGTCGCGTGAGGGTTTAACAGAAATGCTACCCACAAACATTTATGTCACAATCATGTTAACAAGAAGAAAACTGAATCACATCAACAATATTTTTCAATCATTAACAAGCTTAAATTGACAAACTCCATTTTCAAGACGTCTAAAAGAATTCAAAGTCTAATCACTCACAGCTGGCTAGTAGAGACTTTACAAGATTAACTAGTGTAAAGTGAATTATCACATAATCCTGGAATTTCAACTCAATCCTAATATGCATATATCACTATATCAAAATTCAGTGGAATTTCCATCAAATAAATGACTAAGACAATAACACAGCATATATGATGACTTCCTTTCTCTCTTTTTGAATTGATTTATTTATTTATAATTTAAATGCAGGCTGTGTAATGCTTAGCTCTTTTGAGCTTTCTAATTAACCCATGTATCGAGTGTTAGACTAGTAACTCCCAAACTAGATGGCTTTAGGGCATTAGGTGTAAAGTACCCTTAAGACTTACTAACTCGAGCCAAAAAGGCTACAAAGCTAAACTAGCCATGTCATTAACCAATCCAAACTGTTCACCTTTTGACGCGAACACTCATTGCTTAGTGGCAAGAAGCTCGGTTACTCAGCAAATAACTTAGAGAAGTCATTATTCATCATTGTTCATCATGCCATTATTCATTGCCAATAAATCATACCAAGGTCATTCATCTAATAAAGCATCTGATCGAACTTAAGATTTTGAAAACAGGCATCATTAGTTCTTCACTTCATACCCCATAGATCATGTGCTAAAGTGTTCATGGTGAAATCAAGATGAAACATGTGAAGTGTCCTAAGCCAAATGTAAGTAACTAGACTCAGATTTTCTATTGAATTGATCATGTGTTCAAAAATTTAAGCTCGCCAATAAAATCAAATCACAGTTTCAATTTAACCAAATTCTTATAGAAAACATTATTTGGGCGATCATAACACACAATGGGTTCTCTTTTTGGAGTGGAATCCTTTGTGTAAGGTTTCTTGTTCTTCTTCAAGAACTTATGAAACCTCTTAGTGATTAAAGCCATTTCACCATCTTCTTCATTACTCTCATTTTCTTCCTCTTTCTTGCTAGTGAAAGCTTTGAGAATTATCATTTTATTTTTTGTCATCTCATCATCATTGGCACTAAGATTCATTTCTTCCATCTCGTATGTCAATAATGATCCGAGAAGCGTTTCGACAACAAGTTTTTCGAGATGTTTGGCCTCCATTATGGCCATCTTCTTTGCTTTCTAAGTTGATGACAAAAATCTTAATATCTTCCTTGTTAGTTCAAACTCCTCAATGTTCCTACCAAAATGCTTTAAACCATTAACAATAGTGGTGAAACAAGAGTGCATTTGAGAAATTTTTTCGTTATGAGACATTTTAAAATATTCATACTCAGACACTAGCATATAAATTTTTTATTTTTTTAACTTCGCTAGTGCCCTCATAAGTAATTTGTAGTTTGTCCCATATCTCCTTAGCTGAAACACATGCATAAATTTTATTTTACTTAGTAATATCTAAAGTGTAATGTAGCATACTAGTAGCTCTACTATTTAGAGACATCATTCTACAATCCTCTTCATTAAACTCTAATTTGAGTTTAAGCACTGTATGATTGATTTCCCCAATAGTTATTCCCATTATAGGAATTCTAAGTCCTTCAATGATACTCCACAAAGTATAATCTTGTCCTTAAATAAAGATTTTCATTCTATTTTTCCAATAATTATAATTTGTGCCATTGAACAAAAGAGGTTTAGTATAGGAATGACCTTCAGTATAACTATTTGAAGCCATCAGATCAATTCAAGGATTCTGAGCCTAAACTTGAGTATAAGGCTCTGATACCAATTGTAGACCAAAGTACAAACCCAAGAGGGGGTGAATTGGGTTTTAAAAACTTTTTGTAACTAATAAACAAGTTTCAACAATTTAATTAAGTAAAGCACACAATAAATAAATTGCTTGAAATTAAAAGAGTAAAGGAAGAGAATATGTAAACTTTGCTTATAGTGGTTTGGCAATATTGGAATCACTCCGACCCTATGTCAACTCTCTTCAAGAAACCTCCTTGAAGCAATCCACTAAAAATAGTCAAGCAACTTCATGGATGTTTTCGAAACCTTACAAATATCTCTTCCACAAGGAAGTTACAAGGAAGTGTTTAATGCCTAAACACTCTAAGAGTTATACTAACTCTTTTTCACTTTGAGAAGGAATGAAATAGACTGGAACAAGAGAGAGTGTACAATAAATGCTTACAACTCAAAAAGTTTCTCTCTCTAAAGCTTAAAGCTCAACAATGGCTCAAGAATAAAATTGAAAGCTTGATTCTTGCAATAAATATTTTCTATGGTGTTCAAGATGGTTGTTGAGGCTTGTAATGGCTGGGTATTTATAGCAAAAACTCCAAACAGCCAATTCAAATACAATATGACCGTTTGAGCATTAAATGCAGCTGATTTGCAAAAGATTTTATGAAAAATAACTATTACTGGACTTGGAGTAGTCGACTACAGCCTTTTGAGAATGAAAATAAAGAGCAAGGAGATCTTACAGTCGACTACAACTTTGTTTGAACCAAAAAGGACCATGTAGTCGATTGCACATTGCTTAGTCGACTACAACAAGGTTTTGTGTCCTTTTTATAGACTCTATAGTCAACTTAGGAGTGTGTAGTCCATTACAATGAAGTTCTGTTGCTGACTACAGAAATCTGTAGTTGGCTACACCAAGTGGTGTAGTCGACTACAGCAAAGTTTTATAGTTGACTACAGAATTCTGTAGTTGGCTACAGCAAAGTGTAGTTGGCTATGGTTCCCTATAGTTGACTTCACTTGAAGAAAAACTTTGTTTTTGCATAAAATCATTTGAAAATATTTTAATCTTTGAGCCATGATTGATCTAGGAGCATAGAATCATTTGAAAATATTTACAATGAATTTAATCTTTTACTAGGCTACTAATCTCTTACTTTGCTTCTAAGTCTTCAAAAATACTTAAAGGTTCCATTAAACATGTATTGCTTCTAACGTGCGTTCCTTTATCCTTAAAATCGAAATAAGACAAGATAAAGAGAATTAGCACAATAATATGTTTTGTTATTATAAAAATAAATATGGGGTCAACAGTGATGATTTATGACGAAAATAGTAACGAAAGATTATAAGAATATAATAGAAATAACAAGTGGAACTATACTTCAAACTATATGAAAATAAGTATTGAGTATATAATTATATAAGTAGATATGTATACATAAGATTTCTTATGGAAGCTTCTTGATATAACTTCTCTTATATGAACGATATGCTAGTCGAGTTGATAACTACTAAATTGAAAAGTTGTTGAATTATAAAGGATAGTGAAATGAGAAAGTATATGACTAAACAAGAAATAAACTTAGAAATGGTTGATACTTACGTATCTAAATAATTGGTGAATGTCCACCCTTGAATGGAAATGATTGATATATAGACTTATGTAAAATAAATTATTACTTAATTCAATTGATGAATCATTCTTTTACTAGTATAGTAAATTTGTTTTGAGACTGAGTATAAGATTATTTATATTATGAATTTAATGATGTGAGTAGTTGATGGATGGTTGATTGAATGTTGTTTAGATTATGATTTACATTTATATTGTATAATCATGTAAATGTTAGGACTCCACCTAGTAACGGGTAGGGAGGGGATCCTAGTTGTTTAAATGATAGGACTCCACCCGGTAAAGGGTAGGGTGGGGATCCTAGTTGTTTAAATGATATGACTCCGCCTAGTAAGGGGTAGGGAGAGGATCCTAGTTGTTGAGAAGTAAGGACCCCACCCAGAAAGGGGATCCAAATTATTTACGTGGGAAGACGTCCTAGTTATTATATGATCAGCCCAGTGTAGGGCAAATGAAAATGAAAATGAATTGAAAATGAGGTGAAAAAAAATTAATAAAGAAATGAACTTACATCACATTGCATTGCATTCATTCCATTGATGAGTGGTGAAAATTGTGATTTTACTCATGAGAGGCATAAGTTGTATTTGGCCCATGAGAGGCATAAATTTTGATTTTGCCCATGAGAGGTATAAGTTGTAATTGGCCCATAAGAGGCATAAGTTGTATTTGAACCATGAAGGCAATATTTTGTGTTTGGCCTATTTATACTTGATTATTGTCCTATGAAAGGAATACGACGTGGATTTATAAAATGAAAGACTTGTAGATGATAATTTCTTATGATAAATATATATTGAGATGAATGTTATAAATAAATAGTTTGCACTAATGATACAGTAAGATTATGCTCTATTGCAATGGTCGTTATCTTTAGTGAATAATAGTAATAGAAGTACCCGAAATTTTGTATATTTTTGCTTATATATAGAAATTTCATTTTAATAAAAACTGAACTCTCCTTTGAAAATATAAAAGATGTAAGTCGTTTTATACCTATATTTATTTTATGACTTATATGACAAGGTTTGAAATTTAAGAAGAATGCTCCTAAAACGATTAATTTTAGTAAGATGTTTACTCACTGAACGTTTTAGCTCACCCCCTCTTTATTTTTTTACAAACATTTCAAGAAATCGCAAGAAACTTTGTGGTCAACGTTGATAGAAGATCTTAGTAAAGTCATCGTCCATGGCATCTTCATTGTTTGAGACTCTTTGGGAGTTTAAGTTTTGTTTCAGTTTAGTAATTGTAGGTCTATAAGTTAGAAGTATTTGAGAAAATTTTCATTTTCTTCGTGTCTCTTGTAAAACCTTAAGAGTGGGTATTTGGTATTAAAGATTTATTGTATTCGAAATTATATGTTTGTGTTGAATTGTAATGATTTAAAGGATTGTTATTTGACTTGTATGTTTGCATCTTGAGTACTGAAGAGTAATGGAGTCGTTCCGAGTAGGGTCCACTCGGGATGAGTCGTTATAGGTACCTCATCAAGGAAAGAGCAAGAGTCACCGCCGTAGTGAGAAAGAGGAAGGCGTCGCTAATCGGGACAGAGAAATTGATATTTTCATATATGAGAGAGACAAAGACTATGGGGTCTTAAATAGGGCTTACTCTTTTTTTTGTTATTATAATGGAATATAGTATAATTTTTAATTGTTATTTATTTTAGGTGAAATACTGTTAGTAATTTAGGTAGCGTTTGGTATCATTGCCAGTTTTTTGTTTTTGTTTTCAATTGTTTTACTCCAGTTTTATTTTTGTTTTGTTCTCAATATTTTTTAAAATAGAAAATATGTTTGGTATCAAAAATGGTTTTCTGTTTTCTAGAATTGAAAATTAAACTGTCTTGTCATTACAAATACTTTCAATTTTGTACATAATTAACAAGTACAATTCTTTATCAATTAGAATCTTAGTATTTTTTATATTATATATTATATATTTATTTATTTATATATATTTTTAAAAATTACTTCAATAAGTGATACTCATATATCACTATTTAAATTTTTATTGTTAACTAGATTTAGCTAAAGTGATGGAGTGTGAGATAAATATAAATATTTTAGACTCAATTGTGTAATAAATGGTTCACTAATTTTTCTATAGTTCTGATTTAAAAAAAATTTGTTTTATAGTTAACATCTATTTCAATTAGTAAATTACAAAATAAACTTATGGAAAACAAACTTAACTATAGGGTAATATGGTGAAAAATGGTGCATAACAAAAGTTACTAAATTATTACTAATATTATTTTTATATTAAAATTACATTAAGAGAAAAGAGAGATGAAATTAAAAAATTGACAAAAAAGATAAAAGGCCCAAGGCAAGGGTGTCTGTGCACGTTAACTGAAATGAAGGCATTATTGGCACTTCACTCATTTTTATTCCTTTAAACATGATATCTTGATTTTCATATGGAAATGAAGTATGTTATGGCTCGAACCTGGGTTTAGAATAGGGTATAAATGTTCCGTCTTGTTTCATGTTTCCACTTAGTTTCTGTAAACCATAAAAATAAGTTTTTTTTGTTTCCAATTTTCAGTTTTGTTTCCTTAATTTTGGAAACAGAAACACACAACAAAATAGAGTTAAACATTTTTTTTTTGTTTTCATTGTCATTTTTTTGAAAACAAAAAAACATAAAACGGCAACAATACCAAACGGACCCTTAACAAACCACTTTTCAGTGGTAATAAGGTGTAGAGGTGGAGGTTGACGCGTTTCCTTTTCCTAAGAGAAAAGGGTTTTGGACCTTTTGGTCATTAATTTTATTATATGCAGCTAAGCCTTACTCCTACTCTTACAAGAATTAGAATTAATAAGTCCTATAAATAGGGCAACATACAACATAACATACTATCCAATAAATAATTCTACACAATAATTCTTTCCACTAATAATTCTCAACAGTAATTCTTTCCATCAAATAATTTTTTTTCATTAGTCTAGCAACCATGGTTTTTGGGAAAAGAAAAAGAGGAGCCAAAAATTCTTGCTCAAGAATAGAATGCAACTGAAGTTCATGAAGTGGATGATGATTCAAGTAACGATGAAGAAGATGTTGAACAAGTTATAGGTAATAGCAAGTCATGAAAGCCAGAAGGAGCACAACTGGTTCAAATATATTCAAAATCTAAACCTTTAATGGAGGAAGTTACTTTTCTTGGTGCAGCACAAGGAAAAAGTCCAAGAGGTTCAAAAGGTTGGTCATGCAAACATTGTAAGAATCAATTTATTAGTTCTTATATTTGCATTCATTATCACTTTTTTGGGTGATCCACCAGGTACGAAAGCACAAATTCAGCAAAGTCCAATGTTGATGAATGATTGAGCTACTACTATAAAAGTAAGGAAAAGGGTTAAAGATGCTGAAAAAAATAGAAGTTTCTTCATTACTTAAAAAATTTGTGCTTACAAAACTACACAAATCATCTGTCTCTAAAAAAATTGAAGACTCATTCAATATGATGAAGAGGGATATGGTTGATTTGAAAGTGATTAGGGGTTTGTGTGCTAATGGGATTCTATTTAATGTATTGAGAAATCCCTAATTTAATGAGTTGGTATCAGCTTTTAATAGGGCTCCTAAAGGCTACAAAACTCATTCGTTTGAAAAAGTTAGAACTACTTTATTGGATGAGTGCAAAAGGAACATAGAGAAAGATCTCATTCCAGTAAAAGACACATGGTATTCTCAAGGGGTGTCTATTGTGTCAAATGGATGGTCGAATTGTAAAAGTTAACCGTTAATTAATGTACTTGCAATTAATAATCGTGGAGTGATGTTTTTATATGCTCAGAATTTTTCAGGAACTGAAAAGATGGGTTTGGATACTTCAAAATATTTGTTGAAGGCAATTGAAGATGTGGTTTCTCATAATGTTCTTCAGGTTGTGACAGACAATGTTGCAAATTGCAAACTTGTTGGGAGGGAGATTAGAAAAAGTACATAGACATATTTTTTGGTCTCCTTATGTTGTTTATACCTTAAATCTTATTTTTAAAGATTTGACAAAAGAATTTTAGTTGATGAGAAGTATATATAAAAGAGGAAAAAATATTATGAAATACTTTTTGAATCACACACATGCATGAACTATTTTTAGAGCTCAATCAAGATTAGAGCTTTTGAATATGGCAAAGATGAGGTTTGCCTCGCATTATATCTTGTTGAAGCGGCTTGTTGATTGGTGAGAGGCCCTATCAACTACCGTTATTCTCAATAAATGGAAAGAATGTTTGAAACATGAAGATGAATGTGCAAGGATAATGGATGTTGTAATTGCAGTAATTGTAACTAGTGGAGAATTTTGGGATGAAGTTAAGAACATAATCACAATCACAAAACCAAATTATTGATTGATTAAATTTTGTGATAATGATGGATCTAAAATGGGTAAGATTTATGAAAAGGTGGATAACATGCTTGGTGAAATAAATGATTTAATGGCTAAAAGTAAGTATGCTACTAATTATATTCGAGTTGAAGAGTTAGTTCTTGGATTGTGGGAGAAAATTTCCATTCCTTTGCATTGTCTAGGCATTGCACTCACTCCTAGGTTCTATGATCCTAGATATCTTGGTTCGCCATCACCAGGAGAGACAACTAAAAAGGCTCCAAATGAAGATAAAGAAGTAATTGTGGGGGTTATGAAAACATTTGAGAAAATAGTTGAAAGTGAAGCAGCAGCTAAAATGTTACGTGAAAAATTTGTTGTTTTTCACTCTCATAGGAGTCTTTATGCTATAGTTGCAACTTAAATTGATACAGTGACTAGGAATGCCATTGATTGGTGGGCTATATATAAATCAAAAACTCCACAGTTAGTCGAGGTTACTTAAAAGGTGTTGTCTCAACTAATTACAAGTTCATCAGCTTAGCGAAATCAGAACACATATTCTTGCATTCACAGTGTTAAGAAAAATAGATTGAATGCTACCATGGCTGATAAATTGGTTTTTGTTCATTCTAATGTTTGTTTTTTATCTCGATTTACTAAAAGTTACAATAACGGACCTTACAGTTAATAGATCATTGCTTTAGAAGAGGCTTATTTAGATGATTCTATTGTGAAATTAGAATACATGAGGTGAAATTCGCTTGAAGGTGAATATACAAACAACTCAAGTAACTTTGCAAGGGAAGATGAAGAAACGCATTGACTTCAATGCCTAATTTGCACAAATTCGTCGCTTTGGACTTCATCAAACTTAAATTTCTAACTTTTCACCTACAAAAGGCAAAGGAAAGATGATAGATTAGTGAACTTTAGTTTATTACTTATTAGAATATTATAATATATATATATATTTTTTTTTCGTTTTATGATTTTATTTCTTTGAGACTAGTTTGTCTTAGATATTTGAAGTTTTTGACTATTTATCTTAAATTATATTATGACTTATGAGATTTGTGTGTTGATTTGTTTTTTTTAAATAGACTGTTGCTGACCCTCACCTGTATTTTAATGATGACAAAACACAACTGTTATTATACTAACAGTGCAAACTAAGTGTAGTAAGCAACAAAAGCATTCAACCAAGGATCAAGGTGCAAGAACTCAAACCGAATCAAACCCTCAAGTGAAGACTGAAGAACTAGTATAGGTCTAAGGTAGTAAAACCAGTGTAAGTCTCACTTGTACATGGTAAAAGCTTGTTCAATGACTCGAACATAAAAGGTTTTCTAAAACGAACTTTTTAAACAAACGTTTTAAGTTAAAACAGAAAAACTGGGTTGGAAGACAACCCAGTCGACTGGGTACATATACCAGTCGACTGGTATATGGAACAGTAAGTTCCCAGTCGGCTGGGTAAGACGTACCAGTCGACTGGTAAAATGGACAGTGAGTCCCCAGTCGACAGGATAGAACATACCAGTCGACTGGTAAATTGGACAGACAGTCCCCAGTCCACTGGTAAGAAGAACCCAGTCGACTGGTACCCAGAAGCTTTAAAAAAGAGATTTTTCAAGAGAACCCAATCAACTCACGACCCAGTCGACTGGTGGTTCAAAAATATGACCGTTGGACACCAAATCTGAACATTTTAAAGCAAATCTTTTTCAAATTAAAGTCCTAACGGTCACATTATTTGATGGCTATATAAACCCACTCTATTGAGCATTCAATAGAGAACTGGAGATATTTAAAAAGAGTTGAACTCACACAATCAAGTTATTGTACTCTTTGAAACATAAAAAACTTTGAAATATTCTTATTGAGCCATTCTTCAAGCTTTACTTTGAAATAGAGACATTATTCAGTTGTATAAGCTTTCACTTGCTGTCTCTCTACCATTTACTTTACAGCATCTTTTGTAAAGGGATTACTTCCGAAAGGAAGGAGATTACTTCCGATAGGAAGGGGATAGCTTTCGAGAGGAAGTGATTGTAAGGTTTGTACAACACTGGTAAAGTTGTACGACTAAGTTACGTAGTGGATTACTTCAAGGAGGTTCTTTGAAGAGAGTGGACGTAGGGTCGGAATGAATCCGATATTGCCGAACCACTATAATCTGAGTTTGCATCATCTACCCTTTAAACTCTTTATTTACAGCACATTACTTGTTTTAATTGTTTGTTGGTCTTACGTTTTTATAAACTTGTATTAATTCCGCAAAAGTTTTGAAAACCTAATTCACTCCCCCTCTTGAATTGAAACCTCAGTCTACAACTGTTAATATATATATATATATATATATATATATATATATATATAATAATGGAGTTCCCCAAACATTACCAGTGAAGTTTCCACTAATGTGAAAATGACATGTCACGCTGGGTGTAGGAAGAATTTCCCAACAAACATAGTGTAACGTGGCAAGGGAAGAGAACTGATTGGTGAAAATTTACCATTTTCTTCTCATCGTTCAGCAGCAGGTCTCAAACAACGATAGCCGCTCCCCTGCGCCTCTCTCTATCTCAAGCGTTTTTAACATTCAGTTAAGTTCGAAACTCAATTTCTCTCAATTTCTTTCTCGTTTTGCAGCTTCTATCTTTGTTTGATTTGAATCGAGAAAATAACGTGTTAGGATATAATACTTTTTCACGGATCTGTAGGTTTATAAAGATAGTTGTTAGCTTTTTTCTGTTTTTTTTACTTGTTTTGCTCTCTCTTCCAAATGGCTCTCCATAATTCCTCTCAGAATGACCCTCCTCTTCCTCGTTCTTTCTCTTCTTAATGTAATCTCTGTAATTTTTCTCGTCTCTTCTTTTTATTTTACTTTTGTTCTTATTATCCTATTATCTCAAGGTCTTTTTGGTGAATGTTGTAGTTGAACTGATTTTTGTGACTTGTAGGCTTTATTTATTTTATGTTTCAATTACTTTACTCTAGGATTGCAATTAAATTGGGCATCGGAAAGAATATTAATCTACTTATTAAAGTGAAATAAATTTTTTTTCCTTTAAACTAAGAGATATTTATTCAGGGTTGAGGTTGGTGCGAATTGGGATTTTGAGCAGGAGGATATCTTATTTATTCCCAGAAATGGTGTCATGAAAAAGAATATGAGAAATTTCAAGGATAATTTACAAGAGCTTCTGAGTTTCACCATTTTACTTTCTATGGTAAATTATAAAAATATATATGAAGTTAAAAAGTAATTAAAGAAACATGAACTGTGGTATAAGAAATTACACTAACCTATCTTGATTATATTTGAAAATCCGTTAACTTCTAACGAAATTTATGAATTATTCAAATTGCTCTTAGGTAAATTAAAAGCACATAAGGTGCAAATTAAAAATACATAGGTATTGCAGTTCT
The DNA here is from genome assembly GCA_023935145.1 of Bretschneidera sinensis. Taxonomy (NCBI): domain Eukaryota; kingdom Viridiplantae; phylum Streptophyta; class Magnoliopsida; order Brassicales; family Akaniaceae; genus Bretschneidera; species Bretschneidera sinensis. The sequence goes on from CM043701.1 coordinate 44,044,507, forward strand.
TAATTAGTCCTAATCCCATTGTTGTCTTAAACCCAAAGCAGGTAATATAAAAAATTTCTGCATGCCTATTTTCTTTTCTTTATTCTATCTGTGATTGTATTGTTCTTGCTTCCAGGAATATTAATTAATAAATTTGCTCACAATAAATTCGACGGATTAGTCCTCAAAATATTTCCAGATTTTTAAGTTTCTTGTGAGTATTTATTCTACTAATCTCGGTTAATAAGGGTTCCAATTTATTGGAGTAATTTGGGAAAAACTCTTGCTGGTATGAAAGAGAGTACTTAAGGTAGGGGTTTCTCTCATATGTTTTTTTTTTCTCTTTCTCTCTTCTATACAATCTACGTAACAATCCCCAATTTGATCAAATTTTAACCTAAGTGTTTCAATCTTACAATCTTTTAAGCATAAGATTAAAGTGCAGAATTTTTTTTCTTGGGGGTTTAACTTTCCATAGAACACATTGAAATCCATAGAAAATTTGCCCCCGCTTGGTTCTAAGAGCTAAAGCTCTGTCTTCTACAGCCTTAGTCACTGTCGATTTTGTACGATCATCAACCAAAATCTTCAGACTCTCCCCACTTTCGGCGCAACGTGTCTTTCAACTTTCAATTCAGCGTCGAAGATATCTACATCTCATCTCATTATTTTTGATGAACCATAGATGAGTTTGAAGTCTTAAAAAACTTACTCATTTCGTTATTCTCAAATAGAACATGTCATTAACAAATTTGTACTTAAATTTAAAAGAAATTCTTTTTTAAGTTCTAACTTATCTTTTGTTGCAAAGTCACGGGATTTTTATTTCAATATAGCTAAAAGTTGTTAAAAAGAGAAAATAGCTTAAATTTGGAGTATTGAACTATAGAAACAACATATTATAAAGAACAATTAAATGAAAAATAAAGGGATTAAAAAAAAAAACTGAGAGCTGAGATTTGTAGGCATGAACTTTTCTTTTTGTTTCCCTATGTCTATCCTCAATTCAGTGTCGGAGATATCTACATCTCATCATTGGAGAAAAAGACCATCCTCAATTACTGTGCACAAAATCCTCAATTACATACTTAATTAAGTCATTTGAGGAATTCAGAGACATTTAAGGATTTTCAAAATTATTGTTGATGTGGATTGGAATTTGATCGAGAATCGCACATTTGACTAACGGGATTATTAACGAATGTATGTTTCTGTAATGCAACCTACAAACCTTAAGTATGTTTCTGTAATTTTTATATCACAAGTAGGTTTCTTTAATTTTTTTATGCCACATGTATGTTTCTGTCATTTTTTATACCACAATTATTTATGTAATTACTCCTAACTTCAGTTATGTTTTTGTAATTTACCCTACTTTCTAAGTCTCCAGTCCACCATATTACTTTCTCTAGTTTCATAAAGTTGTTCCTTTTTTATCTAAGAGAGAAATTCGTTGAGAAAAAAAAATGAATTTGAGATATAAATTTACAGTACATATTTATGGCTTGAATGAGGGTTTTTCTTATAATCGATGCTAAATGATGGATGTTGATATCACATATTCGGGAGAGAGAGTCACATTCAGTTCTCTTTGTGCTTTATGGAATAGGCACTGTGGGTGTAAACTTATTTGAGGTTTTTTTGCTTGTAAGATCAATTATATGCTTGTAATCCAAAGGGTTTTTATTTTATTTTTTTATCAATCCTCATTTGCTGTTAAAAAAAATAAGAGGCTCTTTAATCATATTAATGCAAACACAATGATTGTTTGCGTAGTCAACCTCCATAATACTATTTTTATTGATACTTTCCTAAGTTTGAGTGATAATGTCAATACAATTCTTGTTATGAAACAAAGACTGTATGACAATTATTAAAGATGATTGTCCATCCCCCTCTCATAACGGATTTCCACTTCAAGGTGCGCTTAAAAGAGATGGACGCATTGCAGCTTAGTACGTTGCATTTTGAAGGTTGAAGGGTGTGAGTGTACAAGTAATATACACTTCTTAACAAACAACAATGCAACGCAGATAGATGGAGGTTGTTTTTTTTTTTTTTAAAGTATTAAGTGCTGAATGTTTAATGAATATTTGAATAATGTTGAATCGGTAAGAAACAATATTTGAATGTTGAATGATTAAGTGTTTAGACTGTTTGATAACTGAACTGATTAAAACATTTGGATATATGTATTTTTTTTTTTTAATCCTCTTAACTATTAAGAACATGACTGTTTGTTACAAATAAGAATCAATTACTGATGTGAACAAAGTTTGCATATTTAATCACAAAAATTCTAAGTTATTTTTTATTTTTTGATGAATTGAGTCATAATCCTCAATTTTTTTAAATAATCAATTTAAATATAAATATAAATATGATTAACAATCAATAAATATTATTAATTTAATTATTAAAAGACATATATATAATTTGAATTTTGTAAATTTAAGATAAGAGTTTTCGAAAATCAATTTTTTAATTCATGGTTTTATCGTTAACCAAATAAAACTATCAACATTAAGGTAAAATAAGAAGTGTCATATTTTATCATGTTAAAAATATTTTTATCCCTAAACAAATTATGAAAAACCAAAAAAAAATAAAAATAAAAATCTACACCTCTTCATCTCTCTAAAGATCCAAAGAAAGCAGCTAATCCTTCCCCCTTTGTTTGTAAATCTCTCCCATTCTCCATAGTTGTCACCAAATTACATTGTAAGAAAAGATCTAGCAAACCCAAAAGAACCCAGAAATTTGCCTTCATTTTTCATCTCACCAAACACCTAGTTCAGTCGTGCCATATCCTTCCCTAGCACCGCCGCAATCTTCTCCACCACCATCGAGCCAATACCTTATCAGTTGTCACCGTGCTAGTCATCGTCGATTCCTCTTGGCTTTTGGGAAACTGTTCGCCGCTGCAAGTTCCTCCATCACCGTCACAAAACATCCATCGTAGGACCACCGTGGAATCGGTTAATAACTTCATCGCTGCTGTCGGTTGGGTCTTCATCACAGAGAACAGATCCGAGATAGCATTCTTCGATGTGGAGACGACGGTGCCAAACCGACTCGGACAGTGGTTCGCAATACTCGAATTCAGAGCGATCCTGGTGTGCACGAGGAAGTTGGTGGAGCTCCAGCACTACTCCATCCTGGTCCGACCTGCCGACTCCTCCCTTTCCGTACGAAGGATCCTGCTATTGTTTCGGGATTTTATTGAATTATTTTTGGATTGTTTATAGCAGCATTTGTGAGGCAGTTGGAATGGTGGTGGTGGTGACGACGGTCGGCGTAGGAGGGAGGGGAAGAGTCCGGCGAGGTGGTCTGTGTTTTGGTGAAGATTTTGACAATTTGGTAAGGGTATTTTTTGTCCAAAAATGGTATTTTCATTTTTGGTGGTCTGTTAAGTGCAAACAAACATGCCTTTTGTCACGTATGCACCTAACGAGCAGGGAGGTCACAAGAACTTGAGTTTTAACTCGCAAGCACAACACATGTTCGAAGAAACGTCTGCGAGAAACTAAAACCCTAAAAGATGATACCGAAGTCAATACGAATGTTAGGCGCAGGTGCTGCTATAATCTTGGGCGGATGAGTCACTGTCAACGTAATTTCCTCTTTAGCGGTCGGTGCGTTTCGTTTTGTCATTGAAGAGAAACGGGTAAACAAAAAACAACAGGAACCCTTTCATGCCTGTTTACATTTTCCTTTCCCTTGATTTATCTTATGATGAGATTGATTATTTTTCCTGGGTTTTTCCTGTTGTAGAAAAAGGTTGCGTTGCCTTGGTGGGCTTGTAATGGGAAAGGGTTTTATATATGCAAGTTGTGCAAAGGTAATGCTATTATTAACTGGTCTCCTTTTCGTGATCTTGTCTGTGTCAATCCTTGCGTTTTCCCTACTTGCGATGGTAACAGGTTAGTCTTTGATTTTTTTTTTTTTTAAATTTGTTTAGTTCTTTTTTTGGATAACGGATCATTACGACCACCCACAATCCTTGCCTTAGGACCCTATAGAAGATGTAAATCGCAGGATGTACAGCGCAGTGACAGGACTCGAACCCGAGATTTTACTTGGTCACCGCCATCTTACCACTGTGTCATATGTCCTAAGGGCTTGTTTAGTTCTTTTTTCTCTCTTTTATGATTGGTTTCAAGACGATGTTCTTTTTGTCCTGTTTGGTTGGTTTAGGTAAAGAAATGGGAATTCTAAACTTTGTGATTTGATTAGAACGAGAAGTATGTGACTGAAAATTTTGATTTTAGGTGTTCAAAAGAAGGAACTCTGTGCATGTTTTTTGAGCACAAAATGGCATTTGATTCAATGATCATGTTCTAGAGCAAGTTTACCTTTGAATACCTTTTGTAACTCATTTTCTTAATTTGTTGGTTTGATGGTTTCTAGTGGCATTTTTACAGGGTGCATTACTATCTCAACTGTCTAGGGAAAGACTACTGTTGACTTGTAAGGGACAGAAAGCTGGTCCTTTAATTATGTTTGTAAGTGATGTATTTAGCTTATGTCAGTTAATGACTGCAGCACTGTATACATCTTTAATCTTTTGTTGCTTAATAGTTTTCTTTTTGACTATATGAGCTTTTCTAATGATTATGGAAGTAAAGGCGCAATCTGTTTTATAACAATTTCATAACCTCAAAACGATCTTGGCTTTGCTACCAGTTTATAGATCAATTAAGTGATGGCTCGTATACCACTTGTAGTCCCTAGTCAGTGATAGTCATGTTCCTATCGAGTAAGAGACAAAAATAAATTATTGATATCTAAGACATTGATCATAGTGTTTTCGATTGCTAAAACTTGTACCCTTCTCCCTTTTCCCCTTATATTTTTACCGTGTTTGGAGTATCTCTCCCTCAGCATCGAGGAAAAATGCCACACCAGGAATTGGTGCCCTTTTAAATTTGGTAGAAATGGTCCAAAAATTTCCCATATCTTTTTTGCTGATGACCTCATGCTCTTTCCCAAAGCTGACCATAAGAGTTGTCACTCCATTAATCAAGTCATTCTAGACTTGCTCTAAGTCTGGCATGGTCATTAGTCAGGAAAATTTAAAGCTGTTCTTCCCTTAAAATACTCTTCAATCCACTAGAAAAACTTGCATGAACATTTTAAATTTCAAAGAGACCAATCATCTTGGAAACTGCCTTGGCCATCATCCTGTTCTGCATGACAAAGCCAACAAGGATACCTTTAAATTTATTATTGATAAAGTTAGGGATAGACTTGCTGGTTGCAAAACCAGATTTTTGTCTTTGGCAGGCAGGAACACCCTTATCCAGGCTGTTATGGCATCAATCCCAAATTATTTCATGCAGTCCTATTTTCTGAGCCTTGCCACTTGTGAGTCTCTGGATGAAGTTAACAGGGACTTTCTTTGGGGCTCCTTTGGGGAGAAAAAAAAATCATTGGGTGAATTAGGAAACTTTCACTAAACCCAAAAAGAGAGGAGGTCTCAGCCATAAAAAGACTCGCCTTAGAAATATTGACTCCATGGCCAAGATTAATTGGAGACTGCTTGAAGAACCAAATGATATCTGGCCAGAAGCCTTGCTTAACAAATATAAACCTGGTTTGGATAGTAACAAGAGTAATAAATCCTTAGTTTGGGGAGGCATCATTAAAGATAATAACTGTTCCCATGATGGCTTAAGAAAGATTGTCAGGTCTGGTTTTCGAACTTCCAGGTATGACAAATGGTTTGCTAATTACACCTTTAGATCCATCATCCAAGGTCGTCTCCAAAAGGAGGAGGAGCTTCTTACTGTTGGGGATCTTAGGAACCATAATGTGGATTAGGCTTGGGATAAAATTTCCTTTTGTTTTCCTCATTTCATTCATGACTTCATTACCCCAACTTCCACTCAGATCACTTGTGACCTTTGTAATGACTGTGGATCAGGTGGCATAGGGACATTCTTCTGATGGAAAATTTTGTCTCAAATTAGCTTACTGAATTGCAGACAACTCAATTGATGAGGATATTGAACACATAGATTGGGGATGGATTTTGAAGTCTCCCCGCCACCATGGACTCAAAACCTTGTTATGGCAAGCTACCCACGAAAACCTCTTGGATGACCAAACTTGTGACCTTTGTAATGACTGAAGAATTTGTTCTTCATATTCTTAGGGACTATTATGGCTAATGATGTTTGGCAATGCTTGGGAATTCTAACAATGCTCTCACATCTCCTTTCCTTGAACACTTTTGATTGGTTTAAAGCAGATATTTTATGCAATATTATGACTCCCAAAAAAATCCCTTGTCCAGATAACTCAAACTGAGTGTTGATACTACTATGCCACTGTAGCTTACGGATAACTCATTATCCGACTTATAGATAACTCCAAACTTGGCTATGGGAATATTATTCTTATAACAACACTTAGTGATCAATCACTCTCCTAAACGGACTCTGCTCCGAAACATTATATAATATGGCTCTCAACATCAAAAAGTACATTCAATTTTCACTCATAGCTCTCAGCTTCATGCAGTTCTCCCTACTCTCAAAAAGCTTTATTCTAACTTAGGCATCGGAGAGTCCCTTCGGAGGCATAGCCCTTCGGTTTTCCGACAACTTTTACGTTCTCTCTTCGTTTCGTGAGTGCAGGTTTTGCTCCCCAACCGTTCGAATTCCTGACAGATTTTTGGCATTAACAGATTGGCGTCGTTTATGGGAACACACTCTCTAAACTTTGTAAAAGTGCAACAAACTCATCTGTTATTATGCCGCCCAAGAATCATGCCAAGAACACCGTTAGAACTAGTTTAACAGCCACACGAGTATACAATCGCAACCAATAATCTAGCTTACGGCTTCCTATTATCTCCGAGTATGCTACCTCTGACCAAAGTCATAGTGAACTATCCGATGGATGAACCAAGCTTGACCTCTGGTAGATCCTCCACAACTCAACCCAATAAACCTTGATGTCCAAAGGAACCTAGAGGCACCTCCTTCACCCAACCCAACTACACCAGTAACCCAAAAGCAGTTCTTGGAGCTTCGATAACTTATTGTGAGTTTGGCTGTCGGACTTACGGGGCAAGCTTGCTCTCCTACACTTCCATCTCCGCCTTAGCAAACCCTCGGCAAACAAGGCACCCTGATCCCAACGGACCAGCCCATAGCCGCTCCACCATTGGGTCATCTCCTCATTCCAAGGCAAGGTCCCAAGACTTCTCCACCTCTAAGAATCACACTAATTTGGATGTAAGACTGGAAAAGATGGACACAAGGATAAAGGAGGAGCACCAATATACCAGATGAACTCAGTTCCGAGGCTTTTCCCTTTACGCAGGACATCCTTGATGCTTCTCTCCCTCATAATTTTTGAATGCCGATCATAAAAGCCTATGATCGCTCCACGGATCCCTTGGACCATCTCCAACTTTACAAGATCACCATGATGTTACACTGTCACCCTGACACTGTCATGTACCAAGCCTTTCCTCTGACGCTTGAGAATGCTGCAAGCATCTAGTACTCACGCCTGAAGCTTAGAAGCATAATATTTTTTCAAGAACTCAGTCGTGCCTTTGCAACGCACTTCCTCAATAGTAAGAGAACCATGAAAACTTAGGAAAGTCTCTTTAGTATTACCCAGTGCAAAGGAGAGAAGCTCCGAGAATATATTTCATGGTTCAACGCCGCTGCTTAGGAGATTTTAGACCTTGATCCAACAGTGCAAGTCCTAGCATTCAAGAACGAACTTAAATCTAGATCTTTTACTTCTAAGCTCACCAGACGACCTCCCAAGGATATGAATGAGATCCTCGCTCGAGCTAAAGAGTTAATGATCGTCGAGGATGATCAAGCTTTTAGAAGGGAAAGAGAATGAGGGACGAAGAAAAGGAAAAGAGACGCTAATGAGCTAAGGTACAATTTGGCGAAAAATCCTTGTTAAGAGGGTAAAGTAAAGGTCGTTTCACTCTTCGAAAGTTTCACCCCACTTAATGCTTCCAAGACGAACATACTCATGAACATTAGGGACCAAGACATTCTCCATTGGCCTCCGAAACCATTTCACCACAATAAGAACATGAATCAAAACAGGTGATGATATTTCCATAGGGATTACGGGCATGTCACTAAGGAATGCCATGCTCTCAAAAGCTAGATTGAATCCCTCATTCAACGAGGGTATTTAAAGGAATACATTGGGCCTCGCCAATTTCGAGACAACGAAGATCAACCCTAATGCCCATATAGGTAGGCTGTCAAGCAATCAAGGTATGACCGAAACCATCACTAAAGTCCTAGACGCAGTCCTAGGCAGAGTCCCAAACCAAGTCCTAGTAAATAGGTTCGGAGTGACAAACATCCCCAAAGTGACCAAGGTCACACAACCATAGTTACAAACACCATCAAAACAATTTTTGGGGGACCAGCAGCAGGGGGACAATAATTCCACGCAAGGAAAGCCTACGCCCGTTCAGTTGCATCAGTTAGTGGACCTCATAAGCGGGTCAAGACAAGCTAGGTGATCTCCTTTACGGATGATGATCTAGAGGGGTTGCAGACCCCCCATGATGATGCAGTAGTCATCACGCTCCTTATCGCCAATTACAACATCGAGTGAATCTTGGTAGACAACGGAAGCTCGACAGACATTCTTTATTACGATGCCTTCGAGAATATGAACTTGAAGGATGACCAGCTCAACCTGGTGTCTTCTTTATTGTATGGCTTCTCGGGAACACCAGTATTTACCAAAGGTAGTATCGCCCTCCTAGTCACCACAGGAGCAACTCCATGACCCACTACTATAATGACCACGTTTCTGGTGGTCAAGCACCCGTCATCATATAATGCGATCCGTGGAAGACCGATGCATAATGAGATGAGGACAATAGTCTTAACTTATCACTTAAAGGTGAAATTCTCCACCGAGCAAGGCGTAGGGGAAGTCAAAGGGAACTAGCAAGCCTCCCGGTCTTATTATTTAAACTCCATTAAGGGGCAAAAAAAAGGTCGAAGCCCTACCTCTGGAAATCTAAGATCTCCGAGACGAGCTCAAAACCCCTCGAGGACAGCCCGTTGAAGAGCTCGTCGCCATCCTTTTGAATGAAGGGGATTAAGAACTATCCAGGTTGGGTTTAACCTCTCCAAGAGTCTCAAAGAGCCGTTGAAGAGCTCGTCGCCATCCTTTTGAATGAAGGGGATTAAGAACTATCCAGGTTGGGTTTAACCTCTCCAAGAGTCTCAAAGAGACTAATCTCTTTTCTTCAAAAGAACTAAGACCTGTTTGCATGGTCAACCTCTGAAATGCCCGGGATTGATCCCCAAGTCATCATCCACAAATTGAATGTACACCCGGACCACAAGCTTGTCTTTAAGAAGAAAATGTCCTTAGCCCCAAAACAACAGGACGCCATAGAAAAAGTGACAGACAAGCTCATTTAAGTTGATTTCATCCAAAAAGTTGACTACCTAAAACGGTTACCAATGTGGTGATGGTAAAGAAAGCCAACGACAAATGAGGAATATGTATCGATTTTATAGATTTGCACAAAACCTATCCAAAGGACAACTTTCCTCTTTCTCGAATAGACCAACTAGTCGATGCCACCTCCTATCATGAGCTACTTAGCTCTATGGATGCCCACTCGGGGTACAATCAGATTCTCATGCACGAGACAGACCGGCCCAAAACCTCCTTCATCACCAACTGAGGCTTATACTGTTACAAAGTAATGCTTTTCAGACTGAAAAATGTATGGGCAATCTATCAAACGCTAGTCAACAAGATTTTCAAGGAACAGATCAGTAAGAAAATGGAAGTATACGTGAATGATATGCTCATCAATTGTATGAGGGTCGAGGACCATGAGTCCTGTCTGTAGAAGCATTCAGAATACTCCAACATCACCAAATGAGGTTGAACCTAGGAAAGTGTGCTTTCGGAGTCACCTATGGGAAATTCCTAGGCTTTATGGTCACACAGCGAGGGATAGAGGCTAATCTCGAGAAAATCAAGGCAATCTTAGACATAGATCCTCCTCGGAACATGTAATACCCGTAATCGTAAAGTAAAGATAAAAAAGTAATTTAATAAATATGACATGAAATTAAAATAATATATATATGCGAAGGATTTAATATTGAATAAAATAATTCTTTTGAAAAAAAAACTAGACGCGTAGGGGCGTAGTTACAAAGAAAATGAAAAAAAAAAAGTTGGACGTGTCCAGTCTTGAAGATAAGAAGAAAAGAAAAAAAAAAGGTTATGTTAAAAAAAAGAAAAAAATGCAACAGGTGTTGCCACTTGTTGCCAAGTAAAGTAAAGGCAATTGCATCTTTGACACATTTTAGTGTCGTGGCAGTGAGTTGGGGGAGGTGTGTTGAGTTTGCAAAAAAAAAAAATTGTGGGGTTGCCTTGTCAACAACATTTTTTCATATATATATATATATATAAGATGTAAACGTTAATTTATACTTACCGATTTCATTTAGTTTTTCCTTCAATTACTCTACTTTTTTAAACATTTGGGGAACGAAAGAAATGTTGAAAGAGCAAAATTTTGAAGGGGTTTACGGAGGAATTTTATAGAGAGTCACGAGAAGCTATTAGAAAAATAGAAGGTAATAACATAATGTTTATTTTTGAAATTTTAGTATTAATTAAATTTCTCAGAATTCAAAGTGGAGATTTTCAAAGGGTGTGGTTTATAAAGAATTGAAGAATAAATTAGAAGTTTAATATAAATATTATGTCAAGTGTTGACGATTAGCAACCGGAAGAAATTTCTGAGAGGAACTAGAAAGACAAGGAGTTGATCTATGGGTAACTTTAAGTGTTACGTGGTGAGTTAGATTTACTTTAAGTAATCTAGATAAAAATGAAATATCTAGTGATAGTTTTAAAATAAATTATTAGAATATTCTTTGGTGGTAGATGAAAAATTGATTGATAGGTATGATAGAAATTTTGGACATGTAGAAAATTATCAGGTGAGAAATAATATTTTGGAATATTAAGTTGATTTAATAATAAAAGCGATAAGAGAAATTCATGATGAGCTATGATTGATGTTTTGATATGAGTTATGAGAAGATGAAATTTAGTGGATATTGACAAGATTTGAAGGATGATTTGATGTGATTTAAGATGAGAGGAATTTAGCGAAAATTTTTTATATATAATTTGAGAAAAAATCAAAACAGTCAATTTAAATATTTGAATTCATTTTTTTTATATTATTGTTCAGATGCATATTTCATATTATGGTTCAGATGCATATTTCATATCATTGTTCATATGCATATGCAATAAACAAAAGAAAAGAACCAGGAGGGGCCGGTCTAATTGACAAACCGTGACAGTCAGTATATGTTGGAAATAAAAGGGACACCGTGACAGCCGGTATATGCTGAAAATAAATACCGTGACAGTCGGGATAAGCTGTAAAGAAAATAATCGGGAGGGGGCTGGTCTAAGATAATAAAAACATGTCGATATATGAGAAGACGTTCCCTAATAATAATTTATGTATTATATATGTTTTAAATATTGATTGCATCATTGAAATGCTGATGTGTTGTGTGTTATTATGAAATTATTTATAGATGAATGAGTCTCACAGAGAGACAGTTATGGTGAGAAAGAAACCTAGAAGTATGATATGATAAGAACCATCTAAATAGTAGACTTTATGATGTGAACCTCATTGCGAGGTAATTATGAGATAATTGATGGTCTTGAGGTGAATCAATAAATAAGATGAAGAGATTGATAAAGAATGAGTCTTATGATATGTGTAGTGATAGTGGAATGCTAGTATCAAGTTGTATGAGATATAAATGATTAAAGATTGAAAGACTATTTATACAGAATGAGTACTTCTAGTAAATTTAATTCACTGAGCTTGTGAAACTCACATTTCATTGTACAATGATTTTAGGTAGCAGGCAGGACAAATAGTTTGGTTAGTTGAGGTTCAGATGAAATCATTTTCTATAAGCCACGTACGTGTCAACATCCTCAGACTAATGAGAAAATAAAACAAAAATTTATTTGTAAATATTCATACATTTTACGTTGTATATTATGTTTAAGTTAATATCAAATTGATGTATCTCTTCTGTTTAGGGTTGATGATTTATGTTAATATTATTTTTATTGTTGTATATATGTATCGTGCTGGAATTTTCAAAATGTGATGACACTGTCTTGGGGGTCGCCAACCTGGGATGAGTCGTTACAATTTTGGTATTAGAGCATTAGGTTTTATGATTATGTAGGCTACATAAAAAGAAAGAAAGTGAAAGATTAAAATAAATTATATTTTAATTAATAGTCTGAGGATGACGCGTGGACGCGCTGGTGCTAGAGTTAGAGTTATTGATTTGAGAGGATGTAGTAGGCCCTCAATATTTTTGACAAGTCAAGGTTGAGTCTGAATCTGTGGTTCCTGGAAGGGAACGTGTTGATAGTATGATTGACATTAATAATATAATTGATATTAGTAAAGGTATGAGAGAATATAAAGTTGAAAGAGATGAGCTAAGATAAGCTATTACACATGCTTTTGAGAAATGAAGGTAACAGATGATAGAATTGATAGCTTATAGCATAGACTTGATGAACAAGCTAGATCAGTGTTTGAGGTTATTAATCCAGTAATGATAGACGTTTAAAAAAGAAAGAGAAAAGTGAGTTTATGCATGAGATGCAAGGAGATTGTTAAGTTGAATGCTTTGTTGTTTAAAGGATTTGTAAACCCTTTTAAGCTTGAGTTATGGATAAAACATGTAGAGAGATTATTTGATATTTTACCAATGACTGACAGGCAGAGGGTCGTCGTTGTTACTTTAAATTCAGAGAAAGAGACCCTAGAATGGTGAGAGGATATTTTTACAGGGTAAGCGCATATGTTGATAGACCCGTAACCTAGAATAGGTTTAAGGAGGTTTTTTTTTATAGATACTTTTCTTATACCTCTAAAGTTCAACAAGATATAGATTTTATTTATTTGGGGTAAATGTGTTGATCGTGGCTCAGTGTGATAGCAAATTCGTGGTTTTGGCAATGGTTGTATCGAAAATGGTAGACCTAGAGGAAAAGAAGTGTAAGAGGTTCAAAGAAGAACTATGTTTTACGATTTGATCAAAACTATCTTATATGAGGCATATGAATTATGTCAGAATTGTGAATATAACACTTCAGATTGAGAAAAAGGTGATGAAATTAGAGGAATAAGGAATTGGTGGGAGAAGTCTAGATTTGAGGAACCCAGAGGTGGTACCAGTATGAGTGTGCATGGTGGGAGACCACCTAGAGGAGGTGTTCATTGTCACAGGGAACTGAAGTATAGAGTCAGAGTTAAGCAGGATCTGTTACTTCTGTAGCTCAGAATACTATTGGTGAGACCCTTAGATTTGGGAGACAGGTTATGGGAACTGGCAGTCATGGAAAATGAAGTAAGTATGTCACCAAGGAGAAGTGGTAATCTGATGTATGATTGAAAGACAAAAGTTTGTTATAGATATATTCATATAAGATATTTATCTCATAATTTTCAAAATTTGAAGTGCTTTATGTGTAGAGAATGTGGACATATTAATATTGGTTGATCTTGGTGCAACCCATTCTTTTGCATCCAGTATTCATATGAAGTCTATTGAAGTATGTATTAGTTCTTGGATGCAAAATATTTTTGTTGAAGTTCACACTAGAGATAGAGTGATACTGATAAATGTTTACAATGGTTATGTGATTCGTATCAATGATAGAAAATCTGAAGCTGATTTATTATCTTTGAATATGGTTGATTGTTTTAGAAAGAAGGTAGTGTTCTAGATATGGATATGAAGAGTGTAACTTTCAGGGAGAACATAAGATACTCTCGAACTATCTTATTTTGCTCTGACCACTAGGAGATGGTTGAAAAAGTATTGTGAGGAGTATTTGGCATACATAAGGGATTCTAAAAAGGAAAATAGGAAGTTAAAAGAAATCTTAGTAGTGACAGATTTTTCTGATGTATTTCTTGATGAGTTGTCTAGGTTGTCTCCCAGTAAGGAGATTTAGTTTCCTATAGATGTGATTCGAGTTCATCACATATATTTAATAACACCCTACAAGAGTGACACCTATTAAGTTAAAAGAGTTGAAAGTTAAAGAATTTTTAGATAAACAATTTATCGGACCTAATGTATTTGGGAAGACCTGTGTTGTTCGTGAAAGAGGAAGATAGAACGATGAGATTGTGTATAGACTATAAATAGTTGAATAAGAATAAATACCTTTTTATCCAAGATAAATGAATTGTTTGAGTAGTGCAATGAGTGAGAGTGTTTTCTAAGATTAATTGGAGATTAGGTTATCACCAGTTAAGGATAAAGAAGGGAGACGTGCCTAAGACTGCTTTTGGGACACGTTATGGTCATAAGCTTTTTGTGATGTCATTTGGATTAACTAATGTTCTAGAAACATTCATGGACTTGATGAATAGAGTGTTTAAACTATATCTTAATAAGTTTATGGTTGTATTTGACTTTCTGATATAATCTAAGAAGGAAGAACAACATGTGAAACATTAGACAGTGTATTGGAGATTCTGATGAGAGAGAAATTATATGTAAATTTCTCTAAGTGTGAGTGTTGGCTGAATGAAATAACTTTCTTGGAAATGGCATAATAGTTGATCCACAAAAGGTAGAGACAATGTTAAGTTGGGAGAGACCAACTAATGTGACTAAGATTAAAATCTTCTTGGGGTTAGCTGGTTATTATAGAAGATTCTTTCAGAAATTTTCTATTATTGTAATACTGTTGAATAGATTGACCAGGAAAGATGTGACATTTATATGGTGAGGGAAGTGTGAGAAAAAAAAATTCAATTACTAAAGGAGAAATTGATTACTGCTCCAGTATTGGTGTTTCCTTCTAGTGATGAAGGATTTGTGGTATATAGTGATACATCACATCAATGATTGGGATATGTGTAACATAAGAAAACTGTGGCCTATACTTCTAGGCAGTTGAAGATTCATAATAGAAATTTTCCTACTCATGACTTAGAGTTGGTTGCTATAGTGTTTACTTTAAAGATTTGAGACATCGTTTGTATGGAGTCACTTGTGAGATATTCATGGGTTATAAAAGTTTGGCATACTTGCCTACTCAGAGAGAGTTGAATTTGAGGCAAAGATGGTAGATGAAGTTAATTAGTAACGATAATTGTACAGTTCACTATCATCTAGAAAATGCGAAGGTGATAGCTAATGCATTGAGTAGAAAGTCTATAAGAAGTTTAACTACTATTGGGAGTCGTGATGTGAAATTGATGATAGATTTAAAAGAGATGAGAATGAAGTTGAATATTAATGATAAAGAATATGGTTGTATAGTCATCCATAGTAAAATACTTTAGAGATGCAAGGTAAGGATGAAGAGATAGAAAAGATTAAGCATTGAGTGCTTACTAGAAAGCAATATAAGTTCAAAATTTGAAATGATGGTATCCTAGTCTTGGAACATAGAAACAGTGTTCCCAATAATACGGAGTTGAGAAAAGAGATAATGAGGGAGGCGCATGATGATGTAGATTTGATGCAATCAAGTAACAATAAGATGTATACAGGATTAAGATAGAATTTTCTGATAGTCAGGATTGAAGAAGGATATAGCTAAGATTGTGAGGTTGTATGGAGTACCATTGAACGTAGTGTCAAATAGAGATGCTAGATTTACATCTTGGTTTTGGAGAGGCTTTCAGAAAGCCATAGGTACATAATTGCAATTTAATATAAATTTTTTCATGCTTAGATAGAAAGGATTATTATAGTACTAAAGTATATGTTAAGGGCAAATGTGATGAGTTTCTCAGTAAGTTGGGATGCTTACATACCATCGATTGAAATTGCTTATAATAATCAATATCAAACTAGTATTGGGATGACATTCGTTGAGGCCTTATATGGTAGAAGGTGTAGAACTCCAGAATGCTGGGAAGAAGTTGGAGAGAGAAAGATATTTGGTCCACAAATTATTGAGTTAACAGCTGAAAGGATCAAATGGTTAGAGAGAACCGTAAAGCAGCACAGAGTAGATCGAATAGCTATGCTGATAATAAAAGAAGACCTCCTGAGTTTCAAGTAGGTGATTGAGTATATTGAAAAATATCTCAATGAAAAGGTGTATTGAGATTTAAACGGGAAAGGAAAGCTGAATCCGAGGTATATGAGACCCTATGAGGTTGAGAAAGTTGGGCCAGTTGTGAATAACCTTGATTTGCCTCCACAGTTGAAGCAGTGATATAACTTATTCCATGTTTCACATTACTTCTCATAATATTTTGAGCCGTGCTGTAGAAATTCAGAAAGTTGGGTTTATACACAAGTACCAGTGAGAATTTTAGACAAAAAGAACAAGTCTTATATAATAAAGTAATTTCATTGGTTCAAGTTTTGTGGCTGAATAAGGATGTTGACGAGATTTCGTGAAAGCATGAGGCAATTATGAAGAAAGATTATTCATATTTGTTTATGGAGTAAAAGAAATTTCAGGGACGAAATTTTTATATGGTGTGTAGATTTTTAAAACCCGTAATCGTAAAGTAAGGATAAAAAAATAATTTAATAAATATGACAAGAAACTAAAATATATATATATATATATATATATATATATATATATATATATATATATATATATGTGCGAAGGATTTAGTATTGAATAAAATAATTATTTTGAAAAAAATGGACCCGTGGGGGCGTAGTTACAAAGAAAATGAAAAAAAAAAATCTGGATGTGTCCAGTCTTGAAGATAAGAAGAAAAGAAAAAAAAAGCTATGTTAAAAAAAACAGAAAAAATGTTGCCACTTGCTGCCAAGTAAAAACAATTGCATGTTTGACACATTTTAGTGTCGTGGCAGTGAGTTGGGAGAGGTGTGTTGAGTTTGTAAAAAAAAAAAAATTGTAGGGTTGTCGTTTCAACAAATTTTCATATATATATAAGATGTAAAACTTTAATTTATACTTACCGATTTCGTTTAGTTTTTCCTTCAATTATTTTATTTCTTTAAATACTTGAGGACCGAAAGAAAGGTTGAAAGAGCAAAATTTTGAAGGAGTTTACGGGAGAATTTTATAGAGAGTCACGAAAAGCTATCATAAAAATAGAAGGTAATAACATAATGTTTATTTTTGAATTTTTAGCATTCATGAAATTTCCTGGAATTTAAAGTGAGAATTTTCAAAGGGTGTGGTTTATGAAGAATTGAAGAATAAATTAGAAGTTTAATATAAATATTATGTCAGGTGTTGACGATCAGCAACCGGGAGAAATTTATGAGGGGAACGGGAAAGGCAAGGAGGTGATCCACGGGTAGCTTTAAGTGCTACGTGGTGAGTTAGATTTACTTTAAGTAATCTAGATAAAAATGAAATATCTAGTGATAGTATTAAAATAAATTATTAGCATATGCTTTGGTGGTAGATGAAAAATTGATTGATAGGTATGATAGGAATTTTGGACATGTAGAAAATTATTAGGTGAGATAATATTTTGGAATAATAAGTTGATTTAATAATAAAAGTGACAAGTGAAATTCTTGATGAGCTATGGTTGATGTTTTGATACGAGTTGTGAGAAGATGAAATTTAGTGGATCTTGACAAGCTTTGATGGATGATTTGATGTGATTTAGGATTAGAGGAATTTAGTGAGTTTTTTTATATATAATTTGAGAAAAAATCAGCATAGTCAATTGAAATATTTGAATTTATATTTTTTTTTATGTTATTGTTCATATGCATATTTCATATCATTGTTCTGATGCATATGCATTAAATAAAAGTAAAGAACCAGGAGGGGGCCGGTCTAATTGAAAAATCGTTACAGACGGTATATGTTGGAAATAAAAGGGACATCGTGACAACCGGTATATATGGAAATAAATACAGTGACAACTGTGATAAGCTGTAAAGGAAAAAACTGGGAGGGGGTCGATCTAAGATAATAAAAACATGTCGACATGTGGGAAAACGTTCCCTAATAATAATTCATGCATTGCATCTGTTTTAAATATTGATTGCATCATTGAAATGCTGATATGTTGTGTGTTATTGTGAAATTATTTATAGATGAATGAGTCTCACAGAGAGACAGTTATGGTGAGAAAGAAACCTAGAAGTATGACATGATAAGAACCATCTAAATGGTAGACTTTATGATGTGAACCTCATTGCGAGGTAATTATGAGATAATTGATGGTCTTGAGGTGAATCAATAAATAAGAAGAAGAAATAGATAGAGAATGAGACTTATGATATGTGTAGTGGCAGTTGAATGCTAGTATCATATGTGTAGTGGTAGTAGAATGCTAGTATCAAGTTATATGAGATATAAATGATTAAATATTGAAAGACTGTTTATACAGATTGAGTACTTCTAGTAAATTTAATTCACCGAGCTTGTGAAGCTCACCCCTCATTGTACAATGATTTCAGGTAGCAGGCATGACCAATAGTTTGGTGAGTTAGGTTCAGATGAAATCATTTTCTGTAAGTCACGTATGTTTCAACATCCTTAGACTAATGAAAAAAACAAAACAAAAATTTATTTGTAAATATTCATGCATTTTACGTTGTATATTATGTTTAAGTTAATATCAGATTGATGTATCTCCCCTGTTGAGGGTTGGGGATTTATGTAAAAATTTCTGTTAGTATTGTTTTTATTGTTGCTTATATGTGTCGTGCTAAGATTTTTAAAATGTGATGACACCGTCTCGAGGGTGGCCGACTCGGGATGGGTCGTTACAGAACATCAAAGAGGTACAGAGGCTAACTGGGCGCATAGTCACGCTCAGCTGACTCAAGTTCAAATCCGTTGAGAAGTGCTTAACATTCGTCAAGGCTATCAGAAAAGCCAAAGATTTCACGTGAACAAAAGATTGCCAAAAAGCCTTTCACGAATTGAAGGAATACTTAAGCTCGCCACCACTCTTGACTAAGCCCATTACCGTGGAGGAACTTTTTCTCTACATATCAGGAGGCTAGGACGTAGTGGCCTCAGTCTTGATTCAAGATGAAGGTAGGATCTAGAAACCCATCTACTACTTCAGTCAAGTTCTCCATAATGCCGAGACAAGGTATCTCCCCATCGAGAAAATGGCATACGTTCTCCTAGTCATAGCTCATAAGCTCTGACCATACTTTTAAAACCATACTATCAACTGCTAACCGATCAGCCCTGAAAACAAGTACTCTACAAGCCAGATCTCTCCGAAAGGCTAGTAAATAGACCATAGAGCTCAGAGAGCTTGACATCCGGTACAAATCTCGGACATTAATCAAGGTCCAAGCCTTAGTTGATTTTATCGTGAAAACCACGTTCTTTGAAATACCCACCAAGAGGCAAGAGTTCGAGGAAGGTGAACAGATATCGAGTTAGACACTTTATGTTGATGGATCCTCTAATCACATCGACAGTGGAGCCGAGCTTATCCTTAGAAGTCCTAAAAGGTTTACAATGGAGTATGCCTCAAGGTTCGAGTTCAAAGCCTTGAACAACGAGGCCGAGTATGAGGCGTTGCTTGTAGGGATAAAACTAGCAAAAACATTTGTTGCCGAAGCCTTGGAAGCACACAACGATTCACAGCTGATGGTCAATCAGACGAACAATGAGTATGAGGCCAGAGGTATAAAAATCATCAAGTATCTCAAAAAAGCCTGTGAACTCACCGCAACCTTCAAAAGGTTCCAAATAGTTCAAGTACCCCGAGCACAGAATTCAAATGTAGATGCTTTAGCACGACTCGCCTCCTTCAGACAGTCTGACCTCACCCAAGTAGTCTATCTCGAGACCCTTGATGCACCTAGAATTGATGAAGTCTCAGTCATGCTTGTGGCCGAAAAGCGATCTTAGATGGACCCGATCCTCCAGTACTTGAAATATGGTACACTTCCCAACCAAAAAATGAAGCCAAAAAGCTCATCTCTCAAGCTTTGCAGTACACTATCATCGAAGGATAGCTATACAAAAAGGGTCTCACTACTCCATATCTAAAATGCCTCAAGATTATGGATGTAGATTACGCCTTTCGAGAAGTTCAGAATGGCATATGTGGTTGTTGATCAAGTGTCTATTGACTCTGAATGATTTTGATAGTAACAAAAATCTTAATTAAGCACTAATGAATATTAATTAAGTGATACATATTGTTAATAATTCTTATACATCAAAGGAGATCAAGAATGTAGAAATTGGTGAATCAAAGTTGATCTCAAAAGTCCATAAGCTCTACAAAAGATCAAATTCAAAGAGAATAATATAAATGCATCTTCAAAGACAAAAAGGCTAAATTATAGGTTTGAATCCTAAGATACACTTTGTAAGCATTTCAATTTTTAGGAGCTAATTAAATTTGCATTGCATTTTATTATATAGCCTTAATTAATTGACGATATAAAATCCCCACGTGATTTTATTAAATGCAAATAAATTCATTAGGCTTAATACTTAACATGCTTTAATTGAACTTGAGAAGAATTTATGTTGACATAGAAAATCATTTGAGCATTTGTAATATATCATTCATCATATATCTTGCACACACATGCTTAAATTTGTATTATATTTTGTCATCATCAAAATATCTCAATCAAGAAATTGATTAGATTAATTTTGATGATAGCAAAACACTTTTGAAGTGTTTAACTCGTGTGTTTAATGTGCAAGAAAGTTTGATTCAATTTGGAGATTTTTCAGAACTCAAAAATCCAAAAAAGAATGAAGAAATATGATGCTAAAAACATTATTCATCTTGGAAACACTGTAGCAGTACACAAAAACTGACCCAGTCAACTGGGTGAATAGTATCAATCGACTGGGTGCTCAAAAAATTAGTTTTTGCATCAGTTATGAAGGACAATCGACTGCTATAAGTGGATAGTCGACTGGGCAACTTACAACAACTATATTTTTTTAATTTAAAAGGCTATCAACTTGTCTCTAACGGCTCTATTTTGTCTCCAACGGCTAGAAGACTTCAAGACACTATAAATAGAGCCTCAAAGGTCATTCGAAAGACATGAGAAACATTTTACAACAAAGGATTAAAGTAAAATATTTATTCTCTTCTTCTTAAGCGAAAAACTCCATTGTCAAGTTATAAACCTTTGAGAGAAAATATTGAGTTGTAATCTTTATTGAGAAATCTCTCTCTTGTTTGTTTGTTTCAAAATTTCCTTCATCTTCTTGTTAAAAGAGTTGGTGTAACTCTTGTGAGAGTTTATAAGTGAGCTAGTGAGTGTTGGGTATATACACTTGGGTAACAAACTTATGATTCTTGTGAAAAAGGTTGAAACAACACCCTTGAAGTTGCTTGTTTGTATTCAGTTTGAGCAACACCCGTGAAGATGGTTGTTTTAGTGAAAGGCTTCAAGAAGGATCTTTGAAGAGAGTGGACGTAAGGTAGAAAGGATTCCGATATTGTCGAATCACTATAAATCGAGTTTGCATCTCTCTAACTTTATCTCCTTAATTACTTGCACAATTACTTGCTTATAATTATTTATTATTCAAGTAAATGAGATTGGTTGCTTAATTATTTTATAATTCAATTATCTTTTCTATATTAAGCAATAAACTCTCTCATCTTTGTGCTAGTAATTTAGAAAGATTGATTTGAATTAATTCCGCATATATTTCTTCAACAGTCCTTTTTTTGCCCTCAAATTGATCACCACCCAACCATGCTCAGAGTGTTTACTTATTTAGAGCAGGGACTTGAAGACATTAAGGTTTATCACCCCCTCAACTTTTATGCACATGTATATGAAAACCATTATCAAACGCACGGAGTTAGGCACCAACTGACATAAAGCTATGCCATAGTGGTTGAGGATGGTGATAAAAAAGGGTGGAAAGGGAACCTAAGCCCAACCTTAAGGTAGTGGATGTAAACACACAATTCATAGGGCCCCTCTTCCTCGGATCATCACAAGCCCTATCTCCAACTTCAGCATTCCTAAGCATATACTTTTTGGGAATTCTATATTTGACCCTAAGTACTTGGAGCTCTTCCTCTTTTAGTTGGTTTGGCTCCGAGATAGCACAAAAAATGAGATTTTATTTTTCTTCCCCACCTAGTTTTTTTTCGAGTTCAGTTAAAACATGGTTAACCTTCGAGGATGATGAAGTCTCTCCTCCCTCATAAGGCACCAATACATGGGAATTTACTGAGGTGTTACCCACTTCAACCTCCTCAATACTATCCCTACTATTTCTACTACCACTACTTCTACTTTCGTCGCTACTTTTACTCCTATCAATACTGCTACTTTTACTACTACCGAAAGATATTGAAAAAAAGAGGAAAAAACTCACCAAAAGTGCAAGCCTTTAAACTTCGAGGAATCCATTCCCGCAAACTCTGAATGCTCTATAACTCCGAGTAGCTCTACTCTTACTCTGATATCTTCCTATCTCTCGAATCTGAGTGCCTTCAAAGATTTTCTAATTTACAAATGAGTGAAATGACGAGGAGGAATTAATCATTACAGTTGTAAAAAAATGATGCCCTTTTAGATAACCAATAATGCGCTCAAACTTTTCACATGAACGAGAAAATATGTGATTTTATTTATGAACAGACACCACCCTTCCAAAACGCTATGTCTTCTCGCAGCAATCGAAAAAATGCACACCCTCATTAACTGACAATAAATATTATAGAAGCATTGTCCACATAATGGGCTCCAGATCAAAGGACTTTGGCCCAATCAGTGAACCCTAGAAGGTCCAAAAATCTTACCTATGTCAATGGGCCCAAAAAACGAGAAGACTTTGTCCAACCAAAAATCAAAATGGCTTTACGTCACAAAGCTACACCTGTTTTCACATCTCAAATGAACAAGTTCATTCTTCTCGGACCTGTTCTCCAAAACTCCGAGTAGTTTCATCCAAGCAATTTTCATCAGAAGTCTCCATCAAACTTCAAACAGTTTGATCCTTATCATTCTCCTTAGAAGTCTCCATCAAACTCTAAGCAGTTTGATCCTTACCATTCTCCTTGGAAGTCTCCATCAAACTCTAAGCAATTTGATCCTTATCATTCTCCTCGAAAGTCTCCATTAAACTCCGATCAGTTTGATCCTTACCATTCTCCTTGGAAGTCTCCATCAAACTATGAGCAATTTGAGCCTAATCATTCTCCTCGAAAGTCTCCATCAAACTCCAAGTAGTTTGATCCTTACCGTTCTCCTCAGAAGTCTCAATCAAACTCCGAGTTTTTTTATCCTTACCATTTTCCTCAAAATTCTCCATCAAACTCCGAGCAGTTTGATCCCTACCATTATCCTCGAAAGTCTCCATCAAAATTCGAGCAGTTTCATCCTAATCATTCTCCTCAGAATTCACCATCAAACTCTGAGAAGTTTGACTTAGTTTAATCTCCTCAGACCTATTTCATTATACTTCGAGCAGTTTAACTTAGAATCACCTTCTCCGACCTATTTCGCCAAACTCCGAGCAGTTTGATTTAGTGTCATCTCCTCGGACCTATTTTTTCAAACTCCAAGCAATTTTACTTTATGTCATCTCCTTTAACCTATTTTACTAAACTCTGAGCAGTTTGACTTAGTGTTATCTTCTCGGACTTATTTCGCCAAACCCTAAGTAGTTTGACTTAGTGTCATCTCCTCAGACCTATTTCACCAAACTCTGAGTAGTTTGATCCTAATCATTCTCTTTGGAAATCTCCATCAAACTCCTTGCAGCTTGATCCTTATCATTCTCCCTGGAAGTCTCCATCAAACTCTGAGCAGTCTGATCATTACCATTCTCCTCGGAAGTCTGCATCAAACTCCGAGCAGTTTGAACCTAATCATTCTCCTCGAAAGTCTCCATCAAACTCTGAGCAGTTTGATCATTATCATTCTCCTCGAAAGTCATCATCAAACTCCGAGTAGTTTGACTTATTGTCATCTCTTCGGACCTATTTGGCCAAAATCTAAGCAGTTTAACTAAGTGTCATCTCCTCGAACCTATTTTGTCAAACTCTGAGCAGTTTGACTTGGTGTCATCTCCTCGGACCGATTTCGTCAAACTCCAAACAGTTTGACTTGATTTCATCTCCTTGTATCTATTTCGCGAAACTCTGAGCAGTTTAACTTAGTGTCACCTCCTTGAACCTATTTCGCCAAATTTCGAGCAGCTTAACTTGGTGTCACCTCCTTGGACCTATTTCACCAAACTTCGAGCAATTTGACTTTGTGTTATCTCCTTGAACCTATTTCTCCAAACTCTGAGAAATTTGTCTTGGTGTCATCTCCTCGGACCTATTTCGCCAAACTCTAAGTAATTTGACTTGGTGTCATCTCCACCTAAACAGATCTAAATCTCCATTCTTTACCCCTTTAGTACCTGGGTGCCCAAAACAAAGATTGGTTTGTTCTAAATTCTACAACGAGAAAGAAATCACTCCAAACAAACTCTAGTTCCTCGACTACATAAATTGCACTCAAGGAAGTGGGGATCATCTGATGAAGGGAAATTTCTTTCTTCAGTAATATAACGACACGTGGCCACCTCTAAAGATAAAAGAGTAATTTCATGACTCAGACAGATCAACCAATTGAATCGTCACACCTAGCAAAAGGCATAACGGTAATTTCAAACCGAGTCTTGATACTACTACCCCATTCCAGCTTACAGATAAATCATTATCCAGCTTATGGATAACTCCAAACTTATCTATGAGAATATTATTTCTATCACAATACTTAGTGATCAATCATTCTTCTAATTGGACTCTGCTTCGAAACACTGTATAAAGGGGCTCTCAACATCAAAAAGTACATTCAATTCTCACTCATATCTCTCAGCTTCATACAGTTCTCCTTACTCTCAAAAAGCCTTATTCTTTCTTAGGCATCGGAGAGTCCCCCTAGAGGCACACCCTTCCGATCCTTCAGCAACTTTTAAGTTTCTCTTTGTTTCATGTGTGTAGGTTTCGCTCCTCAACCCTTCAAATTCCTGGCAGATTTTCAGCATCAACAACTAGAGATGAATTCCACCAATAAGCCTTTTCTTTGCACACCAAAAAGCACCCACATTATTTCATATTATAAATTGTAAATAAAAATTATCCTTTGATCACCCTAACCTGTGATATACTGTTTATTTCAAACTGAAGAAGCTCAAGAATGAACCCTGGTGGCCAAGTGTGAATCATGATTCAGACCTAAAAAGGTTGCAGCCTCCCAAGCTAGATGGTCATGAATTGTTTGTAGTGGAGCTTCTTCATAAAGCCAACCCATTAATAAGTTTTGGTTTGAGAAGCTATGGGTTGGTTTACTAGGCTAGCCCAATCTCTGTCTATGCTTTACTAAATGAGTAATTGAGGTAGGGGTGGCAGTGGGTCGTACCGTACCGGCCCATAGCCCACTGTGCCTTGCCTCCCTTTCTTTTGTGTCATATCATGCCAAAATTTTAAAAATCTAGGCCCGGCACGGTCCAAGGCCCACATGGTTATTGCGTAGTGCCGTGTTGTGCCGACCCATAGGCCTCATTGATATATATTGATTTTTTGCATTTTTTTGTTGAAAATAGTAAAAAAAATTATAAATATTGAATTGAATGCTTATAATTGTATAAAAAAACAATCATTTTATTGATGAAGTTAAATATTAAAAATAACTTAGAAATTAAACAAAAACAACAACATAAACAAATAATTTAAAAATTACAAGTTCCAAAAATCTTTCAAATAAATAAATTACAAAAACAACTACATATAAAATAAACAAAGAAGATGAAATGACTTACAAATGAGTGAAATATAAAAAATAACTTAGAAATTTTAAAAATTAGAAAGACAAAAATTATTATTATTATTATTTAGCCGTTCACAGTTTATACTCTTGCGGACCAAGAGTTACAAAATTTTCTTCATTTTTGATCTCTTCAATCATCACTCAATCCGCTATATTGACCTTTCTTTAATATGTTGATTGTACGGTCTTTTGCATCTAGCCAGTCCTTTGTGTATACTAATACTTACAACATTTTTCGGTAATAGTCTTGATCGTAATTCATCCAAAATTCTAGAACCTACACTAAAACTTGTTCTAATGTTATGGTAGACACTGGAACAGTTAGTAGATCACGTGTCATTATGTTAATAATAGGGTACTAATTTTCATTTTTTTCCACCATCTTAAAATATCAAATTTATCACCATCTAATTCTTCTTGACTCATCATTCTAGTGGCATAAAATTGTATATAGTTTTGAATTTCATTAGATGTTATGGTCATGCTCGTGCCGTGCCTTTTTTCTGTGTCGTGTCATGTCGTGTCGGGCCATGAGTCTCAAAAGCTAGGCCCAACACGACCTATCCACTAAAACCGTGCCAAGCACGGCATGACTTGTGGAAGTGTGGGCCATGTTATGCCGTGCCTCACGGATCAACTCGACCCCACCTCTAAATTGAGGCACCTTTTTTCTACTGGATAAGTGTCATGCAGAGATAAAGACATTACGGGTATGTTTGGGTAACGGTTTTTTGTTTTCAGTTTTCGAAAACGAAAACTGAAAACAGTTTTCTAATGTTTTTTTTGAAGAAAACATGTTTGCATAACGGTAACTCGAAAACTGTTTCCAAAACAGAAGACAATGAAATGTTGTTTGGATAATCTTATTTTGAAAACTGTTTTGATACACCTTGTAATTATTTTTAGTTTGAGTTTAAATTTAAAATCTATATTAATTTTATTTCTTATATTTACTAAATATTTAAAAATACTTAATATTATTTTATTTTCAAAATTTTAATATTTTTTATATACCATAGAGAAAGAATGAAACAGAGAAATGAACATTGTTTTTAGGGTTATTTTTCGAAAATTATGTCAGAAAATACAGAAAACGGTTTTTGAAAACTGGTTTTTTGAAAACTGTTTTAGAAAATTGCTTTTGAAAACTGTTTCCTAAACATAGAAAAGAGTTTTTGAAAACTGTTTCCAAACACAACCTACACTTTTGGGAGCTAAAAATTGCCAAATAAACTTTGAATAAAAGACTCTAGTTTAATTCATTTTCTCATCAGTATAATAAAAAAATTTGTTTTTGTTTACAAGTATCAAGGTAATTTGGGTGTACAAAATTAGTTTTTTATTAAAAAAGCTGGGCCGGGACACAAACCGTAGCATATGTAATAGAATTGTAAGGAAATGGCTTAACCAGAATTTTCAATGGAAACAACAGGCATGGCACTTGCTTCCCTTCATTAACGTCTAAAATCTGCATAACGTGCGAGAATAGATAGAAGTGGAGGTGGTCAAAAAATTCCAAATTCCAAGCCCAAGTCCAGAGGACTCGATGACAAACTTCCTAGCATTTACAGAATAAATGTACTAACATTTTAAAAGGTGCCAACAATGGACTTTCTCTTGTTTTTTTTTTTTTTTTTTTTTTCCGGAGTGGGGAAGGGGAGAGAGGATGAAGTTTTTATTTATTTTAATTACATTGATAATATAATCTATCTTGTTCTCTGAACTACATCAAATTTTCTTTTCCATAAAACAAAATTATTGGCATGGATATTCAACTTTAAAACATTAAAATACTTGAGTATCATTTAACTTGATAGTAGTTTTAATTTATAATTGTTAAAACGATATTTGAATTTTTTTTTTAATAAAAACAATAAAAACAGTTTTGTGTTTGATAAAATAATTATAAAAAGTAAAAGTGAAAACACTTTTTCTGTTACAAATAAAGTTAAACTTTTTTTCAAATTTTTATTTTTTTCAAAAAAAATTATATTTTTAAGAATAACTTACCTAATTTCATTTTATTAAAAACATAATCGTTTTATCATCTCTACCAAATGGTAGACAAGGAACAATAAGCATTAATCAATGAGCTAAACACTACGTTATGAGATTCATGAAATATCTTTTTTTTCTCCGTGAAATTTAAATGAGTTTAAAAGAAGGAATAGGCCTTGTGGAAAATTACCTAGGGTGGGGTGATTGATACATCTTTGACTTTTTGCTTCTTCTTTTATGGTCAGAAAATATAGAAAAGAAAATAAATAAAACTCTTAAGGTTTTGTACAAGTACCTATTTTCATTTCTCATTTCTCAATTTTTAATTTATGTTAATTTGATGTTGTAAATTTTAATTTCGTTCAATTGAATCATTTTGTTCGGATGATTTTTTTTGAATTATTCACATATCTATTTAAAATTTAATTTTATTTAAATTAACAGAAATCATGAATAGAATTTGACAAAAAAAAATCAGTAAAATAAACAAATTAAAAATTAAAAACAAAATAATCACATATGTGAAACTTCCATAATTTTTTTTTTTTGTCTTTTTCCCAAAAATATACCTAACATTGACAATCCACCGCCTGGAAAACGTACATTATTTAGTTAGTTTAGTGCGTAGAAAGTGCAAAGCAAAACAGCCGCCTACGCAAGAATTTCCCGCACTATCACTTCCAAGAAACTACCTTTGTTTTCTGTTCTCTTGGCATGTACTAGTCAACCAAGTAGGCCAGCCTGACCAAAACTTTCTTTCAAATGACTAAGATAACCTTCCCTCTTGACATTACACGCGCACAACAAAAAAAAAAGTAGTTGGACCATTTCCTCATGTTTTTTCCAACTTCTTCCTCGCAGCACCTTCCTCCTAAAGTCCTAACCGCCTTTGAAAAGCTAACCAATTTGATGTCTTCAAATCCCAGGACAACATTTTCAGTCCTTCATATTATATATATATATATATATATATATCGCGCACACACATATACTGCCTCCCTACATTTCCTCACATCAAATCCATGAAGACCATTCTCTCCTATTTTCCTACTCTGTTAGCTAAAAAATTGCATTTCATTTCCTATACCCAGAAGAGAACTAAGCATTAAAGTTTCAATCTTTTTACAGTAAATAAATATATATTTGTACAATGGAGAATTCATCATCAGACTCTAAGCAATCTTCTTTCATATTCTTTGCATTGGTTGATCTCTTGTTGTTTCATAGTTTTTTCAGATGGGTCAATGGCACTCAAAGTTTTTTCTTAAGATTATGGTCTTTCCTCCAATTCCAATTTTTCTATGGAAGCTCAAAGATTTGTGATCATGAGAAGAAAAACCTGGATATTAAGTTGTTGACCCAGAAAAATTCATTTGATCATAAGGAGAAAGATGATGGGAGCCTGTGCAGAGAAGATGTGGAGACTGTGATGGGAAATTTGGGACTTTTTTGCAGCCCAGAAAGTGAGGAACTTCAAGAGAAATTCAGTTCCAATGAACTTTCTGGGCTGTTTGATGAGAAGGAGCCAAGCTTGGAGGAAGTGAAGGAAGCCTTTGATGTGTTTGATGAGAACAGAGATGGGTTTATTGATGCAGAGGAGTTGCAGAGAGTTCTTTGTATTTTGGGTTTGAAGGAAGGATTGGAGCTGAAGAACTGCAAGAAAATGATCAAAACTTTTGATGAGAGTGGTGATGGAAGGATAGATTTTCATGAATTTGTGAAATTCATGGAGAACAACTTTTGCTGAATTGTACTTTTGGAAAGATTAATAAATGACAGTACAAACTTTAACATTCAACATTCTATTTTTTTCTCTCTTTTTCCTTTCTGTGTTGTTCCTGCATAGATTTCTGAGTGGTTACCTTTATCAATATTGTTGTAAATATTACTGGTATTCATTTAGTTTCAATAAAAATAAGTTCTTAAAAAGGAAAAATCTGGGACTCAAGTTTCTCTACATCTGGTACCAATTTTTTAGACCATATGATTAGAGTCCAATGGGATTGTTTAATAAACCAATTTATTGATTTAATCAACATCTGTACCGTGCTTAAAACAGGTTTATAAAATAAATAGTTTAGCATTTAAGTAAAAAGTGCTGAAACTTTGAAGAAAAAAAGTGAATGTTTTCGGTAAAAAAAATACTGAAATCAAAACTTAAAAAACTATCCAAATGAAAAAAAAAATGATGAAAGATCTGGATTATGTTCTCAATTTGAAAGAATTTTTAACTTAATTTTGAATAAATAATTTTTTTAACCTACTAAAATGTAAATTAATGTATCAAACTTTTTGAAGTTATTATATATGGAAGTGTCAAACAGGCATGTTGAAGTGAATCATCACGGCCTCGCGGATTGCAGATTAAACGAATTTAACCCATTCAGGCTGCCTGTATAGACATTAGTGCTTCACCTTGGGAAGGTCCTTTTTAGAACCTTTTGATTCCAGTTGGGTTTCACCTTCTCTGCTGCATCCAAAAGAGATCAATCAAATTCATATATTACAAGTTTATAAAAGTGCAGCTTATAAATAAGCATTTCATGTGAAAGCAAGTAAGCTGCTGCAACTATTGCATTCATATACAGAGGTCAAAACCACAATCTAATGAATACATTGGGGAAACACAAATTTAGATTTTTCTTTAGCAAAAAGGCATGTTTGGATGAGATTTTCGAAAACTGTTTTCAGTTTTCAAAAACTGAAATCAGTTTTCAAAAACTCTCTTTCATGTTTGACAAACAGTTTTAAAAAATAGTTTTTTAAAACAGTTTTTAAAAACTATTTTCTAAAAACCCAAAATTGATGTTTTTTGACATAATTTTCGAAAAATAACCCTAAATTCAATGTTCACTTCTCTATTTCACTCTTATTCCATGATATATAAAAAATATTAAAATATTAAAAATAAAATAATATTAATTGTTTTTAAGTATTTAATAAATATGATAAATAAAATTAATATAGATTTTAAATTTAAACTCAAAATTAAAAATAATTTCAAAGTGTATCAAAACAGATTTTAAAATAAGATTATCCAAACAACATTTCACTGTTTTTTGTTTTGGAAACAATTTTCGAGTTACAGTTATCCAAACATGTTTTCTTCATAAAATTATTTTCAGTTTTCATTTTAACTGAAAACAAAAAACTGTTACCTAAACACGCCATAATTATTCAGAATCTCATAGCCACCGGTTCAAAAATTATTTCTCCCACAATACATCACTAAAAAATTACCTCTAGAATCCACTCTAACCGTTTGGAGAGTATACCATATAATTCATGATTATACAACAATTCAATGTACAAAAGGCAAGGGTCAAAACTCAAAAGCATAACCCAGCAGATAGCCAAGTAAAATATCTAATTTGAGACAACAGTTTGAAAGGCTAAAACCGAATGCCCACCAGAGAATTATTGCATTAACTTCCTACTCCGTTAGTTCAATAGTTTTCAGAGCTTTAGAAATAACAACCAGACGCAGACCACAACGAGGATTGAAGAAGAAGAAGAAGAAGAAGAAGAAGAAGAGAGGTCTTGATTGCACTAGCTAGTAATGTTCTCAAGAAAGGAGCACCAGTAAGAATTACACAACTACTATAAAATATGAATAAAAGCAGCTGCAAGTGAAAGTGAAGGGGTTTTCAAAGATAATGGAAGGGCTTAGCCTTAAACATTGAAGAGGCAAGAAATGGAGCTCTCATCCGACCAAAATCAACTCAAACATTAATCCTCTGCTTGCCTGGAATCATGAGAAAAAAAAAGAAAATTTGTTTTTGAATAACAAAAACTGACAGTCAAAATCTAATTTAAACATTTCATCATTAACTAAGTGGGTACTTGAGAATCTGTATTTTGTAGGTTGTAAAATGTGTCACAAAAGTACATTTGTTACCATGACTGCCACACCAATAGTTGCCCACAATTTGGTTCACAATCATATCCCTAGAAACAATCAACAATGTATAACTCAAATCCGGGGCCACTTCTTATGTGTCACCAACATGGCAACATCATCATCGTTTTCGTTAATGCCACTACCCTCATTGTCACCATTTTAAACTCATTCTCCGTACCACCTTTTTATAAATCTTTTGAAAAAAGCATACGAGTTCTTGCCACAAGATAGGGTATGCGAGTTTGCCAATATTATGTGTTTCCATCATATAAGAGACAACACAAGCATGCACTATCAACACTGCAAGAAAAGAATTGCAGATATGAGATCATAGCAATTAACAGTTAACAACCTTCTGTTATATTATACGTCTCTCTTTCCTATCCCTAGTTCGATGGAAAAAAGATTAGAGAGCATTTAAAGGATTTTCCTTTGGGGTAATAGGGCAGAGAACTTTAAGTACCACTTGGTTAAATGAGATGTGGTTAAACAACCTTTGGAAAGAGAGGGCATTGGAATAAAATCTTTATCGGTGCTCAACAAAGTCCTTCTTGGTAAGTGGTTTTGGAGGTTTATTGTTGAGAAAGACCACTTGTGGAGAAAAGTGGCGGCGGCCAAGTTTGGGATGGATCTTAATGGGTGGATGTCCAAAGATCCTTCAGGAGCATATGGAGTGAGTGTAAATGGATAGAAAGAGATGAGAGGAGCTTCGTCTTTATGTTGAGATTTCGGTGGGTAATGGAGTTAAGACTCGGCTTTGGTATGATACTTGGTGTGGAAACACCTACCGAAGGGATCTCGTGTGTTGTACCTTTTATCCGCAATGTTCATAATTGAGAAGTTGATGAGGTCGCGATGTTTATGGATTCCTTATATTCTTCTAAGATTGAAGTGGAGAGAGAGGATGTTATGATATGGAGGCCTGGATCTGATAAAGGCTTTATGGTGAAAGATTATAACATTCTTGTTGATAAAGGCCTTTCAAATGATATCTTTCATTTCCCTTGGAAAGCTATTTGGCATACTTAGGTTACCAAGAAAGTGAGTTTTCTTTGAGTGGGATGCCTTGTGGAATAGAATTCTTACTATTGACAATCTTCAAAAGAGGGAGAAGGTGTTGGTCAGTAGGTGTTATATTTGCAATGAGAAAGTCGAGTCCGTTTTTCATCTTTTGATGGATTGTTCTTTAGCTAGAAGCTTGTGGGAATTGGCTTATAGAAGTGTGGGAGTTTCTTGGATTGTAGCGAGTTCCGTGAGAAATGAAACTGAGGCATGGAGTAATTTGAGTGCTTCTAAGAAGGTCAACAAAACTTTAGAGCTTATTCCGCATTCTATTTGGTGGATAGCGTGCAGAGAGCAGAACCGAAGGGCTTTCGATGGTATAGAAAATCCTTTTACAAACATTAGAGTTAGTTGGATCAATACTCTTAATTTTTGAGTTAAAAGAATTCTTTGTAATTAATGAAGATCTTTTAGGTTTGTTTTTTTTTTAGCTTTGTATATACTATATAGCCTTTGGCTTTGGGGCACCTTCTTGGTTCTTTTTAATAAAAAATTTACTTATCCAAAAAACAAATTCACATCATCATGTGAACAAACAGAAGTAATTAAAGAGCATACAAACCACAGCACTGCCCCCCTCCCCCCTCACTGCACCAATTACACACTCACAGCAAGGCACAAGCACACATAATTAATTCACAGAGAAGTCCACCACTCCCCTCACCGCACTTATCACATGCTCACAACCAAGCACAAGCACAGGTAATTACACACAGCACTACCCCCTCCCCTCACTGAGCCTTCCACATGCACACACAACCACACAGACAATCCAAAACCTTAATATTTACCATATGGAAAAAGATTCAATTTCAGTAATCAATGACTGGATTGCACCTTCAACTTGGCCGAAATTGTGGAGTTTCATTAAGTTCAACTTTTGTGAACAAGACAAAATCAAAAAAGAAAAGAAAATACAGTAAACTCCTTGTTACCATAATGGTCACTCAAAGTAACAATCTTCTTTAGAAATTCAAAGTCCACACACACAATCACAGACACAACGGTCACTCAAACGATGGCACAAGAATAAAAGGTCAGATGCCTCACAGCCCCAATCATTATTTTGATGTTTTCTAACAAAAGCAAAGCAGGGTATACTATTAGAAGGTGCTATGGTAAATCAAGATAGAATCCTGGGAAAAAAAAAAAAGATAATACTGTGACCACTCTCTTGCCCATGTTAGTGAAAAAGATAAATTTGATTTATTTGATATAATTTTGTATCTAAATTGGCATATAGTCAACTACAACAGTTGTCCATGGCTCTTAAAATGTAATAGGATCAATGGGACCTAAAGCATGTTAGCAAACAGCAAAATTCTCTCCCATCATATTTTTTATCTTTTTCTGGTACTTTGGAGATCAACGATATATAGCCTACTAGTACTATAACATAAATGAGATGAATTAAACAACACGACACTGACAAACACACGTAGTCACAGACACACAAACATGGTTCTTGAAAGAAAGAAAAATTATTTTTACACGAAGGTATCATCATCGGCCATATACACTCAACAAGTACACATCACACCCCAAGTTCAAGCATCAGTACTTCATTCCAAGCATGACATATGAAAAAAATGATGATTCTTTATGTGTGATTGGAGCTAACATTCACCATATCATCACTGTGTGTGCAACAGTTGAAGTCCCAATAAGTGTGTTTGACATCGAAACCCATGTGTGTGACTCTGCGTTTGACTATAAAAAGGAGGAAGGGAATCATACCAGAAAATGAGTGGCGGATTATGGGCTGTGGAGGCTGGACTGCAACGAGAGATCGCCGGTTGTGTGGATTGCAAAGCACAGACCACCAGATTCACGATTGAGAGAGAGAGCCAAGAGACGATGGAGAGATAGCAAATCCCAGAGCTCAAACGGAGTTGCCTACTGCCAGAGCGCAAACAGAGTAATGTGGATCACCAAGAGGACATGAGGGGTTCTAAGGTTTGCAACAGAGAGAAGCAAAGAACATTGGAAGCTAGAGATAGAACCAACGTAAACACAGGAACTGCATCCACCAAGACATCTGACCTTCGTAGGAGACAAACCTTAAGGCCGAAGAAAATTTATCAGTCTTTATATTTTAGTCCATAGAAAACTAATTGATAAAATACAAAGAGCAGAAAGATAGCTGATGGATATGGACAAGTTCCATAATGGAATAGGATTAGACACCAATATCAGTCCTGGAACTGATTTCATATGAATCATATTTTCAATTTACTTATACCAGAATAATGAAAAGACCAATTATCTTACATAGCTGGCACCTCTCCTCCATACTATCAAAGCAATCAATGATAAAAGAAAAGGATAACGTAGCCAAGAAATGGATATTGGAATAGAAAATAAAGACTAAGGTGCTGTGCTGTTACCTTCATAGAAACAAAATCTACCACAGAAGCCACATATCCAAGCCATGGAAGTTAGGGAATCCAGCTTACTCACGCTGTCACACAAATTAGGTGTGACAATTCTAATTCAAGATTTCGAAGATAGGATAAAATCCAACACCCTAGGTTCCCACTTTCATGGGCTAGGTTAGCCCTATTCCCCGGGAGTCACAGGTCTACATAATATAAAGCCCATCTCTGGATTTCCATAACCTGAAAGGAAGAAACAGACTGATAAGCCTTCTCTAACCCAGAAAATGATGATGAAATAAGGAAATCACAAGCTATTTAAAGAGTATCTTGTGTAAAATAATTGCGTAATATCCAGGTGCCATGGAATTCACCAAAACAAACTACCCAGTGGAGGCTGATGAGTGACCTCTACGTTTCATGACATGCAATTTTCCCCACAAATCACCCATGTGACTGAGAAGTCCATCAAATTATTACCAGTAATCAGCACAAGAACAGTGCCCATCCTGGAAATGATGGAAACGATTAGCATCTCGAACAATTATCAGTCGGTTAATGACCTTTGAACTAAGCTTCACAGCAGAGTGGCAGTCATCACATATCCTAAGGTTCTTAAATACACGTAAAGGTGCTTCTGAAGGTGTTTTCATGAGGCCATACGCTATGGCCAGCTTTTCACTGTGATAACTAAGATAGTCTTCCTTTGTTCGTTCTCACATCATGTAATACTGCAGCAATATCTGGTACATAACCCAATAGCTTAATCTTAGCCAACAGTTCCCTTACCTTCTCATAAATCCCACTAGAATCTGGGTGTTTATTATCATCTGAAACAAAAACATGGGTAGTGTTTCTTATCTTTATCCAGCTCACTCCAGGTTCTTTCTTGATGTTCCTTTCCCGCATCAACTTTCATATCTTTTCAACTCCATCCCACCTCTTTGCCTTGGCATACATATTAGATAACAGTATATATGTTCCCACGTCATTAAGCATATATGTTTTAAAAAAATAGTCTATCAAAACATTCAATGAATCCAACTATAAGACAAAAAACAACAAATATCCCAATTAAACCAAAAGCATCCAATGTATCCGCTCTTAACAAATCACAAAAGAAATCCAATTTAATCGAAAACAATTTGATGTATCCATCAGATGAAACACAAGGAATATCCAACAGAACAATTTAAACTCAATCAATCACAAGATTAACTCAAATAATTGACAGAACATTTATACTAAAAAATGTCAGATTTGTACAAGCAAATCTGAACTACTATGTCAAACAACGGCGAGGCTTCATCTTCAACCTTAGCTGAAGATTCTAGCCACTCATAACTATGAAACTACAATTCATAATAAAAGTGCTAAACATTAAACTAAAACAACTAAATAAAAAGAAATAAATAACTTTACAAGGGAGAAATTCCACTCGCTAATGGGCGACGCTTCCCCTCGTGGTAGCAAAGCCTTCGGGATCCACCAGAATGCTAGCAGACGTCCATTGGTTAACACCAAAGTGGCCCAGGAATTGTACACTGAATGATGAAGTCAGATGGTGTTTATATAGGGGGAGTCTCAGAGCACTGTAGGTTTCAGATTCGATGTGGGATACTGGTCTGAGTGCGCTCGATCGCAGAATGGTGCGATCGATCGTATGTCTTGTGCACACGATCGCATGTGCGCTCGATCGCGTGTCTGGTGCGCTCGATCGCAGATGTACTGTACTGCAAACATTTCAATGTGGGATTGTTGACCATGCGCTCGATCGCAGCATAGTGCGATCGATCGCTATTGCTCCTGAAGCTTCACATCTCCTAAATTACTTCATTTTCTCCACAAACCTATAAAAATACACAAAACACAAAAAAGACATCAAATAAAGTGAAATACTACTAACTAAGAGCATAACAAATATAAGTTAAGGGTTTTAAATATGCAATATTTAAGACTCATCAAATACCCCCAAACTTATATTTTGCTAGTCCCTTAGCAAAACAAAATAAAAAACTCAATGAACAACAATGATTATAAAGATAAGTTCAGTATTCATGGTATCCAAAAATTTAAGGAGCATACAAAATCATGAGATTTATTTATGAGCAAGCTTAAATAAGTCGAACCCATCTTCACAATGAATAAGAATTTAAAACCTAATTACTTATAAGAGGCATGGTAAGACATCACAAGCTTGAATAAGTGTAAAGTGAATTAGCATATACAGATAAGGTTTCCAAATAACTTCAATGTACAAGGTAATTCAAGTCTCAAGATCCACAGTATTTCTCATCGGACAGAACAACGATGGCATATTTTTATTTTATTTTATTTATTATTATAAGGCTCTGCTATGTTTAATTCTCTTAAGCTTTCTAATTGACCTATGTAGCGAGTGTTGAGTCAATGACTCCCAAACCAGAAGGTTTTAGGGCATTAAGTGTAAAGAGACCCCTAAGGACTTACTAACTCGAGTAAAAAAGGCTACGAAATTAAACCAGCTTTAATATTACCAAGCAAAATTTCACCTTTTGACGTGAACACTCATTGCTTACTGAGGCAAGAGGCCAGTTACTCAGCGAAAAATTTCGCAATGATCATTATGAGTAAAATTTTCACCTTTTGACGTGAACACTCACTGCTTACTGATGCAAGAGGTCCAGTTACTCAGTGGAAAGTTTATTGATGATGATCATTATAAATATTAGTAGTATTAATTGTTTTTTTTTATATGCCCAAGTGTTTATCCAACAAGTCATCCGGTTTCAGTTAAGACAAGGAAACGTATACATTCAACTCACATGTCATATCTCACACAAATATGTGCTAATGTGCTCGTGTGAGATTAGATCAAACATGTGAATTCTCGAAAATGCCTAAAGTAAGTAACTAAAGTTTAAACTCTATCATTAGATCATGTGTTCAAAGCTTTAAACTCACCAATGAAATCACATCACAATTTTTCAGATCAACCAAAATTTTTAGACGAACATGAATATGCATTTATCTTTACGACGAAAAGACAACAAATTAGGACAAAGTGTGTGATGTGTCTCCCATACCCTCAAACTTAAATTACACATTGACCCCAATGTGTGACTAATATGGAAAGAGCTGACCTGAGATGTGGAGAACTATCTGGACTGGTATGGCTTATAGCATACCCCCAAACTTAAACTGAAGTACGCATTGTCCCTGAAAAATAAAAACTGAAAAACAAAAAATACTGGAAACAAACATTAATCATAAAAATTAAGAAATATACAGAAAAGATAAGCTGTGGGGTGCCTCCCATGATCGCTAAGTTTAAAGTCTTCAGTCATACTCTCCCTAAAAAACTACACTCAATCCGAGTAACTAGGATCCTCCAATAATATCGTCTCTATGTCCGGACTCCTCAACTCCAAGAATGGTTTTAGCCTTTGTCCATTTACCTTAAAAGTGTTACCATTCTTGGGATCCTCAATCTTAATGGCCCCATGAGGAAAAACTGACCGAATAATAAATGGGTCTGTCCAACAAGATTTGAGCTTGCTTGAAAAAAGATGCAAGCGTGAATTGTAAAGAAGAACTTTTTGACCCGGCTCAAAAGCTCGTCTCAAAATGTGTTGGTAATGAGTCTTCTTCATTTGTGCATTGTAGGACCGTGCACAATCGTATGCATCATTCCGTAGCTCCTCTAATTCATTGAGTTGAAGCTTCCTTTGTGTGCCAGCCTTCGAAAGATTGAAGTTCAACTGCTTGATAGCCCAATAGGCTCTATGCTCTAATTCAACCGGAAGGTGACATGCCTTTCCGTACACAATACAATAGGGAGACATACCAATTGGCGTCTTGAAGGCTGTCTGATATGCCCACAGTCCATCAGTCAATCGCAGAGACCAATCCTTTCTACTAGGGTTCACAGTTTTCTCTAAAATGTGTTTGATCTCGCGATTAGAAATTTTCACTTGTCCACTCATCTGCGGGTGATATGGGGTGGCAACCTTATGTGTGATGAAATACTTCTTCATCAACTGCTCAAAAATCCAGTTGCAAAAGTGCTTACCTCCATCACTTATGATTGCTTGAGGCGTACCAAATCGAGCAAAAATAGTGTCCTTCAAAAACTGGACCACAACTCTATAGTCATTGGTCGTTCACGCAACGGCTTCCACCCACTTGGACAGATAGTCCACAACAACTAGAATGTACAAGTTGCCAAAGGAGTTTGGGAACGGTCCCATAAAATCAATGCCCCATGCGTCAAAAATCTCAACAATTAGAATAGGATTGAGGGGCATCATATTCCTCCTAGAAAGACTCCCTAGCTTTTGGCAACGCTCACAAGATACACAGTAGGTGTGAGAGTCTCGGAACATGGTAGGCCAATAAAATCCACACTGCAAAATCTTTGCAGTGGTCTTTTTAGCACTGAAATGGCCTCCACAAGCATGATCATGACAAAAGGCGATGACATTAGATTGGTCATGCTCAGGAATACACCTTCTGATGATCTGATCGGGATAATACTTAAACAGATAAGGATTATCCCAGAAAAAATGTTTTACCATGGCTTAAAACTTTGATTTATCTTGTCGCCCCCAATGCAAAGGCATGTGTCCGGTGACAAGATAGTTCACTATATCAGCAAACCATGGAGCGAGATTTTGAGCAATGAGCATTAACTGCTCATCAGGAAAGGTCTCAGAAATGGAAGTGGCGACCTTAGTGAAATCCACAATCAATCTAGATAAATGGTCCGTCACCACATTTTCAGAACCTTTCTTATCCCGAATCTCGATGTCGAACTCTTGAAGTAGCAAGATCCATCGGATAAGATGAGATTTAGTATCTTTTTTGGAGAAAAAATACTTCAAGGCTGCATGATCCGAGTAGATAATGACCTTAGATCCTAACAAGTAGGATCTGAACTTGTCTAATGCAAAAATGACTGCTAACAACTCCTTCTCAGTGGTAGAGTAATTAAGTTGTGCGTCGTTTAGAGTTCGACTTGAATAATAAATAACATGGGGAAGTTTATCAACACGCTGCCCCAAAACAACTCCAACAACATAATCTGATACGTCACACATAATCTCAAAAGGCACACCCCAGTTAGGTGGCTGAATAATGGGTGTGGACGTCAGAATCTTCTTCAGATCCCAAATGCTTTCTTATAGTCCTCATCAAATATAAATGGGGCATCTTTTTGTAATAACTGGTACAAGGGCCTGGCAATTTTGCTGAAATTTTGGATAAATCGCCTGTAGAAACCTGTATGGCCTAG
Source organism: Bretschneidera sinensis (assembly GCA_023935145.1). Taxonomy (NCBI): domain Eukaryota; kingdom Viridiplantae; phylum Streptophyta; class Magnoliopsida; order Brassicales; family Akaniaceae; genus Bretschneidera; species Bretschneidera sinensis. The sequence continues at coordinate 44,084,914 of CM043701.1, forward strand.
AAAAGATCGAACCTCCTTCACTGTACGTGGGGGTGGAAGGCTGGAAATCAGGTCCACCTTCGCTTTGTCGACCTCAATCCCCTGATGAGATACGACATACCCCAGTACAATGCCTTGCTTAACCATAAAATGACACTTCTCCTAATTAAGCACTAGGTTCTTCTCCTTGCACCGCACTAAAACCAAAGCGAGATGATGCAGGCACTCTTCAAAGGTTGAACCAAAGACGGAGAAGTTGTCCATGAAAATCTCTAAGAACCGCTCTACCATGTTAGAGAATATATTGACCATGCATCGCTGAAAAGTAGCGAGTGCATTGCATAACCCAAAGGGCATGCGACGGTAGGCAAATGTCCCAAAAGGACAGGTAAATGTTGTCTTCTCCTGATCTTCGGGGTCCACGGGGACCTGGTTATATCCAGAATAACCATCCAAAAAACAATAATACTCGTGCCCAGCCAAACGCTCCACCATCTGATCAATAAATGGCAGTGGAAAGTGATCATTCCTTGTGGCAACGTTTAGCTTACGGTAGTCTATACACACTCTCCACCATGAATGAACACGAGTTGGCACCAACTCGTCGTCCTTATTCTTTACTACCGTCAATCCCGCTCGCTTGGGCACGACATGAATCGAGCTCACCCACTTGCTATCAGAGATGGGATAAATGATCCCTGCATCTGACAACTTAATTATTTCTGCCCTCACAACCTCTTGCATAGCTGGGTTGAATCTTCTTTGTGGCTCCCTCGATGGCTTGGCATTCTCCTCCAAATGTATCTTATACATCACCACCGAGGGGCGGATTCCCCTGATATCCTCAATAGTCCAACCGATAGCTTCCTTGTGCTCTCTTAGAACATTTAATAATTTCTCCTCTTGAGCCTCACCCAAATCGGAAGCTATAATCACAGGCAAACAATCGGCTGGACCTAGGAACTTATACTTAAGATTATCCAGTAAAGGCTTAAGTTCCTTCTTGAGGGATTCAAGTGCTGCAGTTTCCTCTGTCTCATTGCTTTCTTGAGGATCAGACTCCAAAATGGCATTCACTTCCTCGAGTAGCTTATCTAAGCCCAAGTCCTCTCCAAAGTGAGCAAAACACCCCTCCAGAGGATCCTCAATGCTTGATTCGTCCACAGTCTCCTCAAGAATCTCCTCTATCAAGCATACATTTCTCACTTCATCATATTCCAGTGGTTGCCTAGTGATATCAAAGATGTTCAACTCCACTATTATATTTTCGAAGGAGATCTTCATCACACCAGTCCTACAATTGATTAGGGCGTTAGCCGTGGCTAAGAATGGTCGCCCTAGAATCACCGGTATTTGAATCCCTACATTCTGGACCGACTCTGTGTCAAGCATAATAAAATCCACTAGGAAATAGAATTTATCCACTTTTATCAAGACGTCCTCAACTATTCCCCGTGGTCTTTTCACTGACCTGTCAGCCAATTGAAGCATCGTGGATGTGGGCTTCAATTCTCCTAACCCCAACTACAAATAGACTGAGTAGGGTAGAAGATTCACACTCGCCCCTAGATCCAAAAGAGTCCTCTCAATATGGTTGACTCCTATCTTGCAAGAGATGGTAGGACACCCCAGGTCCTTATACTTGATGGGTAGCTTGCACTGAAAGATTGAGCTGACCTACTCGGTCAAAAATACCTTCTTTGGGACATTCATCCTCCTTTTGATAGTGACTAAGTCCTTTAAAAACTTGGCATATGATGGTACTTAATGGATGGCATCCAAAAATGGGATATTGATTTGGACCTGTTTGAATACCTCCAGAATTTCCTCATACTTCCCTCCTTTCTTGGGCGCCTATAGTCTATCAGAGTAAGGTGCTCTAGGTACAAACGACCTAGGAGGGTCTTTCTCAGTAGGTGTGGCTGTAGATGGCTCAGCATCTCTCTTCTCCTTGTTGCCACTCCCTTGCCCTTGCTGCATAGCAGGGCTCTCTTCCACTCGATTGTCCACTTGTCTCCCAGACCTCAGTGTGACAATCGACTGTACTTGTTCCTCTCCGTGAGTAGGAGTTGATGAACTCCCAACCATAAATTGTCCTTTCGGGTTGGGCACGGGCTAACTAGGGAACTTCCCCTTCTCTCTCTCTCACCCAAGTGACTTGTAATTTGCTCTATTTGACTCTCCAGCTTGGCAATTGCTTGGGTGTTTACCATTGTTGCACTCCTCACGTTGCTCATGGATTGGCTATTCATTTTCATGTATTCTTTAATGGTGTCCTCTAGTGACTGTGAAAGTAGCACTGGTGTTTGAGTGAGAGCTTGGTAAGTAGGTAATGGTGCTGGATGGGCAGAACGACCATGACCAGGAATTTGTTGGGAAAATCCGGGAGGATATTGATTTTGAGCATTATGAGGGGTACTTCCCTGATTAATTGGTTGGTTCTGCCTCCATGAAAAATTTGGGTGGTTCCACCACCCTGGATTGTACGTCTCGGAGTACGATCCATTTGACTGCCTTCGATAGTCATTGAAAGCATTTACTTGTTCTATAGGATACTCGGCACAAGCCGGCATTGATGGGAAATTCTGTGCTAGATGCATGGGACTAGCATAGATGGAACAGCTTTCAACATAGAATGTGTTGGCAGCATTGATGGATTAGCTCACAGTAAGAGCGTCAATCTTCTTAGTGAGTGCATCTAACTTTATCCTAAAATCAGCGTCTTCCCTAACCTCATAGATGCCTCTCTTCTTAGGAGCACGAATGGACTTATCTCGACAGCTGAAAAATCCCACTGCTGCGAGTTGTCAGACAACTTGTCCAATGCCATATATGCTTCATCTCCTGTCAGACTCAAGAATGCCCCCCCCATTCATAGACTCGATCATGCTACGGTTGGGTTGAGTTAACCCTTGATAGAAGATTTGAACGAGTCTCCACTTCTCATATCCATATGGAGGGCATCTGATCAGTAGCTCTTTGAAGCGTTCCCAACTCTCAGAAAATTTTTCATCCTCATCCTGAGTGAAAGAGCTAATCTCCTTTCGGCACTCATTCACTCTAGACATTGGGAAAAACTTATGATAAAATTTGCTAAGCAGGTTTTCCCAAGATGTAATAGACCCGGACGTGTTGGAATCCAACCACACCCTAGGTCTATCGTGAAGAGAAAAAGGGAAGAGTCGAAGATGGACTGACTCCTCAGAGAAGTTCTGGAATTTAAATGTGGCACAAATATCTTTGAACTTCTTCACATTACTATAAGTATTTTCAAGATCTAAGCTATGGAATAAGGGTAAGAGTTGGATAACATGTGGCTTTAAGTCAAAGTGGGTGGCATTGGTAGGTGGCAACACTATACAAGAGGATGACTTAGTCGCAACGGGTGCGAACAAATCCCTAAGGGATGTAGTGGAGTCCACGTTCCAAGCTCTAGGTTGCTCTATATGTTCAGGATGATGTGCATCCCTAAAATTCTCTCCTATCTCAACAGTCTCTCTCTCAACTAGTACTCTTCTCTGTCTCCTAAGAGTTATTTCTAAGTCAGGATCTAAATGTATCAAATCTAAGTTCACTGATCTCCGACCAAGCATACACCAACAGAAAACAATGAGGTATTAACCAGCATAAACAACAAAATAAAGAAAAAAACAGCAAATACACTACTCATAAAAATTAACAAATATTTTTTTTTTTTTTTAAAAATTTTGATAACTAACTAGTAGAAAAATAAAATCAATTCAGACCAAATATTTTCACAAACCAAACAATTCCCCGGCAAAAAAGCCAAAAACTTGTTGTGAGTTTTAAATTACTCGCAAGCGCACGAGTCGTTTGCAATATAGTGTTGTGCAAGTGCGAGGTCAAATCTACAGGGAATTGCGTTGTGAAAAATTATTTTTATCTAAACTAACCTTATCTTAACTTAGTTCCGAATTTTGAGTTACATTTTTGGAAAACAAATTTAAACTAAACTGAATTGATTTAAAACTAATAATAAAGACACTAAGGTATCCGAATCCACCCCACCAAAGTTAAGCATATATATCCTAAAAAAATAGCCTATCAAAACATTCCATGAATCCAACTATAAGACAAAAAAAAACAAATATCCCAATTAAACCAAAAGTATCCAATGTATCCGCTCTTAACAAATCACAAAGGAAATCCAATTTAACTGAAAACAATTCGATGTATCCATCAGATGAAACACAAGGAATATCCAACAGAACAATTTAAACTCAATCAATCACAAGATTAACTCAAATAATTGACAGAACATTATACTAAAAAATGTCAGATTTGTACAAGCAAATCTGAACTACAATGCCAAACAACGACGAGGCTTCATCTTCAACCTTAGCTGAAGATTCTAACCACTCATAACTATGAAACTACAATTCATAATAAAAGTGCTAAACATTAAACTAAAACAACTAAATAAAAAGAAATAAATAACTTTACATGGGAGAAATTCCACTCGCTGATGGGCGGCGCTTCCCCTCATGGTAGCAAAGCCTTCGGGATCCACCAGAATGCTAGCAGATGTCCACCGGTTAACACCAAAATGGCCCAGGAATTGTACACTGAATGATGAAGTCAGATGGTGTTTATATAGGGGGAGTCTCAGAGCACTGTAGGTTTCAGATTCGATGTGGGATACTGGCCCGAGTGCGCTCGATCGCAGAATGGTGCGATCGATCGCATATGCGATCGATCGTATGTCTTGTGCACACGATCGCATGTGCGCTCGATCGCGTGTCTGGTGCACTAGATCGCAGATGCACTGTATTGCAAACATTTCGATGTGGGATTGTTGACCATGCGCTCGATCGTAGCATAGTGCGATCGATCGCTATTGCTCCTGAAGCTTCACATCTCCTGAAATGCTTCATTTTCTCCACAAACCTATAAAAATACACAAAACACAAAAAGGACATAAAATAAAGTGAAATACTACTAACTAAGAGCATAACAAATATAAGTTAAGGGTCTTAAATATGCAATATTTAAGACTCATCACCTGCCTTCAAAAACCATAATTCCTATAGACATGAGAAGCATTGAGAAAAGTACGCCATGCAATGACATCCCATTTGACTGGAATAGACCTCATGAAATTTTCAGCTTCATCAAGTAGTCCAGCCTTGCTCGGAAGTCCAACAATGCATGTATAGTGTTGCAATCCAGGCTCAATACCAAACTGTTTCATTAGCTGGTTTAAATAATAGAATCCTTCTTGCACTAGACCCAAATGGCTACAAGTAGAGAGAACCCCAATAAAGGTAATATGGTTAGGACATTCTGCTGCAGCCAACATGTCTTGAAACACAGTCAGAGCTTCCTTACCTAGCCCGTGATGTGGATACCCACATATCATCGCATTCCATGTAATGGTGTCTCGATATATCATATCAGAGAACACTTTATTTGCTGCTTCAACATTTCCACTCTTGCAATACATACTGATTAAAGAATTTCCAACAGTTACATGGTCCTTAAACCCTGACTTTTCAGCACATGCATGTAATATATCACCATGCCTTAGCATGAACAACCCTGCAGCACAATTCAAAAGGACAGCAAAAGTAAACTCATTGGGTGGAATATCTTCAAGTTCCATTTTTGAAAACAAATTCAATACTTCCTCAAAGCACCCATTTTGGAAGTAAGCAGCCATGACTGCTGTCCATAAGACTACATTTCATGTTTGCAACCTATCAAAAACTTTTCTCGCGTTTAGAGGCCTACCACATTTCCTATACATATTAATGATCGCACCACTTACAAATACATCACATTCAACACTGTTAGAGTGTTGAGAGTATTAGGGTTTAAGGGAATTAATTTAATTTCATAATATTAATTTCTCTACATATATGACCACTAAGGTTAGTAACTAGTTTACTGCTTAGTATCTCTCTATTTCCTTTCTTTCTTAAAACCCTAATCACTGTCTAAACCCTAAACACAAACGTTAACATGGTATCAGAGCTCATGGTTTGGGACCCTGGTGGTATTCTTAGGTAAACCAAAGGGAAAAAAAAAATATATATATATATATATAGCTAGGTTTATATTCTACTTTTAGTTTATATTATGTTTTTCCAACGAATTTCTCGGCACTCTTCAAGTGTTTTCCCTCTTCTCCAGCAACTTTTGTTTCGTCTCCGACAGGTTCAATTTTTTTTTTCTTTCCGGTGAGATTGTGACATCATGTTGCCGGTCATGAGTCCCCTGTTATGTGTGGTGATGCTGTGTAAAGAAAAGAAAGTTTTTGGTTTTTGTTTATGTGTTGACCTGACCCGGATCCAAGTCAGATTTGCCCCTCCACACAATCCAACCCATTTTGTGGATTCAGCTCATATGAAGGAGCTCGTTCCAGTCTGTTTTGTTGTCTTGTTAACCCCTAAGTGGAGGGTCTTGTTGTCTGATATCCTCGGACCTTGTTCATGGATCGTGTTGATCCATTATCGTTAGGTGGTACCGACATGGTGACCTAACTATTGTCTTGGGCCTAGTTGTCCCGAATTGTTATGAGTTTCGCTGTTATTTGGGTTTAAGGGCATTAATGTAATTTCATAATATTAAGTTCTCTATATATATGACTACTAACCTTAGGATTAGTAACCAGTTTACTACTTACTATCTCTCTATTTCCTTTATTTCTCGAAACCCTAATCACTGTCTAAACCCTAAACACAAACGTTAACAAACACCATTTATCAACATCTTGTCATGAACTTGTAAACCTAATTTCAAATCTTTAAGACAAGCACACAGTGCAAAAACAGCTACGTATATGTGACACTATCGCACCTCAAACCCTCACATATCATCCTTCTCAAAACTTCAACCCCTTCCCTTAAAAACCCATGTTCTAGAAGTCCACTTAAAACTGAATTATACGAATAAACGTCATATCCAGGCACTGAATTCAAAACCTGCGTAGCCCCTTCCACATCTGAACATTTTTGAGTACATATATATAAGAGCATTCCGTACATACTGATGAAACACCAATCCAGATTTCAAAACATGCCCATGGCACTGCCTACCCTCTTCTATTTTCCCACTATCAGAATAAGAACCAAAAATATACTCATTAGGCCTCAAATCGCCCAAAGAAAACATTTTTTTTTTTTAACAATTTAAGAACTTCAAATGAAAACCAGAATGTGAATAACCCACCATTAAAGAACTCAAAGAAACTACATTTCTCTTACGCGTAGAATCAAACCATTGGCGGCCAACTGATATTTGATCACATTTGGCATATAAATTGATCAAAGAGTTAGTTTGGATGACATCCTCTTCTTTGGAGACTTGATCGTTAATGATCAAATGGGCATGAATTTTTTTGCCAATACCAAGTTCTTGTTATCAGCATAGATTTTCAAGAGCTTATTGATGTGTTCAAGAGAGGAGGTTATGGAATTTGGTTTGGATAGAAATTGTGCATACTTGACAGGTGCATGTAGGTCCATTGGCTGTTTTAGAGTGGACGTTGCTATGCATTTGGTTCTGATGAGGTCTTCTATTTTCGGGTTTCCACTAGCTCTTAACCTACACATTGCTGCGCTTTCAAAGAAACTGCCAAACATCATAATTTCTCTATAATTCCAGATACATTCCATTGTTATATATTATCTGAAAAATAAGCAAAAAGGGGAATTGTCACATAATGAGAATATTGGAATGGATAATCACAAAAAAGAAGTTAATATTCACATAATAAATTATTATATAATTCCTTTTTAACAAAACAAAACGATAATAATTTATAGTAGAATGTAGCCAAGGAATGACAAAATGACAAATAATTTTCTTTGAACAAAATTATAAATTCTCATACTCAAATTGATTCATAAAGTGTTTTAGTGCAAGTTAAACATTTTAATAACAACAATGACTCAATGGTCTCAATATATGGTAGAGTACATATAGATCCTCCAGCATTTTTAGTTTACACGCATTGCATTTTGTCGCCTGCTAAATAGAGTTCCCCAACAAAAGTGCTATCATACATTTGCTTTAATTTTACCACTCAGCGTCCCTATTAAATCTCAGGCCACTGAGTACAGAGAAGCAGCAGGGGAAAAATCAACATAATACCTTTTACCATTTCATAATGAGGTGCAACAGCCAAATAAACGAAAAGTAAAGCATTCATCATTTAAAGTTCTACCAAAGTAAGCGATGATTTATGTTATAATGACCCTACCTATAAAATCTTGACAAAATAACTAGCATGAGCATCACATCAAATACCCAAAAACCTCATCTTTTGTAGGTTTAGTTAGGAAAAGTATTCAGATATTAAAACTGAAAATACAGCAACAAAGGAAATTATTTTTTTGGAATCTGCAACATAATACTACTCAAGACATAAAATCCAGACATATATCACAACAAAGTATTTCAAAAAATTTAATCTGATTTTATGCATTATTAACACACAAAAAAAAAAAAAAAAAAAAAAGATGAGAGAGAACATAGATACAATAGAGAGCCCAACATAAAGCATCCTTTTGAGGTCACTGACGTATTGGTAACTTTTTCCATAACATGACTAAGCTCCAATTATTCAAGTAAATCAAATTTCTAAAGCATTTTGTCCTACATGCTCTCACATCCTGACCATAGTCCTAATTAAAATTACCATAGACCCCTTTAGAAAAGAAGAAGGAAAAAATACTTACAAAATAAAGCAGTTGAAAAGAGAGGAATAATCGTGTACAGTACCTTATTTCTTGAATTCACCAAAATTAAATGGTTATCCCTTTCTATAGAAAATTCTTTCATATATGACGAACTTACCAATGCAATTATTTGAGAAATCATGAAGGGTAAGAATGGGATAATGACATACACAAACAACTTGCTCAACGTGGATAAAAAAATAAAAAAGTGCATATAAGCTAAGGAGCCAACATTATTAGTACATGTTCCAGAGGCACCCATTTGCACCAGAGAAAATTTCGAGAATTTATTACCGAACTTACTCTTGATATGCTTTGAAGTTTGAACTCAGTTGTTTGACTTTTGACCTATATTAAACAAAATTACCAAATCAGTTTATTAACAAAACACACGCAATAAACCAATCAGCAAGGTGAACACTGCAAATGCAGCAAAGATTTACCTCTCTTCAGTGCGGGAATTGAATTGGAAAAGGTAGCATTCATGCAAGGCCGGATTGCTGATGCCGCAATATTTCGCTTGTTGATTGCAATTTCACATTTATATTCATATTTTCTTCACATTATCGAACAATAATATATACCAGCATATGATGGGTATCAATCAAACACTAAAAAAGGGAAAGGGTGGAGAACCAATGGGGCATCTTATTCAAAATTAATCAGAAATTGATTTCAAGGAAGAAAGAGAAGTGATAAACGAGAGGAATAGTGAGGAGATTGTGAGAGAGTAGGAAGACGGAAGCCTGGAAAAGGTAGCTTTTCCTTTAAGGTTTCTCTCTCATAAATTCAATAACTTTCAAATAAATTTATATGTGAACTCCCACTCTCTATCTTATTAAAAAAAATTCCCATTCTCACTTTAGGTTTGGAGAGTTTTGACTTTAAAATAAACATTCACTTGAAAAAATCAAGAGTATGATAACATTGGTGAAGAAAACAATGTTATTGACAAAAGATACTTGATTTAACCTCAAGAGCACTTTCCTGTCTTTAATTATCATTGAATTTGTTGTGACGATATTCACTGTAGCCAAAATCTAAAACTTTTTAGTGACAAAGATGATTGTCCCCCAAATTGCACAGTGGAAACTTTTAACGAAAAAGATGGAACTTGGTTATATTAATCATTTGTCAAAAAGTACGTAACATTAGTTTAACTATTTTTTAGAATTCAATCAAAAAAACATACATGAGGAAAGAATAAAAACATTAACTTAACTATAAAATATTTGTTTCATGTTAAAAGGTATTAATAATGATTTTTATCCCATCAAAACAGATCACTAAAATAAATATCATCAGTAGAAACATAACACCAATTAAAAAGTTATGTGACCAAAATAATACAATTCATTGATAATTCGACATGTTGTCATTCAATATCTCCCGAATGGCGAAATGACTCAAACTGACTACTGAAATATACATACGATCATGCTTCCTGACACGGTGATGGGAACTCAGAAAGAAACTACACCTTAAGTACAAAAAGAAGTCCATTGTAAGGCTCAAGGTACTAACACCTTAGACTAATAATGTCCTACACTAGGAAATCAACCCAGAAACATGCTATCACCTATATAAATAGGTTCTCATCTTCGAACTAGAGAAGAGAGAAGAAGTACAGGCACACAAAGATAGAGAAAAGCAAACTAAGCCAAACCAGACGGAAAAAGACCCCAAAAGGCAAGATCCAAACACGGTACCATACACTACGACACTCCTAATTAAAGATTTAAAAAATAAAGAGAATCCCCAGTGCAGGGAGAAATCATATAAGGAGTAAAAGGAACTCGTCAAACCTTCTCTTCCTCGTAAATATCCCCTCACTTCCTAAATATTTTCTTCTTTCACCTCATAGGAGTATTCACTAACTTGAGCGTTGGAAAGTCCTCATTGAGTACAAAAACTCCGAGAGACTTCTTTTGCAGGTCATTGTCCATCGTCGACACAAAAAAGACATTTAGTCCAAGACCCTTCTAGCTAGGGCGAACTTTCAGTACACCCCGTTGAAGGCTATTGAAGACGGGACATCTTCGTCCACATTGTTGGCATCAACAAATTGGTGCCGTTTGTGGGAATCAAAAATTTTATCTCGAGATACCACTCCAAAAGCCCATGAATGGCCTCACCATGTAGTTTTCGATACTATAATGCAAAAAAAAATCCCTATTCTAGTGCACCGTAGCCAAGAAGGACAACATGGCCACGAATGACTGGCGTACAAATGAATGCAACCCTCGCCAAGCCTGGGAAACTCACTAGAACCCCAAGGCCTATAGTGGAAGAAATCTATCTAGTCGTTTGATCATAAAGATGGCATTAAGCTTGGTTCGAGTTGAGCCCACTCAAACTCAAAACACCCAGCACGACGGCCATCTAAGAAGATCAAGAAGAAATAGTCATCATGATAGAAAGATCAAGAAGAAATAATCACTTCAGATCGAATCGAGTAGTAACACATGCCTACTTGGGAAAGGGAGAAAGATGAAGCCAAACCAATCATCTCCTAAACTCTCAAGCTCAACTCTTGTCTGATTCTGAAATATTCCTAACTCTAGCAAGAGTTGAGGAAGTTTGAGCTGTTCAGAATCCTTTAGAAGTCGAACTCAAAGACCTTCGCATCATTCCCGCTTTGAAAAACCATAGCCTCGGTGTCTCGAACAAAGCCAGACCTTGGAGGGATCAACTATCTTAAGATTTCTCCTGAGACCACTCCTGAGATGCCCCGTCCTGGCAACTTCGAGACACCCAGAGATTAAGCCCCATAACAGGAATAATCCAACTAAGTTATAGAGACCAGCAACTCTCCAAAAGCCTTCACGGACATTCACAACTCTTAAGAAAACTATACAAATCTAACCCCAAGCTCATTTTTAAGACCGATTTGATGCCAACAAGGTTCAGAAAGGTCATGACCCATTCCCCTCAACAATGAAAAAGTAAGAAGAGCAAACTTAGGGCATGTTTGGCTCTACCCTAAGCCAATAACTCTCCCAAAGGGTACCTCACCAAGCAGGGTAAGAAGTTCGACCTTAGAAATCCCTTTTTGACAACCTTTAAGTTTCAGATTTCAGTCACCACTTACCTCATGAAGTCCTTCAATGAATCTCTTCAGCCAGACAAGCATGGTGCCAGCAGCCAAAGCAAACTAAACCTTGCAACGAAGGACAATACAGCTTAACTTGCCCATCATCTTAGGATCCACCTAAGAAAGATAAAAAAAAAGGTAGTGATAGGAACACTTTGTGTTACGTTTTTAATGCTTTTCCTACCCTATTTGGCTTTGTAATTCTCTTAACTTTGTTATTTTGAGCTTAGTTTCTTTTCTTAGTATTTAGAAAGCTTGTGAACGTGGGAATGGTAAAATAAGGTGCTAAAATGAGTTTTCCTAGTTACTTTAGGAAATCTAAGTGGATTAAGAAAATAGTCTTATCATTCTAAGAAACTTTTCTAATTATGGAAACTTTCCTTATCTATTATTTTCTGATTTCTTTGTAGGGTTCCACCTTGGAATTATTTGGATGATGTGTCAAAACACAAGAGAATATTGGAGTTCATTAGTGACATGGGTATGTCCAACCTAACATGGGCTTGCCCAACAAAAAATCACATAATCTCTTGTCAACTAAGCAAGGTGCAAGGTCCAAGCCCAAAGTGGAGGAAGATTCGGATGCAACAGCCTACTGGATTTTGGCCCATCATAACAGGCCCAAACAATATCATTTTTTAGACTTTCTTAGGTCTAAATTGAAGTTCAAGACGTCTTCTTTCCAGCCCAACAAGTTTCAGCTCATTTGGAGATGTGTGGAAGAAGATATGACCGTTTGAATTCTACTAGCTGGGTCCTCCTGAAATTTCGGGATTGTATTCCTTTTTCTTACTTTTGGCCATTCCTTGATTCTTTGCATGTTTTAGGGATTGTTTCCTTGCATGTTTCATGACTTGTTTTTAGCATTGTTTTCTTGCTTTTCCTAAGCTTAGAGGGTTGTTCTAAGCTCTATAAATAGGGTGTTTGTAAGCTGAAAGAGATCATCTTTTCTCTTGGAACCATCTCTACTCAAAATTCAAGAAGCAAAAGGCTGAAACACTCCACCATTCCATCTCCAATTGTGAGCACATTAGGACTTTTCCAAAATGTGTTCTCCTTCATCTATCATCATAGCCGTGAGGTTCATCACCATTAACATCTCAAGCTTCCTTGAGTGTGTTCAAGAAGTGTACCCCTTATGGCTATTCTTTTTAATTGTTTCAGCCTTGGATTCTTATGTTAGAGATTATTATTAATTCAATGAGTTTGTTAATTTTCAGATTTATTCTTTAATGTTTTTGAATTGTTCATGATATGTAGACATATTAATTCATTACATATGTTGAATTTTCAGTTCTGTTATATTGAAAACTTTGATATTGCAAATCATTGAAGCCATAATCGCACTTTCGATCACCTAATTGATCTGGAGTATGATTTAAAGTGGTAAAAGCTATGAACAATAGCTAATGTTCTGGAAATTGCATGTTCTTTATCCATGGACTTTTTCATAGGAATAAGGAACATGTTATTGAATCATAATTCTTTTTGATCTTAATGATTTGTTTAAGTAATTGTAAGGATGCGCTGAGTATTAACTTGATTGCTTAAACAAAATAACTCGCTGATGGACTTTTCCTAAGCTTAGTGATTATCTAAGAAGGAATTTATAAAGTGCATGATCTCTTTAGGCTTGCACTTTGATTCAATTCTGATATGTGATTGAGGTACGAATTCGTTGTCTACATTGAAACAATTTGATTAGTCATTTAACAAACTTGATTTTCTGAATTGTGAGAGAAAATGATCAATTGTAAATAATTGTTCTTTAATTTCCTTAGTAAAATTAGTAAAAAGAAAAATCAGATCATGAAAACCCCCAATCTTGTGTAATGTTAATAGATGTAGATTTATATTTGTTTATAAACTGCTAATTAAACCAATCAAATCATTTTTTTATTATTTTTATGACTATTTAGTATAGAGTACCCGCAATCCTCGGCCAATAACGATACCCTACTAATCACTTTACTACAATCTTCTGCAGGGTTTGTTGATGACCGAAATTAACGGTCTATCAAATGGTGCCGTTGCCGGGGATTGCAAAATCTCTATATTTTAGTGTCATTTAACTTGTTAATATTCTTCTTAGCATATAATATAACTTGTGTTTTACTTGATTGCAATTTTAGCATGTGACTTCCTTAAAACCATTTGTAACGTTTGTAAGGGAAGCTCATTATTATTTGTATTTCAAACTTTAACTTATATATTGATTCCTTTGCTTTTGTTATTTAGGTCCATGAATGTCAGCAGTTAGTAGAAAGACTCAAGAACTTAGAAAACGCTTGGCTTTACTAAAAGAAGTTGCACTTTCTACAAATCAACCCCCACCTCACCAAGAAGGGAGGCTAGAGTCGGAGGAGTCAGATAATTTTTCACATCACTTGTCAGACGAGGAAGAAGACATACCTGACTTAGAAGACGCAAGTAAGGAAGAAGAAGTACCAATGGCTGAAACTATTAGGCAAATGTCTTCTTCAACTGATGAGGGAGCTGCACCAACTTGTATTACTTATCCAGAACCAGCAGTTGGCAAGATAGCTGAGTTCGAACTGAAGAGTGGGTTCTTGCACCATTTGCCCAAATTCCATGGGCTTACTAACGAAGATCCTCACAAACATCTCAAGGAGTTCCAGTTTGTGTGTTCAAGTATGTGCCCACAAAATGCGGATCTCAACGTTCTGAAGCTAAAGTCATTCCCTTTTTCACTTGAAGATAGGGCAAAGACTTGGTTGTTTGATCTACCCTCGGGTTACATCAACACATGGGAGAAGCTGATGACTGAGTTTCTGACTAAGTACTTCCCTGCCTCAAGGATTACTGTCTTGAGGAAGCAGATAACTGGAATTGAGCAAAGGAAGGAAGAGGCGTTCTATGCCTACTATGAGAGATTCAAGAGCTTAATTGTATCATGTCCTTCACATGGGATGAAAGAAGGGAATCTTCTCATATACTTTTATGAAGGACTTCTCCCCCTCGAACGTCAATTGTTAGATGCTGCTGCTGGAGGTTCTTTTGTCGATAAGACACCTGATGTTGCTAAGGAGTTACTCGCCCAACGTGCTCTTAATTATCAACAATACGAGGGAGTGTTAAACTCCACTCATGGGGTGAATGAGGTATCTTCTAACTCTGCTCTTGAGGAAAAAGTTAATAAAATGTCTACTCTTCTGTCTCAGGTACTGAATGTGAATGGAGCACAAGTACAACAAATTGCTCAAATCTGTGGTGTGTGTTGTACTCAAGGGCATCCAACTGACCAATGTTCCCAACTGATCAACAATGGAGGATGGGAGTCTCTTAACGCTGTTGGGTTTTAAGGTAATCAAGGTGGACAAAGGTACAACCCTTTCTCTAACACATATAACCCCGGGCTTAGAAATCACCCCAATTTTCGTTGGGCCAACAATGATAATGTTCAGAACCCTCAAGGTCAAGGGCAAGTGTTTCCACGCCCTCCAGGTTTGTTTATGAGGCCTCAGGTACCTCAAAACTTTGTCCCTAATCCTATTGTACCTACAAATTCTGTTGCTTCTAATTATGATGAAATTTTAAAGTCCCTTGCTCAAGGGCAACGGAATTTAACTACTGCTACTCAAGCTTTTGTTACAGGTCAACAGGCTCACACTAAGGATATTGCAGAGCTGAAGAAGCAATTGGGACAAATGGTGGACTTCATAGGGAAGATAACTGAGAGTGGAAAATTGCCTAGCAACACTGTTCCCAACCCAATTATTGAGCAAGCTAAAGTTGTTACCACAAGGAGTGGCAAGACCCTTTTGGATGTTCTTAAAACTCAGAAGAAAGCCAAAGTGACCCACCATGAGGAAGAGGACGTTGAGAGCACCAAGAAGGAAATACAGAAAGATCCCACCACCACAATGGCAGAAATGATTGGTCCTCCATCATCTGAGAATGCTTTAAAACCTCAAGGTAACGAACAAAACCCTAAACACTCTTTTGATTCTAATCCTTTTGCTCTTGTACCTTTTCCTAGTAGGTTTGCCAAAACAAAGAAGGATGAATCTGATCAGGCCATCTTGGAGATTTTTAAAAAGGTACAAGTCAACATGCCTTTGATTGAGTGCTTGAAGCAAGTGCCAAGATATGCCAAGTTTCTGAAGGAGCTTTGCACTACAAGGAGGCAGACTCGTGAGAAGGAGGTGGTGAAGTTGAATGAGACAGTCTCTGCTGTCATCCAAAGGAAATTGCCACCAAAGCTTAAGGATCCAGGGAGTTTTTCTGTTCCTTGTGTGATTGGTACCAACAAATTTGATAATGTCATGCTAGACTTAGGAGCTTCAATTAATGTGATGCCTTATAGTCTTTATGCTTCTTTAGAGCTAGGTGCACTTAAAAGTGATAATGTTGTTATCCAATTGGCTGATCGATCTAATAAGTATCCTAAAGGATACGTTGAAGATGTTCTTGTGCAAGTAAATCAACTCATTTTTCCTGCAGACTTCTATATCATTGATATGGAAGATTCTCCCCTAAATTCTACTCTGTTGCTTTTAGGGCGCCCATTCATGAGGACCGCAAGAACAAAGATCGATGTTTATGAGGGAACTCTAACCATGGAATTTGATAATGAAGTTATACGCTTCAACATCTTTGAAGCCATGAGGTATCCATTGACTGACATTAAACCTTGTTTTTCTATTGATGATATTAACTCACTTGCGCAGAGATTTTTGGAAGCAATGGAAGAGGATGAGTTGAAAGTAACACTCTCTCAAGGAGTTGGTTATACTAAGAATGGAGAATCCATTTCTAGGGCTGAGTTAGAGAAGGCTGAAGAGCCCATTGTGATCAAAACCGTAGCCTCCCTTGAGGCCCGACCCATATTACCAAGGTCTATTCCTCCTTTGTCCTTTCCTATTTCCACTAACAAAATTTCACCTTCAGTGATACAGGCCCCTACACTTGAGCTTAAGGTTTTGCCAGATCACTTGAAGTATGTCTTTTTGGGGGACAAGGAGACGCTACCTTTTATTATATCCTCGAAGTTGGAGGAGGACCAAGAAAAGAAGCTTGCGGACGTTCTAAAGAAGTACAAGACCGCCATTGGTTGGACTTTGGCAGATATCAAGGGAATTAGCCCAACCATGTGCGTCCATAGGATCCTGTTGGAGGATGGTGCCAAACCCACCAGAGATGCCCAGAGATGCCTACATCCAATTATGATGAAGGTTGTGCAAGATGAGGTAATTAAGTTACTTGATTGTGGCGTTATTTACCCTATTTCAGATAGCAAGTGGGTGTCTCCTGTTCAAGTTGTGCCAAAGAAGTCAGGAGTTACTGTGGTAAAGAATGAGGAGAATGAGCTTGTACCTCAAAGAGTGGTAACTGGTTATCGAGTTTGCATAGACTATAGGAAGCTCAATGCTTCAACAAGAAAGGACCATTTCCCTCTGCTCTTCATCGATCAGATGCTCGAGAGGTTAGCTGGTTATCCTTTTTATTGTTTTTTGAATGGATATAGTGGGTACAACCAGATCTGTATAGCGCAAGAGGACCAAGAGAAGACCACCTTCACTTGCCCTTTTGGCACTTATGCCTACAGACGTATGCCATTCGGATTGTGCAATGCACCAGGTACGTTTCAACGTTGTATGCTCTCCATTTTCTCTGAATACATCGAGAATATCATTGAGGTCTTTATGGATGATTTTAGTGTCTTTGGTAGAGATTTTGATGCATGCTTAGGAAATTTGGAACTTATTCTGAAACGTTGTGTTGAAACAAACTTGGTTCTAAATTGGGAAAAATGTCACTTCATGGTGACTCAAGGGATTGTTTTAGGACATATCATATCTGCTAGGGGGATTGAGGTTGATAAATCTATGGTAGATCTTGTGCGTTACTTACCCTCTCCCACTTGTGTGAGAGAGGTTCGTTCATTTCTTGGTCATGCAGGATTTTACAGGAGGTTTATCAAGGATTTCTCCAATGTATCAAGGCCCTTGTGCCGTTTACTTCAGAAGGACACTCTCTTTGAGTTTGATGAGGAGTACAAGAAAGCTTTTGAGAAGCTGAAGGAGTTATTGAGTACTGCTCCCATCATGTCTCCACCTAATTGGTCCTTACCTTTTGAATTGATGTGTGACGCCTCAGATTACACCGTTGGGGCTGTTTTGGGACAAAGAATGGACAAGAAGCCCTGTGCCATCTACTATGCCTCTAGGACACTCAATGATGCTCAACTAAACTATTCCACAACTGAAAAAGAGCTCCTTGCTGTTGTTTTTGCCTTAGATAAATTTCGCTCTTATTTACTTCAAACTAAAGTTGTTGTTTATACTGATCATGCAGCTTTGAAGTATCTGATGACAAAGAAGGAGGCCAAACCGAGACTGATTAGATGGGTGCTTTTGCTTCAAGAATTTGATTTGGAGATCAAGGACAAGAAGGGGAGTGAAAACTTGGTAGCTGACCATTTGACCAGACTTGTTCATGAGGAGGACGTCCTACCCCTGCAAGAATCATTCCTAGATGAGCAGCTCTTTGGGATTGAGGTAAGTGAGCCTTGGTATGCTGATATTGTGAATTATTTAGTTACTAGGCAATTTCCTGACACTTTACCTCGTTCTAATAAAGAAAAACTTAAGCATATGGCTAGGCATTACATATGGGATGAACCTTATTTGTGGAAGCATTGTAGTGATCAAATCATTAGGAGGTGTGTCCCTGAATCTGAGCATAAATCGATACTTGCCTTTTGTCATTTTGAGTCTTGTGGTGGACACTTTGGTGCTCGTAGGACAGCTCGTAAGGTATTAGATTGTGGTTTTTTCTGGCCTTCTATTTTTAAGGATGCATACTTGTATTGCATGACTTGTGACAGGTGCCAGAGGACAGGTAATTTAGGCTCTAGGGATCAGATGCCCATGGCCCATATTATAACTGTTGAGATTTTCGATGTTTGGGGCATTGATTTCATGGGGCCGTTTTCTTCATCTAACGGGTTTCTTTACATTCTTTTGGCTGTTGATTATGTGTCTAAGTGGGTGGAGGCTAAAGCCACTAGAACTAATGACTCTAAAGTTGTTGTAGATTTCTTGAGATCTAACATATTTGCTAGGTTTGGAATGCCTCGTGTGATTAATAGTGATGGTGGATTACACTTTTGCAACCGTACAATTGAGGCCCTGCTCAAGAAGTACAAAGTGACTCATAAGGTGACAACACCTTATCATCCTTAGACGAGTGGACAAGCAGAGGTCTCAAATCGTGAGATTAAGGGGATTTTGGAGAAGACTGTGGGCCCTACACGCAAGGATTGGAGCAAAAGACTTGATGATGCACTTTGGGCTTATAGGACAGCTTATAAGACGCCAATTGGGATGTCTCCATTCAGACTTGTCTATGGTAAAGCGTGTCACTTACCAGTTGAGCTTGAGCATAGGGCATGGTGGGCTGTTAAGTCTTTCAACATGGACATTGATGAGGCTGGTTTACATAGAAAACTCCAACTGAATGAACTTGAGGAAATCGGAAACGAGGCATATGATAGTGCATGGATCTACAAGGAGAAAACTAGAGCTTTTCATGATAAGATGATCCGTGGCAAGGCCTTTGTTGTGGGCCAAAAAGTTCTTCTCTTCCATTCTAGACTTAAACTTTTTCCTGGTAAGTTACGTTCTAGATGGGTGGGTCCATTCATTGTCACTAATATTTTTCCTCATGGTGCTATGCAGATAAAAAGTGACAAAACTGGAAATGAATTCAAGGTGAATGGTCATCGCTTGAAACCTTACTATGAGGCTTTTGAGGAGCACACTGTGGAGGATGTACGCCTCATAGAGGTGCCACTCACAAAGGACTAAAAACAAGGTACAAAGTCTAGGCTGAAAGACTGTAAACATTAAAGCACTGCTTGGGAGGCAACCCAATTCAACCGAAGCTGTGGAGGAGTCATTAACACAGATTTACATTCTCTTTCTCTCTTCCATTTACGTTGGTTGATCTTTATATGTTATTTGTTTTGTGTGATTTTCGTAAATACCTTACCCATGTTTATATTCTATATTACATGCTTATTCTGATATACATTGAGGACAATGTACGATTTAAGTGTGGGAGAGGGATTTACATCTTTTTGAGTCATATCATTGCTTTTTAAGTTTTAGGACCTCTTCCAACTCAATGATGAAACTGATTCTTAATGGTTTTTAAAGAGTTTGAGCATACTTTTAAAGATAAAACAAGAAACGGAGTAAATTTGCTTATATTGTAGTCATACTTGGAAATTGAAATTTTGATGCACATTAGCCTTGATTTGAGTAATCTGTTGCCTTAGAGTGAAGCATGGAGACATATTGAATGATACTTGCATAATCCCACAATATTTGTGAGTTTTTCGAGCCTTATAATTGATTCATTATGCATATCAATTCAAATTCTCTTCTGAGTGCATCTTGTGAATATAATGTTTTCTAGAACTTGCTTTTAAACCACTTGAGACGATCGTACATGTTCAGATTTGGAGAAGACGGAGGCAAATTAGGATTTTACCACCATGACTAAATAGCCTTTAACCTGATCATGATTTGACCCCTAGATACCATTTTGAGCCTGAATTAGCTTATTTTCTTCATTAACCCACATTCATTTACCCTTACGAATTTAAACACTTTACCTACCCTTTTTCCTTAGAACTAGGGAGCTTGGATCTTGTATAATTGATTTGTAATGTGGAGATGGTGGAAAAGCATAAGTGTGGGGGAATTTCATATGGTTCTAAGGTGGTTGTTTCGGAAAAAAAAAAAAACAAAAAAAAGAAGATAAAAGGAGTAATAGGAAAAAAAAAAATTGCTGTGTTTCAAAAAAATACAAGTTCTGAAGAATTGGGAGAATTATGAGTCTTTAAAGCAAGTTGAAAGCCAAAGTGATTAAATCCACCATATTGTGATGGAAACGTGGTACTTAATAATGATGATCTATTTATGACGTTATTGAATGCTTTCTAGTTCTAAGAAAATTTTGTGACATCCTTTCTCTTCTTTCTTATGAAACCTTGACCCTTTAGCCCCATTACAACCCTTTCAAAGACCTCCTGATCCTTTGATGTTCTGTTTTTGATGTGGAGAGTGGGTGCACAAGCAAGCCTATGGTTTAAACTGTTTTCACAAGTGATTGAGTAATTAGTATAGCTAGCACCACATTTAAATGAGTGAAAACCAGAGTGATGCATTGTGAGAAGTAAAATTTGATACTATTTGTGCATTAACTCGAGGGTGGCATATTACACTTACTCTTTGCTGATTATTCACACACACACGCTCAAAGTACGAATGTTATATAATCTTAATAACTCCGTAGCTTGTTTATTTGAGGTAAACTTGTGCTCTCCGTACTTTATTATGCCATATTGCCTAAGGGATCTCTGAGACATAAGTTGGAAGGATTAGAGTCATTTAATTTGTGTTATGTCATTGTATTGTCATTTAGTTTATGTTGTTTCTCTTAAGATTCTACTAGGTTACATACTGTTGTTTTGCTAAGGGACTAGCCAAAGCTAAGTGTGGGGGAATTTGATAAGAACACTTTGTGTTACGTTTTTAATGCATTTCCTACCCTATTTGGCTTTGTAATTCTCTTAACTTTGTTATTTTGAGCTTAGTTTCTTTTCTTAGTATTTAGAAAGCTTGTGAACGTGGGAATGGTAAAATAAGGTGCTAAAATGAGTTTTCCTAGTTACTTTAGGAAATCTAAGTGGATTAAGAAAATAGTCTTATCATTCTAAGAAACTTTTCTAATTATGGAAACTTTCCTTATCTATTATTTTCTGATTTCTTTGTAGGGTTCCACTTTGGAATTATTTGGATGATGTGTCAAAACACAAGAGAATATTGGAGTTCATTAGTGACATGGGTATGTCCAACCTAACATGGGCTTGCCCAACAAAAAATCACATAATCTCTTGTCAACTAAGCAAGGTGCAAGGTCCAAGCCCAAAGTGGAGGAAGATTCGGATGCAACAGCCTACTGGATTTTGGCCCATCATAACAGGCCCAAACAATATCATTTTTTAGACTTTCTTAGGTCTAAATTGAAGTTCAAGACGTCTTCTTTCCAGCCCAACAAGTTTCAGCTCATTTGGAGATGTGTGGAAGAAGATATGACCGTTTGAATTCTACTAGTTGGGTCCTCCTGAAATTTCGGGATTGTATTCCTTTTTCTTACTTTTGGCCATTCCTTGATTCTTTGCATGTTTTAGGGATTGTTTCCTTGCATGTTTCATGACTTGTTTTTAGCATTGTTTTCTTGCTTTTCCTAAGCTTAGAGGGTTGTTCTAAGCTCTATAAATAGGGTGTTTGTAAGCTGAAAGAGATCATCTTTTCTCTTGGAACCATCTCTACTCAAAATTCAAGAAGCAAAAGGCTGAAACACTCCACCATTCCATCTCCAATTGTGAGCACATTAGGACTTTTCCAAAATGTGTTCTCCTTCATCTATCATCATAGCCGTGAGGTTCATCACCATTAACATCTCAAGCTTCCTTGAGTGTGTTCAAGAAGTGTACCCCTTACGGCTATTCTTTTTAATTGTTTCAGCCTTGGATTCTTATGTTAGAGATTATTATTAATTCAATGAGTTTGTTAATTTTCAGATTTATTCTTTAATGTTTTTGAATTGTTCATGATATGTAGACATATTAATTCATTACATATGTTGAATTTTCAGTTCTGTTATATTGAAAACTTTGATATTGCAAATCATTGAAGCCATAATCGCACTTTCGATCACCTAATTGATCTGGAGTATGATTTAAAGTGGTAAAAGCTATGAACAATAGCTAATGTTCTGGAAATTGCATGTTCTTTATCCATGGACTTTTTCATAGGAATAAGGAACATGTTATTGAATCATAATTCTTTTTGATCTTAATGATTTGTTTAAGTAATTGTAAGGATGCGCTGAGTATTAACTTGATTGCTTAAACAAAATAACTCGCTGATGGACTTTTCCTAAGCTTAGTGATTATCTAAGAAGGAATTTATAAAGTGCATGATCTCTTTAGGCTTGCACTTTGATTCAATTCTGATATGTGATTGAGGTACGAATTCGTTGTCTACATTGAAACAATTTGATTAGTCATTTAACAAACTTGATTTTCTGAATTGTGAGAGAAAATGATCAATTGTAAATAATTGTTCTTTAATTTCCTTAGTAAAATTAGTAAAAAGAATAATCAGATCATGAAAACCCCCAATCTTGTGTAATGTTAATAGATGTAGATTTATATTTGTTTATAAACTGCTAATTAAACCAATCAAATCATTTTTTATTATTTTTATGACTCTTTAGTATAGAGTACCCGCAATCCCCGGCCAATAACGATACCCTACTAATCACTTTACTACAATCTTCTGCAGGGTTTGTTGATGACCGAAATAAACGGTCTATCAGGTAGCTAAGACCAAAGTTCATGAACTTCATAAATGCCTCAGCACAAGAAAACTTCATCAAGAGAAAAGCCTGAAGTCATATGCTTGAAAAAAGTTTGTGCAAGGCCTCCAACTTAGTACATATAAAGGTTATGACCCTAACCAGGAAGCAAAAGGCTAAAGCTTCATTCAAAGACAAACTGTCATCCAAAAGACTACTTTAAAAAAGTAAAAAAAAACAAGAAGAGAATGCATAATCCCAACGCTTGTAAAATTCTTGTAAACCTTATTAAAAAAAAGTAGCAAAAAATGTAAAGTGAAGAAGAAACCTTAAATAAAAAGTACTTCATTAAATAAAAATGTGTATACATATGGGGGGCTTCAAGGCCAAGAGTAGAGAGATAAAAAATGAAAAAATTTAAGTCATATTCTTAAGACTTTGGATCTTTATCCTCTTCAGCAATTATAACTGCATCGACCTTTTCAACCCCTTCTACCTCGACCACCACCTCATTTGGCTACTCTTCAAGAGAATCACGAATCTCCAAGCTATCTTAATCAAGGTTAGGCCACATTTTGGCCCTTTCTCCCTTGGCTGCCTCGAAGTCCAATGCATAGTAGTCAGAAGACTCCACCAACAAAGCACTTTTATAGTCTTTAGAGCTTCAATAGTTCTCCACAACAAAAACTTTGGCCTGGGACAGTTAGGACTTTAGCTCCCATTCAACGTCTTGAAGATGGGACACTTTAACACCAAGATGAACCTCCTCCCCATGAAAATGGCCAACTTCATCGCTGAGCTGGTCCTCAACACTACAAAGATTATCCACCTCGGTCTTTAGAGCCGCGACCTTCTTGATAACAAAAAGATGGTTGGAAGTAGTGGTAGACAAGGAAGTCTGAAGCTCTCTTTTATCAAGTTCCAGATCTTAAATCTGACTAGAGAGGACATCCTTCTCTTCTTTACCTTCCTCTAGTTGTTATGCAAAATCTGCATCACTCCACCGAAGCTAACAATGGTGGCATCCATGGATTGTTGACCATCAATTGTTGGAGAGTCATGGACTTCATCAAGTCTGCATCAACAGAAGGACAAGAACTTGTAGCAACTGGCGAACAATGTCAACGTTGGTGAAGACTAAGTCTGAAAGCCTCACCTACCAGTTCGGGTGATGAACCTCCAAACGACCTAGTAGTAGGGGTGGAATCACCTTCCGTAGAGGAGGAAGCCCCGAGAATAAGAATGGAATTCTCAAGGAAAATAGAAGAAGCCCCATAAGCAAGAGTGGAGTTCTTTAGGGCTGGAGGTGCTAAGATAGAGATTGAAAACCAATCGTCTTCAACATACACCTCAACCCTCGGAAGAACCTCAAACTTACGAACCTACTCCTTAGATGTCTTCTTCTCCGAGGAAAAGATCTTAACCATTTGCACCTCAACTTTTTTCTCCTAAGCTTGTCTCCCATCAACCAAGACCGCAGTATCTTCAGCCTCATGACTGACTTCGATAGAGAGAGTCAAAGGCTTTTCCACTGTAACTTTCTTCTTCTCGGACTGTTTATAAGAAGAATACTTAGTAACTTTGGCTCTCTTGCTTTCCTTAGCCAACTTTGTAACTTGGGCCTAGCTGAACATGGTTTCCTCTGCAAGAGAAAAACAACACTCTGGGATCTAGGAGATAAAATATACACAGCAGAAATAACAAAATTCATCTTTTCTACCAGCAGGGGAGTCAGGGAGAAGTAGATTGAGATGGTATCTCCCCAATAGTGATTTATTTGAGAGGTCTTTAATGGTTAGCTTGACCTCAATGTAAAAAACTTCATCAACTGCTCTCTTCTCTTCAGGTTCCAATGAGGGTTTCCTTTGATTAGGTGTCTCATCGAGACCCTACTCCAACATGACCTAATGAGGTTCTGGCCTCTCCACAAAGAATAATTTCTCATTCCAACCCTTAACTAAGGAAATGATATCTAGAATCTTCTTCCCACTCCTTGGGTAGAAGTTGAACCAGTCAAAATCGACATATATGTTCGGGGTATAAACCCATCTAAACATCCATACGGCTGGCCTCCCATCCCCCTGTTGTACCCGACATATTTTTTCAACTCCAGTACAAACCCAATGACACATAATATACTGTTCGGGGAAATCTAAGCATGGAAGATACCATATAAATTGATAATGTCCCTAATATTAGGATCCATTGGAAATCTTAACCTTGCCTTGATGTGGTTAAGGTAGTAACAGAGGGAGTACAACATCTCATTCTTTAAAGAGGCATAAACTCTCTTGTCCGAAATAAAACATTTAACTCTCCACCTAAAAAGAAAAGAAAAACTAAAGGTTATGGATTCTACGTTGCTTTTTGAAATCTCACTAGGGATTTTCCTAGCCTGAAAGGACTGACCGACTAGGGTTATTGCCTCCAAGTCCTCAAAGGTAACCTTATCTTCTTAGTTGTCACTTTCCTAGACCTACTGGTTTCGGTAGAAGTCATAGTGAAAGAAACAAAAAGGGAAAAAAAGTTTACCAGGAAATGCATAAAAATATGTGAGAAGAATAGAAAAACACCAAGGTAAGGAGAGAAAGTGGAAATCAAAGACTAAGGGTCCTTTAAATAGCTTTTGCTTAGCCAACCATTGCCTAGGATGTGTGGCTTAATGAACCCTTCACCTTGACAAAGGTGCCTCGAGAAACCAAAGTGTATAATCATTTAGTGCAACAGCTCATAACTGTGGCTTGATAAACGAAGCATCCCATTATAAAAGCATGGGTTAATCGGTACTAAGAAAGCAACTCTACCATAACTAACAAAAGCAAGGCCAAAAACCAGATACACAAATAAAACCTAAAGTCCTAAGAAGCCCAAACCTCTAAGGTCTAAATGATACAAGCCCAATCGTATCTAAGCCCGTTCAAAAGCAAAGTCCCACATCTTGAAGAGCTAACTGCAAATGAAAACACCTTCCAATGTGGAGCTAGGCACCCCTAAAGCTGTACAAGCTCCATTTCAGTTAACAAATCAGGAATTGTGATCCTAACCACACAATTCCCACCAACATAGAACCACTTACTTGAGTCTTTTGGGGTTAATTCTAAAAAATACAGTTCTTTTAGGGACCCATACTTTCTTAACATTGTAAAGTGTTCTATATTTATAGACATGTTGATGATGCACAATCTTAGGATAATAGTTATTGAAATTTCTAGGATTTCTCAAATATGCATGTCTACTATTCCTTGGATAAGTATTCCTAAGATACATGTTTCTATCGTGAAGATTATGAACATGCATGTCATTTCTAGGAAATGTATGATGATGATTTCTGGGATATATACTTGCATTATTATGAACATGCATATTATTTCTAGGATACATATAATAGTAATTCCTAAGATGTGCATGTGTAGTGTGCAAGTTATGAGTATATATATTATCTCTAGGATGCACATGATGGTTACTCCTAGGATGTGTATATGCATTTTTTGAATGATTATTCCTAACATTTGCATTTCTTGAGTGAGCATACATATATGCATGAGCATTTTTAGGATGCTTAATTCCTGTATATGCATCAGAATTTAAATTCACATTTTTAGACCTATTAGCATATATTGAGGGAGTACTTTTAACCTTGCTAGTGGCCTTGAAAGTAGTGGCTTCATTCACACATGTTACTTTTATGAATAAGATCTCTTTTGATTTTTGTTTGCCTAATTGAGAATAATCCAACTCGAATTTTCCTCCACTTAATCTTTGGCAAGACAACACTTTATCTAGTTTTTCTTTTCTAAGCACAAGTCTTGATATAGTGCCATTCAATTCTATTTTTTTTTTATGTTTTCATTTTCATCTTTAAGAAAATCTTGAGAAGAATTATACAGTATGGAAGATAGTTTTTCTTTTTCTTCCTTTAGGCATTCCATCTCTTTAGAAAGATATGATACTTCTTTTTTGAGAATGGTATTTCTAGAATCGAATTTCTTGAATTCTTTATGCATTTCATTTATGACCTTTATTAATTCTTCACTACTACTAACAATGTTATTATTATAAGGGAAAGAATTTGATACCTCATTTTTGTCGTCGATTACCATTAGACATACGTTGGCAATCTCCTTGCATCTGACCTCATTGTCCGAGGATTCTTCATCATCGTCATCACTCCAAGTAGCTACAATCATAGTGTTCTTTTTGAAGCTCTTATATGGTTTGCTTGTCGCTGAATAATCGGCCTTGATATGACCGAGCTTCTTGCAACCATAACACACAAGCTGTTCTTTTTTTGAAGTGGGATCCTTTGTGTAAGGTTTCTTGCTCTTATTCAAGAACCTGTGAAACCACTTAGTGGTTAAAGCCATCTCACCACCTTCTTCGCTGCTCTCTATCTCTTCTTCTGTTTCTTCCTCTTTGTTGCTTGTAAAGGCCTTAAGAGCAATCATATTTTTCTTTTTCTCATCATCATTGACAATGGGATTCATTTCTTTCATCTCATATGTCAATAATGATCCAAGAAGTGTTTCGACATCAAGTTTGTAGAGATCTTTGACCTCCGTGATGGCCCGTCTTCTTTGCTTTCCAAATGGATGGCAAAGACCTTAAGATTTTCCTCGTTAGTTCAAATTCCTCAATGTTCTCACCAAGAAGCTTTAAACCGTTAACAATAATGGTGAAACGTGAGTGCATTTGAGAAATTGTTTCGTTATGAGACATTTTAAATGATTTATACTCGGACACTAGCATATAGATTTTTTATTTTTAAACTTCACTAGTTCCTTCATATGTAACTTGCGATTTGTCCCAAATCTCCTTAGCCGAAACACAAGTAAAAATTTTATTATATTCAGAAATATCTAAAGCACAATGTAAAATACTTGTGGCTTTATTATTTAGAGACATCATTCTACAATCTTCTTCATTGAACTCAGTTTTGAGTTTAGGCATTGCATGATTGATCCAATAGTTATTTCCTTTGTAAGAATTCTAGGTCCTTCCTCAATGACTCTCCATAAATTGTAATCTTATCCTTTGATAAAGATTTTCATCCTATTTTTTTAATAGTTATAGTTAGAGCCATTGAATAAGGGAAGCTTAGTATAGGAATGTCCTTCGGAATTGCTATTAGATGACATTGGATTAACTCAAGGATTTTAAGCCTGAAATTGAGAACGAAGCTGTAATACCAATTGTAAACTGAGGTTCAAACCCAAGAGGGGGGTGATTGGGCTTTTAAAAACTTTTGCTAATTACTTACAAGTTTATAAAAATAGTTAAATGCATAAAGCATACAAACAAGTAATGTGCTTTAAGTAAAAGAGTTTAAGGAAGAGAAAGTGTAAACTTAGTTTATAGTTGTTCGACAATATCGGATTCTTTCCGACCCTACGTTCGCTCTCTTCAAGGAACCTCCTTGAAGTAATCCACTAAAACTTTTAGTCGTACAACTTCAAAGGTATTGTACAAATCTTACAACCAATCCCTTCCTCAAGGAAGCTATTCCTTCCTTATGGAACCTTACAACAAAGTGTTTAATCCTAAGCACCCTAAGAGTTTTTATAACTCTTTCCCTTTTACATTAAATGAGATTTGCTGTAAAGTAAAGAGTAGAGAGATAGTCATGGGTGCTTTTACAAATGAACAATATCTCTCTTTCAAGAATAAGCTTGAAGAATAGCTCAACAATAAATTTTTCAAAGCTTTTTAGAATTAATTAGCAAACTTATGAATTGAATGTGTTCTCTTCTTCTTTTAAATGCTCATTGAAGTGTGTTTATATAGCTTTGAATTAATATGGTTGTTAGACACTGACTTGGTAAGTTTGGTGCATTAAATGTTCAAGTCTCGCGTCTCAAACGGTCATATTTTTGAAATACCAGTCGACTGGATCCTTGTACCAGTCGACTGGGTTAAGTGAAAAAACTCCACTTTTTAGGCTATGGGGGAGTACCAGTCAACTGGGTCATAAGTACCAGTCTACTAGGAACTCTCTGTGCCAGTTACCATTCGATTGGGTTTTTGACACCAGTCGACTAGGGACTTGTAGTCCTATACCCCAGTCGACTAGTATATTAGAGTTACCCTTCAACCCAGTTTTTCAAGTTTCAAAACTATTTTTGACTTGGAAACATTTGTATTAATAGTTTTGTCAAAATCTTTTTATAAAAAGAGCCATAAGTCAAGCTAAGTTTTTGAACATGAGAGATTTACAGTTGTTTTCAATACCTTAATGCATATTTTATATCTTATGTTATGTTTTGGCGTTTGAAACTAGTTGAGTTCTTGCATCTTGCTTCTTTGCTGAAAGCTTTTACCACTTAAGCACTTAGGTAAACTTTTAGTACAATTAGAGTAGTGTCTTGTCATTATTAAAATCAAATAAGGGTCAATAATCTCCACCTTTTTTATGATGAAAAAATTAATGAGAGAAAATAGTTTTAAAAACTAAGTGTTGGGTTTTTAGCAAAAATTGGGAAGAGTTTCCTCTGTTTTTCGGATAAAACCAACCTATTAAGCAGTTCAACCGTAGTTTATAATCAACCTAACTAAGCAAAGTAAGACAGAGTTATATTCATCAACGTGTTCGGAGCAATGCTCCTCCTAAATCTATGCTCTCTTATAAGTTTACATTGATTTTTTTTTCTCTTTTTCTCATTGTTCTCCCTCATTTTGACAACAGCAAAAAATGTGGTGTAATTATAAAAAAATAAGGCCAAGATAAACACCACTGCTATGAAGATAAGGTTAAAGTAAACTTGTAGGTAAAAACTAGGCATGTTTCAGAATTGAAAAGACTTCTCGGAAAAAATCAGAAGTTTTTACACTCATATCAGTAGTGAAGGCACATAGGTGTGCATGAATATTAAAAGCCAAGCAACTATATAGCATAAAAGTAAGATATATATAAGAGCTACATGGTAAAAGTGTAAATCAAAGCAGCAATGTATATACATCCATCTAATATAAGCTTATAGAAAGCTTGTCTGAGTACAAAAAGTGAAAGAAAACTGAATGTTCGTGCTATAACCATCTAAGAGCTATATATACAAAACAGAGAGATAAAACAAAAAGCTCAGCGAGCGAGAAAATCAGAGTCGTCTCGAATAAAATCCTGAAGCTCAGCCAATGAGCTCTCTGTGTGCTCTTGGTGTAGCTCTAAATCATCACGAAATATGCAGAGGTCACGATGCATGGAATCAACGGAAGAGCTCAAGCTCAAGAACTCGAATTGCATGAATAGTTGGAGGCTCGAAATAGCCTGTACTAGATCGTCGTACCCAACTTGACCAACATTAGAACCACTATGTTATGGTGCTCGGTCATCAGTATGCATAGTAGTGAGAGGAGCTGCATACCTAGGAACCTCATCGTCCTCCTTGCTGCTGTCACCTTCTCCAATCCTTATGTTCTTCCCAGCCTTAGAGTAGATTATTCCATATTGGATAGTGCATCCCATCTTCTTCAGAAAAGAAACATTGATGATATCCTTAGGGCTAATGTCCTGAGCTTCAGAGGTAGGAAAGGGAACCCGAAAATGCAGGAGGATAAGGGTGATGAGCATCCTGTAGGGAAGGCACCTGGAGTCACTAGCTTCACCATTTATCATGTCGACGAGCAGTAGGGGGTAGATGTTGAAGGGATGTTCAGTTTTGAGACACCAAATCAATACTACGTCTATCTTCGAGAGATAACCCTGACTCCCAAGTCGTGGATGAATGGTTCAATTCACGATGAGGTTGAACAGTTTCGAATCGAAGGGCATGTCACTACATGTGTAAAATGTAGTGGGCCAAAAGATGTAGTTAGGGTCTCCCCTAACGATATGGCATGCCTCCTTATAATCAAAGTTGTCTAGTCTTCCGTCTAAACTGCACTGGATCTCTTTCACTGGGATCCTCAGAATACTGACTAGAAGGTCAGTGTTCACCTCAAACTCCACGCCCATCACACTGGTTCTAAATCGAAGAGCCAGTGGACTAGGCTTCACCAAGTTTGCGTAAAACTGGTGAATGAGGCATGATTTTTGGTGAATCTTGGTAAGTGGTGTCAAGTGCACTGCCTCGAAAGGGGCTAAAATATCAAAATTTGCATGACAGATAAAATCAAAGTCAACAAATCTACCTGTCATGATCTTTTTGTGGCAAATGACGATGTTATACCTTTCTTTGGCAACTGGATTCTAGAAGAGTGAGTCGTCGAGCTCAGTCCTCGCCTTTTTGCTTGAGAAACCTGCCAAGACCTTTCCTTTAGCATCCAATGCCATAGATTTCTTGGACCATGGCCATGTAAGTGCGTGAGGTCCTCCAACGGTGGTTCTGATATGGATTCTCTCAGATATTGGAAGAAAGGTGTTTTTAGGGAGAGATTTGAGAGATTTTAGGGAAAATGAATTTTTTAACCTTGAAAAGTTGAAATGAATATGATGGGGGATGAGATTAAGGATTCTATGGAGTGTTTTTGTGAGATTGTGGACAAAAATCAAGGTTTTTCTAGAGAGAAAAAGCTTAAGGGTTTTGAAAATGGCGTGAAAACCTTGAAAAACTTAAGCGACTATTTATAAAATCACGATACCAGTTGACTGGATCCTTTATAATTTTGGAATTTTTGTCATACTAGTCGATTAGGTTGGGATACCAGTCGACTAGATAAACTGGTAGAGGAATACCAGTCGACTGGGTCATCCATACCAGTCGACTAGGTAGGTTACCAGAATTTCAAATTTTAGCTCCAAACAATGTCTTGTGCTGCTAGTCGACTAGGGAGTTGAATGAGTCGACTGGTTAAAATGACAGTGATTTACCAGTTGACTGGACCCTTTAAGAAACTCAAAAAGTTGAGCTCTAGCTTAGAGTTTTAGCACGAATTTTGTTTATCTATGCCATCTTGAGTGAGAGATATATTAAACAAGAGTTAATACTCATTCACTAGATTTTAAATATGAAATGATGAATGTTAATGCAATCAAATATGTAGTTTATCATAGTTTTTAAACCCATCAAAAGTATAATCTTACAAAAACTAACTTCACTTAAGGGTTTTGTAAGAATATAAGCTATTTGATCTTCTGAAGGAATGAATTATAGTCTTATATCACCCTTTTAAGCACGGTCTTTTATGAAATGATGTCTAATTTCTATGTTTGGTTCTAGAATGTTGAATAGGGTTTTTGGTTAAGTTGATAGCACTGGTGTTATCATAATGAATTTGAATATCTTTAAAAATAATGCCATAGTCTTCTAGTTGTTGTTTCATTCACAATACTTGTGCACAACAACTTTCGGCTGCTATATATTTCGCCTCGGTGGTTGATAGTACAACCGAGTTTTGTTTCTTGAAAAACTAAGAGGTTAACATTGCACCTAAGAATTGATATATTACACTAGTGCTTTTTCTATCTAGTCTACACCCTGCAAAATCAGCATCTGAATATCCTACAAGCTCAAAAGATGAATCTCTAGAGTACCATAATCCTAGGTTTTGAGTCCCTTATAAATATCTAAGGATTCTTTTGACTGCAATTACATGTGATTCCTTAGAGTTAACTTGAAATCTAGTACACATGCGTACATTGAACATTATATCAGGTTTACTTGTAGTTAAATAAAGTAAAACTCCTATCATGCTTCTATAAGTTTTAGTATCTACACACTTATCTCCTTCATCAAGGTCAGGTTTTGTAGAAGTGCTCATAGGAGTGCCAATTGACTTTGAGCTTTCCATCCCAAACCTTTTTAATAGGTCCTTGTTGTATTAATAGTTTTGTCAAAATCTTTTTATAAAAAGAGCCATAGGTCAAGCTAAGTTTTTGAACATGAGAGATTTACAGTTGTTTTCAATACCTTAATGCCTATTCTATATCTTCTATCTTGTTTTGGCGTCTGAAACTGGTAGAGTTCTTGCATCTTGCTTCTTTGCTGAAAGCTTTTACCGCTTAAGTACTTAGGTAAAACTGTTAGTACAATTAGAGTAGTGTTTTGTCATTATTAAAATCAAATAAGGGTTAATAATCTCCCCATTTTTTATGATGAAAAAACTAGTGAGAGAAAATAGTTTTAAAAACTAAGTGTTAGGTTTTTAGCAAAAATTAGGAAGAGTTTCCCCTGTTTTTCAAATAAAACCAACCTGTTAAGTAGTTCAAACGCAGTTTAAAATCAACCTAACTAAGCAAAGTAAGACAGAGTTATATTCATCAACGTGTTCGGAGCAATGCTCCCTCTAAATCTATGCTCTATTATAAGTTTACATTGATTTTTTTTCTTCTCTTTTTCTCATTTTTCTCCCCCATTTTGACAACAAAAAAAAATTGGGTGTAATTATAAAAAATAAGGCCAAGATAAACACTACTACTATGAAGATAAGGTAAAAGCAAACTTGTAGGTAAAAACTAGGCATGTTTCAGAATTGGAAAGACTTCTCGGGAAGAATCAGAAGTTTTTACACTCATATCAGTAGTGAAGACATATAAGTGTGCATGAATATTAAAATCCAAGCAACCATATAGCATAAAAGTAAGATATATATAAGAGTTAAATGCTAAAAGTGTAAATCAAAGCAGCAATGTATATACATCCATCTAATATGTGCCTATAGAAAGCTTGTCTGAGTACAAAAAGTGAAAGAAAACTGAATGTTCGTGCTATAACCATCTAAGAGCTATATATATATAAAACAAAGAGATAAAAATGAAAAGCTTAGCGAGCAGGAGAATCAAAGTAGTCTCGAATAAAATCCTAAAGCTCAGCCAATGAGCCCTCTGTGTGCTCTTGGTGTACCTCTAAATCATCATGAAGTATGCAGAGATCATGGTGCATGGAATCAACGGAAGAGCTCAAGCTCTAGAACCCGAATTACATGGATAGCTGGAGGCTCGAAATAGCCTGTAGTAGATCATCATACCCAGTCAGACCAGTATTAGAACCACCATGTTGTGGTGCTCGGTCATCAGTATCCATAGTAGTGGGAGGAGCTGCATCACTAGGAACCTCGTCGTCCTCCTCGCTGGTGTCACACTCTCCAATCCTTATGTTTTTCCTAGCCTTGGAGTAGATCATTCCATCGCGGATAATGCACCCCATCTTCTTCAGAGAAGAAACATTGATGATATCCTTAGGGTCGATGTTCTAAGCTTCAGAGGCAGGAAGGGGAACCCGAAAATGCTGGAGGATAAGAGTGATAAGCATCCAGTAAAGAAGGCACCTGGAGTCACTAGCTTCACCGTTTATTATGTCGGCGAGTAGTAGGGGGTAGATATTGAAGGGGTGTCCAGTTTTGAGACACCAAATCAATACTACATCTATCTTCGAGAGATAACCTTGACTCCCAAGTCGTGGATGAATGGTCCAATTCACGATGAGGTTGAACAACTTCGAATCGAGGGGCATGTCACTATATGTGTGAAATCTAGTGGGTTGAAAGATATAGTTAGGATCTCCCCTAAAGATCTGGCATGCCTCCTCATAATTGAAGTTGTCTAGTCTTCCATCTAGACTCCATTGGATCCCTTTCACTGGGATCTTCAGAATGCTGACCAGAAGGTTAGTGTTCACCTCAAACTCCACGCCCATCACACTGGTTCTGAATCAAAGAGCCAGTGGACTAGGCTTCACCAAGTTTGTGTAAAACTGGTGAATGAGGCATGGGTAGTATTTTTGGTGAATCTTGGTAAGTGGTGTCAAGTGCACTGTCTCGAAAGGGGGTAAAATATCAAAATTTGCATGACGGATAGAATCAAAGTCAACGAATCTACCTATCATAATCTTTTTGTGGCAAATGACGGTGTTATACCTTTCTTTGGCAGCTGGATTTTAGAAGAGTGAGTCGTCGAACTCAGTCCTTGCCTTTTTGCTCGAGAAACCTGCCAAGCCCTTTCTTTTGGCATCCGATGCCGTAGATTTCTTGGACCATGGCCTTGTAAGTGCGTGATGTCCTCCAACGGTGGTTTTGATCTGGATTCTCTCAAATATTGGAAGGAAGGTGTTTTTAAGGAGAGATTTGAGAGATTTTTGGGAAAACAGATTTTTCAACATTGGAAAGTTGAAATGAATGTGATGGGAGATTAGATTAAGGATTCTATGGAGTGTTTTTGTGAGATTGTGGACAGAAATTAAGGTTTTTCTAGAGAGAGAAAGCTTAAGTGTCTTGAAAATTGCGTGAAAACCTTGAAAAACTTAAGTGACTATTTATAAAATCACGATACCAGTCGACTAGGTCCTTTATAATTTGAGAATTTTTGTCATACCAGTCAACTGGGTTGGGATACCAGTCGACTGAGTAAACTGGTAGAGAAATACCAGTTGACTGGGTCATTCATACCTATCTACTGGGTAGGTTATCAGAATTTCAAATTTTGGCTCCAAACAATGTCTTGTGCTGCCAGTCGATTGGGGACTTGAATGAGTCGACTGGTTAAAATGACAGTGATTTACCAGTTGATCGGCCCTTTAAGAAACTTAAAAAGATGAGCTCTAGCTTAGAATTTAAGCACTAATTTTGTTTATCTATGCCATCTTGAGTGAGAGATATATTAAACAAGAGTTAATACTCATTCACTAAATGTCAAATATGCATATGATGAATGTTGATGCAATCAAATATATAGTTTATCATAGTCTTTTAAACCCATCAAAAGTATAATCTTACAAAAACTAACTTCACTTAAGTTGTAAGAATCTCCGCTATTTGATCTTCTGAAGGAATGAATTCTAGTCTTATATCACCCTTTTAAGCATGGTCTCTTATGAAATGATGTCTAATTTCTGTGTTTAGTTCTAGAATGCTTAATAAGGTTTTTGGTTAAGTTGATAGCATTGGTATTATCACAATGAATTGGAGTATCTTTAAAAATCATGTCATAGTCTTCTAGTTGTTGTTTCATCCACAACACTTCTGCACAACAACTTTCGGTTGCTACATTTTGCGCATCGACGGTTGATAGCACAACCGAGTTTTTTTTCTTGAAAAACCAAGAGGTTAGCATTGCACCTGAGAATTGGCATATTCCATTAGTGCCTTTTCTATCTAGTCTACACCCCGCAAAATCAGCATCTGAATATCCTACAAGCTCAAAAGATAAATCTATACAGTACCATAATCCTAGGTTTTGAGTCCCTTGTAGATATCTAAGGATTCGTTTTACTGCAATTACATGTGATTCCTTAGGGTTAGCTTGAAATCTAATACACATGCATACACTGAACATTATATCAGGTTTACTTGCAATTAAATAAAGTAAAACTTCTATCATGCTTCTATAAGTTTTAGTGTCTACACACTTACCTCCTTCATCAAGGTCAAGTTTTATAGAAGTGCTTATAGGAGTGCCAATTGACTTTGAGCTTTCCATCCCGAATCTCTTTAATAGGTCCTTGTTGTATTTTGATTGATTGATGAAGATGCTTCCTTTTCAATTGTTTGATTTGAAGTCTAAGAAAGTAGGTAAACTCTCCCATCATGCTCATTTCAAATTCACATTGCATGCACTTAGCAAACTCTTGACACATAGATTCATTAGTAGCACCAAATATGATATCATCAACATATATTTGGACTAGTAGTGTGTCATTATTGTGATTTTTTGTGAAGAGGGTTGTGTCTATTTTTCCTATTGTAAAGTTATTTTCAAGCAAAAACTTAGTCTTTCATACCATGTTCTTGGAGCTTGCTTCAACCCATATAGAGCTTTAGAAAACTTATAGACATGATTTGGAAGACTAGGATTTTCAAATCCAAAAGGTTGCTCAACATACACCTCTTCTTCTATAAAGCCATTTAAAAATGCACTTTTTACATCCATTTGAAATAACTTAAATTTGTTAAAGCATGCAAAGGCTAATAACATTCGAAGAGCTTCTAATTTAACTACGGGAGCATAGGTCTCATCAAAGTCTATTCCTTCTTATTGATTATATCCCTTAGCAACTAGTCTAGCCTTGTTCCTAGTTACTATTCTATTTTCGTCCATTTTATTTCTAAATACCCATTTAGTTCCTATTATAGTATGATTCTTTGGTCTAGGAACTAGATTCCATACATTGTTTCTTTCAAATTGATTTATTTCTTCTTGCATAGTGTTTATCTAATCAACATCCTTCTTGGCTTCTACAAACATCTTAGGTTCTAGTTGAGATATTTCTAATAGAGGAACGAGTTCTTACCCTTTGTGAAGGTCACCAATCACTTGATCGATTGGATGATAATTTATATACCTCAAATCTTTGGGAAGACTATCCTCTTGTTGACTTGTAGATGGTTGATCAAGTTTGAGAGCTTCTACCATTTGACTTGTTTGAGGTGGGCTCTCCTTTGGGTCAACAATAGGAGTAGGTGTTTCTGTTCTTGGAATGAAATCTTCATCATCATTGAAAGAAACTACTCTACTACTAATTGGGTTAGACTCATAAAAGGTTACATGTACGGATTCTTCTACCACTAGTGTTCTTTTGTTAAAGACTCTATAAGTTTTACTAGAGGTTGAATATCCTAAGAATATACCTTTAACGGTCTTTGAGTAAAATTTACCCAAGTTAGTTTTACTGTTATTTAGGATAAAGCATTTACAACCAAAGACGTGAAAATAGGAGATATTAGGCTTTCTACCTTTTCATAATTCATATGGAGTTTTATTAAGCATAGGCCTAATTAAAACTCTGTTTAAGACATAGCAAGAAGTGTTTATGGCTTTCGCCCAAAAATATTTTAGAAAACTATTTTCACAGAGCATTGTTCTTGCAAATTCTTCTAGAACTCTATTTTTTCTCTCAACAACTCCATTTTGTTGAGGAGTTCTAGGAGTTGAAAAGTTGTGATCAATTCCATTTTCATCACAAAATTTTGAAAAACTTTGGTTTTCAAATTCTTTTCAATGATCATTTCTAATGCTTGAAATACAAATTCCTTTTTTCATTTTGAACTTTTTTACAAAAGTTTTCAAATCCTTTGTAAGCTTCATCCATGTAAGCAATAAAAATAACAAAGGTATATCTTGAATAGTCATCAACAATAACAAGAGCATATTGATGGCTACCTACACTAATGATACTTATTGGACCAGATAAGTCCATATACAAAAATTCTAATGGTCTAGTAATTAAGACTACATTTTTTATTTTAAAAAAATTCTAATTTGTTTTCCCATTTGACAAGCATCACACACCTCGTCTTTTTCAAATTTGATTTTTGGAAGTCCAATGACTAAATCTTTTCTTGAAATGATTTTAAGTAAATCTATATTCACATGGCCAAGCCTTCTATGTCATAGTCATGGGTTTTCACTAAATACGAGAAAACATTTTTTATTTTCCGAATGTGAAGATTTTAAATCAACTATATAGATATTTTTATGTCTATGGCCAACAAACTTGTTGCTCTTGATATCTATAACTAGACAATGAGAGGTTTCAAATATGACTTTGTTGCCTTTGTCACAAAGTTGACTAATACTTAGTAAATTTGGATTAAAGCCTTATGCAAATAATGCATGATCAATGGTTGAGAAATCATTACCAACTTTTCTATGCCCGATGATCTTTATCTTTATGTTATCTCTAATGGTGACATGTTCGCCATCTCTTAAAGTTAGCTCATTGAATACACTTTGATCACCGGTTATGTGCTTTGAGCATCCACTGTCAAGGTACAAATAGTTTCATTTTTCCTTGGTGTGGAGACATATCTACATTACACAAAGATATACAATTGCACTCTTAGGTACCCAAAATTTCTTGGGTCCTTTGGGGTTAGTACTAGAAAATACGTTTCCTTTAGGGACCTATACTTTCTTAACATTGTAAGGTGTTCTATATTTATAGACATGTTAATGATACACAATCCTAGGATAATAGTTATTGAAATTTCTAGGATTTCTCAAATATGCATGTCTATTGTTCCTTGGATAAATATTCCTAAGATACATGTTTCTATCATGAATATTATGAACATGCATGTCATTTCTAAGAAATTTATGATGATGATTTCTAAGATATGTACTTGCATTATTATGAACATGCATATTATTTCTAGGATACATATGATGGTAATTCCTAGGATGTGCATGTGTAGTATGCAAGTTATGAGTATACATACTATCTCTAGGATGCACATGATGGTTACTCTTAGGATGTGTATATGCGTATTTGCATTTCTTGAGTGAGCATACATATGTGCATGAGCATTTTTAGGATGCTTAATTCTTATATATGTATTAGAATTTAAATTCACATTTTTAGACCTACTAACATACATTGAGGGAGTACTTTTAATCTTGTTAGTGGCCTTGGAAGTAGAGGCTTCATTCACACATGTTGCTTTCATGAATAAGGTCTCTTTTGATTTTTGCTTGCCTAATGGAGAATAACCCAACCTAGATTTTCCTCCACTTAATCTTTGGCAAGACAACACTTCATATAGTTTTTCTTTTCCAAGCATAAGTCTTGATATAGTGCCATTCAATTCTATTATTTTCTTCTTTAAATTTTCATTTTCATCTTTAAGAAAATCTTGAGAAGAATTATAAAGCATGGAAGATAGTTTTTCTTTTTATTCCTTCAAGCCTTCCATCTCTTTAGAAAGATATGAGACTTCCTTTTTTATAATGGTATTCCTAGAATCGAATTTCTTCAATTCTTCATGCATTTCATTTATGACCTCTATTAATTCTTCACTACTACTAACAATGTTATTATTAGAAGGGGAAGAATTTGATACCTCATTTTCATCGTCGATTCCCATTAGATATAGGTTGGCAATCTCCTCGTATCCAACCTCATTGTTTAAGGATTCTTCTTCTTCGTCATCACTCCAAGTAGTTGCAATCATAGCGTTCTTTTTGAAGCTCTTATATGGTTTGCTTATCGTAGTACAATTGGCCTTGATGTGACCAAGCTTCTTGCAACCATAACACACAAGCGGTTCCCTTTTTGAAGTGGGATCCTTTGTGTAAGATTTCTTGCCCTTATTCAAGAACTTGTGAAACCTCTTGGTGATTAGAGTCATTTCACTATCTTATTCGCTGCTCTTTACCTCTTCTTCCGTTTCTTCCTCTTTATTGCTTGTAGAGGCCTTGAGAGCAATTACCTTTTTCTTTTTCTTATCATCATTGAAAATGGGATACATTTCTTCCATCTCGTATGTCAATAGTGATCCAAGAAGTATTTCGACATCAAGTTTGTTCAGATCTTTAGCCTCCGTGATGGCCGTCTTCTTTGCTTTCCAAGTGAATGACAAAGACCTTAAGATCTTTCTTGTTAGTTCAAATTCCTCAATGTTCTTACCAAGAAGCTTTAAACCTTTAACAATATTGGTGAAACATGTGTGCATTTGAGAAATTATTTGGTTAGGAGACATTTTGAAAGATTCATACTCGGATACTAGCATATAGATTTTTGATTTTTTAACTTCCCTACTTCCTTCATATGTAACTTGCAATTTGTCCCAAATCTCCTTAGCCAAAACATAAACAGAAATTTTATTATATTCAGAAATATCTAAAGCACAATATAAAATACTTGTGGCTCTACTATTTAGAGACATCATTCTACAATCCTATTCATTGAACTCAGTTTTGAGTTTAGACATTGCATGATTGATTTTTCCAAAAGTTATTTCCTTTGTAGGAATTCTAGGTCATTCCTCAATGACTCTCCATAGATTGTAAGTAATCTTGTACTTCGACAAAGATTTTCGTCTTATTTTTCAATAGTTATAGTTGGAGTCATTGAATAAGGGAGGCCTAGTATAGGAATGTCCTTCAGAATAACTATTAGATGCCATCAGGTCAACTCAAGGATTTTAAGCCTGAAATTGAGTACAAAGCTCTGATACCAATTGTAAACCGAGGTTCAAACCCAAGAGAGGGGTGAATTGGGCTTTTAAAAACTTTTTCTAATTACTTACAAGTTTATAAAAACAGTTAAATGCACAAAGCATATAAATAAGTAATGTGCTTTAAGTAAAAGAGTTTAAGGAATAGAAAGTGCAAACTCAGTTTATAGTTGTTCGGCAATATCAGATTCTTTCCGACCTTATGTCCACTCTCTTTAAGGAACCTCCTTAAAGTAATCCACTAAAACTTTTAGTCGTACAACTTCACAGGTGTTGTACAAACCTTACAACCAATCCCTTCCTCACAAAAGCTATTCCCTTCCTCACAGAAGCTTACAAAAAAAGTGTTTAATCCTAAACACTCTAAGAGTTATTATAACTCTTTCCCTTTTACAATAAATGAGATTTGCTATAAAGTAAATGGTAGAGGGATAGCAATAAGTGCTTTTACAAATAAACAATATCTCTCTTTCAAGAATAAGCTTGAAGAATGGCTCAACAATAAATTTTTCAAAGCTTTTGAGAATTAATGAGTAAACTTATGAATTGAATGTGTTCTCTTCTTCTTTTAAATGCTCATTGAAATGGATTTAAATACCCTTGAATTAATATGGCCGTTAGACACTGACTTGGTAGGTTTGATGCATTAAATACTCAAGTCCCGCGTCTTAAACGGTCATATTTTTGAATTACAAGTCGATTAGATCCTTGTACCGGTTGACTAGGTTAAGTGAGAAACTTCACTTTTCAAGCTATAGGGGAGTACCAGTTGACTGGGTCATAAGCACAAGTCAACTGGGAACTCTCTGTGCCAGTTGCTAGTCGACTGGGTTTTTGACACTAGTCGACTGGGGACCTTCTGTCCCATACCCCAGTCGACTGGTATATTGAGCCAGTCGACTGGGTTGCCCTTCAACCTAGTTTTTCAAGTTTCAAAACTGTTTTTGACTTAGAAACATTTGTATTATTAGTTTTGTCAAAATCCTTTTGTAAAAAGAGCAATAGGTCAAACTAAGTATTTGAACATGAGAGATTTATAGTTGTTTTCAATACCTTAATGTCTATTCTATATCTTCTATCTTGTCTTGGTGTCTGAAACTGGTTGAGTTCTTGCATCTTGTTTCATTGCTAAAAGCTTTTACTGTTTAAACACTTAGATAAAACTGT
Source organism: Bretschneidera sinensis (assembly GCA_023935145.1). NCBI lineage: Eukaryota > Viridiplantae > Streptophyta > Magnoliopsida > Brassicales > Akaniaceae > Bretschneidera > Bretschneidera sinensis. The sequence continues at coordinate 44,127,070 of CM043701.1, forward strand.
TAGTACAATTAGAGTAGTGTTTTGTCATTATTAAAATAAAAAAAGGGTCAACAAGTAACTTTGGCTCTCTTACTCTCCTTAGCCAACTTTGTAACTTGGGCCTGGCTGAACATGGTTTCCTCTGCAAAAGAAAAAGAACACCTCGGAATCTAGGAGATTTATACACAGCAAAAATAACAAAATTCATCTCTTCTACCAGCAGGGGAGTCAGGGAGAAGCAGATTGAGATGTTATCTCCTCAATAGTGATTCATTTGAGAGGTTCTTAACGGTTAGCTTGACCTCGATGCAAAGGACCTCATCAACTGCTCTCTTCTCTTCAGGTTCTAATAAGGGTTTCCTTTGATTATGTGTCTCATCTGGACTTTACTCCAACATGACCTAATGAGGTTCTGGCCCCTCCATGAAGAAGAATTTCTAATTCCAGCCCTTAACTGAGGAAATGATATCTAGAATCTTCTTCCCACTCCTTGGGTAGAAGTTGAACTAGTCGAAATCGACATGCATGTTCGGGGTATAAACCCATCTAAACATCCACATGGCTGACCTCCCATCTCCTTGTTGTACCCGACATATTTTTTCAACGCTAGTACGAACCCAATGACACACAACATACCATTCAGGGAAATCTAGGCATGGCAGATGCCATAGAAATTGATAATGTCCCTAATGTCAAGATCCATTAGAAATCTCAACCTTGCCTTGAGGTGGTTAAGATAGCAACATAGGGAGTACAACACCTCATCCTTTAAAGAGGCATAAACTCTCTTGTCCGGAATAGGACGATTAACTCTCCACCCAAAAGGAAAAGAAAAGCTAAAGGGTATGAATTCTAGGTTACTTTTTGAAATCTTGCTAGGGATTTTCCTAGCCTGAAAGGACTGACCTGCCAGGGTTATTGCCTCCCCATCCTCTGAGGTAACCTCCATCTTCTTGGTTGTCACTTCCTAGACCTACTGATTCCGCAAGAAGACATAGTGAAAGAAACAAGAAGGGAAAAGAAGCTTACCAGGAAATGTACAAAAATATGTAAAAAACACCAAGGTTATGAAAGAAAGTGGAAATCAAAGACTACGAGTCCTTTAAATAGCTTTTGCCTAGCCAATCGTTGCCTAGGATGTGTGGCTCAATGAACCCTTCACCTTGACAAAAGTGCCTTGAGAAACTAAAGCGTACAGTCATTTAGTGCAACAACTTATAATGGTGGCTCAATAAACGAAGCATCCCATCATAGAAGCATGGGCTTAATCGGTACTAAGAAGGCCACTCTACCATACCTAGCAAAACCAAGCCCAAAAACCAGATGCACAAATAAGACCCAAAGTCCTAAGAAGCCCAAACCTCCAAGGGCTAAATGATATAAGCCCAATCGTATCTAAGCTCGTTCAAAAGCAAAGTCTCACATCTTGAAGAGCTAACTGCAAACGAAAATCCCTTCCGACGTGGAGATAAGCACCCCTAAAGCTGTACAAGGTCCACTTTAGCTAGCAAATCAAGAATTGTGATCCTAACCACACAATTCCTGCCTACATGGAACTAGAACCCCCATGGTCGCATTGTTCCATTAAGAATGAATAGGAATTAGGACTTCAATTGGCAACTTAGTTAAAGAAATCAAGGTTCATTACCTACAATTCCTCAAGTGAGGGATTCCTTAAGTCACTTAGCTTTATTGAAGCTCAGCCAAGTTAGGACTGAGGCTTTCATAGCCACACAACCTTACATTGGTCTAGATAAAGGTGACTATAGTAAATAATTTCTTCCAACGTGTAACCAAACACTTCTAAAGCAATATAGTTTCACCCTAGTAAGGCAGAAATTATAATTTTGGTCATCACTCCCATCAAGAAAGAGTCAAGGTTTATGCCCTACAATTCCTACTACAACGGAGTTGTGACTTTAGCTATATAATCCCCGCTGAAGTAGAATTGTGACTCCCATACCTTATAGTTCCACTCGAGCAAAAGATGAATTCTAGCTTCAATCACACTCCCACTAAAGTAAAATTAAGGTCTCGGCCATACAAATCCTCCAAAAAAAGGACTACGACTCCCACGCCTCACAGTTTCACATAACCAAGAGAAAAGCCAAATTCTAGTCAATAACTCCTTCAGAAATGGAGCCACGATTTTCGAAACCATACAATCCCACCATGGTTTGAGGAGTTAGAGACTTCAATCATACCAACAAGACACGGTTTTAATCATACTAATTCTTGACCAAGAAAAAAGTATGATTTCAATCATCTAAGATCTCAGTAGTATGGGAGTACGACCCCCAAAATCACTCCCTTCTAACATGGATCATTAAAAGGATAGATTTCAACCGATAAGATCTCAACCGAAGTTGGGGTTAAAGGCTCTTGTGACTATAAAACCTCACCTCCGATTAGTCAAGAATCATGACTTCAGTCCGATAATCGCTAACAATATAGGGACTACGACTTCAACCGTGCATAAGTGCCTCGAGCATGGATTAAGACTCTATCAAACATTCCCCTCGACAAGGAACTAGGTGCCTCCGAGGCCATACAGTCTCACTCCAATCAATAGGAATTATGATTTCAGTAACCTTGCTATAGTCAACAATTCATGCAAGAATGTAACTACGAATCCTGTCACTCAATTTCCACTTACATTAAACCAAGGCCTCTACAGATTTTCATTCAAGCTAAAAAGGAGTTGAGATTTCAGTCACAAAATATTTTACTCCAGCTTAACAAAGATTATTGAAAGATATAGAGATTTGTGACCTACAATTCTCGCCATAATTAGAAAATAAACTTCGACCTTGCAGTTCCCGGTGAAGCGGAATTACGGTTCTTAAACCTCAAAGTTCACTTGAGCAAAAGAGGAACTACAGCCCCAGTTACACCTCGACCAATATAGAATCTAAGCCCCAATCTGACAAATCTCAAGAGAAAAGTTAATTGTCCCATTCTGACTCATGAGGATGCTAAATTTCGCACATTGCGACCTTGCCTAATGGAGTAGTGATTCCAGCCCTATAGTTCTCGCTGAAGTAGAACTACGACCCTACACTACATAATTCACTCGAGCAGAAGAGGAACTATGGCTCGACCACACTTGCACCAAGGCATGATTTGAGGTCCAAACCGATTGGAATCCCTAAGAGAAGTAAAGACCTATAAAATAATCCCTACAAGATGAAATCACAACTTCAGTCGCTCAGTTCTTGCCTACATAGCACTAAGGCTTCCATAGCTGCGCAGCTCCATTTAAGCTAAAATAGGAACTAAGACATAAGTCAAATAGTTTCACTTCGGTCAAACAAGGATTTCCAGAAGGACTTGAAGGTTTGTGCCCCATGACTATCACTATAGTGGAAAAGTGACTTCCGCCATACAGTTCCCACCAAAGTCGAACTAGGGCTCCCATGCCTCACAGTTCATTTAAGCAAAAAAGGAACTAAGACCCCAATCAAGCTTCCGCCCAAATAGAATCTGGGTCTTAAGCCAACAAAAACTTTCAGAAGAGATGAGGACAAGACATAAGAACAACCTGGTATGAATTCCCAGTCAGACAACTTGGATCCCACCCAGATAACCAAGGTCAGGATAAAAAATTTACACGATCCCACTGAGAATCATTTTGAAATGGTAGCTTCGACCACAAAGACGCCGAATATATGGTTCACTTCAGAACAAAGCTCTTAACCAAAGAAAACTACTCCTCCAAAGAATCCATCTAGACTCTTTGGGAAGTGAGTGACATCTAATGTGATCAAAATAATACGGCCAGTGATAACTCGGCAAGTTTAATAAATCCCAAACGGCGAAGTGACTCGGACAAACTATTAAAGTATACATGCGACAATACTTCTTGACATAGTGATGGGATAACTTAGAAGGAAACCATACCTTATGTACAAAGAGTCGTCCGTTGTGAGGCTTAATGTGCTGACACCTCAGTCTAACAGTGTCCTACCCTAAGAAATCAGCCCAGAAACATGCTATCACCTATATAAAAGGGTTCTCACATTCGAACTATAGAGGAGAGAAAAAGTGCAAGCACACAAAGATAAAGAAAAGAAAATTAAGCCAAACTAGGCAAAAAGAGACACAAAAGATAGGATCCAAACACAACCATACACTACGACACTCCCAGTTGAAGAGCTAGAAAACAAAGAGAAACCTAGGTACATGGATAAATCATATGAGGGGTAAAGGGAACTCATCCAACCTTCTCTTCCTCCCAAATATCCCCTCACCTCCTAAAAACTTTCTTCTTTCTCCTCATTGGAGTATTCACTAATTTGAGTGTCGGAGAGTCCCCCCATAGTACAAAAACTTCGAAAAACTTCTTTTGCAGGTCATTGCTCATCATCAGCATGAGAAAGACCTTTAGTCCAAGACTCTTCTAGCAAGGGCAAACCTTCGGCACACCTCGTTGAAGGCCATTGAAGATGAGACATCTTCATCCAATTTTTTGGTATCAACAAAAAGATAATTTGAATGACGATGCTAATTTACAACTTAAAAACAAACATTTATCCGTTTTTAATTAGTGAAGTTTCCAATGGTTTAAGTTAGTGGTTCAAATATCATTGCTCAAAGATAATTATTAAAGACAAATTTTTGGTTCGTAATCAAGAATTATTTAGCTAATTAACTCATTTGTTGTAGCAACATTTATACAACAGAAAATGGTCAGTTGAACTCCCAACCATAACTATGCCAAATATTTGTCAAAAGCTTCAAAACAACTAATCCAAACGCCCACGTGATTGGTATAATTTATGAGATAATGCTGCAGAAGTGAAGGTTGGTAATTTACAAGTAAAATCTTTGCCTGAATTTTGCAGGCTCACGAGAATGGATTGTTTGAAAAATTCTGTGTATTGTTTGCTTTTGTTGCATATTAGCCACACAATTGTTCCTTGCCTTGTAGTTTGATGATAAATATGATGTATTTTATCACAAAATGTATAAATAAAATACTTTACCTTTTTTTTATCAAGGCATTTTAGACGCCAATTTCCTTTTTAATGATAGAGTAAGACGTCAAAACCGAATCCTGCCGGAGAAGACACTAGACAGAAAAATCATTGTCTGCCTTGTGTCTTTTTTTTCTCGTTCTCCATCTTTTTCACAGGGAAAGGACCTGTCTTACTTTCCAACAGAATTAATGTTAAGAAATAACTATTAAAAAATAAAAGGAACAAAAGAGGCTGCATAGGTTGAACCATGTTTAAGTTCTTATTACTAGCCAATACTGTCCTATTTTTGTTAAACCTGTATTAAGAAAATATATTATCTAAAAAAATGCTTCATTCCTTTATGTTCACGGGCTAATTTGAATGAATATTTCTTTTACCATTAATAGGGAAAAAAAGAGGAAAAAATTAAGAGAGGAATGAACACTGTTGACTGATGAAGACAGATAAAATTAAGAGTGCTAGTTTGATCACTGGCTCAGCATTGGGAATGATCTCTTGTTACAGTGAGGACTGGGTAAAAAATCTGACCCATCCAAAGAATAGTTAATGATTCCTGATCAGCTAGCTACTTGCTGCACTCACTATTCAGTTCTAAATCCTACCATCTGGTTTTGGAAAAAAATCTCTTCAAGAGGCAGCTCCTACTCCAAGAAAATCTATAAATGGTGGTGAGATATTACTCTCAAAATAGCTGATTGCTCTGTTCTCTGCAACTGATGTTGATGATGATGATGATTGTTCAGTGACCGAGACTTGATGATCAGATGCTGATGCCATGGAGCCTGAAAACCCAGAAGTATGATGTTTGCTTGATTGCTGCACTGCCATTTGTGAAGGAATTGCATTGGGATAAGAAATGGTGAAAATAGTACCTTTTAGCATATAATCACACTGCTTGTTCTTCTTCTGGCTGCGACTTTCATCAATTCTGCAACCTGCAAAACATGAACACCATGGAGCTAGATTTCATAAAGATGAGATGGACCAGTGAGTTATGAATTACAAGGGAAATTCACCCGCAATTCCTAAAACAAAATCAGATTTATTACTAATTTATTGCACTAAGTTTCACTTGAAGAACATATAAAAATAAAAATAAAAGGATTATTTATAAGAAATTAAGCAGTCAAAGTGAAGGTAGTTTGCAAATGAACAAGATTAAAGCCAAAGGAGCAAGTGAAAATGAGAAGATGGGTAGAAGAAAGAGAAATGAATTTCAGTATTTCACATGATTAAAGAAGCCAATGAGAGGAAGCAAGCACAAAAACCCAAATGCACATAACAAAGAATAATAGAATGTAGAAATTGAAGAGAAAAAAATGACAAACCAGAAAAGAAATCAAAAGGTGTATGATTCACACAAGTTCCCTTATCAAGAGGTAACAAGTTGCAGTCTTTAGACCCAAGAAACCAATCTCTTGTCTCTGCTTCTAATTGGATTGTAGTAGTCATGTTGTGAGATGGGTTTGTGAAGCTGCCGCCATTGCAGAGATCTAAGCATTGAGCAGAAGCTTCTGTTTTATCGGCTGCATCTCTGCAGATAAAGCTACCATCTTCTTCCATCTTTCTATGGACAAATTGACTCAATTTTCTCCTCTTATAATCATTGGATTGTTCTCTGTATTTCCTTGCCATTATAACATGCCACTGATTCTTGACAGCATTGTCAGTTCTCCCAGGGAAAAGCTTAGAAATCAATGCCCATTTGTTACCATACACTCTATGAGCTGACATTAGCCTCTCTTCTTCCTCTTCACTGAAAGCTCTTCTGGTTATCCTTGGATCTAACTGATTAAACCATCTCAATCTACAGCTCTTACCTTCAAAAATCAGTAAAAAAAATATGACATAAGTTAAAACAGTTATTACATCAAACATAAGAAGATCATGACATTATACATTAAAATAACTCGTTTTATATTTACCTGTTCTTCCTTGTAACTTTTCTGCTATAAGATTCCAGTTTTGAGGCCCATAGAGAGCAACAAGTTCCTTGAGTTTAGAGTCCTCTGCAGGTCTCCAATGTCCTCTTGCACAAACCTTTGACTGCCCAATAGAATCCATCATCTCCCTCTCATTTTGGTTTTCTTCATTTCTCTTCATTGTTCTGTTCTTACCTTCCATGGCAGCAAAATTAATGCTTTCTTCAAATCCATCAATATTAGATTCAAAGCCCTTAAATTTGCCACTACCACCTACCTCACAATTGTAATTATGAGTTTCATCATCAAAGCTATAGGGACATTTCTCAATGTATGATGAAAAACCCATGTGAGCCTTCACAAAAGAATCACAGTAGCAAATCTTCTGTGAAGGTACATTGCTTAATGAAGTGATAGAGAGAGAACCCATGTCTATTAAGACCTCCATTGATGAGCTGGAAGGTGTGCAGCTGGTATTAATGTACTGATTGGGCATTAAGCTATCATTTTCTTGCTGACAGGGGGTGCTGTTGTTCAACTGTTGCAAGGTCATCTTCATGGCCAAAAATGGAAAATTATAGCTAGTGATGCAAGAAGAGAGAGATTGCAAGGGAAAGATAAGAGATTTGCAGAGGGGGGAGAGAGAAAGAAAAGAGTTACTTTTGGAGCAGAAAAATTGAGTGCTAATGTTTGTACTAACAGAAATCCACACGACTATTCATCTTCTCCCTCTTGTGGAGTTTCACCACAACCCTGACTGACCCTGACCTCTAATTTGACACTTTCTGTAGAAGAAGCCATTATTACTTATACGCTATTTTGTGGCGCGTCAAATTCTTGTCATCTTTTCATAATTCATAGTATTCTAATTTAGTGTAGTAGTATCGTTCGTGTTCGGATTTGTTTTATGTTATTTTTAAAACATTATTTTTGGAAACAAAAACGTAAAATAGTTTACTATTGTTTTTTCAGTAAAAACATGTTTGAATAAATATTTTAAAATTTTGTGTTTTTAATCTATTTCATTGTATTGGAGTTACAATTCAATGAGAAAAAACTTATCAACTTTTAAATATTTTTTCTCATTATTTTAAAAATTATTATTAAAAACAGTTATAAAAAAACAACAGAGAACATCAAATATATATTTTCATAAACAAACATTTTTTGAGAATAATATTCAAAATAATGTTTCTAAAAACATTAATCAAACATATTTTAAATGTCAAAGAATTGTTTTTTAATTTTTGAAAATAAAAAACTATTTTGAAAAACACTATTCAAACATGCCAATAATATATAACCGCACTAAACAAATTAAATAAAGCACCACAACAATCAAGAGATTATAGATATGTATGTTATAACCTTCAAGATTCAAGAAACTTGAAAAGCTAATGGAGAAAAGTACTTTGAATGAAATTAAATAAGATTGGCTCAAACAGTACAATCAAGTTTGAAAACATTTAAATGAAGAAAAGATTTTTATCTAGACTTCGTCTATAAGATTTTTTTTTTCATCAGTTAGCAATTTTTTCTCATGTCCCTTTCTTCAGATGACAGTGGAGAATACTTCTGATTCAAAAAAATATTCATGATTTAAGTTTAGATAAGAATTTTTTCTAGTGAAGGAATCAAATTTTTTCATTCCTTTTAAATTAATTTTCTTTTCATATTTTCAAGATCTTGTTGGGATTTTTTTACTAAAAATCCGTTCAAGATCCACACAAATAAATAACACAATAAGAGTAAAAAAAAATGATGTAAAAATAAAACAACAGAAATTAAAGAACAAAAGTAAAATTTTATTTGATTCGGTACCTCTTAACTACGTCTACGATCCCAATGCAATTATTTATTCCTCATATAAAACTCATCGGTTACAAGTTTTTGGATTGATAAAAACTTGAGAAAAACTTTCACTCAATGAATTAACTCTAACTCATTACCCCAATACACCTAAGTCCTATTATCTTAAGCCCCCTCCTTAGTTAAAATGTTTCCCCTTTTAAAGTTTTCATCTTATTCTTATAAATAGGAGAGCCTCTCAAACCATTTACGTAACTCTCCAAATTTAAAAAATATTGAGATTCTCCCCTAGAATCCCTAAAGATTTTTACCAATTTTGAAACAGAAAAGTCAATCCCAAAAAGATTTTATTCTTTTTATTTTCCCTTTTTTTCTTTTCTTTGACCCCAAAATATTTTCTTCATGATTCGAGGCATTACCCAACAATTCCCCCCTTAACTCGAATCACTATTGGACTCCAGAGAAGGTTTCTCTAGATCCATGTCTTTATCATTTGGACCTTTCTCCTCTTTACTTGAAGATATCAAATACTGATGGCACACAAACCTACCATTTGGGCATCCCTTAGCTCCCCCTCCAATAACACTACATGCAAATTTGAGAGCAAGCACTAAACACCATTCCATCTCACACCAATTGTCACTCATGAAAACCCTAACTGTAAATAACATATCCATCACTGTCAAAGATATTATGTAATTTTGATATATGTCTGATTTTTAACCCTTTAAGAAAGACCCAAACCATACAACATATCAACTGTAGTGAACCACTTCTTTGTTTTGAAATAGTTTTATGATTTTTGGGTTTACATAAAAAAATAAAAATAAAAACTACCATTATAGGAGTTAACAATTTTGGTAAAAGTACTAACTAGGGCATTAAAAACTCCAATATCAGTTTGGACCTACCACCTTCACCTCTTTCTTTAATTTGGACTACAATAAATTCCAAATTTGTTTTCAGTTTCATGTTTTCAGTTCCTACTTCCAAATCCTTAGAATTAATTACAAGAATTTCAAATTTCATACAACCGTTTGGTAAACTTTGTAAAACATATTGTTTCTGGTTTCATGAAATAAAAGCTAAGACCAAATGCTTCAGTTTGGTACCGATTGAGAGAGTTTATGAAATGGTTTTAAAAGTTATGTCAAACACTACATATTTATGAAAAGAATCAAACTCTAAAAAATAGTTTTTAAAAAATTAAATTTGTATAAAAAAAAATTGTTTTTACTACTGTTTTATCAAGCAATAAACAATTTTTAACTCTACTATTATTATATCAAAAAAATACTCAAAAATTGTTTTATAGATCATAAACCAAAATTATTATTAAGTCAAACGTTATCTTAGTATTTGATAAAACAACCATTAAAATAGTAGTCAAACTAATTTATGTATGTAAATCTATGTAAGTCGCCACAAAAATTCAGCTTCAATTCGTTTTCATCTTTTTAGAAATCTTCTTAAAGTTTTTACTTTCATAACTTTTTTACCAAAAACTACTTTAACAGTAAAAAATAAAAATAAAAACTGACCAGAACCTAAATCAAATGGGGTAAGCAACTTGAATTCTGCCTATATTAAAATTTATGGTAAATTACACAGCACTACTTTTAAATTTGTTAAAATAACACTAACATACCAAATCTTTTTAAAATCTACGATTCACCGAAAACATTAATTTTCACCATCAAGCAGCCCCAAAATGATTTTTTTTTAAGAATCAAAATTTTAATTGGATATTAATTTTTATGATGACCAAATTACCCTCAACGTTAAAATATCTCCAAGTGATTATGATAAGTTTAATAATTTTATTTATCTAAAAAAAATTTATAACATATTTTTAGGTTATTTGAATTCATGTTTTTCTAAAAAAACAAAAAAAAACATGTAGTATCATTCTTATTTTTAAAATAAAATTTTGCCTTAAATTTTTATTTTATTGTGGTCTTTGATATTCATTTATTTGAGATGTTATGTTATTTAATTTTATAAAAAAAGTATATCAATAAACTTTTCATTTAAAATATTTAACTTTATTTTATGATGGTATTTGATTTTCGTTTATTTGAGAATGTGATACGCAATAATATCATAATATTTTTTAAAATATAAAATATATGAAGCAAAATTTGTTAATACAAGTTCATTTAAAATATGCTTTTAATAAGAACAATGATAATTTTCTTTTAAAAAAATTCGTTGTTAAATATGTTTCATTCCTAATACTTATAATTTTTAAAAAGTGATATTTATGATAAATAATGGTACTTTGGTCATCATGAAAAGTAATATTCAATTAAAATTTTGATTCTCCAAAGAAATTCATTTTGGAGCTGTTTGATAATAGAAATTAGTGTTTTGGGGTGAATCGTACGTGGGTTTTAAAAATATTTAGTATGTTAGTTTTATTTCAGCAAACTTAAAAGTAATGCAGTGTAATTTGCCCTAAAATTTATTGCATTCACTGTTTTGATCATTTATAAGAAAAAGGAAAAACAATTTTGTTGCATTGAAGATAATTTTTCCTTTTTTCTTTCACTGATACAGTCATGGTCAACATCAGAAAGGAAGGTTAGTTGGTCACATTTGAAGTAGCTTGAAGAGTCAAAATACCATATTCTCAAAGCAAGTCCCCTGCAAGGTATGACATAAATTACCTTAAGAAACAAACAGTCAAACTTTGGCTCATCGCAGGAGCATTATCAAAACCAACCATCAGATTGAATTACCTCAATCTTTTCACCTCCAAGGAAAAAGAAAAGAACACATGTAGTATACCAACTTGTTCACTTCAATTGCATTGCCACTTTGCTCCAACGACCGATCAAAAGCAACTTTGACAAGTAATGAATGAATTTTTCTCCTTTTTTTCTTCTTTATTTGCTATGTACCAAGGAACTTGAGGTATTAGTGACAGAAGTATCCATATCCCTTGTACGTCTTGGGAAGCACCAGAAGGTAATGGTTTGGAGGCTGAAGAGTGAGATAAGTCTTGGATGTTCGAGGTATATTGTGTTACTTTTAAGGCACATAGTGTTCTTCCCAAACAACATAATGTTCCTCGTAAAGGATTTAGTGTCCCTTTAACATCCAAAATCCCTATGAGATACATACCAATGTCCTAAGATACTGCGTCCTTTATGTATTAGTTGCCATATATCTTTTAGTGCAATCTCTCTATGACGTGTTAAACCACCACAAAGAATTGACTTTTTGCGGACAAGCAGCAAAATCATCTTAGAAAATATTGGTTTTGGTCACAAGTCGTCATCAAATTAAAAATGATAATTTTTTTGTCCACGACTAATTGTTAGAAAGCTAGTCATTCAACCACGCCAATAAATTTTGTTACTGTAATGCAATGTTTGGCCATCGAGCGTTGCCAAAATGAAGTCAATAATGTAATATTTTGACCACAATGTACATGTTGTCATCGTCAAAAGGACCCAACCTTATTTTTCTATTTTTATTGTATTAAGTTTTAATTAGAGATTATAGGAGGATAAACTTGTAATTGTAATGTAATTAAAAAAAAAGTAACATCTTGTTTGGTTTAAATGAATTATAGAGTTTTTTTATGAATTCAATTGAATTCTTTATGTTATTGTATTTGGTTTGCTAATAAAATGTAGAATTCATTTGCAAATAAATTCTAATATAATTGAAAAAGTTTTGAACAAATTTCATCAAAATTGATAGAATTTACAAATGAACTTTAGATTTGAGCTTAGCATAAAACAACCCTTCCTTTGGCAGCCTTGTTTCTCTATTTCCCCACTAGCTCTCTTTCACTTTTCTTCTCATACGTTTTTTTTTTTTTTCCACTCCTTAGGATTCTCTCTCTGTTTGGTCTTTCTTTTTTTTTTTTTTAATTATTTGTATAGTAGGTTTTGCATATGAGTATATTAATTGAATCCAAATTGCAGAGAAATATTTGTTTTGTGCTTTTTTTGTTGTTTGGAATATATAAACTCACTGATTTGAGCATGATAGTAACAATGCTTAAAAAGAGCTCAACTATTCATTCAATTAATTTTCTGATTTTTCAATATATAAAATAAGCCAAGCAACTCTATACTAGCTCTCATTGTCTTTAATATTCACCTTTTGGAACAATGGCTTCCACTCCTCTCTCTCTCTCTCTCTCTCTCTCTCTCTCTCATTTGCATGCTTCATAGTACATTACATGAAATCAATTTAAATTTGCCCTCTATTTTTTTTTTGTCTTGAGTATTAACTTATAGTCATGGTTTAACTAGAGTAAGAACTAGATGTTTTCCCTGCCAAAGTAGATAAGAAATTGTAAACATAAAATTTATAGATTTAGAAACTTATTGTATTGTGGAGCTGTCAGCGGACCAACTCGTAAAATCCATAAATACTTTATGAATTTGATCAGAGGAAAAAACATTGTTGATGTAGAAACTCTAGGTAAGGAAGAAAGAATTTACTTTATTTTGTATTGGCTATTTGAGTGAGATTGTGAAATAATTGGTGCATAAGTGCCAAAAATATATGGAGAAAGCATAAACAAAATGAGATAGATGTTTACGTGGTTCGGCTTATGAGGTCTACTCCACGGGAGTAGTAGAAAAATATTTACTAGTAATTTAGAGATTACAAGGATTGTGTACAAAGCAAGTAGCAAGTAGCAAGTGTTAGGGTAGTTTGGTATATGGTATTAGGGTGGGATAGGATTAACTTAATCCCACATGAACAGTCAGTCCTATGTTTGGTTGGAGAGACTAATTATTTATCTAGGATTAAATTTGTCCAAACTTAATCCCAATCCCTCAATTTTTGTCCCATGTCCCCTAGAACAGAATTAATCTCACAAAGGTGGGATTAATTTTTTTTTGAAAGACTATTTTACCCTCATTTTCTTCTTCTCTACTCTAACCCTCCTCCCCTATGGCCCTCCTCCTTCTCTGCGCCACCTCCCCTCCTTCCCCCTCCTCCCCTCCTTCCCCTTCCTACCCTGAGCACCTCCCCTCCTTTTCATTACTCCCTGCACCTCCTCTATTCCTTCTCCTTCCTCCCCTGCGCCTCTTCCCCTCCTTAACCCCACCCCCGCACCTCCCTTCTTCTTCCTCCCTTCCCCCGCACCTCAATTATCCTTCCCTTTCCTCCCCGCACCTATCTTCTCATTTTCCTCCTTCCTCTCTTCTCTCCTCATCCTCTTTCCCTAGATTAGGTTGCCCCTCCTCTTCTTTCTTCTTCTTATTTTTTCTTCCTCCTCCTTCTTCCACAAATCGAGTCATTGCCTCCCTTCTTTCTTCTTCCTCCTCTCTCCTTCTCCTCCTCCTCTTACCTTTTCCTCTTCCTTCATTAGACTGCAGTCGCCCTTCCTCCTCCTTCCACCTCTCTGTAGTTTATGAAAAACAAGTATCAAATAAAAAAACTCCCTCTAATAGAGGAAGAAGCAAAAAAGCAAAGAAAAAAAAGGTCTCGGTTATATATATATATATATATATTAAAAAGATTTATAATAAAATATAAAAGGTATTTTAGTTTTTTAATTTGTTATCCCACTTTAATCCCAATCCAATAATTTCATAAAGCAAACATAGAATTAAAATAGTCTCACTTTAATCCTCCTAATCCTATCCCACTATAATCCTAATCTCATTGTAATCCTATCCGTGTACCAAACGGACCCTGAGTGGCATGCCTTAATTACATGTTAGTCATGCAATCACAAATAGTATTTAGCCATAGTTTGTACTTTACATAATTTGTTTGTTTGTTGCATTTTATTATGCTTCGTCATTTTTGTAGAATTTATTCTGCTAACACAACAAAAAATTGAGTCATTTTGCTCTCTGATGTAAAACTATATCGTTTTTTTTTTTGTGCTTTTACCCCCAGTATATCAAGCTCTCTTCAATCAAACCCCTTCATTTTTAGGGTTCAAAGCTGAAAATTTTGCTTTACGTTCATTGCGGTTTTGATATAGTCTGTTGAGGGATAGTAAGATTTTCGTTGTGGTTTTTCAGCTTTATAAGTAATCATTCAAAAATATGCTTAAATTGTCTTGATAGGCGCTAAATTTTGAGTTTTTGGCTCAATGCTTTAGTTATTTTGCCAAATTCTTGTTAGTAGAATATTGTCGTAGTAAAATTTCATGATAGATTTAGACATGGAGAGGTTTAGAATCAGGTGTTTGATTTCAAATGATTTTTTTTTATTTTATGCACTTAATTTTTTTTTAGATTTCCTGTTGAGGGAGATTTTTATCATGAAGTTTTTTTTTATTCTTTTTATCACCAAGGTAAATGATAAATGGTAAGGATGGCAAGGAATGAATTTGCATGTGGAGCATGTAAATTTCTTAAGAAACGGTGTTCAGCTGTTTGTGAGTTTTCACTTTGTTTTCGTTATGAGTTTGCGATAAGTCAATTTACAGTTGTTCATGAGATGTTTTGTTCTAGTAAATTATTGAGGGTATTAGTACATCTCCTAGAGCATCAAGATATGCCGCTGTAATCACCATAATTTATAAGGCAATGGCTAGGAGCAATGATCCCATATATGGGTGTGTTGCTCATATATAAGAACTTCAACAATAAGTTTTGTCCTATTATGAAACTCTTTAATTATCTTTAAAAAAAGCATTCTAGAAAAAGTTTGACGCTTATGGTCTTTCTTTGCAAGTTTTCGACCTATGTAAATTGGTAGATACTCTTTGAAATGGAATGACTAACTCTATGGTTGGAACTACTAGTAATGGTGATCCAAGCCTCCAAGTGATTACTCTCGATAATGTATAATCATTTGGAAACTCGAGCCACTTTTTGAAGATGAAAACTCTTTTTGCCCATCATGTAATCCTTTAGGAGAAATATTTCTTGACAATGATATGAATTTTGAGATGAAAGTGTTTATTATTTTATTATCATTTTTTGCATGTGTTGGATCTATGTGCATATATATATATATATATATATATACTATGATTATTATTATATGCATGTGTATATTCTCTTTTTTAAGCGTGATATTTTTTTCAAATGCAAAAAAAAATAAAAAATTTGTTGGGACTTTAACTTTGCTTGTTTCTGGAATGGACCTTCTCATTTAGGAGCAAATTTATTATTTGTAAATATCCCCTATGGATATGCTCTATAGCTCTGAAACTATGTCTCTTTTCTTAAAGAATCATGAGAGCTTGTTATATGCTTTATTCACCCTTTCTTGATATGCACTGAAAGCAAGTCTAGATTTGTATACTTTTGCTTCCAAAACATTCAATTCTATTAACCTTTTAGCATTATCTTCTAATTTTGCTACTACTCTTATTCGAGCGGATTATTCTAGGATTTCTATAGATATAACACATTCTGCCCCATAAGCTAGTGAATAAAGGAACACATTTATGGAAAAGTGTTGCGTGACTCTATAAGCCTATAGAGCCTATGGAAGAGCATCATGACATGCCTTAGGTTGATCATGCACTACTTAATTTAGGATTCTGATGAGTGTTTTGTTTGTTACTTCTATTTGACCATTCCCTGAGGGTAATATGATGTGGACTTGAGGTGAGTAACTTAATAATTGCTCAAGAATTCATTCACAGTCTTGTTCACAAAGGGCGTACTGTTATCAGATAGAATACGCTTAGGAATGCCAATTGCCAAAACGACAAACAATACTCTCCCTTATAAAATTTAGAATTGATTTAACATTTCCTTTATTGAGTGATACAACTTCAACCCATTTAATGAAATGTTCTGTGGAAGCCAAAATCCAAACATACCCTTGAGCAGGTGGTGAAATTGACCCAGTTAGATTCATAGCTCGTGTATGAAAGAGACACAAAGTGCTTAAAGCGTACAAATATACAGGAGGTCTATGCAACACATTTCCATGCGAAATGAAGAGATTGAGTATCTTGGTAAAAGAAAAAAAATGACAATATTTGATAATTGTACATTTTTCATATCTATAGAAACAAAAACAACAGTTTTGTTCATTATACGTAACAAAAAGCTACCAAATTCCACCGTGTTAACTTCTCTACTCTCTTCTTGATTTCTCTCCCTCTCTCTGACCCTTCAGTTTCTCAATCATAACAAATTGGAGATCTAGCAATTTGTAAGAGCAATTAGATGGTATTTTCTCATAATTTACTTGTCTTTCTATCTCTCTTATTTCTTTATACTGAGAAAATTGATATTTTCAATTTCTCAGCTTTAGTATGTTCTATTGGGAAGAGTTGCTTATAGATAGATAGTTGTTTCCTTGGTTAAACAGGAGTGGAATTTTCTTGTAGAAGTGGTAGAGCATTGGTTATATGGCAAAGAATCGAACAAATGTACGTTATACCCTTTATTAAATAAAATCATTGTATTAAATAAAAGCAATAGGTTTATTAGCATGAGTGCAATCCTGACATCTCCACCACTCTAGTTTAGTCTTTGCTTGCATATATTTCCACAAACTTGTGTGTACGTACAATGTAAATGTAAATTTTGAAATTTGGTGACTGTAAATGTTATTTTTTTAACATTTGTGTTAGGATTTTGACTCAAATCCTAAGGAAGAATTCAAATTGGTTTAAGAAAAGTTTAATTTCCTATTTTGTAGTTTCTTGTTCTAGTAGGAGTAGTAGTGGTTTTCCATTGGATTATTGTTTGTTTTAGTAATAGTAGTTTACTATGTTGCTATTGTTCTTCTCCTATTAGTATTAGAAAATTTTTCTCTATATAAATGGGGTCCTAAAAAGGTAGAGAGGACACTTGAAAGTCCAAAATACCTTGTAAATTATAGGGATTTACTAGAACTAGTTTAATCAAGAGAATTGGGTGTATTTGGGCTCTTGAGTTGTGAGGTTGTGAGAGTAGTAACTTTGTTTTTCTTAAAGTTGTGATCAAAGATTAATAAATTTTTGAGTTTGTTGGTGGCATAGGTAAAGAGGGTGTCGAACCACGTTAAATTGTTGTGTTCTTGATATTTGTTTGTTTTGCCTAAAATTTGAGTAAATGAAATTTAGAGGTAAAATCACAACAAATGGTATCAGAGTTTTGGTTCTATTCATTGCTGGAAGCGTGCCATAGGATGTGTTTGGAGAAGCTGTTCGTGTCGCTGTTATTTGTTGTGTCTGCGCTACCATGTCAACAGGTATAACTAGTTTTGACATTCTTTAATTTGATATAAAAACAATTTTACTTTGTGGAAGAGTAGAGTTCAAGATCTTTTGGTGCAACAAGATCTTGATCAGACTTTAGAGAAAGAAAAGTTAGAAGGAGTGAACAATAGAAAGTGATAGTCTTTTTAGAAGAAGGTTGTGAGCACAATTAGGTTGACTCTTTCTCTTGAGATCAAATATAATGTGTTGAAGGAAACTACGCCTCAAGGTTTATGGGATAAACTCGAGAGCATCTATGCGTCAAAGTCTTTGACCAACATATTATGTCTCAAGATTGACATCTAATCTCTAAAGACGTAGGAAGGTACAAGTCTTCATGATCACTTAAATGAATTTAACAAGCTACTGTCTTAATTATTGAACACAGAAGAAACATTGAAAGATGAGGAGAAGACATTGCTCTTATTATCATTTTTGCCAAAATCTTACAAACCATTGGAGCAAACAATATTGGTGGGCAAGTTGACATTGAGAAAATGATATGACCATGTTTTGTGTGAGAATGAGAAGTTTATGGGAAATGAAATATTTTTTAATGGTAGTCAAGTGCTCGCTATGGAGAGTTCTAATAGAGGCAGGAATCAATGAAGAGCAAATAATGGTTCAAGGGGGAGATCTAAATCTAGGCCTAGAGATGACTGTGACAAAGAGTGTTTCTATCATGGAGAGATAGGACTTATACAATATTATTGTAAGACCATGAATGATGATTTAAAAGAGTTGAGAAG
Source organism: Bretschneidera sinensis (assembly GCA_023935145.1). NCBI lineage: Eukaryota > Viridiplantae > Streptophyta > Magnoliopsida > Brassicales > Akaniaceae > Bretschneidera > Bretschneidera sinensis. Next base: position 44,145,647 of record CM043701.1, read on the forward strand.
AATGAGTGGGAAGAAGAGTAATGATAGAAAGAGTAGTTAAAGTGCTAATATCACTTAGGGAAGTGATGAAGAAGTGGTGCTAGCTATTGAGTACATTGAAGAAAAATTGATGAGAGTAATATGGTGCTACTTGATTCGGCGTCCTCCACACACATATTCAACAAGAAAAAGTGTTTTGATTATATGAAGAAACCTACCATTGTCATAGTTGCTACTGTATGTGAGAAACACAAATTAATTGATGGTGAAGGAAGCTTAAGATTGAAGCTCCATGATGGAAGTGCAAAAACACTTGAGAAGGTAAAGTTTGCTTCCTTTCTCATTACAAATATCATCTCTTTGGGGGAGCTTGATAATATGGGATATACATGGACTGCAGGCAATTGAGAGATGTAAGTTCTTAATAGATCGAATGTGATGTTGAAGGCTACTATAAACAAGAAGGGCTTTTATGTGTTGGATGATAAGATTTTTCTTGGAAAATTAGGTGGAGGAGACATGAAAGGACCAAAAGGAAGATTGCACCAACCAAGAAGAGAGTTAGATTTGTCGTTGAGGTGGAGAATTTGAGCCAATGTGAAAATTGTTAGGATTTTGGCTCAAATCCCCACAAGGAAGAATTCAAATTGGTTTGTAAAAAGTTTAATTTCCTATTTTGTAATTGCTTGTTCTACTAGGAGTAGTAGTAGTTTCTTATTACATTATTGCTTCTTCTAGTAGTAGTAGTAGTTTACTATGTTGTTATTCTTTTCGTATTAGTATTAGGAAAATCTTCTCTATATAAAGGGGGTCCTAGAGAAGGTAGAGAACACACTTGAAAGTCCAAAATACTTCGTAAATCAGAGGGATTTACAACTAGAGCTAGGTTGAGAGCTTTAGGTGTATTGCAGCTTTTGGATTATGTGGCTGTGAGAGTAATAATTTTGTTTTTGTTAAATTTGTGATTAAAGATTAATAAAGTTGTGAGTTTGTTGGTGGTGTAGACAAAGAGGTTGTAGAATCACGTTAAATTATTGTGTGATATTTGTTTGTTTTTGCCTAAAATTTTAATGGGTAGATTTTAGAAGTAAAATCGTAACAATTTGGTACTTCTTTCCTTTCATCGATCAAATAAGATATATCAAGTTATTGAAACCTTATTATGCATCTCTTCTTTTATCTTAAGGTTGTATATCTGATGGTTCTTTTGTTACTGCTTTTTATCCTGGCTTCAAACATAAGAGTTTTTTGTTTTTTCTGAATTTTTGGAAGATTTTTAACAGGTTATGGCATTGACATTCTTTCCTACGTTGTATGCTTTTGTTCTTTTTTTTTTTAGCAGGAGTTATCCCATGTATAGTTCTGCTTGTTGGCCTTTGCATACATGGTTCTCTTTCTAAACATCAAGGTGCTCATTCCATGTGTTCTGTTATTGCAATAATTATGGTTATTCTTATTATTGCTCATTCCTTTATAATTATAGTTCTAAATATCAACATTAACTAGTTATAACTCTGTTTTTGAGACTTGTGCCTCATTCAGTTCATGAAGTTTCTCTGGTACTTCCAGAAAATATAGAAAAATTTTCAGGAGTATGTACAGTTAGATTTCTCTTTGGATTAATCTGGCATTGATGGGCATGACTTGATGGGTTTTGATCCCCTCCTTCCAACAGAATCTGAAAGGTCTCTGATGGAGAGAGTTAGCTTCTATTAATTATTCTATTTCTCTTGAGAGTACCCATGCATATTTTGATTTTGGAATCATGTTTCATGCTCTTTGTTGGTGTGTGATGAAAAACCGCAATTTACAGTACACGTTACCATTGGTTTATAGGGTTTTAAATAAGGGATTGAAGATGTAAGGGATGAGATATAGAGAAAAAGGTCTGGGAGAATCTCTCCTTATGAATTATTGATATGCTTACTTCTTTGAGAATTATCCAGTTATGCCTTCAGAGCTTAAAGTGAAACAAAGGTGGTGATTTTCCGGATGATGGGCTGATTGGAGGTACTCTCTTTGTTTCTCTGTTTTTTTTTTCTTCTTATTATTGTCTTCATATATGAATTTGTAGCAACTGCCTTTTGCCTATCTCACACGAAGTTTGTTTTTTCACCTACTCATTTGATTGAGATATTTAATGAGTTAAAAATTATGAGAAAAAAAGAAAATTTGCAACCAGAGATCTTATGTTAGCTTCGTTTCAATTGGAAGATTGATATGCTCAGTTGTGTTCAGTTACACTTTAAATGCATAGGGAAATCCACGTTTCTGTTGACGCTTGTAATGGTAAGGTTTAAGTCTTTTAAATAGTTATGGTCTCTATCTCTTGATGTGTTTGGTTGAGCTTTTGAGTTGGTTCAGTTAAAGTCTAACTGCAAAATGTATAGACTTAAGCAAGCAAAACTTTTCTTAAGACGTTCAGTAATAATCTGCTCTCTTTTGAATCTTCTTTTATTTATTTATTTTTTTTTTTTGTGTGTTTCTCTTATCAATTATTTACCTATTTGTTAAGATGTCAATTGTCAGGATAAACTTGGTTGTTGTACCTGCTGTTGTTGATGTACCTGATGGAAACAATGTAGTACGAATTTTGTATATTCATTTAATCTTGTTTTATAATTCGTTTCTCTTTATGAGATGGCTCGGGGCTATGTTTGGAAGGCAATATGTATAAAGGCCAAGGCATATAGAGAGAATGACCTTTATAGGGTATGAGATCAACAAGCTTTTGAAATGTATCACTTCATGTAGCTAATTTTTTGTCGTAATGGTCAGATGCACCATTTGATGCCCAACACACGGATGAGAGAAAACATTGTGTAATCACTTTGCAATCTGTACAAGTTTATCAGCTAGTATCTCTTCCTCTGCCTTATTGAGTTTTCTTTGTGCTTTTCCATTTCTCTATAGGTTTCAAGTTGTTTCTTTAATGAAAATAATATTTGTTTTCTTCTAACAAGTTCTAAAAATATGCAAATAAGTAATGATTGTAAGTTTAATCGCATTATAAAAGAGAAAATTATTAAAAATATGCAAATGAATAATGATGTGATTTTGGCCTTTGGTGAGGATGGTTATTATTAAACGTGTTTATTAACTTTAAATTTCAGTTATGATATTAAACTTTTAACCACGATAATAATTATTTTAAATTATTATTTAACAACGATAATCATTCACTCAAACTAACATCTGACAACGATAATCATTGTATAAACTTGTAAAATCAAAATATTGATAACAAATATTTTACTTTAAAAGAGTCATGACAACGAGGTGAGTGGTCATCAAAAGTTTTGGTAAAAAGAAAATCGTCACCAAAAATTACTTTTCTTGTAGCATACATCTTCATAACGTATTGTGGCATTATTCATTTTCTATTGTTGAGAGAATAGTTCAAATATTCTCTTGGCCGAATGGATGTATCATGACGTATTATGGTATTATTTATTCTCTATTATAGAGAGAATAGTTCAAATATTCTCTTCGTCGAATGGATGCATAAGTTGACCATGCTTGTTATATATGGTCCAAATGCTAAGATGTTTTACAACACTGCACAATTCATAAAAAAGCTCTAAAATTTGATATATGCATCTTGAAAATTTTGAAGAAAAGGAAAATTAAAGATAAAATCGGAATTTTGTAATGCCACAGAAAAAGATAAGAGAAAAATTATTCAATTTAACAAATCTAAGTAAAAAAAAATGGGTATCAAGTGAAATTTTTCTATTTCTTTTCCTTCATATTTTCCAGAATCCAACAGAACAAGGCAGCCTGATGTAGACTTTGTTCAACTATATGACAATGCACTTGCTTTACTATTTCTTGAAACAATAGCAAGACAATGAATTCCAACATCAATAGCACTCTTTTGAGTTGATATCTAGTGATCTTTAAGATAATCAATTCCATAGCCTCAAATACATCTTGTTCTTGAAAGAAAGATACCAAATTAATCTCTTGCCACTTTGAGAAAACTTATTACTACTACTAATATACAGTGCATATATTTGCTTAATTTCCCAAATAAACGTAAACCTCACCACTTGTAATTGATTAAAATGCTTTAGAAAAATAAGATATGTGCCTGAGAAGAAGCTTTGGGTAATTGAGTGACCCATTTTAGAAGTTACTCCTTTGGTATTTTAGGCCCATCTTCAGTTTCTTCAAAATCTAAACTCATTTGATTCTAGATTCACTGCCTTCTGTAGCAAAACCATCACCATCTCCAACTCTATCTCATAGCTTGAAAAGGAACACACTTTCGCAACTCTAAGCTGATGTAGGCTTGCAAAACATTGTGGCTTTTCTCCTCTGTCCAGCTTGGCTAGTAAACTGAAAATGTTAAGGGAATTGAAACCAATATATGCAGTAAGTTTGCAAGGCAAAAAGGAAAAGGGAAAATGTTTCAGAATTTGGACATTGAAAACTCACTTATTTCGATTCTCTCCAGAGAAGGGCAACCTTTTGTTTTTTATAAGTAAAAATATATTAACATTGAAAGCTCTAAGTCAAAGGCTAATTACAAGTGAAAAAATTCACAAAATCCAAAAGATTAAAATTGTTTACAAAGAAATTCCGTTTAACCAAAAAATTAAGGGTGTTGAACCAATTACCCAAGAAATCCTCAAAATCCTATAGGTCATCTCTCATAAGCTTCTAGCCAACGAGTAATCCATCAAAAAATGAAATACAAACTCGGCGCAACCTTTACAAATAAAACATCTATTGACCAAAACTTTCTTCATTTTTTATAAATTATCTAATATGAGAAATTTCTCCCAAGAAGCCTCCCAAACAAAACAAAAAACTAACTTTTTTAGAAGCGCGATGACCCCAAATAACTTTCCAAGTGAACTTAAAAGAATTGACATATGGTTTCCATTAAGAAGAAACTCAAAAAGATTTCACCGCAAAACCTTTTTTTTTTCCGAACTAAGCCCCCATCTAATCAAGTCCTCCCTATTCATCTCCACCTTATATAGGGTCTCAAAAAACCTTTCAACCATCTCAACCTCCCAATCATGAATATTCCGCAAAAAAGGCACATCCCAGAAAGTTCCATCATTAGTGAAAGAAACACGAGCTAATAAGTGCTTTTTTATTTCTCACCATATTAAATAAGTTCGGAAATAGGTCTTGAGCGTTCTCTACCCAAGTATCAAGCCAAAGGCAAGTTTTCTTTCCATTTCCCACTCTCATAGAAATACGGAGAGAAAAATCCCCCCACCATTTCCGAATCCACTTCCACACCCGCACTCCATAAGCCCCCCTAACCTCTTTGGAGATCCACCCACTAGAATCCACCTCAAACTTAGCTACAATCATTTTCCTCCAAAAAGATCATTTTCTATTAGAAACCTCCATAACCATTTGTCAAGAAGAGCTTTATTAAAAATAAAAAGGATATTTAATACCTAACCCCCCTTTTTTTAATAGTTGCTTGATCACCTCCATCTCACCAAGTGATACTTGAATTCCTCTCCCATTTTACCTCACACAGGAATTTTATTTGGATGCTCTCAAAACGATTAGCTATTGAATTCGGAATAAGAAACAAAGATATAAAGTAAATTGAAAAACTAAAAATGATGCTCTTGATAAGAATAAGTCTTCCTTCTTTTGATAAATATTGATTCTTCCAACCGACCAAAGGTTTCTAAAATTTTTTGACAATTGGATTCTAAACATTTTTATCTTTAAATTTAACTCCAAGAGAAAAGCTAAGATAAGTAATGGTTTGAGAAATCTTTTAAGAAGGTAATTAGAGAAATAGTGTCATATTCCTGCTCTAACAAAATTCTCTGAGATGCTCAAAGCTATACCCATACATCCATAAAAGGACCCAAAGATCAACAAATATAAATTATCGTCTGTCAACTAGACAAAGGCTCAATATGAATAAAAGGATTAATTACATATTGCACCCTCGGCATATTTTTCCGTGACAAATCAAATCCTAAGGTTTCATTCATGAACAAATTGATCGGTAAAATTTATGAAAACCGAACCCTGATATTTAAGAAAATCAAAGTCTGCTCAAAATTGAAAGGCATCTGACGACAATCAGTCATCGCATAAGCTAAAATTTATGAAAACCGAACCCTGCTATTTAAGTAAATCAATTTTTTCTTTGAAAAGATTTAAGAAACTGGATATAAACTGGATTAAATCCATACTAAAACATAGCTAATATAAGACTGTCATAAGAGAGACGCAGAGATATTAGATATGATAAGCCACAACGGCATACTTAAACATTCACTCGGACGTGCATTTCAACTGTCATTTAAGTAACAAAGATTATTAGTAGGTACCAGGCTAGTAACAGACACTACGATTGAAAGAGGTTCTGTAAATAGCCATCCAATACAATGTTAACAAAAGAAGAAATTCTCCATAGTCTTGCTCCAAAAAAAGGTAGCTTCCCTGGAAATGTCAAATGTCAAATAATTTCAGTGATGGCAATCTTTTGAGAACTAACCTAAACACACAAAAGTAACTGACTGAGAAATAATATTTATGTCAGTAAAGACCAGCAGTACGTTTTTCCATGGGGTGGATATATGCTTGAAAATCAAACCGGACATATACCTAAATTACTTGCATTATATACGATGAGTGTTCCTCTGGGTTTCCATCTGAAACAGAAACAAGAAAGGTATTCAACTAGAAATAGAAGAAAAAGACTGATAATAATCCTAACTTCTGAACATGTGGGTAAGTACATAAAGAAACCAATTTTATTATATAACCAGCAAGCAAGTTAGATAAAGCTAGATAGATTTAACTAAGACCAGACGCACAAACGTCTTCACTTTAGGATTAATCAGGTCAGGAAAATATCTACAATAATAGAGGTCAATTATGCGGATACAACCTTCTGATTTTTAGTGAAATATGATTTGTGGATGGGATGAAGCTCTTGGTAGGCGGAAGAGCACTTCTCGAACCATCTCTTCATAACGAATGGCCTTTTGACGAGATTTGGGTGGCAATTTAAAAGTTAGATAGCATTTCGAAAACAACTGCGGTTCTCAGCAAACGCTTCACTAATTCAATCTGAGTCCTATAGCCTGAGTAGTGGTGCACTTGGACTGTCTTGATTTGATATAGACATTCAATATCAAGTTCTTCTTCACCCTTCAGCTCAACAAATAAGCACTGCTTCAAACAGCTGAAATACTCGCCAAACCCAAAATAAAATTTCTAACTCCGCCCTTGCATATATTTCTCCCATTTCCTTTCCCTTCAATTTTTCTCATTCTCCTCTATCCAAAATAAGAGGTTAAGCTCAATACTATTGATTGCAAGTCTCTTTAATTTCAACAAGCTTCATAGCTATTCCTTTAGGCTCTATAGTCTATACGTATTTCATACAACGAAAACTTCTTCAGTTTATGGCTTTGAAAAAAAAATAAAAGAAAGAAAATAGTGGGAAATTGATTTTAAGATTTCTTAACGTGACAAAGTTTTCACTTGAAAGTATGATCAATAAATACTTGTGAAACCCATAGTTGAACTAAGTGCACCACACTCATTGATAGAGATTTCTATTTGGACTTGAAGAGGGATGTAGGCTAGCAGCAAGTCCCCCAGTGGGTTTGTACTAGAATTGGTAACATAACAAGTTCTATGAATCAGGGGTGAGAAATGTGTTGCCTATACGTTTATTTCAACATTTCATATCAATTGTAGTCTTGTATCCTCTATATTTTGCTTTGGGCATCAACAATGTAAACCCATCGAGCAATCAACCCAGCACAAGAACTAGCTCTAGTCATCATCAAGGAATGAATTTGAGCAATAAATCTTACTTCATACCATGAGCCTTCCAGACAAATACCTGAATTACTTATATTAGATACCATGAGGCTTGCACCAGGTTTCCATCTGAAACAGAAACAAGAAATGCACTCAAATAGAAATAGAACAAAAAGGAAATACTAAAATAATCCCAACTTCTGAACATGACCAGTTCAGAGATTCAATTTTATCATAACCAGCATGTTAGATAAAGCTAGATAGATTCAGATAAGACAACGCAGAGCAAAAATCTTCGCATAGCACATAACTAGAATAATAGAGGTTAATGATGTGGACAAAACCTTCTGTCATGTGTTCAGGATTTCTAGCGAAATATGATTTGGGCAAGGGTGGAAGCTCTTGGTAAGCAAAAGAGCTCTTCTCGAACCACCTCTTTAGACCAAATGTTTTCTTGACCAGATTTGTGGTGGCCCTTCAAAAGTTAGAGATGGTGTTTCCAAAACAACTGCCTTCTTGATGGGGGACCCACCAGAGTTAAAGACTTCTTCAAGAACACATATTCTAAAAGAAGATATAACAAAAAAAGAGTCCTAGTCAGATATGATTCTCTATCATGTTATCTGATCAGTTGTTCTTATCTCCCATTGTTATCTGATCAGATCAGTTATTCTTACCTTTAAGGTTTATTCTTTGTCTTTATATTAGGATTTTCCCTATATATATGGGATTCTTATTTGTTATTCGGCAGCTTATGAATGAAATCAAACTAAATATTATTTGTCATATTGTGACTGAGTGTTGAGTTGTCCATGTGATTTGGACTACTGTTCCATGTGATTTGGATCCGTGTGTGCTTGAGTGTTTCCAGAAATTTACTATCTGTTAGCTACTGTTTGGCATCAAGTGGTATCAGAGCCCTAAATTCGTTCCCATCTGAGATTGAAAAAAAAAACACCATAGCCTACAGTAGCATCACCTGATTTTCTGCCTTCACGGCACCATCCGCCACCGTTCGCACCCTCCCTAGAAGCCCGAACTACCACCAAAAGGTGCAGAATTCCCGAGCAACCAAAACCCGAGAATCTCAGCCCTATCCACCATCGTTCCCGCGGCCAAAAGCAGTCGCGACCCGTCTGTCCCTTTTCGGCCGATCCACCACCTCCAGCCACCAGCTGCCCCGGCCGCTGCCACCATTGGAATCAGCTCCCCATTTTCGGCCACATCCCAACAGTGCGGACCGTCCATCTCCTAGATCCGTCATCTCCCAGCCGCTGCCCGTTTGTTCTTTTTCGGCCAGATCAGCTGTTTCTACACACCGCCCGGCCACGCCACCACACCGTGACCGGTGAGACCGGACCCCAAGAACCCGATGCCGATCTGCCACGGATCCACTTACCCGGATCCGACCCACGTTGCCGGAGCTAACCCACATAACAGATCCGAGCCGCCAACTACATTCCTCCAAGCCGAGCTGAGCCATTACCCGAGCCAAGCCGCCAGACGAGCTGAGCCATCACTGAGCCGAGCCACTTAGAAAAGGAAAACAACAACAAATAAAAGAGGTCAACTCTTCTTATTGAACCTAGTTACTATTTTAGTGTTTTGGCTTTGTCAATTTCCTAAATCCAAGTTAATTTTCACTTTTATTTTTGGTCATTATATATAGATATATATATATATATATATATATAATAAAAAATAAAAAACACGAAAAAGAAATGTTATAAATATCTTGCACCTTTCATTTAGCATATCATTTAGATTAATTTCGAAGTCTTACATGCACGAAATCAGCTTGTTTATTATTTTGTTGTTTAAAGCAATTTAAATTATCCTCATCTTCCTTGGTCCATTTTTTCTCGCCTTTTATAACCATGACCTTGGGAAAAGATCACCATACCACTACCCTCGTCAACACACCAGCCCTAGATGGTAGAATTAATGAAATTGAGTGTCAAGTGAGTCAACTCAATAGAAAACTAGACCAGCAAAATGCTAGGTTGGATCAAGTCCTAACTGCCTTGCAACTTCGAGATGGTTTAGGATTTCCTGGTCCATCTAACGGATCCCCAACCTCTATAGGGTCCCCCGTCAAGGTCATCTCTCGACCCAAGGACATAGTACTGGCCCCATCGAGCAAGTCACACTAGTAAATGACAACGTGATGCCACCTCTAGATGATATCACTAGGAAACCCAACATACCCAATGGCCACACAATAAGCAACCTCACTTTGGTCAGGCTACAGCTAATGAAGTTAGGCACCAACCCTATGGTTACCAACAACATAGATTTGAGGATAGACCTGATAGACAACCCTATAGGTACGATGACTACCATGACATTACAAAAAAGGTCAAGGTTGACGCCCCTATCTATGGCGGTAAGTTGGATCCAAATGCCTTTACGGATTGTCTCAATAACTTAAAGGATTATTTTGAATGGTATCATATGCCTGATGCTGACTGCGTTCGTTTTGCCAAGATGAAGTTCGCTAGGTTGTTTTGGCAGAATGTTCAGACCCATCTTGAACTTGCTGGTGAACCCCCTGTTACCTAGTGGATGGTCACGAAGCAGAAATTGTAGGAAAACTACCTTTCTACATCATATAGGCGTCAACTAATTACTCAGATGTTGAGTTATAACCAATCCGCTTCTAGTGTATCAGATTACATGAGCCGGTTTAAGGAACTTTTTCTCCAAACTGATATTGAGAAGTATCAGTTGGTCATAGTCACCCGGTTTGTCCGTGGTTTCAGATTTGATATTCGAAATGAGGTTGAGTTACTTTCTCTCACTTCCCTTGCAGACGCATATCAACGGGCTCTCGAATATGAAGCCTACTTTAAAAAATGTTTGTACGTCGTGCAACTTCTCAGGCTAGTCTATCTAGGTCTTTCTCTCAGTCTACCTATACTTCTAGGGAGGGAACTTCTAAGAGTAAAGACCCCAGTGTTGTCCCCACTCGTTCTAGCAGTTCTTCAAGTAGTCTCGTGCGACCAATCCTTCCATCCAATGTCATCGATGTCATAAGCACGGTCACATTGCCTCCTGTTTCCCTAAGCGTACCTTGACCCTAGCCTCTACGCCTCATGATCTTTCTGAGCATGAAACTGTAATGGTAGATCCCATAGATTATTCAAGAGATGAAGAGGACCTGGTAGAGGACCTAATTGCACCTCACATCAATGTGGTGCGATGCATCTTATCCACTACTGTGGATGGTGATGCATGGAAAAGAACCAACATCTTCTACACTACTTTCAAGTGTAATGGTCGTTCTTGTAAACTGATCATTGATGGTGGTAGTACCATGAATGTGGTCTCTAAATTTGCTATTGATTGTTTGCACCTCAAGGTAAAACCACACCCATAACCCTTCAAGGTCGCCTGGGTTGATAACACCACTTTACCTGTTACTGAGAGGTGTCTTGTTCCCATACAATTCGATCGCTATCAAGAGGAACTCTATTGTGACGTGTTGCTCATGGATGTTTCCCACGTCCTTTTAGGACGCCCCTAGTGGTACGACCTCGATGTCACCAATCACGATCGCGAGAACACCTTTGTCTTTCAATATAAAGGTAAGAAAGTCCTTCTCACCCCTGCCAAATTTGTCCCCACTCTCACCAAACCACTAGAGCGAGACAATAGAGTCCACTCCGAGACTCCTTCCCCGATTGTTTATGACAAAAGCCTTCACCTCCTAGATCGTAAATCTTTTGAGAGGTCCCTTCGAACCGAGCTGCATCAAAGAGTGCCATGTCACCTAAGGTAGAAAAGCTCCTAGACGAATTTTCCGATGTCATCCCTGATGAGTAACCTAGTGACTTACCACCTATGCGGGACATACAACATGCCATTGACTTAGTTCCCGGATCTTAATTACCTAATCTTCCACATTATAGGCTGAATCATAAGAAGCGTGTTGAGTTGACTAGACAAGTGGAAGAGCTGTTAGGTAAAGGGATGGTTCAACATAGCCTTAGTCCCTACGCTGTGCCCACCCTTTTAACATCCAAGAAAGACGGTTCTTGGAGAATGTGCGTAGATAGCAGAGCCATTAACAAGATTATTGTTAAGTATTGATTTCCGATCCCTATGCTGAAAGACATATTGTATATGTTGGCTGGTTCAGTTGGTTCTCTAAGATTGATTTGTGTAGTGGGTATCACCAAATCCGTATTAGGCTTGGGGATGAGCGGAAGATCGCTTTTAAAACCCAAGATGGATTATTTGAATGGCTAGTTATGCCTTTTGGACTCTCCAATGCACCTAGCATTTTCATGCGAGTTATGACTCAAGTGTTACTTCCTTTCATAGGAAAAATCTTAGTGGTCTACTTTGACAACATTCTGGTGTATAGTAAGTCTCGAGAAGAACATCTATATCATCTTTGTTAGGTTTTCACGGCTCTTAGGACAGCTAAGTTATATGCTAACCTCAAGAAGTGTACCTTCCTACAACCCCATGTACTCTTTCTAGGATTCATCATCTCTATGCATGGGATCGTGGCCGACCTCGAAAAGGAGTCATTAGAGAATGTCCCACACCAACAACCATTACCAAGGTTCATAGCTGTCATAGCTTAGCCACTTTCAATAGGAGGTTCATTCAAGGGTTTAGCAAGAAAGGATAGTTTTGTTGTCTTCTGGAATTTCTACAGGAAACAAGTTCCCAAGGTGCTCGCTTTTCCTTCCCAGTGTGAGGAGGTTGAGGCCATGCTCGATGACGAGTGCGTTGCTTCTTCTCGCGGAGGGTTTTTTCGCTTCCTTATTAAGCGGCGTACTCGACCAGATTCTGATGCTTCTTGGATATCTGAGGACTTTCATGCTCTAGACCCCGCTTTCTTAGAGTGGTACCTTCAGTTTGTCTCTCTAGAGTCGAGTTCTTTTCATGCAGGAGAGAATGATGGGGACCCACCAGAGTTGGAAACTTCTTCAAGAACACATATTCTAGAAGAAGATATAACAAAAAGAAGAGTCCTAGTCAGATATGATTCTCTATCATGTTATCTGATCAGTTGTTCTTATCTCCCATTGTTATCTGATCAGATCAGTTATTCTTATCTTTTGGGTTTATTCTTTATCTTTATGTTAGGATTTTCCCTATGTATATATGGGATTCTCATTTGTTATTCGGCAGCTTATGAATGAAATTAGACTAAATATTATTTGTCATACTATGTGATTGAGTTGTCTATGTGTTTTGAACTACTGTTCCATGTGATTTGGATAAGGGTGTGCTTGAGTGTTTCCTGAAATTTACTATCTGTTAGCTACTGTCCGACATCACTTCCTCAACAGATACTTCACTAGCTCCATCTCACTCCTATAGCCTGAGAAGCAGCACCCTTCAACTGTCTTGAGTTGAAGTAGACATTCAATGTATGGTTCTTTTTCTTCACCCTTCAGCTCAACAAACAGATGCTGCTTAATGTACAAGTTAACATCATTGTCAAACCCATCCCAGTACTTGTCTCGAAACTGGAAAAGTTCTCACCATTCAAAATGGAGAGTACATGCATTAGCAATGAGAAAATTTAAAATTTTGAAAAATGGATGTAACCATACTCGCATCTATTTCAATTGTCCCCAAACAAGGGCAATTTCCTAAAAAGGCAAGCAGAGCAAGGAGATCGTGTTCCTTTGCTAATGAACCAAACCAACAGAATTCTTTAAGATTTTGGAAATTTGACCCTCCGCTACCATTCAAGTAACATCCTTCAAGAATAAGCTTCCCATTTCCAAAGGTACCCACAAGACAAGAAAACACATATAAAACTTTAACCTGTACCAACATATTCAATTCTACAAACGATGATAATATTTCTACATATGTAGCAACTGGATGAGCAGTTTATGAGGGATAAGGCAATGAGGGATACCTGAGGAAACCAAGAATCAGCACCAAGACGCCTCACATGGGTAAGTTTGCTTATCAATGTTGTGACATTTTCCTAATCTATGTAATTATCGCCAGCCTCATGACAGTGTGGCTTCAACAACACAAGGCAAATTACCCAGATGAATCTTCATCAGATTTCCACAGTATCTGAGTGATACTAAATTTGGTAGATCGACTTCTCCAGAAATCCAGCTGACAAAACGAGAGTTGCTTAACACGTCTATGTATGAAGCCATAAATCTTAACATCATGAATTCCGTAACAACTATCAATACTTAAGCTCTCAAGAACAGGGCATTTAGTCATCAATCCATTGAAAGCCGCAGTTTCTATTACACGAGAGGAAACATTTGGTCTCGTGGCCATACTTAAGCTCACTAATAGAAAGGGTTTTAAGAGAAGCAAAAGTCCTCATAGAATCCAATTTAGGAGGATAAAAATGAAAAAAAAACAAAAACTCTAGAAACATTTGTTCCAATGATTGTACGCTGTTATGCAAATATGGGAGCGAGGCAACCGGTAAAACTTATTTACAAAATTTGAGAATACTGCAACACTTACAACAGCTAGAGAGATAACTTGTACATGCCTGGTGATAGCAAAATCAATCATCTTCACTACATATGGGTTTGTTCCGAGTCAACTCGTACCTCCATGATGAATTTTCTAACCTTCGGAGCTTCGTGAAGGTTAAGAATCCGGTCGAAAAAGCTGTAGTCTTCTGCTTGGTCCCAAGAGGATGGCCACGAGAGGAAATCAATGACAGGGCTCCGCTTCCAGAGGTGCTTCTATCTGCTTGATAAAATGCTTGTCTTAATTGCTAATTTTGTGGGCAAGAATGAAAGTATGTTATGTAGAACCTCATCTGGTAATGCACTGATGCGATCATGTTCATGTTCGTTGTTATTCGTGGACATGGCAGGAGAGAAATTGGGGAAAAAAGAGAGGAGAGGACGGACTTTGAAGGTTGCGTTGCGGCCCTTGTGGACTTTAGGTTTGCGTTGATTGTATTACACTGATCAACAAATATCTCCAAACAAATAAACAATTTAGTTGATTACAAGAATATTGCCTCGTTTTTGTAAAAAAAAAAAAATTTACTATAATTCTTGCTATATTTATTATTTAATCAATTAAATGAATAATTTTTTTATTATTAAATTATTAAAAAATTTATATATAAATATAATTTAAAAATTTTTAAAAAGTATTTTCTTATATTTTAAAAATAATATATAAAAAAAATAATTAAATAAAAAAATAAAAAATAATTAAAATTATTAGACCGATGTAGTAATAATTAGGGGTGAGGACAACAATGGACTCCGAGAGTTGAGAGAGGAATTAGAAATGTGTATGACAAACAAGCTATGATAACACCCGGCAAATACCAAAAACAATGGCATAAACAATTGAAAAAAGAAAGAGAACCTCCTGGAAGATTAAAAGCATGGGAACTTCTTAAATACAACTTAGTATAATCAGGAGCATGTGAGAAATCTTAATACATCATAAATACGAAGATCAACCAATTGAAAAAGGACACTTGTACATTAGTGTACAGTATACATTGAGAGACTGTACCTAGAGAAAGGGCATTCGATCATTAACTTGATCGTAATCCTCTCTATTTGAAAATTGAAATGGAGTCAAGTTTATGGTGAGATTGAACGTCACTTTTTTAAATAGAGAATATTCAAATTCAGATTTGTTAATGTGACATTTAATCTCATCATGAACCTAATATCCATTTCAATTCTTAAATGAAGAGGATCGTGGTTCATCATTAACTAAAGTAAAAAAGAGAGGGATTGACTGTTTCAGGAGATTCATTTCGGAGATCCTTGAACTAGCTAATATCACTTTGATAATCTATAGACTTTTTTTTTTCTTTTTTTTTTTTAACATTTTCCCATATTGTTCATATCTTTTCATTCATCATTGCATCTGTACTACTTTTGCCCATGACATTTTGGCGACTCCACCGAAAGGGAACGTGGAGGAAATGTCACAACCAGCAGGCGATGGCCAAAGCTCGTCGCAAACCATCACGGATCGCATTGACCATATAGGAGATTTTCACCTAGATAACATGGAAACTATGGTTGGTATAAGGGTCTCTCCAAATATGCTAGTGAGTATTCAAGAAACTTATAAATTAATTCTTGAATCTTTGTTAGGGTTGCGAGGAAAAAAGAGTAGCCCAAGCAATGCGAATACTGAGTTGCTAAGTGGTGAGCCGCTAAACTGACACCTCATATTGGTTTACCAAACACAAACCCCTTAAACACTATTCTGATGCCAATCCTATAATTGTTGGAGGTTTTGTTGAAAAACAAGATTCAGTCGACTAAATGAAGGACGGAGAGTTACTATTTGTTTTTCAATTGATTGAATATCCGACACCTGATACTTTACAGTTTTAAATGTTGATTCAGTTGACTGAATGTTTTATTCAGTCGACTGAATGCTCAAAAATTTTGAATTCGAATTCCAATAGCTATAACTTCTTCAGAAAGTCATGTGTTCTCTTTAAAGAGCTACATTTTTAAAGGATCACTCTTCAATTTCAGACCGTTGGAAGTTCAAAATTAAATCTATAAATATTTCTAATAACTTCCAAAATGAATTATTTTACTTCACTTTCTTTTCTGATTTTTCAAAGCTCTTCTTTTTCTTCTTCTTCTATTATTTTCTCTCTGAAAAAATATAGCCATTATTCTTCATTGTTTCAAAGTAGAACTCAAAGAAGAATCTCTGATTTTGCTTTTAGAGATTCTTAGAGACTTTGAATATCCTGGAGAAATATTTGTCAAAACCCAAAGCAATCTAGTGGGGACAAGTAAAGCCTTAAAGACAGCTTTCATAGGCGTCTCAAAGTCACCATAATTCTTTACTTCTAAACACTATGTATCCACAAATTTCCCAACAATTTTTAAGGCTTTATTACCTACTTAAAAGATGGATTCATAGTCTATCAGAGTGATGAATCAAGATATGGTGAAACTTGATCAATTCGACGGCAACAACTTTGCTCGCTGGTAAGATAAAATGATCTTCCTGCTTACTGCATTGAAGATTTATTATGTGTTGGATCCAGACTTGCCTCCTGTACCAGACGATCCAAAACTAAGTGTTGATGAAACTCCACCTAATGTAGAGGATGTTTAAAAGGTTCGTTTGGAGAGGAAGAAGCGCAAGGAAGATGAGTTGCTGTGCCGATAACATATTTTGAACACCCTATCAGATCGACTTTACAACTTATTTACGAAGTTAAGTCTGCAAAAGACATATGGAATCAATTGGAATTCAAGTACAAGACTGAAAAAAAAGATACAAATAAATATTTAATTTTTAAGTACTTTGAATTTATGATGGTTGACAACAAACTTGTATTTGAGCAAGTTCATACGTTGCAAGTACTAGTTAATAAACTTTGTTCCCTAAAGATAGTTCTTCTATAGGTTTTTCAAGTAGGCGTAATTATTGCTAAATTGTCTCCCTCTTGGAAAGACTATAATAAGAAACTATTGCATAAAACTGAGGACTTTACATTGGAACAAATTCAAAAGCATTTTCGTATAGAAGATGAGTCATGTTTACGTGATAACATGAATTTGATTTCTTTTGAGTCTAAAACACATTATGTGGATGGGAACCAATCTAAGAACCAATATTTTCAAACCAAGAAGAATGACCAACAGTTTATGAAGAAGAATTCCCAAAACAAAAATAATAATGGAGCATGCTTTGTTTGAGGAAAAGAGGGTTAGGCATCGTAAGATCAACTTAAAGGGTAAGACAAGCATGGTGGAAGAGGGTCTTGTGGCTATGATCTCTGAAATCAATATGGCAACTGAAAATTCTGGTTGGTGGCTTGATTCGGGAGTAACAATTCATGTCTGTAAAGACAAGTTATTCTTCAAGAAATTTGAGGAAGCGACTGTTGAAGTACAAATGGGAAACACTGAGTGTGTCCAAGTCACTGAAAAAGGAGCTGCTAAAATCAATTTCACATCCAAAAAATTGTTAACTTATTAATGTCTTATATGTACCCGATCTTAGGAAGAACCTTATGTCTGTTGACTTACTTTGTAAGAAAGGATTTCAGGTAGCTTTTGAATCTGACAAGTTTATCTTGTCGAAGAATGGAATGTTTGTGAGAAAAGAGCACTCCTCTGATGGAATGTACAAGTTGAATATTAATAATAATAATATTATATCTTCTGCTTATACTATTAAGTTATCTATTTGGCATGGACGGTTGGCTCATTTAAATTATTGTACTTTAAATAATATGAAAAGATTAAATTTGATTGATTACAATAGTAATGTTGAAAAATGTGAAATTTATACCAAGTCTAAAATAGTTAAGAAACATTTTCTTAATGTTAAAAGAGATTCTAAAATTTTAAAATTAATTCATTCTGATATTTGTGAGTTAAATGGTATGCTCACTCGTGGTGGTAAAAGACACTTCATTACTTTTGTTGATGATTTTAGTATATATATGTATGTATATTTATTAAGAATGAAATATGAAGCTTTTGACATGTTTAAGAAGTTTAAAGCTGAAGTTGAAAATCAATTAGAAAAGAAAATTAAAATTCTTATATCAGATAGAGGTAGAGAATACTTTATGCCTTTTTTTTTTTTTTTTTGTGAAGAGCATGGTATTATTCATCAAATAACAACACTTAATACACCACAACAAAATGGATTAGCTGAGAGAAAGAATAGATCATTAGTTGAAATGGTGAATTGTATGCTAATGAATGCTAAGTTGCCTATTAGTTTGTGGGGTGAAACATTGCTCACTGCTTGCTATATACATAATAGAGTAATTTCTAAGAAAAATAATGTTAGTTCATATGAGTTATGGAAAGGAAGAAACCAAATTTAGATTATCTAAAAGTGTGGGGGTGTCTAGCGTACTATAGAGTTCCTGATCCTAAAAGAACTAAGTTAGGACCTAGAGATATTAGAATTGTATTTACGGGATATGCTTAAAATAGTAAGGCTTATAGGCTCATTGACTTAGATTCTAATTCTATTGTAGAATCTCGTGATGTAGAATTTTTTAGAATAAATTTTCTACTAATTTTGTGAATATGGATGAAAATAGTCATATTCCTTTGTTTAGTACCAATTTGAGTATAGAAACACAAAAGATAGTTACTAACTTACCTACAGACCAATATGAACCTAGAATAAGCACTAGAGCAAGGAAAGAGAAGGATTTAAGTCCAGATTTTATTTCTTCTCAAGTCATAGTATTTTTGGTTGAAGGAGAGAGAAATAATTATGTTCTTAATCAAATTCCTATGGTGCTAAATCTAGAAGATGATCCTAAAACTTTTAGTGAGGCTATGTCATCAAGAAATGCTTCTTTTTGGAGAGAAGCTATTACTGATGAAATAGACTCAATAATTAGTAACAATACTTGGGTGTTAGTGGATCTACCTAATGGGTCTAGATGTAAGTGAGTCTTTAGAAGAGTATATAATGTCGATGGCTCTATTCTAGCTTTCAAGGCTAGATTAATAGCTAAAGGGTTTAGACAAAAAGAAGGAATTGATTATTTTGATACATATGCACTCGTTGCACGCATTATATCTATTAGAATTCTTATTGCATTGGCATCCATACATCATTTGTATATTCACCAAATGGATGTTAAAATTGATTTTTTAAATGGGAATTAAATGAAGAAGTCTATATGGAACAACCAGAAGGCTTTGTTCTTCCTGGAAATGAGAAGAAAATATGTAATTTAATTAAATCATTATATGGTTTAAAACAAGCACCTAAACAATTTTGATTATGTAATTTTATCTCATGGTTTTGTGCATAATAATGCTGATAAGTGTATATACTCAAAGTTTAAAAAAGAATATGGAGTATGAATTTGCTTATATGTTGATGACATGTTAATAAATGGAACAAACATGCTTGGTGTTAATAAAACTAAGAAATGTTTAGCTTCTAGTTTTAAAATGAAAGATTTGGGTGAGGTAGATACCATAGTAGGTATTAAGGTTAAAAAGCATAGTGGGGGTTATGCTTTGAGTTAGTCTCATTACATTGGGAAAGTTCTTGATAAATTTAAACACCTTAATATCAAAGAGTCAAACACTCCTTTTGATAGAAGTTTTAAATTAGTAAATAATACTGGTAGATCTATAGCACAACTTGAGTATGCTAGTGCTATTGGCTCTTTAATGTAAATCGAGTAGATATACTAGTAATCCTAGTGTAGAACACTGGAAAGCCATTGACAGGATCTTTGGTTATACAAAGAGAACCATAGGTTTTGGGTTGTTCTATAGTGACTATCCGGCTGTATTGGAAGGATACATCGATGTGAGTTAGATTACCAATGTTGGTGATAATAACTCCACTACCAGGTGGGTCTTTACTCTTGGTGGTGGGGCTGTTTCTTGGGGAAGCAAGAAATAAACGTGCATTTCTCACTCAACAATGGAATATGAATTTATAGCTTTTGCAGCAACTGAGAAAGAGGCAGAATGGATGCGTAACTTATTGTTGGATATAAGTCTGTGGCCACATCCTATGCCTCCAATTTCCATTCATTGTGACAGTGAAGCTACGTTGTTAAGAGCTTATAACAGCACCTATAATGGTAAGTTTAGACACATCAGTCTAAGGCATGAGTATATAAGACAATTGATAAGAGAAAATATTATCATAATTGTCTATGTGAAGTCAAGTAAAAACTTGGCTGATCCTTTCATTAAAGCTCTCCTTAGGGAGTTAGTGAAAATGACAACTTTGGAAATGGGGCTGAAACATTTTTAAAAGAATCATCAATAATGGTAACCCGACTTTATTTCTAACATTACACTAGTCATAAAGTTTAATGGGGAAAAACAAGTTACTGATAAGTGATTGTATTAATACTGACAAAAGTTAGCCCCTAAGTAATCAGTATTGTACGTTACTTTCTTGTGTAGGATGAGGTATACTCTTAACGAAGTCTATTATAGATTTTTTATGTGTTTTATTAGTGGAAACACATTGTAGACTTCACCTATATGAACTTAGAAGTGGTGTCACTTCTTAAGAGAGTTTTAAGGTTTACTCTCAAGAGAGTTCATGAACCAGGATCAAGCACAATACCATAAAAGTATTAAGTAATAATGGAGCTTTTCACCAAAACAAGAGAAAGATATATGTGTTATATTTTCGACTTTAGTTTAGAAAGTTTCTAATTTAATGCTATTAAGCAATTCGATAATTCTTTGAGTCTTGAAATATTAACACTAAGTAAAGATTTAAAGCGAAAGATATCTTTACATATGTATATCGATCTCAGTTGATTATTGGCTGTATTATTTTATCAAAGTGTTTTCAAGAAAAGCGATTATTGGTTGTATCTTTACATATGAAATGTATGATGATAATGCATGAAAGATGACTAAAATTCCTATGACCAAAAACTTAGGTTTTACAATTCTACACCTTTAAAATGAAATTTTGACCTCAAAATTTACCTCAAAGATAAAAAAAAAAAGATGTAGATATTGACCCTATATATCTGCCTCTCATTCCTATGTGGCCTCCTTTACCATGTGGTTACACCATAACACTTTCACTGATAGAATAATTTTGGTACGTAAGACTTGATCTATTTTTTCAAGGATTACTATCTAATGTTCTACCAAAACAGAGATACTCCAATAACTCATTCACGCGTGGGATCAGTCTCAAATAACTTTCCTAAATAAGAAACATAGAACACGTAAATGATTTAAGATATCTCAAGAGGCAATACTATGTATTAGTTCCCTACACAAATCCTCTCAAAACACCTTCTATAAACCAAAATGGTGAGAACACCTCATACCCTTCCGAGTAAAATGCTCTACATTATTCGAAGTCACACTACTTTTGTAGCTATATTCACATGTTCCCTCATGATCACCACCTTTTCATTACCCATCAATGATCACTGACACCTATTATATCATGCCTCACACCAGCAACCTTGATATCCTTCTATTGATGTCGAAAATCTTCTAAGGAGTTGAAGATCTGGAATGTGGTAACTACACACACGAAACAATAAGAAATCCTCATAGTCGTCGGAGGATCGGAGGGGTGTGTCTCTAGGGGGCTCTCCGATGCCTAAGTTAAAATAGAGCTTTTTGTGAATATGGAGAGTTGTGAAAAAGTAGAGACCTGTGAATAAAAGTTAAATGTGCCTTTCGGTAATGAGAGCCCCTTTATATAGTGTTTCGGTGCAAAGTCTGATTTGGAGAGTGATTGATTACCAAATATTACGATAGGAATGAAATTCCCATAGTTTGATAAGATTGGGTTATACATAAGCTGGAATATTTTATCCATAAGTTGGATTATTTAAGTAATAGTTTATCCATGAGTTGGAATGTTGTAGCAATATTAGGACTTCAGTGTGAATTTATCATTATCTCCTTGTTCAGGTATAGCTCTTTAATTGGTTGGCTTATTTAATTCATGGGATTCCCACTTAGCCTTTGGCGGGTGCCACATGTCATCATACTGTTGGATAGGGAACTTTGTCCATGAATTTACTGTTTTGTCCTGGGTGGGCTCTACGTGTCATTGTGGCATTAGATGAGAAATTTTCCCCTGCATCAGATGCCCCCCACTTCCTTAAGTGTCGTTATGCGGTTGAGAAAGTAGGTTATTTGGAGTGTTAAACTTAGAGTTGAATTTGAGACATAAGCGGTGGATGGAGTTGATTAGTGACTATGATTGTATAAACTCACTATCATCGAGGAAAGACGAATGTGGTAACAGATGTATTGAGTAGAAAATCTATAAGAAGATTAACTACTATTGAGAGTCATGATGAGAAATTGATGATAGATTTAAGAGAAATAAGAATAAACTTGAATATCAGTGATGAAGAATCATTGTTAGCAAACATGGTTGTATAGTTATCCACAGCAAAATGCTTGTTAGAGATGCAAGGTAGAAATGAAGAGATAGAATAGATTAAGCAGGATGTGCTTAGTAGAAAGTAATACGAGTTCAAAAATTAGAAATGATGTTATTCTGGTCTTGGAACATAGAATTTGTGTTCCCAATGATACGAAGTTTAGAAAGGGGATATTGAGAGAGGCATATGATGATGTAGATTCGATGCAACCAAGTAACAATAAGATGTATAGAGGATCGAGACATAATTTTTGGTGGTCAGGATTGAAGAGGGATGTAGCTGAATATATTTCTAGATGTTTGGTTTTTCTATAAAGTGAAGTATGAGAAAAGATATTCAGCAGGCTTACTACAGCATCTTCCAATGCCTAAATGGCTATGGGAGAATGTGAGTATGGTTTTTGTTTCCGGATTTCCCCTTACCCAGAGAGGTTTTGATGTTGTGTGGGTGATTGTAGATAGATTATCTAAACCATCTCATTTTTGTCTTATTAAACTACTTGGAATCTTGAAAAGTTAGTTGAACTGTATGTAGTTGAGATTATGAGATTGCATAAAGTGCCTTTGAGCATTGTATCAGATAGAGATGCCAGATTTACATCTTGGTTTTTGGAAAGGCTTTAAAAAAAAGCCACGAGTATGCAGTTACAATTTAGTACAACTTTTCACCCTCAAACAGATGAGCAGACAGAAAGGATTATTAAAGTACTAGAAGATATGTTAAGGGCAAATGTGATGAGTTATCAGTAAGTTGGGATGCTTACTTGGCATTAATTGAATTTTTTTATAAAAATCAACATCAATCTAGTATTGAGATTTCAAAAGGAAAGGAAAGTTGAGTCCGAGATATATGGGACCCTATGAGGTTGTTGAGAAAGTTGGGCTAGTCGCGTATAGCCTCGAATTACCTCCAAAGTTGAAGCAGTTACACAAAGTGTTTCATGTTTCACTTTTGAGAAAGTGTTTACATGATGAATGTCATAATATTTTGAGCCACACTGTAAAAATTAAGGAATGTTTAACTTTTATACAAGTACTAATGAGAAATTTAGATAGAAAAGAACAAGATTTGTGTAATAAAGTAATTCCAGTAGTTCTGTGGCGGAACAAAGATATTGAAGAAATTACGCGAGAACGTGAAGCAACTATGAAGATATATTATCCACAGTTGTTTCTTGAGTTAAGTAAGGAAATTTCGAGAACGAAATTGTTATAAGGTGGGTGGAATTGTAATATCCGTGCTCTTAGAGTAGGGGTAAAGAAGTAAATTGATAAATATAACATGGAATTAAAATAACATATATGTGAAATATTTATTATTAAATAAAATAATTCTTTAAAAAAGGGACTTGTTGTGGTGTAAAGAAAAAGAAAAAAAAAATTGAAGCGTCTAGAAGGACAGGAAAATGAAAAAAAAAAAGAAAAAAAAGGTTTGTAAAAAAAAAAGGTACAAGACACCTAAATGTCCAGGTTTTGTCACCTGTGACACTAATAAAAAAATTGAGAAGTTAAAGACACTCAGCAGAATTAAGGAAACGGTGCCGCCATTAAAGAATTTTTTTAAAATCATTTTCATTAATTTGTTTTATTAGTTTTACCAAATCCTGTTTGGTTTTCTCTAACTTTAAATTAAATTACTCTATTTCTTTAAACACTTGCGAACCGAAAGAAAAGCTGAAAGGGTAAAATTTTGAAGGCGTTTATAGGAGAATTTTACAGAGAGTCACAAAAAGCTCTCAGAAAAACAAAAGGTAATAATGTGAATTTTATTTTTTGAAATTTAGTATACATGAAATTTTTCGGAATTCAATGTGGAATTTTCAAAGGGTGTGGATTATAGAGAAATTGATGAATAAATTAGAAATTTTAATATAAATATTATGTCAAGTGTTGATGATCAGCAATTGAGGGAAATTACTAAAAGGAGCAGGAAAGGCAAGGACGTGATCCACGGGTAGCTCTAAGTGCTACGTGGTGAGTTAGATTTACTTTAAGTAATCAAGATAAATTTTGAAAATCACCTTGACAAGATGGCCAGGGGTGATCTTCCAAACACCAAAGTCTAGAATAACTTGTAAAGATTAGGAATCGGAAACAAAAACAGAAATGAAAGAAAGAAAGAAGGAAGATAAGCGATTTGTTATCGAGGTTCGGCAATAGTCTACGTCCCCGTGAGTTCACCTAAACTCTCTGTACTAATCAATGGTTCTTTTACAATCACATCAACCTCTCTCCAAGAAGCCTAAGTTCTTGAAGAAACAAAGAAGAAGAAGAAACAGAAAGTGATAAGAACTAACCCTGAAATTTTCCCAAGAAAATTCCCTTTACAAGCCCTTCAATCCCCTTTCTATTCTACTCACTCTTTTAAACAACCAACCTTACAAATGAGTCTCTCTTGTTTTGTGTCTTTGCACTCTTTACAATTCTCTCACTTTTGATCACAAGTTATGTCACATTGTTATTAAGAATGAAGCTAGGTGACCCTTTATATAGTGCACCAACTTTTTGTCCAATCTTGAGTGTCATTCTCCACCCTTAGATCTAGATGAACAATCAACCATAGCCCTTGATCATTGTTGTGAGTTTTAAATTACTCGCAAGTGCACGAGTCGTTTGCAGTATAGCGTTGTGCAAGTGCGAGGTCGAATCCACAGGGAATTGCGTTGTGAAAATATAATTTTTAATCTAAATTAACTCTATCTTAACCTAGTTCCGAATTTTGAATGATAATTTGCAAAGCAAATTAAAACTAAATTAAATTGATTTAAAAAACTAATAAAAAGCACTAAGGTTTCCAAATCCACTCCCTCCGAAGTTAAGCATACATGTTCTAAAAATATAGCCTATCAAAACATTCGATGAATCCAACTATAAGACAAAAAACAAAGAATATCCCAACTAAACCAAAAGCACCCAATGTATTTGCTCTTAACAAATCACAAAGAGAATCCAATTTAATCGAAAAGCATTCAATGTATCCATCAGATGAAACACAAAGAAAATCCAACAGACAATTTAAACTCAATCAATTATAAGATTAACTCAAATAATTGACAGAACATTTATACTAAAAATTGTCAGATTTGTACAAGCAAATCTGAACTACTACGCCAAACAATGGCAGGGCTTCATCTTCAACCTTAGCTGAAGAGTCTAGCCACTCATAACTATAATACTATAATAACAAGTGCTAAACATTTAAACTAAAACAACTGAATATAAAGAAATAAATAAAAAACTTTACATGGGAGAAATTCCACTCGCTGACGGGCGGCGCTTCCCCTCGTGATAGCAATGCCTTCGGGATCCACCAGAATGCTGGCGGACATCCACCGGTAAACACCAAAGTGGCTCAGGAATTGTACACTGAATGATGAGGTCAGATGGTGTTTATATAGGGGGAGTCCCGGAGCACAATGGGTTTCAAAATCGATGTGGGATACTGCACGAGTGCGATCGATCGCACTCTGGTGCGCTCGAACACGCATTGGCGCACTATAGAGCATTTTTAACCAATGTGAGATGTGCGAGTGCGCATTTGCGATCGATCGCAAGTCTGGTGCGATTGAGCGCACTAGACATCTTCAGCTTGACCCTTGTTTACTAAAATGGCCATAACTTTCTCTAGAAAAATCATTTTTGCAAGCCGTAAAATCCCTCAGAAAATAGACTTCTGGATCTTTCCAAGCATATATGGCTTATCTCCTGGTTCTTCCGGAATCAATACAGTAAAATCCACAAAAATGACTGATCTGTAAGGCGATTTTGGCAATTTTAGTGAAACTCCTTTCCCAGTGCTTGTAAACCTGAAAAACAACGAAAACAACTCAGAGTAACAAATTCCTAAGCTAACAAATGTAAATTAAGTGGCCAACATATGCAATATTTTTCTCTCATCAAATACCCCCAAACTTACATTTTGCTAGTCCCTTAGCAAAACAAAATAAAAAACTAAATGAATAACAAAGATTATAAAGATAAGTTCAGTATTCATGGTATCCAAAAATTTAAGGAACACACATCACCATGATATTCATTCATGAGCAAGCTTAAAAAGATCAACCCATCTTCGCAATGAATAGAAATGTTAAGATCTGATTACTTACAAAAGGCAGGTTAAGGCATCACAAGTCTGACACTGTGTAAAGTGAATTAGCATATAAAAATGAAGCTTCCAAATAACTCCAATGTGTAAGGTCTCCATATCTCAAGATTCACCAAATTTCCCATCAAAATGAACGAAAAAGGCATAGTATTTTTTTTTTTTAAATAAGGCACGGCTATGTTTAGTTCCCTTAAGCTTTCTAATTGACCCATGTAGCGAGTGTTGAGTCAATGACTCCCAAACCAGGTGGTTTTAGGGCATTAGGTGTAAAGACACCCCTAAGGACTTACTAACTTGAGTCAAAAAGGCTACGAAATTAAACCGACCTTAATATTACCAAGCAAAATTTCACCTTTTAACGTGAACACTCACTGCTTACTGAGGCAAGAGGTTCAGTTACTCAGCGAAAAGTTTATTGATATTTAGTTTTTTTTTTAATATTTTCCTATGCCCAAGAGTTCATCTAACAAGTCATTTAGTTTCAGTTAAGATAAGGAAAAATACACATTAAAATCACATGTCATACCTCACATAATTTGTGCTAATGTGCTCGTGTTAGATTAGATCAAACATGTGAATTCTCAAAATGCCTAAAGTAAGTAACTAAATTTTAAAAATTTATCACCAGATCATGTGTTCAAAATGTTAAGCTCACCAATGACATCACATCACAGAAAATGTTTAGATCAACTAAAATTTCACGATAACATGAGCATGCATTTATCTCTATAACAAAAAGACAACAAATTAGGACAAAGTGTGTGATGTGTCTCCCATACCCCCAAACTTAAATTACACATTGACCCCAATGTGTGACTAATATGGAAAGAGCTGACCTGAGATATGGAGAACTATCTGGACTGGTATGGCTCATAGCATACCCCCAAACTTGAACTGAAGTACGCTTTGTCCCTGAAAAATAAAAACTGGAAAACAAAAAATACTGGAAACAAATATTAATCATAAAAATGCGAAATAATAAATAAACAAAAGAAAAGATAAGCTGTAGGGTGCCTTCCATGAGCGCTAAGTTTAACGTCTTCAGCCAGACACAACATTAGTAAACAGGCCCAACTAAGCGCTCCACCATCTGATCAACAAATGGGAATGGAAAATGATCAGGCCTAATGGCAGCATTCAATTTACGGTAGTCTAGACACTTTCTCCATCTTGACTGCACTCGAGTTGGAACCAACTCGTTGTCTTTATTTACTACCATAAATTCAGTACGTTTGGGCACGACTTGAATCAGGCTCACCCCCTTGCTATCAGAGATGGGATAAATGATCCCTGGCTCTAACAGCTTAATATCTTCTGCCCTCACAACCTCTTGCAAAGCAGGGTTGAGCCTTCTTTGTGGCTCCCTCGATGGCTTGGCATTCTCCTCCAACTGTATCGTGTGTATCACCAACGAGGGGTTGATTCCCTTGACATCCTCAATAGTCCAGCCTATAGCTTCCTTATACTCTCTTAAGATGTCCAATAATTTCTCCTCTGGAGCATCACCCAAATCGGAAGGTATAATCACAGGCAAACTATCGGCTGAACCTAGGAACTTATTCTTAATATTATCTGGTAAAGGCTTAAGTTCCTTCTTGGGGGTTTCAGGTGCGGCGGTCTCCTCCTTCTCATTGCTTTCTCGAGGATCAGACTCCAAAATGACATTTACTTCATCGAGTAACTTATCTAAGCCCAAGTCCTCTCCAAAGTGAGCAAAGTATGCCTCCAAGGGATCCTCAATACGGGATTCATCCATAGTCTCCTCTGTCCTACTACTCTCCCGAGGAGCAGACTCCACGATAGTATTTGCTTGCTCAAGTAACTTATCTAAATCCAAATCCTCTTCAAACTGAGCAAAGCATGCCTCCATAATGTCCTCAGACTTCCCTTCTTTCTTGGGCGCTTGTAGTCTCTCAGGGTAAGGCGCTTTAGGTAAAAACAACCTAGAGAGATCCTTAATAATATGAGTGGCTGTAGATGGCTCAGCATCTCTCTTCTCATTGTTGCCACTCTCTTGCCCTTGGTGCATAGCAGGGTTCTCTTCCACTTGATTGTCCACTTGTCTCCCAGACAAGTATGGGACAGTTGATTACACTTGTTTCTGCCAATGCATTGGAGTTGAAGAATTTCCCACCTCAAACTTTTCCTTTGGGTTAGGCTCAGATTGACTGGGGAACTCTTCTTCCTTTCCTTCACCCACGTAACTTGCGATCTGATCAATTTTACTCTCTAGTGTGGCAATCGCTTGGGTGTTTTCTATTGTTGCACTCATCACTTCACTCATAGATTGGCTAGTAGTTTTCATGAAATCATTGAGAGCGTCCTCCAATGACCGTGAAACCGACGTTGGCGATTGAATGGGAGCTTGGTAAGCGGGTGATGGTGCTGGATAAGCTGAGTGACCATAATTTGGAATTGGTGGAGGAAATTCGGGAGTGTAAGGGGCTCCTCCCTGATTCATCAGTTGGTTCTGCTCCCATGAAAAATTAGAGTGGTCCCACCACCTTGGATTATATGTTTCGGAGCAAGATCCATTTGATTGCCAACAACAGTCATTGAAAGCATTCATTTGTTCCATAGGATACTCGGCATAAGCCGGCATTGATGGGCAATTCTGTGCTAGATGCATGGGACTAGCACAGATGGAACAACTTTCAACATTGAAAGTGTTGGCAGCATTGAGGGACGGGCCGGTCATTTTAATGAAATCCTTGAGGGCGTCCTCTAAAGACTGTGAAACCGGCGTTGAATTCATCCACATGATTTTTTTAATTAAATTAATTTTTTTTTTTAAAAAAAAAATTGATAACTAACTAGTAGAAAAATAAAATCAATTCAGACAAAAAATTTTCACAAACCAAACAATTCCCCGGCAACGGCGCCAAAAACTTGTTGTGAGTTTTAAATTACTC
Source organism: Bretschneidera sinensis (assembly GCA_023935145.1). Taxonomy (NCBI): domain Eukaryota; kingdom Viridiplantae; phylum Streptophyta; class Magnoliopsida; order Brassicales; family Akaniaceae; genus Bretschneidera; species Bretschneidera sinensis. The sequence continues at coordinate 44,175,269 of CM043701.1, forward strand.
GCAAGCGCACGAGTCGTTTGCAGTATAGCGTTGTGCAAGTGCGAGGTCGAATCCACAGGGAATTGTGTTGTGAAAATATAATTTTTAATCTAAATTAACTCTATCTTAACCTAGTTCCGAATTTTGAATGATAATTTGCAAAACAAAATTAAAACTAAATTAAATTGATTTAAAAAACTAATAAAAAGCACTAAGATTTCCGAATCCACCCCCTCCGAAGTTAAGCATACATGTTCTAAAAATATAGCCTATCAAAACATTCGATGAATCCAACTATAAGACAAAAAACAAAGAATATCCCAACTAAACCAAAAGCACCCAATGTATCCGCTCTTAACAAATCACAAAGGGAATCCAATTTAATCGAAAAGCATTCAATGTATCCATCAGATGAAACACAAAGAAAATCCAACAGACAATTTAAACTCAATCAATTATAAGATTAACTCAAATAATTGACAGAACATTTATACTAAAAATTGTCAGATTTGTACAAGCAAATCTGAACTACTACGCCAAACAACGGCAGGGCTTCATCTTCAACCTTAGCTGAAGAGTCTAGCCATTCATAACTATAAAACTATAATAACAAGTGCTAAACATTTAAACTAAAACAACTGAATATAAAGAAATAAATAAAAAACTTTACATGGGAGAAATTCCACTCGCTGACGGGCGGCGCTTCCCCTCGTGATAGCAATGCCTTCGGGATCCACCAGTAAACACCAAAGTGGCTCAGGAATTGTACACTGAATGATAAGGTCAGATGGTGTTTATATAAGGGGAGTCTCGGAGCACAATGGGTTTCAAAATCGATGTGGGATACTGCCCGAGTGCGATCGATCGCACTCTGGTGCGCTCGAGCGCACATTGGCGCACTACAGAGCATTTTTAACCGATGTGGGATGTGCGAGTGCGCATTTGCGATCGATCGCAAGTCTGGTGCAATCGAGCGCACTAGACATCTTCAGCTTGACCCTTGTTTACTAAAATGGCCATAACTTTCTTTAGAAAAATCATTTTTGCAAGCCGTAAAATCTCTCAGAAAATAGACTTCTGTATCTTTCCAAGCATATATGGCTCATCTCCTGGTTCTTCTGCAATCAATACAGTAAAATCCACAAAAATGACTGATCTGTAAGGCGATTTTGGCAATTTTAGTGAAACTCCTTTCCCAGTGCTTGTAAACCTGAAAAACAATGAAAACAACTCAAAGTAACAAATTCCTAAGCTAAAAAATGTAAATTAAGTGGCCAACATATGCAATATTTTTCTCTCATCAATCATTCCTTAGTCAAGCTATGCATTTTGGACATATCTCATGAATCATGGAAGAGGTTTACACATGTGTGCATTAGTGTGCTTAGCACCGCAGCCTAGAACAGGGGGCGTCGTGGCCCAGGGCAGATCACACTTCCTCAAGGTTCTTGGCGCCACGGCCTTGGGTAGGGGGCGCTGTGGCCTGGCTTCCTCTTGCAGCACTCCACCTTCTAGGCACCGCGACTTGGGAAGAGCAGGGCCACGGCTTGACCTGATGCACACACTTTTTTCTAGCCTTGTACTGAGGCACACTCCAAGTGTGCTGAGGCTTCAATGACTTGATGCTTGACCTCTTCCAACCTTGTTCAAACCTTAGAAAAATACCAACAATCTCTACCTTTGTCTAAGTGTTTAAACTTGAACCATTGTGCAGAGAACTTTAGGATCCAAACTCATCTTGAGTCATCAATCAACCGACTCCAATCCTAAGTAGTCCAAGGCAATGATTGAACTTACTTAGGGGTAGAACCTTGGTGCCTAAATCTGCAGGATTTTCCTCCGTGGCTACCTTATCCACATGAATGCATTCTTCCATAACTTTTTCTCAAATGAAATGATACCGAATATCCATGTGCTTTGTCCTCTCATGGAACACCGGATTTTTACGCAAGTGCAATGCACTTTGACTATCCGAAACCACCACAACTTGCTCTTCTAGGACCTCCAACTCTTCCAACAACCCTTTGCACCACATAGCCTCCTTTATGGCTTCCATTGCTACTATGTACTCAGCCTCGGTTGTTGAGAGTGCTACCACAAGCTGCAATTGAGCCTTCCAACTTACACAACATCCGTTTAAGTTGAAGAAGTAGGAGGTAATCGATCTTCTTTTATCCCGGTCTACTCCATAGTTCGAATCCGTATAACCCTCAAGACAGATGGACTTACCCCTTTTCTCATAAACCAGCCCCACATCTAGGCTTCCCTTCAAGTACCTCAGCAACCACTTCATCCCAAGCCAATGCTCATTTCTAGGATTACTCATAAACCTACTGAGAACACTTATTGCATGAGAAATATCAGGTCTAGTGCTTATCATGGTGAACATTACAGAACTAACCGCACTAGCGTAGGGGACATTTTCCATTTCCTTCTTCTCTGCCTCCGATCTCGGACATTGATCGCTGGAGAACTTGAAATGACTAGCAAGGAGAACCTTCACTGGTTTACTATCTTTCATAGAGAACTTAGATATCATCTTCTCTTTGTAGGAAGTTTGAAAGATCTTCAATTGGTTTCTCTCCCTTTCCCGGATGATACACATCCCAAGGATCTTCTGTGTATGGCCAAGATCTTTCATCTCAAACTCCTCACTGAGTTAAGCCTTTAATTTTCTTATCTTTTCCATGCTGCTCCCAACCAGCAACATGTCATCAACATAGATCAGGATGATCACCACTTCCTCCACCTTCTGCCCCTTGTAGTACAAGCACGAATCATAGTAGCTCCTCATGAAGCTGATTACAAAGGAATCAAATCTCTTATTCCATTGCCGAGGTGATTGCTTTAGGCCATAAAGAGATTTCTTCAATTTGCACACCAACTCTCCCTGCCTTCCTTCCTCATAGCCTTCGGGTTGCCTCATGTAGATGGTCTTATCAAGCCCTCCATGTAAGAACGCTGTCTTCACATCCATTTTCTTGATTTGCCAATCAAATTGGACCACCATTGCCAATACTATCCGTATCGTCTTGTACTTTACAACTGGTGAGAAGATTTCGGTGAAATCTATGCCTTCTTTTTGTGTGAACCCCTTCTCCACTAGCCTAGCTTTATACCGGACTTCATCTCCTGGAGTATTCCCTTCTTTGATCTTGTAGATCCATCTACAATCCACAACTCTCTGATTTTCTGGTTTGGGCACCAATTCCTAAGAGTTGTTCTTCCTCAAAAAATTCATTTCTTCTTCCATAGCCAGCTGCCACTTTGACGAATCCTTACACTCTATGGCATCTATGTAAGTTTTTGGTTCAACAATTCCTCATTCTGTCCAATGAGCTGCTACATTAGCATCCGCAAACCCATATCTCAAAGGTGGTCTAACCACCCTCCTTTCCCTGTCCCTTGTGAGCTAGTAATCATTCTGACTTGCTACATCAACCCCTTCTAGTTCAGTCTCCTCTTAAGTGTCCTAAGCATGGCCTTCATCAATAGGCTCTACTTGGTCTGAACCCTCTTGCCTTCCTTGCTCTACCTTAACTGAATTCTCCTTGATGCGATGCTCTACAAATTTCGGACTGGTTTGCTCACTAGCCCCTGCAGGGGTAGTTTTCTCCAAGTAGGGAAATAACAATTCATTAAAAATAACATCCCTACTTATTACGAGTTTCATTCCTTTTGGTTCTAAGGACCACAACCTATACCCCTTAACCCCATCACCATTCCCTAGAAATACATATTTTCTAGACCTTGGGTTAAGTTTATCATCCTTTTGATGTGTAAATGTAGCACACCCAAAAGTCCTAAAGTTGCTCAACTCAGGGGGTTTTCCACTCCACATCTCCATGGGAGTCTTGAGCTCTAAAGCTCTAGAGGGTGATCTATTTACCAAGTATACAGCAGTAGACACAGCTTCCCCCCAAAAATATTTTGGTAAACCGGATCCTATTAACATGCACCTAACTTTTTCCATAAGGGTTCTATACATTCTCTCAGCAACTCCATTTTGCTGAGGTGTTTTAACAATCGTTCTATGCCTTAGAATGCCATTTAATTCATAGAATTTATCAAAATCTTTATTACAAAATTCTAAGCCATTATCGGTTCGTAAAGCCTTAACTACCCTACCCGTTTGAGTCTCTAGCAACTTTTTCCACACAACAAATTTATTCAAAGCATCTGATTTATTTTTAAGCAAATAAACCCAAACCTTTCTTGAATAATCATCAATTAAAGACAGAAAGTAAAAGTTACCTCCTTGTGTTGGTGTTCTTACTGGTCCCTAAAGTTCTGAATGAAGGTAGTCAAGAATTCCTTTAGACTTGTGCACTCTGGTGTTGAAGCTGACCCGATGCTACTTCCCAAGAACGCAACACTCGCAGAAATCCAATTTCTCTACTTTGTCTCCTCCAAGTAGACCATCCTTGCTGAGAACTTGCAGACCCTTTTCGCTCATATGTCCCAAGCGAGTGTGCCAAAGGGTTACCTTATCCATCTCAGCCATCAAGCTTGCTGCTTGATCCTTGATTTCTGTCTCTCCGATTATCTCATAGAGTCCATCTTTTCTTACTGCTTTGATCACTACCAAAGATCTCTTGGTCACCTTGATCTTTCCTCCCTCTGCTTTGTATGTATACCCCAAGGAATCCAGCTGCCCTAATGAGATTAAATTCCTCTTCAAATCTAGAAGATACCTCACATTCCGCAGCAGCCATGTGACTCCATCAAACATCCTCAATTGGATGTCTCCAATCCCTCTCACTTGGCAAAAGATGTCATTTCCCAATAAGACATTTCCATCATTGGTTTCCTGGAAATTCTTGAACCAATCCTTGTGAGAGCACATGTGATAAGTGCACCCGGTATCCAAGATCCACTTTTCGCTGCCTTGCCTCTTGCTCACATTTGAGCACACAACCAGAACATCATCTTGCTATTCTTTGGCAACCGAAGCCTCTCTATTCTTGGTATGGCTTCTTCCTTTCTCATCCCACATCTTCTTTCTGCAATTTTTTCTAAAATGGCCCTCCTTGTTGTAGTAGAAGCACCTCTTTCCTCCAAGTCTTGTCTTGGAATGAGATCTTCCATGGCTCTGTCCTCTACCTCTTGATTTCTCCCAGTAGTTGCCATGAATACTACTGTCATTCCAAGTTACTGGTCTTCCTCTAATGAACAACCCTTCTCCACTTGATGTTTTCCTCATCTTGGCTTTGAAATCCTGTGCCCTTATGGCATTGATCTCAATCTCCTTGGTTGAAGTGTCTCTTCCATACTTAATAGCATTAATCAAATTATCAAAACAATCAGGAAGAGAATTTAACAAATAACAACCAATTATTCATCCGGGAATTTAATACTACAACTAGCCAAATCTTGAACTAGTTTATTAAAGACATCAAGATTATCTTGTAACTCCTTATTAGGATCCATTTTAAAAGCAAAGATTATTTTAAGAAGATAAATCTTATTAGGGAGAGTTTTGGTAAGAAACAATTCATCTAATTTCTTCCATATGACAGCAGGATCTTCCGAGTCTCCGCACTCCCTTGTGACACTATCTGACATGTGCAAGAAGATGGTGCTGTATGCCATCTTCTTCATCTCAATCTGCTGGTCCTCCATGATACTTGCTAGAAAAGTGTCATCTTCTCCAATAGCCAAGTCCACCTTCTGTTGCATAAGAACCGCCTTGATCTTCCGCTTTCAAAGGGCAAAGTCTTTCTTTCCATCAAACTTCTCAACCATGAAATTTAAAGCCATCTTTGCGGAGAAAATCCCAAATTTATGTAGCACCCACAAATGCTTTCTTCAACCTCAAGAACATGATCGAAGATAGATCTTAACACCATTCTTGAATCATTCTCAAGAACCCGATCTGATCTTGATCTTTCCACCGTTCTTGAATCACCCGAGAAGTTGATATTTGATTCTTGGAGTCTTGACTCCGTCACTTTCTGGTTCTTACTCTGACACCCGCTCACCAAAGCTCTGATACCACTATTGGAAATCACCTTGACAAGATGCCCAAGGGTGATCTTCCAAACACCTTATGTAGTGCACCAACTTCTTGTCCAATCTTGAGTGTCATTCTCCACCATTAGATCTAGATGAACTATCAACCATAGCCTTTGATCATTCTTTAGTCAAGTTGTGCATTTTGGACATGTCTCACAAACCATAGAAGAGGTTTACACATGTGTGCATCAGTGTGCCTAGCGCCCCGGCCTAGAACAGAGGGCGCCGCTGCCCAGGGCAGATCACACTTCCTCAAGGTTCTGGGCACCATGGCCTGGCCTCCTCTTCCAGCACTCCACCTTCTGGGCCCTGCGGCCTGGGAAGAGCAGGGTCGCGGCTTGACCTGATGCACATACCTTTTTCCAGCTTTGTGCTGAGGCACACTCCAAGTGTGCTGAGGCTTCAATGACTTGATGCTTGACCTCTTCCAACCTTGTTCAAACCTTAGACAAATACCAACAATAAATATGAAATATATAGTGATAGCATTTGAATAAATCATTAACTTATGATTTGGTGATAGATGAAAGTTTGTTGATAAGTATGATATGAATAATGTGTAGAGAATTATTTTATGAGAAATAATATTATTGGAATAATGAGTCGATTTAATAATAAAGGTGATAAGTGAAATTCTGGATGAGCTATGGTTGATGATTTGATATGATTTATGAGGAGAGGAATTTACTGGAATTTTTCAAATAATAATTTGAGAAAAATCAGGATAGCTAATTTGAATGTTTAAATACATGCTTGTTTTTATATTATTGTTCACATGCATATTTCATATCATTATCATATGCATATGCATGAAATAAAAGAACCAAGAAGGCAGTCGATCTAAATGAAAATAAAAGAACCAGGAAGGCAGCCGGTATATGCTGGAAATAAAAGAACCGGGAAGGCAACCGGTCTAAATAAAATAAAATAACCGGGAGAATAGTCGGTCTACGCTAAAACATGTTGACATGTGGGAAGACGTTCCTAATTAATAATTCACGCATTGCATCTATTTTAAATATTGATTTTATTATTGAGATACTAAAGTGTTTTTCATGATTGTAAATTTATTGATAGATGAATGAGTCTCACAGAGAGACAATTATGTTAAGAAGAAATATGGAGATATGAAATGATGAGAATTATCTGGGTGATTGCTTATATGTTGTAAACCTCATAACGAGGTAAATGATAATGTTGAATTGATAATTTAGAGATGATTAAATATATGATTGAAAGATTGATATATTTGATATGTAACTTAAGAAGAGATTGTGTAATGGGGGAATTATGAAATTGAGTAGTGATTACAGAATATTGTTATTGAATTATTTAAGGATATGAATTAATATCCGAAGATTATTATTAGAAGTAATTGAATTATTAGATATAACTTAGAGTATATAATCGAATACTTCTAGTAAATTTAATTCACTGAGCTTGTGAAGTTCACTCCTCATTGTTCAATGATTTCAGGTAACGGGCAGGACAGATAGAATTGTGAGTAAAGTTTCAGACTAAATCATTTTATGTAAGCCACGTGGTCCACATCCTCAGACTAATGAGAAAAAAATACCAATTAAATAGTTATGCATACTATGTTGTATAAAATGTTTAAGTTGAGATCCGAATGATGTATCTCCCCTGTTGAGGGTTGAGGATTGATGTAAATAAGTGTAGTTACTATATTTTTATTATTGCATATATGTGTCATGCTAGGATTTCAAAAAGTGACGACACCGTCTCGGGGGTGGCCAACCTGGGATGGGTCGTTATAATTTTGGTGTCAGAGCATTAGGTTTTATGATTTTGTAGACTCAAAAAAGTAAAAGAAAGTGTAAGATTAAAATAAATTATATTTTAATGAAAAGTCAGAGGATGACACGTCGACGTGCTAGAATTAGAATTAGAGTTGTTGACTTGAGAGGGCGTGGTAAGCCCCAATTTTTAAACGAACTGAGGTTGAGATAGAAGTTGAGTCTGAATATGTGGTTGCTTGAAGGAAACTTGTTAACAATATAATCAATATTAGTGAGGGTATTAGAGAATCTAGAATTGAAAGAGATTAGCTAAGAGAAGTTCTTGCTCATGTTATTGAGAAAAAGAATGTAATAGATGATATCAATCTATAGCATAGACTTGATGAACAGGCTAGAGTAGTGCCTGAGGTTGTTGTAAATCCAATAATGGTAGATGTTCAAAATGGGGAAAGGTGAGTTTATGCATGAGATGCAGGGAGATTTTTTTGTTAAATATATCAAGTTTGTTTTGTTAAATATATTAAGTTGAATGCTTTGTTGTTTAAAGGATTTATGAATCCTTTTAAACCCGAGTTATGGGTGAAACATGTAGAGAGATTATTTGATATTTTACCAATGATTGACAGGCAGAGGGTCACCTTTGCTACGTTCAAGTTAGAGAGAGGCCTTCGAATGGTAGGAGGATATTCTTTCCAGGGTAAGTGCAGATGTTGATAGACCCTTAACCTGGAAAAGGTTTAAGGAAGTTTTTCTTGATAAATACTTTCCTTATACCTCTTGCGCCCAACAAGAGAGAGATTTTATTAATTTGAGGCAAATGTATTAACTATAACTCAATATGATAAGAGATTTATGGCTTTATCGAGGTTTGGGTAGACCTAGAGGAGAAGAAGTGTAAGAGATTCATAGATGAATTACATTTTGAGATTAAATCGAAACTATCTTACATGAGGCATATGAATTATATCAGGTTAGTGGATATAACACTTCAAATTGAGAAAGATGTGATGGAGTTTAAGGGAAAGAGAAAGAGTAATTAAAGAGGCTTAGATATGAAGGTTCTAGAGGTAGTGGTGGTATGAGTGTGCAGGGTGAGAGACCACCCTAGATGGGGCGTTCCTTGTTAAAGGGAACTGTAGTACAGAATTAGAAGCAAGCAGGATCTGTTGCTTTTGTAGCTCAGAGTAATATCGATAGGACCCCTAGATTTGGGAGATAGTCTGTGGGAACTGGAAGTTATGGTAAAGCGAGTATACTACCTAGAAGATGTGACAACGTGATAAAAATACTAGAACGTGTTATAGATGTAATCTCATAAGATATTTATCCCATAATTTTCCTAATTTGAGGTGCCTTATATGTAGAAAATGTGGACATATTGTTGTGCAAAAATATGCCTTAATTAATAAGCAAATATTTGAACAGTTTTACTTGCTAGTGCACAAGGTCAACAGTAGTATAGTGTGCAAATGCGAGATCATCTCCACAGGGATTGGTGAATTTTCGCTTTAGAATTAGTTTTGCAATAATAAAATGAAAGAAATAAATATTTAGTTTGAATTAATAATGATAAAGGTGTAGAGATTTGATATCCACCACTAATCATGCTACCACAATAAAATAATATGCCAATGCTTTACTCATGTCATGAATACTTAATGTTTGTCAACCTAAGGGCATGGTCCGCTCCTTAAGCTATTGATTTCCCTAAGAAACGAGTTAGGCGTGGTGTACACTCTAACTCTTTTCTTTCTTAAAGGATTTAGCATGGTGTATACTTAGTTGTTCCTTAAGAGAGCATAAGATCTGTGAGAATCGACAGCCACACGGGACCTAGGGCATGGTGTATACTCTCGGTTTCCCATGTTGATTAACCCTAGAACCTGGCGTGGATTTCTTTTGTTACTATTGTTAAACCCAGGACTTGGTAATCCAAATTGATTCAACTAACTAATCCATACCACATGCATACATTGACCAAACAAATACATATGAGAAATTTAAATAAAAATAGGCATTAATCAAGTTAAGCATCACAACATAAATATCGCAAAGGCACCAATACTGAATTATTGAGTAAACATAATTAGGGCTTCAATCAAGCCCTTACTAAGAGTTAGTTACACAAACATCTTCTTAAAATAAAATAAAGGAAAGAAAAAACCTAAGAGAGGAGTCGTCAATTCGTCTCCCAAAGCTCCATACTCCAAAAACAAAAAGAAGATTAAAAGTGTTGTTTCTGTGTTTTACAGGCCTATTTATAAGGTTCTAAGGACACCTCGAAACCTTAATTTCCAAAACAAGACCCAAACTATTCTTTCCAAAACTGGCTCTACCGTTTTACTGCATGTGTGCGCTCGATCTCATGCTTTTGTGCTCGAGCCTTCTATGTGTCCTTGTGCTCTCGATCACACTTGGCTGCTTCCAGGTCTTCTAGATTTCTTCCTTTGAGTTTCGAAATGCTATTTTTTCTCCAAGAACCTATAAAAACATAGAAAACACAAAAATAAAGTAAAATAGAATAAAATACGTAAACAAAGAGCTTTAACAAATGTAAATTAAGGGGCTTAAATATGAATATTTAAGCACTTATCACACCCCCAAACTTACATATTGCTAGTCCCTTAGCAATACAAAATGAAAAACTAACTAAAAAACAATAACAACGATAAATTTATCATTCATGATATCTAAAAATTTGGGTTGCACACAAAACCATGATATTTATTTATGAGCAAGCTTAAAATATAAACACATCTTCGCAATGAATAAGAGTTTTAAAACCTAATCACTTACTCGAGGCTGGTTAAAGCATCACAAGTCTGACTTAGTGTATGGTGAATTAGCACATAAAAGATAAGGCTTCCAAATAACTCCAATGTGTAGTGTTTCGGTGTCTCAACATTCATCGAATTTCCTATTAGAATGAACAATAATGGCATAGTTTTATTTCTTTTTTTTTTCTTTTATTATGAGATTTTTGCCACGTTGATTTCCCTTATGCTTTCTAATTGACTCATGTAGCGAGTGTTTAGCCACTGACTCCCAAACCATATGGTTTTAGGGCATTAGGTGTAAAGACACCTTAAGGACTTACTAACTCAAGTAAAAAAGGCTACGAAACTAACTGGTCTTAATGCTGCCAAACAAAATTCTCACATTTTGACGTGAACATTCACTGCTTACTGAGGCAAGAGGTCCAGTTACTCAGTAGAAACTTTATTTATTGATCATTATAAGCATAATTATCACTTTTTGATGTGAACACTCACTGCTTACTGAGGCAAGAGGTCCAGTTACTCAGTGGAAAGTTTATTTAATGATCATTAGGAGCATTTTATTTCCTCTTTTTGTGGAATAATTTTTTTTTTCTATTTTTCTATGCCAAGGTGTTCTTCTAACAAGTTATCCGATTACGGTTAGGTCATAGAAACATACACATAAAAATTATATGTCATACCCCACACAATTATGTGCTAATGTGCTCGTGTCAGATTTAGATCAAACTTGTGAATTCTTAAATGCCTTGAAGTAAGTAATTAAACTTTTAAAACTTTATTATTAGGCTATGTGTTCTAGAGTTTAAGTATACTGATGAAATATTATCATAATATTTGTTTAAATCAACCAAAATTTTCAAAACAATATGAATATGAATTTGTTTTTTCAATAATACTATTATCTTTTCAATAATACTAAAAAAAAACTGGGACAAAGTGTGTGAATGTGTCTTCCATACCCCCAAACTTAATTTACACATTGTCCCCAATATGTGAGTGACATGGAAAGATCTGACCTGGGAGATAGAGAACTAGATGGCTGGCATGGCTCGTAGCACACCCCCAAACTTGAACTGATGCACACACAATGTCCCTGAAAAAGAAAAACAAATGTAATACCAAAAAACAAGAGATACTAATAATAAACAGTTGTAAAAGTAAATACTAACAATAAATTTGAAAAATACTAAAAATAAAAGGATATGCTATGGAGTGCCTCCCATGAGCACTAAGTTTTACATCTTCAACCAGACAGTGCACCTCTCTCACTACTAGTCTCCAGGTGGTGCAATCGATGAAGTGCCAGGGGCGGGAGGTAGTCGATCAAGAATGGGCTGGAGTATCGCCTCCAAATCATCGATGTGCTAATGCACTAGTAATGTGGCCTCCCTATCCTCCCTTCAAATGTCATAGAGCTCACACCAGAAAGAGGACATCTCCTCGAGAATGTGCTAGTACTTAGTGGGTCCCATGTCCGGATGGTTCTCCTCTCAAGTATGGCTCGCTGTGGGGTGCTCGGTCTCTATGGGATCATCTTTCACCCTCTTAGCAGCAGGTGCATACCCTCGGGGTCCTCTGGGCATATGCGACTGATTCAGGGTCCACTGAGCCTTCTCAAAGAATGGGTGCTCTCGTACTGGTCCATCAATGGATGAGCCCTTAATCCCCTTCTTCTTGAATATGTAGCTGAGGAGGAACGAGAATAGGAGCCCTCATGCATTCGTCGTGGTGACCTGGTGTGCATGGATGTGGTCCCAGAACTTATGTAACTGGCTCCAGATGACAGCCGGGATGGAGTACCAGTGGCCTCTGTGGAATGCATATAACGCTTGTAAGAACTGGTCCCTCCTCTGGGTTTTGTGCCCCAATGGGCACACATTCTGCTGGAGAATGGAATCCACGAGCCAGAGTCGTGGAGGCAACTTGGACCAGCTCCCCATGTCCTCAATGATAGAGGACAAAGGGAAGGACTCCGACTACTCCTCTATTTAGGTGTCCTCAAGAGGGGACTCGTCACAACAATGAAGAGCAGCAACTATATCAGTAGAGGTCACGTCGATATACTTGCCCTGGACCGATGAGGACAAGACACCCAACCTGTTGCAATCGAATGAGAGGTTCTCATAGAACTGAACCATAAACCGAGTGTATGTAGTAAAACAAATAGGCTTAAATAGTCTCTTTACGCCTCGGTGCTTGAATTTTTGGACCGCCCATTGAGTGGCTTCCAAGTTCTTGAAGTCAGTGTCAATGTTGAATGTAGTTTCGAACAAGATCTCTCGTTGTTCGAAACTGGGTCGGGAGGACTGGGCACGGCTGCCCGAGGCACGGGAGGTGGAGGCAGTCTGTTTAGGCATGTGGACTAAGTTTTTACAGGATTTGCGCTCAATCTCAGTGTAGTACACTTGATCGCACACTACCCTGCGCTCGATCACAAACTCCTTGCACTCGATTGCACTGAGTCAGGCAATTTATCAAACAGGTTGTGGGCGATAATGATTTGAAGCTGTGGGCAGCACTCTAACAAGGTCTCAACCTCCTGTAAAATGACTAGATATAACCCAAGAGCATAAGAGAGAATATATATATATGAATTCAATTGTTAAAAATAACAAATAAATAAAAAAATATCCGAAAATGAGGTGATATGAGAAATTAAGGGTAAAATGGGCATAAGGGAATACCTTGTGTGCACGTAGGTGTGAGCGGTGGTGTAGGGGGGTATGGACGGTGGTGTGGTGGTGATGTGGTGGTGATAGGCAGTGAGAGATTGGGTGGTGAGGGTTTGAGTGCCGTGCAAGAGTGAGAGTGCGAGAGTGAAAGTGTGAGGATGTAGCAGAAACAAATGAATTGAAACTAACACATGACTTTCTACCCCGAGTGCGATTGATCACACTGTGAAGTGTGCTTGATCTCACTTGTGCACAGGTGTGTGCATTAATGTGGTGCGCTCATGTGCCATTGAGCACAAGGCGTGAGTGAGCTCAAGCACACTGTGTAGTGCGCTTGATCGCAAGGGCAGAAAGTGATGACAACTAAATAAACTATGAAAAGGACTAAAAAAATTAAAAATAATGAAAGCAATTAGCAAAAATAAAACTGTACCGTACTCAGTGGCCTCAGTACCACTGACCTCAATAGAGGCACTTGAGCTATAAGTTTATCAAAGTATGGACTGCTCAAATGCTCTCTATAGTTGCTGCAGTGTTAGTCTTTTGGCAAAGAGTACTTAGAGTCCTCCACATGTGGCTCAAGTGCTCTTGGTGTTGCTGCATATTCATCATCCCTCAGTTCTTCTAGCTCATTCAAATGCAACTTCCTTTTATCACCCTATCTTGGATGCATGGGAGAGACTTCAGGGAGGTGCACAGCTTCAATGATGTCATTAGTAACATCTTCAGATGCAGGCTCAATATCCGATCTTTTGAAATGCTGGGTTATGGTGGTTTCCAACGGCTTAATGTACTGGACCTGAAAAACTTGCTCAGTAACACCTTGCATCAAGCATACATTAGAACATTCCATATCATCTTCAGGTGAATTTAATGCATCAAATATTTTGAATTCTATCTCCTCACCATTTACCTTCATAGTGACAATAACCTTTTTCACACAAATATTTGTATTAGTAGTTATCATAAAAGGGACTTCCTAAGATTACGGGCAGAGGTAATGACATAGGACATTCTTCCATATCTAATACAATAAAATCAGCAAGTAAAATAAATTTATCTACCTTCACTAAGACATCCTCAAGAATACCTATTGGTTGTTTGATGCTTCTGTTTGCCAGTTGTAAGGTGATAGAAGTTGGTTGAAGCTCTCCCAACCCTAGTGTCTTGAATACAGCTTATGGCAGCAAATTTACACTCGCCCCTAGATCCAATAATGCATGCTCAAAAAGCTTGTCACCTATCTGGCAGGGAATGGTAAAACTAACTGGATCTTTTAGCTTGGGTGGTAGTTTCCTTAACAATACCGCGCTTAACTCTTCAGTTAAAGCCACTGTTTCATGCTCCTGAAACTTCCTTTTATTAGTGCAACAATCTTTTAAAAATTTAGCATAAGTAGGAATTTGTTGAATTGCATCTAATAAAGGAATGTTTATTTCTACTTTTCTCAAAATTTCAAAAATATCAAGCACTTTATTTTCTTTCTTTGGCTTTACTAACCTTTGAGGGAAGGGTGGTGCACTCACCTTCTCCATTTGACTTACCTTGGATGTGGACGTTTTATCTGGAGCTGCTTGTGCAGGCTCATCAACTCCTATGATCTTACCATTTTTGAGAGTTGTCATGGCATTCAGTTGATGATGTCCTCTTGGATTAGGTATTGGTTGGGTTGGAAGTTCACTGTTGTGAGTTTTAAATTACTCTCAAGTGCACGAGTTGTTTGCAATATAGTGTTGTGAAAGTGAGAGGTCGAATCCATAGGGAATTGCGTTGTGAAAATATTTTTATCTAAACTAAGCCTATTTTAACCTAGTTCCAAATTTTGGATTGTATCTTGCAAAGAAATATAAACTAAACTAAATTGATTTGAAAACAACTAATAAAAACACTAAGGTTTTTTGAATCTACCCCACCAAAGTAAAGTATATATCTTCATGTTCTATATAAAAGTAATCTATCAAATCATTCCATGAATCCACCATTATACAAATCACGGCGAATACTCAAACTAAACCAAAATCATCCAATGTATCCGTTTAATTTACAAATCACAATGGATATCTAATCTAATTTGAATGATCCGCCGTATCTGGCAGATAAAACACAAGGAATATTCAATTTAACAATTTAAAAACAATCAATCATAAGAGTTCACTCAAACAATTGAAATAGAACACTAATACTAAAAATATCATAATTGTACGAGCATATATGAAAATATAATGCTAAACAATGGCGAAGCTTCATCTTCAACCTTAGATGAAGGTTTTAGCCTCGCACAATTATGAAACTAAATTTCACAAAAGTGCTAAAAATAAACTTTAAAACGCAAAGAAAAAAATCAAAACTAAATCTACATGGAGAAATTCCACTCGCAACTATTGTGCGGCACTTCCCCTCTTGGTAGCAAAGCCTTGGAGATCCCCCAGAATGCTAGTAGACGTCCTCTGGATTGCACACCCATTGCTTCAGTGAGGTGGGGCTTTTATAGGGAAACTCACGAGTGCAATATGTTTCAAATTCGATGTGGGATACTACCCGAGTGCGCTCGATCGTAGCCTGGTGCGATCGAGCGCAGCATGGTGCGCTGCAAAGATTTCTGACCGATGTGGGATGTCGCGCATACGCTCGTTCGTAGGCTAGTGTGCTCGAGCTCAGGAGCGCTCGATAGTATGTCTTGTGCGCTCGATCGCACTAGGCATCCTCAACTTTTGCTCCTTAAGCTCGACAGCTCCCAAAATGCTTCATTTTCTCCACAAGCCTATAAAAATACAAGAAACACAAAAAATACAGAAAATAAAGTGAAATAACACAAACTAAGAGCTTAACAAATATAAATTAAGGGGCTTAAATATGCAATATTTGACACTCATCAAATACCCCCATTCTTATGTTTTGCTAGTCCCTTAGCAAAACAAAATAAAAAAACTAAATGAAAAACAAAGAACACAAAGATAAGTTCATCACTTATGGTATCATAAAATTTAAGTATCTCACAAAACCATGATATTCATTCATGAGCAAGCTTAAAAAAATAAACCCATCTTCGCAATGAATAGAAATATTAAAATCTAATTACTTAAAAAAGGTAGGCTAAGGCATCACAAGTCTGACTCAGTGTAAAATGTATTAGCATATAAAAATGAAGCTTCCAAATAACTCCAATGTGTAATGTTTCCATATCTCAAGATTCACTGAATTTCCCATCATAATGAACAAAAATGGCATAGTTTATTTTCTTCTCTTTTTATTTATTTTTTATAAGGCTCTGCTATGTTTAATTCTCTTAAGCTTTCTAATTGACCCATGTAGCGAGTGTTGTGTCAATTACTCCCAAACTAAATGGTTTTAGGGCATTAGGTGTAAAGACACCCCTAAGAACTTACTAACTCGATGAAAAAAAACTATGAAACTAAACTAACCTTTCTGCTACCAAGCAAACTTTCCACCTTTTGACGTGAACACTCACTACTTACTGAGGCAAGAGGTCCAGTTACTCAGTGGAAAGTTTATTGATGATCATTATAAATGTTTGTATATATATATTATTTTATTTTATTTTTTTATACTTTTCTATGCCAAAGTGTTTATCCAACAAGTCATCCAGTTAGCTAAGTCATGGACACATACATATTAAAATCACATGTCATACCTCACACAATTATGTGCTTGTGTCAAATTAGATCATACATGTGAATTCTCAAATGCCTAAAGTAAGTAACTAAATTTTAAAACTTTATCATTAGATCATGTGTTCAAAATTTTAAGCTCACCAATGACATCACACCACAGAAATTGTTAAGATCAACCAAAATTTCAAAATAACATGAGATACATTTATCTTTTCTTTAAAACAAAGAAAAAAAATAGCAACAAATTAGGACAAAGTGTGTGTAATGTGTCTTCCATACCCTCAAACTTAAATTACACATTTTCTCCAATGTGTGAATATTATGGAAAGAGCTGACCTTGGAGATGGAGAACTAGCTGGACTGGCATGGTTCATAGCATACTCCCAAACTTGAATTGAAGTACGCGTTGTCCCTGAAAAATAAAGACTGGAAAACAAAAGAAATAATAGAAATAAACAGTAACAATAAATATATAAAATAATAAACAAACAAAAAGGATATGCTGTGGGGTGCCTCCCATAAGCACTAAGTTTAAAGTCTTTAGCCGGACTCTGCATAGTAGACGACACTCAATCTGAGTAACTAGGATCCTCCAACAATATCGTCTCAATGTCCGGACTCCGCAACTCCAAGAATGGTTTTAGCCTCTGTCCATTCACCTTGAAAGTGTTACCATTCTTTGAATCCTCAATCTCGATGACGCCATGAGGAAAAACTGACTGAATAATAAATGGGCTTGTCCATCGAGATTTGAGCTTGCTTGGAAAAAGATACAGGCGTGAATTGTAAAGAAGAACTTTTTGACTAGGCTCAAAAGCTCGTCTCAAAATGGTCTGGTCATGAGTCTTCTTTATTTGTGCCCTGTACGACCGCGCACAATCATACGCATCATTCTGCAGCTCCTCTAATTCATTGAGTTGGAGCTTCCTTTGTGAGCCAGCCTTTGAAAGATTGAAGTTCAACTGCTTGATAGCCCAATATGCTCGATGCTCTAATTCTACCGAAAGGTGACATGTTTTTCCGTACACAATACGATAGAGAGACATGCCAATTGGTGTCTTGAAGGCTGTCCAATATGCCCACAGTGCATCAGTCAATCACAGAGACCAAGCCTTTTTACTAGGTTCACAGTTTTCTCCAAAATGTGCTTGATCTCGCAATTAGAAATTTCCACTTGTCCACTCGTTTACGGGTGATATGGAGTGGCAACCTTACGTGTGATGAAATACTTTTTCATCAACTGTTCAAAAATCTAGTTGCAAAAGTGCTTACCTCCATCACTTATGATTGCTCAAGGCGTACCAAAACGAGTAAAGATAGTTTCCTTCAAAAACTGAACCACAACTCTATGGTCATTGGTCTTGCATGCAATGGCCTCCACCTATTTGGACAGATAATGCACAGCAACCAGAATGTACAGGTAGCCAAAGTAGTTTGGGAAAGATCCCATAAAATCAATGCCCCACACGTCAAAAATCTCAACAATCAGAATGGGGTTGAGGGGCATCATATTCCTCCTAAAAAGACTTTCTAACTTTTGGCAACACTCACAAGATACACAGTAGGTGTGAGAGTGTCGGAACAGGGTAGGCCAATAGAATCCACACTACAAAATCTTCGCAACGGTCTTCTTAGCACTGAAATGGCCTCCACAAGCATGATCATGACAAAAGGCGATGACATTGATTGGTCATGCTCAAGAATACACCTTCTGATGATTTGATCGGGACAATACTTGAACAGGTAAGGATCATCTTAGAAAAAATGTTTTACCATGGCCAAAAACTTTGATTTATTTTATTGCCCCCAATGTAAAGGCATTTGACCGGTGACAAGATAGTTCACTATATCAATAAAACCATGGTGCAGGATTGTGAGCAATGTGCATCAATTGTTCATTAGGAAATGTCTCAGAAATGGGAATGGCAGCCTTAGTGAAATCCACTATCAACCTAGACAAATGGTCTGCCACCACATTTTTAGAACCTTTCTTATCCCGAATCTCTATGTCGAACTCTTGAAGTAACAAGATCCATCAGATAAGACCATATTTTGCATTCTTTTTGGAGAAAAGATACTTCAATGCTGCATGATCCAAGTAGATAATGACTTTCGATCCTAACAAGTAGGATATGAACTTGTCCAATGCAAAAGCAACTACTAGCAACTCCTTCTTAGTGGTAAAGTAATTGAGTTATGCATCGTTTAGAGTTCTTCTTGTATAATAGATAACATGGGGGAGTTTATCAATATGCTGCCCCAAAACAACTCCAACAGTATAATCTGATGCGACACACATAATCTCAAAAGGCACATTCCGGTTGGGCAGTAGAATAATGGGTGTGGACGTTAGAATCTTCTTCAGATCCTCAAATGATTTCTTACAGTCCTCACCAAATATAAATAGGGCATCTTTCAATAACAATTTGCACAAAGGCCGGGTGATCTTACTGAAATCCTAGATAAATCCCCTGTAGAAGCCTACATGGCCCAAAAAAGATCGAACCTCTTTCACCGTACATGGGGGTGAAAGATTGGAAATCAGGTCCACCTTCACTTTGTCGATCTCAATCCCACGATGAGATATGACATGCCCCAGTATAATACCTTACTTGACCATAAAACGACACTTCTCCCAATTATTCACCAGGTTCTTCTCCTTGCACCCCACTAAAACCAAAGTGAGACGGTGCAAACACTCCTCAAATGATGAACTGAAGACGGAGAAGTCATCCATGAAAATCTCTATGAACCGCTCTACCATGTAAGAGAGTATACTGACCATGCACCGTTGAAAAGTAGCGGGTGTATTGCATAACCCAAAGGGCATGCGACGGTAGGCGAATATCCCAAAAGGACAGGTAAATGTCATCTTCTCCTGATCTTCGGGGCCCATGGGGATCTGGTTATATCCAGAATAACCATCCAAGAAGCAATAGTAATTGTACCTAGCCAAGCACTCCACCATCTGATCAATAAATGGGAGTGAAAAATGATCTTTCCTTGTGGCAGCATTCAGTTTACAGTAGTCTATACACACTCTCCATCCTGAATGAACACGAGTTAGCACAAACCCATCGTCCTTATTTTTCACTATCGTCAATCCAGTTCGCTTGGGCACAACATGAATTGGGCTCACCCACTTGCTATCAGAGGTTGGATAAATGATCCCTGCATCCAACAGCTTAATCACTTCAGTCCTCACAACCTCTTGCATAGCTGGGTTGAGCCTTCTCTATGGCTCCCTCAATGGCTTAGCATTTTCCTCCAAATTTATCTTGTGCATCACCATGAGGGACTGATTCCCCTGATATCCTCAATAGTCCAGCTGATAGCTTCCTTGTGCTCTCTTAAAACATCATATAATTTTTTCTCTTAAGCCTCAACCAAATCTGAAGCTATAATCACAGGGAACGAATTTGTTGGACCTAGGAACTTATACTTAAGATGGTCTGGTAAAGGCTTAAGTTCTTTCTTGGGGGGCTCATGTGCTGCAGTTTCTTCCATCGCATTACTTTCTTGAGGAGAAAACTCTAAAATGGCATTTGCTTGCCCAAGTAACTTATCCAAATCCAAATCCTCTCCAAACTGAGCAAAGCATGCCTCCAGGGGGTCCTCAATGCTTGATTCATCCATAGTGTCCTCAAGAATATCCTCTATCAAGTATACATTTCTTACTTCATCATATTCCAATAGTTGCTTATTGATATCAAAGATATTCAGCTCCACTGTCATATTTTCGAAGGAAATCTTCATCACCCATGTCCTACAATTTATTAGGGCATTAGTCGTGGCTAAGAATGGTCACCCTAGAATAATCGGTATCTGAATCCCTACATTCTGAATCGGCTTTGTGTCAAGCACAATAAAATCCACGGGGAAATAAAATTTATTCTCCTTTATCAAAACGTCATCAACTACTCCCCGTGGTATTTTCACTGACCTGTCAGCCAATTGAAGCATCGTGGATATGGGCTTCAGTTCTCCTAACCCCAACTGCAAATAGATTGAGTAGGGTAGAAGATTTATACTTGCTCCTAGATCTAAAATAGCCCTATTTATCTGGTTGACTCTTATCGTGCAAGAGATGGTAGGACACCCCGTATCCTTATACTTGATGGGCAACTTGCACTGAAGGATTGAGCTAACCTGCTCGATCAAAAATGCCTTCTTCGGAACATTCATCCTCATCTTGATAGTGATCAAGTCCTTTAAGAACTTGGCATACGATGACACTTGATGGATGGCGTCCAAAAATAGGATTTTGATTTAGACCTGCTTGAACACCTCCAGAATGTCCTCATACTTCCCTCCTTTCTTTGGCACTTGTAATCTCTCATGGTAAGGTGCTTTAGGTATAAATGACCTAGGAGGATCTTTAACAGTAGGTGTGGTTGTAGATGGCTGAGCATCTCTTTTCTCTTTGTTACCACTTTCTTTCCCTTGCTGCATAGCATGGTTCTCTTCCACTCGATTTTCCACTTGTCTCCCAGACCTTAATGTGATAATTGATTGCACTTGTTCCTCTCCGTGCATAGGAATTGATGAATTTCCAATCATGAACTGTCCCTTCTGGTTGGGCACGGGCTGACTGGGGAACTTTCCCTTCTCTCTTTCACCTAAATGACTTGCGATTTAACCTATTTGACTCTCTAGCTTAGCAATCGCTTAGGTGTTTACTATTGTTGCGCTCCTCACTTCGCTGATGGATTGGCCGATCATCTTCATGAACTCCTTGAAGGTGTCCTCTAGAGACTGTGAAACCGATGCTGACGCTTGAGTGAGAGCTTGGTAAACAGGTGATGATGCTGGATTGGCTGAGCAACCATGACTTGGAATTAGTGGAGGAAATCCGAGAGGGTATTGATTGTGAGCATGATGAGGGGCTCTTCCCTGATTTATCGATTAGTTCTACTTCCATGAAAAATTAGGGTGGTTCCGTCACCCTGGATTGTAAGTCTCGGAGTAAGATCCATTTGACTGCCTCCAATAGTCATTGAAAGTGTTCACTTATTTCATGGGATACTCGGCAAAAGCCAGCATAGATGGACAATTCTATGCTAAATGCATATGACTAACACAGATGAAACAGCTATCAACATTGAATGTGTTGGCAGCATTGATGGAATGACCCACAACGAGAGCATCAATCTTCTTGGTGAGAGCATCTATTTTTATCCTCAAACCAGTGTCCTTCTTAATCTCATAGATGCCTCCTTTCTTAGGAGTATGAATGGACTTGTCCCGACAGATTGAAAAATCCCACTGTTGTGAGTTGTCATACAACTTGTCTAATGCCTTGTATGCTTCCTCCCTCGTCAGACTTAAGAATACCCCTCCATTCATAGACTCGATCATGCTATGGTTGGGTTGAGTCAACCCTTGGTAGAAGAACTGAATGAGTCTCCACTTCTCATATCCATATGGAGGGCATCTGATCAATAACTCTTTGAAGCGCTCCTAACTCTCAGAAAACTTCTCATCCTCATCCTGAGTGAAAGAACTAATCTCCTTTCGACACTCATTCACTCTAGACATTGGGAAAAACTTGTTATAAAATTTACTCGGCAGATTTTCCCAAGATGTAATAGACCCAAGCGTGTTGAAATCCAACAATGCCCTAGCTCTATCGTGAAGAGAAAAAGGGAAAAGTCGAAGATGGACTGACTCCTCAAAGAAGTTCTGGAACTTGAATGTGGCACAAATATCTTTGAACTTCTTCACATGGCTGTAAGGATTTTCAAAATCTAAGCCATGAAATGAAGGTAGGAGTTAGATGACATGTGGCTTTAAATCAAAATGGGTGGCATTGGTTGGTGACAACACTATGCAAGAAGATGAGTTAGTCACAACGGGTGCAAACAAATCCCTAAGGGATGTAGTGGAGTCCACGTTCCAAGCTCTAGGTTGCTCTACATGCTACGATTGATTTGCATTCCTAAAATTTTCTCCTATCTCAATTGTCTCTCTTTCAACAAGTGCTCCCTTCTATCTCCTAAGAGTTCTTTCTAAGTTGGGATCTAAAGGTGTTAATTCTAAATTCAGGGATCTCCGACCAAGCATACATCAAATAGAAAACAATAAAATAAACTAACTAGCAGAAACAACAGAATAAAATAAAATAAATAAATAAATGCAAAAACAGAAAACACAATACTCACAAAATGGGCCTACAAAAATTGGAAAATTATTTTATTTTTTTATAGGAAATAATTGCAAATAGAAGCAAATAAATTAGAATAAAATTGCACAAATAAAAATGAAACAAAAATGCTAACTAACTAGGAGAAAAATAAAATTAATTCAGACAAAAATTTAATTTTCACAAACAAAACAACTCCCTGGCAATGGCGCCAAAAACTTGTTGTTAGTTTTAAATTAATCGCAAGTGTACGAGTCGTTTGCAATATAGTGTTGTGAAAGTGTGAGGTCGAATCCACAGGGAATTGCGTTGTGAAAATATTTTTATCTAAACTAAGCATATTTTAACCTAGTTCCAAATTTTGGGTTGTATCTTGCAAATAAATATAAACTAAACTAAATTGATTTGAAAACAACTGATAAAAACACTAAAGTTTTCTGAATCCATCCCCACCAAAGTAAAGCATATATCTTCATGTTCTATATAAAAGTAATCTATCAAATCATTCCATGAATCCACCATTATACAAATCAGATACCCAAACTAAACCAAAACCATTCAATGTATCCGTTTAATTTACAAATCACAATGGATATCCAATCTAATTTGAATAATCCACTGTATCCAGCAGATGAAACACAAGGAATATCCAATTTAACAATTTAAAAACAATCAATCATAAGAGTTCACTCAAACAATTGAAATAGAAAATTAATACTAAAAATATCAGAATTGTACGAACATATCTGAAAATATAATGCTAAACAATGGCGAGGCTTCATCTTCAACTTTAGATGAAGGTTTTAGCCTCGTATAATTATGAACCTAAATTTCACAAAAGTGCTAAACACAAAACTTTAAAACTCAAAGAAATAAATTAAAACTGACTATACATGGAGAAGTTCCACTCGCAGTTGTTGTGCGGTGCTTCCCCTCGTGGTACCAAAGCCTTGGAGATCCCCCAGAATGCTAGCAAACGTCCTCCGAATTACACACCCATTGCTTCAGTGAGGTGGAGCTTTTCTAGGGAAACTTACGAGTGCAATGTGTTTCAACTTCGATGTGGGATACTGCCCGAGTGCGCTCGATAGCAGCCTGGTGCGATCGATAGTAGCCTGGTGCGATCGAGAGCAACATGGTGTGTTGCAAAGATTTCTGACTAATGTGGGATGTCGAGTATGCACTTGTTCGTAGGCTAGTGCGCTCGATAGCATGTCTTGTGCACTCGATAGCACTAAACATCCTCAGTTTTTGCTCTTTAAGCTCGACAGCTCCCAAAATGCTTCATTTTCTCCACAAACCCATAAAAATGCAGGAAACACATTAAAAGACATAAAATAAAGTGAAATAATACAAACTAAGAGCTTAACAAATATAAATTAAAGGGCTTAAATATGCAATATTTAGCACTCATCACTCACCTTGCTTTCTTCCACTTAGTTCCTTAGCCAATTGCCCCATTTGTACCTTTAGTCTTTGAATGGCTTGTTCATGTTTTGTAATGGTTTGTCTTAGCTCAGTCCGAAATTGCCTTTCATCTGCCATGAACTGATCTTGTGAAGTCATCAACTATTGTTGCTGAGTTGCCAATTGGCTCACAAGACTTTCTAGGTCAGTTTTCTTTGATTCGAGAACTGAATGGGCTGTTGGTTGGGCGTTCCTTTGCTGCCCTTGAAGGTTCTGGGCATTCTGATTGTTGCTCCAAAAGAAGTTGGGGTGGTTTCTCCATCTAGGATTGTAAGTGTTTACATAGGGATTGTTCTTGGTCCCACATAATTCGCTTGCTCTGGATCTGTAGATGAATACAAAGGACAAGTGTCCGTATTATGCTCAAAGTGAGAACATATAGCACATACCTAGAGTGGTGTAGCTGGTGGACTAGGTGAAGCGTTCTGAGCAGTCATGGCTTTAACAAGCAGATCTAGTTTCCTCTCCATAGCAGCTATCTGATTAGAGGATCCACCGTTTAGAGTCACCTCATATATACCTTTGCTTTTAACTCCTTGTCTACCTCTAGAGGAGAATTGCTAGGTGTGCTTACTTAATGTCTCAAACAACTCCATGGCTTCTTCACTGCTCTTCTCCATCAGTACACCTTCACAACCTGAATCCATAATACTTTTATTAGTATCACTCAAACCTTCATAGAAAGCTTGTACCAGTTCATCCTGAGGTAGATTGTGATGTGGGAATTTGAGTAGCAGCTTGTTGAAATGTCCCCATGCCTCAAAGAACAGGTCTCTATCCTTCTGTTGGAAAGATTGAATCTCCTTCCTCATTTGTCTTGTCTTTTGAGCTGGAAAAAACTTTCTTAGGAACTTACTGGCCAACTCTTCCCAAGTGTGGATAGAAACTGCAGGCAATGAATTGTACCACAATTTAGCATTATCTTTTAATGAAAAAGGGAAAAGAATTAACCTGATTCCTTCTTGGTCTAGGCCCCGAATATGCTGGAACTTGTAGAGATCAAAGAATTCCCGAAGGTGCAAGTATGGATCTTCAGCAGGTGTACCTCTAAAGTGAGTCAATGCATTGAGTATCTGCGGAGATATGTAATAATTGCCTTTTGTCTCTGGTTGATAAGCAATGCATGATGGCTGATCGAGGTTTCGTGGGATGAAGGATTGCTTCATAGGTCTTCGCTCAGGTGGTTGTTGGTTTTCTAGCTGTTCCGCCATTGGTGCTTATTCCTTGAATTCTTCTTCTACATCCTCAACGTTATTTCTAATTCTTTGTTGAATGGTCCGCTTAAGCTCTGCATCGAGGGGAAAGAAAGTGGGATTCCTGGATCGAAGCCCTTGCATGAATTAGTAAAATCGCTTCAGTGCAACATTTTCAGTACTGCTGCTCGGGTAGCCTCTGCCTTAAATGCACTCGATCGCACAAGGTAGTGCCTCAGAGCACTCTGCTGTAGTACCTGAAACAGAATAGAAAATGAAAAGAAAAAGAAATTAGGTTTATGATGAAACAGAATAAAATAGAATAGAAAAAATAATAATGAACGAAAAATAATCCTAAACAGAAATTTAGCACAATTCCCGGGAACGGCGCCAAAAACTTGTTGTGCAAAAATATACCTAAATTAATGAGCAAATATTTAAACAGTTTACTTGCAAGTGCACAAGGTCAACAGTAGTATAGTGTGCAAATGCGAGATCATCTCCACAGGGATTGGTGAATTTCGCTTTAGAATTAGTTTTGCAATAATAAAATGAGAGAAATAAATATTGAGTTTGAATTAATAAATAAAAAGGCGTAAGGACTTGATATCCACCACTAATAATGCTACCAAAGTAAAACAATATGTCAATGCTTTACTCATGTCATGAATACCTAATGTCTGTCAACCTAAAGGCATGGTCCGCTCCTTAAGCTATTGATTTCCCTAAGCAAAGAATTAGGCATGGTGTATACTCTCTCTCTATTCTTTCTTAAAGGATTCAGCATGGAGTATACTGAGTTGTTCCTTAAAAGAGCATAAGATCTATGGAAATTGACAACCACACGAGACCTAGGGCATGGTGAATACTCCCGGTTTTCCATGTTGATTAACCCAAGAACCCAGCGTGGATTTCTTTTGTTACTATTGTTAAATCGAAGACTCAGTCATCCAAATTGATTCAATTAACTAATCTATACCACATGTATACGTTGATCAAACAAATACATGTGAGGAATTTAAATAAAAACAGGCATTAATCAAGTTAAGCATCATAACATAAATATCACAAAGGCGCCAATACTGAATTATTGAGTAAACATAATTAGGGCTTCAATCAAGCCCTTACTAAGAGTT
This sequence comes from Bretschneidera sinensis, assembly GCA_023935145.1. NCBI lineage: Eukaryota > Viridiplantae > Streptophyta > Magnoliopsida > Brassicales > Akaniaceae > Bretschneidera > Bretschneidera sinensis. The sequence goes on from CM043701.1 coordinate 44,202,045, forward strand.
AGTTACACATAGTTGTGATGCTAAACATCTTCATAAAATAAAATAAAGGAAAGAAAAAACCCGAGAGAGGAGTCGTCAATTCGTCTCCCAAAGCTCCAAACTCCAAAAACAAAAAGAAGATTAAAAGTGTTGTTTCTATGTTTTACAGGCCTATTTATAAGGTTCTAAAGACACCTCGAAGCCCTAATTTCCAAAACAAAACCCAAATTATTCTTTCCAAAACTGGCCCTGTCGTTTTACTGCACATGTGCGCAAGGTTGTGCTCGAACCTTCTATGTGTGCGCATGAGTGCTTGTGCGCTCGATCACACTCTTCTGTGCTCGATCGCACTTGGCTGCTTTTAGGTCTTCCAAATTTTTTCCTTTAAGTTCTAAATTGTTATTTTTTCTCCAAGAACCTATAAAAACATTGAAAACACAAAAATGAAGTAAAATAGAATAAAATACGTAAACAAAGAGCTTAACAAATGTAAATTAAGGGGCTTAAATATGAATATTTAAGCACTTATCACATATCAATGTTGGTTAATCCTGGTGCAACCCATTCTTTTGCATCCAATGTATTTATGAAGTTTATTGATGCATATATTAGTCCTTTGATGCATAATAGTATTGCTGAAATTCCCACTAGAGATAAAGTGATAATCATAAATGTTTACAAGGGTTGTGTGATTCGTATCAGTGATAAAGAATTTGAAGTTGATTTACTACCTTTGAATATGATAGATTTTCATTTGATTTTGGGAATGAATTGGTTGTCGACATATTATGCTTGAGGAGTTTAACTTTCAAGGAGAACATAAGATACTCTCGAACTATCTTATTTTGCTATGACTACTAGTAGATGGTTGAAGAAGGGTTCTGAGGAGTATTTGGCATATATAATGGATTCTAAAAAGGAAAATAGGAAGTTAGAATAAATCTTAGTGGTGAAAGATTATTCTAATGTTTTTCTTGATGAGTTATCTAGTTGTCTCCCAGTAGGGAGATTAAATTCTCTATTTATGTGATACCAAGTTCATCACATATATCTATAGCACCCTACAAAATGACACCCACTGAGTAGAGAGAATTGAAAGTTCATATTCAAGAGTTGTTAGATAAACAATTTATTTGACCAAGTGTGTTACCATGGGGAGCCCCTGTATTGTTTGTAAAGAAGAAAGATAGAACGATGAGGTTGTGTATAGATTACAAACAGCTGAATAAGATCACCATTAAGAACAAATATCCTTTACCTAGAATAAATGATTTAATTGAGAAGTTGCAGAGAGCAAGGATATTTTCTAAGATAAACCTAAGATCAAGTTATCACTAGTTAAGAATAAAGGAGGGAGATGTGCCTAAGATTGCTTTTAAGACACGTTATGGTCATAAGTTTCTTGTGATGCCATTTGGGTTGACTAATGCTTCAACAACATTCATGAACTTGATAAATAAAACGTTTAAATCATTTCTTGATAATTTTGTGGTTGTGTTCATTGATAACATCTTGGTGTGTTCTAAGACTAAGCAAGAGCATGTAAAACATTTAGAAATTGTGTTGCAGATTTTAAGGAAAAAGAGATTGTATGCTATAATTTTCAAAATATGAATTTTGGCTGAATAAAATTACTTTCTTGGGGCATGTAATATATGGAGATGGCATAACAGTTGATCCATAAAAGGTGGAGGCAATGTTAAGTTAGGAGAAATCAACTAATGTGACTGAGATTATAATCTTCTTGGGGTTACCTGGTTATTATAGATATTCTTTTAGAAATTTTCCATTATTGTAGTATTGTTGACTAAATTGACTAGAGATTTGTATGGTCTGGGAAGTGTGAGAAAAGTTTTCAATTACTAAAGGATAAATTGACTACAACTCTAGTATTGGTGCTTTCTTTTGGTGATAAAGGATTTGTAGTGTATAGTGATACATCCCATCAAGAGTTGGGATATGTGTTGATGCAACATTGGAAGGTAATGACACATGCTTTTAGGTAATTAAGGAATCATGAGAGAAATTACCCTACACATGACTTAGAGTTGGCTACCATAGTGTTTGCTTTAAAGATTGGAGACATCATCTGTATGGAGCCACTTGTGAGATATTCACTAATCATAAGAGTTTGACATACTTACCTGCCCAGAGAGAGTTAAATTTGAGACATAAGCGGTGGATGGAGTTGATTAGTGACTATGATTTTATAAATTCACTATCATCGAGGAAAGGCGAATGTGGTAATAGATGTATTGAGTAGAAAATCTACAAGAAGATTAACTACTATTGAGAGTCATGATGTAAAATTGATGATAGATTTAAGAGAAATAAGAATGAAGTTAAATATCAGTGATAAAGAATCATTGTTAGCAAACATGGTTGTATAGTTATCCATAATAGAATGCTTGTTAGAGATACAATGTAGAAATGAAGAGATAGAATAGATTAAGCAGCAAGTGCTTAGTAAAAAGTAATACGAGTTCAAAAATTAGAAATGATGGTATTCTGGTCTTGGGACATAGAATTTGTGTTACCAATGATGTGAAGTTAAGAAAAGAGATATTGAAAGAGCCACATGATGATGTAGATTCGATGCAACCGAGTAACAATAAGATGTATAGAGGATCGGGACAGAATTTCTAGTGGTCAGAACTGAAGAGGGATGTAGCTGAATACATTTCTAGATGTTTGGTTTTTCTGTAAGTGAATTATGAGAAAAGATATTTAGCAGGCTTACTACAACATCTTCCAATGCCTAAATGGCTATGAGAGAATGTGAGTATGATTTTTGTTTCTGGATTTCCCCTTGCCCAGAGAGGTTTTGATATTGTGTGGGTGATTGTAGATAGATTATCTAAACCATCTCATTTTCATCTTATTAAACTACTTGGAGTCCTGAAAAGTTGGTTGAACTGTATGTAGCTGAGACGGTGAGACTGCATAAAGTGCCTTTGAGCATTGTATCAGATAGAGATGCTAGATTTACATCTTGGTTTTTGGAAAGGCTTTCAAAAAAAAAAAAAAAAACCATGGGTACGCAGTTACAATTTAGTACAACTTTTCATCCTCAAACAGATGAGCAGACAAAAAGGATTATTAGAGTACTAAAAGATATGTTAAGGGCAAATGTGATGAGTTCTCAATAAGTTGGGAAGCTTACTTACCATTAATTGAATTTGCTTATAAAAATCAACATCAATCCAGTATCGAGATTTCAACTGGAAAGGAAAGTTGAGTCCAAGATATGTGGGACTGATTACGCCCAAAGTATAACGCGGTAGTTGTAGCACAGCTTTGGGGTGTCGATTCCACAGGGAAACTTGAACTACAAGGAAAGTGTAAACTTTAATATGAAACGGTAGAATCTGAATGAGAGAATCTGAGTAGTGTGAGAAAATTGTGTATTCAGTTGTTTTTATCTCGATTGCAAGTTTCACATCACAAACAACCAATCGGCACATATTCAATCAAGCACATATATAAACCCTGATGTAATTGATACGAATTACTCTTTACTTTCGAGTTAAGCACACATGACCTATCCTATAGATTTATCAAGAAACGAAAATATATCTTTAATGACAATATTGCAGTAATGGACAAACCTAAAAGATAAATCTACCGGACTTAATCATACCTAAACAACGTCACATAAGAAAAGCATGACTAGACTTATATGAAGAAGAAAGATACAATCACTGGGTTAAGAGAAAAATATTCTAATTAAATTAAAGAGTAACTCATATAATGTTTTGATAATAAATCCAAACTACAACTGAATCAATAATGAGAAATAAGGACAACTACACCTAGAGATTCATCCCATCACCTTGCTGGGAGATTAGTTAGCCATGAGGCTCAAGCTTGAACACTTGATGGGGGAGAATGTGGCAGCCTCGATGAGTTTTCCAGCCTTCAATGAATATCTTCTCAAACCCTAAGTGATATATTTATAATACAAGAGGTCCAAGGGTGTTCTAGGGTTTAAACAATCATTAAAGTCCTAATTAGGTCATAACTCGGAAACAAAGTTTTGTGTCTGTTCTTGGTTGGATATGCTTCTGCGAGCCGTGGCCCTGCCTAGTCCAGGCCGCGGCACACACTAGTTGGTTTCCTTGTTCTTTTGTGCTTCTTTCTAGAGGCAGAGGCTTGGACTTCTTTAGGCAGTAACGCACACCCTCAAGACTTGATTCTCTTCGTTTTGTTCTTCCGCAATCATGCCTTCTGATGAGTGCCAAATATTGCATATTTTGGCTTAATTTACATTTGTTAGCTTAGGAATTTGTTACTTTGAGTTGTTTTCGTTGTTTTACAGGTTTACAAGCTTGGAAAGAAGTTTAACTAAATTGCCAGAATTGCTTGTGCAGATCAGCCATTTTTGAGGATTAAACTGTATTGATTTAGGAAGAACCAGAAGATGAACCATATATGCTTGGAAAGATCCAGATGTCTATTTTCTGAAGAATTTTACGGATCAATAAAATGATTTTTCTAGAGAAAGTTATGGTAGTTTTAGCAGACAAAAGTCAAAGAGCAAAAACTGGAATCTGCAGTATCCCACATCGGATTGGAAGTATATTGCACTTGTGATATTTCCCTATATAAGCCCTTCTTCACTTCATCTTTAACGTACAATTCCTGAGCCACTTTGGTGTTTACTGGTGGACGTCCACTAGCATTCTGGTGGATCTCGAAGGCTTTGTCACCACGAGGGGAAGCGCCGCCCGTCAGCGAGTGGAATTTCTCCCATGTAAAGTTATTTATTTATTTCTTTACATTTAGTTATTTTAGTTTAAATGTTTAGCGCTTTTATTATGAATTGTAGTTTCATAGTTATGAGTGGCTAGACTCTTCAGCTAAGGTTGAAGATGAAGCCCCGCCGTTGTTTGGCGTAGTAGTTCAGATTTGCTTGTACAAATCTAACAATTTTTAGTATAAATGTTCTGTCAATTATTTGAGTTAATCTTATAATTGATTGAGTTTAAATTGTCTGTTGGATATTCCTTGTGTTTCATCTGATGGATATATTGAATGTTTTTCGATTAAATTGGATTTCCTTTGTGATTTGTTAAGAGCGGATACATTGTATGCTTTTGGTTTAGTTGGGATATTCTTTGTTTTTTGTCTTATAGTTGGATTTATGGAATGTTTTGATAGGCTATATTTTTAGAACATATATGCTTAACTTCGGTGGGGTGGATTTGGAAACCTTAATGTTTTAATTATTAGTTTTTAAAAATCAATTTAGTTTAATTTTAATTTCTTTTGCAAATTATCATATGAAATTCGGAACTAGGTTAAGATAGAGTTAGTTTAGATTGAAAATATACTTTCACAACGCAATTCCCTGTGGATTCGACCTCGCACTTGCACAAAGCTATACTGCAAACGACTCGTGCGCTTGCGAGTAATTTAAAACTCATAACACCTTCACTTCGGTATTCATCGAGTCATTGTGCCTCAAGCAAAGATAGCTTTTCCTCTCAGCAACTCCATTTTGCTGAGGTATTTTTACAACCTTTCTATGTCTTAGAATGCCATTTAATTCACAGAATTTATCAAAATCCTTATTGCAAAATTCTAAGCCATTATCAGTTTGTAAAGCCTTACTACCCTACCCGTTTGAGTCTCCAGCAACTTTTTCCACACCACAAATTTATTCAAAGCATCTGACTTATTTTTAAGCAAATAAACCTAAACCTTTCTTGAATAATCATCAATTAAAGACAGAAAGTAAAAGTTACCTCCCTGTGTTGGTGTTCTTGCTGGTCCCCAAAGGTTCGAATGAATGTAGTCAAGAATCCCTTTAGACTTGTGCACTCTGGTGTTGAAGCTGACCCGGTGTTGCTTCCCAAGAATGCAACACTCTCAGAAATCAAGTTTCTCTACTTTGTCTCCTCCAAGTAGACCATCATTGCTAAGAACTTATAGGCCCATTTCGTTCATATGTCCCAAGCGAGTGTGCCAAAGGGTTGCCTTATCTATCTCAGCCATCAAACTTACTGCTTAATCCTTGATTTTTGTCTCTCCGATCATCTCATAGAGTCCATCCTTTCTTCCTGCTTTGATCACTACCAAAGATCCTTTGGTTATCTTGATCTTTCCTCCCTCTACTTTGTATGAATACCCTAAGGAATCCAGCTGCCCCAATGAGATCAAATTCCTCTTCAAATCTAGAAGATACCTTAAATTCCTCAACAGCCTTGTGACTCCATCAAACATCCTTAACTTGATGTCTCTTATCCCCCTCACTTGGCAAGAATTGTCGTTCCCCAAGAAAACTCTTCCATCATTGATTTCTTTGAAATTCTTGAACCATTCCTTGTGAGAGCGCATGTGATAAGTGCACATGCTGATTGGCAAGCTTACTTCAGCACCTATAATGCAGTCACCCGATTGGACTTTACCCTTTGAAATCATGTGTGATGCTAGTAATTATACTGTAGGTGCTGTTCTTGGACAGCGAAGAGAGGGAAAACCTTTTGTTATTTACTATGCTAGTAAAACCCTGAATAATGCTCAAATGAACTACTCCACCACCGAAAAAGAATTGCTAGCTGTAGTATTTGTTTTGGACAAGTTTCGTGCTTATTTAATTGGTTCTCCTATTCTTATCTTCACAGATCATACAGCCCTCAAGTACCTTCTTACAAAGAAGGATGCTAAGGCAGGACTAATACAATGAATCCTACTCTTGTAAGAATTCGACATCACCATCAAAGAAAAGAAAGGAGCAGAGAACGTAGTGGCTGACCATCGCTCGAAGCTCACATTTGAGGACACTTCTGATGACATGCCAATCAAGGATGATTTTTCCGATGAGCAATTACTCTCCATTACTTCTTTACCATAGTTTGCACATATCATGAATTATTTGGCTATAGGTGAGATACTAATGGATTAGAGCACTCAAGACGGGAGGAAGTTCTTGTACGAGGTACGTAATTTTTATTGGGATGAACCCTATCTTTTCAAGTACTGCCTTGACCAAATTTTAAGGCGTTGCATCCCTAATGAAGAGATTGCCAGCGTATTGGAATTTTGTCACTCCCAAGCTTATGGAGGCCACTTTTCAATGAAAAAAACCGCTGCAAAAATTTTGTGATGTGGATTTTATTGGCAAACCTTGTTTAAAGATGCAAACATCTATTTTCGCTCATGAAAAAAGTGTTAGAAGTTATGAGCTGTGTCTCGTCGAAATATGATGCCCTTAAACCCAATTTTAGTGATTGAAATCTTTGATTGTTGGGGCATTGATTTCATGGGACCATTTCCACCTTCTTTCGGATATCAATATTTCATTGTGGCAATAGACTATGTGTCAAAATGGGTAGAGGCAGCAGCTTGCCGAAGCAATAATAATAGAACGGTAATTAAATTTCTCAAACAAAACGTGTTATCTCATTTTGGTACACCACGTGCTATAATTAGTGATCGAGGTACACATTTTTACAACCATTCTTTTGAAACTTTGATGAGAAAATATGGGGTGTTACATAAGGTCTCTACTACCTATCATCCTCAGACAAGTGGACAAGTAGAACTTGCAAATAGGGAAATTAAGCAAATTTTAGAAAAAACGGTCAACCCGGATTGCAAGGATTAGTCCTTGAGACAAGTTGATGTGCTTTGGGCCTACCATACAGTTTTCAAAACTCCCTTAGGTATGTCACCTTATAGGATTGTTTTTGGCAAGCCTTGCCACTTACCTATAGAACTCGAGCATCGAGCTTATTGGGCCATCAAGTCTTTCAATTTTGACATAGAAGAAGCGGGTAAGCTTAGGAAATATCAGTTGACCGAGTTAGAGGAGTTGAGAAATGATGCTTATAAGAACTCTCGAATCTATAGGGCTAAAATGAAAATGTTTCATGATAAAAATATTTTGAGGAAAACATTTAAGCCTAATGATCGGGTGTTCTTATACGACTCTAGACTACATAAGCACCTAGAAAAACTTTGTTCGAGGTGGACCAGCCCTTTTGTAGTAAAGAATGCTTTTGGAAATGGGGCGGTGGAAATAAAGGATACTAGGGATGGTTGGACTTTTAAAGTAAATGGTCAATGCCTTAAGATCTTTATTGATAGGCAAGATCCGGAGGTGGAAGACATTCCACTTATGGATCCGGTATATTCACCTTAACCACACCACACCAGTACGTTTTTATTTATTTTTCTTTTGTTTTAATTGTTTTGTTTTTAATTAAGTTTATTTTAGTATTACTTTTTAGTTTTTTTAGTTTAATTTAATATGATTTTTAGTATTATTTTTATTATTTATTTGGGCTAATTTTTTTTTTCTTTTGGAACAAACAAGTTTTTTTTACTAGAATCAGGCCCACTTGCAGCAGCCCACACCGCAGCCCACCAACAGAGTGCCTCGCCTAGCAGCAAGGAGGCCCAGTTCCCCAAGCCTAGTGCTGCGCCCCAGCATTTTGCGCACTACAACGCCCAGCATACATACCCACTCCTTAAAGCCGCGGCGCGAGTTGCCACCTGTTATACCCGTGATCTGGACCAATTTAAAGCCCTTTTCAGCCATCTTCTTCATTTATACTTTGCGAAAAACATAGCACACCTCCCTCTCTCTTCTTCTCTCTCAAAACCCTCACTTATCCACTCACTTTTGCTCAAAATTTCTTGATTCTAACATCATTTCTTGAAGGATTGAGCACTAAAATTGCAAATTTTGTTGGAAATTTCTTCAAAAAGCTTGGTACTAAAAGGATTTGGGTTCATCAAGCAAACTTCAAATTGGTGGGTACTCTTCCTTTTCTCCACCTTTGAACATCAAATCGAAATTTCAACAAGAAGAACGGCATGCAGTTCACATGGTGGTGCACAATTTTCAGCTTCTGTGCACTTTTGCTTACAAAGGGAGTTTCCTTTATCTTTTCTTTCATATTGAGGACAATGCAATTTTTAAGTTGGGGGTAGAGGAAACATATTTCTTTCTATTGAACTGTTTGGTGTCATTTTCCCTTTTTATTTGTTTTTAGCATGCTTTGTGTTAAGCCTTGGAGTTACTTCGCATGTCACTGATATGAACTTAATTGAGATAGCATATAGCATTTAGAAGAAATTAAATCTTGCTTTGGTTTGAGAATAATTTAAGTGTCAATCTTCATTTGGTTTGAGACTCTAGTTTGCAGTAAGATTGTATGATTAGTCTAAAACATTTAGAGAAGTTTTATGTGTGATTGCTTTGTGAATACTTTTGCGGTCTTGACAAGCTCTAGAACTTATTTGATAATCACTTGAGGCGAATTCTTAGAATGTACACTACTTAGGATATGATGTAGGCCATTTTTGGACCGTTTAAGCCTTTCAAACTTACCCTTTCTATATCTATCGCTAGTCACCTATTTGAGCCTTTTTCTTGAAAAATAATTTGAGCCTTGTTTCTTTCAATAGCCCATTCACTCACTTTTATGAGACTAAAAATATTTTATCCTTACCCTTATTTCAAAAGAACTTAGTTATATACATTTGTTGAGAAGCACTTAAAAAGAGTAAGGATGGAAATGTGAAAAAAAACATTATTGCCATAACCCAAGGACATTAAAGGAGATAAGTTGGGGGTTGTGGAAAAGAAAAGAAAAGAAAAGAAAAGAAGGTGAATGGTCTTATGCCAAAGTAAACAAGAAGTGAATTATTGCAAAGAAAGAGGAAAAGAAAAGAAAAATGGTGATTTATCGAGAGATATGCTCTTACAAAAAAATGGTTGAAAGAGTTGGGTGTTGAAGTAAGGCTATCCCGTGCTTAAAAGAATGTTGTGTTTAAAACTAAGAGATTAAGTTCTTTTATTGATTGAATCCTTCCTGTTCTTTCTTAACCTTTACCTTAGCCTAACGTTACAAGCTTATTAAAGACTTATTGATCCAATGTAGTGTGATTTTTCTACAATAGTGGAGAGTGATTTGATAAATAAGCCTATGGAGCTTGATTTGTGATTAATGTCACGCAACTTATTATGTTTTTAGAGGTCAAGACTTGTATTCATGAATGTTATGCATAAAATCATCCAGGTGTTCGGATTAATGGATTGTGGTAAGATGAATATTAAGAGTCGATAACAATTTTAAGATTGATGTTTGTATTACTTTTGGACTTAGGTGATATTTAATTATTATATGTGTTGTGTATTATGTGCGATTTCTGAGACAAAAAGTGAATTGCTCCTAGTTTAGCACTAACATTGCTTTACTTTATTTTGATTCCTATCGTAGAATTCATCTCTTGTTTTCGCTTGAATTGCTAGGGACTAGCAATAAGCTAGTTGGGGTTGTGATGAGAGCCATAAAATGCATCTCAACAGTACTTAATTGTTAGCATTTTAGGGTTGATCTAGGTTTTAATTGCATTTTTATTTGTTAACAACTCTGAAGTGGTATTCTTGGATTGTTGATCTATTTCGTTGCATTTTCAGGTGCGTTGAGTCCAAAAAAGAAGGAAAAGCTATCTTTGCTTGAGGCACAATGACTCGATGAATACCGAAGTGAAGGTGTTATGAGTTTTAAATTACTCGCAAGCGCACGAGAAGGAACTCCATTTTGCTTGACCCTATCTCGAGAAAGAATGCCTTAGGTCAATCATTCATTGGCAATTCGAGCTTTGTCCATCACCGTGTCCATAACCTTTAGGAACTAGTTAGGATGGAATATCTCTATTGCTATAGGTGGAGCATTGGGAAATTCAAGTCCAAGAACTGTAGTGCGTGGAGGAGGATTTGCAAAGCCAACTACAGGAGACCGATGGGGCAACTGATGACTAGTCCCCTGACTCTCGGAAGCAGTAGAGTCACGTTTTCTTTTCCTTGAATGTTTAGAGATAGTTCTTACCACAACATTACCTCCTTGGCTTGCCTTTTTAGCAGCCTTCAAAGTTTGGGAATGACTCAGAGCCATATCTGTCCAAGGAGAAAAATTATAAGACTCGGAGTCGATCGAAAAAATACTTAAAGAAAAGGGAAATTAAGAAGTATACCCTCATAAGGACAAAGACCAAGTTTGGCCAGATTACTATTATTTCTGAGCTCGATAGCCTCTACGACTCCCTTCACCAAATCTATAACAATTTTCTCCTCCAAACTGCTAAGGGATGTGCATCGACTCTTTTTCAAAAAGGTCAGATCCCACACCCGCCGAATCTCAAAACTTGTCTTGCCTTGAAGGAAAAAGAACTTCTTTTTCTATTGCTTTATTAAAGAGAGATTGTTCTTCATTACAACTTTTTTAGCCCTCTAACTCAAGATAACCCAACCATGTTCTAAATGATGCTTCAAGAAAAATATGTTCTTAAAAATATCAAGGGTAGGATACGGACCAATCCTCTCATAGAAATAAACTAACCCCACTAACAAACGAACAAAATTTGGAACTAGTTAGTAAAGGGCAAGGTTGTAATAATTTAGCACTAGACGGATAAAAAAGTGGAAAGGAAAACCTCAAACCAACTTTCAAAGAATAAGTATACACACAAAGCTCACAAGGGAGATCCTCGTGAGGATTGTCGTATGCCATTTCTCCTATGCTAGCATTCCTAAGAGAATACTCTATAGGGATCCTATAGTTCTTCTTTAACTTTTCTATACTTGAATCTTTTAGTTCATTTAGAACTTTCTCAACACTAATTCTATATCCCTAGCACCCTCAACCATTTCGTCCTAAATATCATTTAGGGTAGGCTCGACCCCACCCACGGCCTCATTAGGGTCTATTACTACCCTTTCATTATGTGATTTGGCCGAGGAGCTATTCTCCTCAACTTTAGAAGAACTAAAACTACTACCAGTAAAAAGTATTTTTTGAAATAGACAAGGAAAGAAAGAAAAGACTCACCTATGAAAAGGAAGAAAGGTGGAAGTAGTAAACTCTGAAGACTAAGTTCTCTCACTCTTAACTCTGAGTGCTCTCTAAAAAAGATTTTGATGAGAAAGTTTGAAAGTGATGTGAAAATGGTTGAGAACCTTCCCCTTTTTATAGATCAATGGATGGCTCAGATCATTTCAAGATAAGGGCCAAGGTTGCAACGTTTTATTTACTAAGGGGATGTCTCGTTTACTAAGGAGTACAATGGTCGAAGCATTCCTTCTTTTTGGAGTTGCTCCCTCTTCAAATCTAGAATGATTGACCTAAGGCATTCCTTCTCGAGATAGGGTCAAGCTCAGTGTAGTGGCTCTTGAGTTTCTTGTTCAGTTTGTGGAGTAGCTACAGGTTAATATAATACCATTCCTTACCCTCTTCGCGATTTCATAATTTTGAGTATTCTGACTTGTTTATTTTTTGCTTTTTGCTTAACCAGGCTAGTGTGGCCACAGATGTGTTGACTCAGCATTTCGTTGTGACCAACAAGAGGTTAAAGAAGCATATGGTTTTGGTTACCGATCTTAGAGCTTCTCTTCAATCGAAGGATAAGGATGTCAAGCTCCTAAAGACCAAACCGACAAGCTCCCAAGAGGCTTATATCGTTCTTAAGGTGAAGGTTACCAGAGCTAAGGATGAGACAATTAAGGAATTCATGAATTATGAGGTTATGGCTACCAAGCATAAAGCCATGAGGCAAAAAGCTTTGGAGGACTTTTAACTCTCTTTAGAGTACCACACTGAGATGGAAAATGAGAGCAAGAAGTAGTATATGAAAGGCTTTCTGGATGCTAAGGCCAAAGTAATCAGGTTCTTTTTGGATCTTGACCTCTCGATAGTCGAGTTTTCGGATGGTGAGACCACCGTGGTACCTGGAGAGCATCAGGGTGCAGAGGAAAATGATTAAGTTAAGACCGAGATTAGGAGAACTAAGGAGAAATTTGATGTTGTAGGGGATGATTAGGTGTTACCTCATGTTTCGTTTAAGTTTTTTGTTTTAAGTACGTATTTAAGGGCCAATGATGCCCTGTACCACATTTTGTCTATGTTTTAAAGGACCGGTAGTGCCTTAGACCGTTTCTTTTAATGAATAAAATTAGTTTATACTTTTTGCATTTCTTTGATCTTTCTTTTGCTTTTGACTATTTTCTTTTGGAATTTTCAACTTAGTATGATTTAAAAGGTGTAATGAGTTTGAGACTCTCACCTCGAAGTATGTCTTGAATAGGTTCTGAATGTTAAGAGAGCTCGGGGTTTTTGGCTCAGGTTATATCTTGAAGTGGTTTCGAGGATGGGGAGAGCACGAGGCTCTAAGCTTGGAATGTAACTTGAAATGGTTCTGAGAATGGGAAGAGCTCGGGGCTCTAAGCTCAGAATATAGCTTGAAATGGTTTCGAGAATAGGAAGATTTCAGGCTTTGAGCTCGGAATATATCTTGAAATGGCTTCGAGTATGAGGAGAGTAGGGGCTCTAAGCTCGGAATATAACTTAAAATTGTTTGGAGATTCAAATAGAATGAAATTACTTCTGAGAATTAAAATGAAAGAGTATTACTAATGGGACTTCCGAGGTTGTATTCTATATTTGAGGGATTGAGTTACTCGTTATGATCTTTAAGTATAAAGGTTCTAATTCTTAGTTTTAAGTAAATGATTGAGAAGAGCTCAGGATCTTCTCATTAACTTATGGCGAAGTATAAGAAGCTTAGACCTTTCTGTTTGAAAAGAGTTTGGGGGCATTTTCTATAAAGCCTTTGTTCTCTTAGAAGAGTCTAGGGAGGGAAGACTCAGGGCCTTTTCTTTATTTTTGTTCAAAGTGGAAAGAGCTTATGACCTTTTCCTTATTGAGAAACATTGACAAATGTATAAGTAGAAACTAATCCTTTATTGATAATGTCTAAGAATTACATAAATCTAATGGAGATATGCGAATTTCTACTGATAAAATTTGCAAAGATTCTCAGCGTTCCAGGTGCGAGGCATTGGATTACCATTAAGGTCTTCTAATTCGAAAGTTTTTGCTTAGCAAACTATTTTGATTCAGTATAGGCCTTCCCAATTTTGAATGATTTTTCCTGTTTATCGAGGATGAGACACTTCATTTTTTATAAGTATTAGATCATACAACCTAAAGGTTCTTCCTCGGACTCGAGAGTCATAACACCTCGATACCTTTTGGTGATAAGCATCAAGTTGGATTTGGGCCTTATCCCTTGCTTCATCAATCATAATAACATTCATCCTGATGGCTTCTTCATTTTTACCTTCAGCAAAGCTCTATACTTATAGTGATGGCACCCTATCTCAAGTGGGATAACGACATCTGAGCTATAAGCCAAGAAAAATGGAGTCACTCCCACAGGAGTTCGTGTTATTATCTAGTAGGCCCAGAAGACATTTGGAAGATGTTTAACCCATTTTCTATCGGTTTCTTCAAGTCTTTTCTTGTTGCTGATGCATTGTAGGAGAGTTCTATTAGTCACTTCGACTTACCCATTCACTTGGTGGTAGCCTACGGATGAAAATTAATGCTTGATCTTAAGGTTTTGGCAAAACAACTTAAACCAGGAGCTATCAAATTGCTTACTGTTGTCGGTGATGAGTATTCTCGGTATACCAAATCGATATATGATCGATTTTCACATGAGTTCTCAGGTTTGATAGTCGGTGATGCTGGTAAAAGGTTTGGCCTCTGTCCACTTGGTGAAGTAGTCAACAGTTACTATCAGATGTTTCTTCTGCCCTAGAGATTCTTGAAAAGCACCAAAGATGTCCATTCTTCACATAGTGAATGGAAGTGGACTGGTGATTGTTTTCAACGTGTTGGTGGGTCACCGGGATACGAAGGCATGTTGCTGATATGTCTTGCATTTCTTGACCATCTCTGTGGCGTCATGAACCATCTTCGCCCAATAATAGTTGTGTCGAAGTATCTTATAGGCTAGAGCTTAGCTTCCCAACTGATTACCATATATACCTTCATGAATCTCTCGGAGGGAATAATCCGTGTCGGTAGGCCTGAGGCACTTCAGATAGGGGTTGTAAGGCCCTTTTTGTACAACTGTCCTTCGGTGACGGTATACTGCGAAGCATAAGAGATGATCTTTTTGGCTTCATTCCTCTTACTAGGGAATGTTCCATCTCTTAAGTACTGGAGGATCGAGTCCACCCAGGTGGGTTCTTCGGCCATAAGCATGACTAAAACTTAATCGATACTTGGTGAAACGAGGGTCTTGAAGTACACTATTTGTGTGAGATCGGACTATCTAGAAGAAGCAAGTCATGCCAAGGCATCTGTTTTTGAATTTTATGCTCAAAGAACTTATATTATCTGAAACCTCTTAAAGGCTGCGGTGATCTCGCGGGATTTTTCGAGATACCTTATGATCTTTGCACCTCTACCCTCATACTCATTGGACATCTGATTGACTACCAGTTGTGAGTCACTGTATGCTTCTAAGGCTTAGACAACCAATGTCCTTGCTAGTTTCATCCCTACAAGTAATGCTTCATACTCGACCACATTGTTTGAGGCTTTGAATTTGAACCCAAGTGCATACTCTACCGTAAGGCCTTTGGGAATACTGAGGATAAGTTCGGCTTTACTGTCGATACTGTTTGAAGATCCGTCAACATACAATGTCCAACCCGGTGTTTGTTCACCTTCCTCGGACTCTTGCCTTTCGGCGGGTATTTCGGGGAACATGTTTTCCATTATAAAATCTGTTAAGGCTTGGGCCTTAATAATCGTCAAGGGTTTGAACTGGATGTCAAACTCTTCCAATTCTATAGACCACTTTACTAGTCTTCTAGAGATGTCTGGCTTGTGGAGTATTTGCCTTAGGGGATGATTAGTTAACAGTACGATGGTCTGAGTCTGGAAATACGGTATAAGCTTTCGAGTTGTGATCAAAAGGGTGTATGCCATCTTTTCGATGGGGAGATACTTTACCTCTGTATCATGTAGAACCCGACTGACATAATATTTGGGTTTTTGAATCCCACATTCTTCTCGGATCAAGACTGAAGCCTTCTTGGCTTGTTAATATATAAAGAAAGAGTTTCTCCCTAGTGATCAGCTTAGTAAGGAGCGACGATGAACTCAAATCCTCTTTTAACTCTTCAAAGACTTTTTGGCAGTCTTCAGTCCAAGCAAAGTCTTTTGCTTTTCTGATTGCTTTAAAGAAAGGCAAGCACATTTGGGTCAATTTGCACATGAAATGGTTAAGGGTGGCTACATGTCCAATTAGCCTCTATACTTCTTTGATATTCCTAAGAGGGCTCATGTTTAAGATTGCCTTTATCATCTCGAGATTAGCTTCTATCCTTCGCTATGTGACCACAAAGCCCAAGAACATACTAGAGGTGACTCCGAAAGCACATTTTCCCAAGTTTAGCTTCATCTAATGGTGTCACAGTATTCTGGATGCTTGCTATATGTCAGATTCATGGTCCTCGACCTTATTAATTTTAACCAGCATGTCATCTTTATACACTTCCACATTCTTCCCAATCTGATCTTTGAAGATTTTGTTGACGAGCCTCTAGTAGGTCGCCCCTGCATTTTTCAGCCTGAAACCTTATACCAACATAGGCCTTGGTCGGTGACAAAGGCGGTTTTCAACTGATCCAACTGATATATGAGGATCTGGTTATACCCTGAGTATGCATCAATAAAGCTGAGTAGCTCATGCCCTGAGGTGGCGTCGATAAGCTGGCCTATTCAAGGTAGAGGGAAGATGTCTTTTGGACATGCTTTACTCATATCGGTGAAATTTATTCAGATCCTCCACTTACTATTGGCATTTTTTACCATGACTATGTTGGCGACCTAATCCGAGTATTTGGCCTCCCGGATGAAGTCAACATCAAGGAGTTTGTCCAGTTCTTCTTTTATGGCTTTTTGTTGTTATAGATGAAAGGATCTCGTCTTTTAAACCATCGGCTTATAATCCAGGTCCACGTTCATCCTGTTGACGATAATTTGGGGGTCAATCTAGGGCACATAGGAGGTTGAATATGCAAATATGTCCTGGTTCCTTTCGAAGAAAGAAATTAACGACTTATTGAGGTCCTTGGGAAGGTTAGACCCAATTTGTACAGTCTTAAAGGCTCTTTCGTTCAAGGGAACGACTATTAGTTCTTCCATAGGTTAGCCCTGTGGGGTTTTGAGTTCATCTTTCAGATCTTTAATCTCTAAAGGTAAGGCTTCGGCCTTCTATCGTTCTTTAATAGAATTAAGGTAGCAGGATCGAGATGCTTGTTGATTTCCTCGGACTTCCCCAACACCATGGTCAGTAGGGAACTTCATTTTCAAGTGATAAGTTGAGACCATTGCCTTCATCTCATTCAGAGTCGGTCTTCCGATGATCACATTGTATGTGGATGGATGCTTGACCACCAAGAATATGATCATCACAATGGTAAATTATAGAGATGTTCCGACGGTGACTGGAAGGACTATGTTGCCTTCAATAAATATTGATGTTCTGGAGATGCCGTATAATGGAGAGGATACTAGTTTGAGTTGATCATCCTTCAATTTCATCTTCTTGAAGGCGCCATAATAAATATTATCTGCCGAGCTCCCATTAACCACTAAGATCCTCTCGACATTGTAGTTCGGGATAAGGAGTGTGACGATTACAACATTGTCATGAGGGGCTTGTAACCCCTCCAAATAATCATCTATAAAGGAGATTACTTGATCCATTTTGACCCATTTATGAGGTCCACTGACTAATGCCACTGACCGGGCATAGACTTTCTTAGCATGGGAGGACTGCCCTCTTACTGTTAATCCTCCATAGATCATTTTAATGGTCCTCGTAGCTATAGTTGTATGACTTCGATCATTCTAAGGACTTCTATCATTCTAATCTTTTCTCATTAGACTTAACCTAGGGCTTTGCTTAGGATTTTGGCGATTACCTCTTCAAGTTTTAGCCTTTCAGCAGGCTATTGTTGGAGCGATTATCTACCTAAATAAATAAGCAAATAACCATTCTAGTTTTACTTGCAAGTGCACAAGGTCTGTGGTAGTATAGTGTGCAAGTGCGAGATCATTTCCACAGGGATTGGTGAATTTCTATCTAGAATTAATTTCTTCAAGTTAAAAAGAGAAATAATAGTTTGATTGTGAGTGAATAACAATAATGAGGGCATAGGGCTACGATATCCACCACTAACTATACTTTCCCACTAATTAAGGTTTCAATGCTCTAGTCTTATCATGAATATCTAATGGTTGCCAACCTAAGGGCTTGGTCCACACCTTAGGCTATTGATCTCCCTATGCAACGAGTTAGGCATGGTGTATATTCTAACTCTTTTCTCTCTTAAGGGATTTAGCATGGGTGTATACTGAGTTGTTCCTCAAGAGAGCATAAGGACTGTGGAGATCTGCAACCACACGGTACCTAGGGCTTGATCCGCTCTCGGTTTCCCATGTTGATTAGCTTAGGAATTCGGTGTGGATATCCCTTGTTACTAATGTTAAACCCAGGACTCGGTCATCCAAATTGATTCGACTAACCTATCCATACCACATGCATACATTGATCAGGCACATACATATGAGGAATGAAAATATAATTGGGTATTAATCAAGTTAAATATTCTAACAAGGCTATAGCAAAGATAATCAATGACTAAATATGTGGTAAAGCATAACTAGGGCTTCAAATGAGCCCTATAGGAGTTTAGTTACACATACTAAGCAAAGTAAACATGCTAAACATAATTGAATAAAAACAGAAAACTAAAACCGAAGAAGACTCGGGAGATGAGTCATCAATTCCTCTCCTAAGCTTTCTACTTCTAATCTCCAACCAAAGGTATGGTTTATATGTTTTACAGGGCTATTTATAGGGCCCTTATGGTGTCCCGAAACCCTAAGTTCCTATTTTGAGTCGGAAGACTTCTTTCCAATTCTGGCTTTGTTGCCTCTGGAGTAATTGCACTCGAGCGTATGCATGATGCGCTCAATCGCATGTGTGCGCTCGTGTGCTTGTGCGCTCGATCACAAGGGAGGTGCGCTTGAGTGCACCTTGCTGGAGGGCAGAAG
Organism: Bretschneidera sinensis; assembly: GCA_023935145.1. NCBI lineage: Eukaryota > Viridiplantae > Streptophyta > Magnoliopsida > Brassicales > Akaniaceae > Bretschneidera > Bretschneidera sinensis. Next base: position 44,220,956 of record CM043701.1, read on the forward strand.
TTGGATTTTGCTTCTAAAAGCTCCATTTTGTTATCTTTTTGCCCAAGTCCTGTGAAAAACACACAAAACACGAAAGTGAAGTATAATCTACTAAAATAGATAAGTAAAGAGTCTAACAAGTATAAATTAGGGGGCTTAAATATGACTATTTAAGCACTTATCACACCCCCAAACTTACATATTGCTAGTCCCTTAGCAATATAAAACTAAAGACTAAGTTAGAACAAAATTTGAAAGATGAATTCATTTCCATGATATTCAAAATTTTAGGTTGTGCATAAAACGATGATAATAGCTCATGAGTAAGCTTAAAATAAAAACACATTTTTGTATTGTAAAAGGATTTTCAAAAGCTCATGATACTCACCTAAGGTTGGCCTAAGGCATCACAAGTTTGATTTGTGTGTGATGAATTAGCACATATAAGATGGGGCTTCCATATAATTTTAGCGTATAAGGTTTCGAAGCCCAAACTTTTATCGAATTCTTTATCAATGAGAACAAAAATGGCATAATACTTGCTTCTTTTTTCTTTTTCTTTTTATCATGCGATCTTTGCCATGTTGAGTTCCATCGAGCTTTCTATTTGACCCTTGTAATGAGTGTTTAGCCAATGACTCCCAAACTAGATGGTTTTAGGGCATTAGGTGTAAAGACACCCCTAAAGACTTACTAACTCGAATAAAAAAGGCTATAGAACTAACTGGTCTTTTTTTTTTATTATGTGATCTTTTCCATGTTAAGTTCCATCGAGCTTTCTATTTGACCCTTGTAACGAGTGCTTAGCCAATGACTCCCAAACCAAATGGTTTTAAGGCATTAGGTGTAAAGACACCCCTAAGGACTTACTAACTCGAATAAAAAAGTCTAAGGAACTAACAGGTTTTAATGCTTCTAAATGAAATTCCCATCTTTTGACGTGAACACTCACTGCATACTGAGGCAAGAGGCCGAGTTACTCAGTGAAAATTTGTTATTATGATTGTTAAAGGCTTACTTCCCACCTTTTGACGTGAACACTCAATGCTTACTAAGGCAAGAGGCTTAGTTACTCAGTGGAAAGTGTTTAATGATCATTTTAGAAGCTTTTTAATCACTTTCTTCATGATGAACATTTTTCTTTATTTTTCTTATGCCAACGGGTTCTTTTCAACAAGTTATCCGATTATAGTTAGATTATGGAAACATATACAAGAGAATTATATGTCATACCCCACACAAATGCGTGTTAAATGTGCTCGTGCAAATTCGGATCAAACTTGTGAATTCTTAGGTGCCTTGAGGTAGGTAACTAAACTTTATAAAATTCCTATTACAAGACTATGTGTTTTAGCTTTTAAGCTTACTAATGAAGTGTTATCAAATTTTTAATTCAACCAAAATTTTTGTTTTACCCATTGATCATGTATTTATCTTCCTAAAAACAAACTGGGACTTTTAGTGTCTGCATGTGTGTCAAGTGTGTGTGTGTGATAGTATCTAGTACCTCCCACTACCCCCAAACTTAAAATGCAAATTGTCCCCAATGTGTGTGGCATGGAAAGATCTGACCTGGGAGATGGAGAACTAGGTTGCTTGCTTGTATACACCCCCAAACTTGAACTGGATGCACGCACTAAGTACCTGACAAAGGGAAACAAACGTTGTTTCGAAAAAAAAAATATAAATAATAGACATGTAAATATAACTATAAACAAATGAAAAGTACTGAAATGAAAAATGATATGTATGGGGTGCCTCCCATGAGCGCTAAGTTTTACATCTTCAGCCAGATGGGGTATCTCCTCACTGCTGATCATCAGTGGGTGCAGTCGAAGAGGTACTGGGTGCATGAGGTAGCTTCTGGTGTGATTGCACTCGTGCGCAGCTGTTGGTGCGCTCGATCGCTAATACTTGGCGCTCGATCGCACTCGGCTAGGCAATAGGTCGAACAGTTGGTGTGCAACAAACACTTGAAGCTGTGGAAAAACCCACGAACTTGATCCGATCCCCCTGCAAACATGAAATAAAACAGCCAATCACACGAGATAAATGTATAATGCAATGAAAATATAAAAGAGAGACTCGTGCGTGCTGGTGTGCAAGTAAATAGAACAAAAATAGATTTGTATACCGTGTTGGTTTAGGAGAAATCAGGGGAAAGTGGTCGTGCTTGTGGAAGGGTGGTGTACGGTGGTGAAGGGGTGATTGCGATAGACGACTGGTGGTGTGGAGTGGTAGATGAGGGTTGAGATCAGTTACCGTGCAGGATTAGAGCAAAGTGCGATTTTTGAGAGTGCGAGGTGCGCTAGAGCGTAAATGAGAAAAAATGGGTTTCTGAGCTGATTGTGTTTAAAAATCATCATTTACCTTCTGCCCCGAGTGCGCTCGAGCGCATTATGAAGTGTGCGCGATCGTATTTGTGCGCAAATGCTTAATATGATGCGCTCATGCGCAATGCAGGGTGAGGTGGCACTCGAGCGCATATGGTGTGCGCTCGATCACAAGACAGAAATAGTAAAAAAAAAGGTTATATAAAGAAATTAATTAAGGGAAAAAAATATGGGAACGGTACAGTTATACCGATTTGTAGTGGCCTCAGTACCACTCACCTTGATAGAGACACTCGAGCTATATGTTAAGCGAATGAAATTGCTCAAGTGTTCTCTATGGTAGCTTTTAAGGCTACATCTTTTGAAGGAGGCAATTAGAGCCCCTATCAGGTGGTTCTAAGTCCGTTGGTAGCTGCTTTGTCTCCAATTTAGGTACCTGGTAGATAAAACAAGGAAGGGTAGTATTAGTAAGTACACGATTTTTAACTTGAGGATTATACTTACTTGAAGGTTTAGGTGTGCTCTTAATGGTGTGCACAACTCCAAGGGCATCTTTAATCACATTATCCTCTGGCCCAACTTCTACTCCCATATCATTATGGATGGTCTTCAATGGATCAGTTATATGGGACTTGGTCACTTTCTCATCAATTCCTTGCATGAAACTCACATTGTGACACTCATTATTAGTTTTAGTGGAGTCTAGTGTACTAAAGATTTTAAATTCTACTTCTTCATCATTTACTCTCATTATGACAATGCCTCTTTTTACACTAATGTTTGTGTCAGTAGTGATCATAAATGGTCTGCCTAAAATGATAGGGAGTGGTACAGACATATGGCATTCCTCCATGTCTAATACAATAAAATCAGTTGGTAAAATAAATTTACTTACTCTTAGCAAAACATCCTCGAGGATACTTCTTGGTCGTTTGATGCTTCTGTCAGCCAATTGTAATGTAATGGAGGTTTGTTGTAGTTCTCCCAAACCTAGTGTCTCGAATACACTATAAGGTAGTAAATTGATGCTTGCTCCTAAGTCCAATAATGCATGCTAAAAAAACTAGTCACCTAGCCTGTAAGGAATAGTGAAGCTACCAGAATCTTTTAGTTTAGGTGGTAACTTTCTCAATAATACAACACTCACCTCTTCGGTTAAGGCAACCGTCTCATGCTCCTGAAACTTCCATTTGTTAGTGCAAAAATCTTTTAAAAACTTAGCATAAGCAGGTAGTTGCTTTATTGCCTCTAATAAAAGAATATTTATTTCTACCTTTTTCAAGGTTTCAAATATGTCAATCATTTTAGTTTCCTTTTTAGGCTTCACCAACCTTTGAGGAAAAGGTGGAAGTGTATTTACCTTTTCTATCTCGTTTACCTTAGATGCAGAGGTTTGGTCTAGAGATGCTTGTGTAGGTTCGTTGGTACCGATGACCTTTCCACTCCTTAAGGTTGTTATAGCATTCAGCTGCTGGTGTCCTCTTGGATTAGGTAACGGCTGGGTATGGAGCTCTCCTTGCTTTTTGCTACTTAATTCTTTGGCCAAATGTCCCATTTGTACCTCTAGTCCTTGAATGGCTTAATCGTGCTTGGCAGTGATTTGCCTCATTTCAGTCCGAAATTGCCTTGACTCTTCCATGAATTGTTCATGTTTATTCAGGATTTGTTGTTGCTGAGTCGCTAGTTGCCTCACAAGACTTTCAAGGTCATTTTTCTTGGGTTCAGGAGCAGATTGGGCTACTGGTTGGAAGTTTCTTTGCTGCCCTTGACTGTTTTAGTTGTTGTTCCATGAGAAGTTTGGGTGATTCTGCCATCCAGGGTTGTATGTGTTGGCATAGGGATTGTTCTTTGGCAGATAATTGTTCGGTCCCACAAAGTTAGCTTGCTCATGATCTGCAAAATATAAGGGACACATATCAGTATTATGATCAAACTGTGAGCAAATGACACATACCTGTAGTGGTGCAGTTGACGGGTTAGTTGAGGTGTTCTGAGTGGCCATGACTTTCACCAATAGGTCAAGTTTTCTCTCTACAACAGCCATTTGAGGTGATGATCCTCCGTTTAAGCTTACCTCATACATACCCTTATTTTTGGTTATGTGCCTACCTCGAGAGGAGAACTACTGCGTGTGTGCGCTTAGGGTTTCAAAAAGTTCCATTGACTCTTCGCTGCTCTTCTCCATCAGCACCCCTCCACAACCTGAATCAACAATGTTTTTGTTAGAATCATTTAAACCTTTATAAAAGGCTTGTACCAGTTCATCTTGAGGTAGGTTGTGGTGTGGGCACTTGAGTAGTAGCTCGTTGAAACGTCCCCAGGCTTCGAAGAACAGATCTCCATCCTTTTATTGGAAGGATTGTATTTCTTTCCTCATTTGCCTTGTCTTCTGGGCTGGGAAGAACTTCCTTAGAAATTTGCTCGCCAACTCCTCCCAAGTGTGGATGGAAACTGCAGGCAAAGAATTATACCATAATTTAGCATTATCTTTTAAGGAAAAAGAGAAAAGAATTAACCTTATTCCTTCTTGGTCTAAGCCTCGGATGTGCTGGAATTTGCAGAGGTCGAAGAATTCTCGAAGGTGCAAATGTGGATCCTCACTAGATGTACCCCTAAAGTGAGTCAGTGCACTGAGTATCTGTGGGGATATGTAATAATTTCCTTCCGCCTCAGGCTGATACATAATGCACAAAGGTAGTTCGAGGTTCTGCGGGATGAAGGATTGCTTCATTGGCCACCACTCAGGTGGTTGTTGCTCAGCTATCTGTTCTGCCATTGGTGGTGTCTCCACCTCACTTTCTTCTCCTACTTCTTCCGAGTTATCCCTAAACCTTTGTCGGATAGACCTCTCAAGCTCGGGATCAAAGGGAAGGAATGCTGGATTCTTGGACCGACGTCCATGCATGAATCAGTGACAGATATATGAATGCAACAGTCAAATACTGCTGCTCGGATGACTCTCTACCTCAATTGCGCTCGATCGCACAAGAGAGTGCGCTCGATCGCAAGTGGTACAGAGTGCTCTCCTAGTGTACCTTAAATAGAGAAAATTGATTAGGGTTTTGATGAAAAGAAACAAAATAAGATAAAGACAATAATTAAGAATGGAATATATTAAAAAGGAAATAACAATAATTAATGAGAAATTAATTCTAACAAGAAATTTTAGAGCAATCCCCGGCAACGGCGCCAAAAACTTGTTGGACCGATTATCTACCTAAATAAATAAGCAAATAACCGTTCTAGTTTTACTTGCAAGTGCACAAGGTTTGTGGTAGCACAGTGTGTAAGTGCGAGATCATTTCCACAGGGATTGGTGAATTTCTATCTAGAATTAATTTCTTCAAGTTAAAAAGAGAAATAATAGTTTGATTGTGAGTGAATAACAATAATGAGGGCATAGGGCTACGATATCCACCACTAATTATACTTTCCCACTAACTAAGGTTTCAATGCTCTAGTCTTATCATGAATATCTAATGGTTACCAACCTAAGGGCTTGGTCCACACCTTAGGCTATTGATCTCCCTATGCAACGAGTTAGGCATGGTGTATACTCTAACTCTTTTCTCTCTTAAGGGATTTAGCATGGGTGTATACTGAGTTGTTCCTCAAGAGAGCACAAGGGCTGTGGAGATCGGCAACCACACGGGACCTAGGGCTTGGTCCGCTCCCGGTTTCCCATGTTGATTAACCTGGGAATCCGGTATGGATATCCCTTGTTACTAATGTCGAACCCAGGACTTGGTCATCCAAATTGATTTGACTAACCTATCCATACCACATGCATACGTTGATCAGGCACATACATATGAGGAATGTAAATATAAACATGTATTAATGAAGTTAAATATTCTAACAAGGCTATAGCAAAGATAATCAATGAATAAATATGTGGTAAAGCATAACTAGAGCTTCAATCGAGCCCTATAGGAGTTTAGTTACACATACTAAGTAAAGTAAACATGCTAAACATAATTGAATAAAAACATAAAACTAAAATCGAAGAAGACTCGGGAGATGAGTCGTCAATTCCTCTCCTAAGCTTTCTACTTCGAATCTCAAACACCAAAGGTATGCTTTATGTGTTTTACAAGGCTATTTATAAGGTCCTTATGGTGTCCCGAAACCCTAAGTTCCTATTTGGAGTCGGAAGACTTCTTTCCAATTCTAGCTCTGCCACCTCTGGAGTAATTGCACTCGAGCGTATGCGGGATGCGCTCGATCGCATGTGTGCGCTCGAGCCTTCTTCAAGTGCTCTCGTGTACTTGTGTGCTCGATCACAAGGGAGGTGTGCTCGAGCGCACCTTGCTGGAGGGCAGAACTTGGCTTTTGCTTCTAAAAGCTCCATTTTGTTATCTTTTTGCCCAAGTCCTATAAAAAACACACAAAACACAAAAGTGAAGTATAATCTACTAATATAGATAAGTAAAGAGTCTAATAAGTGTAAATTAGGGGGCTTAAATATGACTATTTAAGCACTTATCAGCTATTTGTTTGGACGCCTAAGGCTTCGCTGAGGGCAGTCTCCATTTCTTTGAAATGAATGAGGCCCATCATACTCTATATATCCTCTATAAATGAGGGATTCAATCTAGTTTTTGAAGGAATAGCATTCCTCAGTGTTGTGCTTATGATCTCGATGGAATCAGCACCATTTGGTTCGATCTTTATTCTCGCTAGTGTAAAGTGGCTTCTAAGGCCAGCAGATGATGTCGTGATCCTGGACGTTCACGAGTATATTAGTTCAGGAGGCATTTAGTAGAGTAAAGTTCTCGAACAAGTGTGTGTTCTTTACATTGCCCTCTTAGCGGGGTTTTTTTTTTTAAATTCGAATTGTCTTTTGGCTCATTGGTGTCCCTTTTCTCTTTTCTTTTCTTCATTCTCTTTCCTTTCAGAATGCCTTATCTTCCATGGTGATCATATACTCCTCGACCAGAGCAAGGATGTCGTTCATGTCCTTGGGGGCACCTAGTGTGTTTGGAATTGAAGAACCCCGATCTGAGCCTATTCTTAAATGCCAAGGTTTATATGGTAGGGTCAAGATCTTGAATCTCCAATATTGCGGTGTTAAACCATGAGATGTATTCTTAGAGCTTCTCTCCCTTTGGTTGAATGATACTAAAGATAATTTCAGAAGTCTTTCGAGGCCCCTTACTACTAAGGAAGTATGTTACAAAAGGCACGACTTAACTCCTTAAAGGAGCTAATACTGTTGGGCTAAACATGTGAATACTAGGTGCTTGTGACCTTCTCGAACGTTAAAAGAAAGGCCTGACACATCACAATGTCTGGATGAAAATGTAACATCGTGGTGGTTTTATAAAGTTGGAGATGATCCATAAGGTCTGTGGAGCCATCGTAGGCCTTTTATGATGGGCATTCAAAAATGCTGTGGGAGAAAAGCATCGAAGATTTTTTGCATGAAAAGAGGAGCCTGGGAGTTGAGCGCATCCAAGACGTTGGTGTTTCTTCCTTTGAAATCCTCTCTTATTTTTTTTTTGTTAGTTTCTTCTAAATTTTTGTCTAGATCAGTGTAGTTTTTGGAGAAGGTGAAGCCTTGAAACTTCGACTCAAGATGGGGAGAAGACTCGGTGCAGGAGCGGTTGTGGGCCGGTTTGTTGAGATTAGGTTGCCTCGTTGGGTGAGGACTTTGTTGAGATGGAGGTAGAGGTGAAGAAGGCTGAGCTGGACCCCTGAGTCGAGTAGCCAAACTCTTGACAAGCTGAGTGAGTTTCAAAAACTACTCTTGAGTCACTAGAGCAGTTGGGTTTGGTGCAAGGGGTGCCTCCAGGTTTTCTTGGACACCGGGGTCTACCAGGTTGGATTGAGAGGGTTGTTCATGCCTGGTGCATCCATTGTATGGTTCAATGTTGTCCTGATCGGAGGTATCATGTTCTAAAATGACAGGGAGTCGTGAGTCGGGCTACTGGCTGCGAGTGTAAGCCCGAGTGGCTACTAAACGGGTACCAGTGCTGTTCTTGGCAGAATTTTTAGGCGGCATTGTAATAGAGAATTCTTTGTACTTCACAAAATTAAAAAAGTTCCCACAGACGGTGCCAATCTGCTGATGCTGAAAATCTACCAAGAAGTTGAAGAGCCGGAATGCGGTACCTACACACAAGAAACAAAGAGAAATCCTAAAAGTCGCCGAAGGACCAGAGAGGTGTGCCTTCGGGGAGACTCTCCGATACCTAAGTTAGAATAGAGCTTTTGTGAATATAGAGAGCTGTGAAAAAGTAAAGAGTTGTTAATAAAAGTTAAATGTGCCTTTTGATAGTGAGAATCCCCTTATATAGTGTTTAGGGTAGAGTATGATTTGAAGAGTGATTAATCACTAAGTATTATGATAGGAATTAAATTCCCATAATTTGGTAAAATTGGGGTTATCCATAAGCTGAAATATTTTATCCATAAGCTGGATTATTTAAGTAATAGTTTATCCATGAGCTAGAGTGTTATAGCCGTATTAGGACTTTGGTGTGAATTTATCGTTATATCCTTGTCCAGGTGTAGCTTTTTAATTGGTTAGCTTGTTTAATTCATGGGATTCTCACTTTGCCCTTGACGGGTGCCATGTGTCATCACACTGTTGGATAGGGAACTTTGTCCATGAATTTACTATTTTTCCCTTGGCAAGCGCCCCCTGTCATTGTGACATTAGATGAGAAATTTTCCCCTACATCACCTTCTAATAAATTTGTATGCAACCTCAGTCGATGACAAACAAACATTAGCTATGGCATTATATTATTTAGCATAACACATTCAGATTTACACATATATCCATTACTCTTAACAAGCTTACCATTAACACCCAGTGAAGATCTTGTCTAACTCTGTAGCTTAAGGCAACAAATTTTTTTTTTTTTTTTTTTTTTTTGTAAGAGACCACTAAACCATGAATATCTTACTCTCATAACAAGTTGATAATCTCGGAATCATCCTCAGCCACCAATATTGTTTTAACCATATAACACTCTCAAGAACTTCACTTGGGTCAAGTTTTTTTTCTTAATCAATGATTCTCTAAAAGGCTTATCGACTTAAGTCTCACAGTAATGCCATTTATTAATTAGCAATAGTTATAACCTCAAATTACTTTGAGTATCTCTTTACAAATTTTCTTTATCTTCGTTTCGGTATAAATCAATTCTTTTAGTAATTAATTATTAAATATCATATTTATTTAAAACTCTATTTGAACAAGAAATTCATCTAAGTTTCATTGCGAGTTCAAATCTTCCAACCATAATATCTTCAAGCTTTTTTTAATCCCTTTTAATTAAGTAATTTTTTTAATGTTGAATATCATACTTCCATTTACTTTCTCTAAGAAGAATGGTTATAACACCCAAAAAAAATTACGTTAATATTATCTTACCACAAACTTTATTTTGCAAGAAATTTACCATGTCCACATACCCTTTAAATGAGACTCCTGCTCATCATTAATAGATCCTATATAATAATAAATCAAAATAGTTAGTTTAATTCCATGTTATAATTCAACCATTGACGTCAATAATATTTAATCCTTTCAATAATCATTCATCCTAAATCCTTACAACCCCACTATAAATCATATGGTCTCTCTATTATATTTAGATCCATATAACTCCCAAGTGCACACAAATTATTACCTTTAACCTCTTTTTTCTCGTATCTCTTATTTTATATAACACTAGATCCTATGGATTCACTTATTCCCAATAAACATTACTTACCATCAAGAAAAATTAAATCACATATCACTCCCAAGTTTCAAAGAGTATAGACCATCAGAAATTTCCATTAGTTTTATCATACTAAAACGTCAATAGCACTAAGAGCATAACAACCTCAAAAATCTTACTAAGATGCATAACATTAAGTTCCTCAACTCAATCCATCAAATTGAATATATAATTATAAATATCTTTTTAAAACCACACTCCCAAGCTTCCAAAAAGTTTCAAAGATCCTTAAGTCCATGTTCTACTTTACATCCAACTCTCTGAACCATAAAAAATATACTTTTAGAATTTTCATACCACTTATATTTATGATTTTAATAATTGTTAAACACTTAAAATTTTCAATTTAGTGCATGCATTTTTTTTCCTAATTTCAATACCTTGAACCCATCAGATAGTTTCACGAATTTTTAATTGCCATAAATTAACCTCAAAGTATACTTATAAAACTACATATGTTAAGGTCCACAGGACCATAACATATTGCTTTTTTTATACAAGATCACTAAAATAATTAATTTTCTTTATGTTTCCAAGCCAATTCCCTAAGTTTCCCATCTCAATTCCACTTATCTCCAAAATTGATTATCAACATTGAAATCTGCAAGCCATTTAAATCACTAATCTTTTAGACCCATTGAAAATCATCACCTAATTTCATCTACATTTTTTTTACCACTTAAACCCTCTTTACAAAAATGAACTTCGTCTGCTATGTACCTTTTCCCCTTTAATTAGCTTCTACCAGTCGTAATAAAATCACTCGTTAATTGAACCAATTGTTCAAACACTTCTATTCTTCTTGTTTAGATTACTCACAGTTAACTCCACTATTATTTCATTTTAGTTAGCCAAGTCAATTAATCTATTTACTCCTCAGCAGCATATTTTTTTTTTTATTCTCATCAAATGATTTTTTTAATGACATAATAATAATAATAATTTAACCATTCACTTTAATTTCTAGGGCTATTTGTCCAATTATATTAACCAATAATTCTGATGATCTTTATATCCAGTACCGTTAATCCTCACAAGTAATCAAGGAAGGTCCTTCCAAACAATTTACTAACCAGATTTAAAAGTTTCGTCTTACCTATTTGTAAGTATTTAACCTTAATATATATTCTTTAGTACCAATCCACAGTGTCAAATTCCCTCCCAAACACGCTCTACAAAATCCTATTGCCATAAAAAAAATCAGCGACTTTAACAAGTTTTGTATATGTCGCTAATCATGGATCTTGTTCTAACACTTTCAATGCTCTTTGAATAATTTACATCAGTCACATTTTATTCATTAACCACCAATAAAACACTCGAAACCCATCTCAATTATTTCACCTGAACTATCATTCTTATAATTTCCAAGAAATCAAATTCTTTTCTTAACTAATTTAGTCGTAGCAATTATTAAATCATAGTCTTAACAGTAATGAAAAGTTCCATAAAAAGAAAGGATTATCTTTAGTTTCACTTAGATATTTAAAACCGCATATTCTCTTACCATCCAATATCTCTACCATTTCTTCTCATAAAACATGGATCAAGTACCAATAACAACTACTATTAAACACACACTCAGCCACAACATCTAAATTCTAAGAGTTCTATCCTTTAATCATCCCATACTTATCCACTTAAAGTAACTCATGCGAGCTTAAATGTAATGACCCATCCCAAGCTAACCACCTTGAGACGGTGTTGTTAGTGTTCGAAATTCCAAGCACGATACATACATGCAACTACTTAACACATCATCGATTGAAAATAATATTTACATCAATATCCTTAACTCTTTTCAGAGGAGTTACAATTTTTCACAAATTATACTCACATAATATTCAAATATTTACAATGCATGAACAAACATCTATATTTCTCAAAATTTTATTTCTCTTTCTTTCTTATACTATCTAAGGACACCAAACCCTTAGACTAACCTAGATTCTTACTTTGGTCTCAAAATAAAATCTACTAGTTTTGCCTAGAATATAAAATCATTAATATTGAGGAATGAGCTTTACAAGCTCAGTGAATTCAATTTATTAGAAGTACTCGATTTGTATACTTCTAGTTATAATTATATTTCAATCATAATCATAATTCAAGATAATTATTCATCTATTACTTATTATATAAATAGGTCAAATTATTTATCAATCATTTCCTAAATCATATGGTTTCAATCTTCATACTTACATTCTCTCAGATTTTATCTCGTATAAACATCGTTTCAGATTTCTTCTCATATATTTTATCAACTCAAGATTATCATTTTAATATTATTTTCATCATAATTACCTCATCATGAGGTTTACATCATACAAACATTTATCATTTATAATATTATTTTATCATAGATTACCTCGTTATGAATTTCATAACATAATACAATATTCAATTTATGATTTTCATATTACATCTTCTTTCATCATTTTCTCATCATATCTGCCTATTCATGAGACTCATAATCATATCATCATTTCATAATCAATTTGATGCCTTAGTATCTTAATAATAATAAAAATAAATATATGCATGCATCTACATCCATATCCACATCCTCATTTCATCACCATTTCATTTCTTTCTTTCTCATTATTTCTTTTCATTATTTCATTGTCATCACATCATTTCATATATCACTCCATTATATCAACATATGACAAAACCAATATTTGGTATATCATCTGGAAACATCTTCCCACATATCAACATGCTTCATCCAGACTAGCCATGGATTTTGGTATTCTCTATATGCATATGATCAATAATATACAAGCATGCATATCATAACATCAGATAGATAAAGTCATTTTCTTTAATAAAAACTTTCTTTTATCCTCATATATATAAAGTCATCTCTTCATATAATATATCAACTTATAATTCATTAGTTTCTCATCAATAGTTTTCCTTCTAAGATATCAATTCATCTCTTCATATAATATGTCAACTCATTAACCATAACTTTAAGAAATTCATTTCTCTTTTAAATATACATTTAATCAATTTCTATCAGCTTATCTTTTCAAGGATATAATCTCATTAACTGCTCATATATTTGTTTTCAAGCATATCATATATTCATATTTTTTATTTAATCATCCAATTATCATATATGACATATATTTCATCAAATCAGAATATTCATAATATATTTCAATAATTAACTCATATTATAATTAATTCAAATTTCATTTAGATTTTCATGTTTGTCTCACTTACTAATAGTAAACTCAACTAACCACATAACATTTAAATCTACTCCTGGGCCACCTCTTTTCCTTTCCTGCTACTTTCAGCAATTACACAAAATTGTGGATCACCACCACCTAATCATAATATTATATTCATTAATTTTCCTATATATCATACTTTAAATTTCTATACCCTATTCCGGGTTAATTTCTCATGATGCATGTTCACATTCTTTAATTTAAAAAATATCAACGAAATCCTTTTTCCTTTTTATTTAAATTTAAATTCAAATCCAAATCTTTTTTTTAAAGAAAAATAGAAAAATATCTCTTCAAGAATGAAATTCTCATAATTATATACCCTAGATTGCATAAAGAATTGTCAGACCTAAACCACTCACATTTGTGGGTCTCGACAAACCATCATAAGAACAAAAAGGAAGAACGAACTCTTACACAACTTGTCCCACAAGGTTTGAAAATCCATTTACATTGAACACCCTAACAAGTTTACTATGACATAAACTCTAGACAAATCAACACTCCGACATCCCCTAAGAATTGACACAAGATGACTTTGTCACACATTTTCAAAATTTATTAGAGAAACATTTCACTAAAACGAAAAGCCTATGGAGCCTCAAATCTAATGTTCTATGCAACGTATAAAGAAGACTTGCACATGTTGTTTTCACAAAGATAGTTTCAGTTGATTTTTGCTCGTCCAATAGAGAATAACCTAAACCAGATTTTTCTTTAGTCATTCTTTGACAAGTTAACACTTTATTTAGCTTTATTTTTCCACTTGTAAGTCTAGATATAGTGTTAATCAACTCACTCACTTTCTTTTTCAAATTAACATTTCATTTATCAAAGATTCTTGTGATGAGTTATTTAGTTCTAAAGAAAGTTTTTCTTTTTGTTCTTTTAAAGCTTCCATCTCTTTAGAGATGAATGAAACTTCTTTTTTGAGAGCAACAATCCCACCATTAAATTTTTTTAATTCTTCATGTAATTCATTTATAGTATCAATCATTTTATCATTGCTATTATCAGTATCATTGCTAAGGGAAGAAGTAGTTACCTCATCTTCATCATCAATTGCCACCAAGCCAAGGTTGGAAATCTCATGGTAGTTAATCTCACTTTCGGAGATGTCCTCATCATCATTATCACTCCAAGTGGTAGAAACTAAGGCCTTTTTCTTGAATTTTTTATAAGGCTTATTTGTTGTAGGACAATCCACCTTGATGTGCTCGGGTTTCTTGCAACCAAAGCACACGATAGGTTCCCTTTTGGTTGTGTTGTCCCTTGTGTAAGGCTAATTGTTTTTCTTCAAGAACTTGTGAAACCTTTTTTGTGATAAAAGTCATCTCTCCATCTTCTTCACTACTCTCATTTTCTTTTTCTTCTTTCTTCGCTTACTTGCTTGAGGTAGCTTTGAGGGCAATAACTTTCTTCTTCTTTTTATCCTCAACAACTTTAACATTTATGACCTCTATCTCATGAGTCAATAATGACCCAAGAAGTGTTTTTATATCGAGCTTGTCGAGGTCTTTAGCTTCCACAATAGCCATCTTCTTAGATTTCTAATTTGGTAGTAAGGATCTAAAAATCTTCCTTGTCAATCAAGCTCCTCAATATTCTTACCAAGAAGCTTTAAACCATTAATAATTTTAGTAAATCGAGAATATATTTCAGAAATGGTTTTGGTGGGAGACATTTTAAAAGCTTCATATTCGGACACTGGCCTATAGATTTTTTATTTTTTTTTAATTCACTAGTGCCTTCATATGTTACTTGAAGTTTTCCCCAGATTTATTTTGCCAAAATACATGCTAAAATTTTATTGTATTCATTTATGTCTGAAGCACAATGAAGCACACTTGTAGCTCTACTATTTAAAGATGGCATTCTACAATCATCATCATCATATTAATATTTGAGTGTAAGTAAAACAACTACTGTTTCATTAATTGTGACTCTCTTTACTAGAATCTTAGGACATTCTTCAATGATTCTCCACAAAATATAATCTTGGCCTTCTTCAAAAAATTTGTTCCATTATACAAATGAGGTCTAGTATAAGAGTGACCTTCAATATAACTATTATTGGACATAGGATCTACTCAAGGATTTTAAGCATATTAATGAGAACAAGGCTCTAATACCATTTGTAAACCAAGGTGTAACCCAGGAGGGGGGTGAACTGGGTTTTAAAAACTTTTTACAACCAACAAACTAGTTTTAAGAACTTAAGCAAACACAATAATTAAATTGCTGAAAATTAAAGAAGTAAAGGAAGAGAATATGCAAACTTCATTTATAGCGGCTCAGCAATATCGAAATCTCTCTTTGAAAATCACATAAGAATCCCAGGTTGTGACCTTCAAACACCCAAGAATGATTTGGACCAAGACAAGAATCAAACCATAAAAGAGAAAACATAAGCAATTGTTATCGAGGTTCAGCAAATTGCCTATGTCTCCGTGAGCATCTCCGAGCTCTCTGCACTAAATCAATGGAGTTTTTACAATTACAACAACATCTCCTCAAGAACCATGTGTTCTTAATGAACTATATGTTCTTCAAACTTTTTCCTTAAAAATTTCTTCAAATCACACTTCAAAAACTCAAATATTTGGCTTAACAACCAAACTTGATAATGAGAAAGAAATAAGAAAAAGATTTTTACTTTGTTTTTGTGAAAACTCTCTATCTCTCTTTTTTCCATTTTCTTCTTCTCATTCTCCTCTTTCTCTCTTTTCTCTTCTTTTTTCTCTTTTCTCTTCTTTTATCTCTTTACCGTTGGTTCTAGTGAAATCCAACACTTTCTCTCCCCATCTCCCCCTATTTATAGAAAATTTCTATATAAATTGCAAAACTACCCTCCTATTCTACAACTTTCTCCTAATTTACCCTAACACTTAAAATTCTAAAAGCTCCCCCTAGGTAAACTTTATTACTGATGTTGAAAATCACATAAGAATCCCAGGTTGTGACCTTCAAACACCCAAATCTAGAATGATTTGGACCAAGACAAGAATCAAACCACAAAAGAGAAAACACAAGCAATTGTTATCGAGGTTCGGCAAATTGCTTACGTCCCCGTGAGCTCTTTCGAGCTCTCTGCACTAAATCAATGGATTTTTTTACAGTTACAACAACACCTCCTCAAGAACCATGTGTTCTTGATGAATGAGAGAAGAGAAAAGAAAGAGATAAGAACTAAGTGTTTCCCTGGAATTTTCCCTAAGAAAAATCCAATTACAAAGCCCTAAAACCCTAATCTTAAATACTCTCTCTCACTAGAAACACCTCTAAAGATGTGAGAGCCTATCTCTCTAAAACACCAGCTACTCTTGGAATAAGACTTCTTCTTGTGTTTCTTCCTTGTTTCTCTTCTTTTTATTGCTCCTAGATAACCCTTTATATAGAGCAATAACTACCACAACCTAACTTGAAACCAATCTTAACCCTTAGATCTCAAGAACCAAAGAATCATGGCTCTCTAAGTGGTCTAAATGATCCTGTGTGTTTTAATCAAAACCCACGCACCAGCTGAAAAGTGCTGAAATCAAGTGTCAGGTGTGCCTCGCGTCGCTGCTCAGAATAGGGCAAGCTGCGGTGCACAACAGGGGAGAACATCATCAGTTGCTGGAGGCCGCAGCGCACTAGTCTTGAGCCGTGGTGTGCACCAATCTTGAGTCGCGGCGCACACCACCTTGAACTTCCTTCCTTGCTGGATGCCGCAGCGCACCAAGCTTGAGCTGCAGCGCGCACCACCCTGAACTTCCTTCCTTGCTGGAGGCCGCAGCGCACCAAGCTTGAGCCGCGGTGCCAAATGCTGCTGAAGCTAGATTATTCAACCTTTAATTCTTAGACAAATTCCCAACAAACTCTTCCTTTGATAGTCAAGGTTAATATTTAAGATTAGGTTGAGAACAAATCATCTAAACCTAATGAAGCTTTCTTGAATAATTTAAATCAGGATTCAAATCAAATTGTGATTTAGGTGGTTACATTTTCCTTACACTTAATTTAACTAATTAATTGATGAACACTATCTATGGGATTTAATTAATTAGTTATAAATTGAGAATAAACACGATCAATGGCATTCTTTAGTCTTAGCGGAAATACTAATAATCTTGGATGTTGATTAATTCTTTATATTCACCAAATGTTCCAATTCATGATTGGATAGCAAGCTAAACTCCCAATTGTTCTCATTGATTATACTCATCTCTTCATAATTCATTTTGTTTAATTTACTTAATTGTCTTTATTTCAATTTTCTCTTCACCAATCTTTTAATTTGAGTGTTTAGGATTTAATTTCAAAGTTTGTTTTAGTAATTTAAAAAAATTAATTTCGGATTTAAACCACTACAATTTCTTGAGAGATCGACCTCGAGAGTAAACTCATCGCAATACTATTTGCGATTCGTGCACTTGCGAGCATTTAAAATTTGCACATCAACTTCTAGTAGTGTTATTTTCTTGTCATTTACCCACATATCTGAAAAATTCAACACCATATTCATTTCATATGGGTATGGGGCGGAGGAGTTCTATCTTCTATGAAACCTCTAGCTTTTCCATATTCCCTCTACTAAGCTCTATTTTTTTGAAGGATGATTTTGTTAACCTTACAAATGAGGCTCTATTATCTTTATGCATCACCATTTCCTGAGATAATTGGTCCACTACGAATGCCTCAAACCTTCAAGCACTTTATGCTAACTTTACAAAATGAACGAGTCTCCAAATTCTCTAAATATACTTTAAATGGGCAGCATGCCCTTAACACACATAGCTAGCAACTTCTTTTTATCTATAGGTTTAAAGCATTCTAATGCTTTTTCCCTAAATCTCTTTACAAAAT
Organism: Bretschneidera sinensis; assembly: GCA_023935145.1. NCBI lineage: Eukaryota > Viridiplantae > Streptophyta > Magnoliopsida > Brassicales > Akaniaceae > Bretschneidera > Bretschneidera sinensis. Next base: position 44,239,094 of record CM043701.1, read on the forward strand.
TCGAGAGATTCTCATACTAACCTTGGGTAATGGTAGTCAACACCTCCATAGTCACATACTCCTCTGTACTAAAGAACCTTTCATGAAGAGTAGTGACCATTGCCTCCCACTTGGTAATTGACCTCGACATGAGGTTAGCATACCATGAATAGGTTTGTTTGGTGAGAGATTTGGAAAAATCTCTCAATAAGGGAGAAAAAATGAAATTGAGAGAGTAGAACCAACACCACCCACCTAGTAAGTTGAGGCCTTAACCATTGAGCTGGCCAATTCTTATTAAAATTTGATACAACTATATTGTCTTAAAGAACCAAATCTCGTAAATATTTTTAAAAATTAAAATAAAATTGAATCCCACTTTGCACGATTATTTCTGTCCCTGATTTCATCTGTCACAACTCGAGAAAGGTTGAAACTTCTCTTCTCTCTCTATATTTCCCCCATTTCAACTCTATTGGACTCTTCAATTTCTCAATCCTTATTTGCCATCGCAAATTGGAAGCTTTGAAGAGCAACGAATATAGATTTGACTCCTCTAATCAATCCCAATTAGTAGCACTAATCAATGAATACCGAGTTGAATAGAAATTTGTCAACCCTTATGGTATTTGTCTCTTCATGCAATGTGAGCAAGAGGACACGTTCTCTCTTTGCATCAGAATTTGAGCAAAGGATATGAGGTATTTGGTTGTACTTTAGTTGGGATTATTTTCTTTGTTTTTCTTAATTGTTTCTTTTGCCTACTTCTTTTCAATTTGGTTTGTTTTTGTTTTCTCTTGTGTTTGTTACTAGTTCTTTGTAATTTTATCGAAATCTCTCTATCACTAAATCTAAACTTTGAACTTTGAGCTTATTTTAAATGAATTTTTCTTGCTTTTAAGTAGGATGTTATGCAAGAGGACATATTTTGTTTTCAAAATTTAAGCTGAGTTGCTTTTGGATGTTAATGGCATAATAAGCATAGAAACAAAGGTTGAGCTAGGTTGCATAACATCCTAGTTATATAATTGAATAAAAAAAATTTCTATTACTAATACTCATTATCTTAAGTGTTATTGAATGCATGATTATTTTTTGGGAACAAAATGATAGAGAATTATATCAGTGCATTAGGAGGAGAATGCCTAAGTGATTTGTTGTATCTTGAGTTTGGCATAAATATAGGCAACACTGAGGATTTAAAGTTAGTCACAATATTGAGGATTTGAAGTCAGTTAATTTCATTAAAAGATGTATGCATATTATGAAAAGTTTCATTTTTATTTAATTATTTTCATTGAGCATAGTGGTGAAAGGAAGAAAAAAAATTCAATATGTAATGCTTGATTTCCTTGATTCACCTTAGTTTAGGTAAGTTTTTCACAAATAAGATTTTGGATACTAAAAATTTGATATTAATCAATTTGTTTATGATGATATATTTCAAGCTTTTGTGAATTTTGATTATGTCTGTATAACTAAGTATAATTAATAGCACAACCCACCTTTTAGTGATTTAGTGTGTTGATGTGTTTAGGGACTATGACATATGCATTCGTACATACATGCATCATGATATTAGTGAGAGGTAGGATTGACTTTTATTCTAGAATTATTATATCATATAGGTTATGGGACGAATGAGAGGATAATCACAACTTACCGAGTCTAGTTTATATGTTTTTGAGGTGACTACTTTTACATGTATTCTTTAATTCCTCCTACTTAATTGGATAGTGTATATGTTATTTAAGCTTGTTATATGTTTGATTCTATGTGTGGATTCGAGAAATTTGTTACATATACGTGATTGAAATTTTGTTTGAAAAGTGCTACTTGCGTTATGATAAATTATTGCCAATGTGGCATTATGATATATTATTACCAATGGGGTGTTACGATATATTACTGCCAACGGGGAATTATGATAAGTTATTGGCAATGGGGCATTATGATATATTATTTCCAATGGGACGTTATAAATAATGTATTGTCATTGGTGCATTATAATATATTATTGCCAATGGGGCGTTATGATATATTATGCCAATTGGGCGTTATGATAAAATTGTTGCCAATGTAGCGTTATGATATATTATTTCCACTGGGGCATTAAGATATATTTTTTGCCAATGGGGTCATCATGTATATTTTTGGCTACTATGACCGTTATAATTATTTTTTCCTAGTTGAGGCGTTGTAACTAATTTTGGCCATTTAGGTGTTGTACGTGGATCAATGTATTTTTTAAAGTGAATCAGTTAATTTTTTGTTCTCTAATTTTGTTCTCAATGGTTTCGTTAATATACATGTTAGGTCTATTTTTGGCACTATGTTATTCCTTTAAGCATGTTGTTGAATTACTTGAAACATTTTGATTTGATATCTACATTATAGTGAGGAATTGCCAATGAGGACTCTTGATTGTTGTTACATTTCTATAACTGCTATTATTATCCCTAACCCTTATTTTTGTTAATGTAGTCATACATTACATGTAGATGTAATCTTTCAGCTTTCTAGCTTGCCCTATTTTCCTTTAGATTGTTGTTGGATAACCTTTGACTCGTCTATGTGAGCATGTGCTTCGATGTTAGGTGGGTCCTAGCTATATGACATTCCTCAAAGTTATTTTGAGCTTAGTACTTTATTGTTTTTATTAAATCTTTTCACCACCTTTCAAACTTTGAAGTTATTACATGAACAAATTTGTTATCAAATTATTTTATTTCATTGCTCGAGACTTTGAGACTTGATCATTTTTTATGGGATTCTTATGGTTTATAAATTAAGTTTTTTTGGATATTATTGTCAGATTGGTGAATGTGATGAAGGAATTTGAAAAGTGGGTTTTTTACCTGATTAACTTTATAGCAAGAGTTGGCCAGTAAGTTCCTAAGGAAGTTTTTCCTAGCTTAAAAGACAAGATAAATGAGGAAGGAGATTCAATCTTTCCAACAAAAGGATGGAGACATGTTCTTTGATGTATGGGGACATTTCAACGAGTTGTTACTCAAATGCCCACATTATAATCTACCTCAGGATGAACTAGTACAAGCTTTCTATGAAGGTTTGAGTGATACTAATAGAAGTATTGTGGATTCAGGTTGTGGAGGTGTACTGATGGAAAAGAGCAGTGAAGAAGCCATGGAGCTGTTTAAGACATTAAGTGAGCACACCCAGCAATTCTCCTCTAGAGGTAGACAAGGAGTTAAGAGCAAAGGTATATATGAGGTGACTCTAAATGGTGGATCCTCTAATTAGATAGCTACTGTGGAGAGAAACCTAGATCTGCTTATTAAAGCCATGACTACTCAGAATGCCTCACCTAGTCCACCAGCTACACCACTCTAGGTATGTGCTATGTGTTCTCATTTTGATCATAATACTAAGACTTGCCCTTTATATTCATCTGTAGATCCATAGCAAGCGAATTATGTGGGACCAAATAACTTTTTGCCAAAGAACAACCCATATGCAAATACCTACAATCCTAGATGGCGAAACCACCCAAATTTTCATGGAACAATAATCAGAATACCCTGAATCTTCAAAGGCAACAAAGGAACTCCCGACAAGCAAGCCAACCAGTTCTGGAATCAAAGAAAAGTGACCTAGAGAGTCTTGTGAGGCAATTAGCCACTCAACAACAGCAACTGATGACTTCACAAGATCAATTTATGGTAGAGGAAAGACAATTCCGGACTGAGGAAAGACGGACAATTGCAAAGTATGAGCAAGCCATTCAAAGATCGGAGGTACAAGTGGGGCAATTGGCTAAGGAGCTGAGTGGAAGAAAGCAGGGTGAACTTCCAGCCCAAGCAATACCTAATCCAAGAGGACATCAGCAACTGAATGTCGTGACATCTCTCAGAAATGGTAAGATGGTAGGCACTGATGAGCCTACACAAGAATCTGCAAATAAAGTGTGCACATCAAAGGTAAGTGAAATGGAGAAGTGGAATGCACCACCCTTCCCCCAAAGGTTAGTAAAGCCACAGAAAGAGAAAAAATTGTTTGATATTTTTGAAATTTTGAGAAAAGTAGAAATAAACATTCCTTTATTAGATGCAATTCGACAAATTCCTACTTATGCTAAATTTTTGAAAGATTGTTGTACTAACAAAAGGAAGTTTCAGGAGCATGAAACAGTGGCTTTAACTGAAGAAGTAAGCGCAGTGTTGTTAAAGAAACTACCACCAAAGCTTACAGATCCAGGTAGTTTTACCATTCTTTGCAGGATAGGTGACCAGCTTTTTGAGCATACACTGTTGGATCTAGGGGCGAGTGTCAATTTGCTACCATACACTGTATTTGAGACACTAGGTTTGGGGGAGCTTCAACCAAGCTCCATCACCCTATAACTAGCAGACAAGAGCATCAAACGACCTAGAGGTATTCTTGAGGATGTCTTGGTAAAGGTAGGTTAATTTATTTTACCTGCTGATTTTGTTGTATTAGATAAGGAAGGATGTCCTAGGCCATTACCTTTTCCCATCATCTTAGGAAGAACCTTTATGAGAACTGTTGATACAAATATTTGTGTGAAAAAAGGTGTTGTCAGTATGACGGTAAATAGTGAGAAGATAGAATTCAAAATTTTTGATGTATTAAATTCACCTCACGATGATATAGAATGTGCTAATGTATGTATGATGCAAAATATTGTTGAGCAAGCTTTTCAGGTCCACGACGTTGTTCCATGGGAGACCACCCTTGTTCATGGTTCCGATAACACCCAGACATTCACCTCTGTCTAATACATAGCAAAACCAAGAGCACATGAGCCACATGTGGTGGACTTTAAGTACTCACTGCCAAAAGACTAACACTGAAGTTATTATAGAGAGCATTTGAGCAGTCCATGCTTTGTTAGATATATAGCTCAAATGCCTCTATTGAGGTCAGTGGTACTGAGGCCACTGAGTACGGTACATTTCTACTTTTGTTCTTATTTTTATTATTTTCACTTTTTCCTTACTGTCCATAGTTCAATTTGTCATTCAGTACAGTCTGCCCTTGTGATCGAGCGCATGTAACAGTGTGCGCGAGCGCAAACACACGCACGCTCCTGCGCGCAAATGCGATCGAGTGCACTTGGGGCAAAAACTCACGTGCATAGTTTAAGTCAGATTGTTCAAGCCTGTCATTTACTCTCATTCACATACATTCTCTCTCTCTCGCACAACACTCAATCGCACAACACTCAACCTCGCCCACCCCAAACCTCCCTCACCACTCAGCACGACCACCAAACACCACCACCCGCCACCGTTCAACCACAGCTCCTCCGAGAAAACACCGCCCCTCCACCATTTCTTTCCTTCTTAAATTCTATTTACCATTTTCCCCATAAATTGCATATACAATTTCGGTTTTGATACATTCTCACCAAAATAAATTGCATATGTAATTCATTTTTCTTCTTGTGTGGTTTTTTTAGGTGCTTTGCAGGAGGTTGGAACATTTTTTGGAGTGTTCCCTTTAAACTGGTTTACAGGTCGCCTATAAACTGTTCTTTAAAAATACTCAGTGAAAAACCAACTAGTGCGATCAAGTGTAGGGTATTGTGTGATCGAGCACATAGGCCAAGTGTGATCAATCTTACTTCACTGAGATCAAGCATAATATATGCAGAAACTTAGCCAACATGCCTAAATAGACAGCCTCCACCTCTTGTGCCTCGGGAAGTCGTGCCCAATCCTCCCGACCCAGCTTTGAACAAAGGGAGATCTTATTCGAGACCACATTCAACAATGAAGATGATTTCAAGAACTTTGAACCCACTCAATGAGCAGTCCAGGAGTTCAAGCATCAGGGTTTAAAAAGGTTGTTTAAGCCTGTATGCTCTACTGCCTACACACGATTCGTGGTTTAGTTTTACGAGAACCTATCGTTTGACTGCAACAGCCGGTGGGTCTTATCCTCATCAGTTCAGGGCAAGTATATTGATGTGACCTCTGCAGATATAGTTGCTGCTCTTCATTGTTGTGATGAGTCCCCTCCTAAGGACACCCAGATGGAGGAGCAGCCGGAGTCTTTTTCCCTATCCACCATCGTTGAGGACATGTGTGCTGGGCAATATGCCGATCGGCACAACAATGCAAAGAGTCGGTCCAAGTTGCCTTTACAACTCTGGCTCACGGATTCTATTCTTCAGTGGAATGTGTGCCCATTGGGGCACAAGACCCAGAGGCGTGATCAATTCTTACAGGCATTATATGCATTCCATAGAGGCCACTAGTACTCCATCTCTGCTATCATTTGGAGCCAGCTACATAAGTTATGGGACCACGTCTATGCATGTCAAGTCACCACGGCTAATACATAGGGGCTCCCATTCTCGTTCTTTCTCAGCTACATCTTCAAGAAAAAGAGGATTAAGGGCTCCTCCATCAATGGACCAATCCAATACCACCCATTCTTTGGGAAGAGCTAGTGGACTCTGAGCCAGTCGCACATGCCTAGAGGACCCCGAGGGCATACACCAGCTGCAGAGGGAGTAGTAGATGATCCTATAGAGACAAATGACCCCGTAGTCAGCCCGACTTGGGAAGAGGATCATTTGGATATGGCACCCATAGGGTACCAGCGTATTCTTGACGAGATGTCCTCTTTCTAGTTTGAACTCTCTGATATTCATCGAGAGAATCAGGAGGCTACATTACTAGTGCATCAGCGCATTGATGGTTTGGAGGTATGCTTTGCGAGGCAGGAGGCGATGCTCCAAGCCATTCTTGATCGACTACCTCCCGCCCTTGGCACCTCATCGTCTGCACCACCTGGAGACCAGTAGTGAGAGAGGTGCACCGTCTGGCTGAAGACGTAAAACTTAGCGCTTATGGGAGGCACCCCACATCATATCCTTTTCTTTTTCATATTTCTCACATTTCTTGTTAGTATTTATTTTTATAACTGTTTACAATTAGTATCTCTTGTTTTCCGGTATTACATTTGTTTTTCTTTTTCAGGGACAATGTGTGTGCATCAGTTTAAGTTTGGGGGTGTGCTACGAGCCATGCCAGCCAACTAGTTCTCCATCTCTCAGTCAGATCTTTCCATGCCACTCATACATTGGGAACAATATGTAAATTAAGTTTGGGGTATGGGAGATATATTCACACATTCTGTCCCAGTTTTTTTATTATTATTATTGAAAAGATAAATGCATGTTCATTTTGTTTTGAAAATTTTGGTTGATTTAATCAAATATTATGATAATATTTCATCAGTAAGCTTAAAATCTAGAACACATGGTCTAATAATAAAGTTTTAAAAGTTTAATTACTTACTTCAAGGCATTTAAGAATTCACAAGTTTGATATAAATCTGACACGAGCACATTAGCACATAATTGTGTAGGGTATGACATATAATTTTTATATATATGTTTCCATAGCCTAACTGTAATCGGATGACCTGTTAGAAGAACACTTTGGCATAGAGAAATAGAAAAAAAAATTTATTGCACAAAAAGAGAATAAAATGCTCCTAATGATCATTAAATAAACTTTTCACTGAGTAACTGGACCTCTTGCCTCAGTAAGCAGTGAGTGTTCATGTCAAAATATGAGAATTTTGCTCATAATGATCATTAAATAAAGTTTCCACTGAGCAACTAGACTTCTTACCTCAGTAAGCAGTGAGTGTTCACATCAAAAGGTGAGAATTTTGCTTGGCAGCATTAAGACCAGTTAGTTTCGTAGCCTTTTTTACTCGAGTTAGTAAGTCTGTAGGGGTGTCTTTACACCTAATGCCCTAAAACCATTTGTTTTGGGAGTCATTGGCTAAAAACTCGCTGCATGGGTCAATTAGAAAGCTTAAGAGAACTCAACATGGCAAAAAAAAAAAATCTTATAATAAAAGAAAAGAAGGAAATAAAACTATGCCATTATTGTTCATTCTGATAGGAAATTCGGTGAAGTTTGAGACACTGAAACACTATACATTGGAGTTATTTAGAAGCCTCATCTTTTATGTGCTAGTTCACCACACACTAAGTTAGACTTGTGATGCATTAGCCTGCTTCATGTAAGTGATTAGATTTTAAGCCTGCTCATGAATAAATATCATGGTTTCGTGTGCGACCCAAATTTTTAGATATCATGAATGATGAATTTATCTTTGTTATCATTTTTCAATTAGTTTTTCGTTTTGTATTGCTAAGGACTATATATATAAGTTTGGGGGTGCGATAAGTGCTTAAATATTCATATTTAAGCCCCTTAATTTATATTTGTTAAGCTCTTAGTTTACGTATTTTAATCTATTTTACTTCATTTTTGTGTTTTCTGTGTTTCTATAGGTTCTTGGAGAAAATGGAGCATTATCTGGTTTAGAGAACAAGAACTTGAAGAGCTGGAAACTACACACAGGGCGATCGAGCACACAAGAGGTCGTGTGCATAAGAAGAAGGCTCGAGCACAACCTTGCGCTCGAGCACACCAACATGAGATCAAGCATACCCGTGCAGTAAAACGATAGCACCTGTTTTGGAAAGTAGGGTTTGGGTTTTGTTTTTCTGGCTAGGGTTTCCAGATGTCTTAAGACCCTATAAATAGACTTGTAAAACACGAAAACAAGATCTTCTTTTCAGTTTTAAGCTTTGGAGACGAATTGACAACTCTTCTCCACGGTATTTTTTGGGAGTATTCTTTTCTTTTTAGTTTTACATTATGAAGATGTTTAACATCACCACCATGTGTAACTAACTTACTAATAGGGCTCGATTGAAGCCCTAACTATGCTTTTCCATATATGAGTATTGTTGCCTTTCAATAGCTATATTATGATGCTTTAATTGATTAATGTCTGTTTTATTAAATTCCTCATATGTTTTTGCCTTATCAACATATGCATATGGTATGAATTAGTTAGTTAGATCAATTTGGATGACCGAGTCTTGGGTCTGACAATAATAACTAAAAAAATCCACGTCAGATTCTTGGATTAATCAACATAGGAAACCGAGAGTATATAACATGCCCTAGGTATTGTGTGTTTGTCAATTTTCACAGAACTTATGCTTTCTTAAAGAATAACTTAGTATACAACATGCTAAATCTTTTAAGAAAGAAAAGAGTTAGAGTATACACCATGTCTGACTCATGGCTTAGGGAAATCAATAGCTTAAGGAGTATACACCATGCCCTTAGGTTGACAACATTAGGTATTCATAGTATGGTTAGAGCATTGGCACATTACTTATTGGGAAAGTATGATTAGTGGTGGATATCAAAGCCTTATGTTTCTATTATTATTAAATTCAAACTCAATATTTATTTCTATCATTTTATATTGCGAAACTGATTCTAAAACGAAATTCACTAATCCTTATGGAGATGATCTCGCATTTGCACACTATAGTACTGTTGACCTTGTGCACTTGCAAGTAAAACTGTTCAAATATTTGCTTATTAATTTAGGTATATTTTAGCACGACAATAGGCGTTAGAAGTGTTAGAAGAAGACCGGTGGAAAGAGGTGGTGGATCAGGGAGTGTGTGGGGTAGATGTTGAGGATCAGTACCTGAGAGAGGACGTGGTAGCCAATTACAATCCAGAGATAGCAGAGTCTATGCATTGACCCGACAAGATGCACAAGCCACTCCTAATGTTGTTATGGGTATGGTATCTATCCTTAGTAGGCCTGCTAGATTATTGATTGATCCTGGTGCAACCCATTCTTTTGCATATAATGTTTATATGAAATATATTGATGCTAGTACTAGTCCTTTGATGCATGCTATTGTTGTTGAGGTTCCTACTGGGGATAGGGTTATTATCAGGACAATTTATCGAAGTTATGTGATTTATATGGCTGATAGAGAATTTGAAGTTGATTTATTGACTTTAGATATGATATATTTTGATTTAATTCTAGGAATGAATTAGTTATCTGCATATCATACTTGGGTAGATTGTTTTAGGAAGAATGTGGTGTTCAATATACTTGGACAAGAAGAGTTTAATTTTCAGGGAGAACGTAAGACACTTGCTCACTGTCTTTTTTCTGCCTTAACTGCTAGTAAATGGTTGAAGAAGGGTTGTGAGGGGTATTTGACACATGTGGTGGATTCTAGCAATGAGAGTAGGAAGTTAGAATAAATCTTGATAGTAAAAGATTTTTCTAATGTATTTCCTGAAAAGTTGATTGGTTTGCCTCCCAATAGGGAGATTGAGTTTTCTATTGAGGTGATTCAGATTAGCACCTATATCTATCGCACCTTATAGAATGGCACCAGCTGATTTAAGAGAGTTGAAAGTTCAGCTTCAGGAGTTGCTAGACAAACAGCTTATTCGACCTAGTATGTCACATTGGGGAGCCCCTGTATTGTTTGTCAAGCAGAAAGATGGGATGATTAGACTATGTATGGATTATAAACAATTGAATAAGATCACCATCAAGAATAGATATCCTTTGCCCAGGATAGATGATTTATTCAAGCAGTTATAGGGAGCTAGGGTGTTTTCTAAGATAGACATGAGATTAAGTTATCATCAATTGAGGATAAATGAGGGGGACGTGCCTAAGACTGCTTTTAGGACACGTTATGACCATCATAAGTTCTTAGTCATGCCATTTAGTCTGACTAATGCTCCTGCAACATTTATAGATCTAATGAATCGGGTGTTTAAACCATTTTTGGATAGATTTGTGATTGTGTTTATTAATGACATTTTGGTATATTCCAAGAATGAAGAAGAGCATACGCAACATTTAGAGATAGTATTGGAAATTCTGAGGAGAGAGAAATTATATGCAAAGTTCTCTAAGTGTGAGTTTTGGTTGAGTGAAATACATTCTTGGGTATGTTGCGTCAGGAGAGGGAATAGTAGTTTACCTACAGAAGGTAGAAGCAGTGTTGAATTGGGAAAGACCCACTAGTGTAACTGAAGTTAGAAGCTTTTTAGGGTTGGCTGGTTATTATGGGAGATTCATCCAAATTTTTTTTTTATAATTGATGGACTATGACTAGATTGACTAGGAAGGATGTGAAGTTTAAGTGGTCAAAGGAATGTGAGAGGAGTTTCCAGCTGTTGAAAGAAAAATTTACTACTACCTTAGTATTAGTGCTTCCTTCTGGCCATGAAGGATTTGTGTTTTATAGTGATGCGTCACATCAAGGGTTGGGATGTGTGTTGATGCAATATGGGAGAGTTATAGCTTATGCATCTAGGCAATTGAAGAACCATGAGAGAAATTACCCGACCTATGATTTAGAATTGGCTGCCATAGTTTTTGCTTTGAAGATGTGGAGACATCATCTATATGGAACCAATTGTGAAATTTTTACTGATCATAAAAGCTTGACGCATTTACTGACCCAGAAGGAGTTGAATTTGAGGCAAAGGAGGTGGGTGGAGTTGATTAGTGATCTGTACCATTCATTATCATCCAGGAAAGGCTAATGTAGTAGCTGATGCATTGAGTAGAAAAGCTACAGGGAGATTAGCTGCTATTAGGAGCCATAATACTAGCTTTATGATAGAATTAAAAAGAATGAGGATGCAGTTGAGTGTCAATGATAGAGGAGTATTGATGGAAAATATGGTGGTACAATATTCTATTATTGATTGTTTATTACAGATGCAGAGTAGAGATGAGGGGATAGAGAAGATCCGACAAGAAGTGTTGAGTGGGAAGCCAACTGAGTTTAGAGTCAGATGAGATGGTATGGTAGTATTGGGGCATTGAGTTTGTGTTCCCAATGATGAAAATGAGAAAGGAGATACTAAGGGAGGCTCATGATTCTGTATATTCCATCCATCCAGGAAATAATAAGATGTACAGGGGATTAAGACAAAATTATTGGTGGTCAGGGATGAATAAGGATGCAATGGAACATATTTCTAGATGTCTGACTTGTCAACAGGCGAAGTCTAAGAATAGACTTCCAACAGGTTTATTACAACCTCTTCCAGTACCTAAGTGGCCATGGGAAAATGTGAGTATGAATTTTGTCTCTGGTTTTCCCTGTACTCAGATGGGTCATGACGCTGTGTGGGTTATAATAGATAGACTTTCTAAGTCTTCACATTTCATTCTTATTAAAACTACCTGGAGTCCTAAAAAGTTGGGTGAATTGTATGTAGCGGAGATTGTAAGATTACATGGAGTAGCCTTGAGTATTGTATCAAATAAAGATTCTAGGTTTACCTTTAGATTTTGGAGAGTTTTCCAAGAAGTTATCGGTACACAATTAAAGTTTAGTACAACTTCTCCTCCACAAATTGATGGGCAGACGGAGAGAATCATCAGAATACTAGAAGATATGCTGAGGGCAAGTGTATTGAGTTTCTCAGTGAGGTGGGATGCTTATTTACCTTTGATCGAGTTTGCATATAATAATCAGTATCAAACTAGTATTGGGATGGCACCATTTGAAGCTTTATATGGTAGGAGGTATAGAACTTCAGTATACTGGGAAGAAGTTGGAGAGAGAAAGATATTTGGCCCAGAAATGATAGATCTGACTACTGAGAGGATCAAACTAGTTAGAGAGAACCTTAGAGTAGCATAGAACAGACATAAGGGATATGCTGATAACAGAAGCTGACCTCTCGAGTTTCAAGTTGGTAATTGGGTATTTTTGAAGATATCTCTGTGGAAGGGAGTGTTGAGGTTTAAAAAGAAGGGAAAGTTGAGCCCTAGATTTGTGGGGCCATATGAGGTGATTGAGAGACTTGGACCAGTAGCATATAGATTGGATTTGCCACCAGAGTTAAAGTAATTACATAATGTGTTTCATGTCTCGCTTTTGAGAAAGTACTAACACGATAATCCCATAGTATGCGATAGAACTTTAGGAAAATTTGATTTTTACGCAAGTACTGGTCATAATTCTAGACAGGAAGGAACAAGTCTTGCGCAATAAAGTTATTCCCTTGATTCAAGTATTATGGCGAAGCCAAGATGTTGAAGAAATTTCTTGGGAGTATGAAGTAAGAATGAGGAAAGTATACCCCCAACTCTTTCATGAATTAGGTAAGGAAATTTCGGGGACGAAATTTTTGTAAGGTGGGTAGAATTGTAATACCCGTATTCGTAAAGAAACGGTAAAGAAGTAATTTAATAAATTAAACATGGAATTAAAATAATACATATATGCAAAAGATTTAATCTTTATAAAACAATTTTAAAAAAAAGGATGTGTGGACTGTAAGGAAAAAGAAAAAAAAATTCGTGGAGGATAAGAAGAAGAAAATAAAAAGAAAAAAGGTTTTTTTTTTTTTTTTTTTTTTAAAAAAAAAGGCAAGCAAGCTTGCAACACCTAGACTCCAGGTGTTGCTTTAACAATTGAAGATTTGAATTGTTAGGCAGCTCATGCAATATGAAACGGTGGAAACGGTGATGGTGCCGCTAAAATATTTTATATATTGAATTGTTTTATTAGTTTTACCAAATCCTGTTTGGTTTTCTTCAATCTCAAATCTAAACTACTCCATTTCTTTAAACACTTGGAGACCGAAGAAAGGTTGAAAGAGTAAAATTTTGAAGGGGTTTACGGGAGAATTTTATAGAGAGTCACAGGAAGCTCTAAGAAAAACAGAAGGTAATAATATGAAGTTTATTTTTGAAATTTACTTTACATGAAATTTCCTGGAATTCAAAGTAAGAATTTACAAAGGGTTCGAATTATGAAGAATTTAAGAATAAATTAGAATTTAATATGAATATTATGTCAGGTATTGACGATCAGTAACTGGGGGAAATTACTGAGAGGAGCAGAAAGGGAAAGATGGTGATACACGTGTAGCTTTAAGTGCTATGTGGTGAGTTATATTTACTTTAAGTAATCAAGATAAATATAAATTATATAGTGATAATATTTGAATAACTTATTACCTTTTAATTTGATCATAAATGAAAGTTGTTTGATGGGTATGATAGGTATAATTGATATGTGGAAAGTTATTATATGAGAAGTAATATTATTGGAATAATTAGTCGATTAAATAATGAAGGGGATAAATGAAATTCTTGATAAGTTATGGTTGATAAATTGATGTGATATATGAAGAAAAGAAATTAGCGAAATTGATCAAATAGTAAATTAAGAAAAGGCAGGATAGTTAAATTTAATGTCTGAATACATGTTTGTAAGTAATATTATTGGAATAATTAGTCGATTAAATAATGAAGGGGATAAATGAAATTCTTGATAAGTTATGGTTGATAATTTGATTTGATATATGAGGAGAAGAAATTAGCGAAATTAATCAAATAGTAAATTGAGAAAAGGCAGGATAGTTAAATTTAATGTCTAAATACATGTTTGTTGTTATATTACTGTTCATATGCATATTTCATATCATTGTTCACATGCCTATGCATGAAATAAAAGAACCGGGAGGGGGCCGGTCTAAATGAAAACCGTGACAGTCAGTATAGGCTAGAAATAAATGAAAACCGTGACAGCCGTATAGGTTGGAAATAAATGAAAACCGTGATAATCGGTATATGCTGGAAATAAAAGAACTGGGAGGGGGTCAGTCTAAATGAAACAATAGAACCAGGAGGGGGCTGATCTAAGATAAAATCATGTCGACATGTGGGAAGATGTTCCCTAATAATAATTAATGCATTGCTTCTATTTTAAGTATTGATTGCATTACTGAAATGCTAAAGTGTTGTTTGTTATTTTAAATTTATAGATCAATGAGTCTCACAGAGAGACAGTTATGGTGAGAAAGAAACATAGAAGTATGATATGATCAGAACTATCTAAATGGTAGACTATATACTGTGAACCTCATAACGAGGTAATTATGAGATAATTGATGGTCTTAAGGTGAACATATATATAAGAGGAAGAGATTGATAGAGAATGAGACTTATGATATGTGTAGTGATAATAGAATGCTATTATCAAGTATATGGGACATAGATGATTAAATATTAAAATACTATTTATACGAATTGAATACTTCTAGTAAATTTAATTCACTGAGCTTGTGAAGCTCATCTCTCAATGTTAAATGATTTCAAGCAGCAGGCAAGACAGATGGTTGTTGAGCTAAGATTTAGACGGATTTATTATATGTAAGCCACGTGGTCTATATCCTCAGACTAATGAGAAAAAAAATATTTGTAAATATTCATGTATATTATGTTGTATACAATGTTTAAGTTGAGATCTGAATGATTTATCTCCCCTAGTAAGGGTTGAGGATTGATATAAATTTGTAGTTGATAAATTTTTATTGTTGCATATATGTGTCGTACTAGGATTTTCAAACTGTGATGACACCGTCTCGAGGGTGGCCAACCCGGGATGGATTGTTATAGGAGTAGACAACTAAGAAATACTTATGCTCATATGTAGTCTCATTCTAGAAATGCAAAAGCTAGGTATGATCACTCAAGAAATTCAAATACTAAGAATGCATATCCTGAAAGAAAATATCATTCATATCCTTGAATCAACATATATGCTCATAACTATAATAATGCAAGAAACATGTGATGTAGAATAGGAAAGAGAATATTTATTATTTTGGGATATTATCCTTAGACATGTATTTTAAGAAAATTAGATTTAGGTAATTAAATAGTTATTAGGATTTGATTTACTTTCTTATTTAAATAATGTGTGGTGCCTATATAAGAGCATCAGTATTAAGATTGTAAGGTAGACTTTGATTATGGAATAAACTTGAATTTTAGCATATCTCTTGTCCTCTTCTCCTTATTCTTGGTCTATTCTCCATTTGTTCTGTTTTCTTTTCTACCTAGTCTATTTCTTTCGGTCTAATCTCTCTATTCTTCCCTGTTGTTTCTCTCTTTCTCAACCTATTTCTATTTCTACCTATTTGTCCGACATCAAGTGGTATCAGAGCCCAAACTTCTATCCCACACCAAACAAAATTTTTCATCCCATTCAAACACATCCTTATACCCATATTAGATTGTGAAAAAAAGCAAAACGAAAAAAAACAAAAAAATTAAATTCGAATGCCATTAACAACCAAACAGACCGTGCGCATAGTGGCAGTGCCTTTGGGCCACCAATTGCATCACCGTCTGCCACCCCCTGAGCTTGCCGTCACCACCACCCGGCACGGAATTCTTGAGCGATCAAAACACGGCAACACCTGCACGATCCACCCCCCCAGCCGATGTCACACACTAGTCGAGTCGTTTTGGGTCTATCACATCCGATCCAGCACTTCTAGCCACCGTACAGACCAACCTACTCCACCATTGTGACTAGAAAGCCTTTTTCGGTCAAACCCCAAATTCTTGGATTACCCCGCCACCCAATCTGTCACCTATCAGTCGTGAATCATTTGATCTTTCATGACCAAATATGTCGTTTCCACTCGCCTTCCCGTCTAGTTGCAACCATGAACGTGACTGAAGAGCCATTTTCGGGTAATCCCAAGAAGCCCGGCACCGATCTGCCACAGATCCATCTGCCTGGATCTGACCCTCACACCCAACTCAGACATGTGCTTGACCCAATCTGCCAACAGCTGCAAGTCGAGCATGAACGGCTAGGCCGAGCCGAGCTGTGAAACCAAGCCGAGCTGTTTGTTGAAGCCAAGCTACTTGAGTTGAGCCAAGCCACCTAAAAAAAGTCAAGTTTATTTATTCAATTTCTGCTTATTTAGTTGCTGATTTTTGTAACAAAAAAAATTATAGAAAAAAGACAAAAATTGCACTCGAGTAATGGGTTTATGTGAACCAACCTAGATTCTTTGTGTGACCATTTGTCAGATTTACTATCCCTCACTAAAGATATATTACATCAGATTTTTGATCCAAATTGTTTTGTAGAGAAAATCGTTCTTTGTCAAACTTCTCCTCTTGTGCAATATCATTGGCTTCAAGATGCTTATCGAGCTAAAACAAAGTTGAATGGTCAGTGTATTTATACTAATTGTTGTCAATTAGAGATCAAGTATTCCACCTTTGAGAGTCAAATTTGCAAGATGCAGCAACTCCTTAAATAAGTGAAAAAACAAGTGGAAGCTGCCTTCACCGAAACTTCAACCAATTAGGATTTCATTCAAGACAAGTTTGAAATTGTTTCTCTAATCCATACAAACTTTGAAATGAATGAAAAAATCATTGAAGAAAGCTCTACCATTCTCTGTTAGGATGTACCTATTGAGTCACTTCAAAACAAACAAGGCCAAAGCCAAGATGAGGGCAAGATTTGTACGTGTGACCTTCCTTACATTGATTTTGTCCTCCCGCACTAGATTGTGGCTCCTCAACAACTCCTTTTAATATCCTTCTTCTACTCAATTGAGACTGCTACATCTCAAAAATTACAAGTCTTTTCCATGCAACTTCAAGAATCACAAGTTTTGATACTTCACCACTTCAAAACTCATGGTCAAGTTTTTTGTAAGTGGGGGAGAATGATACAGAATAGGAAAGAAAAATTTATTATTTTGTGATATTTTTCTTTAGACATATATTTTAGGAAAATTATATTTAGAAAATTAAATAGTTATTAAGATTTGATTTACTTTCTTATTTAAATAATGTGTGATGTCTATATAAGAGCAACGGTATTAAGATTGTGAGGCAGACTTTGATTATGGAATAGACTTGAGTTTTGGTATATCTTTTATCCCCTTCTCCCTGTTCTTCTGCTATTCCCCCTTTGTTCTGTTTTCTTTTCTACCTAGTCTATTTCTTTCGGTCTAATCTCCCTCTGCTTCCTTACTATTTCCCTTTTTCTCTATCTCTTTCCATTTTTATCTATTTGTACATCATCAACATGTATTTTAAGAATACTAGATATCCTTATCCAAGAAATGATAGATATGCATATTCTAGATATCCTAGAAATTATTATGATTATCATTTTAGGATCATGCATCATCCACATTTCTATGATTATAGAGCATCTTATAAGACTAAGAAAGTATGGGTTCCTAAAGGATCCATATTTTCAAGGACTAACCCGAAAGGACCCAAGATATTTTGGGTACCTAAACTGTCCATCATATATCCTTGTGTGATGTAGGCACGTCTCCACACAAAAGTAAAAGGTGACCATTGGTACCTTGATAGTGGAAGCTCAAAGCACATGACCAGTGATCAAAGTGTCTTTAAGGAGTTGACTCTAAGGGATGGTAAACACGTCACCATTGGAGATGACAACAAGATGAAGATCATTGGACATGGTAAAACGGGTAAAATCTCTTTAACTATTTATCATGTTTTACTTGTGCAAGGCCTTAAGTCTAATTTGCTAAGTATTAGTTAAGTATGTGATAAAAAGCAATAAAGTAATCTTTGAATCCTCTCATTGTTGTATAATAGACATCAAGAGTAACAAGATCAAGTTAGTTGGCAAAAGAAATGAAAATGGCTATCTAGTTGATCTAAAAACTTTGCCTTCAGAAAATGAAAAATGTTTTTAAGCTTTTAGTGAAAAATCATGGTCATGGCATAGAAGGCTTATCCATGTGAATATGGATTTGATTAAAGTTCTTTCTAGAAAACATTTGGTTGTTGGTCTTCCCAAGATCAAATTAGAAAAATAAAAAAGTTTGTGATTCTTGTCAAATAGGAAAACAAACAAGAGTTTCTTTTAAATCCAAAAAATGTGATTTCAACTACTAGACCTTTAGAGCTTTTGCATATGGACTTGTTTGGTCCAATATGCACTATTAGTCTAGGTGACCATCAATATGCTCTTGTTATAGTAGATGACTATTCTAAATATACCTTTGTTATTTTTATTACTTATAAGGATGAAGCTTATAGAGGTTTTGTAAACTTTTGTAAAAAGGTTCAAAATGAAAAAAGGTAATACCATTTCAAGCATAAGAAGTGGTCATGGAAAAAATTCGAAAGTCAAAACTTTTTCAAAATATTGTGATGATAATGGTATTAATCAAAAAATTTTTAGCTTTGAGAACTCCCCAACAAAATAGTGTTGTTGCAAGGAAAAATAAAGTTTTAGAAGAATTTGCTAGAATTATGCTTTATGAAAATAGATTTCCAAAATACTTCTGGGTGAAAACTGTAAATACCCCATGTTATGTTTTAAATAAAGTTTTAATTACGCTTATGCTTGACAAAACTTTATATGAACTATGGAAAAGTAGAAAGCCTAATATCTCTTATTTTCATACTTTTGGTTGCAAATGTTTCATCCTAAATAACAATAAAGTTAACTTAGATAAATTTGATTCCAAGATCGATGAAGGAATCTTCGTAGGTTATTCAAAATCTAGTAAAGCTTATAGAGTCTTTAATAAAAAAAAACTCTAGTGGTTGAAGAATCCGTTCATATTGTTTTTGATTAATATAACCCTACTTGTAGTAGAAGACTTTCTCTTGATGATGATGTAGGTTTTATGCCAAGAATGGATGACACCACTCCCATTATTGACTTTAAGGAGAATCAATTTCAAATATCTCAAGGGGAACATGAGCCTAGACTTGATCAACCTTCAATAAGTGGATGATATTCCTAAAGATTGGAGGTATGTGAATTATCACCCAATCGATCAAGTGATTGGTGATCATTCACAAAGGGGTAAAAATTCGATCCTTTATGAGAAATGTATGTAATTATGTTACTTTCTTATCTTCAGTAGAACTTAAGACTTTTAGTGAAGCTGAAAATGATGAAAATTGGATAAATACTATGCAAGAAGAATTAAATCAATTTGAAAGAAATAAAGTTTGGACCTTAGTTCCTAGACCTAAGCAACATTCCATACTTGGAACTAAATGTGAGCTTAGAAATAAAATGGATGAAAATGGAACAATAACTAGGAACAAGGCTAGACTTGTAGCTAAAGGTTATAATCAAGAAGAATGAATTGATTTTGATGAAACCTATGCCTCCGTAACTAGATTAGAAGCTATTCGTTTGTTGCTTGCATTTGCAAGTTTTAAAAACTTCAAATTATTTCAAATGGATATAAAAAGTGTATTTTAAAATGGTTTTATGAAGATGAAGTCTATGTTGAACAACCTCTTGGTTTTGAAGATTCTAACCTTCCAAACTATGTCTATAAGCTCTCTAAAACTCTTTATGGGTTGAAGTAAGCTCCAAAAGCATGGTGTGAAAGGTTAAGTAAGTTTTTACTTGATAATGGTTTTACACAAGAAAAAAAAGACAACTCTTTTTACTAAAACTCATAAGCATGATACTCTTCTAGTTCAAATATATATTTATCCAAATGTGTTGAATCAGCCCATTGAGACTTTCCTTGAACCTTTTAACTTGAGCTCTTATAACTGGACCAATTGGAACTTGGAGAGGATCCGCATCCCATTTGTTAGCTAGGTCCTCATTATTTCCCTCCTCTTGAAAATGATTTGTCCTCAAATCATCACCTATATCAAAAGGGTTTAAATCAGAAATAATGAAAGTGGCACTAACATTGTACTCACCTGGCAAATCCAGTTTGTATGCATTGTCATTGATGCGCTCAAGTACTTAAAAAAGCCCATCTCCTCTAGGAAGTAACTTTGAACGCCTTTATGTCAAAAATCTTTCTTTCCTCATGTGTAACCAAACCCAATCTCCGGGTTGAAAAATTAGCTGCCGGCGACCTTTGTTAGCTTGTTTTGCATATTGTTCTGTTTACCTCTCAACATTTAGTCTTGCCTTCTCATGTATCTACTTAAAAAATTCAGCCTTTTTATTTCCATCCAAGTTAGCACGTTCCGACATAGGTAATGACATTAAATCCAATGGAGTTAAAAGATTGAAACCATAAACAATTTCAAATGGTGAAAATTTAGTAGTAGAATGAACAGTACGATTTTAAGCAAACTCAACATGTGGTAAACACTCTTCCCAAGTTTTGATGTTCTGTTTAATAATAGCCCTCAACAAAGTAGACAAAGTTCTATTCACTACTTCAGTTGGACCATCAGTTTGTGGGTGATGATGAGTTTTAAATATTGCATATTTAAGCCATTTAATTTATATTTGTTAGGTTCTTAATTTGTATTATTTCATTTTATTTTATGTCTTTTTTGTGTTTTGTGTATTTTTATAGGTTTTTGGAGAAAATGAAGCATTTCTAGAGATATCAAGCTTGAAGAGCAAAGAGGATGCATAGGTGCGATCGAGCGCACCTGCACTCGAGCGCACTTGCCTACGAACGAGCGCAACATCCCACATCGAAATATTTGCAGTTCAGTGCGTCTGCGATCGATTGTAACAGACATGCGATCGAGCACACATGTGATCGTGCGCACAAGGCATGTGATCGAGTGCACATGCGATCGATCACACCATTCTATGATCGAGCGCACTCGAGCCAGTATCCCACATCAAATCTGAAACCTACAGTGCTCCGAGACTCCCCCTATATAAACACCATCTGGCCTCATCATTCAGTGTACAATTCCTGGGCCACTTTGGTGTTAACCGGTGGATGTCTGCTAGCATTCTAGTGGATCTCGAAGGCTTTGCTACCATGAAGGGAAGCGCCACCGATCAGCGAGTGGAATTTCTCCCATGTAAAGTTATTTATTTATTTTTATTTAGTTGTTTTAGTTTAATGTTTAACAGTTTTATTATGAATTTTAGTTTCATAGTTATGAGTGGCTAGAATCTTCAGCAAAGGTTGAAGATGAAGCCTCGCCGTTGTTTGGCATAGATGTTCAGATTTGTTTATACAATTCTGACATTTTTTTAGTATAAATGTTTCGTCAATTATTTGAGTAAATCTTGTGATTGATTGAGTTTAAATTGTTCTGTTGGATATTCCTTGTGTTTCATCTGATGGATACATCGAATTGTTTTCGATTAAATTGGATTTCCTTTGTGATTTGTTAAAAGCAGATACATTGAATGTTTTTCGTTTAATTGGGATATTCTTTGTTTTTTGTCGTAAGTTGGATTCATGGAATGTTTTGATAGGCTATGTTTTTAGGACATATATGCTTAAACTTTGGTGGGGTGGATTCGGAAACCTTAGTGTTTTTATTATTAGTTTTTAAAATCAATTTAGTTTAGTTTTAATTTTTTTTCCAAAATATCATTCAAAATTCAGAACTAGGTTAAGATAAAGTTAGTTTAGATTAAATTATATTTTCACAACGCAATTCCCTGTGGATTCGACCTCGCACTTGCACAACGCTATATTGCAAATGACTCGTGCGCTTGCGAGTAATTCAAAACTCACAACAGGTGACAAGTAGTAGAAAATAATAGCTTAATCCCTAACTTACACCAAAAAGTCTTCCAAAAGTAACTCAAGAACTTAGCATCTCTATTCGAAACTATTGCTCTAGGCATGCCATGTAATCTTACAATTTCTCTAAAGAATAAATTAGCAACATTGGAAGCATCATCAGTTTTGTGACATGGAATACAATGTGCCATCTTAGAAAATCTATCCATAACCACAAAAATTGAATCTCTACCACATTTAGACCTAGGTAAACCTAACACAAAGTCCATCAAAATATCTATCCAAGGCTCACTAGGAATGGGCAGTGGCGTGTATAAACCATGGGGTTGCACTCGAGATTTTACCTACCTACATGTGACACATCTACCACAAATTCTCTCAATATCTCTTTTCATATGTTGCCAATAGAAGTTTTCTTGTAAAACGGCTAAGGTCTTAGCAACTCCAAAGTGACCCATTAAACCTCCTTCATGGGATTCCCTTACTAACAAATCACGCAAAGAGTAATTCAGTACACACAACTTGTTCTCCCGAAATAAGAATCCCTCGTGCCTAAAGAACTTACCCGCTGCGTTTTTCTCACAAGCTCGAAACCCCTCACAAAAATCGGTGTCTGAAGGATACAACTTTTTAATGTACTCAAAACCAAGTAATTTTGCATCTAGAGTAGAAATTAATACGTACCTTCGAGAAAGTGCATCTACAACGATGTTTTCCTTACCTTACTTGTATTGAATGACATATGGAAATGTCTCGATGAATTCTACCCATCGTGCATGTCTCCTACTCAACTTGTGTTGACCTTTTATATGCTTCAAGGACTCATGATCGGTGTGAATCACAAACTCCTTAGGCCAAAGATAGTGTTTCCATGTTTCCAATGCTCGAACCAACGCATAGAATTCTTTATCATAAGTAGGATAGTTTAAAGCTACTCCACTTAATTTCTCACTGAAATATATTAGTGGTCTTCCTAATTGCAGAAGAACTGCGCCGATACCCAAACCTGAAGCATCACGTTCAATTTCAAATGTTTTAGTAAAATTAGGCAAAGCAAGTAAAGGAGCATGAGTTAATTTTTCTTTGATGAATTGAACGCCTTCTCTTGCTCGTCTCCCCATTTGAATCCAACGTGCTTCTTGATGACTTTGGTAAGCGGTGCGGCAATACTGCTAAAGTCTTTCATGAACCTCTTGTAAAAACTAGCAAGTCCATGAAAACTACGAGCTTGACTTATACTCGTGGGACTTAGCCATTCTTTAATTGCATGGATCTTCTCTTCATCAACCTATATTCCTTGTGCACTCACAACAAAACCAAGAAACACAAGCTTATCAGTGCAAAAAATGCACTTCTTCAAGTTAGCAAACAACTTTTCTTTTCTAAGCACATCCAAAACTAATTTTAAATGTACAACATGATCATCCAAGTTTGTGCTATAAATGAGAATATCATCAAAGTAAACAACAACGAATCTACCTATAAAAGCTTGCAAAACATGGTTCATTAATCTCATGAAGGTACTTGGTGCATTTGTTAGTCCAAATGGCATAACTAACCACTCATATAAACCATATTTGTTTTAAAAGCACTTTTCCATTTTTTCCCTCTTTCATTCTTATTTGATGATATCCACTTTTTAAATCAATTTTAGAGAATACACATGCACCATGCAGTTCATCTAGCATATCATCTAAACGAGGAATAGGATGTCCATACTTTACCGTTATATTGTTGACTACTCGGCAATCAACGCACATTCTCCACATCCCATCCTTTTTAGGAAACAAAATCACCGGAACAGCGCACGGGGTCATGCTTTCTCTTACGTACCCCGTTTCCATATTTTCCAATCCGAAAGGAAACGAACACCTATTTGTTCACCCTCACTTCACCAGTATCATTGAGCCATTGCAACTTGTAAGGTTGAGGATGTTTAATTGTTGTCAGCCCAAATTTCTCAACCATTGTAGTGCTAGCAATGTTAGTACAACTACCTCCATCAATAATCACACTACATACCTTGTTTTGCATGTGGCAACTAGTATGAAAGATATTTTCCACTGTGCTTCATCATCTTCTTTGATTTGCACACTTAGAGCTCTCATTGCAACCAACAATTCTCCTTGGACAGCGTATCCCTCATCTTCAACTCTCTCTCTCTTAGGTTGAACTCTCTCCCTCCTATGCATATTAGGCAGGATTTTGTTGCTGCCCCACACGTGCATTCTCTACCCGATCTATCCGCTCATGAACTTATTCCATCTTCGTTCTCAATACACTCCTCATCTCACCCATTAAAGCCTCCATGAGCAACTTCGGATCAACCTCTCCCAATATATCTCCGGAATTATTTTTATTCTTATTGTCTGACATGTTTGCTGCAAAAACAAAGTTAGAAAAGAAAAAAAAAGAACAAGAAGACCTCACACACTCCTTCACATGTTTCACTCAAAGAATGAGTCATTCAATTTCACTCATGTTTTTACACAAAAATCAGATTGGCTTTTACCCTCTTATGTGCTCACCACTCTTGCCTTTTTCCACTCGTAATAATCCTTTATAGGTTCTTATCAAACTAACCAAACAAGTATCAAAGTTTCCAGCAATAATTCACCAATAACTAATAAAGAAATTCAGATTTAAAGGCTAGAATACAAGGAAAACAAATATGAGAAATTGAAACAAAAATTGAAAGGATTGAATCTAAATATTACACACTTTTTTTCACTTTTTTTTTTCTAAACTGGAAATTTGTTCTTTTTTTTTTCTTCAAATTTCCACCTTTTTTCACATTTTTTTTCTTTTTTTTATGAATTAAAACAAAAGATAAACAAACCTGCAACTAAAAGGTTCTGATACCAACTGATATGATCCATGCCAAGAACTAAGAAATTGATGGATCAAGAAGGCTTCTAAGATCGTCTAGAAGCAGATTTATGTGAGACCGACCTGTTGCTTATATTGAAGCAAGAACCTTGGTATAATGAAGACACCATAATCAATTATGGAAGGATTGATTGATGAATCGAAGATGAACGCCACGGAGACTCCGATAAGTTCAGAAGTTCTAAAAGAGCCAAAGAGAATTTTCTCTCACAAAGTATGAATCAAATCTGAATTGTATTATTCCAAAAAGACAATAGCTATTTAAATACATAAGAATTTGTAACCAATTAGAAAAAGGAAACTAAGGAATTCGTAACCAATTAGAAAAAGGAAACTAAGGAATAGATTTCATACTAGAATTATGGTAACTTAAAATCCAAATAAGGAAAGTACCTAACTTAGCATGCAAGCCTTACAATTCAGTAATTAAATTAATAAGGAAACATTTAAAAAAAATAATAATAAGAAAAATTGCAGCCAACCATTTTCCTCGATGAGCCAACCAAAACGAGTAAGTCTCCAATTTTGGGAAACTAAGATTTTAATTCACAATCTTGAGTTGCTAAATTATTCCAAAGCTTGAATTATGGAAACCCGTCATTGTGGAACATGTATAGCATCATCCTTGGGCCCCCAAATATGGTACTTAGCCCAAATGTGTTGAATCAGCCCATTGAGAGTTTCCTTGAACCTTTTGGCTCGAGCCTTTGTAACTGGACCAATTGGAACTTGAATAGGATCCGCCTCCCATTTGTTAGTCGTGTCCTCATCACCAGCTGCCTTCTCAGTTCTTTTATTTTCAGCATATACCAACTGTCACGGTTTTCATTTATTTCCAGCATATACCGGCTGTCACGGTTTTTCATTTAGACTAGCCCCCTCCCGGTTCTTTTATTTCATGTATATGCATATGAACAATGATATGAAATATGCATATGAACAATAATATAAAAATAAGCTTGTATTTAGACATTTAATTTAGCTATCCTGCATTTTCTCAGATTACTATTTGATCAATTTCACTAATTTCTTCTCCTCATATTTCATACAAATTTATCAGCTATCACTCGTCAAGAATTTCATTTATCACCTTCAGTATTAAATTGACTCATTATTCCAATAATATTACTTCTTATATAATAACTTTTCACATATCAATTATACCTGTCATACCAATCAAACAAATCTCATCTATTATTAAATCATAGGTTAATAAGTTATTCAAATATTATCACTATATATTTCATAATTATCTTGATTACTTAAAGTAAATCTAATTCACCACGTAGCACTTAAAGCTACCCATGGATCACCT
The DNA here is from genome assembly GCA_023935145.1 of Bretschneidera sinensis. Classification (NCBI taxonomy): domain Eukaryota; kingdom Viridiplantae; phylum Streptophyta; class Magnoliopsida; order Brassicales; family Akaniaceae; genus Bretschneidera; species Bretschneidera sinensis. The sequence continues at coordinate 44,265,410 of CM043701.1, forward strand.
CTTTGCCTTTTCTGTTCCTCTCAGTAATTTTCCCCAGTTGCTGATCGTCAACACCTGACATAATATTCATATTAAATTCTAATTTATTCTTCAATTCTTCCATAATTTACACCATTTAAAAAAATCCCACATTGAATTATAGGAATTTCATGTATGCTAAATTTCAAAAATAAACTTCACATTATTAACTTTTGTTTTTCTTAGAGCTTTCCGTGATTCTCTATAAAATTCTCCCGTAAACCCCTTTAAAATTTCACTCTTTCAACCTTTCTTTTGGTCCCCAAGTGTTTAAAGAAAGAGTAATTTGAATCGTAGTGGAACAAAAACCAAACAGGATTTGGTAAGCAATTAATAAAATAAACTAAAGTTATATATATACCAAATTTCACAACCAGAGTCAGCAACCCCCCCCTACATTGCCACAACTTTGAAATGGTGTCTCACATGCATCATTTATTCTCTTTTGGTAACAGGTGAACACATGTTGCCACGTTTTTTTTTTTAACTTTTTTTTATTTTCCTTTATCTGGATGATTTTTTTTTCATTTTCATTTTCTCTACACAACCACGCGTCCATTTTTTTCAAGAATTGTTTTATAAATTTTAGATATTTTGCATATATATATATATATTATTTTAACTCCATGTTATATTTATTAAATTACTTCTTTACCCTTTCTTTACGAATATAGGTATTACATATTGTCCGTTTTTGCCTGTAAAATATGAATTATATTCTTTGATAATCTACAGCTTTTTAATAAATTCTCTTGATAATGGAGTGTGGGTCCACTATGCTTCCATTGCATTCTCAAGGTTGTTATACGATGGAGTCTAAACTTTTAGCACTTTCAGCATATTGTTCTGCTTCAATTCATTTTTCATTCAGATAATTTTGTAAATTTACAATATCATCTATGGGAATGTCCAGACTTTGGAATTCACGGTTAACAATATGACTTAGTAATTTTTTTACTTTCTCTTGTTATGCAGATGATGGTTAGAATGAAAAGTCAAGTTGAGTGATGAAAATTCTTCTTTCATAAGTGACTTTTAATCTTGTTATTTCTCTAAGATCACGAGCAGATGATGATTCTTTCAGATGCTAGATTTTGTAAGGTTGAGAGAGTTTTTCTCTTTCTCTAAAGCCAATAGTGTTATAAATTTCAATTGTGTAATATTTGAAAAATACTTGCATTTTTTTAATATGATATATCATTGTTTTAAGAATTATCTAATTATTTAAACAAAAACTCACAATATTATCACAACCAACCAAAATTAAGAGAAATAACGTATATATAAATCAGACAAATGTCCCAAATTGTATGAATCGAACCTAATACCTTATAGTCCAAGGCCTCATCTGCCCCAATCAGATAATTAAGCATCTTTTTTGTAAAGTTTAGTTCATTCCATTTTTTATATGTTTCCATTTTTTCTTCTGGTTCGTTTTTGTCCACATTGGAGTTCCTGAATTCCCAAGAAGTAAATCAAAGCATTAGAAATATTTGAACTAAAAGTAAACCCGACATGCAATTCAAATGATTTTAATTGGAAAAATGATAGAACATAGGGATCAACAAAGGAAAAACTCTGAAAAATTGAAAGTAATTTGATTACAATTTTATGATATTGCAATTTTATGAGGGATATGAATGGAGTGATGAATTTTAAATGTTTATGAAAATTTTTGAAGAGCAAGATCGAATAAAAGGAAAAGAAAGAGGGCAAACTCACCAAAAAAGAGAGTTTTTGCTTTTAAAGTTTCTCAAAAGACAAGTTCCAAAACTAGTGAGACAGAAAAAAGAGCTAAACAGGCATACTATAAGAATTAAATGTTCTGTAACCATGACACAATCACAATGAAAATAATTCTACATCATATATGAGATCAAATATTTGCACACAACATAGAGTTATGTTGTTCCATCACTTCTTTCATAGAAGGGACAAAATGTAATACGTTTTAGTGCATTGGTCATGATTCTGCAAAATAATAGTGTTACTAAAAGATGGACACCTTTATGAACATAAAAATGCATAACCAATGCTAAATGCACTAACTAGATCGATAGAACACTAAGTTAACTCTCATAAAGAAAAAATAGTTTGAGAAAATTTATGACTTGAATAACTATTATCACACATGAAAAAGAGTTAGCCTTTATGCCATGTGTATATCCATGTAATAAAATTTAATTAAAAATATTCAAACTATTTGAGAAAAGTACACTATATGTTTAATAAACTCAATCTTGAGACCATGATCCACAATGGCTGAATGCTAATGCATGCCTAGGCTACTGGAGGTTTGTTCTGAGTAATAGTTTGGGAAGTGTTGACTCAGACTAAGGAAATGTGAACTGTTTTAAAGATAGATGTGAATGGGAAATGGAGCAATCCTGATGTACAATTGACTCATTCACAAATGCCTTAACACACTTAACAGCATTGATACAATAGGTCAAATAGTTCTAGCCCCCAATGATGTATCACACTGATTGAAAATCGTACCAATTTAGGAACAAATGAGGGATATATATAGCCCACATAGTAGCTTGGGACATGTGGCAAAAGGTAAGAGGTTTCACCTTATGCACACTATATTCCACCATGTATCAAGTACATTTAGGTTATCAAGACATGGGTTGTATCTTGAGATGGCTATTGTTGTCTGACAGATATCAATGATGTACCTCGCATTACTTCCAAAGTCTTCCCTAGATGTAGAATGTGTGAAGTGTCTTGCCGTAAGACACTTCTTCACACTATGCTTGACTAGAGATACGTGTCTCCTCCTGATTCGTCCACCTATTCATGACTCTACTTAGTAAAATTGTCTATCAATAAGGTTTTATTAGGCATTAAATTTGTTAGGATTTTACTCCTAAAATCCATTTACTCAAATTTTAGGCAATAAACAAACAAATATGAAGCACAAAATTATTTAATGTGGTTCGGTAACCTTCTTGCCTATGCCACCAACAAACTCACAATTTTATTAATCCTTAACAAGAAAAACAAAATTATTACCCTCACAACTCCACAACTCAAAATCCCCAATATAACCAAAGCTCTCCACCTAGTTCTAATTATAATATAAGAATTATAAGTATGTTTCAAACCTTCTCCAAGCCCCTTTATATAGAAGATATTTTCCTAATACTATTAGGAAAAAATTAACAACAACATAATAAACTACTACTACTAGAATAAGCAACTATAAAATAGGAAACTACTTTTTTCAAACCAATTAGAAGTCCTCCTTATGGGGAATTGAGCCAAAATCCTAACAGACTTACCATATATACACAATTAAACATTATTGAAAATGGAAAATGAGGATTACCCAACAAAACAAAAATTTGTGTTCATTAAAAAATTACATGTTCATTATATGTTTTTTTAAGCTGCAGAAACCAAAGATAATTTTATTGCTTTGACACAATAATAACAAACCAAGAAGAAATGCCAAATAGCACCAGATTGATTACATTACAGGAAAGAAGTCGTGCCCAACTATGCTTACTAAAGAAACTTAGAAAAATTCTACAGTAGGCAAACATAAATGCTCAGTCAAATTAGACTTGAAGAAGCAATATCCATAAGATGCTAAATCATACAGGAATAAAGCAAGCAAGACTATCATATTGCAACTAACAATCGAGATAAGCACCACCAGGAAAAAGCAATAGGGGTGGCAATTAAAATCAGTAGGGGCAACAACTTTTTGAATTGTTAACAAACATCTTCGGTAGAAAATAGTAGTAAAAGTCCTCTGAGCAGCACCAAAACAACAATCTGATAAATACCAGGCCTAAAGAAACCAGAAGATGATACCACAAACTACTCTGAAAACAAATTGCCGAGCCAATTTAAATTCAGAAGTGCTTGAACATAGATTTATAACCAAGCTACAAAATTCTGACTCCTACCAACCTCATAAACGTCCATTATTGTTCTGGATGAACATAAAAGAAGCTTCTAATTTTCTAGAGATTCTTCATAGGATGTAGAACCCACCATGCTTCCATTATATTTTGGATATTCGGTAATAGAGTCTAAGCTTTGCTGATTATTATCTTCTTGCTTTATTGCTAATCTTTGTAATTCTACCTCCTCTTGAAGTTGAACAATTTTCTTGATAGGTTAGTCCAATTTTTGGAGTCTGACTATAGTTTCTAGTAAATTTTTAGCTTCATCTTGCTATTGAGGAGAAACTCCATAATCAATATCAAGACCACTTATGAAAATTCTTCTTCCATTTGTAACCTTTATATATCCTTCTAACTAACATAATATTGAGCAAAAGAATGAAATTGCTCAAAATTTCTTTGTCTGTATTTGTCTATGTAGAGCCTGGTACCTTAATGGGAATATTTAAATCACGGGGTTGTATTTTCGACATGTAATTTATGTATAAGATGGTTTTGAGCTTTAATTTAAATTCATATGTGAAACAAATTTAGTACATTGGGTTTAATATATGACTTATTGTTTGAGGGGTGATTTAATCATAAAGGAAATGGAATTACTTTGTAAAGACATATTTGTAAAGAAAGTGTTAGTAGGAACATTGGGTTTAATATAAAGAGTTGGGAAAGTTAAGGAAAGTAGTGTAATTAGTTGGAAAAATTGATGAAGTGGCTTAAAATTAAAATAAAGGAACTAGGGAAGGGTAAAGTTGTAAAAGCATGGTTGTTAGTGGATGTATATAAACCTAAAGACTTAAGAAAACAGTAAACTCTTATTTCTTCTTGAACTTTCGGGCAACAAAGAGGTTAAGAGAGGTAGAAACATTTCTTCCTTGTTTTAGAGAGAAAAACCCATTTTTCTCCTAATTTGTTCTAGCTCTACACCTCACATATTTTGTCTAAATGCCTCCAAACTTTACAAAACACCTAATGGAAGCTAGAGTAAAAAGAAAGTGCTAGCGGTAAAGGGCCACAAGAGGCTGAAAGTGGTGCATGGCCCCACGCGCCATATAAAGGATGGATTTTCTTTGTTTTTCTAGGATATTTTTCAAGAAGAATGTGAGGTATATTTGATTTTTAACCTATTCTAAGTTAAAGTAGATTTCTTAAAGTTGATTCTTGGACTTTGTTGAGATGATTTGAGTTTAAATTGAATGAGTTTGATGTATTTGAAGTTGGGAGAAATTGTGGAAGTTTTATTGTTGAACTATGATGTTGGAGTTTGATTTTTGAGTTATGGGTATTGTAAAGTACGAAAGTTGAGACCTGGAAGAGTATAGGTTTTATTTGATTTGTTTTAATTTCATAAATTGGAGAGTTTTTTTGTTATAGTTATAAATTTTTCATGGAACTTGTTAAGATAAGAAATTTTGGGAATGAAATAATAAAAGTTTGTGTTGGTTATTGTTCAAAGTATAAATTTAAAGTTTATGGAAGGATAAAGATTGATGGATTTGTGAATTATTGAAGTCAGAATGTGAATTTATGGTGGAACTTTGAATAACTCTTATATTATAGCATGAAAGAAACTTAAACTTGTGATTTTGAAGTAGTTTTAGATACGTAAGTTCGGTTTGGAGTATAATAGTTACTTATGGATTGTCTAAGGTACGTTAGATAGATAATATAACATGAGTAGATATTTTCTCCTTTTAGTTGTTAACTTTAAATGTGAGAGCTGTTATTAGATTAGCTAATCAAGTTCTATCTCTCTAGGGAATTTTATTGTAGATATTTTTTCTAGAAAGGTATTTTCAGCTCCCTGATATACATCTCAAGAACTAACTTATACCAAAGATTAAGATGTTTGATTACTATGAAATGTTCATCTACCATTATCTAAAATTCTAGCATCATAAGGCATTCAACATTAAACATTGATAAAGTTTGAGAAAGCTAATAGAGAATGCATATAAATTTACATTACATCCTAATGCCCAGTGAATTACTTGAAAATTCTAACACACATTCATTTTGACACTAAATTCTTGGCAATTGAATGAAGATTTAGAATAAACATTATGAGTAAGTGAAGATTCAAAATAAACATTATGAGTAAGTGATTACTAAACATGTTATTTACACTATGAATATTCAAATTTTAGCCACTTTTGAGTTATTCTTTGGAAAATTATACAAATTATTTTGAACCAACATCTAATGATACTAGTTGTATCTGCTTCCCTTCACAGTCAGAGAATGAAGATTCTTATATAGTGGTATATTGGAGTTGACCATCAATACATATACATCTACTCAAACACATATCATACCTCCTAATAGTATGACTGTTTTCACTACCCTTTGCTCAGTGTCAGAATAGGCTAACAGATACTTTTACATGCGATGAAGAATGCTTTTGTCACTAAATGAATTGGAACCTACTAAATAGTTCTCAAAAGGAATAGGACTTATATAGTGCTCAGAGTTTCCTCTTTATTCCTTTGATTGAGTAATAGTTGCATTTCATTGGTGTTATAATTCATATGTATGTGCTTTGCTAATCATGGACCTACAGCTCAGTTTCATTTCACTGGTGCTATAATGCATCCACATTTGAACTTATTGCTTTGTTCCCATATATATTTGCATGTATGATTAGTCCTCTATTTTTTTTTTCAAGTATAAGTGGAAGCCAAAATGTTTCTAAATCACATTATATGTATTGTATATAAGTTCATCAAGTTAACATCATTTTCATTTCATCAATAATATCATTTATCTTTTTTATTTCTTAATTGTAGGAGACTATGTGTAGCCAAATGTATTACTGCTTTAGGATTTTCTGATGCAAGTAACACTTTGCAAATACAAAATGAAGTCTTCACTGAACTTATGGGTGAAGAAAGTTTTGGACGTGTAAGAGGCCAAGGGTTTGGAGTTAATATCACTGACGTGTTTGGATTTTCTTCTCACATTAAGAGTGTTATGGGATACAACGGGGCATATACTGCTAAGATACATACTTTGAAAGCACATATAGAATAAATCAAGGTCAGCCATTCTACACATATTGTTGGAAAATCACCTTCCATGCCCATGTTGTGATCTTTCCAAGCATCTGACTTATTTTTAAGCAAATACACCCAAACCTTTCTAGAATAATCATCAATTAAAGAAAGAAAGTAACAATTACCTCATTGTGTTGGTGTTCTTGCTAGTCCCCAAAGATCCACATAAATGTAGTCAAGAATATCTTTAGACTTGTGCACTTTAGTGTTGAAGCTGACCCGATATTGCTTCCCAAGAATACAACTCTCGCAAAAATCAAGTTTCTCTACCTTGTCACCATCAAGTAGACCATTCTTACTGAGAACTTGCAGCCCCTTTTCGCTCATATGTCCCAAGCGATTGTGCCAAAGTACTGCCTTATCCATCTCAGCCATTAAGCTTGTTGCTTGATCCTTGATTTCTGTCTCTCCAATCATCTCATAGAGACTATCCTTTATTACTGCTTTGATAACTATCAAATATCCCTTAGTTACCTTGATCTTTCCCCCCTCTACTTTGTATGTGTACACCATGGAATCTAGCTGCCCTAATGAGATCAAATTTCTTCTCAAATCTAAAAGATACCTTACATTATGCAGCAGCCTTGTGACTCCATCAAAAATCCTCAATTGGATGTCTCATATCCCCCTCACTGGGCAAGAAATAGTATTCCCCAAGAAAACCTTTCCATCATTGGTTTCCTTGAAATTCTTAAACCAATCCCTATGAGGGCACATGTGATAAGTGCACCCGGAATCCAAGATCTATTTCTCGCTGCCTTGCCTCCTGCTCACATTTGAGCACACAACAAGAACATCATCTTTTTGTTCTCCTTTAAAAATCGAAGCCTCTCCATTGTTGGTATGGCTTATTCCTCTCTTATCCCGCAACTTCTTCTTGCAATCTTTCTTTAAATGACTCTCCTTATTACAGTAATAGCATCTCTTTCCTACAAATCTTGGTTTTGAGTGTGCTCTCCCATGGCTCTGCCCTTTACCCTTTGGTTTATCTTGGTAGTTTCCATGGATGCTACTGCCATTCCGAGTTGCTAGCCTTCCTCTAAGGAACAACCCTTCTCCACTTGATGTTTCCCTTATCTTGGCTTTGAAATCATAAGCCCTTATAGTATTGATCACAATTTATTTGGTTAGTGTATCTCTTCTATATTCAGTAGCATTAATCAAACTTTCAAAATAATCAGGAAGAGAATTTAATAACATAACAGCCAATTGTTCATCCGAGAATGTTATACTACAACTAACCAAATCTTGAACTAGTTTATTAAACACATCAAGATTATCTTGTAACTCTTTATTAGGATCTATTTTAAAAGTAAAGATTCGTTTCAAAAGATATATATCTTATTAGGGAGAGTTTTGGTAAAAAATAACTCATCTAGTTTCTTCCAAATGGCAGTTGGATCTTCTGTGTCTCCACATTCCCTTATCACACTATCTGACATGTGCAGAAAGATGGTGTTGTACGCCATCTTCTTCATCTCATTCCGCTTTACCTCCATGATACTTGCTGGAAAATCATCATCTTCTCCAATAACCAAGTCTACCTTTTGTTACATAAGAATAGCCTTGATTTTCTGCTTCCAAAGGGTAAAGTCTTCCATTCCATCAAACTTCTCAACAATGAAATTTGAACCCATCTTATGGAAAAAATCCTAGATTTATGCAGCACCCACAATTGCTTTTCAACTTCTAAACTTCAAGAACACGATCAAATCTTGATCTCAATACCGTTCTTGAACCTTAAGAACACGATCAACTCTTGATCTCAACACCAACTTGAATCTCTTAAGAAGTTTCCTTTGATTCTTGGAACCATACTTTGATACCACTATTGGAAAATCACCCTCTATGCCCAGGTTGTGATCTTTCCAAACATCCAAGTCTAGAATGACTTGTACAATGAACAGAAACAAGAATCAAAACATAAAAGAGAACACAAGCAATTTGTTATCGAGGTTCGACAATATGCCTACGTCACTGTGAGCTCCTCCGAGCTCTCTGCACTAAATCAATGGAGTTCTTACAATTACAGCAACACCTCTTTAAGAACCATCTTGTTCTTGAAGAATGAAAGAAGAGAAAAAAAAAGTGATAAGTGATGAGTGCCAAATATTGCATATTTTGGCCCTTTAATTTACATTTGTTAGCTTAGTAATTTGTTACATTGAGTTGTTTTCATTGTTTTTCAGGTTTATAAGCACTGGGAAAAGAGTTTCACTAAAATTGCCAAAATCGCCTTACAGATCAGTCATTTTTGTGGATTTTACTGTATTGATTCCGGAAGAACCAGGAGATGAGCCATATATGGTTGGAAAGATCCGGAAGTCTATTTTCTGAGGGATTTTACGGCTTGCAAAAACGATTTTTCTAGAGAAAGTTATGGCCATTTTAGTAAACAAGGTTCAAGCTGAAGAAGTCTAGTGCGCTCGATCGCACCAGACTTGCGATCGATCGCAAATGCGCTCTTGCACATCCCACATCGGTTAAAAATGCTCTGTAGTGAGCCAATGTGCGCTCGAGCGCACCAGAGTGCGATCGATCGCACTCGGGCAGTATCCCACACCGATTTTGAAACCCATTGTGCTCCGGGACTCCCCCTATATAAACACCATCTGACCTCATCATTCAGTGTACAATTCCTAAGCCACTTTGGTGTTTACCGGTGGACTTCCGCCAACATTTTGGTGGATCCCGAAGGCATTGCTACCACGAGGGGAAGCGCCGCCCGTCAGCGAGTGGAATTTCTCCCATGTAAAGTTGTTTATTTATTTATTTATATTCAGTTGTTTTAGTTTAAATGTTTAGTACTTGTTATTATAGTTTTATAGTTATGAGTGGCTAGACTCTTCAGCTAAGGTTGAAGATGAAGCCCCGCCGTTGTTTGGCGTAGTAGTTCAGATTTGCTTGTACAAATCTGACAATTTTAGTATAAATGTTCTGTCAATTATTTGAGTTAATCTTATAATTGATTGAGTTTAAATTGTCTGTTGGATTTTCTTTGTGTTTCATCTGATGGATACATTGAATGCTTTTCGATTAAATTGGATTCCCTTTGTGATTTGTTGAGAGCGGATACATTGGGTGCTTTTGGTTTAGTTGGGATATTCTTTGTTTTTTGTCTTATAGTTGGATTCATTGAATGTTTTGATAGGCTATATTTTTAGAACATGTATGCTTAACTTCGGTGGGGTGGATTCGGAAACCTTAGTGCTTTTTATTATTAGTTTTAAAATCAATTTAATTTAGTTTTAATTTATTTTACAAATTATCATTCAAAATTCGGAACTAGGTTAAGATAGAGTTAGTTTAGATTAAAAATTATATTTTCACAACGCAATTCCCTGTGGATTCGACCTCGCACTTGCACACGCTATACTGCAAACGACTCGTGCGCTTGCGAGTAATTTAAAACTCACAACAAGTTTTTGGCGCCGTTGCCGGGGAATTGTTTTGTTTGTGAAAATTTTTAGTCTGAATTGATTTTATTTTTCTACTAGTTAATTTAATTTAAAAATAAAAAATAAAAAAAATAAAAAAAATAAAAAAATAAAAAAATAAAAAAATTTTGAGTTTTGTATTTGCTTTATTCTGTTGCTTCTACTGGTTAGTATCTCATTATTTTTCTGTTAGTGTATGCTTGGTCGGAGATCCTTGAACTTAGATTTGACACATTTAGATCCCGACTTAGAAAGAACTCTTAGAAGGCAGAAAAGAGCGCTAGTTGAGAGAGAGACAGTTGAGATGGCAGAGAATTATAGGAATGCAAATCATCCTGAACATGTAGAGCAACCTAGAGCTTGGAACGTGGACTCCACTACATCCCTTAGGGACTTGTTCGCACCCGTTGCGACTAACTCATCCTCTTGCATAGTGTTGCCACCGACCAATGCCACCCACTTTGACTTGAAGCCACATGTCATCCAACTCTTACCCTCATTCTATGGCTTAGATCTTGAAAATCCTTATAGCCATGTGAAGAAGTTCAAAGACATTTGTGCCACATTCAAATTCCAGAACTTCTCTGAAGAGTCAGTCCATCTTCGACTCTTCCCTTTTTCTCTTCACGATAGAGCTAGGGCGTGGTTGGATTCCAACACGCCCGGGTCTATTACATCTTGGGAAAACCTGCTTAGCAAATTTTATCATAAGTTTTTCCCAATGTCTAGAGTGAATGAGTGCCGAAAGGAGATCAGCTCTTTCACTCAGGATGAGGATGAAAAATTTTCTGAGGGTTGGGAGCGCTTTAAAGAGTTACTGATCAGATGCCCTCCACACGGATATGAGAAGTGGAGACTCGTTCAATTCTTCTACCAAGGGTTGACTCAACCCAACCGTAGCATGATCGAGTCTATGAATGGGGGGGCATTCTTGAGTCTGACAGGAGACGAAGCATATATGGCGTTGGACAAGTTGTCCGACAACTCGCAGCAGTGGGATTTTTCAAGCTGTCGAGATAAGTCCATTCGTGCTCCTAAGAAGGGAGGCATCTATGAGGTCAGAGAGGACGCCGATTTGAGGATAAAGTTAGATGCCCTCACTAAAAAGATTGACGCTCTCACTGTGAGCCAATCCATCAATGCTGCCAACACATTCAATGTTGAAAGCTGTTCCATCTGTGCTAGTCCCATGCATCTAGCACAGAATTGCCCATCAATGCCGGCTTGTGCCGAGTATCCTCTGGAACAAGTAAATGCTTTCAATGACTTTCGAAGGCAGTCAAATGGATCGTACTCAGAGACGTACAATCCAGGGTGGCGGAACCACCCAAATTTTTCATGGAGGCAGAACCAACCGATGAATCTGGGAGGAGCCCCTTATCATGCTCAAAATCAATATCCTCCCGGATTTGCCCCACAAATTCCTAATCATGGTCGTTCTGCCCATCCAGCACCTTCACCTGCTTACCATGCACCCACTCAAACACCAGCGCCAGTTTCACAGTCGCTAGAGGACACCCTTAAGGAGTTCATGAAGGAGACTAGCCAAAATATGAGTGATGTGAGGAGTGCAACAGTGGTAAACACCCAAACAATTGCCAAGCTGGAGAGTCAAATAGGGCAAATTGCAAGTCACTTGGGTGAGAGAGAGAAGGGAAAGTTCCCCAGTCAGCCCGTGCAAAACCCAAAAGGACAATTTATGGTTGAGAGTTCATCAACTCCTATGCACGGGGCGGAACAAGTACAGTCGATTGTCACACTGAGGTCTGGGAGACAAGTGGACAATCGAGTGGAAGAGAGCCCTGCTATGCAACAAGGGCAAAGGAGTGGCAACACAGAGAAGAGAGATGCTGAGCCATCTATAGCCACACCTACTGAGAAAGACCCTCCTAGGTCGTTTATACCTAGAGCGCCCTACCCCGAGAGATTACAGGCGCCCAAGAAAGGAGGGAAGTATGAGGAAATTCTGGAGGTATTCAAGCAAGTCCAAATCAATATCCCATTTTTGGATGCCATCCATCAAATGCCATCATATGCTAAGTTTCTAAAGGACTTGGTCACTATCAAAAGGAGGACGAATGTCCCAAAAAAGGCATTTTTGACCGAGCAAGTCAGCTCAATCCTTCAGTGCAAGCTACCCATCAAGTATAAGGACCCGGGGTGTCCTACCATCTCTTGCACGATAGGAGTCAGCCACATTGAGAGGGCTCTCTTGGATCTAGGGGCGAGTGTGAATCTTCTACCCTACTCAGTCTATTTACAATTGGGGTTAGGAGAATTGAAGCCCACATCCACTGCGCTTCAATTGGCTGACAGGTCAGTGAAAAGACCACGGGGAATAGTTGAGGACGTTTTGATAAAAGTGGATAAGTTCTATTTCCCCGTGGATTTTATTGTGCTTGACACAGAGCCGGTTCAGAATATAGGGATTCAAATACCGATTATTCTAGGGCGACCATTCTTAGCCACGGCTAACGCCCTGATAAATTGTAGGACAGGGGTGATGAAGATCTCCTTCGGAAATATGACAGTGGAGTTGAATATTTTTGATATCACTAGGCAACCACATGAATATGATGAAGTGAGAAATGTATGCTTGATAGAGGAGATTCTTGAGGAGACTGTGAATGAATCAAGCACTGAGGACCCCCTAGAGGCATGTTTTGCTCAATTTGGAGAGGATTTGGATTTAGATAAATTACTTGAGCAAGCAAATGCCATTTTGGAGTCTCCTCCTCGGGAGAGCAGTAAGATGGAGGAGATTGCGGATGACTCCCGCACTGAGGACCCCCTAGAGGCATGCTTTGCTCAATTTGGAGAGGATATGGATTTAGATAAATTACTTGAGCAAGCGAATGCCATTTTAGAGTCTCCTCCTCGGAAGAGCAATAAGATGGAGGAGACCACCGCACCTGAAACCCCCAAGAAGGAACTTAAGCCTTTACCAGATAATCTTAAGTATAAGTTCCTAGGTTCAGCCGATAGTTTGCCTGTGATTATACCTTCCGATTTGGGTGATGCTCTAGAGGAGAAATTATTGGACGTCTTAAAAGAGCATAAGGAAGCTATAGGCTGGATTATTGAGGATGTCAAGGGGATCAGCCCCTCGGTGGTGACGTACATGATACATTTAGAGGAGGATGCCAAGCCATCGAGGGAGCCACAAAGAAGGCTCAACCCTGCTTTGCAAGAGGTTGTGAGGGCAGAAGATATTAAGCTGTTAGAGGCAGGGATCATTTATCCCATCTCTGATAGCAAGTGGGTGAGCCAGATTCCAATCGTGCCCAAACGTGCTGAATTTACGGTAGTAAATAAAGACAACGAGTTGGTTCCAACTCGAGTGCAGTCAAGATGGAGAAAGTGTCTAGACTACCGTAAATTGAATGCTGCCATTAGGCCTGATCATTTTCCATTCCCATTTATTGATCAGATGGTGGAGCGCTTAGTTGGGCCTGTTTACTAATGTTGGGTCTGGCTGAAGACGTTAAACTTAGCGCTCATGGGAGGCACCCCACAGCTTATCTTTTCTTTCGTTTATTTATTATTTCGCATGTTTATGATTAATGTTTGTTTCCAGTATTTTTTGTTTTCCAGTTTTTATTTTTCAGGGACAAAGCGTACTTCAGTTCAAGTTTGGGGGTATGCTATGAGCCATACCAGTCCAGATAGTTCTCCATATCTCAGGTCAGCTCTTTTCATATTAGTCACACATTGGGGTCAATGTGTAATTTAAGTTTGGGGGTATGGGAGACACATCACACACTTTGTCCTAATTTGTTGTCTTTTCGTCATAGAGATAAATGCATGCTCATGTTATCGTGAAATTTTAGTTGATCTAAACATTTTCTGTGATGTGATGTCATTAGTGAGCTTAACATTTTGAACACATGATCTGGTGATAAATTTTTAAAATTTAGTTAGTTACTTTAGGCATTTTGAGAATTCACATGTTTGATCTAATCTAACACGAGCACATTAGCACAAATTATGTGAGGTATGACATGTGATTTTAATGTGTATTTTTCCTTATCTTAACTGAAACTGGATGACTTGTTGGATGAACTCTTGGGCATAGGAAAATATAAAAAATAAAATAAAAAAAAAAAAAATTTATCAATAAACTTTTCGCTGAGTAACTGGACCTCTTGCCTCAGTAAGCAGTGAGTGTTCACGTCAAAAGGTGAAATTTTGCTTGGTAATATTAAGGTCGGTTTAATTTCATAGCCTTTTTGACTCGAGTTAGTAAGTCCTTAGGGGTGTCTTTACACCTAATGCCCTAAAACCACCTGGTTTGGGAGTCATTGACTTAACACTCGCTACATGGGTCAATTAGAAAGCTCAAGGGAACTAAGCATAGCCGTGCCTTAATAATAAAAAAAAAAAAAAAAAGAGAGAGAATAAAATAAAAACTATGCCTTTTCGTTCATTTTTGATGGGAAATTCAGTGAATCTTGAGACATGGAGACCTTACACATTAGAGTTACTTGGAAGCTTCATTTTTATGTACTAATTCACCTTACACTGATTCAAGCTTGTGATGCCTTATCCTGCCTTTTGTAAGTAATTAGATTTTAACATTTCTATTCATTGCGAAGATGGGTTTACCTTTTTAAGCTTGCTTATGAATGAATATCATGGTGATGTGTGCTCCTTAAATTTTTGGATACCATGAGTGATGACTTTATCTTTATGTTCTTTGTTTTTCATTGAGTCTTTTATTTTGTTTTGCTAAGGGACTAGCAAATTGTAAGTTTGGGGGTATTTGATGAGTGCCAAATATTGCATATTTTGGCCCTTTAATTTACATTTGTTAGCTTAGTAATTTGTTACATTGAGTTGTTTTCATTGTTTTTCAGGTTTATAAGCACTGGGAAAAGAGTTTCACTAAAATTGCCAAAATCGCCTTACAGATCAGTCATTTTTGTGGATTTTACTGTATTGATTCCGGAAGAACCAGGAGATGAGCCATATATGGTTGGAAAGATCCGGAAGTCTATTTTCTGAGGGATTTTACGGCTTGCAAAAACGATTTTTCTAGAGAAAGTTATGGCCATTTTAGTAAACAAGGTTCAAGCTGAAGAAGTCTAGTGCGCTCGATCGCACCAGACTTGCGATCGATCGCAAATGCGCTCTTGCACATCCCACATCGGTTAAAAATGCTCTGTAGTGAGCCAATGTGCGCTCGAGCGCACCAGAGTGCGATCGATCAAGAACTAAGTGTTTCCCTGGAATTTTTTCCAAGAAAATTCCAATTACAAAGCTCTTAAATCCCTAATCTATACTACTCTCTCTAAACAACCAGTCTCTCTTCAATGAGTCTCTTTTGTGTTTTTTGTCTTTGCACTCTTACACTTGATCTCTTATATGATGTCTCACCCTTGTGTTGAGATGATTTTTTCACTTGTTGTTAGAAGACCCTTTATATAGAGCAATGACCACCTCATCTAATCTTTAAAATCATTCTCAACCCTTAGATCTCAAGAATCAAAGACTCATGGCTCTCTATGAGTCTAAATGATCCTATACATTTTAACCAAAGGACCAATGCACCAACTGAAGGCCTGATATCATGTATCAGGTGTACCTTCGTGCTGCGGCTTAGAAAAGGGCATGTCGCGGCTCAGAAGGGGGGAAACATTCTACCATGCTAGAGGCCGCAGCTTGGGTGGGCTGTGCCGCGGCGCGCACACCTTGAGCCGTGGTGCGCATGGTTGTGCTGATCTTCTGGGACATGCTGGAGGCTGCAGCGCCCAAGGCTAGGCCGCGGCGCACAACCAGGCCTGATGTTGAACTTCTTCAATTGTTTAATTCTTTGACAAATCCCAACACAAATAGAACATATCAATACAAAGCATTCTTATTAGATTCAAGAAATTACGATGAAGTATGATGATCAAATAAGCAATATGTAATCCCAAATGGATGAACTCAAGTCTTTAATGCAAATGTTGGTTCATAGAGTATCTCATATTTGATTTCAACTGTAATGACAATTAACAGATTGATTGAGACTTTATTTAAATTTCTTGGTTGTTTTTGAATTTATATGGTTAATTATGAATGTTTTTTGTGTTATGAAATGATATTTAAGTATTGATATTTGAATTTACATGGGTTTGATGATACATATATGAAGAACAAAGATTAATTTAATGTTATACGTATGAAGAACGGGGAAGTAGATTATAACAGGTGTTCATATTAGAAATAAAAATAATACAAAACCATAGTGGCACTTAAAAGTGTTGATATGTACATTTTGGCGCTAAATATAATCTACCCAAGAATATTTTTGGCGCTTCATAACGTCAGTATGAGACTGGCATGCATGGAGTATAGTTTCTAAGTGTCGTTATTTTTCGGCGTTTCAAAGTGCCACAAAAATTTCTTATAGTGCTTTGTTTGGGGTATTGCGACATTTCAAAGCACTGGTAAGCACATTTCAGTTCTTCATTTAAGTGTTGGTTCTGATGTTGCGACACAACATATATTGGTGCTTTTTTAAAGCACCGAGAAGACATATAACGACACTTGGAAGCGTTGAAACCAGCTTACAGAAGCGCCGACGGGTGCAATTTCTCTTGTAGTGTTTATGTTCAATCTTTGTATTTTATATTTATCAAAGGTAGGAATTTTTATAATTCCATCTTCAATAGCTCTTGCAGAAGTGTTTTCATTATATTGCTCAAAATGTCTAGCACTCCAAAATTGAAATTTAGATATTTTATAAATATTCTTTTTTCTTATGGAGTGTTAGTTTTGCTAGTTTTTCTTCATTTATTTACATGTCTTCTTTTATAATATCTCCTAATTTTGTTGTTTGTTTTTCTTCCCCGAGCACTTCTTGAAACATTTCTTGTTCAATCAGCTGATTGGAAGAATTAGTCATCATATAGATATATTGACATTCACTATCTGAAACTTTCTTCAATGATTTCTACCTCATATATAATAGATTCACTATCAGAGATTTTTTTTCTCCATAACAAAGTTTTAATTGTTGATCTTCTTGGAATTTTATCATTTGCTTAGCACTTTTCCCTTTTCTAGGGCAATTACTAACTACGTGACTTTCTTCATTACAAATATAGCACCTACCTCCCTTTTTAAGCTTTCTTTGAAATTTTCTTTTTTTCTTATATATATTTTTATTTTTAGAATATGGTTCATTCTTTTTCCATTTTCTTTATTTTTTCTTTTTCTTTTTCTTTTTTTTAGGTATTGTACATCCAAATTCATACTGATTTTGTAAGAATTTGGTAAAGTAGGTTATTCCATTTGATTTTTTTACTTGTTTAGCAGTTTTTGTGCTTAAATAATGACTTACTAAATTTCTATATACATATTGAATTCTATTTCCTAGAGCATCTGATCCATTAGTTTTGTCCAGATATTCTATATAATTATTATTGCAAAGCTCATCCTAAGGATGAGGTAACTTAAGAAAATATTGTTCTGACCAGAATCTACTTTCTATATCATCTAGTATATGATAATATAGCTAAAATTTCTTAGAGAACCCTTCTAATTCTCTAGTATTACATAACTTTAATTTTACCAAAACATAATTTATGTACTTTCTATTTTTATCATCCATTGTTCCACGGACTTATTTCTTTAAGATTTCTACAAAGAAAAATTAACTTAGTTTCATGATCTTTCACTACAAGAAAAATCAATTTTTGTGACGAGAAAAGAGCGACGACCAAACCTCCTCACTGAAAGTGATCATTTGCAACGAGAAACTCGTATCTAATTAAGTGGTAGCATATATTTTTTTTTTGGAAAAACTATCAGCGATGGGATTCCCCTCACTGATAATTTTGATGTCGTCATTGATATTTTAATGTCAGTTACTGATATATAATAATCTTATTGTTGATATTTATCCAAAATATTTGGATTTTAAAAATTGGCAGAGATTTAGCGAGGGGCTTAAAAATATCAGTGGCAGGATTCTCGTCACTGATATTTTTAAAACCCCCAACTATAACCTAATTTTATACTTTAAGAACTTTTTCCTAGCTCTTGCAGTTTTTGCTCTCTTTGTTTCCCTTTGCCATGAATCTTCGTTGTTTTTACTCTCTCTCTGTCTCTCTCTCTCCCTCATTTCTCCCTCCCTCTCTCTCCCTCATTTCTCCCTCCCTCTCTCTCATATTTCTCTATTTTATTCCTTCCTCCCTCTCTCTCATATTTCTCTATTTTATTCCTTCCTCCCTCTCTATCGCATGCGATTCAGCCAACCCCACCACTGTCTTCAGTCAGCTTTTGTTATGAGTATTGCCGGCCTTGCACCAGCGTCTTTGCACCACTATTTTTTCAGGTCAGATTTTAAAACTCCATTTTTTTCTTTCTTTTTTACTTGTATTTTCGATTAATGCTCTTTTTGGTGGCATTTAGTGTAGATAGTTTGTAAGACATTATTGGAACATTTTCGATTGTTTTTTATTTTGATATTTTGTAGTATTGAGAGATAGTTTTGGTTCTTTTAGTTTATAAATGTTTTACCCTTAAAAATTTTTACTAGAACCAAATAGTTAGCTCTTTTAGTTGGTATCTTGTTTGATTTCTATAGGGCCATTGATTTTACAACCCATGTTTTATAGAAATGCAATTTTAATAAGATGCGTATAATTTAGTTGAGAACGTTTGTTGTCACAAGTCTTTCACTTTTAGTCTTGTTGTTTTTGGGTTGTACTATTTGCTTCTGTTTAAGTTTTTGCAACTCAACATTGACTGCCCACTATCCTAAAATGTGGTTGATAAATTGAAAATAATACTAAAGGGAAATGCTAGTAGACTTTAGGGTATCACTTTGTTCATCGGTTTTTAATTTGTATCTAAATTCCTCATTTCATCTAATTGGGTATTTTTTGGCTTAATCTATTTATGATCTTAGTTAGGTTTAGAGAGGATCATGTGGATGGAAAGACTCAATTGGACAAAAAAGATTTATAAAATCAAATAGGCAAAAAATAAAAATCGAGGGATAAAATAGATAAACGTGTGAAACTTTAGGGATTTATTTGTATTTTTCTCTAATACCAATATCTATGTAGATTTTTTTGACAAAAATGTTAAAATATTTTGTAATTTCTTGATCTGTAATTATAAATTTGTGTCAAACAAATTAAGTATACACTCTGGTCATAATCAAGATGAATACATTGTATATTTAAAATTCTATGGTTAACAAACTGCAGTTTTGCCTTTCGCAATATATATTTAGGATCATCTTAGAAATTTGGGTATTTGTTTGAAATAATAATTTGTTTCAATTAGCCTGTTAAGTAATTCGATATTAACCACATATTTATTGGATAGTAGATTTTATGTAGAGTCATTAACTCACAAGCTGGTTGTTGCCATCTTAGTATCTTACATTATGAAAGAGGATTTGTTTAAGTTCAATGGTCAAACAGCTTGCTTACTGATTTTGGGCCATCACATTCTCATTACTAATGGTAGAATGGTCAAGTCATTCCTATTCAAATGACATTACATTTCACCGTTATAACAAGGATGGGTGATGTAAACAAGCATGTCAGTTATATGAGTTGTACACGATACTTTGATAGAAAATGAAAGTAATCACTAAAAGCCTATTCCCGTTTACTACTAATGGTTACAAAAGATAAAGAAAATAAGGTCTCCATTCCAACTTATCATTAGCCTATTAACTGCTTAGTGTTTGGACAATGGCGTTGTGCCATGGGTAAGGTTGTCAAATGGCACTTTGACAATCAACACAAAGCATGAACTATTAAGTTAACTTCATTATTAGAGTTTTAAAATTTAAAGAGTGCCAAAGAGAAAAGTTGTACATGTATATTTTATTTGGATGTTTAAAAATAAAAAGGTGAAGGAAAGAAAATGATAGTGTCATTTACCTTTTTTCCCTTCACTAATAAAAGAAATATTATAAAATTTAAAGGAAAAAATGATATTTAAATATGATTGGTTAAGTATGGCATGATAAGGTGTAGAATAAAAGGACATCATATGCTAACTAACCATTTAAAATTTTAAGGGTATTATTTTATTTTTTAAAAAAATAATGTTAAGCTATTCTTGAAAAGTTTATGATATTTATTTTACATTTTAGAAAGTATGCAAACAATGTGGGGATGGGTGTGCATAGGGGCTTTACCTAATTAGTATGTTAGTTTGCAATTTGTTGAGAATATTGGTTTGTTAGTTAGTGTATTAGTATGTTAGTGTGTTAGTATGTGAAATTTAAATTGAACTATTAAATGTTGGCAATGATGAATATATAAAATTTTGATATTATTAGGGTTTGAATCAATTTTGGTTATTAAAAAATGTTTGTATCTTATTTTCTTTCAAGGTTTCATGACTCCCAATTTTACTCTTAAGTTCCTCTTGAGCTTTAGCTTGCATCCTCCACTAGTTAGGTACGTTTCTAGCAATTGAATTTACTAATTGTACTAGCTATGTTACAAGCTATTAAAATGCTAATCCAAGTTTGGCTATACTAATTAAGCTGCTTAGTTTGCATGTTAGTATGTTAGTGTGTGTGCGTGTGTTTGTGTGGGTGGGTGTGCGGGTTTGTTTATGTTAGCTAGTTAGTTTGTATGTTAATACTTTAGTTAGTTAGTATATTTTGAGAAAATTACAATTATTGTTTGTATATTAGTTAGTTTGTATGTTAGTATGTTAGTATGTCAGTTAGTTTCTTTGTATTGTAGTTTGTAGGTTAGTGTAATAGTATGTTAGTTAGATATCATCCAAAAGAAAACGATACTCCCTAGTATATTACTATATTAGTATATAGGATTGGATTGACTGAATTAATACAGGTTTTTCTAGCACTTGAAAATTTTGGGTAAGTCCGAAATTTTGGGGAAATTCTGCCGCATTTGCTTTAGAATTTTCAATGAATGGAAATCTTATAATTTAGGTCTTACCCTTAGATTTCCAGTCTACATATTATTGATTGCTTACCAATTAATATGTTTGCAATGAGAGTGTTTATGCCCAAATAATTTTTGGATTATTCAATGTGGATAGTTTAGGAATATATGATCCATATTACAGTTAGTTTTTTCACACTTGTTTTGTTTCGAATAAATTTTGGTAGCATCTCCTCCTTATTCTCCGGGTACATATTGAACTCGGGGTTATCTCTTATGGGGAGATAGCTCCGAATTTAAGTCTTGTATTTGGAAAACTAAGGGGAGATGCTGGCGAATTTTACTTGAAATAAACAAGTATGGAAAAACTAACTGCAATATGGATCACGCATTCTTGAATGGGTTAGAACCTCTACCTATTATGAATGAAAAGATTTGGTTATTAAGAAGAAACATGCATTAGTTGGAAATGGGAATAATTTTGAGATTTTATTTTGTTTTAGTCTGTGGAATGATGTCAATTGACCGGAGTTTGATGGACCGTCAGGTTGTGGATAATGCTCTATCATGGAAATTTGAGCGTAAAGTCCAAAAATTTCTTGATTTCGCCTATAGGAATGTAAGATTTGTGCACGAGGGAACTATTCGGTGTCCTTGCAAAGTTTTTAAGAACAATAAGTTCCTAACTCGAGATGAGGTTACCAGGCACATGTACAAAAAAAGGTTTTGTTAATTATTATAAGCAAAGGTCTTTCCATGGGAAAGTTAATTGAGTTAGATAACCAACGACCGAATCATTTGACTGTGTGGAAAAAGGTTTTAGAGAAACAAATCGGATTGGGGACATGGTAATGGATGCTACCATGCCATATTTTAATTAGGATATGGAAGAGGGGCTAAATCTCGATGCTGCAAAGTTCTATGATATGTTAAGAGATGTTGATAAGCCTTTGTGGGAGGGTTGCAAAAAGCTTATTAAGTTATCGACAATCTCGCAACTACTGAATTGTAAATAATCAACAGTAAGTTACTGAAAAGATAAAAGTTGCCTGAAAACTTTTACCAATCTAAGAAGATGGTAAAGGGATTAGGACTTAGGCATGAGAACACACATGCATACCTAAATGATTATATATTATACTACAAGAAAGACAATGAGAATAAAAATTGTGATGTCTGTGGCCATTATCGATTTCAACCTAAATAAGTGGGTAATAAGAAGCAAAAGGACATACCATACAAAGTGTTGTGTTACCTTCCAGTCACATCAAGGCTTCAAAGGCTTTAAATTTCCAGAAACACTACCAAACACATGAGATGGCACAAATAGGGCAAATATAATAAGCCAAAAATGGTCATCCACCCGGCAGATGGTAAGGGATGGAAACATTTTGATGATAAACACTCGTCGTTTACCGTCGAACCATGGAATGTTAGGTTAGGACTCTTAACTGACAGGTTCACACCGTTCGGTTATTAAGCTGCTCCTTACTCTTATTAGCCCATATTTATCATCCCGTACAACCTACCACCTAGGATGTGCATGAAGGAGCAGCTTCTTTTCTTATCCTTGATCATTCCAGGTCCAGACCACGCTGGTAAAAATCAAGATGTCTATCTAAGGCTGATAGTAGATGAGTTGAAGATGTTGTGGACAGACGGAGTTGTTACTTACTATGCATCTAAAAGAACAAAATTTTAATATAAAGGCCTCACTTTTATGGACGATTAGTGACTTTTCTGTGTATGGTATGCTTTTCGGTTGGATTACTCATGGGATATTTGCTTGTCCTTACTGTATAGAGCGTACCAAGTCATTCTGATTGCTCTATGGTCATAAAAACTGTTGTTTTGATCGTTATTTTCAATTCTTACCAGTTGATCATATTTTTCGAAAGCAAAACTATAATTTTAAAAAGAACATAATGGAGTACTCTATCCCGCCATGTCGATTGTCTAGGGAACAACTGAAAGAGATAGTTTTCTCTTTCAAACAAATCACCTTTGGGAGTGGTCAACGCAAGTGATCCTGGAATTGGGAAGGAGAATAACTGGGTGAAAAGAAGTATTTTTTGGGAATTTCCTTATTGGTCAACAAATCTAGTTCGCCATAATTTAAACGTAATGCATATCGAGAAAAATATTTTTAATAATGTCTTCAATACTATTATGGATACCAAGGCCACGAAAGACAATGCAAACGCTCGAGAAGATATGAAAGAGCTAGGTAAGAGTCCAAAATTGTAGCTGGTTGAAGTGAATAAGAAAATAAAGAGACCTAAAGCACCCTACACATTGGACAAGTCTCAAAAGGTTGCGAGTGACTGAGTTTCAAAATTGAAGTTCTGGATGGATATGCCTCGAACATAGCTCGATGTGTTAAAGTAAATGAGTGCAAGTTCCCAGACATGAAGAGTCACGATTGCCACATGTTCATGGAGAGATTAATATCATTGGTGCTCCGTGACTTTTTTACCTAACTCAATATTGGATGCTTTGACAGAACTCAATCACCTCTTTAGAGATATATGCGCAATCGAACTGTAAGTTAACCATATGGAGATGCTTGAGAAGAACATTATGGTGACCCTATGCAAACTGGACAAAATACTTCTCCCAATTTTTTGATTCTATGGAGCATTTACCGGTCCACTTACCATACGAAGCTAAAGTTTGTGGCCCTGTGGAGTACTAGTAGATGTATCCTTTTGAGAGGTAACAAAATTTTTCAATCTTTATCCATTTTACAAAGTATTTTGTGTCTTCCTATTAATAATTATTTTATAATTGCTATATATGACAAATGTGGATGAACAATTTTTTTTAAAGAAGTCTTATAATAAAGTGCACGTGCAAGGTTCCATTGTTGAGTCCTATATTATATAAGAAGTTTCCAATTTTTTCTCCCAATATTTTGAACCAAGTGTTCAAACAAAGTTGAATCGAGTCGGTCACAATGACGATGGGGAGTTGTGGGCTCAAAGGATTGTCTTTCAGTTTTTTGTTACCCCGGGTGTGCCGTTGGTGGTCTGAAGAGTAGAGTATTAGATGAGAATAAGATCAAGGTTGTAAAGATATATATTCTATTGAATTGTGAGGAGCTCAGGCCATATATGGAGTAAGTACTTAGTTTAATTAATATCGCAAATACTTTCGTTCCATAATTGCATATATTAATTCAACACATAATAATGTAAACAATACGATAACATGTTGAGGCGTAAGAAACCCCTTCTTAGTGATGCTGAAATAGAGAAGTTTTGTGAAAAATTTTTGCCTCATGGCTTCATGACCTTGTAAGAAATTTCTATAATACTTTCTAATTGTGAACATTTACATTGAATTAATTAGATAACTACCTACGCATTACAAATTTTCCCTTAACATCTATGCATAATTTTTAATGTAACAGGTTTTAACCGACCAAACCATAGATGAATGGATTCAAGAAATATGACTTGACCTCTTTAAATGTGTAAGGTGTTACAGCGGTTATATTGTAAACAGATTCAAGTTTCACACCCAAGAGTATGGAAAATTTAAGAGAACAGTGAATAATGGTGTATGTGTTAAAGATAGTTGTTACGATGCATATGAACGTGACTTCTATGGTATGTTGATAGAAATTATAAAGTTACAATATGCGAGGGCTAGTAACACCATTGTATTGTTTAAATGGCACTGGTATGATTATGAGAACGGACTTAAAGTGCACCGACTACATGGTCTCATAGATATTAACCATAAATCAAGGCTTAACTAGACGAGTCATTTGTCTTGGTAGAGCAAGCAACCCAAGTTTACTATTGTCCTTATCCATAGAAGAAGAAGATGATGATGATGATGATGACGATGACGATGATGATAATGACGATGATGATGACGACGATGACGATGACGATGACGAAGATGACGCTGATGATGCCAACTCTGGTACTTAAATGGATGTTGATTAATAAATGGTGAAACTTTAAATCACACATATTGAGGATATATATTGTATATTGTACTAGTTGTATAAACTGAATGAATTTCTCTTGCTATTTGTATCACTTTTAAACAATTTGTATCACTTTTTAAACCATTTGTGTCAATTTTATTCATTCAATTTTTTTATGAAAGAAGATGGTGACTAGACGTTGAGTGAGAAGTAAAGGTCGTGTGGCTGGTCGTGGGAGGGGTAGTGGACAACACTCGGCTGACTCGAGCCTGTAGCAAATAAGGTCAATATATATATATGTTTATTATTTCTCGATTGCCCCTTTAAATGATTGTTGAATTGTTTATTGGCATGTCAAGATATATTGAAATTGAAACTGCAAGCAGAGGGTAGCACACTGTGGGGATGGATTTGGAGGGTCTATAAGAGGTTGAGAGGATTGGGAGAAGACCTACATAGATTTTGGATCCCCCAACAACCCCTATAGAGCGAACCATATTGACTATCTTGTCTCAGAGGTGATCGTTATATTTCATTTGAAGTGAGGTTATGCACGTGTTTAATACTTTTATTGTTTTTGTTATAATATTGACAATATGCCTTCGATGCTTGTAGGGCTTTCTCTGGGTGTGACAAGGTAGTGGGTGTCATTTCCCACTTAGCTTTGCAGCATTTGCCCTGTGCATATCTTTCATGGAGCCATTACCCAGAGTCTGTGAGGGATATCATTTGAAGAAACTTTCTGGTATAAATTTTTTTATTTTCTGTTATGTATTAAATTCCCTTACTTAAACATGCATGTTAATTATATATGCACCGATATAAAGTAGATTCCAACTAATGTTTTCTTGGTTTTTTACAATAGCAATATAGGTTTCAGATTCAGGAGATTCAAGACCGAGTCGAAAAAGTCTTTGATTGCATTGCAATTATGTGCCTCTTTAATCTTCTATCAAAGCTTTGGATAAAGGCCAAACGAGTTATGGGTACTGAATATGTGAGCACATAGAAGGAATGGTGTGACCATGGGCTGAAACAATTTTATTGGGATGGTTTGTGTGATTCCTGGCAACAGTGTTCCTAGGTGTCCTCTTCGAACAAGTAGGTGAGAGTAAGATTATGCACCATTTAATGGGGTCCATAGTATACCACAACACAAGGAGAGATTAGTATGATGTATTCATTCTTTGATAAAATATATATGGTTATTTGTTGTGTTGAAAATCACCCTCTATGCCAAGGTTGTGATCTTTTCAAACACCCAAGTCCAGAATGACTTGACCAAACAGAAACAAGAATCAAAGCATAAAAGAGAACACAAGCAATTGTTATCGAGGTTCGGCAATGTGCCTACATCCCCATGAGCTCCTCCGAGCTCTCTGCACTAAATCAATGGAGTTCTTACAATTACAGCAACACCTCTTCAAGAACCCTCTTGTTCTTGAAGAACGATAGAAGAGAAAAAGAAAGTGATAAGAACTAAGTGTTTCCTTGGAATTTTCCCCAAGAAAATTCCAATTACAATGCCCTTAAATCCCTAATCTATATTACCTCTCTCTAAACAACTAGCCTCTCTTCAATGAGTCTCTCTTGTGTTATTATCTTTGCACTCTCACACACCATGTTTTCTATTTCACACACATTATGTTATTACTCCTAGATGATCCTTTATATAGGGCAATGACCACCTCATCCAATCTTTGAGATCAATCTCAATCCTTAGATCTCAAGAACCAAAGACCCACGGCTCTCTAAGAGTCTAAGTAATCCTGTGCGTTTTAACCAAGTCCCACACACCATCTCAAAGTGCTAATTCAAAGGTGTCAGGTGTGCCATACACTGCGGCTCAAAGCAGGGCAGGCAGGGCGTATAACAGGGCACAAGACCACCATCTTCTAGGGGTCACATCATCCAAGGCTGAGCAGCGGCACGGCCTAGAGAAGGGAGCTTCTGGAGTTGCTGGAAGCCGCGGCGCACAAGGCTGACCTGATGCTGAATTTTTCACTTGTTTAATTCTTGGACAAATCCCAACATGTTGTAATTTATTTGAATTTTCACTGATAAAATTCTTTATTATGAGCAGAAGAAGAAGTTAGGTCATGATCCTTCACATATTGAGGTGTTTTTGAAAACACATAAGAGAAAGGGAACCATTGAATTTATAGACACAAAGCTGAAAGTCGTTATTGTAAGTAATTTTTTTGTTTTATTAGTAGTATGTAGTGTAAGTATATTTAGTGTGTTCTTTTATAAATTTACTAATTATGCATATTGATTAAATGTGTTCATTTGTCATTATATGAGAGTTATAATAAGATGGTGCAGGAGAAATATAAAGATGATCCATCCTCATAGCCCATTTTCAACGAGTAGGCGTGGTTGGCAATATCCGATCGATCAAGCAAGGGGAGGAATTATGGATACGGCAACTAAATGGACGTCCATCCTAGGCGGGAGACCTCATCTAGATGCGCTTCATGACCCACTCCCACCTCCATATTCAATCCATCTTTACCAGATTTTACCGAGTCCCAACAGCACTTTGTGAACCAGAAGATTCAAGAGGACGCGAATCAGGTGACGAAGAGGACTATAGTTCTATGTGCACACAGTTGGGCATCGGTCCTTCAAATATCGAACCTTCACCACCACCTCGATTCGATGTAAGTAAACACACACTCTCATGCAACTTTGTTATGTTCATAACTTAGTGCTTTAAGGGTAAAAATTTCCATAACTTAATTTTTTTAGGATAAAATATTTTAAAGGAAAAATTTTAAAAAAATTAGCGACTTTAAGGTCAAAAGAGTAAAATAGTTGTCTAACAGACGAGATGGGGTTACCATCATGTCTGTTTGGTAGAATGTGACTAGTAGGAACAAATGAAATCCATTTTGGATCACAGGTTAAAAACCAGTGGTGGTTGATAAAAAAAAGTAGATAACTTAACGGTTTTAAAGTCAAAAGAGTAAAATAGTTGTCTAACGGATGAGGCGGGATTATTGTCACGTTCGTTTGGTAGAATGTGACTAGTGGGAACAAACAGAATCCATTTTGGATCACCAGTTAAAAGCTAGGGGATCGGTGAAAAAACATAGATAACTTAGCAATTTTAAAGATAAAAGAGTAAAATAGTTGTCTGACGGGAGATGCAGGATTACTATCACATACGTTTGGTAAAATGTGAGTAGTGGGAACAAACGGAATCCATTTTGAATCACCAGTTAAAAACAAGAGGGGGTCAGCCAAAAAATGTAAATAACTTAGTGGTTTTAAGGTCAAAGGAGTAAAATATTTGTCTAACGGATGAGACGAGATTACTGTCATGTCCATTTGATAGAATGTTACTAGTAAGAACAAATGGAATCCATTTTAGATAAACTGTTAAAAAATGAAGGGAGTAGGGTCGGTCCAAAAATATAGAAAACATAGTGGTTTTAAGGTCAAAAGAGTAAAATAGTTGTCTAACGGACGAGATGGGGTTGTTGTCATGTCCGTTTGGTAGAATGAGACTAATAGGAACAAACAGAATCCATTTTGGATCATCGGTTAAAAACCAAGGGATTGGTCAAAAAATGTAGATAACTTAGTGCTTTTAAGGTCAAAAAAGTAAAATAGTTGTCTAACAGACAAGGCGAGGTTATCATCATGTCTGTTTGGTCGAATGTGACTAGTGGGAATAAAGGGAATCCATTTGGGATCACCGGCTAAAAATTGACGGGTCAGTAAAAAAACATAGATAACTTATATAGCTTTTTCCTTTAACAATGCTTATTTTTTTGCTTCAGCTGTCTCTTGATGATGTGAGAGAGGATGATCACGATGATGATAATGGGGAGGACACTGAAGATGATCTCATGCACGGTGATGATCTTAGGGACTCTAGGACGACTACTTTGGGATTGTATTTGATGATTTTGATGATTTTTTATTTAAATATTATCATATTTCATGTTTATTATTACATATTTGGATATTTTATTTTGTTATTATTATTTATACTATAATTAGAATTTGTTCAATTCCAATTTGTTTATTCACTTCTTGGTATTGATGTAATCAAATCAAATTTTGAATTTAAATGTAACATTCTGAGCAAGTAATTATGACTTTTTATATTATTTAAAAAATTAGAGAAAATCAATAAATTGGGATTTGTGACGACATTAACGACGTGAAAGTTGGTCTCTAATAATTTTGCACAGAAAATATCAGTGACGAGATTTGTCATTAGTGATACCTAAACAAATCATTTACGACGGATATCCCCTCATAGAGCCTATCGCTAAAAATAAAAAACATCACCTTATCTGTAATGGGTTTCCTCTTGCAGAAGATTCCTTATTTTTAGTGACGACATTAGTGACGGGTTTCTCCTCACTAATACGATTATTATTTTTTTTTTGTTGCTCTTTTTGGGAAAAAATCAGCGACAGGGTAGTCACGTCGCTAAAATGATTAACTTATCGTAGATACTTAAATCAGCGAGATCCCATCACTGATTTAAGAATCTACGATGAGCAAGATTGCGACAGGCTAGTCTATGACAGGATCCCATCGCAAATGACTTTCAATGACCAGATTTGCCATCATAGATGCTCTATTTTCTTGTAGTGTTTAAAGTTATTAAACAAATAACTTTTTACAACTTTTCAACTTCTGACTGTTCCCATTTTCTTAGGAATTGCATAGCATCTCTCCTAGTAGTGTTCCTCATAAATAATTTAAAATTTTTCTTTTGACCAATCACTTTTATTATTTGGTATGATTATGGTCATTGTTTGTGTCCAATCATCTATAGTTTGCTCATAATCTTTATAAGCAATATTTGTACATTTAAATATGTACCATTTTTTGCAACAATAGTTTTATTAAGATCATCGCTTCTAGTGGCTATAGGGACTAGATCGGTTATTGTTGAACCATCTATTGAACAAGTAGCTCCTTTTTCGTTTGCTTTTATTTCTTCTCACACTAGTTGAGTGTAGGTTTTTGTATGAAGATTTGTTTCTAAATGATCATATTCTTTTGATCCACATATCGTTTTTTTCTTAGAGTTATTGACTATTTTCGAATAATTTTTCCTCTTCTTATTTAGATTATGAATCAGAAGATTCACTTTCATTAGTCACCACGCTTCCTACAAGATAAATGAAACTAGATTCGTCCGAACTAGACTCATCATATGTTGTATCATAATTCATGAAATAGTGATAATTTGTATTTTCAAATAAGTTTTAATGTTGATGATATAAATCTTCAATTGTTTTGTAATCATTTTACTTCTTTCTTGTAGATCTTGCTCATATTGATACCAGTGTTTCAATATTCAATTATTTCTTTAATATTCTTCATTTGTTCATTTTTAGAAGTAGCAGAAGATTTTTTTTTTATCTTCTTCAAGTCTCAATATTTTGTTCCATAATATAACCTTATTGGTTTATCTGTTGAAGTTTCTATTAGGTTAGTTGTGAATGATTTGAGACCTGTCAATTACACGAATTATAAATAGAAAGAAAAGAAGACATGATTTACCCAGGTTCACCCCAGAATAGGGCTATATCCTGCCAAAAGTTTTGTATTATTGTTGTGTGATTATCTACCTAAATAAATGGGCAAATAATCGAACTCGTTTTACTTGCAAGTGCACAAGGTCAACTTAGTAGTATAGTGTGCGAATGCAAGATCATCTCCACAGGGATTGGTGAATTTCGTTTTAGAATTATATTCACAATATAAAAAGATAGAAATAATAAAAGAGTTGATTTTGATAAAGATAAAATAATAAAGATAAAGGCGTAGTAGGGACTTGATATCCACCACTAATTATGCTACCACAACAAAATAGTATGCCAATGCTTTACTCATGTCATGAATACCTAATGTTTGTCAACCTAAAGGCATGGTATCTACTCCTTAAGCTATTGATCTCCCTAAGCAATGAGTTAGGCATGGTATCTACTCTAACTCTTTTCTCTCTCAAGGGATTCAACATGGTGTATGCTGAGTTGTTCCTTAAGAGAGCATAGGTACTGTGGAAATCGATAACCACATGGGACCTAGGGCATGGTATCTACTCCTAGTTTTGCATGTTAATTAACCCAAAAATCCGGTGTGGATATCTTTTATTACTAATATCAGACCCAGGACTCGGTCATCCAAATTGATCTAACTAACAAGCCCACACCACATGCACATATTGATCAAACATATACATATGAGGAATTCAAATAAAAGCCGGTATTAATCAAGTTAAGCAACACAACATAAATATCGCAAAGGCACCAATACTAATTATTGAATAAACATAATTAGGGCTTCAACCAAGCCCTTACTAAGAATTTAATTACACATAATAAAATAAAAAGGAAAGAAGAAACCCGAGAGAAGAGTCGTCAATTCTCCTCCACAGTTTCCTTCTCCAAGCTAAAAGTAAAAGATAGAAGAAGTGATTAAAAGAAGTCATTATTTGTGTGTGCTTTACAGGTGTATTTGTAGGGCTTGAGTAGTCCTAGAAGGCTCATGAGTTCCTAAACTTTCCTAAAACACAAAACTCCTTTATTTCCAAAATAGGGTTATTTTCAAAATAGGTTTATTTCCAAAATAGGGTTATTTTCAAAATAGGGTTATGCAGTTTACTGTTCACGCTCGTACATGTGCGCTCGATCGCATGCGTCTTGCACTCGATCGCATTGCTGCACTCGAACCTTCATGTGTACAAACGATCGCATGTGCGCTCGATCGCACTTTGACCAGAAGCTGCTCCAGGATTTCCAAGCTTCTTCCCTTAAGTGCCAAAACTACTTATTTTCTTTCAAGACCTATAAAAACATGTGAAACACACAAAATGAAGTAAAACAGACTAAAACATATAGACAAAGAGCTTAACACATGTAAATTAAGGGGCTTAAATATGAATATTTAAGCACTTATCAATTATCAACCTCACAAATTTCTCGTTACAATGTATGCTCAGTACATAAAGAGTATTTATAAGCAACTTAAGACATCCTAATTAGGGTCTAGTTAGGATTTCCGTTCTACTGCAGAACTACGGCTATTCATGGGTCCAAGCCCAAACCACCAAGTAAAAAACCAGGCCCCACTCATGTACATGGCCTGAAAGTTTCGGGGGCGCTGCCCCCTAACCCCCTTTCGCTCTCCGGGGAGCAGGACCCTCGTGTTCGTCCGGGGTTTTACAGATTTGGTCCCATGAAGTATGCACCAACTCTAACAATCTCCCACTTGGTAAATACTTCACACACATGGAAAACTTCCCAGGACTCTGTTTCTTCAAGCCCATCTCAGTAGCACACTACTCAAGCTTTGCTAGACTAACTACCTTAGTCAAGAAATCTGCGTTGTTTACTGTTGTATCGACTTTCTCCAAGATTATCACATTTTCTTTAATCTTTTCCTGGATGAAGTGATATTGGATATCAATGTGCTTCGTCCGTGAATGAAATGCAGAATTCTTTGCTAAGAAGATAGCACCTTGATTGTCACATTTCACCTTCACTGTTTTTTGTTTAAACCCAAGCTCAGCACACAACCTTTGAAGCCAAACTGCTTCCTTTCCAGCGTGAGTTATTGCCATATACTTAGCTTTTATAGATGAAAGGACAACAACACTTTTCCTTTTTCTCATCCAACTCACTGCCCCACCAAACAGATTGAACACATACCCGCTTGTAGACCTCTTGCTATTAATGTCTCCTCCCAAGTCAGCATCAACTAATCCTACAATATCAAGATTCTTCTTACTTCCCATACCTCTATAACACAATGCAAACTCTGACGTGCCACGAAGATATCTAAGAACTCTCTTGATTGCAGTCCAATGATCTTTCCCAGGATTAGACATATATCTATTCAATACTTCCACTGCTTGGGCAATATCTGGTCTCTTACACACCATGGCGTACATCAAACTTCCAACCGCACTAGTATAAGGTACGTGCTCCATCTCTTCAGCTTTTTTCTCCATCTACGGACATCGATCCGCAGATAACTTGGTTCCCAAAGACAAGGGAGTCCCTACTGGCTTGCTATCAAACATGTTGAATATCTTTAACACTTCTTCAATATACTTCTTCTGACTTAGCCAGAGTTTTCGATTTTCATGATCCCTCTTTATCTGCATTCCCAAGATAAAGTTTGATGGCCTTAGTTCTTTCATGTCAAACTGCCTTGCCAACAATGCCTTCACAATGCTAATCATCTTCCAGTTATTTCCAATCAACAGTTATCATCAATATATAAGGTTAAAATGACAAAATCAACCCCTAGCCATTTCACAAAGACGTAGTGATCAGCATAGCTGCGAGTGAACCCAAGCTAAATGGCATATGTATCAAACTTCTGATACCATATCCATGGTGACTGCTTTAGTTTGTACAAAGACTTCTTCAATTTATAAACTACTCTTTCTTGCCTTTGCTTACAAAGCCTTTAGGCTGTTTTATGTAAATTTCCTCCTCTAAGTCCCCATGAAGGAAAACTATCTTAACATCCAGTTGCTCAACCTCTAGATCATAAGCAACTGCCATAGATAAGACATATCTGATAGATGTCAACTTTGCTACTGGGGAAAATATCTCACCATAGTCAATTCCCTCTATTTGCGTGTACTCCTTTGCAACCAGATGTGCCTTGTACTTTTCTACCATTCCATCTGCATTTGTTTTTTTCTTGAGAATCCATTTGTATCGAATTATCTTCCTATCTCTAGGCAATTTCACAAGGCTCCATGTTTTATTCTTGTCTAATGCCTGCATCTCATCTTTCATAGCATCCTCCCATAGATTTGCATCCTCCGAGGTCCTTGCCTCTTTCACCATGCTAGGATCATCACCAATAATATTTAAAGCATATAATGCACTTTAAGCACTAGGGGAATACTTGATGGGTGGTGATGAGAGCCATAAAATGCATCTCAATAGTGCTTAATTGTTAGCATTTTAGGGTTGATCTTGGTCTTAATTGCACTTTTATATGTTAATAACTCTAAAGTGATATTCTTGAATCATTGACTTAATTGGGTGCATTTTCAGGTACCTTGAGTCCAAAAGGGATGGAGAAGGTATCATCGCTTAAAGCATGAAGCTTCGATACATGTAAGAGTGGAGAAGTGGTTACAAAGAGACGAAATGATGAAAAACATTCAAAAGCTAAGAGCCAATGCATGCCAAGAGAAAAAGGAGTGGTTTCAGCATTTGAAGAAGCTGGAGCAATAGTGTGCACCGCGGTGTGGGTAGAGTAGCGCCGCACTATCCAGCACCACACCACCTTGCACCCCCTTCTAGTGCCATGACGTGGATAGAGCAGTGCCACACCCTCAAGAAAAGCGCACTCTCGGACCAAAGGTGAGTGCCTAGGCACCCAGAAGAGAGAGGTGCGGCGCGCACACGGTCTCCTGACCTAATTAGGACCTCTAAGTGACAATTTTAAGCCCAAAAATACCCTTGAACCCTTGTACTATAAATAGGTCACTTAGGGTTGAAGAAAGAGAGCAATCAAGGTCTGGAAAACTCAAAGAAGCAGCCTCATTCTCCTCCATCAAAGTGTTCAGCCATGAGTTCTGATAAGGATTCATAATATCTATATGTTTGTTATGTTTCCTCATGTTTTAATGGTTATAAATGCTTAAATGTTGGATTTTGATTATGTTTCGTATTTTGTGGACTAGATTGAAGAGTTAAATCAAATTTAATTCAAAATCAAGAGATTTGGAGAGGAAAAATTGGAGCTAAAAAAGATATACATTCCAGAAGCGGTTTTTGCTTAAAGTGTGGGCACGTCCTATTTTTCTAGAATGTTCACAGAAGCAGTCAGCAGATAAAGCGTGAGCGTGCCTTATTGGATCCGAGGATCTGACCTAGGGTTATGAATTTGTTGGAGAAAAAAAAGATATGTACGATAACTGGAAAGATTTAGTGACCCATTCTTATCTTTAGGAAAGTATTTGCCAAGACTCCCTATTAAGGTTTAGAAGAAGAGAAATATCCAAATTTAAATTGTAGTGTCCTATCGTCAAGGGACTCTTTCTCTTGTTTAAAAAAGGAAATTTAAATTGAAGACTTTGGAGCCTATATAAAGGGAACGAGAAACCCTAATTAATGGGAGACAACTTGCAGCCCTAGAGGCACAGATTATTCACAAGAAAAATTCCTCTTCTCTTTTCTTTAGGCGTTTTTTTTAATTCTGAGTAGCTAAATACTTTCCTTCCAGCTGAATTATAATTGAAGTTTTGGTTCTTCAAGAATTGTGAGATCTAAATAATTTTCATTGCTCTTTTATTTCTTCACTATTTATATATCTTCTATAATTATTAAAAATTATTGTCTTGGTTGATTGATGCAAATGGCCCGTTTTTCAATTATCAAGTGATTAAATTTCCATTCAGAACTTTAAATCCGTAATTGTTTAAATGTTCTAATATTAGTGGTAAAATAACAAAGTTGATTATAGAGAGATTTTCGATTTATGTTATGGAGATATATAACCTAGTCTAAATGAATCGAGCTTGTGTAGTTGTTGGCTAGAATTGGTAGTCTCTCTAATTATTAATGCTGTCGATAGATTAATTAAGGGTCTCTCTTGTTCTTTTATAGTTTTTTAGCATCTATTTTTGATACATTGAGGACAATGTATCAATTTTTCTTTGAACTTCACTTTTAGCTCCATTTTAATCAATTTTTGCATCATTTTTCAAGAAAATTTTCAAAAATCCAAGTGAAACTTTAGTTCTTGTTTGTGATCCTTCTTTTCTAAATTCTAGATTATGTCGATGCTTGTCTTAAATGATCTGGATTATTGTGAATTATTGAGATAAATTGAGGTGTAATAAGGGATAAGCATGAATGGTTGAATTCTTATTTACTACGCAGTGATTAATTGCTCTTGATGATTGATTGAATGAAAAATATGTGGGATCTAATGCACATGACCCTTTTTGTCCGCTTTTGAGACAATAAGCATTCATATTATATTATGCTCAATTTTCTTAATTGAGTGATTGTTATACATAGTTGATTTTTCTAGAACTTGCTTTGTTATGCATGTCAGGAGATTACATTGTTGAATTGGATGCATTGAATTAATAAAGGCATTTAGGTGGAGCCATTTAGCTTTCTTAAAAAGCCTACCTTGATTTTTACCTTAGAAAGCCAATTTTGAACCTTGGCTCTTTTGTTGGAAGTTAACCATGGTATAAGCAATGTCAACCCATTCTTTTGTCGATTTCTCTCTTTTGAACCTTGAATTAAAGGATCGTACTAGCTTGTTCACATGAAGCTTCAAATTATCTTTGAAAGGATTAAAATATGCTGGAAATAAAGTGATTCAAGTTACAAGTGCCTTGGTTCTTCAAATTCAAATTATCTTTGAAAGTATTGAAAGATGCTGGGAATAAAGTGATTCAAGTTACAAGTGCCTTGGTTCTTCAACTTCAAATTTTCTTTGAAAGGATTGAAAGATGCTGGGAATAAAGTGATTCAAGTTACAAGTGCCTTGGTTCAACAAAAAAAAAAGTAAAAGAAAAAAATAGGCTGCCAGAAAAAGAGAAAAGTTGTGCAATTTCAATTGTTTGGAAGTGAATTGATTGAAGAAAACATTTGACGTTATTGAGTTGTGCTTTGTGTGGAGAAGTTGGTATAATTCCTTTGATAAAAGTACCTAAAAATTCCTTCTCACCACACCTTACCTAAGCCCCGTTACAACTCATTTAAGATCCTTAGATTCTTTGCATTCAATTCAATCCATTGATGATAAAGATGTGATATATTAGCAAGCTTATGGTAAAGATCTTCTATGCTTTGAATTGAGAGTTCATTGATACCCTAAACACTTTGAGTGTATTGAGTGAATCCAATGAGAGAGTGTTAGATCTTATTGCATTTTGATTTCGAGAAGATCATTGAGGTGATTGTTTATGGGTGTGGTTTATAAGAATTTACTCTATGAAATTGTTTGTTTATTATTTGTCCTTAGATTTAAATCTTTAAAGCATGATAATTTGGATTATAGAGGATGAATAAAGGTAGAAGAAGGAACAATGATGAGAAAAGGTGACGAACTTGAGCTATTGTATGCTTGAGGACAAGCATTGTTTAAATGTGGGGGAATTTGATAAGGATTCATAATATCTATATGTTTGTTATATTTCCTCATGTTTTAATGGTTATAAATGCTTAAATCTTGGATTTTGATTATATTTCGTATTTTGTGGACTAGATTGAGGATTTAAATCAAATTGAATTCAAAATCAAGAGATTTGGAGAGGAAAAATCAGAGCTTAAAAAGATATACATTCCAGAAGTGGTTTTTGCTTACAGTGTGGGCACGTCCTGTTTTCCCAGAATGTTCACAGAAGCAGTCAGCAGATAAAGCGTGAGCGCGCCTTACTAGATCCGAGGATCTGACCTAGGGTTACGAATTTGTTGGAGAAAAAAAGGATATGTATGATAGCTGGAAAGATTTAGTTACCCATTCTTATCTTTAGGAAAGTATTTGCCAAGACTCCCTATTAAGGTTTAGAAGAAGGGAAAGATCTAAATTTAAATTGTAGTGTCCTATCGTCAAGGGACTCTTTCTCTTGTTTAAAAAAAGAAATTTAAATTGAAGACTTTGGAGCCTATATAAAGAGAAGAGAGAAAGCCTGATTAATGGGAGACAGCTTGCAGCCTAGAAGCACAGATTATTCACAAGAAAAATTTATCTTCTCTTTTCTTTAGGTGTTCTTTTAATTATGAGTAGCTAAATACTTTCCTTCCAGCTGAATGATAATTGAAGTTTTGGTTCTTCAAGAATTGTGAGATCTAAATAATTTTCATTGCTCTTTTATTTCTTCACTATTTATATATCTTCTATATTTATTAAAAACTATTGTCTTGGTTGATTGATGCAAAGGGCCCGTTGTTCAATTATCAGGTCAATAAATTGTCATTTAGAACTTTAAATCCGTAATTGTTTAAATGTTCTAATATTAGTGGTAAAATAACAAAGTTGATTATAGAGAGATTTTCGATTTATGTTATGGAGATATATAACCTAGTCTAAATGAATCGAGCTTGTGTATTTGTTGGCTAGAATTGGTAGTCTCTCTAATTATTAATGCTGTCGATAGATTAAATCCTAAGAGCTTGTTTAGGGTTGTTTATTAACAAGGGAAGTAATCAAAGAAATTGTTTTGGTTATCGAGAAAGTAAGGAGAGATAGGTTGTTAGAGCTTGTTAACAACTATAACCAATTTAGTGAAGAATAGAAGATTTTATCCTTGTATCTGTGATAAATTCTCTGAACCAATTATGAAATTATACCTTTGGTTGGATATTTTCCTGATATTGATTTCTCCTTAGTTTTTAGCTGATTATAATTGCTTTCTCTTTTATTTCACTTCGAGATTTGAAACCCCCCTTTTTTTTCTTTGCTTTAATTTTCATTAAAATAAATCTACCTAATCTCTGTGGATACAACCTTGCTCATCACTGTTACAATTTGTATCTTTTGAGAGTGAGAATTTTATTATTTGTTGGATTCGACACCCACCAAGTTCCATGGCAAACTAATCTCCAAGTAAGACGAAGGGATGAATGTCTAGGTGTAGTTGTTCTTTAATTCCTTTATTAGTTCAGTTGTAATTGGGATTTATTGTCAAACATTGTTATGACTTATTGTTTAATCTAATTAAATATTTCTTTTCAATCCGGTGATTATATCTTTCTCCTTGATATAAGTTTAGTAATGCTTTTCTCATGTAAAGTTTTTTTGGATGTGATTGAGTCCGGTAGACTTATTCTTTAGGGTTATCCATTACTGCAATATTGTTGTTAAAGATATATTGTCGTTTCTTGATAACTCTATAGTATAGGCCATGTGTGTTTAACCGATAAAGAAGAGTAAGTCATATCAATTACATTAGGGTTTGTATATGAGCTTTAATTGAATATCCACCGATTGCTTGTTTGGGATGTGAAACTTGCAATCGAGATAAGAACAACTGAATTAAGATTAGAATAAGGCAATGAGTCTAGGGAGGACTCCCGAAACCTTGTTGTTACTCTATTATTATTCTCGATTTATTATATATTTTGCTCTCAATTACTTCATTATCAAAACTTCATATCTTCTCACTCGATTTTATCGTTCGTGTTTAGGTTTACATCTTCTCTTGTAGTTAACTTGTTTTCCTGTGGAATCGACACCCCAAAGCTGTGCTACAACTACCGCGTTACTCTTTGGGCGTAATCAAATTTTGGCGTCGTTGCCGGGGAAACACGCTTACATACAAGGAAGTTTGTCAACTCTAAGACAAGACGGTACTATCTTTCTTTTCTTTAAGTTTTGATTTTCTGATTTTTATTTTATTTTGTTCTGTTTATCACCTTTTAAACTCAGTTGGTGTATGCTTAGACCAAGAGATTCGCGAAGGAGATTCATTAAGGGACCCAAATTAGAGATACCTTCCCTTCCACATCTGTAAGTGAAACCTCACCTAGATCAAACTCTAGTGTACACCCAACCAAAAATTTAGAAAATTTTGATAACAAGGCTGAAAACCCTAATGAAAATGTTGCTAGGACACTTAAAGATTACCTACATCCTAGCCGAACAACCACACCATCATGCATTATGTTTCCAGCCAACACTCGCCATCAAGACTTTAAAACAGGGATAATACAATTACTCCCTACTTTCCATGGCTTGGAAAACGAAAACCCATCTGTGCACATTAGGGAGTTTGAGGAAGTAGTTGCGAATTTTTATAGTCAAGATACAACTGATGATATTGTGAGACTCAAGTTTTTTCCTTTCTCTTTGAAGGATAAAGCTAAGAGTTGGTTATACTCGCTGAGACCATGATCAATTGGATCATGGAATGAGATTACACAAGTCTTTTTTAACAAATACTTCCCTCAACATAAGACTAATGCTTTAAAAAGAAAAATCTCCACCTTTGCACAAAAGGAAAACGAGGCTTTGTATCAGTCTTGGGAGAAATTTAAAGAGCTGTTAAGTATGTGTCCACACCATGGGTATGAAAATTGGCGTTTAGTGAGCTATTTCTATGAGGATCTTACTTATAGAGAGTGCCAATTCGTAGAGATGATGTGTAATGGTAAGTTTATGCAAAAATACCATGATAAGGCCATAGAGTACCTCAATGAGCTTACCGAAAAAGCTCGTACTTGGACTGGACCTAGTGCTACTGAAAGCACAAATAAGTCACGACCTGTAGGAAACCCTAGTGGTGGTGGAATATACCATCTTAGGGAGGAAAACAACCTGAAAGCTAAGGTCGAAATGCTTACTAGGGAGTTAGAGGCCTTAAAAACTAAAAAGCCAACACACATGGTTAATCAAGTCGAACCTTTGGAACCATGTTTTGTGTGTGGTGGGGTAGATCATCCTGCTCAAGAGTGCCCTACATTTGTTGATATGAGAGGGATGTATGAGGAACAATGTAATGCCTTGGGCATGTACAAGAAGCCTTATGCACCTTTCTCTAACACTTACAATCCAGGGTGGTGAAATCACCCCAACTTCAGTTGGAAGTCTGAAAACCAGCAGCTTGCACAACCCCCTAGATCACACCCTGCACCATATCTGCACCCTCATCCTCTAGGGGTTCTTTAGAAGAAATTTTACATGCTTTTATAGAGGCACAGGGCAAAACAAACCAAAGGTGTGAAACATTAATCACACAGGTCATAGAAGAAAACAAAGAAATAAGGAGCCAAGTATCCAAGTTAATGGGCTCCTTGAGTGTGACTGAACGAGAAAAGTTCCCTTCCCAAGCTCAGTCCACACCCCATAGTCAACACATGGCACAAACAAATCTGAAAAATGTAAATACTGTTGTGACAAGAAGTGGTAAGACACTTCACATCCCAAAAACAAACAAACCCGAGGATGTGGAGAAGGGTCAAGGCAGTAGTGACACCAAACAGCCCAAGGACCCTGAAGTTACCAAAATCCCTATTAAGGCACCATTCCTTCAAGCCTTAAAAACAAACAAGAAAAAGTTGGAGCTAAATAATGAAATCCTAGAGAACCTACTTATGCAAAAGTTCTCAAAGATTTATGCACAATTAAGAGAAAACACCATGTGAAGAAAATAGCATTCCTAACTGAGCAAGTGAGTGCTTTAATTGAGCAAAGAATTCCCCCAAAATACAAGGATCCTGGCTGTCCAACCATTGCATGTAGCATTGGAAATCATGAAGTTGGACAAGCCTTACTAGATTTAGGAGCTAGTGTAAACCTGATGCCATTCTCTATTTATTTATAGCTGGGTTTAGGAGAAATCAAACCAACTGATGTGGTATTACAATTGGCTGATCGCTCAGTCAAAGTACCCCGGGGTATGGTAGAGGATGTTTTGATTTAAATTGATAAATTTTACTATCTTGTTGATTTCTTAATCCTTGATACTACTTCTGCTGTTGACACTAACTCTAAGATTCCTTTGATTTTGGGTAGACCTTTTCTTGCTACTGCAAATGCTCTAATAAATTGTAGGAATGGACTCATAAAGCTGTCCTTTGGAAACATGACCCTTGAAGTAAATATTTTCAATGTTGTAAAACAACTCGAAGATGAGGATGAAAACCACCAGCTTTATATGATCGAGTCACTCATCAATGAGGGAGTTTCCTTAGCTCATTATTATGATCCTCTTCAAAATTTTCTTGTTAATTCTGAGATTGATTTATTTGATGATAAAACTGATATAACTAATATTTGTGCTGTTTTTGACAAATCTCAGGATTATGGCAATCGGGCATGGCAACCAAAGTTTGAGGAGTTGCCCGAAAGAAGTGAGACATAAGTCCCCTCAAGTATGGCAGCACCTAAAGTCGAATTGAAGCCACTACCTAAGGGTTTAAAACATGCCTTTCTCGGTCCAGGTGATACTTTTCCTATTATTATCTCTTCTAAATTATCTGAGATCCAAGGTAAGAAATTAATTCAAACTCTAAATGCACATAAATCAGCCTTAGGATGGAGCATGGCTGATTTAAAATTTATTAGTTCCCTAATTTGTTCACATAAAATAAATTTAGATGAAGGAACTAGTTCTCATAGAGACCTTCAATGTAAGCTTAACCCCACTATGAAAGAAGTAGTGAAAAATGAAGTGTTGAAACTGTTAGATGCGGGTATTATATATCCCATGGCTGATAATAAGTGGGTAAGCCCTACACAATTCGTTCCTAAAAAGTCTGGTGTCACCGTGGTAAAGAATAATCTAGGAGAGCTAGTCCCTACCAAACTTGTGACCGGGTGGCGTATGTGCATTGATTACAGAAAATTAAATGCTGCCACTCGGAAAGACCAGTTTCCACTCCCTTTTATTGATCAAATTCTTGAGCATGTAGCTGGTCATCCTTTTTACTGTTTTCTAGATGGTTATTCTGGTTATTATCAAATAGAAATTGTATTAGAAGACCAAGAAAAAACTACTTTTACTTGTCCCTTTGGCACCTATGTGTTCCGTAGAGTGCTATTTGGATTGTGTAATGCCCCTGCCACTTTTCAACGTTGCATGATGAGTATTTTTAGTGACATGGTTGAAAATTGCATGGAGGTTTTTATGGATGACCTAACTATTTTTGGATCTTTATTTGATGCATGCTTAATTAATTTAGAAAGAGTGTTGATTCGCTGTGAGGAGAAAGAATTGGTTTTAAATTGAGAAAAATGTCATTTCATGGTACCATCCGGTATTGTCTTAGGGCATATTGTCTCTTCTAAAAGAATAGAGGTTGATCAATCTAAAATTGAGTTAATCTCTAAATTACTTACCCCTATGACAATAAAGGATGTGAGATCTTTCCTTGGTCATACTGGTTTTTATAGGAGGTTCATACAAAAATTTTCCAACATATCTAGACCTTTATGTGCCCTCTTAGTTAAAGACACCCCATTTGAGTGGACACAAGCTTGTCAAGAAGCATTCCAAATGCTGATTGGCAAGCTTACTTCCGCACCTATAATGCAGTCACCGGATTAGACTTTACCTTTTGAAATCATGTGTGATGCTAGTGACTACGCTGTAGGTGTTGTTCTTAGACAACGAAGAGAGGGAAAACCTTTTGTCATTTACTATGCTAGTAAGACTTTAAATAGTGCTCAAATGAATTACTCCACAACTGATAAAGAATTGCTAGCTGCAGTATTTGCTTTAGATAAATTTTGTGCTTATTTAATTGGTTCCCCTATTCTTATCTTCACAGATCATGCAACCCTCAAGTACCTTCTTACAAAGAAGGATGCTAAGGCAAGACTAATACAATGGATCTTACTCCTACAAGAATTTGACATCACCATCAAAGATAAGAAAGGAGTAGAGAAT
Organism: Bretschneidera sinensis; assembly: GCA_023935145.1. Classification (NCBI taxonomy): domain Eukaryota; kingdom Viridiplantae; phylum Streptophyta; class Magnoliopsida; order Brassicales; family Akaniaceae; genus Bretschneidera; species Bretschneidera sinensis. Next base: position 44,309,007 of record CM043701.1, read on the forward strand.
GTAGTAGCTGACCATCTATCAAGGCTCACTTTTGAGGACACTTACGATGACATGCCAATCAAAGATGACTTTCCCGATGAGCATTTACTCTCCGTTACTTCTTTACCATGGTTTGCTCACATCATAAATTATTTGGCTACAGGTGAGATACCAATGGATTGAAGCACTCAAGACAATAGGAAATTCTTATATAAGGTATGTAATTTATATTGGGACGACCCCTATCTTTTTAAGTACTACTCTGACCAAATTTTAAAGCATTGCATCCCTAATGAAGAGATTGCTAACGTCTTGGAATTTTATCATTCCCAAGCTTGTGGAGGCCACTTTTCAGTGAAAAAAACTGCTACAAAAATTTTGCAGTGTGGATTTTATTGGCCTACCTTGTTTAAAGATGCAAACATCTATTGTCACTTATGTGAAAAGTGTCAAAAGTTAAAGAGTTGTGTCTTGCCGAAATATGATGCCCTTAAACCCTATTTTAGTAATTGAGATCTTTGATTGTTGGGGCATCGATTTTATGGGACACTTTCCTCATTCCTTTAGATACCAGTATATCATCGTGGTAATAGATTATGTGTCTAAATGGGTAGAGGCAACAACTTGCCGAAGCAATGACAATAGGACGGTAATTAAATTTCTTAAAAAAAATGTGCTATCTCGATTTGGTACACCACGTGCTATAATTAGTGATCGAGGTACACATTTTTGCAACCGTTCTTTTGAAGATTTGATGAAAAAATATGGGGTGTTACATAAAATTTTTACTGCCTACCATCCTCAGACTAGTGGACAAGTAGAGCTTGCTAATAGAGAAATTAAACAAATTTTAGAAAAAATGGTTAACCTGGATCGCAAGGATTGGTCTTTGAGACTAGTTGATGCACTTTGGGCTTACCGTACAGCCTTTAAAATTCCATTAGGTATGACACCTTATCGATTTGTTTTTGGAAAGCCTTGTCACTTACCTGTCGAGCATGAGCATCGAGCTTATTGGTCCATCAAGTCTTTTAATTTTGACATTGGCGAAGCGGGTAAGCTTAGGAAATATCAGTTGACCGAGTTAGAGGAATTAAGAAACAATGCTTATGAAAATTCTAGAATCTATAAGGCTAAGATGAAAGTATTCCATGACAAAAATATTTTGAGGAAAACATTTAAACCCAATGACTGGGTGTTCTTATACGACTCTAGACTCCATAAGCATCCTGGGAAACTTCGGTCTAGGTGGACTGGTCCTTTCATAGTGAAAAATGTTTTTGAAAATGGAGTGGTGGAAATAGAGGACACTAGGGACGGTCGAACCTTTAAAGTAAATGGTCAGCGCCTTAAGATCTTGATCGATAGGCAAGATCCGGAGGTGGAAGACATTTCACTTATGGATCCTGTCTATTTACCTTAACTATACCACACATGTACGTTTTTTTATTTTATTTTTCTTTTAATTTGTTTGTTCTGTTTTTAATTAAGTTTTATTCAATCTTAATTGTTCGTTTTTCTTTTAACCTAATTTTTTTAGGATTACTTTTTATACTATTACTTATTTGGCTGAATTTATTTTTCTTTCATTTGGCAAACAAACAGAAAAAAATTCATGAGGAAAACAGGCCCTGTAGCATCCTAAGTGCCGCGGCCCAGCACTGTGCACGCTGCACCTCCCACAGCCCAGCGCCCCAACGCACAGAGGATGCCGCACCTCCCATAGCCCAGTGCCCCAAAGCACAGAAGGAGGCCCATCAACACACAGAGGATGTCGCACCGCAAGGCAGCTCGCGTTGCAGCGCACAGTGTGCGCATGCACACAGGCCCAACCCAGTGCCACAGCGCCCCCCCAGCCCAGGACAAAGCGCTCACTCGAAATCATACTTTTTAAAACCCTACATTCTGCCTTCTTCTTCATTTCAACTTGAATAAAAACACAGCAACCCCATTTTACTCTCTCTCTTCCTCCCTCACAAACCTCACATACCTACTTCATTTTACTTTAAAATTTCTTGTTTCTCCCATCATCTATTGCTAAATTGCTCACTACTTTTACAGATTTTTCTAGCAATCTCTCTCAAAAGTTTGGTTCTAAGAAGATTTTGGATTCATCAAGAACACTTCAAGTTGGTGGTTAGTCTTTCTTCTCTCTAACTTTGGACATCAAGTAAGCCTAATTTCTTCCCTTTTATTGTTCACTTGTGCTATTTGGTGGTTAAATTTTTCTTTAAATCCATTGTTCAATATATTTGATTTCTATGGCACCAAAGACTAAGAGACCTAGGGGGAAACAACAACAAAAGTATGATGAGACCAAATTTGTTAGTTTTGAGGCAAGTGAGAGATATACCCGAATGATGCAAAGTAGAAAACCCATTCCCGAGAGAGGATTCAACATCACCGAGAGGGGGAACCCGATCTTATTTAAAATGATTCTCGATAGGAATTAGGGTACATTTACAAGACCACCCTCTCCTTCCCTCACAAATTTGGTTAGAGAATTTTACACTAATGCTGACAAGCATAGGAATGGTAAAGTGAGGGTGAGAGGCCAAACAATCTCTTTTAATAGTGAAACCATAAATAGATTCTATGGGCTACCGGACATTGAACACAGTGAGTATAGTGCATATGTGTCTACAATTAATTATGAAGAGATTTGGCACTACATAGAAAATGACGGGTGAGATCCCTATCACTTTGTCCGCTACTTCTCTGAATGTCAGCGGATGATGACTGCTCTGCACTACAAGGATCTAACTATTGAAAGATCTATTTTAATTTCTGCAATTTTGATGGGAATGACTATCGATGTGGGCCAAGTCATCTTTAACTCTATCATACACACTATTCGATAAAAGCTCGAATTATACTTTCCTTCTTTAATTACACAATTGTGCATCCGAGCCGGCGTCCAATATAGTACTGATGAGGAGGCCCAGCAACCAAAGAAACCCATCAATGATGGCATGCTCGCTCAGATTAGAGCTTCCCGGCCACCAACTCCGGGAGAGGGAGTGGTGATTGCTGCCCCCCTCTCCCCTCTAGGCATTTCACGGTTGACGAATGCCTTAAGTGTTTAGAGAGTCATTTTGACGAGCATCAGAAGCTGTTTCTTGATAGGTTAGATCGTCAAGACCGATTTTTGGCTAGGCAAGCCGATTATCAAGTGGAGGTTTACTCTTCTTTTGGTCAGATGTACCATCACCTTACCTCCGCTACTGGCTGTCATATGGATCACTTTCCTACTATGCGACCTTATCTGGGTTCAAATTTTGATCCACCTCCTGAGGTAGGTGAAGAAAACGAAGGGAATGAAGAAGATGATGAGGACTTCGAGGATTAGTTTTGGGTTCTATCTTTTGTTTGCCTATTTTTGTTTTGTTTTATTATCACCTCACTATCCTACAATATATTGGGTTTTCCGTTTTCCTTATTTTCTTTTTCATCTTTTATTTTTTCATTTATAGTTATTTTTCTCCATTTTATGTGCTAACCTAACATATGGTGGGAATCTTAAGGGTACACCATAGTTGCTTTCTTTTTGTTGTCTTGTTTTATGTTGTAGATCGGAATTTCAGCAAGAGGAATGGCATGCAATTCACCTGGTGGTGCACAATCTTCAGCACCTGTGCACTCGTGCTTACAAAGGGAGCTTCCTTCACTTTCTCTTTAACATTGAGGACAATGCAATTTTTAAGTTGGGGGTGGAGGAAACATATTTCTTTTTCATTAAATTGCTTGGTGTTACCTTCCCTTACCTTTTGTTTTAAGCATGCTTTGTGTTTGCCTTGGATGTAATTCACATGTCAATGATATAAGCTTAATTGAGATAACCTACAGCATTTAGAAGAAATTAAATTTTGTTTCGGTTTGAGAATAATTTAAGTGTCAATCTTGATTTGGTTATAGACTCTAGTTTGTGGTACGATTGTATGATTAATCTAAAGCATTTAGAGAAGTTTTTGTGTGATTTCCTTGTGAACACTTTTATGGTCTCGACAAGCTCTAGAACTTATTTGATAATCACTTGAGGCGAATTCCTAGAATGCACACTACTTAGGGTATGATGTAGGTCATTTTTGAACCGTTTGAGCCTTTCAAACTTACCATTGCTATATCTATCACTAGTCACCTATTTGAGCATTTTTCTTGAAAAAGAATTTGAGTCTTGTTTCTTTCAAAAACCCATTTACTCACCCTTATGAGCCTAAAAATATTTTATCCTTACCCTTCCTTTAAAAGAACTTAGTTGTACACATTTGTTGAGAAGCACTTAAGAGGAGTAAGGATGGAAATATAAAAAGCCATAACCCAAGTATATTAAAGAAGATAAATTGGGGTTGTGGAAAAGAAAAGAAAATAAAAATGAAAAAGGGGGTGAATGGGTATTTTCCAAAAATAGAAAAGAAAACAGAAAAAGAAGTGAAGTATGGCAAAGAAAGAAGAAAAAGAAAAGAAAAGTGGTGACTTATCAAGAGGTATGCTCTTATAAAAAATGGTTGAAAAAGTTGAGTGTTGAAGCAAAGTTATCGAGTGCTTAAAAGTGGTTGTGTTTAAAGCTAAGAGATTAAGTTCTTTTACTTGCAAATCCTTCCCGTTCTTCCTTAACCCTTACCTTAGCCTAACATTACAAGCTTATTAAAGACCTATTGATCCAATAAAGTGTGATTTTTCTACAATAGTGGAGAGTGATTTGAAAAATAAGCCTATGGAGCTTGTTTAAGTGATTGATGTCACACAATTTATTATGTTTTTAGAGGCCAAGACTTGTATTCATGAATGTTATGCATAAAATCATCCAGGTGTTTGGATTAATGGATTGTGGTAAGATGGATGATAAGAGTCGATAACGATTTTAAGATTAATGCTTGGATTACTTTTGGACTTAAGTGATATTTAATGATTCTATGTGCTGCGTATTATATGCAATTTCTGAGACAAAAATTTGAATTGCTCCTTGTTTAAAACTAGTATTGCTTTACCTTGTTTTGATTCCTACCATAGAATTCGTTTCTCGTTTTCGCTTGAATTGCTAGGGACTAGCAATAAGCTAGTTGGGGATTATGATGAGAGCCATAAAACGCATCTCAACAGTGTTTAATTGTTAGCATTTTAGGGTTGATCTCAGTCTTAATTGCACTTTTATATGTTAATAACTCTAAAGTGATATTCTTGAATCATTGACTTAATTCGGTGCATTTTTAGGTACCTTGAGTCCAAAAGGGATGAAAAAGATATCATCGCTTAAAACACGAAGCTTCGATACATGTCAGAGTGGAGGAGTGGTTACGAAGAGACGAAATGATGAAAAACATTCAAAAGCCAAGAGCCAATGCATGCCAAGAGCAAAAGGAGTGGTTTCAGCATGTTCAGCATCAGGTTGGAGGTGTACGTTGCGGCGTGGGTAGAGCAGCGCCGCACCCTCCAGCACCACACCACCTTGCACCCCCTCCTAGCACCGTGGCATGGATAGAGCAGCGCTACACCCTCCAAAAAAGCACACTCTTGGACCAAAGGTGAGCGCTTAGGCGCCCAGAAGAGATAGGTGCGGCGTGCACATGGTCTCCTAACCTAATTAGGACCTCTAAGTGACAATTTTGAGCCCACAAATAACCTTGAACCCTTGTACTATAAATAGGTCACTTAGGGTTGAAGAAAAAGAGCAATCAAGGTCTGGAAAACTCAAAGAAGCAGCCTCATTCTCCTCTATCAAAGTGTTCAGCCATGAGTTCCATGGCGAACTAATCTCCAAGCAAGGCGAAGAGATGAATCCCTAGGTGTAGTTGTTCTTTAATTCCTTTATTATTTCAGTTGTAATTGGGATTTATTATCAAACATTGTTATAACTTATTGTTTAATCTAATTAGAAGATTTCCTTTCAATCCGGTTATTATATCTTTTTCCTTGATATAAATTTAGTCATGCTTTTCTCATATCAAGTTTGTTTGGATGTGATTGAGTCCGGTAGACTTATTCTTTAGGGTTGTCCATTACTGCAATATTGTCGTTAAAGATATATTGTCGTTTCTTGATAACTCTATAGTATAGGCCATGTGTGTTTAATCGATAAAGAAGAGTAAGTCATATCAATTACATTAGGGTTTGTATATGATCTTTAATTGCATATCCACCGATTGTTTGTTTGGGATGTGAAACTTGCAATCGAGATAAGAACAACTGAATTAAGATTGGAAATAGGCAACGAGTCTAGGGAGGACTTCCAGAACCTTGTTGTTACTCTATTATTATTCTCAATTTATTACATATTTTGCTCTCAATTACTTCATTATCAAAACTTTATATCTTCTCACTCGATTTTATCGTTCGTGTTTAGGTTTACATCTTCTCTTGTAGTTAACTTGTTTCCCTATGGAATCAACACCCCAAAGCTGTGCTACAACTATCGCATTACTCTTTGGGCGTAATCAGGTGGTCTCCTAACCTGTGTGAATCGCCTTATGATAGGCGTGGTTTGTACCTCAGAACCAGCATCTGAATCCGCATCCTCTACATCAGAAATATGAATCTCTTGCTCATACCCAACTGACTCATTATCTGAAGTATCTGGTGCAGTTTGTGAGGTAGTCTACCACACTTTATCTCTCGGGCTAAGATCAATCTGAAACTGTTTTGGCTGTAATGGTACATCTTGGACAGCCGCCACATCCTTTTGTGTTTCCCTTAACATAACATCTCTGTTGTAAACTGTACCTTTGTTTTTTGGATTCTATAACTTGTACCCCTTAACCTCATCCTTATAACCAATGAAAATGCACTTCACTAATTTACTGTCAAGTTTGTTCCTCTTTTATTTTGGCACCTGCATATAAGCATCACACCCAAACACCCTAACATGAACCAAACTCGGTTCTTCCCGATAGTACCTCAAACGGTGTCTGATCTTACAAAGCTAATGTAGGTGACCTGTTCTTCAGATAACATGCTGTAGCAGCCACCTCTTCCCAAAACTTCGGATCCAAGCCTGCACAACTGAACATATTCCTCGATTTCTCCATGAGTGACCGATTAAGTCTCTTGGCCACCCCATTCTGTTGAGATGTATATGGAGTTCTTTTCTGTCTTGCAATGCCGCTTGCCACACAGAATTGCTCAAACTTGTCTGAGCAAAATTCCCCTCCATTATCTGTTCTCAATACCTTTATCTTTCTTTCCATCTGATTTTCTACCAATACTTTAAATGCACGAAACTTATCAAATGCTTTAGCTTTACTCTTAATGAAATAAATCCATGCATACCTTGAAAAATCATCAATGAAAGAGACATAATAACTTGATTTTCTAGGAGATTGGACCGAAACTGGCTCAAACACATCACTATGTATTAAATCTAGAATACTCTTTGCCTTCATGCCAACAAACTTAAAACTCACATGGTTCTGCTTGCCATGTAGACAATACTCATAGAAACCGAATCCCACTGAGCGATCTGGGACTCCCTTCACCATCTGCTGTGATGATAAATTAGATAGTCCCTTTTCACTAATATGCCCCAGCCTCTAATGCCACAACATAGAGGACGTCACATCATCATCAGTCACCTTCTCACAGATAAAACATCCATTGCACTGTACTTCCTAGTAGCTTGCACAACATACCATACCGAACACCTTGTGCAATTACTAACGATCCACGAGTTATCTTGCATGAATTTTTTTCACAACTGAAATTCACTCCCCCATCTACCATCTTGTTGACTGACATCAGGTTTATGCTGAGACCCGGAATATGCATCACGCTTAGAAGTGTTCTGATCGTCCTATCATTCATCCTCAACTTTACCTTCCCATAACCAATAATTTTCACAGGAGAGTTATCTCCTAATTTCCCCCATCAAAGGTTTCATATTCATGAAACCAGTCCCTATGAGGTGTCATGTGAAAGGATGCTCCTGTGTCAATTATCCACACACTTCTATTTGATTGAGCCAAACAAGATGCCATATTTAAGTCACTAGCATCATCATCATACTGGTTCTTGTTACCTAAAGTTGATATCTCGCATGTTCTCTTTTCAAGGTTCACACTCTTACTTCTACACTCATTCTTTAGATGCCTAGGCTTCTTACACTTCTAACACTTCAACCCAGATTTATCCCTACTTTTTCGATTTTCCCCTAAACGTGGGTTTATCACTATATCACTTGTAGTTTTTATCATGGGTTCGCCCTCTTACAGATAATGCCTCATTTGATGAGTTATTTGTACCCTGCCGCCTCATATCCTCAGACAATATAGCTGCCATGACATTCTCAAAAAGATAGATCAGTCGTACCACTACCAATCATAACTATCAAGTTATCCCACGAATCAAGCAGTGAACAAAGTAGCGTAATAGCCTTATCGTCATCCATCACATCAACACTAATAGATAATAACTGACCTATCAAAGTGTTGAACTCATATAAATGAACTAAAAAAGAATCTCCCTCAGCCATCCGAAGGTTGTACAACTTCTTCCACAAAAACAGTTTGTTTACTAGAGATTTACTTTGATAAAGGCTTTCCAGCTTCTTCCAGAGATCTTTTGCAGTTTTTTCTCTAGAAATGTTTATCAGGATAGAATCAGCCAAGCATAGCCGAATCAGACTTTGTGCCTCCTGATATAGCTTCTCTCACTCCATGATAGTTGCAGAAGATGATGTCGAAACCACCATCGATGATGCCTCTGCCATGGACGCCGTACTCTTCAGTATCTCATCGACTATCACCATCCACAGATCTCTATCCACAAGTAAATCCTTCATCTTCAGTTTCCATATCTCGAAGTTCTTCCCTCCAAACTTCTTGATTTTAATCTGTGATCCAATCAATATCTCTGATCTTTAATCCTCGAACACAATGCTCTGATACCAATTGAACGATTCGAGACCTGTCAATCACATGAATTATAAACAGAAAGAAAAGAAAACAAGATTTACCCAGTGTTGGTATTTATCTAAGGTTTAAACATGGTTCAAAGATGGTTAAAGTCTAAACTAAGGTTGGGAGATTACAATACAGCATGTTAAAGGAGTGCATACATGTGTGTGCATCCATTTGGGTGTGTGTGCACACCCCTAATCAAAAAAGCAAAGTAGTGCGCACTGCTATGTGAAGGACAGCATCAGTGTGCGCTGCACTGCCCCTTCACCAACGCCGCACCGCCTAGCAAGGATACAGTTTGAAGAAGGTCATCACAGCACCACCCCTCCACTAGCACCGCACCGTCCAGAACATGGTGCAAAGGGGTTTTGCCTAGCACCTCACCGCCCCCTGTTCAGCGCCTAGGTGCTAGGCACACATAGACAGCTTGTTTCAGCCTCTTGCTAGGTGCATGGATGCAATGTTAAAATGCACAGCACCACTTAGGATTGATGGAGGTCCATGGTTGATTGGTCATCAAGATCTAAGGGTGGAGAATGACACAAGATTGGACAAGAAGTTGGTGCACTACATAAAGGGTCACCTAGATTCAACCTCATGACATAAGATGTGAAACACATTGTGATACAAGACACAAGTGTGTGTGTGACAGACATACAAGAGAGAATTATGTGAGAGTAACATACAAGAGGGACTCATTATAGAGAGGCTGGTTATACAGAAGAGAGATTAAGTATAGAAAGTGATAAAGTCTTTCTTGTTCTCTTATTTGTTCCTTAAAGAACTTGAGGTTTCTTGGCTGTAATTGTAAAGAACCACTGATTTAGTGTAGAGAGTTTAGAGGAACTCACGGGGATGTAGGCACATTTCTGAACCTCGATAATAAATCACTTGTCTTCTTTTCTTTCTTGCTTTCGATTACTATATTTCTTTCTACTAGTCATTCTAGACTTAGGTGTTTAGAAGATCACCACCTGGACATCTTGTCAAGGTGATTTCCAACAGTGGTATCAGAGCTGGAGGAGCTTGCACAGCTGGGTATCAGAGCAAGAACATAAGATATTAGAGCAAGACTTCAAGGGTTAACTTCTTGGATGATTCAAGAACGGAGTAAAGATCTATATTTGATCTTATTCTTGAGGTAAATCAAGAAGGGAATTAAGATCAATATCTGATCATGTTCTTGAGGGTGATTCAAGAATGGAATAAAGATTAAGATCTGATCATGTTCTTGAGGGTGATTCAAGAACGGTATTAAGATCCATCTTCGATCTGTGTTCTTGAGGTTTAGAAGAAGTTGGAAAGCATTTGTGGGTGCTGCATAAATCAAGGGATCTTCTCCGTAAGATGAGTTCAAATTTCAGTTTTGAGAAGTTTGATGGAAAATGAGACTTTTCCCTATGGAAGCGAAAGATTAAGGTGGTTCTAGTGCAATAGAAGTGGACTTGGCTATTGGATAAGATGATGCTTTTCCAGCAAGTGTCACGAAAGACTAGTGGAATGAAATGAAGAAGATGGCATACAGCACCATCTTCTTGCACATGTCGGATAATATCATAAGGGAGTGCGGAGACTTGAAAGATCCAGTTGTAATATAGAAAAAACCAGATGAATTGTTTCTTGCCAAGACTCTCCCGGATAAGAGGTATCTTCGTAAACGAATCTTTGCTTTTAAATTTGACTCTAATAAAGAGTTGCAAGATAATCTTGATGCCAAGATAAGGAGTGCATCAAGTAGAAGAAAGTTGTTCATTAAAAGAAAGCCAGCAACTAGGTATGGTAGCAACATACATGGCTACTACCGAGACAGAGGTAGAGAAGAGAGCCATGAGAGAGTGCACAGCAACATGCATGGCTACTATCGGGATAGAGGTAGAGGAGAGAGCCATGAGAGAGTGCACAGTAACATGCATGGCTACTACTAGGACAAAGGTAGATGAGAAAGCCATGGGAGAGTGCACAGCAACATGCATGGCTACTACCGAGACAGAAGTAGAGGAGAGAGCCATGGGAGAGAGCACTCCAAACCAAGATTTAGAGGGAAGAGTTGCTACTACTGCCATAAGGAGGGTCATGTCAAGAAAGATTGCAAGAAGATGACAAGAGATAGAGTAAGAAGCCATATCAAGAATAGAGAGGCTTCGGTTGCTAAGACAAAACAGCAAGATGATGATATTCTTATTGTGTGCTCAAGTGTGAGCAAGGGGCAAGAAGGTAGTGGGAAATGGATCTTAGATACCGGGTGCACTCATCACATGTGCCCTCACCAGAGTTGGTTCAAGAATTTCAAGGAAACCAATGATGAAAGGGTTTTCTTGGGGAATGATATTTCTTACCAAGTGAGGGGTACGGGAGACATCCAGGTGAGGATGTTTGATGGAATGACAAAGCTGCTGGAGATTGTGAGGTATCTCCCAGATTTAAGGAGAAATTTGATCTCAGTGGGGCAGCTGGATTCCATGGGATACACATGCAAGATAGAGGGAGGAAAGATCAAGGTAACCAAGGGATCTTTGGTAGTGATCAAGGCAGTAAGAAACGATGGACTCTATGAGATGATCGGAGAGACAGAAATCAATGATCAAGCAGCAAGCTTGATGGGGGAGATGGATAAGGCAGCCCTTTGGCACACTCGCTTAGGACATATGAGCAAAGAGGGCCTGCAAGTTCTCAGCATAGATAGCCTACTTGGTGGAAACAAAGTAGAGGAACTTGATTTCTGCGAGTGTTGTGTTCTTGAGAAGCAACACCAGGTCAGCTTCAACACTAGAGTGCACAAGTCTAAGGGCATTCTTGACTACATTCATGTGGACCTTTAGGGACCAGCAAGGACACCAACACAGGGAAGTAACATTTACTTTTTGTTTTTAATTGATGATTATTCAAGAAAGGTTTGGGTTTATTTGGTTAAAAATAAATCGGATGCTTTGAATAAATTAGTGGTGTGGAAAGGGCTGGTAGAGACTCAAATGGGCAAGGTAGTTAAGGGGATAAAAACCGATAATGGCTTAGAAATTTTTAACCAAGAACTTGATCAATTCTGTAGGTTAAATGGGATTCTAATAAATAGGACGGTTGTGGAAACCCCTCAGTAAATTGGAGTTGTTGAGTGGATAAATAAGACTCTTATGGAAAAGGTTAGGTGCATGTTAGATGGATCCGGATTACCCAAATGTTTTTGGGGGGAAACTGTGTCTACTGCTGCATATTTGGTTAATAGATCACCCTCTAGAGCTTTAGAGCTCTAAACTCCTGAAGAGATGTGGAGTGGAAAAGCCCCTGAGTTGGACAATCTTAGAACTTTTGGGTGTGCTGCGTATGCACAACAAAAGGATCATGAGCTTAGCCCAGGATCTAGAAAATGTGTGTTTATAGGATATGGGGAAGGGGCTAAGGGGTATAGGTTGTGGTCCTTAGAAGGATTGAAACTCATAATAAGTAGGGATGCTATTTTTAATGAATTATTATTTCCCTACTTGGAGAAAACTAACCCTGTAGGGGCTTGTGAGCAAACCAGTTCGATATTTGTGGAGCATAGCATCAAGGAGAATTCGGTTCAGGTAGAGCAAGGAAGGCAAGAAGGTTCAAACCAGGTAGAGCCCATTGATGAATATCAAGCTCAGGACACTCATGAGGAGGCTGAACTGAAAAAGGATAATGCAGGGAGTTGGAAGGACTATCAGCTCACAAGGGACCGAGAAAGAAGATTGGTCAGACCACCTTCAAGATATGGGTTTGCAGATGTTGCGGATGCAGTAGCTCCTTGGACAGAAGGAGAGATAAGTGAACAAGAGACTTACATTAATGCCATGGGATGTAAGGATTCACCAAGATGGAAGCTAGCTATGGATGAAGAAATGGATTCTTTGAGGAAGAACAACTTCTGGGAATTGGTGCACATTCCGGGAAAATAGTGAGTTGCGGATTGTAAGTGGACTTACAAGGTCAAAGAAAGGTACCCTCTAGGAGATGAAGTCCGGAACAAGGCTAGACTAGTGGCGAATGGGTTCACAAGAATAAAAGACATAGATTTCACAGAAACTTTCTCACCTAGACACAAGGTGGAGAAAATGGTGAGTATCATCATCTATATCATTGATGTGCTGTTGTTTTGGAATAGTAGGAAGAGGATGGAAAGGTTTACATCTCAACTCAGAGAGGAGTTCGAGAAGAAGGATCTCAGCATTATACAAAAGATCCTTGGGATGTGTATAATCCAAGAAAAAGAGAGAAACTGGTTAAGGGTTTCTTGGGCAATGGGTGTTCTCAGCAGATTTGTGAGTAGTCCCAAAAAGAAGCATTGGCTTGGGATGAAGTGGTTGCTGAGGTACTTGAAGGCTCAGTGGCAGCCGGTGGTAGCACTCATAACAACCGGGGTAGAATGCATAGCGGCTACGGAAGCCATAAAGGAGGCTATGGGGTGTAAAGGGTTGTTGGACGAGTGAGAGGTCCTAAAAGAGTAAGTGGTGGTATCTTTGGATAGCCAAAGTGTGTGGCACTTGTGGAGGAATCTGGTGTTCCATGAAGGGATAAAGCATATGAATGTTTGGTATCATTACATTCCGAAAAATGGTACGAAATGATGCATTCTTGTTGACAAGAAGATCATAGAGGAAAGTCCTGTAGATTTAGGCACAAGGTTCTACCTCTAAGAAGGTCCAATCATTGCCTTAGACTTCTTAGGATTAGAGTCGGTTGAATGATGACTCAAGATGAGTTTGGATCCTGAAGTTCTCTACACAATGGTTCGGGTTTAAACGCTTAGACAAAGGTAGAGATTGTTGGTATTTGTCTAAGGTTTAAACATGGTCTAAACATGGTTCAAAGATGGTTAAAGTCTAAACTAATGTTGGAAGATTAAAATACAGCATGTTAAAGGAGTGCACACTTGTGTGTGCATCCATTTGGGTGTGTGTGCACACCCCTAATCAAAAAAGCAAAGTAGTGCGCACTGCTATCTGAAGGGTAGCATCAGTGTGCGCCACACCGCCCCTTCACCAGCGTCGCACCGCCCAGAAAGGATGCAGTTTGAAGAAGGGAAATGTCGCACCGCCCCTCCACCAGCACCGCACCGTCTAGAACGTGGTGCAAAGGGGCTTTGCCTAGCGCCTCACCGCCCCCTGTTCAGCGCCTAGGCGCTAGGCACACTGAGGCACACATGGACAGCTTGTTTCAGCTTCTTGTTAGGTGCGTGGATGCAAAGTTAAAATGCACAGTACCACTTAAGATTGATGGAGGGCCATGGTTGATTGGTCATCAAGATATAAGGGTGGAGAATGACACACAAGATTAGAAAAGAAGTTTGTGCACTATATAAAGGGTCACCTAGGTTCAATCTCATGACATAAGATGTGAAACACATTGTGATACAAGACACAAGTGCGTGCGTGACAGACATACAAGAGAGAATTGTGTGAGAGTGCAAAGACACAGACATACAAGAGGGGCTCAATATAGAGAGGCTGGTTGTAAAGAAGAGAGATTAAGTATAGAAAGTGATAAAGTCTTTCTTGTTCTCTTCTTTGTTCCTTTAAGAACTTGAGGTTTCTTGAAGAGGGTTGCTGTAATTGTAAAGAACCACTGATTTAGTGCAGAGATTTTAGTGGAACTCACAGGGACGTAGGCACATTGCCGAACCTCGATAACAAATCGCTTGTCTTCTTTTCTTTCTTGCTTTCGATTGCTATATTTCTTTCTACAAGTCATTCTAGACATGGGTGTTTGGAAGATCACCACCTGGGCATCTTGTCAAGGTGATTTCCAACACTCAGGTTCACCCCAGAATAGGGCTACATCCTGCTAGAAGTTTCTTATTATCAACCTCACAAATCTCTCATTACAATGTACGCTCAGTACATAAAGAGTATTTATAAGAAACTTAAGACGTCCTAATTAGGGTTTAATTAGGATTTTCGTTCTGCTGTAGAACTATGGTTATTTATGGGCCCAAGCCCAAACCGCTAAGCAAAAAATTAGGCCAAACTCATGTATATGGCCTGAAAGTTTCGGGGGCACTACCCCATAACCCCCGCCCGCTCTCCGGGGAGCGAGATCCCATGTTAGTCCGAGGTTATACAAATCTGGTCCCGTAAAGTATGCATCAACTCTAACAAGTTGAAGTAATAAGTTCTTCTAACTTATTACCAATATTTATTAATAAATTTTTTGATTCATTGTTCATGTCAATATTTGTTATATTGCCTATAGATAATATTTTGTTATCTAAATGGTCCAATTTTTCTAGTATCTTTTTTTATCGTGATTTTCTTTAAACCATGAAGATGTTAAATCTACTAAAGCATTAAAACCACTTACTAATTCTTTTGTACTAACTTCCGAATACCTGTCAAAATCAAGGTTATGTTCATAATTAGTCTTATCTTTTCCAATATTTGCTCCAATACAAGTTATTTGTTTCATCTTAGACACTATTTTTGGTTTCTAAAACCCTATTGTTTTATTATTTTTTTCTCTTTTATGCCTAGCTAACTCAACGCCACACAAGCAAACAAAAGCCAAGCTACAGAAAATACTAATCTGACAAACATATAGGATTTAAACAGGTTAATAATGTAAAACAAATAAAGTAATTAGATTAGATAGAAAATGGGATAAGAATACTTACAAACAAAATACTTATTGATTTTCTCCAAAATTTTGTACAAGATAGTTATTGTATGTTACAAAATTTATTTTACAATGAAGACTTGAGCTTAGAGATTAAGGGTTTGGTAAAGGTCTATTGCCATTTACAAAGAGGGTAAGGTAGGCCAGTAAAAAGGAGATAAGCAATCTGTTTGATAGTCATATACTTTGATTAAGCTATTTATAAAGAAAAAATGAATTTTTTCGTTCATTGCAATAATTACAAAAGACAATGAGGATAAAGAGAGATGCATTGCTCCCAGATTCTCTAGTTGTGAAGATTTTTGTTTGATTTTATAGCTTTAATAGCATTATTGTCCTTGTTAAACCATAGACATTCAATATTGTTGTGGATATACAAAAAAGAATATTCTACTTTCAAGAGATTCTTGATAGTATGTAGAACCCATTATGCTTCCATCCTATTTTGGATATTATTCTTGTTAATAGAAATCCAAGCTTTACGGACGGTTATCATCTTGCTCTGCTGCTACTCTTTGTTCCTCTACCTATTACCTAGACCTCCCATTCCAATAAAAGACAAATTATGTCTTCTTTAGCGCTTCATGAATTCTCGATTCACCTTCAAATGGTAGACAATAAGAAAGGACAAAAAAATTGTACTAATGATTATTTTAACTAAACACTAGTTAAAAACAAAATAACTAAAAACATTTGGTGAAAAATTTAAGTACTAATAAGTTACTAGAACCTTTTCCAGGTTTTTCTTTTTTGGAATTTCAAGTCTCAACATTATCGTTCGGCCAAAATATAAGTGGTTGATCCTAAACGGTTTGTGAGAGAAAGACCGTGAAGAAAAGGGCTTGTGTGGGGCTTTGAACGGTGGAAGCTGGTACGTGTGTGGTGGTGGTGGTAGTTTAGTGGCCGGTGGGCAGGGCACTAAGAGGAAGAGGGAGAGGGAGAGAGGGAGAGCTTTAAGTAGAGGTGGCAAATGGGTTGGTCAGGTCAGGTCAGGTACGAGTTAAGCCATTTCAAGTTTCAAATCGTTTGAGTCATGAGTCGTTCAGGTCACATATTGTTTAGGTCACAGATTGTTTAGATTTTGGGTCGTTCGAGTCACGGGTTATTTGGGTCACAAGTCGCTTGAGTTTTAGGTCAATCGGGTTTCAGGTCAGGTGAATTTCGAGTCAATCGGGTTACGAGTCGCTCGAGTTTTAGATCAATAGAATCTCGGGTCGTTCAAGCTTTGGGTTAACTCGAATTTCAGGTGAATTCAAGTTGACCCATCATATTCATGTCAACTCATTATCCTTTTTTCTTTTTGACGAAAAAGAATCATGTTAAAATCTAGTTTACTAGTTTAACTTTAATTTAGATACAAATTAAGTACAGTTTGAGTTTTGACTTTAATACTTTGCTATCTATACTGGATATTTAACTTGATTTTATGATTTTTTTTTTAAATTTTAATTTAATTAATTTTTTATAATAACAAGAAACTACCCTCTTCTAGCAGTGAGGAGCCAATTTCAATTTAATTAAATGAAACTCCTGCAAATCAATAATATTAAATAATTTAATATAAATAAGTTTTGTTCGATATTTTTTTCATGTTAATACTTAAGTATTTAACTTAATTCTAAGTAACAATTTAAAAGAAATCAATTTAGTTAAAGTATATTATTCAAGGTACATTATTTACCAAAAGTCCAATATAAAAATTTATACGATCATATATCAAATAGAAATAAAATATATTAATTTTAAAGTTATATACTAAGCGTCCTTTGGATTGGAAAAAAAATTAACGATTTTATCGGATTCAACGCTGAGAGCTAATTTCTATGGAGAAATTCCTTTGATTGGTAAATACTAAAAATTTCAAAAACAAACAATTATATCTAATGAGTGGTGGGCCCTTTCCTCTTTATTTTGTTGTCAACCAATGAGAATGGATCACACCTGTGGTATATGTCTAAGCTTTGCTCCCATTGGACCAACTTATTGAGGTTTTTCGTCAAGTGAGCCTTTTTTCTCTTGATTTTTGTTGTCAACCAATGAGAATTGATCACAACCATGGTACATGCTTAAGCTTTGCTCTCATTGGACCAATCTCATGAGGTTTTAACCCACTTCACTAAATTTTACAGATAACTTTAGTTTGAGTTCACTAAGAAATTTTAATGGTTTGATTTAGGCTCAATCACTTGTCAACCCTCCATAGTCCATTAAAATTAAACCCATTTAAATTACCTCAATTAATTATGATCCAACCGAAACACCTTTGGACCAACTCATGGTACATTATTTACCAAAATTGCAATATAAAAAGTTATATGATCACAAATAAAATAGAGTCAAGTTCAAACTCGAAAAATTAAATCAATTTAAATTTAAAAAACAAATCAAGTTAAAACTCAGAAAATTGAACTCGGGTTTGGCTCAAGGTTTAGTTCGATTAGCCTTTTCGCCACAAGTCTTGTTATATATTTCTCTATGAACAAGAAACTTATAAATAATTAAATACTTGAAGTTAATATTAATTTTTTTAAATCATAAACCAAATTGGGTTTATCATAAAAATTGTATATCTATTGTACTTATTTTAAATAATTAAACGTTTATTAATATATGTATATATTTTATAACATAAGTATGATTTATATTTAAAAACTTCAAACCAACCCAATTCGTTCTTACCTAAATAACCAAAAGCCATGCCCATCATGGTTTAAAAATCTCAAACCCATTAGAACTCAGCTCAACCCATTCTTACAAAAATGATCAAACTCCAAGCCCATTATAGTTTAAAAATCTCAAACTTATTAGAGCTTAAAAACTGGGTCCAGCCCAACCCAGAATGAATCTATTACCTTACCAATTTCTTTACCCTTAAGGGATATAACCATATAAACTAAAGCTGGGCATTTAAATTATAACCGGGTCGTGTTTGGATGACTCGATCTTAAATTTAATAATTTGGATGGCTAAGTCCAAGATTATAACTTGGATCTAACTTATAAAATTTATTTAAAACCTGTTTCTATTTAATTAAATAATTAATAATATTTCAATAGAAAAAAAAATTAATTATAGGATGATAAATGCATTTATATGGGTATGATCCAATTGAAACTTGTAGCACATTATCGATGTATTCGATCTTAAAAAATGTTTATATATAACCCAGTTGTTTTTCTAGCTTTGATAAAACATGTTATTTTTTTATTTAAAATAATAAAATATTACTTATTTTTTAACCAACTTAAACATTGATAAATATTAATTAGAATCATCCCATTAATAAATATTAATTGTATATGATATTTATTATATATAAATCTAATTTTTTTATTAATAATTAGTATAAGATGATTACTTTATCGCTTTATAATTTATTTATTTTTTTACGAATTATAGCTTTATACTTGATATTATTAATTTATGGCTCAATTAACAAATAACAAACAATTAGTTTTTCACTTTCATAAAAACTGGATCAGTTTGAGTGTTGAGTTAAAGTCATTCATGTCACGGGTCGTTCGGATTTCATATAATTTAGGTTTCGGGTCTCTCATATCACGAGTCACTCAGGTCGTAAGCTAATCAAATTTCGAGTTTATTGAATATTGGATCAATCGAATCACTGATCATTTTAGTTTCGGATAATTCAAATCTCGGATCATAATATTTTACTATATTTTCGGATTCGGATAAATCGGATCTAGTTTTCCAGTTAGATCAGATTTACCAGTACTAAGAATTTGATATTTAAATGTCCGCCCAAGTTTCGTTTAAGCGGCCAGATTGGTCTCCACGTGTTGCATGCTGGTTCTATTCTCTTTAATCTTGGTTAATAGTTCCCACAGATGCTGGGCCCAGGAATGATGTGTCGAAACATCATTCGTTCAGTATAGCACTGACTTGGCACTTAATTAATATGGCTGGGTTGTTCAGTCGCTGGAAGGAAATGACCCATGGTCTATGGGCTGGTTTTGTGGAACTTAGAGCCAGTAAGAGCATAAACAATTCGGCTTTCGGTTTGAACGGACTCAGTTGGCCTTATCATATATACATCCCATAAAACTACATTATGGTTTTAAGATTTCAGTTGGGAACTGAAATGTGAATATAAAGCCAATACTAGGTGTTCATTTAAGTTTTTACCAGAGACATGAATTAAAAATTACTTGCTTCCCTCTGGATTCTGGTTTTCTCCATTTAAGGAGAGAATCGGAGAATGAATTTTCTCTCATTTCAACCATCTATATATGCCACTGAGAAGCACACCAATCGAAATGATACGGATCATGACAGCTAAGCATGCAATTAAATATTTCGAGTCGAGCTTGTGAGCTAAAAAAGCAAAATGATGGTTCATATAAATACATTTTTAAAATATATACAATATATATTCGAGTCGAACTTGAGAGTTGAAGAATCAAATTGTAGAGCCTGGTCCTTTCTCTTATTTTCTTCCGATGCTTGTTTATAATTTACAGTTTGGTAAATTAAAATTTTTTTATTATTTTTGCATAGTATTGATGAGTGGTATTATTCTCGCATTGAGACTTTATAAGAAGAATGATAACCTTGTAATTAAATTAAAATGTTATGAAATTACAAGGGCAAGGGTGTAACTTGCCCACTTTTATTTAGGTGGTAGTATAAAAATGTGAGGGAGAGAGAGATTCCATCATTTTTCAGCTCTCTTCTCTTCTTTTTCTTTCAAGAACACTTTAGCACTCTCTTTTTCTTCTTCTCTTGAGTTATGGTGGAAGCTTTGAGGTGAGAATCTTCAAGTAATGATTCTTCTCTCTATCTTTTCTTGTTCTTGTGAGTTAGTTATGTGAAGTTCTTGTACAAATTCATGGATTTGAAACTTGTTGTGAAAAGTTTGAAGAGACAACAAGTTTGGGTTTCAAAAATGGGTTTTGGGTTAGATTTGATGATTTGAGGAGTTTAACTTGAGATTTTTGCCATGGGTAATATACAATTTCAACTTAAAGCTTGAGAAAACTTTGATCTTGAAAGGGTTTTGTGTTTCTTAAAGGATTGAAAGGTTTTTGAAAGGAAAAAGTGTGATTTTTGTGCTTTTTTGGGTTTCAGGTCTCAGTACAGTCGATTGTGGCGATTGCACAGTCGATTGTGCAAGAGGCAAAGACTTCACGTCCTTAACACAGTCGACTATATGTTTGGATAGTCGATTGTGCTTTTCTCCCTGAGAGCCCATAGTCGATTGTGAACTTGGATAGTCGACTATGAAAACCTACTAGGAGTTTCATAGTCAACTGTACAAGTAGGACAAACGACTGTGCCACCCTATTTTCATATTTTTACACCAATTTCACCCATTTCTTTCAAATCACAAGTCCAATTTCACCCATTGCCTTATCTAGGTTTGTCCCTGAATTGGTTAATACGGAGGAAAGGAAGTGCAAATGGTGTCTTGATGCTTTAAACTATGACATTCGCTATCGACTTTCTTATTTGGAACATCTAAATTATGCAAGGTTAGTAGATAAGGTGTTGCGAGTAGAGAAAGATATAATGAAACTTAAAGGACGTGTGAAAGGAAAAAGAGGAGTAGGTAAAAAAGTGCTAGGGAGGGTGGTTATGGGTTTGGAGTTCAAAGCAGTCGTCCTTTTCAAAGAAGCAAGACAGTTACTCAAGGGGGCAAGGTGTGGGGAATAGATCTTTTATGATGAATCAAAATAAATAAATAAAAAATAGACCGATAGTATCTGTTGTATAAAGTTCAATAGGAGGAAGCCAAAGATTTACAAGACAATTAAAGCCATTGGGAACTCAAGGTAGAGGAATGGGTAATCTAGGTAGAGGAAGTGGTGTAACGACAGGATTAAATCCTAGGGCATATTTCTTATGTGTTCAGGTGGACCATTATTCTCGAAACTGCATTTCTCAATCATGTCATCGTTGTGGTTTGATTAGACATCACCCTGAGGATTGTCCTATGTTATAGAGTAATGTATGCTTTGTCTGTGGTCAAAGTGGTCATGTGGGTTCAAAGTATTGAATAAGAATCAAGCCTTCTGGCAGTGTGAATACTATTGGGGGTTCTAGTAGAGGTCAGTAGGGTCGAGGTAGTGGATTTGGAGGTGGTAAAGGTGAGGCTCAAGGCCGAAGAGCTACAATGGAGAGAGGGAATGCTAGTCAAGGTTAACAAGAGCATAATCGCGTTTATACCATCACTCAATAGGATGTTCATGCTACACCTGATGTTGTGACTGGTATGGCTTCTATATCTGGTAGAAATGCTAAAATATTAATTGATCTTGGGGAAACACATTCATTCATTTATACATCTTTCATGCTATTTATTGATACGCCAAAAATCAGTTTGGATAACAATGTGATTGTTAAGACTCCTATAGGGGAAATAGTGGAAATTAAATGGATATTTCGATATTGTGTCTTGAGTATTGAGGATAGAGAACCTAGGGTGGATTTGATGCCTTTGGAAATGAAATATTTTGATATGATCTATGGTATGGATTGGTTGGCTACTTACCATGATTGGGTGGATTGCTTTAAAAAATTAGTAATTTTTCGATTCTCGGGGGAGGAAGAGTTTACTTTTCAAGGAAAGCAAAAATACTTTCTCACCGTCTTATTTCTGCCATTACGGCTAGGAAGTTATTGAAGCAGGGATGTAAAGGTTATCTAGCTTATATAATTAATTATGTGGAAGAAAGTGTGAAGTTAGAAGAAGTATCGGTGGTCAAAAATTTTCTAGATGTCTTTCTTGAGGAGCTACATGGTTAACCACCCAGTAGAGAAATTGAGTTTTTATTGATTTAGTACCCGGTTTCACCCCTATTTCGATGGCTCCTTATAGAATGGAACTGACCAAATTGAAGGAACTTAAAGTCCAACTACAAGAACTATTGGTTAAGTAATTCATTCGTCATAGTATATCATACTGGGGAGCACCAATATTATTTGTCAAGAAGAAGGATGGAACCTTGAGGTTGTATATTGATTATCGACAACTAAATAAGATAACAATTCGTAACAAGTATCATTTGCTAAAGATTGATGATTTATTTGAACAGTTACAAGGAGCTCAAGTATTCTAAAAAATAGATATGAATTTAGGATTCCATCAGTTGCTGATTAAGGATTAGGATGTTCCAAAAACTGCTTTTCGAACTCGGTATGGTCACTATGAGCTTTTGGTTATGCCGTTCGGTTTGACTATGCACCCATAACTTTTATTGACTCGATGAATAGGGTGTTCAAACCCTTCTTGGACAAATTCTTTTATAATTTTCATCGATGATATTTTAGTGTATTCAAGGAGTGAAGAAAAGCACGCTAGGCCCTTGGAGATCGTATTGAAAAATATTAGGAAGGATAAACTTTATGCTAAGTTTAGTAAATGTGAATTTTGGTTGAACAAAGTGGCATTCTTGGGACATGTAGTGTCAGAGGCAAATGTGGCTGTAGATCCTCAGAAATTGAAAGTAGTTCTAAATTGGAAAAGGCCTACGAATGTGACTGAGATCAGGAGTTTCTTAGGGTTGTCAGAGTATTATCGGAGATTCATTAAGAACTTTTCGCCCATTACAATACCTTTGACTAAGATAACGAGAAAAGGGAAGAAGTTTATATAGTCTAATGATTATGAAAGGAGCTTTCTATTGTTGAAAGATAAGTTGACAACAACACCTATATTGATTCTTCCTTCAAATGACTACGGGTTTGTGGTCTATAGTGATACATCACATCAAGGATTAGGTTGTGTCTTAATGCAACATAGAAAATTCATAGCTTATGCTTCTCGGCAGTTAAAGAACCATGAGAAGAATTACCCCACCCATGATTTGGAGTTGGCAACAGTAGTTTTTGCACTAAAAATCTAGAGGCATCACCTTTATGGAGCTAGGTGTGAAATATTCACAGATCACAAAAGCCTCAAGTATTTACCTACCTAGAAGGAGTTGAACTTAAGATAGAGACGATGGATGGAGCTCATCAACGATTATAATTGTACTATAAACTATCATCCTGAGAAGGCTAATGTGGTGGCTAATGCGTTGAGTTGGAAGTCTAGTAGTAAACTAGCGAGCTTGAGGATTTATTGTTTAGGGTTGATAGAAGAGTTGAGAAGATTAGAAGTGAAGCTTGAAGCAGGTATAAATGGAGGATTAATAGCAGTATGGTAGTGAAATCACCTATGGTGGATCGTATTTTGGAGGCACAAAGTAAAGACTAAAGATGAAACTTTAATGAAAATAAAGAAAGAAGTTTTGGAGAACAAGCGGACAAATTTCTTAGTGAGAGAAGATGATATGCTAATAATGGGAAATCGGGTTTGTGTACCCAATAAATTGGAGTTAATGAAAGAAATTCTAAAGAAAGCTCATGATACTATCTATTCTATGCCTCTTGGGAACAACAAGATGTATAGAGGGCTTAAGCAAAAATTATGGTCATCGGGTTTAAAGAAAGATGTAGAGGAGTACGTGTCTCATTTTCTTGTATGTCAGAAAGTAAGACCAAACAAAAGCACTTATCGGGTTTGTTACAACCTCTTCCTATACCAAAATGGTTGTGGAAAAGGGTGACAATGGATTTTGTTATAGGACTTCCTTGTACTCAAAGGGGTTTTGATGCCATTTGGATTATAGTTGATTGACTATCGAAGTCTGCACACTTTAACCCTATTAAGATAACTTGGTCTCCTGAAAGGTTAGTAGAGTTATTTGTAGCAGAAATAGTGAACCTCCATGGGGTGCCTTTGAGTATTATGTCAGATTGTGATCTGCCATTTACTTCTCGGTTCTCAAAAAGGTTTCAACAGGCTATAGGTGCTTAGCTACATTTTAGCACTACTTTTCACCTTCAAACAGATAGCTAGTCAGAGAGGACAATTCAAACCTTGGAGGATATGTTACGAGATTGCTTTATGAGTTTCTTAAGGAGTTGGGACGCATACTTAATCCTTACAAAATTTGCTTACAATAATAATTTTCAAGCTAGTATTGGAAAGGATTCTTTTTTAGGCACTTTATGGTAGACGATGTAGGACTCCAGTATGTTAGGAGCAGATAGGAGAAATGAAAGTATTTAGTTTGGAGATGGTAGAATTAACCACTGAGAGGATCAAACGGATACGAGAGCAGTTGAAAACAGCTCAAAGTAGACAGAAAAATTATACGGATAAGAGAAAGACACCATTAGAGTTCCAAATGGGTGATCGAGTTCATCTTAAGGTTTCTCCATAGAAGAGAGTACTGAGATTTGGGCAAAAAGATAAGTTGAGTCCTCGTTATATCGGACCTTATGAAATTATTGAAAGGATTGGACTTGTAGCATATCAATTTGCTTTACCTTCAAAACTTGCACAATTACATAATATCTTCCATGTGTCCGCATTACACAAGTACATACTCGATGAATCACACGTTATTCCATCCAATTCTATGGAAGTCCAAAAAGATCTTTCTTACGTCGAAATACCAGTAAAAATCTTAGACTTCAAGAAAAAGGTGTTACGAAACAACAACATCCCCTTGGTAAAAGTACTTTGGAGGAATAAAGGAGTTGAAAAGGCTACTCAGGAAAGAGAAACGGATATGAAAAAGCAATACCCTTATTTGTTCAAGAACTCAGGTTAGTTAAAATTTCGGGAGCGAAATTTTATAATAGCGGTTAAATTGTAGAGCCCGATCCTTTCTCTTATTTTTCTTTCGGTTCTTGTTTATAATTTTCAGTTTGGTAAATTAAAATTTTTACCACATACTAGTATGTTTTATTATTTATGCATAGTATTGGTGAGTGGTATTATTCTTGCATTGAGACTTTATAAGACGAATAAAAACTTTGGGGTTAAATTAAAATGTTATGAAATCAAAAGGGCAAACATGTAACTTAGCCACTTTATTTAAGTGGTAGTATAAAAATGTAAGGGAGAGAGAGATTCCCTCATTTTTCAGTCCTCTTCTCTTCTTTTCCTTTCTAGAACACTCTAGCACTCTCTTTTTCTTTTTCTCTTGAATCGTGGTGGAAGCTTTGAGGTGAGAATCTTCAAGTAAGGATTCTCCTCTCTATCCTTTCTTGTTCTTTCGAGTTAGTTATGTGAAGTTCTTGTACAAATTCATGGATTTGAAACTTATTGCGAAAAGTTTGAAGAGAAAACAAGTTTGGGTTTCAAAAATGGGTTTTGGGTTAGGTTTGATGATTTGAGGAGTTTAATTTGAGATTTTTCTAGGGGTAATGTAAAATTTCAGCTTAAAGCTTGAGAAAACTTTGATTTTGAAAGGGTTTTGGGTTTCTTAAAGGATTGAAAGGTTTTTGAAAGGAAAAAGGGTGATTTTTGTGCATTTTCTAGGTTTCAGGTCTTAGAACAGTCGACTGTGGCGATTACACTGTCGACTGTTCAAGAGGCAAAGACTTCAGTTCCTTAACATAGTCGACTGTAGGTTTGGACAGTTGACAGTGCTTTTCTCCTCGAGATCCCATAGTCGACTGTGAAAACCTACTAGGAGTTTCTGTAACAACCCATCCCGAGTTGGCCACCCCCAAGAAGGTGTCATCACATTTTGAAAATCCTAACACGACACATATATGCAACAAATAAAAATAAATAACACCAATAAAAAATTTTGCATCAACCTCAACCCTTAACAGAGGAGTTACATCACTCTGATATTAACTTAAACTTAATATACAACGTAAAATGCATGAATATTTTCAAATAAATTTTTATTTTATTTTCTCATTAGTCTGAAGATGTTGACATGTGCGTGGCTTACTGAAAAAGATTTCGTCCAACTCTCAACCCACCATATTATTTATCTTGTTTGCTACCTGAAATCATTGTACAATGAAAAAGGAGCTTCACAAGCTCAGTAAATTAAATTTACCAGGAGTACTCAATCTATATAAATATTAAATCATTTATATTTCACATAACTTAAAATTAACTTTTTTCTATCACTACACATGTTGTAAGATCCCTTCTCTATCAATTTCTCATTCCCACTCATTTGTTCACCTTAAAACCATCAATTATCTCATAATTACCTCGTACTAAGGTCCATATCATAAAGTTTACCATTTGGATGGTTCTTATCATGCCATACCTTTAGGCTTCTTTCTTTTCATAGTTGTCTCTCTGTGTGAGACTAATTCATCTATAAATAAATTCACATTAACACATAACACATCAATATTTCAATGATGTAATCAATAATTAAAAACAGATGTAATGCATGAATTATTAATAGGGAACGTCTTCCCACATGTCTATATGTTTTTATTATCTTAGACCGGCCCCCTCCCGGTTCTTTTCTTTACAGTTTGTCTCGACTGCCACAGTATTCGTTTCTAGCATATACCGGCTATCATAGTGTCCCATTTAATTTCACCCTATACCTGTTGTCACAGTTATTCAATTAGACTGGTCCTGTCTCTGTTCTTTTCTTTTATTTAATGAATATGTATATGAACAATGATATGAAATATGCATCTAAACAATAATATTAAAAATAAAAAAAAACAAACATGAATTTAAATATTTAATTTTGACTATCCGGATTTTTCTCAAATTATATAAAAAAATTTCACTAAATTCCTCTCATCCCAAATCACATCAAATCATCCATTAAAGCTTGTCGAGATCCACTGATTTTTATCTCCTCATAATTCGTATCAAAACATCAACTATAGCTCATCAAGAATTTACTTATCACTATCATTATTCTAATAATATTTCTTCTCACATAATAATTTTTCTACGTGTCCAATATTCATATCATATCTATCAACCAAATCTTTATCTATCACCGAAACATAAGCTAGAAATTTATTTTAATATTATCGCTAGATTTTTCATTTTTTAATTTAGATTACTTAAAGTAAATCCAACTCACCACGTAGCACTTAAAGTTTCCCGTGGATCACCTCCTTACCTTTCCCGTTCCTCTCCAAAATTTCTCCTAGTTGTTGATCATCAACACTTGACATCATATTTATATTAAATTTCTAATTTATTCTTCAATTCGTTATAAACCACACCCTTTGAAAATTCCCACTTTAACTTCTAGGAAATTTCATGAATACTAAAAAAATTCAAAAATAAACATTACATTATTACCTTCTGTTTTTCTGATAGCTTCTCGTGATTCTCTATGAAATTCTGCCATAAATCTCTTCAAAATTTTGCTCTTTTAATCTTTCTTTGGATCCCAAAGTTTTTAAAGAAAATGAGTAATAGAAAGAAAACTAAACGAATTCGTAAGTAATATATCTTAACTTTATATATATATATATATATATATATATATATATATATATATATATATATATATATATATATACACACACACACAACACCTTTTTTTTTCTTCAGCAGCTCCCCCCTACACTTCTCTTGCTGCCACGAATATAGCAAATGGCACACATACAACATGGCTACCTTTTATTTGGCATTAGGTGGCAACACCTGCTACCACATTTTTTTTTGACTTTTTTTTTCTTTCTTTTCCTTTCCTTTTTTTTTCTTTTCTTCTCTAGACATCACTGGACATCCGTTTTTTTTAGAATTGCTTTATTCTAATGCTAAATCCTTCGTGTAAATATATTATTTTAATTTCATATCATACTTATTAAATTATTTCTTTACCTTTATTTTACAAATACGGGTATTACAATTCTACCCACTTTACAAAAATTTTGTCCCCGAAATTTTCTTACCTAACTCAAGAAAAAATTGTGAACAATACTTCTTCATAATTGTCTCACGCTTTCACGTAATATCTTTAATATCCTTATTCCGCCACAGAACTTAAACTGATGAAATTATTTTATTATACCAGACTTGTTCTTTTGTCTAAAATCCTCCCTGGTACTTGTATATAAGCCCAATCTTTCTAAATTTCTATAGGTTAGTTCAAAATATTATAATATTCATCATGTGAACACTTTCTAAAAAGTGCAATATGAAATATGTTATATAAATGTTTTAATTCTGGAGGTAAATCCAGGCTACTCACACTTGTCCAACTTTCTCAATATCTTCTTTCTCAACTCCACATCATTGGGAACACAAATCCATGTTCCAGTACCAAAATACCCTTATTTCTAAATTTTGAACTCATATTGCTTTCTAGTAAGCACTCAATGCTTAATCTTTTCTATCTCTTCATCTCTACCTTGCATCTTTAAAGCATTTTACTATGGATGACTGTACAACCATATTCGTTAACCATGATCCTCTATCACTGATATTCAACTTCATTCTTATCTCTCTTAAATCAATCATCAATTTCACATCAGGACTCCTAATAGTAGTTAAACTTCTTGTAGACTTAATACTCAATGCATCTTTGCCTCAAACTCAACTCTCTCTGGGTAGGTAAATATGTTAAACTCTTATGATCAATGAATATCTCCCAAGTGGCTCCATATAGATGATGTCTCCAATCTTTAAAGTAAACACTATAGCAACTAACTCTAAGTCATGAGTAAGATAAATTTTAGCATGAATCTTCAATTGCCTAAAAGTATGGGCCACGACTTTCCTATGTTACACATATCCCAACAATTGATGCGATGCATCACTGTACACCACAAATTCTTCATCACTAAAAGGAAACACCAATACTGAAACTGTAGTCAATTTCTCCTTTAGTAATTGAAAAATTTTCTCACACTCCCCAGACCATATAAATCTCACATCTTTTCTGGTCAATCTAGTCAACAGTACTGCAATAATAGAAAAATTATGGATAAATGATCTATAATAACCTACCAACCCTAAGAACTTCTAATCTCAGTTACACTGGTTTGTCTTTCTCAACTCAACACTACATCTACCTTCTGTGGATCAATTGCTATACCATCTTCAGATACTACATGCTCTAAGACATTTGTTTCATTTAGACAAAATTTACATTTAAGAAATTATAGCATACAATCTCTCTTTTCTCACAATCTCTAACACATTGTCTAATGTTTCATATGTTCTTCCTCTTTGTTAGAATATACCAAAATGTCATCAATACTTATAACCACAAATTTTTCAAAATAGTTTAAACACCCTATTTATCAAATCCATGAATGTTGCTATAGTATTTGTCAATCCAAATGGCATCACAAGAAACTTATGATCATAACTTGTCCTAAGAGCAGTTTTAGGCACGCCTCCCTCCTTTATCTTTAACTGGTGATAACCTCATCTTAGATTTATCTTAGAAAACACTCTTACTCTTTGCAATTGTTCAAACAATTCATTTATCCTGGGTAAAATATATTTGTTTCTTGATGGTGATCTTATTTAACTGTCTATAATCAATATACAACCTCATCGTTCCATCTTCCTCCTTCACAGACAACACAAGGGCTCCCTAAATACATTAGGTCCACTAAATTGTTTATTTAAAAATTTCTTGAACTTTCAACTCTCTTAACTCAGCTGGTGTCATTCTATAAGGTGCTATAGATATGTGTGTTGAACTCAAAATCATATCTATAAAAAATTAAATCTCCTTACTAGGAGACAATCTAGACAGCTCTTCACGAAACACATCATGAAAATCTTTCACTACCAAGATTTCTTCTAACTTCCTATTTTCCTTTTTAGAATCCACTATGTATGTCAAATACTCCTCACATCCTTTTTTCAACCATTTATTAGTAGTCAGAGTAAAATAAGATAGTTCAAGAGTATTTTATGTTCTCTCTGAAGGTTACACTCCTCATGTCCATATCTTGAACACTACCTCCTTTATAAAACCATCAACCCAAAGCGTAATACGTCGACCACCAATTCATTCTCAAAATTAAATGAAAATATATCATATTCAAAGAAAATAAAGCAACTTCAGATTTTCTATCCTTGATACGAATCACACAATCCTTGTAAGCATTTATGATTATCACTCTATCTCTAGTGGAAACTTCAACGAAAATATTTTGCATCTAAGGACTAATGCATACTTCAATAGACTTCATATGAATACTGGATGCAAAAGAACGGGTTGCACCAAGATCACCCAACATTGATATGTTCATCTTCTCCATACATAAGGCACTTCAAATTTTTGACAATTATGAGATTAATATCTTATCTAAATAAATCTATAACAAAATTATGTCTCTTAATCTTACTTCAGATTGCCACTTTCCTTTGGTGGCATACTTACTTCCTCTGCCATGACTCCCAGTTCCCATAACCTGTCTCCCAAATCTAAGGTTCCCACCAATAGTATTCTGAGCTATAGAAGTAGCAGATCCTGTTTGCCTCTGACTCTGTACTTTAGTTTCTTGTGACAAGGAATGTCTACTCTGGGTGGCCTCCCACCCTGCACACTCATACTGGTAACATTTCTGGGTTATTCAAATCTTGACCTCTTCTACTGATTCCTCCTACCTTTGATTTCTCACATCATTCTCAATCTGAAGTGCTATAACCACTAATCTGACATAATTCATATGCCTCATGTAAGGTAGTTTTGATCAAATATTAAAACATAGTTCATTTATGAACCTCTTACACTTCTTCTCCTCTAGGTCTACCATTTTCGGTACAAACCCCGACAATGTCACAAATCTTCTATCATACTGAGCTATAGTCAACCCATTTGCCTTAAATAATAAAATCTCTATCTTGTTGGGCTCTAAAGGTCTAAGAAAAATATTTATCAAGGAAAACCTCCTTAAACCTATTCCAGGTTAAGAGTCTAACAGTATCTACACTTACTTTAGGAAGAATATCATCTCATCATTCTAAAACCTCTCATTTTAACTCAAACGAAGCAAAGGCAACCATCTGCTTGTCAGTCACTGGTAAAATACCAAATAATCCTTTACTTGTTTCTCCCAAAAATTAGGCTTAAAAGGATTCATAGATCCTTTAAACAACAAAACATTCAGCTTAATATATCTCCATGTATCTCATACATAAACTCATCTTTTCCCCCTTTTTAAATGTCTACCATTACTAGATTAACAACCTCAGGCACTGCTCTAGCCTGTTCATCAAGTCAATGCTACATGCTACCCACCCTATCATCTGTTACATTCATTTTCTCAAGAGCATTCATAAGGGCTTATTTTAGTTCATCTCTTTCAACTTCAGATTCTCTCACACCTCTACCAATTTCAATTATATTGCCAACACGTTCCCTTCTAGGAACCACAGATTCAAACTCAACCTCAACTTGTCAAAAATATTGGGGGCCTACCACACTCTCTCAAATCAACAACTCTAACTCTAGCTCTAGCACGTCCATGTGTTAGGCTTAGACTGTTTATTAAAATATAATTTATTTTAATCTTTCACTTTTTAAGTTCTCATGAAGTCTACAGAATCTTAAAACCTAATGCTCTGATACCAAAATTTTAACAACCCATCCCGAGTTGGCCACCCTCGAGACGGTATCATCATATTTTGAAAATCCTAGCATGACACATATATGCATCAAATAAAAATAAATAACACCAATATAAATTTTTGCATCAATCTCAACCCTCAACAGGGGAGTTATATCAATCTAATATTAACTTAAACTTAATATACAACATAAAATGCATGAATATTTTCAAATAAATTTTTATTTTATTTTTTCCTTAGTCTGAGGATGTTGACACGTACGTGGCTTACAGAAAAAGATTTCGTCCAACTTTCAACCCACCAGATTATTTGTCCTGTCTGCTACTTGAAATCATTATACAATGAGGGATGAGCTTCACAAACTTAATGAATTAAATTTACTAAAAGTACTCAATCTGTATAAATATTAAATCATTTATATTTCACATAACTTGATATTAACTTTCTTCTATGACTACACATGTTATAAGATCCATTCTCTATCAATTTCTCCTTCTCATTCATTTGTTCACCTTAAAACCATCAATTATCTCATAATTACCTCGTAATGAGGTTCACATCATAAAGTCTACTATTTATATGGTTCTTATCATGCCATACCTTTAGGTTTCTCTCTTCTCATAACTGTCTCTCTCCATGAGACTAATTCATCTATAACTAAATTTACATTAGCACACAACACATCAGCATTTCAATGATGCAATCAATAATTAAAAACATATGCAATGCATTAATTATTATTAGGGAACATCTTCCCATATGTCGACATGTTTTGCTATTTTAGACTGGTCCCCTCCCGGTTCTTTTCTTTACAGCTTGCCCCGACTGCCACGGTATTCATTTTCAGCATATACCAGCTTTCACAGTGTCCCTTTTAATTCCAACCTATACCGGCTGTCACAATTATTCAATTAGACCGGCCTCTTTCCGGTTCTTTTATTTTATTTAATGCATATGCATATGCATATGTATATGCATATGAACAATGATATGAAATATGCATCTGAACAATAACATAAAAAAAAACAAACATGAATTCAAATATTTAATTTTAGCTATCCTGATTTTTCTCAAATTATATAAAAAAATTTCCACTAAATTCCACTCATCCTAAATCACATTAAATTATCCATTAAAGCTTGTCAAAATCCACTAAATTTCTTCTCCTCATAATTCGTATCAAAACATCAACTATAGCTCATCAAAAATTTATTTATCACTATCATTATTCTAATAATATTTCTTCTCACATAATAATTTTTTTACGTGTCCAATATTCATATCATATCTATCAACCAAATCTTTATCTATCACCAAAACATAAGCTAAAATTTATTTTAATATTATCATTAGATTTTTTATTTTTTAATTTAGATTACTTAAAGTAAATCCAACTCACCACGTAGCACTTAAAGCTACCCGTGGATCACCTCCTTGCCTTTCCCGTTTCTCTCAGAAATTTCTCCTGGTTGTTGATCGTCAACACTTGACATCATATTTATATTAAATTTCTAATTTATTATTTAATTCGTTATAAATCACACCCTTTGAAAATTCTCACTTTAACTTCTAGAAAATTTCATGAATACTAAAAAAATTCAAAAATAAACATTATGTTATTACCTTCTGTTTTTCTGATAGCTTCTCGTGATTCTCTATGAAATTCCACTGTAAATCCCTTCAAAATTTTGCTCTTTTAACATTTCTTTGGATCCTTAAGTGTTTAAAGAAAACGAGTAATAGAAAGAAAACTAAACGAATTCGTAAGTAATATATCTTAACTTTCCTTTATATATATATATATATATATATATATATATATATATATATATATATATATATATATATATATATACACAACACCTTTTATTTGGCAGCAGGTGGCAACATTTGCTGTCATGTTTTTTTTTTTACTTTTTTTTTTCTTTTCTTCTCTGGATGTCCGTTTTTTTTAGAATTGCTTTATTCCAATGCTAAATCCTTCACATAAATATATTATTTTAATTTCATGTCATACTTATTAAATTACTTCTTTACCCTTATTTTACAAATAAAGGTATTACAGTTTCACAGTCAACTGTACAAGTAGGACAATCGACTGTGCAACTCTATTTTTAGATTTTTACACCAGTTTCTCCCATTTCTTTCAAATCACAAGTCCAAAGGGATAGTTAGATGAAATAACCTGATAATCTTGATTCCTTTACTTGAGTATTTGATGTGTATTTGAAAATATCTCGGAGGTTGTCTTTAAACGATGAATTCTTTAGGTGTATTTGAAGAACGTTCTAAGGGCAAAGAGGTGATTTGGTAATAAAGTTTTATCTCTAATGTATGTTTCACTTTACTTCTGGTAAGTGTGAGGAACTAATAAATGAAGTTAAAAGCTTAGAATATATACGAATGTAAGGATTTAAGTATCATATATATATATATATATATATATGTTATAGATAAAAGATTGAAAGAGTAAGAATTGTATATAAATAAGATTTGTATGTTGAAATCTATATGTTTGAAAGATGTTGTGATGTGAATGATTTATTTAACATATACTTGAGAAATTATAATGTTGTGAATGCATTGCACATGTTATGAATTCTTGTTGATATTGCGATAGTGTGGAATGAATAGAATAATTATGTAAATATTGGGACTCTGCTCGGTAACGGATAGGTAGGAGATCCTAGTTGTTTAAATGATAGGACTCTTCTCGGTAAAGGGTAGGGAGTGGATCCTGATTATTTATGATGGGAAACGTTCCCGTTGTTTATGATTAGTCCAATGAAGGGGCAAGAACCTTGAAGCGATTAAAGAAGCAAACTTGTATTGCATCATATCTCATATGTTAAATGATATGTTTGGTCATTGTATAATTGATGGGTTGATTTTTCCAATGAAGACACTTGATTTGTATTGAGTTAAAAAAGGAATTATTATCATACTAAAAATGAAATCCATTAAAGTCTTCTAATATACCTATAAGTTTTATGATTGACAGCTAATAAGACTTATGATTTACTTATATTCGTAGTAAGAAATAATTATGTAGAATTTGGATCATGAACTAAACTAAACTCGCAAGGGATTAAATAATCAGATTTCAGTTACTCTGAGTAATGTGATTAGTCGCTGGGCTTTTTAGCTCACCTCCTCCATTTTTTAATATTTCAAGAAAGTTTTTCTGAAGATCTCATATCCCATAAGTGAAAAAGCGATGAAGAAGAATAAGTCTTTAGGTGGGTCCACATGCAAGGCACCCTCACCTGAAGTTATTTTTTGTAGTAGAATTAAACCATGGTGTATATGTTATAAGTTGCCAACTTTTTGAATGATATGTCTCTTGAGATGCTTTTTTTTTTTTTTTTTTTTTTTTTTTTTTTTTTTTTTTCTGTAAACCTAAGCCTTGTACTTGAATTTGGTTGTCTATGTATATCTAAAGTGTATGGATTATATATTTGTCTTTAGCATGTCTTGTTTATATTATTTAATCATTCAGGTGCTTAGTTCTAAAGAGTAAGGATACCTTCACAAGTAAGACCTGCTTAGAACGAGTCGTTACACAAATGATTGTTAGCTCAAACTTGACTCATTATATTAAATGGGCCTAAGAGTGAGCTCAAACTCGACTTGAGTCTAACTTCGAGCAGCTCGATTTGTGGTCAACCGTCACCTTGACCAATCTTCAAACTCTTCCAAAAGCCCTTACAAACCTCTAGTTGGAAAGGTTAAGTCCATAAAGGCCCTAAAATGGAAAGTCATTAAGAACTCATTTACCAAAACTCTCACCATTTCTTTTGTACTTGATATATTTTTGAATGATCAAAAAATATATTGTGTGTATTATTTGTTTACCAGTTGTTATTATATTACATATATTACACAATTAATAATGAATCTTATTCCACCAAAATCAAACATTAGAATGGATATTTTTGGTTAGAAAGTGACACTTGTCAAAAAAATATTTTAGATGAAAATAAAAATGATAAATTATATCTTCCATAGATTCAATTAACAATTATTACGTGGATCCGTAGTGGATGAGACATTACCATTTATTTTTCAACTATTTATTATGACAAAGTGCCTTATGATGTTTTAATTTTTTATAAAATTTATTTTAAAAAAACACATAAGAAAAAGAAAAAGAATTATTATATATAAGATTGATAAGCATTGCTTGTCAGCTTGAAAAGAATACTAATCTTTTAGATTGATAATGCATAATAAACTATTTATATAAATATGTAAATTTAAAAGCTTTATGATCTATCATAACCCATGAGTTTAGATTTAAAACTAAAAATCCAATTGAGTTTTATTTCCAAATTTTGAATGTTAATTATGATCAAAGTTTTGACAAGGCAAAACAAGTGAAAATGAGGCATAGGTAACCAAGAAAAAGATTGAAATTGATGACATAATGACATAAAGTCATTAAACAAAAGATCTGTCTTGTATCACAATTTTCTATACTTTTTTTCCTTCAATAATATTTCAAGTACAACAAAAGGCATTATCAACAAAAGTTCACAACAGTAACTTTATAAAGGGCAGCCCAATTGCCCTTTTTGGTAAAAAGCATTTTAGAAAAACTTCTATTCATAATTTGATGTACTGGCAGCAGCCGTAGGTAGTAAAATTCCACTACCAAACAGCCTATTGTTACAGAATCTCACAATCTCTCTCTCTCTCTTATGTAGCAGTTACCTCCACGCTTGAAATTGAATACAAACCTAAAAATAACTGCAAAAACTAACAATCATATTACAATGGAAAGTGCCATTCATATGAAATCCTTACAATACCAAGGCAGATTAAATTTAAGGCTGCCCAATTTAGCTGGAAATTTTACTAATACCGAAATTGCCCTCCAACATATGTCTGCCCAAAGGACCAACTAGCAGGGGCAACATTGTAAGACACGACACTGCGACCATCACTAGTGGTGACGAGGAAAGAGAGACTTTGTCCATTAAGGTAAGAGTTGCTTTGCCAGTTTTGACCCCAATTCCTTGACATTGCTTGCCATTTAGTCCTTGAACCTTTGATAGCCACAGCATGCACATCACCAGCACCGCCAACATTGGTTATTAGCACTAAATTAAAGTAGGAATGCCCATTAACTGTGAACCTGATTCCCCCGCTTCTCCTGCACTTCACCCTACAACAAAAGCCATAATTAAGAAGAAAAAAAAACCCTTATCAAGAAAATTTAAAATTATACTATAAAAAAATTATTATTAAAACAAATTATATTATTCAAGAGAATTTATGATAAAATAAAAGTAGAACGGTAAACCATTTGATTAAACAGATGTGAAAATAATTTATTTAAGATAAATTCAAAATTTTTAAAAAAAATTATTTCATAAACCATTTCTTTATGAATGTTTGGATTAAATCCACTGCAGTTTTACTAAAATTAAACTGAAACTACTGCCAGCCAAATGGTACTACAAAACCGACGATTAAGAAACATAAAATACCCTTATCAACATAATTAAAAAAATACTGTCATTTTTAAATAAAAAAAATAGTTTATACTTTGGATAAAAGGGGCTAATTAGGCTACCTTCTGTAACTAACTGGAACAATACCAGCTCTGTATTGGGCTATGTGTTGGAAGACAGGCTGAGAGAGATCAAAATGATGGTTGGGAGGGTCACACCATCCCCCTGCAGGGCAGAAATTCGTAGCAGTGACCATAACGGTGCCAGGGAGGCACCATTGTGGGTCATTGACACACCTTATCTCAAAGCATGCACCACAGCTCAAGCCATTGTCGAACAATGCAGTGCTCAACGCTGCTGTATTAGTTCCATAACCTTGGCTGTAAAGGTTTCCATACCCACAAGCCCCACCTTAAATAATATTCCATAAAAAATATTAATTTAGCAACAAGTTCAAAAACAGAGCAAATTGCATGTCTTAAGAAAAACAGAGTTAGGTCACTTTTGAGTTTTGACACATACCCATTGTCCCAGAAGCATCACCTCCTCCATAGAAAGTGGCATGTGCATTAATCCAGCCTCCTCCATAATACCCATAAACAGATGAGATCATTGAGAGAAATCCCATTAAAAGAATCCCCAAAAAAGCCATTGTCCTGCACAAAGCATGTAAGTTTAATTTTCAACGTGCATTTTGCAAAATTGTACAAGCATAGACACTACACTTTTGTGTTATACTACTACTTACTTTGAAGTGAAACTGGAATAGAAGGAGAAAGAGAAGATTGTTAAAAGGAAATGAGGACCCTTGAAAGGATTAATTTTGAGGAAACGAAGAAGGGGGGTTAAGGGGAATAAATAGAGGACAGTCAACATCACACCTGATTGACAACCTGATAGACAACTTTGAGCTATTGGGACCATGCAACTACTGGGTGGTTTTTTGGGACTGTGATTTTGTGGAAACAATGCAGTTTTTATAGGGATGAAAATGGTTTTGTGAGTTCAAAACGGCGTGGTTTTGAAACTGTCAGTTGAGGTATTGCCATGAATGATGAATCCAAAGTGAGGTTTGAGTGGAAAATGAAGCTCAGTTTTGAAACTTTTACTTAGCCAAAATTGGCAGCAAGAGGAAGATAAAATGGGCAGTGAATTACTTTCGCACACATCAAAGATTAAAAAACAAAGGAAAGAAGATGGTTGCCTCTTCTTATATAGCTTATGCCTCTAAAAAAATATACTAGAGTAAAACAAGTCCGATTAGCGTAGGGCTCAGCAATAATTTCAATTGAAGGTTTAAATTGATTTTTAAAACTGTTTTTGATAAAATATTAGTAGAATTAAAAACTGTTTAATGTTTAATAAATCGATAGTGAAAACAATTTTTCAACGCAAATTTAATTTTTAAAACTATTTTCAATTATTTTTTATTTTTTCATAAATCGTTTTTTGAAAATATTTGGTCTAACAAGTAAAAAATATTTCATAAACTCTATCCATCGTTACTTAATAAGTGAAATAGTAACAACATGCTACATTTGTTAAGCTTATTTTACCTACAAGTTTGACACTTTGATGGTTATGATCACATGTAAGATCATAGATTTTCTAGCCAACACAATATATCCTTCTTTTTCGTAATAACATTGTAAAACTTGGAACAAGTAATAATTTTGTTAATAAATTGACAATACAGTGTATATCATGTGGGGAGATTGCTATTAAATGCTGTTACTCATAGAAGTGGACTAGATATGATGGAGAAAGATAACAGCTCATGGATAATGTTTTTGTGAATAGCTTTGGATTAAGAAAAAGGTATTGTCTCATTTATTATGCCAAGGATGAATTGAGAGGTTGCTCTCATTTGGCTTTCCATTAGACAAATTACTTGCAGAAATTAATTTTATGTCTTTGTTAAGACTTTTAAATGACAAATTATTTGCAGAAATTAATTTTATGTCTCCGCTAAGACTTGGGGCTATTAATTGGTGACCCTTTGTGGAGTCCAACTAAACTTTACTGCTAAAATTATCAATATCTAGTGGTGTGCAGTTTGTGCAGCATGTTTAAATCATAATACCAGTTAAGAGCGCCATGATTGGCTGTTTAAACTAGAATACACAGCATATGGCTGGCATACTAAATAAGAATATTTTAAGCATGTGAATTAATGATAATGCACTAATCACCTTACTAATTAAGTGACAACGTGACATGAACTATCATGGCCATGGCCATAGCCATAGTAACAACAAATGTTATTCTTCGAGCCAAAACAAACAGTACATTGGGAGATAGGGATGTGCAACGGAACCGTTTCAAACCAGCAAACAAATCAAGCCGATTGTTCTGTTCGATTTTATACTCCATCGATTTGGATTTGGTTTGAAGAAATCCATAAAGTATTTGTTGGATTTGAGATGCGATTTATAGATTTGTTTCAAAACGAACGAAACTAATAAACTGCCCCTTTATATTTGATTTTTATATATATTTTATATTTTAAATATATATTCTAGCAACCCTAGTTTTTAGAACATCAGCCTGCAATTCAAATTTAATATATATATATATATATATACACACACGTGTGTGTTGAACAATTGCTATTTGCTTAGTATTTCTATCTCTGTATTAAATTTTAGACGCTTTTAATGTTCTCTTATACATTGTTTTATGGATGGTTTGGAAGATATTAATAAGAAAGATTCTATGCCTCCTATGGCATTTTGCTTTTCCCCACGGATGACAGAATTCGCAGGCTTAAAATACCTTGTTTTTCCTGTTTAGTTCTTCTTATCCCCATAAAAAAGGGGGGAAGATGCTAATAAATTACTTGTATTTATATTAAATTCAAAAGTTAAAAAAATTTAATCCGAAAAACCAAGTTAAATCAAATTGATTTGATTAGTTTGATCAATTTGCAGTTTGACCCATTTTAATTTGGTTTGATGTTTTTTAATCAAACTGGTAATACATAATAGTTCAATTTTTACTTTTAAGAAAAACCGACTCAGACCAAACTGTATGATTTTTATTAAAAAATACATATAATACATGCAAAAGGCAACAATATTCATATTTTTTCATATTAATAAAGATTATTGAACTTACTCTTAATCTCTATTTACCCACAAAACAAGCTTTTTTTTTATCCATATAAGAGTTATTGACATAATGAATCGAACTCAATGCTTCAAAACACCCAAATTATACATTTGACTTAGGGCATCATCCATACTTATCAGATAGCTAGGCATTTCCGCACTATTTTTAGGCTCTCGCAATATAAGAACAATATATATAACAAAGAAAACAACCAGAGAAAACTTCAAAACCAAACCTAAAAAATATAGTGGGGTTATTGATACTTTAAAAATTATTATTGATACTTTTCAAGTTTAATTAAAGATTAATTAGGTGCATTATTAAAAAAATGTCAATAAAATTTTTTGAAACTCCAATGAATTCACTAAAATATAAGCTAAATTTTCTTCATGAAGAGGGGATACTCTAGTTGGTCATGCCCTTATGAATGACAATACTTGCAATATAAGGGCTTCTGGTGTGTGCTTTATCGGTGGGGTAAGTCCGATTCAGCCATAGGAGCAAAGAGGAAGGTGAACCTCCAAGAAACCGGTGATGTGGCGGTCAACTGATGATGTGGCAGTCAACTGATGATGTGGTAGTCAACTGATGATGTGGCGATCAACGAGTAACGTGGCGCTGACGTGTTGTTGATGTGGTGCTACCGTGGCAGCAGTATGTCTGAAACAGGAGCGGCAGTGGAGATGATGTCAACGGGTGACGTGGCACTGTCAATTGATGATGTGGCGATCAACGAGTAACGTGGCGCTGACGTGTCGTTGATGTGGCGCTGACGTGGCAGCAGCGTGTCTGAAACATGGGCGGCAGCGGAGATGATGTCAACGGGTGACGTGGCACTGATGTGGCAGCGGAGATGATGTCAACGGGTGACGTGGCACTGAGGTGGCGCTGATATGGCTTTTAGGGCTGACGTGGCGGCAGTGTTTCTGAAACAGAAGCGGCAGCGGAGATGATGTCGATGGAGAATGAGACTCCGACTATAGTGATGACCTGATAGGTATGAAAAGGATATACTAGAAGTTTTTTTCTGATGTGAAGGATCCACTAATAGTGGCAATCACAGAGCATACTCAACTCTTAAAATACCAAGAACCATTATGGCTCTGATACCATGTTGAATTTAAGAGAGGAAGTGAGACAATACAAAGAGAAGAATTGTATTGAATGGTGTGATTTGCTTACAAAGGGAGCTATCCTATTTATATAAGCTAATAGGAGAAGCAAAGCTATACACAACCAATGTGGGATTATCTTATTTATACAAGCTAATAGGAGAAGCAAAACTATACACAACCAATGTGGGACTAAGCCTATATAACACATTAACATTTCCATCGAACAGAACATGAATAGTGCATCCTTTCCCCTTTTTAACATGGACAAAAAAGTATTTTATTTGACAAATGGTAACAAAGCATTTTATTTCTTTGCAATTGATAGCTTGAATATAGGGACGGTCACAAACCAAATCGAGCCACGCAAGCTTTTGGAAGCTTGAGCTCAACTCAAGCAAGTTTACTTAAGCTTAAGTCAAGCATGAAAATGCAGACATGAGCTTAACTCGTACTCATTTTTACAAGCTCAAGCTTGAGTTAATTTTGAATTTAAATAAATCAACGCAGATTCTAAACTCTTGAATTTTGATATATAAATTTTAATGTTTTAAATTTTAAAAAAATATATATTTATTTATTTAATATATAAATGAGAGCCAAACTCACGAGTTGTCGAATCCAATAGTTTTCAATTTGAAATCAATTCATTATATTAAACGAGTCTAAAATCGAGATGGATCTTATTAAGCTAAGTCGAAGCTTAACAAGTGAGTTACGAATAGCTGGCGAACAGTTGCACTCGTGGTCAAACCTCTTAAATGTTTTTGGGTACCGGAATTCATAACTATCATTCTCAAATATAATGTTTCCCTCCCTGAGCCTGAGGATTTACTGCTATCATTTGGGCCATTTTGCTGAGCCCCACCATTAAGGTACAATTCTTTAGGCCACGTGTTGCTACATGATCATGTTCGATCCCTATCGGGTTTTGTACAAACACTGGATCATATCTTATAGAACAAAGTCTTGTCTCCATTTATCAATAGAGGAAAAAGTTTATTTGAATTCATAATTTCATTAGAGTCCACGATCAATGGAAAACTTGCCTTGTAAGTAGAGAGGGAGAAAAAGGCATATCTTTGGACTTAGATTGGGTGGGCCTTAATGTCCTTAGTTCACTTATGTGACCACTGACCAACCTCTTAATACTTATAAGATGTAAATTATATCAAAGCGGGATGTTTTTATCTAGCATGAGTCAATAAAAAATACATAAGCATAAGAGTCTACTTTATCATTAGATGTAGATGTGGTAAATGGGTTGAGTTAGGTTAATTGAGTTCGGATGATTTCGAGCTCGGATCGTATTGGATCTCGAGTCATGTCCGTCGGGTTGGGTCAAGTCAGATCAGGTAAACAAAATAAATATTTATACTTAATTAAAAAAATATTTTATTTGCATATAATAGGATTAAACGAGTTACATTATCAAATACGTGAAAATTAATTAATAATAAATTAATACTTAATTTTTTAAATAATATATTTAATTTTTTAATGCAATATTCAATGTTATGATCTTAGTCATAAAATTCAATCTTAAATGATCTCAAACAATTGATTTACAAAATTATTCTTACTAGTAATGTTTTATACCAAATTTTGGAGATTAAATTTCATATAATCACTTCATTCCATTATCTTTTTTTGGGTTTTGGTCGTTTCGAGTTTCAAGTCGTTCGGTTCGAGTCATTTTGAATCCGGATTATTTCGAGCTTCGGGTTACTCGTATTAGAATCGGATCAGGTCAGATTTTTCCATCTCAAAATA
Organism: Bretschneidera sinensis; assembly: GCA_023935145.1. Taxonomy (NCBI): domain Eukaryota; kingdom Viridiplantae; phylum Streptophyta; class Magnoliopsida; order Brassicales; family Akaniaceae; genus Bretschneidera; species Bretschneidera sinensis. The sequence continues at coordinate 44,352,295 of CM043701.1, forward strand.
AATAACACGAGAATAGAAGAAAAAAAATGACATTTTACTTTCACCTAATGATAAGATACACTTATGCCAACATATATTTTTCATTGACCCAACTGGACATGAATTTTTCTTTCGGAGTAGTACTCGCTAATGTAATGCCTTTAAAGAGCTACGTACCAAATGTTGTGATCTGTTGAAAAGTTCAGTAAGCCTTGAGACTTATTACGAGATATCTACTGAATTAGGTAAAAAATAATATTAATCTTATATATAATCATTTTTTTCGTATGTTTTTCAATAAAAAATTTTAAAAAAATAAATAAAGATGTTAACTTTTTTTTAACAAGGAAATCCACTTGAGTTGTTTTTTCATTCGCTTCATTTTAATTTAAGTAGTGTTATTGCCAATTACGACCATATGTGTTTACTCATACGTATATTACATGGAAAAATCTCGTTCACCAATTGTGTTAGTTGCGTTTGATTGTAATGCTCCTCTTTTTCGTTTTAGTTAATGCCTTTGATATTTAGAATTAATCATGATTTAAAGTTTAGGAAAGTAGCATTAGCAGTACCCTGATCATCGAATGTGGGGACTTTAGTGTAAGTGGCCTTGGGTTAAAAATACGTGCACTATTGAAAATAATTGAGTTAATTCGATCTGATTTTCCTTTTTAACTAACAATGGAGTTTTGGATCAGCCAGAGGCAAGTGCACAGGAGGATTGCTATAAATTTACTTTATGGCATTAAAGACAATATCAAATAACTCAAAAGCCAGCATTCAATATCGAATTGTGGGTTCAAATATTCAATATTGTTTAGCTGTTAGGTCTGGTGTATGATTAATAAAATGAATTTTAAAGTAATTTTTAATAAAATAACAATCAAAATAGTTTTTTTTTTAAATATAAATTCAGTTTCTTTATAAATTATTTTTTCATAAATCGATTTTTAAGAATGATCGGTTTAGTTTCCCTTTATAAAAAAAACAAAAATCATTGATTATATCACATACCCATGTACGTGTAGTTCAAATTGATTTATCCAACAGATCGGTATAGGCAATTTCAGTACAAAGTAGTAACATTGAAGTATAAAAAAAAGTGGAATAAATTACAGAAGTCTACTTGAATTTTAAGTGAAAATTACAATTGCATCCGTCTAGTTTACAAGTTCACATCTCTCTGGAGTTTATGACTTTATGGATCGACAATGACAAAGCATTGGAATTCAATTATGCATAGCGGGTTGCAGGAAACAAAAAGGGTTCATGATGTGGACATCAATAGTGGCTCCAAGGATATATAGTACATACACACATGTGCTGATGCACTTTGGTTATGAGAGAGATGTGATAGCAAATGATCATGCAATTAAGTTCGTATAGAAAGATAAAAATCATCCCCTAAAGAAAAGTAGTCCATAAGTTTGTATAGAATGAGACATAGGTATCATGCATGATTAACTCATGTTCATTCCAATTTGAGACATGATTGTCCTGCAAGCATCACTTGGTTATCATTTAATTTCTTGAACTAATTATTACTAGTAAATTAAAAGGAGATTATATTTAGAGGAGATTATAATTTGAAGAGAAAATATTTGGATCTTGCATGTTTTTTTTAGATAATTTTGATAGCTTTAAGTTAATTTCATCACTCATTTACCAAATATCTCAATAACTTATTTAAAACTTTAAACATGATTATCCAAACACTAATACAACTTATTTTTTAAAAATAATTTAAGAATCAACTTATAATATGATATTGATAACTGATAAGTTGGTTTCTTCATTTATCACAAACAAGCTCTTAATACTATCATTGATTAGTAGGAATTAGTTCAAGAAATACTAAAAAGGTATTTGTATATCAATTGGCTACTTGGATGTCTATATCGCTTCCTTTCATCAAATTGATTTTAATATTTGTATAATAAAAACTGATTAATTTTATCATAATAAAATATTAATATTAATATTTAAAGTAGTATTAATTAAATTAATAATAGTAATAATACTCTCACATGGATGGAGTTAAATGACATTCCTATTTATATAATGATAAATATGTAAGTACCTTTACCAATAAAGATCAATTTAGGAAAATAAGTTTAGTCAAAACTGATTATGGAATCAGAAATTACGAAATCCAACTTTTGATTTTTAGATTACATCAAATTTTAAAAATTATTTTCAATTTTTAATTTATAAAAAACCATTTTTAAAAATAGTGTTTGACCTAATTTTTGTTTTTCTACAACAGAAACTGCCCCAAAGCGAAGCCAAAGGGAAGCTTCATACACAATTCTTTGATTTACTCTAAGATGATACGCTACAAGCTAAAAAACCCGTAAGCTTTCACAATCAAGAACTAAAGTTTTGTGGAAAAACCCTAATGGTTAAGGTTACAATAAATTCTCAAGAGTTAAACCCAGTATGAGCAAAGTAATGATGATTGATTAACCAGGTTAGTCGAAACCCATTTTAATATCTATTAGGAGATTTTGATCAAAAATTTTGTTTCTAATTTAAATGGTTAGTTATTTTTTTTATTTCATTATTTGAATCGAAGAGAATGAAAAAACAAGAAAAGAAATTGAAGTATATATATGCCTCTTATTTAGAAGTTTTTCTTAAAGAAAAAGAAATGGTTTGAAAGAACACTTTTATTCTTACAAATGCACTTGAAACTTTTAGATAAACTCAATCTACCACATGACTGGAAACCAAACCCACATAAAAGTGACAAATATGTACATGATTTGTTAACTAAACTTTATAAATAATTGTTAAAGTTTGTTTGCATATTTATGGCTATTTCGTGACAATTTCCCTTCCTTTCCTTTTCTCTCAGTCAATGAATTTTCAATTAATTATAATCATAAATTAATAAAAAAAAATGAGCAAAAAATAATAAGTTAATCATTGGACGTTAATGTTTGGTTCAAGAGAAATTAAAAAGAAAGCAAAAGAGGAATATGAGAAAAAATTGTGAGAGCGGAGAAGTTGCAGAAGATGCTTGGTATGGTATAAGTAGAAGATAAGGAGTACCAAATTAGAAGAAAATGTTCAAAGAAATAAAATACTTAATTATACTCTTTTGACCAATTAAGGCTAATAAAATCCAATAATTTTTGTAACAGTTTAATTGTAGTGGCAATAAAAAAAAAAGGTTGTAGCGTTAACGCCGCCCTTAATAAACTAACCAAATATCCTTGGCAATCATCTTAACTTTTTGTTACATTTAGTTGTAAGCTAACATGTTTATACAATATATGATATATTATATAAAAATATATAATATACGATACGTGGTAACTTAGTGTTACAACAGAGTAAGCTAATAATTTTTTTTTTTTTATATAATATATGATATATAGTAACTTAGTGTTACGTAGTGTGGTGACTTTAGGACACCTTTTGTATCCCAACAACAAAATTGACCTTATTTAATGGACCCAGAAAAATCCTCCATAGTTGTTCTCCACCATAGAGCTCATTGATGTGATGAAGCAGTGCCAGAGTCCCATCCTGCAATCTCTCTGCCCTGCCCAGACCAGCACATCACATGTACTCTTAAATCAAAAACCAAGTCATGGATATCTTTAATTTCAATTGACAAAAAGGTGCACCAAATTAATTAATGCTCACCTCACTCAAAATACTAAGAAAATTTCGGATAAGATAGACGTAACATGTCAGCGATGTAGATAAAATAAATATAATAATTTTATACATAAAATTAGAATACAAATAATTACATAAATAAATCAAATATTTGATTGAGCTATCGTCATAACAGAATCTTGATTGGATTAGGTCTTTTTCTTTGTGCTCCATAACAGCTTTCTTAGATGGATAGAAAACTGAATTACCCTGACATATCGAAAGTAAAACATGAGACTTAACCTGTTTATATATACACCAATAACACTAAAACAGTTACTAAAAGTCCAAATGGGCTCTCTCATCTACGGGCCAATATCGAATTAAAGTCTACACTAACTACTGACCTATATTTATGTACAAACCCAAATCACATGATCACTGTTTAAACAACATATGAGCTCCCGTACTTTTTTCATTAGATCAAATTCGTTGATCCAGTTTTACAAAACTAAAACCACTATAATTAGTGGTAGCCCACATTGCAAAATTTTCAACATTTTCCCACTTGGGCAACACTAATTATGACTTTCAATTTTTTTTTAAAAAAATATGTTACTCAATTTTAAAATGACTTATGAGTTAGTCAACTTGATTTTATTGTGGCCACAGTTAAAAAAAAAAAAGATTTGGTCCTTTGAGATAACATCTTAAATGATGTGGTCCCATGAAATCACCAAGCATGGAATCATGGTATCCATTGTGCCCTCTCATTCACACAAGACCAATCCATTGTTACTCATGCATATGGTTCTATTGACATGGATCCAATATGGCAGTGTAACAAGAAAATAGCATCCCACATATGATCACAAAATATACTATTTTCATTATCAAAACCAATGGAAGTCACCACCTCATCAAATTTTAGGTACTATTGATGAGAAGCTTGCTTGAGACCGTAAATAGACATGTTTAGCTTACACACCAAGTGCTTTTTCCCAGGTTCCTCAAAATCTTGGGGTCATGCCATGTAAACTTTCTCTACAAGATCATCATTCAGGAAGGTTATTTTCACGTCCATTTGGTGGAGATGATCCTAAGGGAGTCTTTGGATCTATCCCATCTTTCCGAGTGAATCCTTTTGGTATCAGTATGCCCTTATAACGCTTAATCTTCCCTTTGGAATCCTTCTTAGTTTTGTAAACCCACTTGCAACCTATGGGCATACAACCCCTAGGAAGCTTAGTGAGATCCCAAACTTTTTTCTGAGCCATAGATTGCATTTCATTCTTCATAGCATCAATCCATATATTAGACTGATGATTAGTGATAGCATCATGATAGGTTATTGTATCAACAACTACACCAATATCATAGTCACTCTCTCCAAGAAACACATAATAATCACTCGAAATGGCAGATCTTCTATGTTTTCTAAACCTCTTCAAAGTACCTCTAAAACGGGTTCTTGTGCAGGGGATACATCTTTAGGGTTAACATCAGGGACTACATGATCAATTACCTATTCTATCTGCTCTTCATGATCTACCTTCTCAACAAATGCAAGCACAACACTATCATTTGACACAAGTAAGGGAAAAAAAGGATAGAAATAAATTTCCCAGATAAATTCTTCTCAACAATTAGTTAATTATCTACTGTCTCAGTAACATCAAATTCCATAAACTTACCCATCATAGATTACACAATTTTTATACCACGAGTGGGACAATAGAACTTGTATCCTTTTGAATGTTCTGGATATCCAATGAAAGAATAGCGGGTGTTTCTAGGGTCAGTTTTTCTCCCATAAGGGTTATAAATTCTGACTTCAGTAAGACAATCCCAAACATGAAAATGATTCAAGCTAGGTTTCTTTCCTGTCCACGGTTCAAATGGTGTTTTGGGAACAGATTTAGTAGGAACTCTATTAAGGATGTAAAAGGATGTTTTAATGGCTTCACCTTAAAGAAATTTAGGAAGATTACTTCTGTTTATCATGCTCCTCATCACATCTTTAAGGGTGCGATTACATCTCTCAACCACACAATTTTGTTTAGAACTATTCGACATGGTATAGTGGGCAAGTATTCCATTCTCCTGCAAATATTTGGTAATGGTTCAATATACTGCCCAACAACTCCATGTCTCCCATAATACTCACAAACTTGATCAGATCTCACAATCTTAGTAGGTTTTCCTAGTTGTTTCAACTTCAACTTTGAAAACTTTAAATTTTTTCATTGCCTGATATATATATATATATATATATATATATATATATATATATATATATATATATATATATATATTTAATCATGTAGAGATATCTATACAGGGAAAAATCGTCAATGAAAGTGATGAAATAACTTTTTTCTATATAGGGTTGGTGACATAGGTCCACTAATATCAGTGTGCACTAGTTTTAGAATATTAGAACTACGAGTTGAGCAATTTTCTTAGTTTTGGTTAGCTTTCCCTTAATATAATCAACTTAGGTCTTCATATCAATAAAATCAAGATTGGGTAAAATATCATCCCAAATAAGCCTTTCAACTCTCTCTAGAAATGTGATATAGACGCTTATACCATAAAGCAGAAGATTTTTCTTTGATAAGAGGTCTTTTGGAGGTAGTTTTTTCAGACCAAAACAAGTATACTCATTGTTTGAAACCAAACACAATTAGAACATGTTATCATATCAAAGAAAATTTCCAACAACTCGAGAATTTTTAAGCAAACTAACATTTTCATTCCTAATGTGAAAAAAAAAAATCCAAGTCTATCAAAAGCAGAAACAAAATCAATATTTTGCCTAAAAAACAATACACAAAAAGTAATCTCCAAAACAAGTTGAAAACCAGATTCTAAATTCAAACTAACAGTTCTTACAAATTCAAGTTCTGCTTCAGTATTGTTCCTAACTCTAAGCTTGGACTCCTCCTCACTTGGTCTCCGTCTGTTTGAGAGCCCTTGCAAAGTCATAGCAATATGAACAGTTGCACCACTGTGTAACCACCAAGAATATAATAAGGCACTAACCAAAACAGATTCAAAATAAACACAACTTACGGAATTATCTTTTTGTTTGTCTTTCTTTTCTATCCAAGCTTTAAAGGCAGGATGCTCAAGTCTAATATGGCATCTCTTTTTACAATGGATACATATGAAATCTTTCTTGATACTAGCCTTGGGACATTCTACTAAAATTTTTTGACCATTTTCATGCCTCGTGTTATCCTAGACCCTATTTGAACCACCGGGAGCATAATGAGCAGTGGATTTAAATTTTTTAGGTTTGGTAAACATGTATATTTTCCACAAATTATATTAACGCTCCTTTATAAACCCGATAATGATTAGTTCAAATTGGTTAGAAGGCATCATAATGATCACTTATCAAGAATTGAATGTCAATGCATTAAATAACCATTTTTTCACGTAATTTTTATGATAATTTTGTAACAATCTTGACTATTACTAAGAAGATCAAAGAAACACTTGATGGGCTGATCAAGAGATTTGAGCGGATTCTAAAACGACGCATTCCAAGCTTGGTCCAAAGGGAGATGAAGGTGTAATAAATTTAATCCAAACTATTGATGAGGCTGATCTTTGCTTAATTATGCATAATTTCCTTAGCAATGGCGTGGATTAATGGTTGATTATGGCTTGAGGGGCGTGGAATTAGAAGGAAAAAGTGGCTGATTACTTTCTAATTTCAGACCAATTAATTGGTTGATTGACTTTCCAGTTCCATACCAATTAATTGGCTGATAGACTTGCCTATTTCAGACTTTCCTGAGGCGTATTTTTTTAATCCCTTTTTTTTTTATCTACTTTCTTATTTTGGAACCAAGTTAGTTTCCTTTTCCTTATAGCGGACGTGTAGGGCTGAAAAGGTTATAAATAGCATACACTCATTGTAATGAAGCAGATTTGAATAGAAATCAGAAAAACGTGAGATTTGCTTCGTCTATTGGTTCTTCAGAGAACTTATGAACTTATTGAGGATTCTTTCTTGTGGCGTTCAAATTTTATACCTTAAGTTCATGATTCAGTTATAATCATTGGGTTGATGTTTGTTACTTTTATACTTTCGGTTCGCATTTCATTATAAATGTTGGGTCGGGATTTTCTATCAAAAATATGAATTTTAGCTTTCTTGAGCAAGTATTCCAATATTGTTTGTTGGGTCTCAAAGTGTGTTGGTTGGGGTTCGCATCACTTTATAAACCCAATAATGATTAGTTCAAATTGGTTAGAAGGCATCATAATGATCACTTATCAAGAATTGAATGTTAATACATTAAAAAAACTTTTTTTCACGTAATTTTTATGATAATTTTTGAACAATCTAGACTAATAATTGCTAATGTTAAAGAGTGTATTAGTGAGAGCTGAATACGCATCTAATTTTGCTATGCATTGAGAATTTTTTTCTTTTATTGGTAAATTTTTGTATTTTAATGTACTAAAAGACAAAATTTTCTCTCTCTCTCTCTCTCTCTATATATATATATATATATATATATATATATATATATATATAAACCAACATATATATTTTCCCCAAAGTTTATTAGCGCCCCCTTATAAACTCAATCATGGTTAGTTTAAATTGGTCAAAAAAGGCATCATAATGATCATTTATCAAAAATCAATGTCATCCATGCCTAAAGTGAGCTCTATATCCTCATTCCATCTCTTATAATTCGAACTAGTCAAGATTTCAATGGTTTCTTGGTTATTGTTTATAGAGAAGAAGACTGATTCAAGACAAAAATGCAACACATTAGTACAAGGGCAATGATCAATATATTCTAAAACAGAGTATCTAAAAGTATAGTTATAAAAACTATTTCTCAGTTTCGAAGGAACGATACCCTTTGGGAAAACAAACCTTCTAAACTTATTCATCATCTTCACCACAGTGTTCCACATTCATCCATAAATCACAGCATACAATTATCCCCTTTTGGTAAGGTAATTGCTTGATGCAATTGGAAATCATCCCACAACATATTTTAATGAAATTCTACAAGTACCAATAAGTATGCCACATTGGCAGCAAACACCCATATCAACCAATGAAATTTTCTAAAACTAGGATAAACAATAATGCATTTTATAACCACAAATGCATGCGTTATGACATGCATACATGTGACAATACAACACAAAATACTCAAAACAACATGTATCCTTACTACAGGTCCTAAACATAACAGAATATATTTAAATAATTTGATCAATTATTTATCATAATATGCAGATTTTTTCTACACTTTTTTTAAGATGAAAGTACAATAAATAAGACAACTAATTTAGGAGAGTATTTACTATTAACAACATCTCAGCACATCAAAATAATTTACTGTGAAATAAAATTTCAGAATATATGCACAGAAAAAGGGTGTGTTATTGTTGAAGAAAAGCTCAAGGAACATGCGTGCAAGGGCTAAATGCTTGGGTAGGCACCTTAGACATGTTTAGGCATCTGGGTAGGAGCTTAGGATAGCCTTAGGCCTCGATAGAGTTCGATGTTCTAGATTTCAGGTTTTCTTGATTTTAAGCCTATTTTGATCATTCAATACTATATTTCATATCTAAAACAATTGATTTACAATATTATGACATCAATTTGATGAAATAATATGAAAACAATATTAAAAATTTAAGGGATTCTAGGCCCCTATATAGGCATCTGACCTGACTAAAAGAAGGCAGGTGCTTGAGGAGATGACTAGTCGCTGACAAGCGACCACCGAAAGGGACAAATTCGAAAACCCAAAGTTGCGGCTCTAATGAGTATCTTTACATGAAACAATATAATTTCATTTGAAAATAAATGCAATATTTATGAAATAGATTCTAAATTCATGTATGTAGGCTCTGATGCCACATGTAGACAAAATAAACATGATAATTTCATAGATGAAATTAGAACACATATAATTACATAAATAAATAATGTATTTGATTGAACCATAGTCACAGCGAAAAACTTGATTAGGGTTACATCTCCTTCTTTGTGCTCCCACAACGACTTTCTCAAATGGATAGAAAACTGAAATACTTTGATGTACTGAGGCAAAGAGGAGACCTAGCCTGTTTATATATACATCTGTCACTATAAAAGAGCTACTGAAAGTCCAAATAGGCCCTTCCATCCACAGGCCAATATTGGACTAAAGCCTACACTAGCTGCTGACCCACTTTAAATTAAAATGTGTACAAGCCTAATTCACATGATCACTGTTTAAACAACATATAGGCTCTCATACTTTTCTTATTTGATCAAATTCGCTGACCTGGTTTTACAAAACTAAAACCACTATAATTAGTAATAGTCCAGATAAGAAAATTCCAATAATCAAAGCCGTTCAATTAAAAAAGACATGTCGATCATGTGAAGACTAAAGATTTTTTTATCAATGATAATCACGAGTTAATTCAATTGGATTAATATTAACCATGGATTGATTCATCCACATGACTGATGTCTTTTTATAGTTAAATGAATCTAAAAATAGGAGTATATACGTATACTCCATAAAGTATTTTTATAGAGCCACCATCAATTATATGCATATTCCTCTATATATAAATGTAAAGTTTCCTATGTTTACATATTTTTGGTAGATTCATTAATCACTTGTAGGCTAATAATACTTTCATGTGGAAAATTCAGTATCATGCTGAAGGTTCTTCCCCTTTCGCATGTGGTTTGGTCACCAACCAACATCCATATTTCTGTTTAAATAAGATGTATAACAAATAGGAGTGAGACATTTAAATGCATAGTTATTGAACTCAACGGGATGTGTAGAATACCTTAAGTTCCTTCCTTGAGCCTTAAAGGGTGAGACCGTTTAAAAGACGACAATCACCCAAGGGACAAAGATGTTTTTTTTTTTTTTTTTGTGCCTGGTAAATACTGCAAACAAGTAAATAAAAAAAGGTGAACAAACGGTGAACCAGGCAGTCCATCCTTGGAAAAGAGACAGACTAAAGACGATGGTGGTGAATTTACCTAATTCACTAGGCAAATCCTCGGGGTGGCAATCTAATCAGCCACTGAATTCGCTGATCTAGAGACCAGACTAAGCGAACGCCCTTTGATTTGTCTTTAAAGCCTTCTAATGTCAGCCAAAATAGGGGATATCTCGCATTAGCAAGAGCACCAATGGTAAGAATTGTCATAAAACAATGTAACTAAGAATCAACCATAATAAGATTGTAGAACACTTAATGAACATGATTGAATTGATAACCTTTATAAACATATTTAATTTGGACTCCATGATGAATCGCGCAATGCAATTCAAAAGATCCTTATAAAGTCACATGATTAGGAACGTTTTACCTGAAATTGTTATTGGAAAAAAAATCGACTAAAGCTTTGCTCTCCTTTTTCCTCTTGCTTCAACGAGACAGATGTACTATATAGTTATGTTTGGAATAGGAGGAGAAAGTCTAGCCATAAACCTTTATATAGTATCCCAATAGATTGCTCATCAAAACTCTAATGAACTACTACGGCCCATATTAATCAGTCTACACTCAGCGCACATGAGTTAATCCAATTAACCAATCACCTTATATGAGTTCTCTTTAAATCTCATTAGTAGACCAACTACTTAACCTGCTTCGACAAAACCAAAAATCCACTATTAATGTAAACCTGCCTTATTGGAAAATTCTAACACTAGTATTCTTGAGGACATTAAATAATTCCTCGCAATTAGTTTCCATAATCACCTAGTCAGTTTGCATCAAAGAAGCAAAAGTGAAAGCCCGTTTCATAGCTAAGGCTTCTGCAACCAAACTAGAGCTAGAGTTCACTAAGTCTCCAAATCCGTCGACCACGCTGCCAGACTCATCTCGAATAACCACCCCTATACCAGATTCATTAGACTTCTTGTCAAACGCCCCATCACAATTGAATTTCATAGCACCAGCTGGTGGATAAACCCAACTAGTGCACGAAGGTTCCCTCTGATCTGATCGGGTTTTAGCAAATACGAATTTCTTTAATGCGGCATCCAGTACAAGGTTAGTATTAGGCAACAGTTTCTTGTGATATGTGAAGCATCGCTACTTCCATATATGCCAACAGATAAAGGATATAGTCGTGATAACCTTATTGACTTTCCCTCCCCCAAATTGTATGACGTCAAACACCATCATACACCAATAAGAAAATGAGGTAATCTTAGCCTTGTCCAGTGTGTAGGTAAGAGAACCGCTAAATCAAACCAGTTCTGTCCAATCGCATTGGAGCAGAACATGTTCAATTATCTCTGGGAACCTTTCACCAAAAAGGCATAAATAATCTACAGTTAATTTTCTTATGAACATAATATATTTCGTGAGAATAGAGTCAGATAATGCTCTCCAAAGTAATTGCCTAATCTTTGGAAAAATTGGGAGGTTCCACACATACTACCATAGAGAGGAGCTCACTTGGGAGTACTGGGAGGCTCTAGGAACTTTATCTTCTTGAGCTTTATCACGAAGTAAGTGGTACGCCAATCTTACTTTGAACTTGTCGCTTTTCTCTTCTCATGGGGCCAAACAATTTGATCTGCACTTTCATAATCCCACACATGAAGAGACTTGATGGCTTCAATAATTTCCAACGGGAGAAGATGTTCAATTGAATCTAGTCTCCTTAGGCCCGAATTATGATCAACAAGCTCATTAAACTTTTGTGCCAGGTTTTCACTGTCTCTGAAGCTCTGGGATTTTGAAAGATGGGATTGATGTGATCCATGGATCTTTCAATACGTTTATACTCTAACCATTGTCGACCTGTCATAAGAATTCCGCTTTAAACACCTCTGTGCCCTCAAGAATAATAGACCAAGCCCAGGATGCTCGAGCTCCCCTACCCGCCTCCAAAAAGGATGAGTTTGGAAAATAAATCCTGCTTCCAACCTTGAATGTTTGACAAAATTCTGTCACAGATGAAACCTAGCGCTTCCTTTTTAGACCGACCCAACACTGATGGCAAGCCCAAATATTTCCTAGGATCTGCACTTGAACTCAACCCTAAGCAACTAACCAAGTTATATTGAATGTCTTGGGGAGTATTTGCACTAAAGAGCAAAGTTAATTTACCAAAATTTATAGCTTCGCCCGAGACCTGACAGTATGAGTTGATAATGCTCACGAGTCTAGTGCAATTTTGTTGAGAATCCTTCACAATTAATAGAGAATTGTCTGCGAAAAACAAGTGGGAGAAAGTTGATCAATGTCTACTTAGCTTGATACCTCATAGAGATTGATCTAGCACAATATCCTGGATCATACTAGATAATACTTTAGCAACAATTATGAACAGATAAGGAGAGATCGGATCTCCCTGGCGCAGACCCCACCGAGGCTTTATAGAACATGCTGACTTACCATTGACAAGCACATCATAGCTAACTGTTATAATACAAGTCATTACCCATTTAATCCATTGGTCACAGAAACCCATATTCCTCAAAACTTTCTCCAAAAATGTTCAGGATACAGTAGATTGGTCAAATCAGCAAATAAGGGCTGATTTGTTGAGATTGATTCTATTGATTGATTTGGCTGGACTGTAGATAATTGATTAGGCTAAATTGGTGTAATTTGTCTGCAGAGAATGTGTATAAATATGACCCTCTGTATAGTGTAAACTACACATCGAGAAATGCAATTCTTCTCACAATTCTTCTCTCTCTGTATTCCCCAGTGAAATACCAAACTCTGAATTTCTTCACGGTATCAGAGCTTTAGGATTTTGAAACTACAAAGGGCATAATCTTCTTTCTTTTCTCAGTTTTCATACTTATCTCTTACAAGTTGTTTGTATGCTGCGGGAAACAAATTAATTTCCGTAGGCCTTCAAATCAGAGAACTCTACTCGGTTTAGACATTCTATCAACGGGGAGTGCATCTTGAAGCTTTCTTCTTCATTTGGAAAACAAGAGTCCAATTAGGGCTCAAATTACAATTAAAAATTGCTTAAAGCCCAGTCAGTACCAACCTAGATTCAAACGGAATTCAATCTCTTTGCAACAAGCTTGTCCCGGCCCAGACTCCAGCAAAGTTGTCCAAGCCCAGCACCACATGGCTTGCGTGACCAGCTCCGATCAGCCCAACACGCGGACTAGCCTAGCACATGAATTACCCTAATACGCGACCCGTGTGACCAGCTCGACCTGTGTGACAGACCGACCTGCATTACTGCCCAATCCACGTGATCGCCCTGACCCGTGCACCCTAACCCGCGGTCCAAACCAGCCGGTCCATTCCCCGATCCAACCTAGATTTCGGTTCGAATTTTTCCAAAAAAAAAAAAAAAACCTCTCCTGAATTTTTCCAGAGGAGCCACAAGTTTGTTAGTGGGGTTTACAGTACTCTCAACAAATACGATGTCTAAGCAAGCTCTGGCTAACGAAAGTCTTAGGTTTTAAACGGTCCATTGTGATTCCCCTCACTCTCCTGGGAACTTACTTGGTTGTATTTTCGAGATCACTATTTGCACTACTTTCTCCCTAATAGCTTCCAATGTTGACGGCACCCAAAGCTCTCAAAATTTTGATGATCCAAGCCACCATTTGTATCTCAGGCATTGACTGAAACCAATTAAACCACATGGAGTCAATCCATGCTCATTGCCCTCGACACCAAAAACAAGATTGGCTTCATTGACGGCACTATTCCCAAGCCTTCCAAATCATCTACTGCAGAATACTGCCAATGGTCCCACTACAACAATATGGTAAAAGCTTGGTTAATTAATTCTCTTTCCTAGGACATTTTTGCTAGTGCTATTTTATGTGATCTTGCTCGATATTTGGGTAAATTTGAAGGACCGTTTTCCCCAAGTTAATGGCCCTTAAATGTGCCACCTTGAACAAGAAATTCATAATCTTGTTCAAGGCAATACATCGGTGGCAACATACTTTACTAAGCTGAAGCTATTATGGGATGATCATGCATCACTTCAATCTCATTTGTTCTAAGAAGACATTGCTCAATACCAGCAATACCAACGAACCATGAAGTTCATCATGGACCTTAATGAGTCTTTTGGTGCCATCAACGCACAGATATTGTTGATAGAACCTCTCTCCACAATCAGTCGCATCTACAGCTTGGTTCTTTAAGAGGAATGCCAACGGAACATTGAGACTCCTTCACCTATCGACAATGTTGCCTTAGCTACCAAAGGTTTCATTTCCACACCGAAAGATGGCAAAACATTCCGTAAGCCATGACTGAAATGCACTCACTACCATAAAAAGGGCTATACTGTTAATCGCTGCTACTTCATCCATGGGTTCCTAGCTAGCTCCCGTAAGATTGGCTCTAGTTTCAAACCAAGTGCACACCAAGTTTCTTCCGCTAACAACAAACTGCCCACTAGTAGTTTTCCTTTCACTCTTGATCAATGCCAACAGTTTTTAGCAATGCTAATACTACCACCCAGTCTTCATCTATAGCAAACCATGTAGGTACTTCTGAGTCATCCTTATCAGGTAAACCACCTCTCATCTCTCATAAAACACTTTGGATTCTTAACAGTGGAGCCACCGATCATATAGTGTGTTCTCCCATTGATTTAACCTACTCCATTCATGTACGTGGTCATACTGTACGACTCCTAGATGGCTCTCATACTGTGGTAAGCCATATAGGTTTTGTCGTTTTCTCTTCCTCTTTTATTTTGAAAAATGTACTTTATTTCCCTTCCTTTCATTTTAACCTTATTTCTGTTCGTGTGCTATGTCAAACTCTCAATTGTCTAATCATTTTTTCTGCTCATCTGTGCTTAATTCAGGACCTACGCTCAATGAGGATGATTGGATTGGGCACTGAGCGGGATGGCTTATATTACTTCACCAAAATGAATCTTGCTCGTTGTCAGGTAGCTGCATCAAATTCCCAACTTTGGCATCACCGACTTAGCTATTTATCCAATAAAATTTTATCTTTACTTTCCAATAATATTTATGGAATTTGTTTAAATTTAGAAACATGTTATATTTTCCCATTAGCTAAACAAACTCGTCTTGAATTTCATTCTAGTTCAATTTCTTCTACTACACCTTTTCATTTAATACATGTAGACATTTAGAGGGGTTACTGTGTTCCATCTCTCACTGGGGCACAATATTTTATGATCATTATCGATGATTACATTAAATGCACTTGGGTATACTTAGTGCGTCATAAGTCAGATACCCGTCACTTTCTTCTTTTTTTTATTCAACTCATTGAAAACCAATATTCTACTACGATCAAAATTGTTCGTAGTGATAATGGGCCCGAATTTGACCTTTCCTCATTCTTTTCAGAAAATGGCATCATTCACTAAATGAGTTATGTCTTAACTCCTCAACAAAATGGAGTCATGGAATGTAAACATCGTCATCTTTTGAATGTTTATCGAGCTCTTCTTTTTCAAGCCAATATACCTAAACACTTTTTGGGGTCATGCTCTCCTCACTACAACTTATTTGATAAATAGAACACTCATTCCTCTTTTGGGTGGGAAATCTCCCTATGAGAAGCTATACAGTAACCCACCAAAATACGACCATCTTCGAGTCTTTAGATGTGTTTGTTATGCCTCCACTCACTTCCGCCATCCTTCAAAATTTGATCACTGTGTGACCCGTTGTGTCTTCTTTGGCTATCTATACGGACAAAAAGGTTATGAGTTGTATGATCTTGCAACTCACTAAACCATTGTATCCCGTGATGTGGTTTTTTACTAGGATCAATTTTCTTTTAGCCAAAGAACAGTAGAGTCACCCTCTACTATTTTACCTCATCCTATTGACTCTCTAGATCTTCTTTCTGAACCCTCCACCCAGCCACATACTTCCCTACCTAATGATATTCCTCCTTCTCCTACCCTACCTGTACAAGTTCGGTGATCCAGACGTTCGATCCAGCCACCTACTTACTCACAGGATTTCCATATTGAACAAGCACTCCTGTCTCGGCCTATCCCACCATTTGACTTGGCGTCGGTCTGCTCCTTAAGTACTATTTATCCTCTCTCTAATTTCTTTTCTTATGATTCTCTTTCTTCTACACACCGTGCCTTCACCACTGCTATCTTCTTTGCACAAGAACCCAAGTCATTCTTACAAGCTATACAGGATCCCAAGTGGCGTGATGCCATGTGTGCTGAAATTGATGCCTTGTAAGCCAATCATACTTGGACTTTGACTCCTCTTCCATCGCATAAGAAACTCATTGGTTGCAAATAGGAGTATAAAGTCAAACATAATCCATATGGCTTTTTGGAACATTATAAGGCTCGCCTCGTTGCCAAAGGCTATAATCAGAAGGAAGGTATCGATTACTCTGAAACCTTTGCTCCTGTTTCCAAAATGGTTACTGTTCAAACTGTTCTCGCCTTTGCTCCTTCACAAAATTGGAATCTCTATCAACTTGATGTTAACAATGCCTTCCTGCATGGAGACCTCGATGAAGACATCTATATGCACTTTCCTCCTGGTTTCTGACGAAAGGAGGAGAATCGAATCTGCAAGCTCAACAAGTCCCTATACGGCCTCAAACAAGCCTCTAGGAAATGGTATGCCAAGCTTTCTTCCATTCTCATTAGTGCCGGATATAAACAGTCTAAAGCAGATTATCCCATGTTTGTCTGATCCCTCGAAAACTGTTTTTCAATTGTCTTGGTAAATGTAGACGACATCATCTTCGCAAGAAACAACTTGGAACAGATTGATACACTCAAGAAATACTTGGGAGAATGTTTTAAACTCAAATACCTTGGCATTTTGAAATATTTTCTGGGTATAGAAGTGGCCTGCTAAAAAACTGGCATCCTTTTATCACAAAAGAAATACACCTCGGAAATACTTGAGGAAACTGGATTTATTGGTGCTAAACCAGGAAATCTAACTTATCGAACCAAATTTGGCTCTTAGTGATACTGATGGAGAACAACTTTCGGATCCGTCTTCATATCGACGATTGGTTGGGAAACCAATATACTTGACCATCACTAGGCCAGACTTAGCATATGTAGTACACATTCTGAGTCAATTAATGGACAAACCTCGAACATCTCACTTGGATGCAGTACATCGAGTCTTACAATATCTCAAACAATCATCTGGCCAAAAAAATTTTCTATCAATTTCTAGTGATGTTCAATTGCATGCATTTTGTGATGCAGACTAGGGTCGATGTAGAGATACTTGGCGATTAGTTACTGGGTACTGTATTCTACTTGGAAAATCACCAATTTCTTGGAAGACCAAAAGCAAACAACAATTTCACGATCGTCAGCTGAGGCAGAGTACCGATCTATGGCATCAACCTGTTGTGAAATTACTTGGTTAAAGCAACTTCTGAAAGGTCTCCAGATATCACATCCACAACCAGTCAAGCTATACTGTGATAACAAAGCAGCTATCCACATTGCATCCAATTCAGTATTCCATGAGCGAACAAAGCATATAGAGATCGATTGTCATCTCATTCGGGAGAAGCTCCCGAACCAAGTCATTCAAACCATTCACATGCCCACAAGTCAACAGCCAGTATATCTATTTACCAAATCTCTAGGACCTACTCAATTCAACCATCTACTGAACAAGTTTAATGTGATTAATATCCACTCCAACTTGAGAGGGACTGTTGAGGATACAACATATTTGGACAAATCAGCAAATAAGGGCTGATTTGTTGAGATTGATTCTATTAATTGATTTTGCTTGATTGTAGGTAATTGATTAAGCTAAATTGGTGTAACTTGTCTGTAGAGAATGTGCATACACACCAAGAAATATAATTCTTCTTCTCTCTCTCTCTCTCTCTCTCTCTTTGTATTCCCTCTGTGAAATACCAAACTTTGAATTTCTTCAAAAAATTCTAATTCAATCTTGTCAAACTCCTTATTCATATCAACTTTGAGACCAAGCTCAAAACTCTTGCAACTTTTCTTCAACTAAAGATATTGGAAAGCTTCATGAGCAATTATGAAATTGTTTTGGATTTGTCTGTTTGGTACGAATGAACTTTAGTTTTGGGATATTAAATTTTGTTAGATATTTTTAAAGTGGTTTGCAAAGATTTTGGATAGGATTGTGTATATGAAATTGCAACAATTGATAAGCCGAAACTGGGTTATATTTTTTGGGTACTGAGTCTTGGAGATTAGAACGACATTGGTCTTATTGATTTCTAAAGAGAATGGACCTTGTTGAAAGAAGCCTTTTGTTGCTAACATCACTGAATCACCAATTATGTGCCTGAGTTTCTGGAAGAAAATACCAGAGTATCCATCTAGTCTTAGAGCTTTCAAGGCCTCCATCTGGAATACTGCTTTAATGATTTTCTCTTCACCTACCTCTGCTGCAAGCATTTTATTCATATCATTTGAAATTTCTGGCTTACCAAGATTAAGTGCTTCAGACCAATTTCTAGCCCCACTAAAGGTTAAAAAAAGGGCTTGAAAATGGTTATGGAATTCAATGGTGATATCTTTTCTATATCTAACCAGTCCCCACTATCATTCTTTAGCCTCACAATCTTATTCCTCTAACGTCTTTAGATTGTGGCATTATGAAAAAAGCTGGTATTTTGATCTCCATACGAAAACCAGTTAACCCTTGATCTCTAGTACCAAAATTGCTCATCCTTTATCCATATTTCATCTAGTTGAGCAATGTTATTACAAATCTCATTTAAAGAGAATTCTTCTATTGAGCTGCTCAATGTGCTTCCTACTGCTAGGTAAAGCTTCTTTACTCTAAGCTCATTGGAGCAATGCTTAAGATTTTTTACAAGAACACCAAATATAATTCCTCAGTAGTCTCTTTCCCAATTACACTTTGTAACACGATCAAAGTCTAGACTTGAAACCCACATAAATTCAAAACGAAACGGTTTTGATCTCTTATGATCTCTCCCATCTATATCCAAAGCAGTTGGGTAGTGGTCAAACCAAAAATTAGGTGGTGAATAACTTGGGAATTGGGAATCGCAAGGACCCTATTCAATCATTCCCTAACCAAAAGCCTCTCTATTATTACTCCAAGTGAACCTTTGCCAACTAAATTCTAAATCAATCAATTAACAATCTGACAAGACCAAATATGTTTGCCTACTGATACAGGGAAAAAAATACCCGTCTAATCGCTCCACTACACGTGGCATCTCTCATTATGAATTTCCACATAATCAACACAAAAAGTTGGCGAATCAGGGCACGTGGCACTGGGCATCTTGACGTGAGCGAAACAACAAATTGTTAAGGCTTAAAATGGCGAAGTTCTATGCACATGATTAAAAAAACCTCAGGCAGGCAACAAAAGCATCGGTCATCTTAAAAGAAATCTGTGCAAGAAACATCAACAGATAAACTGTAAATAATCACTCAGCAAACAAAATAGGCGAATCAGAACGCGTAGTGTACAAGTAGAACACTAAATATATCAGCATAAGAGAAGCGATAACTAGTAAAAGACTTACAAAATGGCGAAGCTCTCTATTTATATTTGACTGACAAATCTCGACTCACTGAAAACATTGGGCAGGCATGATTACACTCAAACTAACACGCGGTTATTGTGAGTAGCTGAGGTGTCGATCCCACGAGGAAAAGTGAATTACAAAAGAAAATGTAAACTTTAATACGAAACAATAAAATCCAAATGAGTAAATCTGAGTTTGATAATGAAATAGTGTGAAGGAGTTGTGTAATTATAATGAAGAATATAAATGAGAAACAACAAGGTTCCGAGAATCCTTCCTAGGTTTGTTGCCTTATTCCACTCTCAATTCAATTGTTTTTATCTCGATTACAAGTTTCACATCCCAAACAAGCAATCGGCAAATATTCAATCAAAGCACATGTAAACCCTAATGTAATTGCTATGAAGTACTCTTTACTTTCGATTCAAGCACATATGACCTATCCTATAGATTTATCAAGAAACGAAAATATATCTCAATGACAATATCGCAGTAATGGACAAACTTAAAAGATAAATCTACCGGACTCAATCACATCCAAACAACTTAACATAAGAAGAGCTTGACTAGACTTATATGGAGGAGAAGGGTGCAATCACCGGATTAAGAAAATCTAAGATAAGAAGAACATAAATTGCAGCTGTCATATGAGCCTAAATTCTTCTTGTTTAATCAAAGAGTAAATCATAAACAATGTTTTAACAATAAATCCTTACAACTGAATCAAGAATGAAAATAAGAACAACTACACCTAGGGATTCATCCATTTGCCTTGCTTGGAGATTAGTTAGCCATGAGGCTCATGCTTGAACACCATAATGTCTCGCTCTCTCTTCAATTTCCAGCCTTAATGGATGCCCCTTTATCAAACCCTAAGTTATCTATTTATAATACAAAAGTTCAAGGGTATTTTCGGCTCAAAAATATCATTAAAAACCCTAATTAGGTTTGGTGTGAAAACAAGGGTTCATTTGCTCGCCGCGGCTCACACTAATCCAGGTCGCAGCTCAACCTTGAAGTCCGCTTTGTGGTGTTGCTAGAGGTCGCGGCCCAAATTGGTCTAGGCCGCGACGCACACTGATGGCCTTTGAGGTTCTTTTAGACAAGCTTCTGTAGGCCGCGGCGCACACTGGTTGGTGAAGGTTCTCTTCGTTTTATCCTTCCGCAATCATGCCTTTACCCCGGTATGCATCGAAGCTTTGTGCTTAAAGCGATGATAGCTTTTCCACCTCTTTTAACTCAAAATACCTGAAAATGCACCGAAATAAGTCAATACTCTACGAATGACACTTTAGAATTGTTAAGGTATGAATGTATAATTCAACCCTAGATCAACCCTAAAATGCTAACAAATAAGTACTATTAAGATGCATTTTACGACTCTCATCATAATCTCAACTAGCTTATTGTTAGTCCCTAGCAATTCAAGCGAAAACAAGACAATATGAAATGAATTCTATAGTAGAAATCAAAACAAAGTAAAGCAATGCTAGTGTTAATCCAAGAGTAATTCAACTTTTTGTCTCAAAAATTGCACATAACACATAGCACATAGAATCATTAAATGTCACCCAAGTCCAAAAGTAGTCCAAACATCAAACTTAAAATTGTTATCCGCTCTTAACATCCATCTTACCCTAATCCATTAATCCGAACACCTGGATGATTTTATGCACAACATTCATGAATACAATTCTTGGCCTCTAAAAATATATTAATTTGTGTGACATCAATCACAAAAACAAACTCCATAGGCTCACTTTTCAAATCACTCTCCACTATTGTAGAAAAATCACACTACATCGGATCAATAGGTCTTTAATAAGCTTATAACGTTAGGCTAAGGTAAAGATCTAGAAAGAACAGGAAGGATTAAATAAGTAAAAGAACTCAGTTCTATTAAGTCAAACACAACCACTTTAAGCACTAGATAACCTTACTTCAACACCCAACTCATTCAACCATTTTTCGAGCATTTCTCTCAATAAATCACCACTTTTTTTTTTCTTCTTTCTTTGCTATAATTCACTTTTTTTTTTGGCACATAACCATTCACGTCCTTTTTCATTCTTTTTTTTTACTCTTTTCCATAACCCCCAACTGATCTCCTTTAATGTACTTGGGTTATGGTAGTAATATATATTTTTTTCATATTTCCATCCTTACTCCTTTTAAGTGCTTCTCAACAAATGTGTATAACTAAGTTCTCTTAAAAGAAAGGTAAGGATAAAATATTTTTAGGCTCATAAAGGTAAGTAAATGGGTTATCGAAAGAAACAATGCTCAAATTCTTTTTCAAGAAAAAAGGCTCAAACAGGTGACTAGCGATAACTATAGTAAGGGTAAGTTTGAAAGGCTCAAACGGTCCAAAAATGGCCTACATCATATCCTAAGTAGTGTGCATTCTAGGATTTTGGCTCAAGTGATTATCAAATAAGTTCTAGAGCTTGTCAAGACCGCAAAAATATTCACAAAACAATCACACATAAAACTTCTCTAAATGTTTTAGACTAATCATGCAATATAACCGCAAACCAGAGTCTCAAACCAAATGAAGATCGACACTTAAATTATTCTCAAACCGAAGCAAGATTTAACTTCTTCTAAATGCTATATGCTATCTCAATTAAACTCATATTATTGACATGTAAATTAACTCCAAAGCTAACACAACGCATAGCATACTTAATTTTTTTTCTTCTATAATATATCCTAAGAAACAGGTGTATTAAAACAAAACAAACAAATTAAAATGAAAAAGGGAAGGTGACACCCAACAATTCAATGGTATGCAATAAGAAATGTGTTTCCTCCACCCCCCAACTTAAGATAGGCATTGTCCTCAATGTAAAAATAAGAGTTAAGGAAACTCTCTTTTTAACCAAATGTGCGTGGAGCCGAAAGTTGTGCACAACCAATTGAACTGCTGCGCATATTTGTCCCTGAAAAAAAATACAAAGGTAATACTTGAAAACAACAAAATACTAATAATAAACAAGAAAAATAAATATGAAAAAAAACAATAAAAATAAAAGGATAAGCTGTAGAATGCCTCCCATGAGCGCTAAGTTTTACGTCTTCAGCTAGACGCTGCACCACTCTCACTACTGGGCTCGTTGTGGTGCTGAAGATGAGGCTCCATACTTTGTGGCCTCAGTGCTAGTCTTTTGGAAAGGAATACTTAAAGTCCACCACATGTGGCTCAAGTGTTCTTGGTGTTGCCCATTTACTATCAGCAGTAGGGTATTTGATTCCCGCATCAATGTGACTTCTCTCAAGCGACTCCTCAAAGTATGATTGTCATGATTTCTTAATAACTCCCTGTGACTTATCAAAAACATCAACAACATTAACAATATAGGGATAAATTAAAGAATTATCTAACTCAAAATTATTAGGAATGAATTCCGAAGAGTCAGAATTATCTTTAATGTACTCATCCTCTTTATGTGGCTGCCTTGAGACTCGAAAAACATTTACCTCTAGAGTCATATTTCCAAATGATAATGTCATTAGGCCATTCCTACAATTAATGAGGGCATGGGCAGTGGAAAGGAATGGTCTTCCAAGTATCAAAGGAATTTTTAACTCCATATTCACAGTAGAAACGGTATCTAAAACCAAAAAATCAACGGGATAGTAGAAATGATTAATTTGCAACAAAACATCTTCCATAATACCTCTTGGTTCTCTTACCGATCTATCCGCTAATTGAAGTACCATAGAGGTTGGTTTGATCTCACCTAGACCGAGCTACAAGTACATGGAGTATGGCATGAGGTTCACAATAGCACCCAAATCTAGCAATACTTAGCCACAAGATTTGTTTCCAATTTGGTAAGCCACCGTTGGACAGCTCAGATCTTTATATTTGGGCGGTGTCTTGTTGTCAACTACTGCACTTGCTTGCTCCATTAAGAATTCTGTCTTCTTAACATTGTGTTTCCTCTTGAGTGTGCATAGATCCTTGATGATTTTAGCATAGTTGGGAACCTGTTTTATGACATGAAGAAGAGGGAGGTTAATTTTAACATGCTGAAGTTGTTCAAGAATCTCATCTTTTAATGTTGAATTTCTCTCCTTAGGTTAAGGAGAGCTTGAGAGAAAGGCACTGGTGGAGAATAATCATCATGGGCCTCTTGTTCCTTGGGGGCTTCATCCTTGTTGCTCACGGTATTAGGAATCAAGTGTGATGGTAGAGTAGGTCCATCAATTTTCTTACTGCTGCGGGTGATTATGGCATTAACCTCTCTAACATTTTGATTTTCAAGTTCGAAGGTTTGTGCCATACGTTGTCCCCTTGGATTAGGTTGTGGCTGTGAAGGAAAACAACCTTGCTCTTGAACCGTCAAGAAACTAGTCAACTTGGTGAGTTGACTATTTATCAACTTTTGTTCCTCTTTGATCACTTGTTGCTTCTCTAGCAACCGTTGATTTATCTTGTCTTGCTCTTCCACACTCTTGGCATGTACTTGCATAAATGACTTAAACATATCTTCCAAAGGTAAAGATTGTTAAGGTGCATTAGATGAGGTTGCTTCTAGTTGCCATTGGATACTAGAGTGGGGATGAGGTTGTATATTAGATCTCCAACTAAAATTAGGGTGATTCTTCCAACCGGGATTGTAGGTGTTAGAGTAGGGTGAGTCTGGTTTCCTAAAGGGTATACCTAAAGCATTACACTCTCCCTTCATCTCAAAATAAGCTGGATAATCCTTAGGTAAATGATTTACCCCATTATACATGAAACAAGGCTCATGGGACTCTACCTTAGCAACTGGTTCGGGGGCTCTAGCATCCTTGGTTTTTAAGGCTTCAATTTCCTTAATTAGGGCCTCTAAATGGGCTTTAAGGCTGTCCTCTTCCTTATGTTGATAATCCCAGCAGGTTGATTTCTCCTAGTGCTTTCCATGGCATTTGGTCTTGTCCAAGTGTGGGCTTTTTCTGATAGGTCATCTAGGAAATCTATGGCTTGGTCAGGATCTTTTTGAAGAAAATCCCCATTGCACATCATTTCTATGAATTGTCTCTCCCTATTTAGAAGTCCATCATAAAAATAGCTAACTACTTGCCAACTCTCATACCCATGGTGTGGAAAATAATTCAAAAGGTCCTTGAAACATTCCCAAACTTGATATAAGGCTTCACTCTCCTTTTGTGCAAAGTTTGAGATTTATCTCTTGAGGTTATTGGTCTTATGGGTTGGGAAGTGCTTTTGAAAGAAAACTCGTGTCATCTCATCCCAACTACCTATGGACCTAGGCCTTAACGAGTACAGCCAAACCTTAGCTTTTTCCTTAAGTGAAAAGGGGAAAAACCTAAGTTTGACGGTGTCTACCATATCAGCCCTACCTTGAAAGATTGCTACTCTTTCCTCAAATTCCCTAATATGGATATAGGGGTTTTCGTTCTCAAACCCATGGAAGGTTGGTAGCAATTGGATCATGTCTGGCTTAAACTCAGGTTGTTGAACATTAGGGGGAAACATGATACAAGATGGTGTGGCCGTTCGGCTAGGGTGCAAGTAGTCTTTAAGTGTCCTAGCAACATTTTCATTGTGATTTTCGGTCATGTTAACAAAATCCTCTAAATTCTCACTTGGGTGTTGATGAGAGTCATAAAATGCATCTAAAAAATACTTAATTGTTAGCATTTTAGGGTTGATCGAGGCTGGAATTACACTTTTATACCTTAATAACTCTAAAGTGTTATTCTTGAATCATTGACTTATTTAAGTGCATTTTCAGGTACTTTGAGCTTTAAAAAGAGATATAAAAGCTATCATCATTTTAAACACGAAGCTTCAATGAATACTCAAGTGAGATAATGGTCGTGGAAGAGCCAAGATGAAGAGAAACCAAGAAAGGAGTTTCACTAAATTGCCAGAATTGCCCATGCAGATCAATCATCTTTGCAGATTAAACTGTATTGGTACAGGAAGAACCAAGAGATGAGCCATATATGCTTAGAAAGATCCGGAAGTAAGAATTTTACAGTTCATAAAAATAATTCTTCTAGAGAAAGTTATGGCAGTTTTAGTAGACGCAGGTCAAGCCTCCATATCAGCATCCACCCAGCGTCGCGCCCCTCACTTTCCAGCATTGCACCTTCACTTTCCAGCACTGCACCCCTCACTTTCCAGCGCCCACTCGTTCGAAGACCAAATTAGGGCTGCACAATGACATTTTCTGGACCAAAATGCCCCTAACTACTTGTGCTCTATAAATACATCTTTAAGGAGTGTGCAACCAGCATCTTCAAAGGGGAGAGCATCTCAAAGGGGGATCCAAGGGATCCAAATCCAGAATATTTCCAAGTTTCTTCAAGGTTGGAAATCAAGGGGAGAGCATCCATATTGTTCTTCCACCTTGAGCTCCATGGCCAACTAATCATCAAGTATGGGAAAGGGATGAATCCTTAGGGATTTGTTGTTTTTTATTTCCTGTTCTTGATTCATTTGTATGGATTTATTGTTAAAACATTGTCTATGATTTACTCTTTGATTAAATAAGAAGGATTTGAGTTCATTTGATAGTTGTTCTTTATATTCTTCTTTTTAGAGATTCTCTTAATCTGGTGATTGCATACGTCTCATCCATTGATGTTGTTTGGATGTGATTGATTCCAGTAGATTTATCTTACTGATTGTCCATTACTGCGATATTTTCATTGAGATATATTGTCGTTTCTTCATAATCTTTAAGATTGGTCATGTGTGCTTGAACCGAAATCAATGAGTAACTTGTAGCAATTACATTAGAGTTTATAAATGTGCTTGATTGAATATCTTCTGATTGCTTGTTTGGGATGTGAAACTAGCAATTGAGATAAAAACAATTGAATCAAGAGTGGAATAAGGGAAGGAACCTAGGGAGGATTCCCGGAACCTTGCTGTTTCGTTTATATTCTCATTTACATTTACACAATTTTTCTCACAATACACCATTATCAAAACTCATATTCTTTCGTTTAACTTTTATCTTTAGTATTAAAGTTTACACCTTCTTTTGTAATTAACTTGTTTCCCTGTGGAATCGACACCCCAAAGTTGTATTAAAATAACCGTGTTATACTTTGGGCGTAATCAGGTGTGCACTATGGTTTGATCTAGGCGAGGTTTCATTAACGGACGTGGAAGGAGATGGTAACTCTATTTCAAGTCTTTTAATGAATCTACCTCGCGAATCTCTCAGTCTCAGTCTTAAAGGGAGACAAATAAAATAGAAAAATAAAAAAATAACAACAAAGGGCAAAGAACGATATTACCGTCTTGTCTCAAAGTTGACAATCTTCTTTGTACTGAAGCACGTCTCCCCGATAACGGTGCCAAAATTTAATTATGCTCAAACTAATATGCGGTTATTGTGTATAGCTGAGGTGTCGATCCCACAAGGAAAAGCGAACTACAAGAGAAGATGTAAACTTTAATACGAAACAATAAAATCCAAATGAGTAAATTTGAGTTTGATAATGAAATAGTGTGAAGGAGTTGTGTAATTATAATGAAGAATATAAATGAGAAATAACAAGGTTCCGGGAATCCTCCTTAGGTTCGTTGCTTTATTCCACTCTCGATTCAATTGTTTTTATCTCGATTGCTAGTTTTACATCCCAAACAAGCAATCAACAAATATTCAATCAAAGCACATGTAAACCCTAATGTAATTGCTATGAAGTACTCTTTACTTTCGATTCAAGCACACATGACCTATCCTAACAATATTGCAATAACAATATCGCAGTAATGGACAAACCTAAAAGATAAATCTACCTGACTCAATCACATCCAAACAACTTGACGTAAGAAGAGCTTGACTAGACTTATATGGAGGAGAAGGGTGCAATCACGGGATTAAGAAAATCTAAGATAAGAAGAACATAAACTGCAGCTGTCATATGAGCCTAAATTCTTCTTGTTTAATCAAAGAGTAAATCAAAAAACAACGTTTTAACAATAAATCCTTACAACTGAATCAAGAATTAAAATAAGAACAACTACACCTAGGATTCATCTCTTTGCCTTGCTTGGAGATTAGCTGGCCATGGGGCTCATGCTTGAACACCGTAATGTCAAGCTCTCTCCTTAGTTTCCAGCCTTAATGGATGCCCCTTTATCAAACCCTAAGTGATCTATTTATAATACAAAAGTTCAAGGGTATTTTTGGCTAAAAAAATATCATTAAAAACCCTAATTAGGTCTGGTGTGAAAACAGGGGTTTGTGTGTGTGCCGCGGCTCACACTAATCCAGGCCGCAGCTCAACCTTGAAGTCTACTTTGTGGTGTTGCTAGAGGCCTTGGCCCAGATTGGTCTAGGCCATGGCGCACATTGGTTGGTGGAGGTTCTCTTCGTTTTATCCTTCCGCAATCATGCCTTCACTCTGGTACGCATCGAAGCTTCGTTCTTAAAGCGATGATAGCTTTTCCACCTCTTTTAACTCAAAATACCTGAAAATACACCGAAATAAGTCAAGACTCCACGAATGACACTTTAGAATTGGTAAGGTATAAATGTGTAATTCAACCCTAGATCAACCCTAAAATGCTAACAAATAAGTACTATTGAGATGCATTTTACGACTCTCATCAAGGCAACATCCAACGTCATACTGTCAAGTCTCCCACTAAAGACTTTCCAGCTCATGTGAATCAAATCAAATAACATTTTTCCACTATAAATAGAACCTCTCGCAAGCATTGAAGGGATACACGCAGATAACTAGTAAAAACACATCACCCTTGAGCACAAACTCTTCTTGCTCTCTTATTCTCAAAGCCCTAGAACTAACTTAGGCATCGGATAATCCCTGGAGGTAAAAACTCTGTCGACCCTCTAACGACTTTTATGAGCCTTTTTCTTTATTTCCTCGTGTATAGGTCCATCAGTGATGACATATATCCTTGGCGCATATTCGACATCAATAGATTGATGTCGTCTGTGAGAACATACTTCTTAATCTTTTGAAGTGGAAAAAACTCATTTGTTACAATGCCGCATAAAAATCCCGCCAAAAGCGCTATCGGGCCTACCGCTCGGAGTCAGAACCTTAACCCTGAACTTCTTGCTATCCAATAACCCGACCTTTCCAAGTAAAACCATTGTGAGTCATCGGACGAACCAAGCAGCTAGGAACAACCACCAAGGCCCAACTCTTGTACCCAAGAAAACTAAGAAACACCCCTTACGCCAGCTCCCGTTGCTCCAATAATTCAAGAACAGCTTGCAGAACTCACTCAACTAGTCATGAGCTTGGCCAACAGACTCGATTAACAAACTCACCCTACTCCTTTTTAGCCAGCACCAACGGAGCCTTCGGCCAACGAGGCAACCTAGATATAACAAGGTAGCTCGCAGTTGTTCTGCCACAAGGTCGACATCCTCATCCAGTACGAATTCCAAATACTTCACCACTTCCAAAAACTACCCAGATTTGGACAAAAGTTGGAAGAAATTGATGAAAATATAGTGGAGGCCTTCCGAAGAAGGAGCACTAATGTCTTAGATAGCCTAAGCTCCCAAGCCCCTCATTTCACCAAAGAAATCCTTCATGCTCCCCTCCCTCGACATTTCTGAATGCTGACCATGAGAGCCTATGACGGATCCATTGACCCAATGGATCACGTCCAGCTCTATAAAACAACCATGATGCTGCATTACCACTAAGATGTCGTAGTATGTCGAGCCTTCCCTTAGACCCTCGAAAAAGCTGCCAACACATGGTATTCGCACCTCAAACTAGGAAGCATTAACTCCTTCAAGGAATTAAGCTGAGCTTTTGCAGCGCATTTTCTCAGCAGCAAGGGACCCTACAAGACTTTGGAAAGCCTCTTTAGCATCATTCATTGTAGAGGATAGAAGCTTCGAGAATATATTTCAAGGTTCAATACTGCGGCTTGAGAAATCCCAAACATTGACCTGACTGTTCAGATCTTAGCATTCAAGAAAGGACTTAGATCTAGATCATTCAGTCACAAACTCACCAGGCATCCTTCCAAGAACATGAACGATATCCTCGGTTGAGCTAAAGAATATATAGTCGCCGAAGACGATCAAGCGTTTCGAATGGAGATAGAAAAAGGAATAGAAAAAAAAGGAATGAGATACTCGCGAGCCTAAAGACAACACGATAAAGAAACTCTGCCAAGAGAGTAACGCAAAGACCCCACACATCTTCGAATCTCTCAACGCCTCCAAAACCAATATCCTCATGGGTGTTCAAAACCGTAACATTCTCTGATGGCCTCAAAAACCACTCTACACTAGCGAAAACCAGAATTAAACCAAGTAGTGTCAATTTCACAGGGACCACATGCATGACACCGAAGAATGCCATGCCTTAAAGAATCAAATTGAGATCCTCATTTGTAGAGGATATCTAAAAGAATACATCAAACATCACCCCTTCCGAGGTAATGAGACATGCCTTCGACGAAGCTCCAAGCGCCCATAAAGGTAGAATGAGAAACCAAACCATGAACGAAAGAACCACTAAAGCCCCGGACTAATCCCTAGGCCAGGTTTGAGAAGGAATCATCAAAATGACATGCGTCTTTGAGACAATTAAGGTAACATGACCACTATTATAGGAACCATCAAGACAATATATGGAAGACCCGCAGTTGGAGGACAATCCTCACAAGTGAGAAAAACCTACGCCCAGTCAATAGCCTTTGTCAGCGGACTGCATAAGCGTGTCAAAACAGACCAAGTAATCTCTTTAACAGATAATGATTTGGAAGGTCTACAAACACCTCATGATGATGCCATGGTCGTCACGCTTCTTATCGCAAATTACAATGTCAAGTGGATCCTAATAGATAATGGAAGCTCAGCAACATCCTCTATTATGATGCTTTCAAGAAGATGAAGTTACAAGGTGACTAACTCAAACCAGTATTTTTTCAATTGTACGATTTCTTTGGAACGCCAATGTTCGCTGAAGGAAGCATAATCCTCCCTGTGATAACTGGAATGTCTGCACAACTCACCATGGTCATGACCACATTCCTAGTAGTTAGAAACTCATCCTCATAGAACGCGATAGTAGGTAAACCAAATCTAAACGAGATGAAGCAAAGATCTCGACCTGCCATATAAAGATAAAATTTCCAACTAATGACGGAGTCAGAGATGTCCGAGGAAGCCAGCAAGCTTCTCAGGCTGTTATGCTTATTTAATCATAGGATATATAAGTGGAGAAAGTACCTTCCACTAGAGATAAAAGACCTTAGGGACGAACTTAAAACCCCACGGAGCCAACCTGTAAAGGAGCTGTTATTTTTCCCCTTGGATGAAGGAAGCTCGAAGACTGTGCAAATCGGATCCAACTTACCCGAAAAACTCAATGAATCCTTGATCTCCTTTCTCCTAATGAATCAAGACGTGTTCGCATGGTCGGCTTTCGGCATGCCAGTGATTGAACCCTAACTGATCATTCACGAGCTAAACGTATGCCCAGACCATAAACTTGTCGTTCAAAGAAACGATCATTCACTTTGGAATGACAAGAGGCAATAGAGGAAAAACTCGACAAACTTTTAACTGCTGATTCCATCCGTGAGGCCCCTATCCGTATTGGGTCTCAAACGTAGTCATGGTGAAAAAATCCAATGGTAAATAGAGCATCTATATAGAGTTCTCTGATCTGAACAAAGTGTATCCCAAAGATAACTTTTCCCTGTCCCTAATAGACCAGTTTGTCGATGCTACCTCTGGACATGAGGTACTCAGTTTCATGGATGCGTATTTGGGATACAACCAGATCCTCATGTACAAACCAAATCAGTCCAAAACTGCCTTCGTCACTGATCAAGACTTGTACTTCTACAAGGTCACCCTTTTGATTAAAAAAATATAGGGGCAACCTATCAAAGGCTGGTCAACAAGATTTTCAAATAATATATCAGAAAAAACATGGAGGAATACATAGACGACATGTTGGTCAAAAGTGTCAAAGCAAAAGACTATGAGTCGTATATGGAAGAAGCTTTCGGGATACTCCGGCATAATCAGATTAAATTGAACCTAAGGAAGTGCGCGTTCGAGGTAACTTCGGGCAAGTTTTTGGGCTTTCTGGTCACATATCGAGGAATAAAAGCCTACCCCGAGACGATAAAGACAATTTTAGATATGAACCCTCATCGGAATGTCAAGGAAGTACAAAGATTGACAATGAGATTCGTCATTTTTATTCACTTCATGTCAAAATCAACTAAAAGGTGTTTACCCTTTTTCAAGGCCATCAAAAAGGTGAAGGACTTCGCTTGGATCGAGGACTATGAGAGAACCTTCAGAGAACTAAAAGAATACCTGAGTTCACCACCTCTTCTTACAAAACCCGCCACAAAAGAAAAAAGCTTTCTCTCTACTTAGCAGTGGGACAAGACGTAGTAGCTTCAGTCCTGATCAGGGAAGAAGGCGGGGTCCAAAATCATATTTACTGTATCAATAGAATTTTGTATAAGGCCGAGGTAAGGTATCTCCCCTTTGAAAAAATGGTGTATGCGCTTCTAATAACAGCTTGAAAGCTCAGAATGTACTTTCAAGCTCCCACCATTGTCGTACTAACCAACTAACCCCTGAGACAAGTGATCCACAAACCAAACATCTCTGGAAGACTGGTAAAGTGGTCTCCAAAGCTAGGAGAGTTTGATATCCAGTACAAACCATAGACTACCATTAAAGCACAAACCTTGGTTGACTTTCTAGTGGAAACCACATTTCCGGCTATACCTGTAGGGAGGCAAGAATCTGAAAAAGAAGAAAAAAAACCGGGTTGCACTCTATATGTCGACGGATCCTTAAACAATACCGGTAACAGGGTTGGACTTATTCTCAACAACCCTGAAGGATTCACAGTAGAATACACCTTCAGGATTGAATTTAAGGCATCGAATAACGAGGCCGATTATGAGTCACTACTTGCGGGAATGAAACTCGCTAAAATAGTGTCCGTGGAATCTTTAGAGGCAAACAATGACTCATAATTAGTGGTCAATCAAATGACCAGCGAGTATTAAGCTTGAGGCGTAAAAATAATCAGGTACCTTGAGGAAGCCCGCGAACTCACAAATTGTTTTAAGAAGTTTCAGATAACGCAGGTGCCCTGGGCACAAAATGCAAAGGCTGATGCCTTAGCATGACTCGCCTCCTCGAAGTAGTTTGATCTGACACAAGTAGTTTTTCTTGAAGCTCTCTCCGCCCCTGGCATCGATGAAGCATCGATCATGCAAGTAGCTAAAAAACAGACCTAGATGGACCCGATCTTCTAGTATTTGAGAGAAGGGATACTTCATAGCCAAAAGAATGATGCAAAGAAAATCATCTCTTGCACTTCGTGGTACACCATCATCGATGAAAGCTATACAAAAATGGGCTCAAAACACCCTATTTGAACTATCACAACATAACCGATATGAACTATGCCTTCCGAGAGGTGTATGAAGGCATATGCGAAAATCATCTTGGCGAGCCCTGGCCTTCAAGATTCTCAAGCACGACTATTGGCTGAAGATGCTCTATGATGCAACTGATTTAGTTAAGAAATGTAAGGTTTGCAAACAGCATGTTTTTGTGTCCAAACGGCCCGTCAACCCACTAACGTCAATTACAAGCCCATTTTCCTTCGCCATATGGGGAATAGACATTTTTTGTCCCTTCTAAGGAGCTATAAGTTAGAAGAAGCACCTGATAGTGCCGTTAACTACTTTATCAAGTGGATAGAGTCCAAACTTCTAGCTAGCATAACCAAATTCTAAATCAAGGGTTTCGCATGGCAATCGATCGTATGTCACTTCGATATACGAAGGGTTCTCGTAACTGATAATGGAAAGCAGCTCGATAGCTACCGATTCAAATCGTTTTGCCAATACCTCAACATCGAGCATCGATTCTCCTCAGTAGGATACCCCTAAGCCAATGGATAAGTTGAAGTAACAAACAAAATTCTTCTGCAGGGCATCAAGAAAAGGCTTAAGGACATGGATAAACAATTGATAAAACACTTACCCAATGTCCTCTGAGCCTTCCGGATGACCACACGAACTCTAATTAGAAAGACTCTTTTCTTCTTAGCTTATAGCACAGAGACCATTATCCTGCTTGAAATAAGAATGCCAACGTTACGAGTGCAAAGCTTCAATGAGGCGAATAACGAAGAAGCACTCAAGATGAACATCAACCTGATCGACAAGGCAAGAGACAAGGCCCAGATCCGAGTTACTACCTATCACCAAAAGGTGTCGAGGTATTACAACACTCGAGTCCGAGAAAGGACCTTCGGGCTGCATGACTTCTTACTCAGGAAAAGTAAAGTATGTCATCGCTGGGAAATAGGAAAACTACTTCCAAATTTGGAAAAACCCTATTGGATCAAGAAAGTCTGCTGAACAGAAAAATTTGAATTAAAAGATCTCAATGGTAAACCAGTTCCTCGAACCTGGAATGCGAAAAATCTCAACAAATTCTATCAATGAAGGTTCATTTGCCTAAAGTTCTACTTTTGTTAGTAAAAAACCTAGAGCCTAAGACCATTTCGCATCATATTCAAAATTGAAAGAGATTTAGACTAAAAATATAAATATGATTATCTAAAGATAGCAAAGCACTACCAGCCTTGAAATACAACATCCAAAATGTAGGGTAGTAACGGCCCTCAAAATATAATCATCCAAATAAAATGAAAAAATAAAAATTTGAAAAGGGCATCACTTAATCCCTAGCAGCCTGCTCTTCCTTCTCACCTTGAGGCTTAATCTTCACCTCCTCTTCCTTCTCCACACCATGGTCAGTTCCTAGAGCTAAAGTGGTCTCACCCCTAGATATCTCTATGGTAGACACGTCCAAGTTAGGGTATAACTTGGATGCCTTAGTCTTGGCATCCTGGAATCCATTAAGGTATTCCACCTCACTCTCGGCTGCCAGCTCTTTGAGATACTCATCAGAATGGTGAAAGTCCTCCAAGGCCTTATTCACCGCTGCTTCACGCTTACCCGCAAAATCAATCATTTTCACTTCGAGAGCAGTCTCAGCCTCATGAGAACTCACCAATTGAGCGTTTGCTAGCTCAAAATCCTCGTATTTTGACCGAAGAGAGGCTTTAAGCTTCTTAATTGAGGTCGTTTGCTCTGCAACCAAGGCATTCCGTTCCTCCAACCTCATATTAACCTCAACAAAATGTTGAGTCAATACATTGATAGTGACATTGGTCTGAAAGATCAAGACAAAAGAATGATAAGTCAGAAAACTAGAAGTATCGGGAAAAAAAAAAAAAAAAAAAACCAAGTCATAAGGAAAACGATATTACCTTCTCCATTATATCTTTTAAGGAGGTGACAAGAACCTCAAGAGCCATGGCCCCCAGCTCGATTCTAGTATGGGGAGGGATACCCTAGATTAACCATTCACTCGCGTATCGAGCATCGCACATCACCGAATCCAGAACCTTGATAAACTAATTCAGTCAGAATACAATAGTGCCGAGTGATAAAGGTTCACGAAACCTAACACTAAGACTATGGTGAAATGAGTACCGAAGGTCAAAGATAGAAATTTGGAAGACAAATGGGATTCACGACCTTCAGAGGTAGGAATGTCAAGCTTCATCTTCTTTTTTTCTAGACATCTGACACTGGAACCTACTCCGGTGTCATATCTCTTCTCATTAGAAATCTTAGTGGCCTTGAATATCTGAGTATGACTTAAGGCAATGCCTGCACAAGCAAGAAAATAGTAAAAAGTAGAAGCAAGTGCAAGAAACATTCCAAAAAAATAAGGGAAGTTAAATAAAATACCTTCCGGAGGACAAATACGAAACCTAGCCAGAGTATTATTGCCATCTATTTTAGAGGCCTCAATGGTCGGTTCGATCATTTTTCTAATAAGTTCCTCCTCAGAACTAACTAATAAAGGGTGCTGGCTCTTCTTCAGCATGCTTAAATCCCATACCAGTGGGATACTGAAGTCACATTCTTTCTGGATGAAGAAAAACTTTCACTTCCATTTCTTTATAGAAGAAGGGCAGTTATTCACGATAATTCTTTTTTGCCTATGGCTAAAAATGACACAACCCTTCTCCTTATGTTCGTGCATAAAAAAATTATTCTTAAAGATATCAAAGGAAGGTTGCCCACTGACCCTCTGACAAAAGTAAATAAACCCCACCAACAATTAAATCGAATTCAATCCAATTGACAGAGAGCTAAGCTATAATAATTTAACATCAGCTAAATAAAAAAGTGATGGGGAAATCTAAGTCTTTCCTTAAGAGAGTGAGAATGCACGCAGAATTCAATGGGAAGATCCTCATGAGGGAGGTCGTAGGCTCTTTCTCCTATTCTTACATTCCTAAGGGAATACTCGGACGAAATCCTATACTTCTTCCTCAATTTTTCCAAACAATCATCACCTATTCTGTTTAGTACAATAAATTATTTCCCTCATATTCTCTGCCATTGCGAACCAAACGTCACCCAAAGGTGACCAGCCCCCGAAAAGGGAGACTCCATCCCCTGAACCTCTTCATGAGAGCTTACCTTGACCCCACTGGATGAACCTACTCCTACCCCCTCTACATGGGATTCAATCGAGAACCTATACCTCTTGGCCTTAAAAAAGCTAAAAACACTATTTGAAGACATTACTTAAAAAAGAAAGACAAAAAGGGATGAACTCACCTAAAGCAAGATGAAGAGTTAAATTGAAGAACACTCTCCAAAATCTCTCCTCTCCAATTCCCCAACTGAAACTTTGAAATGAAAATATGAAAGTGATGTGAAAGAGGAATGAAAATGTCCTCCTATATATAAGACATTAGATAGACTAGATCACTCCAGAATGAAGGGTTAAGATCGTAATGGTACATTTACTGAGTATGGGCTTTTCATTACCAAGAAGCCTATGTTCTAGAATCCTCTTCCAGAATGGGTATTTAAAGGGCTTTTTATTTCATGGACCTAAGTATTGCACAGACAAGCCTTAGTCTAACAAATGAAATCCAGGGTT
The DNA here is from genome assembly GCA_023935145.1 of Bretschneidera sinensis. NCBI lineage: Eukaryota > Viridiplantae > Streptophyta > Magnoliopsida > Brassicales > Akaniaceae > Bretschneidera > Bretschneidera sinensis. The sequence goes on from CM043701.1 coordinate 44,389,398, forward strand.
TAAAAAGCAATTAGGCCTCCACATTCCTCTTCGAGAATAGGCACTTAAAGGGTTGTTGTTTCATGGACCTAAGTATTGAACAAACAATACTTAGCCCAACAAATGAAATCCTTGGTTTAAAAAAGCAATTGGGACTCCATCAATTGAGCCAAAACTCATACAGCTAGGAAAACACTTTGTCAAAAAAGTTACAAAAGAAAACTCCCACTGTAGGAGTTTTGGCCCTACACTTTGTCAAAAAAGTTACAAAAGAAATCTAAGACAGACATCGGATATTCAAAAAGTCCAAGCTTTAGACTTTGACTCCAAATCTTCAAAAATTCTGAGCTACAGACTTGGACATTAAATCCTCAAAAGGTCCGAGCTTCAAACTAGACTTTAAATCTTCAAAAAGTTTGAGCTTCAGACTTGGACATCAAATCTTCAAAAAGTTCGAGCTACAGCCTTGGACATAAAATCCTTAAAAAGTTCTAGCTTCAAACTTGGACTCCAAATCTTCAAAAAGTCTAAGCATCAGACTTGGACATAAAATCCTCAAAAAGTCTGAGCTATAGACTTGGATATCAAATCTTCAAAAAGTTTGAGCTACAGACTTGGACATCAAATCCTCAAAAGGTCCGACCTTTAGACTTGGACTCCAAATCCTCAAAAGGTCTGAGCTTAAGGCTTGGATATCAAATCCTCAAAAAGTTTGAGCTATAGACTTGGACATCAAATCTACAAAAAGTCCGAGCTTCAAACTCTGACCTCAAAACTTCAAAAAGTCCTAACTTCAGACTTGGACTCCAAAGGTCCAGACTTTGACCTCAAAACTTCAAAAAGTCTAAGCTTCAAACTAGGACTCCAAAGGTCTGAGTTTCAGACTTAGACCTCAAAACTCTAAAAAGTCCAAGCTTCAGACTTAGACCTCAAAACTCCAAAAAGTCTGAGCTTCAGAGTTAGACCTTAGAACTTCAAAAAGTCTGAGCTTCAGACTTGGGCTCTAAAGGTCCAAGCTTAAGAGTTGGACCTCATAACTTCAAAAAGTCCGAGCGTCAGACTTGGACTCTAAAGGTCCGAGCTTCAGACTTGGACATCAAAACTCTAAAAAGTCTGCACTTCAGACTTTAAAAGGGCCGAAATTTAGACTTAGACCTTAAAACTTCAAAAAGTCCGACCTTCAGACTTTGACTTCAGAACTTCAAAAAGTTTGAGTTTTAGACTTGGAGTCCAAAGGTCCGAGCTTCAGACTTGGACTCCAAAATCTTCAAAAATTCGAGCTATAGGCTTGAATCTCAAAAATTCAAAATCCCCAAGAAATTCTGCATTGCTACGGGCAATGAAAACGTCTCACAAAATACTTCATTAACTATGTAACTGCACTCAGGGAAGTGGTGGCATCTGATATAGGGAAAAGATACCTGTCTAATCATTCTGCTACATGTGGCATCTCTCATTTTGAATTTTTACATGATTAACAAGCAATGTTGGTGAATCAAAGCATGTAGCCCTAGGCATCTTGATGTGAGAGAAACTATAGCTCGTAAAGGCTTAAAATGGCAAAGTTCTGTGAACATGATTAAAAACCTAGGGCAGGCAACAAAAGCATCGATCTTCCCAAAATAAATTTGTGCAAGAAACTTCAACATACGAATAGTAAATAATCACTCAGCAAACAAAATGCGTAGCATACAAGTAGAACACTATACATATCGCCGTAAGAAAGGCGACAACTCATAAAAGACTTACAAAATTGCGAAGCTCTGTATATATAATTGACTAAAAAATCTCAACTTCCTGAAAACCTCAAGAAGGTAACATCCAACATCATACTGTCGAGTCTCCCACTAAAGACTTTCTAGCTCATAGTAATCAAATCAAATACCATTTTTCACTATAAATAGAAGCTTTCTTAAATGTTGAAGGGATACACGTAGATAACTGGTAAAAACACATCACCCTTTAGCATAAACTCTTCTTTCTCTCTCATTCTCAAAGTCTTAGAACTAACTTAGGCATCGGAGGTAAAAGCTCTGTCAACCCTCCAGTGAATTTTACGAGCCTTTCTCTTAATTTCCTCGTGTGTAGGTCCATCAGTGATGACATGTATCCTTGGTGCATATTCGACATCAACTCCTACTTTAGGAACCCTTTTATCCTTTTCAAATGCAACTACAATATCATTAAAATCACTCTATAAAACCTATGAGGTAGAATTGAATCGAACCATACGAATTAATTAGTTCTAAAATGTATGCCTTAGATTAAATAAGGGATGAGCATATACCCACAAATGCTTGCATTTCTACTCAATATCACTACTCTAAATGATGGCATTAATCAAATTCGTACTTTGATATTTAACATCCACTTACACCCTGTTATCCCTCCACAATGTCAAACCTCCTGACAAACCTTTCGGCTCAACAAACACTGCATTGTTAAATCTTCATAGTCTTTTTCTCATACCAACCAATTTATTCATTTTCATCTTTGTCTCCATCAAAAAGATAAAAAATGGACCATATTTCTGAATGAGCTCTTTAGATCTCGAGCTGTCAAGGATAGTCCAATCTCTTGACAGTTCTAGGGTATGGCTAACATTGAGTCAGTGTGGCTGTTTGAAGCCAACCACCACTGACTGTTCCATAGTCAACTTCCAAAGATTTCAAATCCCCTCACTAGGACAATTGAAATGTCTTGACACCCCTCTTCATCAATTAAATTGAGTGTAAGATGATTTCTAGTCTTTTTTATCTCATACTCGAAACTGGCTTATACTTCTTTCTCTCTCTGACTGTCTTATTAGTTTTTGTCAGTTTAGGATAATACACCTAAAAAAATTTCTTATTCATTGTGCCTCTTTTAGCCTTTGAGGAGGTTAAGTCATCACCATTGAATAGTCACTTCAGATTTAGCATTTAAAAAATAGTTGCCAATTTTACTTTTTAATTAAAATCAAAATTAAAAAGAGTTTTAATTAATTGGATGGAATCAAATTGTTACGCAAAAATTATGAATTATTGCCAGCACGATATTGAACCTAAAGGGTCACCTACAGTTGGGTAATTGCAAGAATAAGAAAAACTAAAGGGCTAATAGATAGATTTCTAGGAATTAATTAAATCAGGGGTTTAATTGTAATTCTAAAAATCCTATACCTTTTAAGAGTAAAGGCTCTATATAAACTGTTGACCCGTATTTGATTTTAATAATGACAAAACATTACTCTAATTGCACTAACAGTTTTATCTAAGTGTTTAAGCTGTAAAAGAATTCAGTACGGAAACAAGATGCAAGAACTCAATGCGATTCAGACACCAAAATAAGACAAAAGATCTAGAATAGGCATTAAGGTAGTTGAGACAATTGTAAATCTCTTATGTTCAATTATATAGCTTGATCTATGGCTCAATTTACAAAAGACTCTGACAAAACTAAAAATACAAAAATTTCTAAGTCAAAAACTGTTTTTCAAAAGGAAAATTGGGTTGAAGGACAACTCAGTCAACTAGGTTCCTATACCACTTGACTGGTGCTGAGGACCCAGTCGAATGGTAACTTCACATAGTCGACTGGTCCTCTAACCTAGTCTACTAGTACTCTCTTTTAGCCTAAAAAGTGAAAAATATTCACTTGACCCAATCGACTGGTAATTCGAAAATATGACCGTTGAGACGCGAGACTTGAGCATTTAATGCACCAAACCTACCAAGTCAGTGTCAAACGGCCATATTGATCCAAGGCTATATAAACCCACTTTGATGAGCATTTTAAAAAAGAGGAGAACACATTCAATTCACAAGATAGCTCATCAATTCTTAAAAGCTTTGAAAAATTTATTGTTGAGCCATTCTTCAAGCTTGTTCTTGAAAGAGATATACTGTTCATTTGTAAAAGCACTTAATGCTATCTCTCTATCATTTACTGTATAGCAAATTTCATTTATTTTAAAGGGAAAGAGTTGGTACAGCTCTTAGAATATTTAGGATTAAACACTTCATTGTAGCTTCCGTGAGGAAGAAATCGGTTGTAAGGTTTGTGCAACACCCGTGAAGTTGTACGACTAAAGTTTTAGTGGATTACTTTAAGGAGGTTCCTTGAAGAGAGTGGATGTAGGGTCGGAAGGAATCCAATATTGCCAAACCACTATAAATAGAGTTTGCATTTTTCTCTTCCATAAACTCTTTTACTTTCAAGAATATTATTTGTTTATGTGCTTCGTGCATTTAACTGTTTAAAAACTTGCCAAGTAATTAGCAAAAGTTTTTAAAACCCAATTCACCCCTTCTTAGGTTTGAACCTTGGTTTACAATTGGTATCAGAGCTTTGTACTCAATTTTAGGCTTAAAATCCTTGAGTTGATCTGATGGCATCAAATAGCTATACCGAAGGGCATTCCTACACTAGGTTTTCTTTGTTCAATGGCTCCAATTATAACTACTAGAAAAATAGAATGAAAATCTTTGTCGAAGTACAAGATTACAATCTATGGAGAGTCATTGAGGAAGGACTTAGAATTCTTACAAAGGAAATAACTATTGGAGAAATCAATTACACAATATCTAAACTCAAAACCGAGTTCAATGAAGAGGATTGTAGAATGATGTCTCTAAATAGTAGAGCCACTAGTATTTTACATTGTGCTTTAGATATTTCTGAGTATAATAAAGTTTCTGCGTGTGTTTCGGCTAAGGAGATTTGAGACAAACTGAAAGTTACATATGAGGGCAATAACGAAGTCAAAAACTAAAAAATCTATATGTTAGTCTCCAAGTATGAATCTTTCAAAATGTCTCCTAACGAAAAAATTTCTCAAATACACTCATATTTCACCACTATTGTTAAAGGCTTAAAGCTTCTTGGTAGGAACATTGAGGAATTTGAACTAACAAGGAAGATTTTAAGGTCTTTACCATCCATTTGGAAAGCAAAGAAGATGGCCATCACGGAGGCCAAAGATCTCGACAAACTTGATGTCGAAACACTTCTTGGATCACTATTAACATATGAGACGGAAGAAATGAATCTCGTTGTCAATGATGATGAGAAGAAGAAAAAGATGATTGCTCTCAAGGCCTCTACAAGCAACAAAGATGAAGAGAAAGAAGAAAATGATGATAGTAGCGAAGAAGATGGTAAGATGACTCTAATCACCAAAATGTTTCATAAGTTTTTGAAAAAGAGCAAGAAACCTTACATAAGGGATTCCACTCAAAAAAAGGGAACCTCTTGTGTGTTACGGTTGCAAGAAGCCTGGCCACATCAAGGTCGATTGCCCAACAACGAGCAAACCATATAAGAGCTTAAAAAAGAAAGCTATGATTGCAACCACATTGGAGTGATGACGAAGAAGAAGAATCTTCGGACAATGAGGTCGGATACGAGGAGATTGCCAACCTATGCTTGATGGTAATCGACGACGAAAATGAGATATCAAATTCTTCCCCTTCTAATAATAACATTGTTAGTAGTAGTGAAGAGTTAATTGAAGTTATAAATGAGATGCATGAAGAATTAAAGAAATTCGGTTATAGGAATATCATCCTAAAAACGGAAGTCTCATCTCTTTCCAAATAGATGGAAGGCTTAAAGGAAGAAAAAGAAAAACTATCTTCCATGCTTAATGATTCTTCACAAGATTTTTGAAAAAATGAAAATGAAAATTTAAAGAAGAAAATATTGGAATTGAATAGCACCATATCTAGACTTATGCTTGGAAAAGAAAAGCTAGATGAAGTGTTATCTAGCCAAAGGTTAAATGGAGGAAAATTTGGCTTGAGTTATTCTCCATTGGGCAAGCAAAAGTCAAAAGAGACTTTGTTCATAAAAACAACATGTTTGTATGAAGCGTTCACTTCTAAGATCTCTAGTGTTATTAAAAGTACTCAATCAATATATGTTAGTAGGTCTAACAATGCGAATTTAAATTCTAATGCATATACTAGAGATAAATATCCTAGAAATACTCATGCATATATGTATGCTCACTCAAGAAATATTCATGCTAGAAATAATCATTCAAAATATATATATCCTTGGAGTAACCATAATGTGGATCCTAGAGATAATATGTATCCTGATAACTTGCACACTTCATATCCACATCCTACGAATCACCATCACGTGTATCCTAGAAGTAATATGTATGTTCATAATAATACAAGTTTATATCCTAGAAATTATCATCACACATTTCCTAGAGATAACATGTATGTTCATAATTTTCACAATAGAAACATGTATTCTAGGATTGCTTATCCGAGGAACTATAGGCATGCATTTTTAGGAAATCCTAGAAATTTCAATAACTATTATCCTAGGATTATGCATCATCAATATGTTTATAATTATAGAGCACCGTATAATGTTAAGAAGTTATGTGTCCCCAAACGAACTGTATTTTCTAGGACTAACCCCAAAGGACCCAAGAAATTTCGGGTACCTAAGAGTGCAATTGTGTATCCTTGTGTAATATAGATATATCTCCACACCAAGGAAAAAAGTAATTATTTGTACCTTGATAATGGATACTCAAAGCACATGACCAGTGATCAAAGTGTGTTCAAAGAGCTTACTTTAAGGGATGGCAGACATGTCACCATTTGAGATAACACAAAGATAAAGATCATCGGGTATGAAAAAGTTGGTAATGATTTCTCAACCATTGATCATGTATTATATGTGCAAGGCCTTAAACCAAATTTTCTTAGTATTAGTCAACTATGTGACAAAGGAAACAAAGTCATATTTGAAACTTCTCATTGTTTAGTTATAGACATCAAAATTAATAAGATCAAGTTTGTTGGCCATAGACACGAAAATCTCTATATAGTTGATTTAAAATCTTTGCATTCAAAAAATGAAAAATGTTTTCTCGCTTTTAGTGAAAACCCATGGCTGTAGCATAGAAGACTTGGCCATGTGAATATGGATTTGCTTAAAATCATTTCAAGAAAGATTTAATTATTGGACTTCCAAAAATCAAATTTGAAAAAGACAAGGTGATGCTTGTCAAATGGAAAAACAAACTGGAATTTCTTTTAAATAAAAAAATATAGTCTCAACTACTAGACCATTGAAACTTTTTCGTATGGACTTATTTGGTATAATAAGTACCATTAGTCTAGGTGGCCATCAATATGCTCTTGTTATTGTTGATGACTATTCAAGATATACCTTGTTATTTTTATTTCTTACAAAGGATTTGTGAAATTTTGTAAAAAGGTTCAAAATGAAAAATAAATTTTTATATCAAGTATAAGAAGTAATCATGGAAAGGAATTTGAAAGCCAAAGCTTTTCAAAATTCTGTGATGAAAATTGAATTGATCACAATTTTTCAGCACGTAGAACTCCTCAACAAAATAGAGTTGTTGAGAGGAAAAATAGAGTTCTAGAAGAGTTTGCATGAACAATGCTTTATGAAAATAGTTTGCCAAAATACTTTTGGAAGGAAGCCGTACACACTTCTTGCTATGTTTTAAATAGAGTTTTAATTAGGCCTATGCTTAACAATCCCCATATGAGTTATGGAAAGGTAGAAAGCCTAACATCTCTTATTTTCATGCTTTTGGTTGCAAATGCTTCATCCTAAATAACAAGAAAATTAATTTGAGTAAATTTGACTCAAAGACCGATGAAGGAATATTCTTAGGATATTTAACCTCTAGTAAATCTTATAGAGTCTTTAACAAAATAACTCTAGTGGTTGAAGAATCCATACATGTAGCCTTTGATGACTCTAACCCAATTAGTAGTAGAGTAGATTATTTTAATGATGATGCAGATTTCATTCCAAGGATAGAAACACCTACTCCAATTGTTGACCCGAAGGAGAGCCAACCTCAAATGAGTTAAGAGGTAGATGCTATCAAACTTGATCAACCATCAACAATTCAATAAGAAGAGAGTCTACCCAAAGATTGGAGGTATGTGAATTATCATCCAATCGATCAAATGATTGGTGATCCTTCACAAGGGGTAAGAATTCATTCCTTTATTAGAAATATTTGTAATTGTGTAGCTTATTTATCTCAAGTAGAACCTAAGATTTTTGTACAAGCAGAAAAAGATGTTGATTGGATAAATGTTATGCAAGAAGAATTAAATCAGTTTGAAAGAAACAAAGTATGGAATCTAGTTCCTTAACCAAAGAATCACACTATAATAGGAACTAAATGGGTATATAGAAATAAAATGGATGAAAATGGAATAGTAACTAAGAACAAGGCTAGGCTAGTTGCTAAGGGATATAATCAAGAAGAAGGAATAGATTTTGATAGGACATATGCTCCCGTAGCTAGATTAGAAGCCATTTGTATGTTATTGGCCTTTGCATGCTTTAATAAATTTAAGTTATTTCAAATGGATGAAAAAGTGCATTTTTAAATGGCTTTATAAAAGAAGAGGTGTATGTTGAGAAACCTCTTGGATTTGAAAATCTTAGTCTTCCAAACCATGTTTATAAGCTTTCTAAAGCTCTCTATGGGTTTAAGCAAGCTCCAAGAGCATGGTATGAAAGACTAAGTAAGTTTTTGCTTGAAAATGGTTTTATAAGTGGAAAAATAGACACAACCCTCTTCACAAAAACTCACAAAAATGATACACTACTAATCCAAATATATGTTGATGATATTATATTCGGTGCTACTAATGAATCTATGTGTTAAGAGTTTGCTAAGTGTATGAAAAGTGAATTTGAAATGAGCATGATGGGAGAGCTTACCTACTTTCTTGGACTTGAAATCAAACAATTAAAAGAAATAATCTTCATCAATCAATCAAAGTACACCAAGGACCTATTAAAGAGGTTCGAGATGTAAAACTCGAAGTAAATTGCCACTCCTATGAGCACCTTTACAAAAATTAAACTAGATGAGGAAGGTAAGTGTGTAGATACTAAAACTTATAGAATCGTGATAGGAGCTTTACTTTATCTAATTGCAAGTAAACTTAATATAATGTTCAGTGTATGCATGTGTACTAGATTTCAAGTTAATCCTAAGGAATTATATGTAATTACAGTAAAAAGAATCCTTAGTATCTACAAGGGACTCAAAACCTAGGGTTATGGTATTCTAGAAAATCAATTTTTGAGCTTTTAGGATATTCTGATGTTGATTTTTTGGGTTGTAGACTAGATAGAAAAAACACTAGTGGAACATGCCAATTCTTAAGTGCAATGTTAACCTCTTGATTTTCTAAGAAACAAAATTCGGTTACACTATCAACTGCAGAAACGGATTATGTAGTAGCTGGAAGTTGTTGTGCACAAGTGTCATGGATGAAACAACAATTAGAAGACTATGACATGAACTTTAAAGACATACCAATTTATTGTGATAACACTAGTGCTATCAACTTGACCAAAAACCCTTTTCAGCATTCTAGGACTAAACATATAGAAATAAGACATCGCTTCATAAGAGACCATACTCAAAAGAGTGATATTAGACTAGAATTCATTCCTTCAGAAACTCAAATAGCTAATATTCTTATAAAACCCTTAAATGAAGATAGCTTTTGCAAGATTAGACTATTGATGGGATTAAAAGATTATGATAAAATTTATGTTTGATTGAATCAAAATTCATCATATGCATATTTAATATCTAGTGAATGAGAGTATTAACTCATATTTAATATATCCCTCACTCAAGATGGCATAAATAACCAATTTAGTGCTAAAATTCCAAGTTAGAGCTCAAACTTTTAAGTTTTCTGAAGGACCTAGTCGACTAGTAGCATGACTCCAGTCGACTGGTATCCCACTACCCATTTTACCAATCGACTAATATAAGGCATTCAGTCGACTGGCACTACAAGACATTGTTTGGAGCCAAACTTTGAAATTTTGGTGGCCTTCCCAGTCGACTGGTACCACGATTCTATAAATAGTCTCTTCATAATTTTCAGTTTTCATGCCATTTTTGAAAAACTCTAAGCTTTCTCTCTCTAGAAAAACTTTGATTTCATTCCAAAATCTCTCAAAAACAATCTAGAGAACCTTCAATCATGCCCCAAATCACATTTTTTCAACTTTTCAAGGTTTAAAACTCCACATTTCCCTAAATCTCTCTCTAAAACGATTTTTTTCAAAATGTCAGAAAGAATACGCATCAAAACCACTGTTGGAGGACCTCACGTGCCTACAAGGCCTCAACTAAGGTGTCATTGACATCAGATGCTAAGGTATGGGCCAGTAGGTTCATCGAGCAAGAAGGCATGCACTGAGCTTGATGACTCGCTCTTTTGGAACCCTGTCGCAAAGAACAGGTATAATTCAGTCATCCGTAACAAGAAAATCATGACGGGTAGATTCATTGATTTCGATTCTATCTGTCATGCAAATTTTGATATTTTTCCTGCTTTCAAGGTGATACAATTGACACCACTTATCAACATTCATCAAAAATTTTACCCTCGCCTAATTTACCAGTTTTACGCCTACCTGGTTAAACTGACTCCATTGGCTCTTAGGTTTAAGACCAGTGTCATGGGCGCAGAATTCGAAGTGAATACTGACCTTCTGGTTAATATTCTGAGGATCCCTGTGGGAGGGGTCCAGAGGAGTCTTGATGGATGGCCAAACAACTTTGATTATGAGGAAGCATGCCAAATTGTTAGGGCCAACCCTAATTATATCTTTAAGCCCACTACATTTCACCAATGTAGTGAGATGCCCCTTCACTCAAAGTTGTTCAATCTCATAGTGATTTGGACCATCTACCTGAGACTCAAGAGTTGAGGTTATCTTTTTAAGATAGATGTGGTATTGATTTTGTGTCTCAAAACAAGACACCATTTCAATACTTACCCCTTGTTGCTCACCAACATGATTAACAGCGAAATAAGTAACTCTAGGTGCCTCCTATACAGGATGTTTTTCACACTGATCCTTTAACATTTTTGTCTCCCCTTATCCGCTTCAGAAGCTCGGGACATCGGCCTCAAGGACATCATCAGTGTCTCTTCTTTGAAGGATATGGGGTACACGATCCAAGATAGGATGATTTACTCCAAGGCTGGAAGGAACATTTGGATCAACGAGAATGACAGCAGTAATGAGGACGATGAGGTTCCTGGCGATGCAACTCCTCCCACTGCTATGGACAGTGATGCACGAGCACCTAGTCCATAGTATGGTGGCTCTAGTGCTGGTCAGGCTGGCTATTATGACATTCTACAGGCTATTTCGAGCCTCAAGTTGTCCATGCAATTTGGGTTCCAAAGCTTGAGCTCTTCAATCGATCACATGCATCGCAACCTTCACACACTCAAAGATGATTTCGAGTTACACCGAGAGCACACAAAGGGCTCTTTGGCTGAGCTTTGGGATCTTTTTCGAGACGACTCTAATTCTCCTGCTCACTGAGATTTTGTTTTATCCTTTTTGATATGTATATATAGCTCTCAGATATTTTAGTACATACATCTTTTTTCATTGTATACATTCATGTATTGTACTCAGACAACTTCCTAAAAGATCATATTAGATGGATGTACCTATATCTCTGTGTTGGTTTACATTTTTAGACTTTAGCTCATGTATATCTATTACTTTTATGCTATATGGTTGCTTGGGTAGAACTATTCGTACTCGACTATATGCTTTAACTATTTATACTAGTGTGGAAACTTCTGATTCTTCTTGGCAAGTCTTCCCAATTCCGAATCATGCCTAGTTTTTGCACACAAGTTTCTTTTTGCCTTATCTTCATAGATTTGGTGTTTATTTTACTTATTTTTTGGGTTTACACCCTCTTTTCTGCTGTTGTCAAAACGGGAGAGAAAAATGAGAAAAATCAATGTAAACAGAGAAAACTGTATGTAAACTTAGAATAGAGCATAAATTTAGGGGGAGCTTTGCTCCGAATATATTGACAAATGTAATATTGTCTTACATTGCTTGGTTGGGTAGCTATAACTGTATTTAAACTGCATTTAAATGTTTAACATGTTGGTTTTTATCAGAAAAATAGAGGAGACTCTGTCCAGATTTTTCTAAAAACCAACACTTAGCTTTTAAAACTGTTTTTTTCTCTCCTTAGTTTTGTCATCATCAAAAATGGGAGATTGTTGACTCGTATTTGATTTTAATAATGAAAAAACACTACTCCAATTGCACTAATAGTTTTATCTAAGTATACAAGAACTCAACATGATTCAGACACCAAAGCAAGCCAGAAGATCTAGAATAGACATTAAAATAATTTGAACAATTGTAAATCTCTTATGTTCAATTACATAGCTTGATCTGTAGCTCAATTTACAAAAGACTCTGACAAAACTAAAAATACAAAAATTTCGAAGTCAAAAACTGTTTTAAAAAAGAAAACCGGGTTAAAAGACAACTCAGTCAACTGGGATATAGGACAGAAAGTTTCCAGTCGACTGGTGCTGAGGACCCAGTTGACTAGTAACTTTACCCAGTCGACTGGTTCTCTGACCCAATCGACTAGTACTCTACCTTAGCGTAAAAAGTGAAAAATCTTCACTTCACCCAGTCGACTGGTAATTTGAAAATATGACTATTTGATACACCGGACGTAATCATTTAATGCCCGAAACCTACCAAGTTAGTGTTAAATGAAAATACTGATTCAAGACTATATAAACTCACTTCAATGAGCATTTAAAACAAGAAGAGAACACATTCAATTCACAAGATAGCTCATTAATTCTCAAAAGCTTTGAAAAATTTATTGTTGAGTCATTCTTCAAGATTGTTCTTGAAAAAGAGATATTGTTCATTTGTAAAAGCACTTATTTCTATCTCTCTACCATTTACTTTGCAGAAAATTTCATTTATTGTAAAGGGAAAGAGTTGGTATAACTCTTAGAGTGTTTAGGATTAAACACTTCATTATAGCTTCCATAAGGAAGAGATCGGTTGTAAGGTTTGTGCAACACTCGTGTAGTTGTATGACTAAAATTTTAGTGGATTATTTCAAGGAGGTTCCTTGAAGAGAGTGGACGTAGGGTCGGAAGGAATCTGATATTACCGAACCACTATAAACGGAGTTTGCATTTTTCTCTTCCTTAAACTCTTTTACTTTCAAGCATATTATTTGTTTGTGTGCCTAATGCATTTAACTGTTTAAAAACTTGCAAAGTAATTAGCAAAAGTTTTTAAAACCCAATTCTCCCTCTCTTGGGTTTAAACCTCAGTTTACAGAAAACCTAATGTAGAAATTATGAGACTAAAAATTAGATTTTTAGACAAACACTCTCTCTAAAAGCCGAAAACCCTAGAGCTAGCACTTATAGAATTTTACCAACGCTAATCCTCCTCCACGAGTGGTGTTTGACATCTAGAAGGAGATCATCATTCTTGGTTATTTGTGTGGATATGCTTAGAGGTCAGGTGTTTAACCGGTTTGTGAACTCGTCGTCTCCAAATGATCAACATGAATCTCAATCAACATAAGCTATAAATCTTTAACCTTAGAAAATTTCTTAATGGAAGTTTATTGGCATAATTGAAAATAAATTTAAATTCCTTGCATATTTTATGCCGAAAGACTTACATCCGCCTCAATTATCCTTCCAAGTTGCATCTTTGTCTTGACCTCTTCTCTTTCTTTTGAGCTTTTCATTTTCTGAATTTTCTTTGTTGGCCTTGTTCTCAACCACAAGCCATATTTTGGTTTGGATGGATCATTGAATGCCATTGCCTTTTCCTTTGAACATTAGGATTTGCCATGCCCTAGTAAACCACATCAGTAGGAGAAGTCTGATAATCGCTCTATCTTGAATGATGCCTAGACCTTTGGGAGCCCAAAAACTGGTAGGGAGAGGCCTATCTACGAGTAGGCTAACTTTGGTTCTTATGAATCCTCTGTTCAAAGCCCCAGCAGAAATAGGGTCTTCCACTTCTTCAACCTTTCCCATGGATTCACCTATTTTGGTCCCATTCTTAATGTCATAAACTTCGGGGGGTGGGGCGTAGTCCATGAACTTGAACCCAATACGCCAACGTGGAGAAGTTAATCTCCTCTAGAGTTAGATCTGGATTCTATCTATGGAGGGTGAGGCAAAAGCCCTTAACCGACCATGAAGCTCCCTCTAACACCTTCTGAAGCAATAGATCTTCTTTGAAGGAAAAAGCCAGTCACTCCAAGATTTACAGAGAATATTGCATATCCCAATTTTGTTTTAAGTCTTTTGAGCAATAACCTTTCCCACTAGATTACATATGGACCTAACAAAGAGCTTTTTGTTTTCCCTACAATTGAGTAGTGGAAGAGTTTAGATTTTCATTTGCTATTCTCAGCATCGAAAACAGAAAAGTAGACGAACACAAAAATGGGAGAAGATGGGAATAAAAAGCAAGGAAAAGTAAAGATTAAAAGTAGAAATAAATTAGGGTTGGAGAAATAAGAGCGAATGTGTAAAAATCAGGAGGAAAAGCTGGGGAATCCACTATAGTGATGTTTGGATGGTGCTTTTAAGTAGCACTTAAAGAAATAAACAATGCTTGCTTTTTTGCTTTAAGTGCTATATGACCAAAAAAGCTGAGACAAGATAAGGGACAACTCCCATCTTCTCATTTTAGAGAGTGGTCCATTGTTCGCGGATAAAAAAATTCAAAGGTGGTTGAATGTATATATAATCTCAATCGAAGAATATCAGATATAAGTTTAACCTATAAATTTATTTCATATCATAAAGTAGATATATCTTTTAAAATCAAATAATTAATTTAAAATTAATTATAAATAAATATATTTTGTTTTATAAATGTGGTGTGAGCTGATAGATCAAGTTTAGGATTAATATGATAGACCCGACCAGCTTTAAAAACAAAAGATGACATTCACATGTATGGATTGGATAGGCACACATTAATTAACACTAATACTCTTCTTATGACATGAAATTACATATATTTCCTAACGATAAGATCATAGGACAGCTAAGAAACAGAACACCTTAATCAATCAATTATTAAGTAATATTTTGTGGATTGTCTTGCAACTTTGAACATATTCAATCCAACATATTATTCATGTTTGCCAAAGCAGTTTTCGAAGGGGCATGTGTAGCTAAATGTTTTCACCAAGAATATGATTCTTTATGCATTGGAAGTTATAATCAAGTAGCGTAATATGTCCCTTTTTTATTCAAAGATGTAATTATCATGGATTTGTTTCCAAGACATAGGTTCAAATATTAAAAAAAACAATTTTTAGAAAAAAAATTAAAAACTGAAAATTAAATTTTAAGAAACTATATTTAAGATACAGAAACTCTACAACTATTTTATGAAACGCTATAGAATTTTAATATTAAATTTTTTTATATAAAAAATATTAAAAATGACAATTAAAAATGAAAATACAGTCAAGTCAAATCAAAATGGTACTTACTTATCAACTGTAGATCAAGTCAAGTCAAAATGGTACTTACTTATCAACTTTAGATCAAATTAATTGTTCCATAGACGAGTTGGATAAATTTTTCCAACAACAAAAACTAGCTAGATCTCCCCCTCATGAGTTGAATTTAGCCGGACGGCAAAGTTCTGTTGAGACTTGACTAGAATACGCGTTGTCGGTGCTCTAGGCAAACCGAAGATAAAACTTGAATGGCACTAAAATTTCTGTCTCCTGAAATCGGCAAGATTTACTTTTACCCCAAGATCTCAAAGGATATTTTTTTTCTTTTCACTTTCCTTTTCACTACCATCATTCTTTCAACATAAGTTCATGTTTGTAATGCAAGCCAAAAATGGTTGCACTCCATTTGAGTTTGACCAACTTTTAGCTTTTGTACAGATATGGAAGTAGATATATCATATAACAGTACTCACCCTCACATGGTAATCACATGGCCACACAGAAAGCACTTTGGTTGTAAAACATGTAGGGTGATCATCACAAGCTTTACAATGTGTACTGTTTTCCCTCCGCCTAAAAAAATTACAATGTTGAAGTTGATCCTGTGGACAAATAAAACCCATTTCACCTTTTTTTTTTTTGGTGGATAAAAGTGAATATTATTTATTCAGAGTGACTAATACACCATGATAACAAGGCTGCGACAAATCATACAAGCAAAAAAAAATAAAAAATTATATTTGCATCGGGTGGTGAATTTTATTCTCACATTGCTTTATTTTTAAAACATATACATATATCATTTGTCTTTTTTATAGTTTGATTTTTAGTTACAAAAATATCAATACCGTTATCATTCAGTCAATCAACGTTATCTTTTTGATAAAAAAGTGTGACAATATGTTTTTACCTTTTCTATCATGAATTTATATTTTCAAAATCTAGACTCACTACACATTGACTATGCATACCATCTTCATTGTCCAAAAGTTTCATTTGAAGAAATCTGCAGATCATACTAGTTTAGAATATCATAGTAGAACACAGAGAAATTGAGTGCCAGCCCAACCTTATAGAATGTGTAGGTGCAAGAACCATAAGCGCAATATCCTTCATCAAACGAAACATCAGGAGATCAAAGAGTTAGATCACCGATTTTCAACTAAATCAAAATTTATTTTCAAACCTCTAACCCCAATCAAAGCCCTAACTTCAAAATCAAAATCTCAAAACACCCAAATAATTCTCTGTTTGGTTGCCCAAAAATTGTGGAAAAACTTTTACTTTACTTTTTTCCAAAATTAGGACCTAGGAAACCCATAATAAACAGAAGAAAAAAAAAAAAAAAAAACTACCAACAACGAAACTTTTTAACTAATGATTGAAAATTTCTGTTTTTCTCAATGGCTAAATAGAAAGTAACACTCACAAACACACAAATCAAGTAGTAGTAAACTGCAAGAGGAGAAATTCTTGAGTAGAGAAACGAAATTCATAGACTCACTAGTGATAGAGCTAGCAATGCGTAATGCGCACATCTCCATCCAGCAAAGTAACGACTCCATGCATATGGGCACTTTCATTTGGCCCTACTCCCTCATCTTAGCCAAGTTTTTCGAATGTTGGGCCCCACCGATCCCAACAACCCTTACTCCCAATTCTTCGATTTTCATTCCCTCTATTGCGATCTCGACACTGACATAGCCTTTCACATCCACAGATTGACAGACATCGTCCTCACTGACATCACCCCTATCATGCTTGCACTGAAACACAACCTCAAGCGCAACAAATCAATCTTCAGGAAAACCCTAAAGACTTCGATTTTATACTTGAACAATCAAGATCAAATGATGGCATTGAATCCACCATTCGATTTGGTGATTGTCATCGTTGTGGTCTACATCGAAGAATTTGGAGTTTGGTAAAGGATGTTAGGAGTTTGGTTATCAATGAACAATTTAGGACTGGGGTATAAGAAATTAGTGTTAAGAAGTGTTTGGGTTTTTCTCTGAATCAAATTGAGAGAGAGAGAGAGAGAAGGGAGAAATTACACGGGTCAACTGAGCATAAATTAGACACATAAAATGCTTTTTATATATGGATAGTTTCGTAATCTTAGTTTTTTTGTCATAAATTAACAGTCAAATGACAGTTAAATCTGGTTTACTGGTGGATGTGTAGGTTTTAAAAATATGGTGATGCGAGTGTAGAATTCACTATAACCTAATGATACGAATGTAATTTTCTCCAAAAAATAACTTAACAAAACCACCAAACAACTAGAGAAGCTATATAAACAAAAAGCAAAAAAAAAAACAACTAATCTAGCCAGAACCAGCAAACATTACAATCATGTAGTGATTAAAGAATCTAGATATTTGTTCTTAGCAACACTAACTTTGAGGTTGATTCTATCCAAATTGGGGAAGCTAAGAACTTTATCTCGCACATCAATAGTGGTTCTAACCAAAACAGTATAAACACTTCTATGAGTTTATTGATGTAACATGAAGTTCCTCTCGCTCCAAAATGTGATAGATGCAGACATTCCAAGCTAACCTAAATAAATTAGCTTGAATGCTTTTTCCCTTAAAATACTTAGTGACCCACTATAGTTCTTAGAGCCAAAGACTTTTATATATTCTTACATTTCAACATTCCTTAAGATATTATCCCAAATGTTAGGGTTTTGGCTCAAATCCCCACAAAGAGGATTTCTAATTGGTTTGTGAAAAGTAGTTTCTTATTTTGTAGTTGTTTATTTTAGTAGGAGTTATAGTAGCTTCCTATTGAATGGTTGTTTGTTCTAATAGGAGTAGTAGTAATAGCCTCCTATGTTGTTGTTCTTTTCCTATTTGGATTAGGAGAATATTCTCCATATAAAGGGGGTCCTAGTGAAGTTTTGAGGCACACTCATAATTCACATATACATTACTACTAGAGTTAGGATGAAAACTTTAGGTGTATTGTGGTTTTAGGATGGCAAGTAAAGAGGCACCTACAACTAGAGCTAGGCTGAGAGCTTTAGTTGTATTAGGGCTTTGGAGTTGTGAGGTAATGAGAGTTTAGCAACTTTTCTCTTCCTAAAGTTGTAACGAATATTAATAAAACAGTGGAGTTGTTGGTGGATGTAGGCAAAAAGGTTACCGAACCACACTAAATTCTTGGTATTTTTACTCTATTTTATTTGCCTATTTAATTGTTGTGGTTGTGTTTTTGCCTAAAATTTGAGTAGATGGATTTTAGATATAAAATCCCAAAAAGTGGTATCACAGCTATGTTTATTATTTGTGTGGATCTTGGGCGGATTTTCGATGGAAAAATCTCAACTGGTGGTATCAAAGATGTGATTCTTATGGAAAAATATAAAAAAAAAAATAGGATTGATTAATATTGAGCTATTTGATAAAGAATGTGGGTGATGGTATGTGTATTAGTCTTTTTCAATTCCATTATCACTAATTTGTTGAGTAGTATGTTAACAGAGATGAAGTACTTGCCATTAAAAAAAGATGACATAGTCATGATGTTAATGGTGGGAAAAGAATGGATGGGGAGGTTCCCGTAGTACCTCAAGAGAGAGATAAATTGAAAAGACCAAGTGTGTTCGAGGTTGAATAATTATTCATGAATATATTAAGAGAAGAGCCATATAAAGTGAGCAAGTAGAGCACTTCACTGAAGGTGGAGTAATGATCAAGATCTAAGTCTCTAGATTTTTTAAATAAAGAATGCATCTACAATGAAAAAGAAGAACACACAATTGCAAAACAAAGCCACAATGGAGGACTTAGAGGAGTTAAGTAGATCAAATTAGAGTGATAATGGAAAGGAAAATATGGATGATGAGATTCAAGTTCTTAATTGTTCAAAGGTAGTGATGAGATATATGATGAACAGAGAGAGCTTGTATGTATTTAATCAGATGATGGTTGTTTCGAAAAGCAGATGATGGTCCTAGTGAAGTTTTGAGGCACACTTATAAGTTTCATATACATTGTAAACTAGAGGGGTTTAATACTAGAGCTAGGATGAGAGCTTTGGATGTATTAGGGTTTTAGGTTATCAAGTAGAGATGGCATCTACAACTAGAGCTAGGTTGAGACCTTTGGTTGTATTGAGGCTTTAGAGTTGTGAGGTTATTGAGAATCCTATTAAGATTCTTAATAAATGTTCTAATAGACTTGGATTATATGCTTCTTATTTAAATTGTTGTGTCCTAGTACTATTAGATTTAGTATTCATAAGTCTATATATTGGGTCAATTGTACTTTTTTCAATAGATCAACAATAAAAGAGTTTCTTCTCCAATCTCTCTATTATTCTAACATGGTATCAGATCATTATATTCTTTGGGATACTACATAATATAAAATAAAATCCAAGTTACCATTCAACTTTGTCGTCGATAGTCACCAGCCTCCGCATGCGCCACCACCGTCGCTGTCTATCGCCTCTGAGCACACGATTAGGATCGAAACTGACCAATCTCCTTCGATCTGGTGTCCATACGCTAGAATCAAGCCTTCTTCCTCGACCAAAGCTTGTTTTTCTCCAGTCATCTTCTCCACCATGTGTCCCTATTTTCGATTACTTATTCAAGCACCACGTAGTCATCGAAGACCACCTCCAGGGTCGCCCTACTCTAGCGACCAAACCTCTGTGTCCGGCACTCAAGTCTGGCCATGGGTGGCCATCCGTTTGCCCAAATCTGTTTGCATCAGTTTTGTTTGGTTACTAATGCAAGAGGATCCGAGTCAGATGATGCTGAGCTGTCAGATGGCAAGTGGGCTACCTAAGCTGGTTTACATCATTTAGCGAGCCATAGGTTTGGATTGGGCCCCGAAGACCCTAGTCTGATTGGAAACAAGCTTTCGGGAAAATTTATCGTTTTTAAGCCAAAAAACGAAGTTTAGACCTTCAAATTGGCAGTTTTTAGTTTTTAGGAAACCTTTTATTTTATTTTATTTAAATTCGGCCTTAATTTAATTTTCTTATTTTAGCTTCGACCTTATTTATAAGGTTTTAGGGTTTCGTAATATTATTATTGTATTTTTGGAATAAATTAAAATAAAGCATCAGAGTAGTTTCTCTGTATTGTTTTAGGGTTTTTCTTATGTTACTCCCTGTGAACTATCTGTTCGACTAGCCTGCAGAATAATCACTATTCTGCCCGGTGTCAGTTGGTATCAGAGCTTCAGCATCTTCTTGGGGTGAGATTTCATCAGTTTCCATGGCTGGTGATCGTGGTCATGGTCATCGCGGGCAGGTTCCGAACGAAGAAGCCCCACGCCGTGATCGTAATGTTCAGGATGTGATGATTGAGGATTTACAGAGGCAGGTTGTAAAGTTAACCCAGCGTCTAACGGTGCAGAATTTCGGTGATCGTGAGATGAAATATCATGATTCCAATTCCAGTTTTGAAAACCTGTATTACAATCCTGCTCGATTCGGGGAACACCGTGGTCGAGAGGATCGTTATAGAGATCTCGGTTTCAGAGTGGATTTTTCGCTGTTAGCAAAGTTTTCTGACCTGATACCAAAGGATCTTCCTCCTGGGTTGCCGCATGAGGTCTTTAATATGAAACACTTGAGTCCTTGTTTTGGAGATTCCGATGTGGCTATTGTGAACTCGAGGACGAGTTCTTTCCAACCCGAGGCGACTGATGCAGGAGGATCCGAGTCAGATGATGCTGAGTTGTCAGATGGAAAGTGGGCTACCTAAGCCGGTTTACATCGTTTAGCGGCCCACAGGTTTGGATTAGGCCCCGAAAACCCTAGTCTGATTGGATTGAAAATGAGCTTTTGGGAAAAACTTAGTATATTATACTAAGCCTTATCGTTTTTAAGCCAAAAAACGAAGTTTAGACCTTCAAATTGGCAGTTTTTAGTTTTTAGGAAACCTTTTATTTTATTTTATTTAAATTAGGCCTTAATTTAATTTTCCTATTTTAGCTTCGACCTTATAAATAAGGTCTTAGGGTTTCATAATATTATTATTGTATTTTTGGAATAAATTAAAATAAAGCATCAGAGTAGTTTCTCTGTATTGTTTTAGGGTTTTTCTTATGTTACTCCCTATGAACTATCTGTTCGACTAGCCTGCAGAATAATCATTATTCTGTCCGGCGTTAGTTACTAAGATATAACCTGATTCAAATCTGTTTGGTTACTTGGATATAACATGTTTGGTTGCTTGGTTCTGTTTGGTTACTCGGATATAATTTGATTAGTTACTTGGTTATAATCTATTTAGATATTGTCGGATTTGTGCCCAATCAGGATCTGTGATCATAACCAGACTTGAGTTTATCAGTTAAAAAAACATATATTTCCTCTTAATTTTATCTTCCATGTGTTGAGAAATTCACTATGGAATCAAAGACTATTTTAGGTGTATCTTCCCATCCAAGTCCCCATATTAGAACTTCATTTGGTCATGGTGGTAATTTTGTTCGTTGATATACATATTGTTGTCATTCAAGGCATACTCGTGAGATATGTTGAAAGTTAGTTGGTCACAGTCGAGGTTCATTTCATCGATGTACATACTGTCATCATTCTAGACATACTCAAGAGACATGTTGGGACTTGATAGGTCATCCCCTAGTTACTAATAATGTCTAATTGAGTTAAATGCGATCCTATGTTTTCGGTTTCCATAGCAGAGTATAATGAGTTCTTATAGAATAAGGCAACTAGCTGGACATCTTTCTCGACATCCTTTTTCACCTAGAAAGGTACACAAAAAGTTTATCTATCCTCTAGTAACTCTAGACATTGGGTCCTTGACTCCATAGCTACTAATTATATGTTAGGTACCACTGATGTTTTCTCTAGTTTTTATCACTTTTCGTTTTTGCTTGATGTTACTCTTCTAGATGGATCTAAAACCACTGTTAATGGCATTGGCACTATACACCCTAGTTCTTCTATGCCATTATCTTCTGTAATTTATGCTCCATTTTCTCAGTATAATTTGATATTTGTTAGTCAGCTTACAAAATGTCTTAACTGTTTTGTTACCTTTCTTCCTTATTCTATTCTTATCAAGGATCTGAAAACAAAGAAGACAATTGGTGGAGGGCATGAATCATATGGCTTGTATTACTTTGATCCTATCCCATCACCCATTGTTTGCTCGATTGATGTATCCCCACTTCAAGGACATTGTCGTTTTGGTCATCCGTCCTTAGAGAAGTTGAAAAAGTTAATTCCTACTTTGAGTCAGGTTTTGTCTTTAGAATGTGAGTCATGTCAATTGGGTAAGTATCATCGTGTGTCATTCCCTTCTCGAATTAATAATCGTGTGTTTAGTCCTTTTATGTTAGTACATTATAATATTTGGGGTCCAAGTCATGTAACTTCTAAACTTGGATTTCGGTATTTCATTACCTTTGTGGATGATTATTCTAGGCTTACCTAGCTTTATTTAATGAAAATCTGGTTCAAGTTCTTTTCTATTTTTTGTACCTTATGTGCTGAGATAAAAACCCAATTTAACTTATCTGTTAAAATTCTCCGTAGTGACAATGCTCGTGAATATTTTTCTGAACCTTTTATAACTTTTATGACTAAGTCTGGCATTATTCATCAATCATCTTGCTCTCATATATCCCAACAAAATGGGGTTGCAGAGCAAAAAAAATCGTCATCGTATGGACACTGCTTGTACTCTCTTATTTCATGTGCATGTCCCCAAATTATTTTGGAGTGAAGCTGTTATGACTGCATGTTACTTAATCGACCGTATACCATCCACCATTCTTGATGGCCAAACTTCCCACTCCGTGCTCTTTCCTAGAGATGTTAAATTTTACTTACCTCTTTGTGTCTTTGGATCTGTTTGTTTTGTTCATTAGCTCCGTCCAAGAGTTGACAAACTCGATCCCTGCTCTATAAAGTGTATTTTCTTAGGATATTCTTGTACACAAAAATGTTATCGGTGTTATAGTCCCTCACTACAAAGGCACTTTGTTTGTGCCGATGTTACATTCTTTGAGTCTACTCCATATTACTCCGAGTCTCATTCTATCTTAGATGTGGCTGATTCATTTCCTTATCCATTACTTGTTCCCATGCCCCTTACACAGTCAGATCTTCCTCTATTAGTCTCTTTGTCATATGCTCCTCTGTTGCAAGTTTACTCCCATCGTCTACAACCTTCCACCTATGCTGCTCCACCAATTGCTCCCTTTGTTGACAAATCTTGATCTTCTTTCATTATCTGATGATGATCATTCTATTGCTCTTCGTAAAGGTAAATGATTATGTACTGCTCATCCAATTTCTAATTTTGTGTCTTATGATCATTTATCTCCCTCATATTCTTCGTTTGTTACTTCGATCTCTCCTGTCTCTATTCCTAAGTTTATTACAGAGGCTTTGTCTCATTCTAGGTGGAAAGCATCTATGGATGAAGTGATACATGCCTTGATTACTAATGATACATTGGACTTGGTTCCTCTTCCATCTGGGAAATCTGTTGTTGGTTGTCGCTAGGTCTATAGTGTAAAGGTTCATCCTGATGGTACTATTGACAAATTAAAAGCTTGCCTCGTAGCAAAAGGGTATACACAGGTATATGGTATTGACTATGCTAAGACATTCTCTCCAGTGGTGAAGATTACGTTTGTTCATGTGCTTATCTCTTTAGCAGCTACTTTTAATTGGTCCCTACATCAATTAGATGTAAAAATGTGTTTCTAAATAGTGATTTACACGAAGAAGTATACATGGAGCAACCATCCAGATTTGTTACTCAAGTGGAGTCTAGGTTAGTATGTCGATTAAAGAAATCTTTATATGGCTTGAAACAATCTCCTCGAGCATAGTTTGGTCGGTTTTGTGAAATAATAATTAATTTTGGCCTCAGTAGATGTGGTGTAGATCATTCGATATTTTATAAACATAGTGAGACATGTAAGATATTGTTGATTGTATATGTGGATGATATTGTGATCATGTGAGATAACGAAGAAGGAATTCTAGCACTGAAACAATTCTTGAGTACTAAATTTTTGACAAAGGATTTATGGCAATTGAGACACTTCTTGAGTATCAAGGTTGCTAGATCTCATCATGGTGTTTCTTTATCTTAGCATAAATATGTTCTTGATTACTATTACTAGAATGCTAGGGTATAAGCTTATAAATAGTCCTATGGGTCCCAACACAAAACTTGCAGTTGATCAAAGTCTATTAAAGAAATCTCTATATGGCTTGAAACAATCTCCCCGAGCATGGTTTGGTCTGTTTTGTGAAGTAGCAATTAATTTTGGCCTCAATAGATGTGGTATAGATCATTCGGTATTTTATAAACACAGTGAGGCATGTAAGATATTGTTGATTGTATATGTGGATGATATTGTGATCATGTGAGATGACTGATTATACCCAAAACATAACACGGTAGTTGTAGCATGGCTTTGGGGTGTCGATTCCACAGGGAGACAAACTAACTACAAGAGAAAGTGCAAACCTTAAAACGAACGATAAAAGTTAAACGAGAAAATCTGAGTTTGAAGTAGTGTGAAATAATTGTGTAAATATAATAGAGAACAACAAGGCTCCGGGAATCCTCCCTAGGTTCGTTGCCTTATTCCAATCTTGATTCAGTTGTTTTTATCTCGATTGCAAGTTTCACATCCCAAATAAGCAATCGGCAAATATTCAATTAAAGCACATATATAAACCCTAACGTAATTGTTATGAAATACTCTTTGCTTTCAAGCACACATGACCTAACTTATAGATTATCAAGAAACGACAATATATCATAATGACAATACTGCAGTAATGGGCAAATCTATAAGAGAAATCTACCGAACTCAATCACACCTCAACAACATCACATAAGAAGAGAATGACTAAACTTATATAGGGGAGAAAGATGCAATCACCAGATTAAGGAGAAATCTTCTAATTAGATTAAAAAGTAAATCATAATAATGTTTAATGATAATAAATCCAAACTACAATGAATCAAGACAAGAAAATAAGAACAACTACACCTAGGGATTCATCCCTTCGCCTTGCTTAGAGATTAGTTGGCCATGGGGGAGAGTGTGGCAGCCTTCATGATGTTTTCCCCCAGCCTCCGGCCTCTAATCGATGTCCCTTTTACAAACCCTAAGTGGTCTATTTATAATACACAAGGTCCAAGGGTGTTTTAGGGTTTAAAAAGTCATTAAAATCCTAATTAGGTCAAAGCTAGGAGAAGAAAATCATGTGCGCGCTGCGGTGCTGCTGTATGAGCGCTGCGGTGCTAGGTATAATTTGGCTGGGCGAGCTTCTGGGCACCACGGTGCTGGCTGGGGAGCACCGCAGTGCTGGCTGTTGGGCAAGATGTGGAGGTTTCTGGGCACTGTGGTGCTGGCTGATGCTGTTCTGGAGGCCTGACCTTTGTCTACTAAAACTGCCATAACTTTCTCTAGGAAAATCATTTTGATGAGCCGTAAAATTCTCCAAAAAATAGACTTCCGGATCTTTCTAAGCATATATGGCTCATCTCCTGGTTCTTTTTGCATCAATACAGTTTAATTTGCAAAGATGATTGATCTGTACAAGCAGTTCTGGCAATTTATTGAAACTCCTTTCCAAGTACTTGTAAACCTTCACTCCGGTGTTCATCGAGTCATTGTACTTCAAGTAATGATAGCTTTTCCATCTCTTTTGAACTTAAAATACTTGAAAATGCATCGAAATAGATCAATGATCCAAGAATGACACTTTAGAGTTGTTAAGGTATAAAAGTGCAATTCAAACCTAGATCAACCTTAAAATGCTAACAATTAAGTACTGTAAAGATGCATTTTATAACTCTTATCAATGACAAAGAAGGAATTCTAGCATTGAAACAATTCTTGAGTACTAAATTTCATACAACAGATTTAGAGCAATTGAGATACTTCTTGAGTATCGAGGTTGCTAGATCTCGTCATGGTGTTTCTTTATCTCAACGTAAATATGTTATTGATTTGTTTACTGATACTAGAATATTAGGGTGTAAGCCTATAAATAGTCATATGGATCCCAACATAAAACTTACAGTTGATCAAGGTGACTTATTATCTGATCTATGCCAATATGGTGTTTGGTTGAAAAATTGAATTATTTAACTGTTACTAGGCCTAATATTTTCTTTGCAACAAGTGTGGTTTGTCAATTTTCTTAATGCTCCACGAACTAGTCATTGGGTACTATTGTTCGAATTTTAAGATATTTTAAAAGTGCTCCTGGTAGTGGTTTACTTTATCAAAATCATGGTCATACTCAAATTGAATGTTATACTGATGCAGATTGGGTTGGCTCTCCATCTGATAGAAGGTCCACTACTGGATATTGTGTATTTGTTAGAGGTAATATAGTATTATAGAAAAGTAAGAAGTAAACTGTGGTGTCTAGATCGAATGCTGAGTCCGAATATAGAGCAATGACACATACTATATGTGCGATGGTTTGGCTAAAACAGTTGTTAGCAAACATTGGAATTAATCAATCAAGTCCTATGAGCTTGGCGTGTGACAATCAAGCAGCTATTCATATTGCAAATAATCCAGTGTTTCATGAGAGACCTAAACATATTGAAGTTGATTGTCATACTGTTCGAGAAAAGCTTCTACAAAATGTTATTAGTACCAGACATGTGAAGTCGGCATATAGTAGAGTTTTTTTTACTAAACTATTGGATGGCTCTCGAGTTCGATTTATTTGTAACAAGTTGGCTGCATATGGTATCTTGCTCCAACTTGAGGGGGAGTATTGAGAATCCTATTAAGATTCTTAGTAAGTGTTCTAATAGACTTGGATTATGTGCATCTTATTTAAATTGTTGTGTCTTAGTCTTATTAGACTTAGTATTCATAAGTCTATATATTGGGTCAATTGTACTCTTTTCATCAATAATATAATAGTTTCTTCTTCAATCTCTCTATTATTCTAACAGAGGTAATGAAGTTTAGCAACTTTGCTCTTCCTAAAGTTGTAATTGAATATTAATAAAATAGTGAAATTGTTGGTAAATGTAAGCAAAAAGATTGTCGAACCACATTAAATTCTTGATCTTTTTACTTTTTATTTTATTTACCTATTTAACTGTTGTGATTGTGTTTTTGCTTAAAATTTGAGTTGGTAGATTTTAGAGAGAATCTGAACATCAAATTTGTTTAGGTTAACAGCAACTAAAGAAAATGTGAAATCTAGACTCCAGTACCCCATTACATAATAATCAATCAAGAGACACTGTTTGGGTATTTGATGATTGACAAATTTGTAAGGTACTGTTTGGGAGAATTTATGAAATAATTTATTGTTTTTTATAAACAAAAACTAAATCAAACACTTTTAGAAAGCAATTTATGAGAAAATAATAATTAAAATAAAATTTATGCTAAAAAAGCTATCTTCATTCTAGTTTTACCTATTACTAAACAATTTTAAGCGTCAATATCAAAAAGTACTCCAGCAACCTGGGTTCCTTGTTTGGTACACGAAAAATCTATTTTTGACCAATTTCTTTTACCTTTTATTATGGGTTTAAAAAGACAACTGAGCAATCGGTGCCCAGCTTTGGCTCTTTCGTATAGATCGGGGATAACCGTATTCATATGAAAGTGTTTAAAAAAAGCCAACGTCTCCGTTTAGAGAATGGATTTTGATCCGTTGATGAGAAACAACATGAGTAAAAAGTGACCACTGTGAACCCGAATTGGTGGCCTCCGAGTTTTTCATAATAAGAGACTCAAGTTCAGCCAATGTACCTAAAAAAAATGACCACTGCTAGCTTAAGAGGTATTGATCATAACGATCTGGGCTCACTGATCAATTCAGCAATTTACATAATTCGTAAAATCAGTACATCTTCTAAGCAGAAATTTTTAGGAATGCGGCAACAACTTACAGTTACAGCAAATATTAGTAAAAACAAGACTATCCACAGTGGCACCCCCTCTTATAGATCATACGAGGGTAATAAATCACTGGTTCAAGCCGCGCAAGCTTCATTTCTATTAAAATTCTTTGGTTAACAGATGTCAACAAAAAATTAAACATCATAGGAGTACCAAGGGGGAAACAGCCACAAAATAAAATTCTGTCCACAAGCTGCTGTCCACTCAATTCATTCTGAACTTAGGAATCCAGTCGAAAACTCCCAAGTAATAATTGGCATGCTTCCAGCTCAGCAATCAATTGACGATGGATAACAAAATATATAAATTTGAATCAATATTTAAGAACTTACAAGATGTGAAATGAGCATCTAAAAGGTTTATCTTTCCTACCAAAAAAACAAATGCTGGAACGCCAATGATCCGTTTTATGTTAAAAGAGGAAAAGATACACTCATTGGCCATAGTAAGGATACTGACCCGACGGTGAAGCGCCACCAGGTCTCCCATAGGGTTGAATCCCAGCAGGTCTCATGGAAGCAACACCAGGTTGGGAAAGGAGTGAGGAACCAGCAGGTGTTGCTCCAGTGGCATATGCAGGAACTGAGGAAGTGGGATATGAAGGAACTGAGGACATGGGGTATGTTTGACCAGGAAAAGTCCCAGGAGTGGACACATATTGTGGTCTGCTCACCTGCATGTTTGGATCCCAAGCTGGCACTTGTCCAGCACGGCCTTGACCTGGTACGCCAGGAGCAGCAGCGTACTCGGCCCCAGGGTACAATGGACCACCCTGAGGATTCTGCCAAAGTGTTGGAGCAGCAGGCAGACCAGAAACTTGTTGCGCTGCAAGCAAACTTGAATCAGGGATTGTATAATCTCTGCTTTTGTCACTGTATGCCTGCAACAAGGAAAAAGAAAAAAAGTAAATGAAGAGTTATTCAGAGTTCACACGGATTTGCTAAAAAACAAACCGTAAAAACATATAATGAAATTAAATCAAACAGAAAAAGGAGGCAATTAAATGTCGAGAAGCATACATTATAAGGACCAAATCTTTTTTCGATCAAGAGATCCACTTTTTCCTCAAATGATGTCTTTATATTTTTTCTTCTTATTTTTTCTCATTAACACAAACTGAAAAACACATATTTGTACCTTTACATTGAGATCAGTATGACGAGAGTATGATAGATGAAGCTTACAATAGCCACCATCATATATGCAGTGTCCCTCTAAAGCATCTTTGGCAACTGCTGCAGTCGTTACATCTAGAAAATAAGAACTTAAGACAATTAGTGCAAAGGTGATGTTCACAAAGTATCCGATCTTAGAATGGTTCTCAATGCTGGAAAGGAACCAAAATCATGAACACTATTAATCGCCAAGGAGGGAGGCATACCAGGGTATTGAATTAGTGCCTGTGTTCCACCATTCTTCTCAAATACAGCAATCTTCTGGACAGTTCCAAACGCAGCAAACACCTATGATGCATAAACCACCGTCATTTTGAGTAAAATTCAGATAAAAATAGTATTTCACATGATACTGAATACAATTCCTCACCGTGTGAAGCACATCCACGGTGACAGCATACTGCATATTTTCAATTGATGCAAGAAGCACATTACTCTCTGGTTCTTTCTTCTTTCCATCAGGACCTACAGCAGGCTGGAGATGACAACTTGTTAGCACATACTTCCACCAAAATACAGTGAATGTCATAGGATCAAAAAGGTGCACCTGCATAAGCCCCTCCATTGCAGTAGGATTCACAGGAAGGTATGGATTTGTATAGTCCCTGCAGAAATAGCCAAACAAAATTAAAATGTGCCATTCAATCATTACACACAACAAAAGTAATGCATGAGTACCAGAAAGGCAGGGAACCCATGAAACAGGATATAAAACAAATTAGCATATACAGAACTGTAGAAGGTCCTGGTGTTTCAAATTCAGTCACTCTTCTGCCAGAGAGAAAGTTCATCAGAAAAAGCAACAAAAGCAACATGAACATCAAGTAACCTTGGAAAAAAGTATCCAAATATTTCAGAAGGAATTTCATTCACAATAGTGTTTTTTTTCACATTTCGAACAACTCTAGAGATGCTATGGTTAAAAGAAAGGACAATGCTTCCACGGAAAAAGAGTTTTATTAAATTGTCAAAGAGTTTTATCAAGTGACATTAGTATTGAATTCCATAAAAAGTTTAGTTCCCCATTTCTCCTCCAGTTATTACATAGAATGCCAATTGCAAGTTCTGTCAAAACAAGAGTTCTCCCAAGTAATTAGATCACGAAT
This sequence comes from Bretschneidera sinensis, assembly GCA_023935145.1. Taxonomy (NCBI): domain Eukaryota; kingdom Viridiplantae; phylum Streptophyta; class Magnoliopsida; order Brassicales; family Akaniaceae; genus Bretschneidera; species Bretschneidera sinensis. The sequence continues at coordinate 44,419,915 of CM043701.1, forward strand.
TTTGACAGTAAAAAATGTCATCACGACTCCACCAAATCATAGAGAAAATAATACTTTAGATTCCAATCCATTAAGAAAGAAAAAGAAAAGTATATACACAAAATATGCAACTACTGTTGTCTTCAGAGAGATGAAATAAACTTAACGGAAATATTTAATACAAAATGAGGTCAACAATTGACATTTTGATACCCTAAAGAAACATAAGAGGGACATTGCAAATAGTGAGAACAGGTCAGTAAATGCATACCACAAGTGAACACCAAAGTTTCTAGTAAGTGACTCAAAATTTATTGTGAAAGGAGCAACAGCTTGATTAATGAAATTTCAAAGTAAATGCATAAGGAACCCGGAAAAGAGAGAGAGAGAGATTTGGAGATGTATGGAGCTCTATCAAAAGATTAAGGAAATTACTAAGTGGCCATGACAACACGTGTTCTAGCTACCAGACATGAATAGTGTTAGAGGTGTAGAACAAAGAAAGTTACTGAACACTGAAGCATTGATGAGTTTTGCGTCCACTGTTACCTGCTCCGGTGAGATTGAAACTTAATATTTAGATCAGTGTGAGCAGAATATGAAATACGCAGGTGACAAGAGCTAACATGCTCTGGAAGCAAGTACCTGAATTCGAACATCAAAAAGCGAACATTAGAAAATCTACCAAGTGGGAGAAGAGATTTGGGGGAGGAGAGCGAGGAGGGGAACATGATCGACAAAAGAAGCAGGGCATACCTGGGAATACTTCTCCCATCCAAGGCATTTCTCGCTGAAGACGCAGTCTCAGCATCACTAAACTGTATTAATGCCTGCAGAGTTCCAAAATAATATTGAGAATGATATAGAAAGTCAAATCCAATCTCAGCAAGATCCAAATGCCTTTTTGATATCTCACCTGGAAACCAGCAGCTTTTTCAAAAGTAGCAATTTTGTGAACGAAACCAAAAGCAGAAAACACCTGAAACAAGTTTCAATTAGATATGATCACATCTTCTAAATATGAAAAAGTAAAGGAAATATAAAACATTAGGAACCATCCCAAACATCAATTCAGTGGGACAAAGAAAGAAAATTCCAAATAGAGAAGATATGAGTGCAGAGTGACACCTGTACATATATGCGTCAAGATAGACCATAGAAAGGAGTATGACGTACATGATTATATTTCCAAACTGTCTCCAACAAAAGAATCTAAATAAGAGGCATCACCATCTGTGATTCAACCGATTTCAATTAAAAATGACGTGATTTAATCAGAGTGCTATTTCTGATAAAAATAAAGGAGGATAAAGATTTGACTTTGTCCCAAAGCTGAAAACAATCCAATATTCTCCACTAAAAAACTATGGAAAAGTATCAAGACCAAAAACTTGTAGATCACCAATAATAATAATAATAATAATAATGTACAAAAAAGGAGAAAAAATGGTTTTTAACAGGTTCCCATGATATTAAATATTAAGCATGACACACCACATGCCAAGAACAGTTTAAATGAATAGCATCAATCTGCTACTGCTTACAATATTTTTATAAGACAGCGCACAAGAAGAAAGAGATAGCCATACAAATAATATCATTCTCGATGCTCGAGTGAAATGAATCGTTCAGGTCATCATCAGACTAACACAAAATATTGCACAAATTCAAGCGTAAGACATAAAAGAAATTGACAAGACCAAGTTGCAGCTTCAACACCATCTTAAATTTCAAATTATGAGGTATGTACCCATTGGCCAATTTTCTTATGAAATGATTTGATTAACAGCTAATCATGTTTCTTCGTTTTTCTAGCATACAACAATTGGCAATTCCTTAACAAGTAGGTTTATTTTCCAGGACCTTGCACGAATCGTCTGCATCTAAAAACTTTTGAGTTATTTAAAATTTGAAAATAACAACAAAAAAAAACTTTTTTTCAATAATACTAGCTTTTCAAATCATGCTTAGGTATGCTCTGTGCTTAAGGGGCAGAATTTTAATTGTGGTTTGTATAGAAATGTCAATAATTCTTTAATGCTCAAAAGAAAGGCTCGAACATCCTCAAGTTATCTATTTAATGTTATATTCTCACTATTTTTTTCCGGTCTTGTTGAAGGTGACAGAATGCATTTCAAACAGCTAGTTCACCTCAAGGAGAAAATATATGCACATTAGAGTAAATAACATCTGGTTTACAAAATTTCAGGTTTAGAATATTACTTGGTAATCGGTGCCTTTCCCAACATGTAGCATCAATATAATACAAGGGCTGTAACGTCAAATAGTACAGAGCATAGTTACCTGAAATTCGATACGCCCTGGTTCATAGTACGGGTACAGAAATGTGGTACGTTACCCACCCCATACGCGGTACATGGGGGTAGACTTAAATGGTTTATATTATATATAAGTACTTGTATAAAATTAGGATATTAGATATATTTATGAGTACAATTTAAATAGAAATGTGTGCATAATAATAATTTAGAAGATATTAGAGTTTTGAAAAAATAACTATAATATTAGAAAACATAAATTTAAAAATAAAATATGAGCATTCTCTTATTTTCTTTATTGTATTTCGGAATTTTTTTTTTCAAATTTTCAGCTAAAAATCTTACGAAAAGTTTGGATTGCTAATTTTAATGATCCGGTAAGCAAATTCCTCACGAATCAGAACGCAAAATCTAGATCGCGGTTCCAAGGGGTATAGGGATCCCGATAACTACTGTATAGAGACACTGTAAATTTCCAGAACGAAGGACTTACCAAGTGTATTACATCAATGCTCACATCACCAGCTTCTACACCCTCGATGGTTACTAGCAAGACGTTTCCAGGGACATCACCTGGACTTTTGTTGTTGACAATTTCATGTCTATTTGAATATTGAATGTACACAGTTTTGCCACGAACCTGTGCGGGCTCTGAAGATGAAGCATAATAAGAAACCATCGATATGGCCTGATTTAGGTCTGCCTGCAAGTGAAATTACTACTTTTGTCAATACGCAGCTGCCACCCAAAAGATATCACAGAGAGAAACCAAACAAAAAAAATTCCAATAAAAAAGTACTCCGTAATAAATTCCCAGTTGCATTTGGCACAAACAAATTCATCTTCCAGCACATTGAGGGTCAACTGAAGATTCCTCAAACAAAAAGCCTTTTTAAAATATGCATACAACAAAGGACTGAGAAACAGAACGGAAAGGCTCACACTTCATGTTGGATTTGCCCAAGCAAAAGAATAATTAAGTTTGAGTATTGATATGACTAAATTAGAAGTTAAAAAGGAAATTTCAGGAACAAATACAAAATCAATTTGGCATCATCTCAACACAACTGTCACAGAAAGTTAGCTCAGTCGATCAAAAAATGGAATACCACGCGACAATCCCTTCTAAATACTCCTTTCGTAGTTAGACAAAACCAATAACAACTAAATGTGAACCCTGCTTAGTTGTTCTCCAAAACCATGGCTTCAAAGTACATCATCAAAAACAACTCAGCTAATTAGCTAAGAACATATTACCTTCATCTACGTAAACAATACAAATATTCAACTCAAATCAGCCGCAATGCCAATTCTCCCAGTCTAAGACCATATTCGCATATCCAAAAATACAAACAAATATATGAAAATACATATATACGTATCTCTTTTTTTTTTTTTTTCTAGTTGAGGATATAATTTAAGGTGTCAAAATCCATATGCATGGATATCATATAAGCTTCACTTGAGCTCTGCAGTAAAATTTCCATCAAACCCTAATCGAATTTCTCCAAATATCCATTATTCCTGAATTTTTTTCTACGGAAAGAAAAAGGTTGAAATCGAAAGAGAAAGCAAAGAACGGTTTCTAAACTCACGTATTCGACGAAGGCCTGGTTGTGATTGGCCCCAACATTGCACTTAGTGTTGACGATCTTGCCGAAGGGTTTGCAGAGCTCGATGAGCTCATCCTCCGAACACTCCCACGGAAGATTACGCAGGTGCAGAACCTTCGATGGGGTCTGGGTGTAGCGGAACTGAGGCTGACCCGAGGTCGACATCTAGGGGTTCTTTGGATTGGATTGAGATTTGGAAATTAGGATTTGATTTGAGAGAGTACGATTGTGTTTGTCTAGAAAGTTCGAGGATTAACTAGGAAAGTTTATTTGCGGTTTGTAATTCTTTTGTGAGAGTTGATATTTTGGGGGTATCCGCCGGAGTTTTGCGTGATTAACTAGGAGTTGAGATTTTGGGTTACCCGTGGGAGTTTTAGATTTAGGGGTTACCCGTGGGAGTTTTGTGTGTGCGTGTGTGTTTTATTTGCAGTTTGTAATTCTTTTGTGAGAGTTGAGATTTTGGGGTTACCCGTGGGAGTTTTGCGGTTTGTATTTCTTTTGTGAGAGTTGAGATTCTGGGGTAAGAGTTGTGTGTGTATGTGTGTTTTATTTGCGGTTTGTAATTCTTTTGAGAGTTGAGATTTTGGTGTTATCCCTGGGAGTTGAGATTTTGTAATTCTTTTGTGAGAGTTGAGATTTTGGCGTTACCCGTGGGAGTTGTGTGTGGGGGGAGATTGGGATCATTAATTAATGCAGAGCTGTAACCTCTTAAGGGTATTATCGGCTATTAAAGAGAAAGTTATTAATAAACATAGTTCACAAACCATATTAAATGAAGATATTTACTTCTACGGAATCTGGTTTGTTGGTACAGTTTTCATAATTTTTATGGGTTTTTTTTCAGAGTTTATTTGTTGGTTTAGTGAAGTAAGTAATATGTAGGTCTGAAAAAACAAATAATAGGTAAATATTCAAATTAAAAATGTGATTTAAAAACCCATAAAATAAATATAATTATTATGCATAAACAAAACTATTACAGAGAAGTGTGCACGTGCGCGCATGTGTGGAGCTTGAGATCATTAGTTACTTACTAAATTATCATTTTCTCTGGTAAGAAAGAATGCAGAGCTGTAATCCTGTTAAGGGTTTGATCGGCTTTTAAAAGGAAAGTTATTAATAATCATAATTCACAAACCATATTAAACGAAGATAATTACTCCTAAGGAATCTGATTTGTTGGTACAGTTTTTATAAGTTTTATGGGTTTGTTTTAAGAGTTTATTTGTTGGTTTAGTGAAGTAAGTAATATGTAGGTTTGAACAAAAATAATAATAATAGGTAAATATTCAAATTAAAAATGTGATTTAAAAACCCATAAAATAAATATATAATTATTATACATAAGCAAAACTATTACAAAGAAGTGTGTGCGTGTGTGTGGAGCTTGGGATCATTAGTTAATAACTAAATTATCATTTTCTCTTGTAAGAAAGAATGCAGAGCTATAATCCTCTTAAGGGTTTGATCGGCTTTTAAAAGGAAAGTTATTAATAATCATAATTCACAAACCATATTAAATGAAGATAAATACTCCTAAGGAATCTGATTTGTTGGTACAGTTTTTATAATTTTTATGGGTTTTTTTTAACAGTTTATTTGTTGGTTTAGTGAAGTAATTAATATGTAGGTTTGAAAAAAAAATTATAATAGGTAAATATTCAAATTAAAAATGTGATTTAAAAACCCATAAAATAAATATATAATTATTATACATAAGTAAAACTATTATAAAGAAGTGTGCGTGTGCGTGTGCGTGTGCGCGTACGCGTGTGTGTGGAGCTTGGGATCATTAGTGAATAACTAAATTATCATTGGGATCATTAGTTAATTACTAAATTATCATTTTCTCTGGTATGGAAGAATGCAAAGTTGTAATCCTCTTAAGGGTTTTATTGGCTTTTAAAAGGAAAGTTTTTAATAATCGTAATTGACAAAAGAGTTTATTTGTTGGTTTAGTAAAGTAAGTAATATGTAGGTTTGAAAAAAAATAATAATAGGTAAATATTCAAATTAAAAATGTGATTTAAAAACCCATAAAATAAATATATAATTATTATACATAAGCAAAACTATTACAAAAGAAGTGCAGTATATATCTTTTAATCATTAAAAATATTCCAAAAATATATTAAAAATAAACTTGAGTTATAAAAATAAAAATAAAAAAACTATAATGAAATATGCACTAGGTCATGGACACTTAATCTACCCAAAATATATGTTATGTATTGTTACCCCGAAATTTTCAAAACCAAGAACTAATAAATAAGAAAAATGTGTTTAAAGTTTTATTAGAGGTATAATGAAAATTTAATAACAATGATAATGCTTGGTAAAACAATTGTCGGAAATTATAAGAACAATGATAATGTGTAGAGACCGTTATTTTATTTTAATGTTTTTATTTGAATTATTATTTTTTAATTTAAAAATAATTAAATTCTTTGCGTTGATTGTGAGGATTAATTATATTGGGAGATGAGGTAGTTTCTATAAGAAACCATGAAGAGAATTAAGAATTTTGGGGTTCTAGTGGAATTAGAGAAAGAGATAACCAAGTAAGGATTTATTGGCTCAATTTCTTTGTTTTTGTGTGATAATTGTGTTAAACCTAAGTTCTTGTTTACCTAATTTAAGTTTTTATGAAGAATTTAAAAGAGAGAGACCTTAAGGATTTCAAAATTTGTTCTTCTAAGTTGATTTCATGAGTTTGAGTTCATAAATTTTAGATTTGAAAGCATCTTGAAACGATTTGAAGCAAAAATGGGTTTCGTAGGTTTCAAGAATGGGTTTTGTATTGGGATTTATGATTTGAAGTCTTTAAACTTGAAATTTGTTATGGGTATTGTGGGGATTTTTCTTAAAACCTTATAGAAACACTTATATGTTAAAGGATTTGGGAAATTCTTAGTAAATCATGGTGATTTTGAAGGAAAAAAATTGAATTTTTCTCAGGTATTTTTGTTGGAAAATGAGTTACTAGTCAAGTGGAGGACCTGTAACAGAGGCACCAGTCGACTAAGAAAAAGGGAATCAGCTTCTAAACGACTGGGTCAGTTTGTGTTTCGAAAATAACCAAAAAATTTCATACTTTTTGAGTTTGTAACACCTCCTAAACCATTCCAAATTAATTATAAGTGAGAAACTTGGATTAATTAGTCTTGGAAACATTAATTTCTTTTACCTTTAAATTCAAGAACATTTAGACTAAGAGAGAAAAAATATTTTGAGTTAGGACACAATTTTCATTCTTTACTTTATTTCTTGGTGTAATTAAATGTTATGATTATGTAAATCTTATTTTGATTAGTTAAGTAATATCTTCTATAGGTGAAATTGAAAAACATAATAAGGGCAAGGAAATAATTTGAGATTAAGACTCGATTCTCAAGGTGAGATTACTTTACTTTTAGTAAACATGAAGTAATGAAAAAGAGAAACGATTAATACTTATGAAAAGTATAAGTTATGTCTTTGTATATAATGAGTTAATGAGACTCTTTATGTTTGCATATAAGTAAATCGATGGAATTGGAATGAAGATTGTATTATGTTTGCATTCATTATATCATGTGTTGATTTGACAGTATGTTATTGAGGGGAGAGTGATGGAAGAAATTGCGGTAGGTCCCTTCCCATGAAGGGTGTAAGGGTACCGAAGAAATTTTGGATGTTTAGACCCCATCTAAAAGATTGGTGTATGGGATCCAAAATTTGGAAAATTGTGAAATTGTGAATGGATGATTGAGAATGACGTACCGATATGTAGGGAGACGTCCCCGTTTTATTGATTTTTGAAATGATTAAATTTTGCATCATTTAATATTGCATTGTATATTATGTGAAAATAATTTGATTAGCCTATTAAGGGCGTAAGAATTGATAGGCCTATGAAGGGCGTGTGATTTGATTTACTCATGAAGGGTATATGTTTGATTTGTCTATTGAGAGGTTTGTAATACTTATATATATGGATAAATGTAAAATTCTTAATATTGTAAACATAATGTTTGATTAAATAAGGATTTGAAAGCTATTACTTTAAGTAAAAGTGAGTACTCACTGAGCTTTATAGCTCAATCCCTCCTATTAATCTTTACAGGAAGTTTTGTGGAAGATCTTGAACTTTAAGCAACGATTTGTTAAGAGATTGAAGTCTATTAGGTTGTTCCACATGCGAGGCGTCCTTGTCCAATTCTTTTATGTAAGTTTGTATATGTATGTAGTTTGTTCATGTATAAAAAATCGACCCTCGAAGGTCGTGTCCCTTGAGACACCATGTAATCTTTAAGCGATATGCTTAAAGCTTTTGATATAATTATATGAATATTGTATATAATATGATGTACGTCAGGAAACTTTTGTTATTATGTATAATTGTCAATGTGCTTAGTTCTGAAAAGTATTGGATACCATTCTAAGTATGGTCCACTTGGGATGGGTCATTACATTTTTTTATATCAAAGCTTTAGGTTAAAAGATTTCATAGAATATTTGAGTCTAGCGTTATTGTTTCTAAATGAGTTCTTTTGTATAAGAATCAATGATGACACATGGACGGAATAGAGGCAGAGGTAAGGGTGTGGGACGTGCCCGATGAAAGGGTAATGTTCCAACCACAGGGGCGGAGACGACCCCCATTGCGAAAGAATATAGAATTTGAAGTTCCTGATGAGGAACGTGTTAGTTGTGCATCTAGTGCTACTAATAGGGGCATAGGAGATACTGGTGAGAGAGATGAATTATGAGAAGCATTGGCTCAAGCATCAGGTAGAATTGGGGAACTGGAACGTAGATTGGGAGAGCAAGATAAACAAGCTCCAGATTTAAGAGTGCTAAGAATCCTCTTGATGCTGAGAAATGGATTAAGAAGATAGAACATCTATTCAAATTATTACCAATTTCGGATAGGTAGAAAGTTACCTTCACATCGTTTAAGTTGGAGGAAAAAGCGTCGAGCTGGTGGGATGATATTTTTCCAAAGCTGAGGAATGATGTTGATAAATTTAAGGAAGTGTATTATGATAAATATTTTCTTGATTTCTTTAAAGCACAATTAGAAAAATTATTTTATTTATCTGAGACAAAATGCTATGATAGTAACCCAATATGATGAAAGATTTATTGCACTATCCAGATTTGTTCCAGAATTTGTAGATACTGAAGAATTAAAATGCAAAAGGTTCCTTGACGGTTTGAATTATTTCTTATCTAGATTTTCCCACCTATGCTAAATTAGTGGATAAAGCACTACAAGTAGAGAAGGATATAATGGAGTTGAGAGGACGCCGTGAATGGCAAAAGAGGAGTAGGTTATAGGATACCAAAGAAGGAAGATATGGATTTGGAACTCAAGGATGTCAACCTTTCCAAAGGAGTAGATCAATTTATCAAGATAGAAATGTGTGGGGAGTTAATCATTTGTATTGAACCAAGGTCAGCAAAGTGAACCGACAACATCAACTGTGCAAAGTTCAGCAGGAGGAATTTAGAGAACTATAGGGCAATCATTGCCAGTGGGAAGTCAAGGCAGAGGAAGAGGTATTTTAGGCCGATGAGGTAGTAATATCATGGGGTTGAATCCTAGAGGATGTTTTTGATGTGGACAGGTAGGCCACATATCATGAGATTGCATTGTTAAAATGTGTCATCTTTGTGGTTCAATTAAACATCTTCAAAAGGATTATCCTATGTTATAGAGTACAATATGCTTTGTATGTGGTCAGTGTGGTCATACAAGTTCAAACTATTGGTCGAGACATAAGCCAACTAGTAGTATGAATACTACTGGAGGTTTTGGAAAAGGGCAATTGGGTTGAAATAGTGGATTTTGAATGTGGAAAAGATGGAGCACAAGGTTGAGGAGCTACAATGGAGAAAGAGAATCCTAGTTAAGGCTAACAAGGACTGAGTTGTGTTTATGCCATTACTCAGCAAGATGCATATGCCACGCTTGATGTGGTGACTGGTATGGCTTCTCTATCAGGTAAAAATGCTAGAATATTGATTGATCTCGGGGAAACACATTCTTTTGTTTCTATTTCTCTTACATTGTGTATTAATGTTCCTAGAATGCGTTTAAATGATAATGTAATTGTTGAGACTCCAACAGAAGAGAAGATGATAATTAAATGGTTATTTTGGGATTGTATATTGAATATTGGGGATGGAGAACTTAAGTTGAATTTGATGCCTTTAGAAATGAAGGATTTTTATATGATTTTGGGTATGAAGTGGTTAGCTACATATCATGCGTGGGTGGATTGCTTTAAGAAAAAGGTGATTTTTTTTTAATTCCGGGAGAAGAAGAATTTATTTTTTTGGGGAGAAAGCAGAATACTCTCTCATTGCCTTATTTTCACCATTACAGCTAGTAAATTGTTGTGTGAATGTTATTTGGCATATGTAATTAATTATAATGAAGAGAGAATGAAGTTAGAAAGAGTGCCAATAGTTAAAGATTTACTGAATGTCTTTCCTGAAGAATTACCTGGATTACCACCCAGTAGAGAAGTGGAATTTTCTATTGATCTAGTACCTGGTTCCACTCCTATTTTGATTGCTTCTTATTGAATGGCACCAATGGAATTAAAGGAACTTAATGCTCAACTTTAAGAAGTACTAGATAAGCAGTTCAATCATTTTAGTATATCACCTTGGGGAGCACCAATATTGTTTGTCAGGAAGAAAGACGGAACTCTAAGGTTATGTATTGATTATCGACAATTGAACAAGATAACAATTCATAACAAATATCCTTTTTCGAGAATTGATGACTTATTTGAACAGTTGCAGGGAGCACAAGTGTTATCAAAGATAGACTTAAGGTCGGGATACCATTAGTTGCAGATTAAGGAATCGGATGTTTTGAAAACTCCTTTTCGGACTCAATATGGTCATTATAAATTTCTGGTTATGCCTTTTGGTGTGACAAATTCCCTTACAACATTTATGGATATGATGAATAGGGTGTTCAGACCATTTTTAGACAAGTTTGTAGTAGTCTTTATCGATGATATTTCGGTGTATTCAAAGAATGACGAGGAGCATGCTAAACACTTAGAAATTATATTATAAATTCTTAGAAAAGAGAAACTTTATGCCAAGTGTAGATCGAGGTTTCAACCCAAGAGGAGGGGTGAATTGGGTTTTTAAAACTTTTTGCAGAATTAATACAAGTTAAAAAAAACGAAATAGCAGCAAACAAATAATACAAGTAATGTGCTGTAAATAAAGAGTTAAAGGAAAGAGGATGCAAACACAATATATAGTGGTTCGGCAATATCGGATTCGTTCCGACCCTACGTCCACTCTCTTCAAGGAACACCTTGAAGTAATCCACTAAGAAAACTCAGTTGCACAACTTAGCCGGGTGTTGCACAAACCGTACACAAGCAACTTACAGGTGTTGCTTAAACCGAACAATCCCCTTCCTTTCAGAAGTTTCCCCTTCCTCTCGGAACTAATCCCTTTACAAAAGATGGTGTAAAGTAAAAGGTAGAGAGACAGCAAATGAAAGCTTATTACAACAAAAATGTCTCTCTTTCAAAGTAAAGCTTGAAGAAATGGCTCAACAAGATTATTTCAAAGCTTTTTGTGTTTCAAGAGTATAAAAACTTGATTGTGTGAGATCAACTCTTTTTGAATGTATGCAGCTTGTTATTGAATGGTTAACTGAATGAGTTTATATAGCAATCAATTAATATGGCCGTTAGGACTTTAATTTGAAAAAGATTTACTTTAAAATGTTCAGATTTGGAGTCCAACGGTCATATTTTTGAACTACCAGTCGACTGGTTCGTGATACCAGTCGACTGGGTTCACTTGAAAAAAATTACGTTTTCAGACCTTCTGAGTATCCAGTCGACTGGTATATTTCATCTAGTCGACTGGGGACTTACTGTCCCTTTTATCAGTCGACTGGGTTGATTCATCCAGTCGACTGGGGACCTTTTGTCCCATATACCAGTCGACTGGTATATGTACCCAGTCGACCGGGTTGTCTTCCAACCCTGTTTTTCTTCTGTTTTTCATTAAAAACATTTGTTTTAAAATCAACGGTTTTAGAAAACCTTTTGTGTTCGAGCCATTGAACAAGCTAGTACCATAAGTGAGACTTACATTGGTTCTAAACCTTAAGACCTATACTAGATCTTCAGTCTTCACTTGATACTTGATTTGGTTCGAGTTCTTGCTCTTTGTTCCTTGGTTGAATGCGTTTAATCCTTAATACAACTTAGCTTAAACTTGTTAGAAAAATAACAGTTATGTTTTGCCATCATTAAAATACGAGCGAGGGTCAACAATCTCCCTCTTTTTGATGATGACAAAACTAATAATGTGAAAACAGTTTTAAAAGCTAAGTGTTAGGATTTTACAAAAATTTGGACAGAGTCTCCTCTGTTTTTTGAGTAAAACCACCCTATAAACAAGCAAACATAGTTTATATCTCTTTTAACCAATCTAGAATCAAACTCAACCAATCAATAAACATTTTTATAAGGCTATGGAGCAATACTCCCCCTAAATCTATGCATTGGTTGTGTTCACTTAGATTTTCTCGTTTTTCTCATTTTTCTCTCTCGTTTTGACAACAGCAATCTAAGGGGGCATAAAATGAAAAATAAGCTAATTAGTCAATATATCATCTAGAGTATAAGAAAACAAACTTGTACGCGAAAATTTGGCTTCATTCGGATTTTGAAAGCCTTCCCGAGAAGAACCGGAAGTTTTCATACACGTATAAGCATTTTAGAGCAGTTTAGTGACTAAACAGAGTTTTGAAACAGTGCTAACATATCACAAATAGCATAAATAGATGCAAGAAATATGGTTAATAGAAATACATCATCATATATAAAAAGTCAATACATAAATAGGCTTCATAGAGTCATAACTAAGATATAATAAAACATGATATGTCCGTGCTATGTGATAAGAGCTGGAAAAACACTAAGTACATAATAAAGACATAGACTCAAGGTGCGGGAGAGTCCGAGCCATCACGAAAAAGTTCCCTAATCTCAGTTAGGGAACCCTCAGTGTGCTCTCGATGTAACTCGAAGTCGTCCCGTAGGTGGTCAATGGAGGAGCTCAATCTCTGGTAGTCAGACTGCATGGACTGGAAACCAGACTCCATCGTCATCTGAAGGCTCGTGATAGCTCATAGGATGTCATCATATCCAGCCTGACCAGTACTCGAGGCACCAATGGGAGGTGCTCGGGTATCCATCTCCATCTTAGCAACTATATCAGCAACAACATCCTCATCACTGTCGCTTGCATCCTTTCGGATCCTCAGGTGCTTTCCGACCTTCGGATAAAGGAACCCATCACGTATAGTACATCCCATCTTCTTCAGTGATGAGATGTTGATGATGTCTGTCAATCCGATATCCTGAGCCTCGGAGGCAGGCAAAGGTACCCGGAAGTGCTGGAGGATGAGAGTAATGAGCATCCCATAAGGAAGACACCCAGAGTCGTTTGCTTCGCTATTTATCATGTTGGCGAGCAGCAGAGGGTAGATATTGAAGTGGTGCCCAGATTTTAGGCACCAAATCAATACTGTATCTATCTTAGATAGATATCCTCGACTCCCGAGTCTCGGGTGGATGGTCTAACTGACTATCAGCTGAAACATCTTCGATTCAAGGGGCATATTACTATATGTGTGAAATGTAATGGGTCTGTACTCATAGTTAGGGTCTCCCCTGACTATCTGACAGGCCGCCTCGACGTCAAAACTGTCTGGCCATCCATCCAGACTCCACTGAATCTCCCTTACCGGGATTCTCAGTATGCTCATCAAGAGGTCGATGTTGACCTCAAACTCCACACCGCTGACTCTGGTTCTGAATCTCAGAGCCAGAGGACTGGGTTTCACCAAGTTCGCGTAGAACTGGTGAATCAATCATGGGTAATATTTCTCATGAATTCTGACCAGTGAGGTCAGATTTATTGCCTCGAAAGCAGGCAGAATATCGAAATTTCCATGGTGACTAAAGTCGAAATCAACGACTCTACCCGTCATGATTTTCTTGTGACAGATTATTGAGTTATACCTTGCATGTGCCGCCGAACTGTAAAACAGAGTCTCTTCCAACTCTGTTCTGGGCTCCTTGCTGGATGAGCCTGCTGTTCCCTTTCCTTTTGACTCCGATGCCGAAGGTTTTGAAGATCTTGGCTTTTTAGGGGCATTTGGTCCACTTGTTGTGAGTTTTATTCGGATTTTATCGCTTATTTTGAAGAAAAAATGAGTTTTTGGGGAACAAGGATTTTGGTGAAAATGAGAGATTTTAACTGTAGAAAGTCAAAAATCTCTTTGTGGAAGTGTAGATCGGTGTTTTTAGATGAAGTTTGGATGATTTTTGGATCAAAATGGTGAATTTTTCTAGAGAGAGAAAATTTGGGAGCTCAAAAATGGCGTAAAATTTCAGAAAAATGAACAGTCCTATTTATAATATCGCGATACCAGTCGACTGGGTCGATTAACCAGTCTACTAGGTCCCATTGAGAAGATAAACAGTTTCTATACCAGCCGACTAGGTAAATGTACCAGTTGACTGGATAAACTGGTAGTCAGTTACCAGTCGACTGGGCTACCTTTACCAGTCGACTAGAGCACAAGGGTTTTTCAAAAAAAATTGGCTCCAAACAGGGATTCGATCTAATAGACGATTGAAGAAAACTTACTAGTCATCTAGAATATTTGACAGAGAGATACCAGTCGACTGGGTCAGAATTACCAGTCGACTGGGTCATATGTACCAGTCGATTGGACCCTTAGTAAAATTTCCAGTCTTAGATTTTTAGCACGAATTTGTTTATCTATGACATTTTTGAGTGAGGGAGATAATCAAACAAGGATTAATATTCTTTCACTCAATGTCAAACATGCAAATGATGAAATGAGATGCAATCAAACATTCAGTTTATCTAAATCAAGCAATCCCATCAACATTCTAATCTTACAAAAACTAGCTTCACTTAGGGGTTTTGTAAGAATATCAGCTATTTGATCTTCTGAAGGTATGAATTCTAATCTTATATCACCTTTTTGGGCATGGTCTCTTAGGAAATGATGTCTAATCTCTATATGCTTGGTTCTAGAGTGCTGAATAGGATTTTTGGTTAGGTTGATAGCACTAGTATTATCACAAAATATAGGAATATTTTTGAGGTCAATGTCATAGTCTTTTAGTTATTGTTTCATCCATAATATTTGGGCACAACAACTTCCAGCTGCTACATATTCCGCCTCAACGGTTGATAGTGCAACGGAATTCTGTTTCTTGGAAAACCAAGAAGTTAACATAGCACCTAAGAATTGGTATGTTCCACTTGTGCTCTTTCTATCTAACCTACATCCAGCAAAATCAGCATCTGAATATCCCACTAGCTCAAAAGATGATTCTCTATAGTACTATAATCCTATGGTCTGGGTTCCTTGCAGATATCTAAGGATTCTTTTTACTACAACTAAATGTGATTCCTTAGGATTAGACTTAAATCTAGCACACATGCATACACTGAACATAATATCAGGTCTACTTGCAGTTAAATAAAGCAAAGCACCTATCATGCTTCTATAATTTTTAGAATCTTCAGTTTTACCTCTTTCATCAAGATCAAGTTTAGTAGTTGTGCTCATAGGCGTTCCAAGTGGCTTTGAGCTTTCCATCCCGAACCTCTTTAGTAGGTCCTTGATGTACTTCTGTTGATTGATGAAGATGCCTCCTTTTAGTTGCTTGATTTGAAGTCCAAGGAAGTAGGTAAGTTCTCCCATCATGCTCATTTCAAATTCACCTTGCATGCACTTTGCAGACTCTTGACACATAGATTCATTAGTAGCACCAAATATAATATCATCAACATATATTTGAACTATCAAAGTGTCATTTTTATGAGTTTTTGTGAAGAGAGTTGTGTCTATTCTACCTCTTAAAAAATTATTGTCAATCAAAAATTTGGTTAGTTTTTCATACCATGCCCTTGGAGCTTGCTTCAACCCATATAGAGCTTTAGAAAGCTTGTAGACATGATTTGGAATACTAGGATTTTCAAATCTAAGAGGTTACTCAACATAAACCTCTTTTTCTATAAAGCCATTTAAAAAGGCACTTTTCACATCCATTTGAAATAGCTTGAATTTATTAAAGCATGCAAAGGCTAATAACATTCGAATAGCTTCTAATCTAGCTACGGGAGCATAGGTTTCATCAAAGTCTATTCCTTCTTCTTGATTATATCCCTTAGCAACTAGTCTAGCCTTGTTTCTAGTTACTATTCCATTTTCATCCATCTTATTTCTATATACCCATTTAGTTTCAATTATTGAATGATCTTTAGGTCTTGGAACTAGTTTCCAAACATTGTTTCTCTCAAATTGATTTATCTCTTCCTGCATTGCAATTATCCAATCATTATCTTTTTCAGCTTCTATAAATGTCTTAGGTTCTACTTGAGACAAATAAGCTACAAAATTGCAAATATTTCTAGTTGAAGAGCGAGTTCTTACTCCTTGTGAAGGATCACCAATCACTTGATCAATTGGGTGATAATTTACATACCTCCAATCTTTGGGTAGACTTTCCTCTAGTTGGCTTGTAGATGGTTGATCCAAAATGTGAGTTTCCATCTTTTCATTTGCTTGAGGTGGATTTTCCTTTGGGTCAATAATGGGAGTAGGAGTTTTCGTTCTTGGAATAAAATCTGCATCATCTTTAAAGGAAACTTCTCTGCTACTCATTGGATTAGATTCATCAATAGTTACATGCATAGATTCTTCTACCACTAGAGTTCTCTTATTGAAAACTCTATAAGCCTTACTAGTAGTTGAATATCCTAAAAATATTCCTTCATCGGTCTTGGAATCAAATTTACCCAAGTCAGTTTTATTGTTATTTAAGATGAAGCGTTTACTACCAAAAGCACGAAAATAGGAAATATTGGGCTTTCTGCCTTTCTATAGTTCAAATGGAGTTTTATCAAGCAGAGGCCTTATCAAAATTCTATTTAATATATAGCAAGAAGTATTCACGGCTTCAGCCCAAAAATATTTTGGTAAACTATTTTCACAAAGCATAGTTCTTGAAAATTCTTCTAGAACTCTATTTTTCCTCTCAACAACTTCATTTTGTTGAGGAGTTCTAGGTGCTGAAAAGTTATGATTAATTCCATTTTCATCACAAAATTTTGAAAAACTTTGATTTTCAAATTCTTTGCCATGATCACTTCTTATGCTTGAAATACAAATTCCTTTTTCATTTTGTACCTTTTTGCAAAACTTTTCAAATCCTTTGAAAGCTTCATCCTTGTAAGCAAAAAAAATAACAAAGATATATCTTGAATAGTCATCAACAATAACAAGAGCATATTGATGGCCACCTAGACTAATGGTACTAATTGGACCAACTAAGTCCATAAGCAAAGGTTCCAAAGGTCTAGTAGTTGAGATTACATTTTTTGCTTTAAAAGAAATCTTAGTTTGTTTTCCCATTTGACAAGCATTGCAAACTTTGTCTTTTTCAAAATTGATTTTAGGAAGACCAATAACTAAATCTTTTCTTGAAACAATTTTTAGCAAGTTCATGTTTACATGACCAAGCCTTCTATGCCATAGCCATGGATTTTCACTAAAAGCAGGAAAATATTTTTCATTATCAGAATGCAAGGATTTCAAATCAACTATGCAGACATTTTCATGTCTATGGCCAATGAATTTGATCTTGTTGCTCTTGATGTCTATAACTAGACAATGAGAGGTCTCAAATGTGACTTTGTATCCTTTGTCATATAATTGACTAATACTAAGTAAATTTAGCTTAAGGCCTTGTACTGGCAATACATTATCTAAGGTTGAGAAATCATTACCGACTTTTCCATGCCCGATGATCTTTATTTTAGTATTGTCACAAGTCCACCATCTCTTAGAGTTAGCTCATTGAATACGCTTTTATCACCGGTCATGTGCTTCGAGCATCCGCAATCAAGGTACCAACAGTTACCTTTCTCCTTGGTGTGGAGGCAAATCTACATCACACAAAGATATACGATAGCACTTTTAGGTACCCAAAATTTCTTGGGTCCTTTGGGATTAGTCCTTGAAAATACGGTTCCTTTTGGGACCCATACTTTCTTAACATGTGGTACTCTATGAACAAGTTGATGATGCACAATCTTAGCATGATAGTCATAGAAATTTCTAGGATATCTTACATGTGCATTCCTATAATCCTTAGGATAATAGTTCCTAGGATACATGTTTCTATGGTAAGGAGTATGAAAATGAATGATGATGCATTCTAGGATACATGCTAGCATTATTTTGTGCATGCATATTATTTTTAGGATAACCATGATGGTAATTCCTAGGATGAGCATGAGCAGAATGCATTCTTTGATTATACATATTGTTCCTAGAATAAGCATGATAATTATTTCTAGGATGTGTATAAGCATTTCTAGAATGAGCATACATATAAGTATGAGTATTTCTAGGATGCTTCAATTTAGTATTAACATTTAAATTTCTAGACTTCCTAGCATTCATTGAGGGAGTGCTCTTAACCTTGCTAGGAGCTTTTGAAGTAGAGGCTCCATCTACACAAGAGGCTTTCATGAGTAAGCTCTCTTTTGATTTTTGCTTTCCCAATGGAGAATATCCTAAACCAGATTTTCCTCCACTTGATCTTTGGGAAGAAAGCACTTCATCAAGTTTATCTTTACCAAGCATAAGTCTTGATATAGTGCTATTTAATTCAGAAATTTTATTTTTCAAATTCTCGTTTTCATTTTTGAGAAAATCTTGAGAAGAATCATGTAATAAAGATGATAGTTTTTATTTTTCTTCTTTTAGATTTATCATCTCTTTAGAGAGAGATGATACCTCTTTCTTAAGAACAAAATTTCTAGAATCAAATTTCTTCAATTATTCATGCATTTCATTTATTGCTTCTAGCAGTTCTTCACTACTAGTAACAATTTTATTCTTAGCAGAAGGAGAAGATGTTACCTCACTTTCATCATCTATTGCCATCAAACAAAGGTTGGCAATTTCCTTGAATCCGATTTCTTTGTCTGATGACTCATCTTCTTCGTCATCGCTCCAGGTAGTTACTACCATGGCTTTCTTTTTGAAGCCCTTGTATAGTTTGTTTGAAACTGGACAATCAGCTCTAATGTGACCGAGCTTCTTGCATGCATAGCACATAAGCGGTTCCCTTTTTGGAGTGGGATCATTTGTGTAAGGTTTCTTGCTTTTCTTCAAGAACCTATGGAATCGTCTGGTGATTAAGGTCATTTCACCATCTTCTTCACTGCTCTCTGCTTCTTGTTCTAATTCATTTTCTTTGTTGCTCGTAGAAGCTTTGAGAGTGATTTGCTTTTTCTTCTTCTCATCATCATTGACGATGGGAGTCATTTCTTCCATCTCGTATGTCAATAATGACCTAAGCAGTGTCTCAACATCCAGCTTGTCAAGATTTTTGGCCTCCTGTATGGCTGTCCTCTTTGGTTTCCATTCTGGTGGCAGAGATCTCAAGATTTTTCTAGTTAGTTCAACCTCCTCAATATTCTTACCAAGCTGTTTTAAACCATTTATAATAGTGGTGAACCGTGAGTGCATTTCAGAATTGGTTTCGTTAGAAGACATCTTAAATGATTCATACTCAGAAATTAGCATGTATATTTTAGATTTTTTCACTTAACTAGTTCCTTCATATGTGACTTGTAATTTGTCCCATATTTCTTTAGCAGAAATGCATGTAGATATTTTATTATATTCAGAAATATCTAATGCACAATGTAGCATGCTTGTTGCTCTGCTATTGAGAGACATTGTTTTATAATCCTCGTCAGTGAACTCAGTTTTGAGTTTAGGCATTGTATGAGGAGTCTCTCCAATAACTATTTCTTTTGAAGGAATTCTAGGTCCTTCTTCTATAATTCTCCATATATTGTAATCTTGTCCTTCGACAAAGATTTTCATTCTATTTTTTCAATAGTTATAATTTGAGCCATTGAACAAAGGTGGTCTAGTATAAGAGTGTCTCTTAGAGTAGCTATTTGCTGCCATTGGATCAACTCAAGGATTTTAAGCCTAAATAAGAGAACCTAGCTTTGATACCAATTGTAGATCGAGGTTTCAACCCAAGAGGAGGGTGAATTGGGTTTTTAAAACTTTTTGCGGAATTAATTCAAGTTTATAAAAACGAAATAGCAGCAAACAAATAATACAAGTAATGTGCTGTAAATAAAGAGTTAAAGGAAAGACGATGCAAACACAATATATAGTGGTTCAGCAATATCGGATTCGTTCCGACCCTATGTCCACTCTCTTCAAGGAACACCTTGAAGTAATCCACTAAGAAAACTTAGTTGCACAACTTAGCCGGGTGTTGCACAAACCGTACACAAGCAACTTACAGGTGTTGCTTAAACCAAACAATCCCCTTCCTTTCGGAAGTTTCCCCTTCCTCTCGGAACTAATCCCTTTACAAAAGATGGTGTAAAGTAAAAGGTAGAGAGACAACAAATGAAAGCTTATTACAACAGAAATTTCTCTATTTCAAAGTAAAGCTTGAAGAAATGGTTCAACAAGATTATTTCAAAGCTTTTTGTGTTTCAAGAGTATAAAAACTTGATTGTGTGAGATCAACTCTTTTTGAATGTATGCAGCTTGTTATTGAATGGTTAACTGAATGGGTTTATATAGCAATCAATTAATATGGCCATTAGGACTTTAATTTGAAAAAGATTTACTTTAAAACGTTCAGATTTGGAGTCCAACGGTCATATTTTTGAGCTGCCAGTCGACTGGGTCATGATACCAGTCGACTGGGTTCATTTGAAAAAATCACGTTTTCAGACCTTTTGGGTATCCAGTCGACTGAGTTGATTCATCCAGTCGACTGGGGACTTATTGTCCTTTTTACCAGTCGACTAGGTTGATTCATCCAGTCAACTGGGGACCTTCTGTCCGATATACCAGTCGATTGGTATATGTACCCAGTCGACTGGGTTGTCTTCCAACCCAGTTTTTCTTCTGATTTTCATTTAAAACATTTGTTTTAAAATCAACGGTTTTAGAAAACCTTTTGTGTTCGAGCCATTGAACAAGCTAGTACTATAAGTGAGACTTACATTGGTTCTAAACCTTAAGACCTAGATCTTCAGTCTTCACTTAATACTTGATTTGGTTCGAGTTCTTGCTCTTTGTTCCTTGGTTGAATGCGTTTGATCCTTAATACAACTTAGCTTAAACTTGTTAGAAAAATAACAGTTGTGTTTTGCCATCATTAAAATACGGGCGAGGGTCAACACCAAGTTTATTAAGTGTGAATTTTGGTTAAGTGAAGTAATATTCTTGGGGTATGTAGTGTCAAAAGAAGGTATAGTTTTAGATCCTCATAAGGTAGAAGCAGGTTTGAATTAGGAGAAGCCTATAATTGTGACTGAAATTACAAGTTTATTAGGATTGGTGGGGTATTATCGAAGATTTATCAAGAATTTCTCACTTATTGTGGTTCCTTTAACCAAATTGACAAGAAAGGGAGAAAGCTTTATATGGTCGAAAGATTCTGAGTGCAATTTTCTGTTGCTTAAGGAGAAATTGACAACGACTCCAATATTAACTTTTTCTTCAATAGATGAGGAGTTTGTGATTTATAGTGATGCATCACATCAAGGGTTAGGTTTTGTTTTGATGCAACATGGAAATGTTGTAGCTTATGCTTCCAGTAGTTGAAAACTCGTGAACGAAATTACCCTATCCATGATTTAGAGTTAGCAGCAATCATTTTCACACTAAAAATTTGGAGACACCAATTTTATGGAGCTAGTTCTAAGATATTTACATATCACAAAAGCCTCAAGTATTTACCTAACCAGAAATAGCTGAATTTGAGACAAAGAAGATTGATCGAATTAATCAATGATTATGATGGTGTTATACATTATCATCCTGGAAATGCTAATGTGGTGGTAGATGCCTTGAGTCGGAAATCTAAACTAGCAACTTTGAAAACTTATTGTTTTAGTCTAATAGAAGAGTTTAGAAGTGAAACTTAAAATGGGTACTAGTGAAGGGTTAGTAGCTAATATGGTGGTGAAATCATCGATTATGAACCATTTTCTAGATGTACATTGTAGAAATAGAGTATTATTGACAACTAAAAAGGATGTGTTAGAGAACAAGGACAGATTTTGCAGTAAGATAAGATGGAGTGGTAATGATGGGAAATCAGATTTGTGTTCCAAATGAAGTAGACTTTAGGAAGGAGATTCTGAAGGAATCTCATGACACTGTTTATTCTATGCACCCAGGAAATAACAAGATGTATAAAAGACTTAAGCAAAATTATTGATGGTCAGGTTTAAAAAAGAATGTGGCAGAATATGTATCTCGATGTTTAGTTTGTCAGCAAGTAACAACTGAACATAAACACCCTATAGGTTTACTTTAACCTCTTTCCATACCAGAGTTGCCATGAGAGACGGTAACTATGAATTTTATTACAGTACATCCCCATACTCAAAGGGGTATTGATTCCATTTGGGTAATAGTTGATCAATTGTCAAAGTTGACACACTTTCTTCCTATTAAGATAACTTAGTCTTCGGAAAAGTTTGGCGGAATTATATGTAATAGAGAAAGTGAAGTTGCATGGAGTGCCTTTGAGTATCGTTTCAGATCGTGATGCACGGTTTACTTCTCGATTTTGGAAGGGTATCCAATAAGCTCTAGGTACTCAATTACATTTTAGCACCGCTTTCCTTCCCCAAACAGATGGCCAATCAGAGAGAATGATCCAAATCCTGGAGGACATGTTGAGAGAATATGTTATGAGTTTTTTGGGTAGTAGGGATGCATATTTGTCTCATATGGAGTTCGCCTATAACAATAATTTTCAAACCAGTATTTGAATGGCATCTTTTGAAGCATTGTATGGTTGGCGGTGTAGAACTTCGATTTCTTGGGAGGAAGTAGGAGAAAGAAAATTTTTAGGACCAGAGTTAGTGGAGTTAACTTTAGAGAGAATTAAAAAGATAAGGAAACATTTGAAAACAGCTCAAAGTAGACAGAAAAGTTATACAGACAAGAGGAGAAAGCCATTAGAGTTTTAAGTGGGTGATCAAGTACATCTAAAGCTATTTCCATGGAAATGAGTGTTACGGTTTGGGCGAAAAGGAAAGTAAGTGCTCGTTACATTAGACCTTATGAGATCGTTGAATGAGTTGGACCGGTTGCATATCAGTTAGCATTACCTTCAGAACTTGCTCAAGTACATGTTGTTTTCCATGTATCTACTTTGCGCAAGTATGTCTTTGATGAGTCACATGTTATTCCATCCCAATCTGTAAAAGTACAAAAAGACCTGTCCTATATAGAATTACTAGTGAAGATCTTGGACTCTAGAGAACAAATTTTGCGCAACAAGGTCATTCATTTGGTAGAAGTTCTTTGAAGAAATAGAGAAGTGGAAGAAGCTATATGGGAAAGTGAAGCAGATATGAAGAATCAATACCCTTATTTATTTTCAAGTCCATATTAGTTTAAATTTTTATTTGAATTAATATTTTCTTTAATTTAGAAATAATTAAATCCTTTGTGTTGATTGTGAGGATTAATTTTATTGCGAGATGAGGTAGTTTCTATAGGAAACTATGAAGAGAATTAAGAATTTTGGGGTTTTATGGAATTAGAGAAAGAGTGAAAGGAGCTGGTAAAAATGTAATTAAAAGGGTAAAGGAATGATAAAGAAGGGTTTTCGATCTTTAGTATAAATAGATTTAGAGAGAGAGAGAGAGAGAGGAGAGGAAGAGAACTCTCTTTCACGGCTCTCTTAAAATTTCCTAGAAGTTTCAAGAACTCTCCACTCTCTTCCTTTCTCTTGGCTTGATTGCTTGAAGAATCAAGAAGAAAAGAACCAATTAAGAATTTCTTGGCTCAATTTCTTTGCTATTGTGTGATAATTCTGTGGAATCTAAGTTCTTTTCTACCTAATTTTATTTTTTTATGAAGAATTTTAAAGAGTTTCAAAATCTATTCTTGTAAGTTGATTTCATGAGTTTGTGTTCGAAATTTCGGATTTGAAAGCATCTTGAAACGATTTAAAGAGAGAATGGGTGTTTAGGTTTCAAGAATGGGTTTTGTATTGGGATTTATGGTTTGAAGTCTTTAAACTTGAAATTTGTTATGGGTATTACGGAGTTTTGTCTTAAAACCTTAGGGAAACACCTATATGTCAAAGGATTTGGGAAATTCTAAGTAAATCATGGTGATTTTAAAGGAAAAAATTGAATTTTTATCAGGTGTTTTGGCTGGAAAATTAGTTACCAGTCAACTAATAGCTTCAACCAGTTGACTGGAGGACCTATAACAGAGGTACAAGTCCACTGGTATAAATACCAGTTGACTGGGAAAAAAGGCAATAGCTTCTGGATTTAGTGTCAGTCAACTAGGACCTTAAGGCAATCGATTTGGTTAGTTTATGTTTAAAAAATAACCAAAAATTTCATTTTTTTTTGAGTTTGTAACACCTCCTAAACCATTCCAAATTAATTATAGGTAAGAAACTTGGATTAATTAGTCTTGAAAACATTAATTTCTTTTACCCTTAAATTCAAGAACACTTGGACTAAGAGAGAGTAAATATCTTTAGTTAGGACATAGTTTTCCTTTTTACTTTTTTTCTTGGTGTAATTAAGTATTATAATTATGTAAATCTTATTTTGATTAGCTAAATAATTCTATGGGTGGAATTGAAGAACGTAATAAGGGCAAGGAATTAATTCGAGAATAAGACTTGATCTCAAGGTGAGATTACTTTACTTTTAGTAAACGTGAAGGTTAATAATGAAAAAGTGAAACCTTAATACTTAAGAAAATTATAAGTTGTGTCTTTGTCTAGAATAGTTAATGGGACTCCTTATGTTTGCACATAAGTAAATCGATGGAATTGGAGTGAAGATTGTATTATATTTGCATTCATTATATCATATGTTGATTTGATAGTATGCTATTGAGGGCAGAGTGATGAAAGAAATTGCGGTAGGTCTCTTCCCACGAGGCATGTAAGGGTACCGAAGAAACTATTGGTATTTTTCTAAGGATTAAACGGGTTGAAGAATGAAGCTTCATCAGGCTTTGGCACCTCACCCCAGGAGGTGTACGCCTCAGTGCCCAGCAAAGAAAAGTGTTCAGCCCCAGGTGTGCGCTGCACCCCAGGAAGTGTGTGCCTCACCCCCCAGCAAGGAAGAGTATTTTGGCCAGGTGTGTGCCGCACCTCAAGGAGGGTGCGCCACGATGCCCAGAAGAAGGAGGAAGTGTGCCCTGGCTTGAGCCGCGGCCTAACCTATTCTGAGCCGCGGCGCTAGCCACACCTGATGCTTCCTAATCAGCACTTTGGATTGATGCGTGAGGCTTGATTGAAATGCACAGGATCACTTAGACCTGTTGAAGGGTTATGATTGATTGGTCTTCAAGATCTAAGGGTTGAGATTGACTTCAAGATAGGTTCAAGAAGTGGTGCACTGTATAAAGGGTTACCAAGCTTCAATCTCAACAAGAAAAGACAAATCATCTCAACACAAGAGAGAGATCAAGTGCAGAGTGTGTGTGAAATAGAACACATTGTGTGTGAGAGTGCAAAGACACAAAACACACAGGAGATACTCATTCAAGAGAGGCTGGTTGTTTAGAGAGAGAGTAGTATAGATTGGGGATTCAAGGGCCTTGTAAGTGGAATTTTCTTGGGGAAAATTCCAAGGTAACTCAAGTCCTTATCACTTTATTTTATTTTCTTTCGTTCTTTAAGAACTAAAGGTTTCTTGAAGAGGTGTTGTTGTAACTTGTAAGAACTCATTGATTTAGTGCAGAAGGCTCAGAGGAGCTCACGGGGACGTAGGCACATTGTCGAACCTTGATAACAAATTGCTTGTGTTTTTTCTTTGATTGGTTTGTTTATGTTCATTACAAGTCATTCTAGACTTGGGTGTTTGGAAGATCACCACTTGGGTATCTCAAAGGTGATTTCCAACAGTGGTATCAGAGCTAGAGGAGATACCACAACAGTGGTATCAGAGCTAAGATTAGCGGGTATCAGAGCAAGAACAGGGGGTTATCGGATTAAGACTCTAAGAATCAAAGGTCAACTTCTGAGGTGATTCAAGAACAGAGTAGAGATCTATATCTGATCATGTTCTTGAGGTGATTCAAGAACAGAGTAGAGATCAATATTTGATCGTGTTCTTGAGGTGATTCAAGAACAGGGTAGAGATAAAAAGAACAGGGTAGAGATAAATATCTAATCATGTTCTTGAGGTGATTCAAGAACGGAGTAGAGATCAATATCTGATCGTGTTCTTGAGGTGATTTAAGAATTGAGTAGAGATTAATATCTGATCGTGTTCTTAAGGTGATTCAAGAACAGAGTAGAGATCAATATCTGATCGTGTTCTTGAGGGGATTCAAGAATGGAGTAGAGATCAATATCTGATCGTGTTCTTGAGGGTGATTTAAGAATGGTATTGAGATTCATATTTGATTGTGTTCTTGAGATTTAGAAGAAGTTGGAAAGCAATTGTGGGTGCTGCATAAATCTGGGATTTTCTTTGCAAGATGGGTTCGAACTTCATTGTTGAGAAGTTTGATGGAAAGGAAGATTTTGCCCTTTAGAAATGGAAGATCAAGGTGGTTCTTATGCAACAAAAGGTGGACTTGGCGATTGGAGAAGATGATGCTTTTCCAGCAAGTATCACGGAGGTCCAGCGGAATGAGATATAGAAGATGGCGTACAACACCATCGTTCTGCACATGTCGAATAGTGTCACTAAAGAGTGCAGAGACTCGAAAGATACAGCTATCATTTGGAAGAAATTAGATGAGTTATTTCTTACCAAGACTCTCCCGAATAAGAAGTATCTTCTAAAACGAATCTTTGCTTTTAAAATGGATCCTGATAAAGAGTTGCAAGATAATCTTGATGCCAAGATGAAGAGAGCATCAAGTGGAGAAGAGTTATTCGTTAGAGGAAGGCCAGCAACTCGGTATGGCAGCAATATACTTGGCTACTACCAGGACAAACCAAAAGGTAAACGAGAAAGCCATGGGAGAGCGCACTCTAAATCGAGATTTGGAGGGAAGAGATGCTTCTACTGCCATAAGGAGGGTCATTTCAAGAAAGATTGCAAGAAGATAATAAGGGATGAGGGAAGAAGCCATACCAAGAATAGAGAGGCTTCGGTTTCTAAGGGAGAACAACAAGATGATGATGTTCTTATTGTGTGCTCAAATGTGAGCAAGGGGCAAGAAGGCAACGGGAAATGGATCTTGGATACTGGGTGCACTCATCCTATGTGTCCTCACAGGGATTAGTTCAAGAATTTCAAGGAAACCGATGATGGAAAGGTTTTTTGGGGGAATGATACTTCTTACCATGTGAGGGGCACAGTAGACATCCAGTTGAGGATGTTTGATGGAATGACAAGGTTGCTGAGGAATGCGAGATATCTTCCGGAGTTGAGAAGAAATTTGATCTCATTGGGGAAACTAGATTCCATAGGGTACACGTACAAGGCAGAGGGAGGAAAGATCAAGGTAACCAAGGGATCTTTGATAGTGATCAAAGCAGCAAAGAAGGATGGTCTCTATGAGATGATCAGAGACTCAGAGATCAAGGATCAAGCAGCAAGCTTGATGGCTGAGATGGATAAGACAACCCTTTGGCATAATCACTTGGGACACATGAGCGAAAAGAGCCTGCAAGTTCTCAGCAAGAATGGTCTACTTAATGGTGACAAAGTAGAGGAACTTGATTTCTACGAATGTTGTTTTCTTGGGAAACAATATCGGGTCAGCTTCAACACCAGAGTGCACAAGTCTAAGGGCATTCTTGACTACATTCATGCGGATCTTTGGGGGCCAACAAGAACACCAATGCAGGGAGGTAATCTTTACTTTTTGTCTTTAATTGATGATTATTCAATAAAGGTTTGGGTTTATTTTCTTGGAAATAAATCAGATGCTTTGAATAAGTTAGTGGTGTGGAAAAAGCTGGAGGAAACTCAAACAGGCAAGGTGGTTAAGGGGGTAAGAACCGATAATGGCTTAGAAGTTTTTAACAATGAACTTAATCGATTTTGTAGGTTAAATGGGATTCTAAGACATAGAACGGTTGTGAAAACCCCTCAGCAATATGGAGTTATTGAGAGGATGAATAAGACCCTTAGAGAAAATGTTAGGTGCATGTTAATAGGATCCAGGTTACCCAAATATTTTTGGGGGGAAGCGGTGTCTACTGCTGCATATTTGGTTAATAGATCACCCTCTAGGGTTGTAGCCCTTAAGACTCCTGAAGAGATGTGGAGTGGAAAAACCCCTGAGTTAAGCAACCTTATGACTTTTAGATGTGCTGCATTTGCATATCAAAAGGATGATAAACTTATCCTAAGGTCTAGAAAATGTGTGTTTCTAGGGTATGGTGATGGGCTTAAGGGGTATAGGTTGTGGTCCTTAGAGCAAAAAGGAATGAAACTCATAATAAGTAGGGATGTCATTTTTAATGAATTGTTATTTCCTTATTTGGAGAAAACTAACCTTGCAGGGGATAGTGAGCAAACCAGCCCCGTATTTGTGAAGCATAGCATCAAGGAAAATTCAGTTCAGGTAGAGCAAAGAAAGCAAGAGGGTTCGGACCAGGTAGAGCCCATTGATGAAGGCCAAGCTCAAGACACTCAAGACGAGGCTAAACTAGAAGAGGATGATACAGTAAGTCAGAATGACTATCAGGTCACAAGGGACCGGGTAAAGAGGGTGGTCAGACCACCTTTGAGATATAATTTTGAGGATGCTAATGTAGCAGCTCCTTATTTAGAATGAGGGGTTGAACCAGAAACTTACATGGATGCCATGGAATATAAGGATTCGTCAAAGTGGCAGCTAGCTGTGGAGGAAGAAATAGATTCTTTGAGGAAGAACAACTCTTGGGAATTGGTGCCCAAACCAGAAAAACAGAGAGTTGTGGATTGTAGGTGGATCTACAAGATCAAAGAAGGGAATATTCCAGGGGAAGAAGTCCAGAACAAGGCTAAGCTGGTAGTGAAGGGGTTCATACAACTAGAATGCATAGATTTCACAGAAACCTTCTCACCTAGATGCAAGGTGGAGGAAGTGGTGATTATCCTCATCTATGTCGATGATATGTTGTTTGTTGGAAACAGTAGGGAGAAGATAGAAAGGTCGACATCTCAACTCAATGAGGAGTTTGAGAGGAAGGATCTTGGCCTTGCACAAAAGATCCTTAGGATGAGAAGAATTAGGGAAAGGAAGAGAAACGGGTTGAAGTTTTTTAGTCTTCTGACATAGAAAATGTGTTGTACAAGTTTTCTATGGGAGATGGTAAACCAGTGAAGATTCCATTTGCTGGTCATTTCAAGTTCTCCAGCGAACAATGTCCTAGAACGGATGAGGAGAAGAAGGAAATGAAAAAGGTCCCTTACTCTAGTGTGGTTGGATCAGTCATGTCCATAATGATAAGCACTAGACCTGACATTTCTCAGGTAATTAGAGTTCTCAGCAGATTTGTGAGTAATCTAGGAAATGAGCTTTGGTTTAGGATGAAGTGGTTGCTGAGGTATTTGAAGGCTCAGTGGTAGCCGGTGGCAGCACTCTCAATAACCGGGGCAGAGTACATAGCGGTTACGGAAGCCATAAAGGAGGCTATATGGTGCAAAGGGTTGTTGGATATGTGGAAGGTCATAAAAGAGCAGGTGGTGGCGTATTCAGATAGCCAAAGCGCATTGCACTTATGTAGGAACCCGGTGTTCCATAAGAGGACTAAGCATATAGATGTTCGGTATCATTTCATTCAGGAAAATGATATGGAATGATGCATTCATGTGGACAAAGTCGTAACAGAAGAAAATCATGCAGATTTAGGTACTAAAGTTCTACCTCTAACTAAGTTCAATCATTGCCTTGGACTTCTTAGGATTGGAGTCGGTTGATATGGTGACTCAAGTTGAGTTTGGATCCTAAGTTCTCTGCATAATGGGTTTAGGTTTAATCACTTAGACAAAGGTAGAGAGTGTTGGTATTTGTTTAACGATTAAACGGGTTGAAGAATGAAGCTGCATCAGGCCTTGGTGCCTCACCCCAGGAGGTGTGCGCCTCAGCGCCCAACAAGGAGAAGTGTTCAGCCCCAGGTGTGTGCCGCACCCCAGGAAGTGTGCGCCTCACCCCCCAGCAAGGAAGAGTCTTCTGGCCAGGTGTGCACCGCACCTCAAGGAGGGTGCGCCGTGGCACCCAGAAGAAGGAGGAAGTGTGTCCTGGCTTGAGTCGCGGCCTGCCCTGTTCTGAGCCGTGGTGTCAAGCACACCTGATGCTTCCTGATCAGCATTTTAGATTGATGCGTGAGGCTTGATTAAAATGCACAGGATCACTTAGACTTATTAAAGGGCTGTGATTGATTGGTTCTCAAGATCTAAGGGTTGAGATTGACTTCAAGATAGGTTCAAGCAGTGGTGCACTATATAAAAGGTCACCAAGCTTTAATCTCAACAAGATAAGACATATCATCTCAACACAAGAGAGAGATCAAGTGCAGAGTGTGTGTGAAATAGAACACATGGTGTGTGAGAGTGCAAAGTCACAAAACACACAGGAGAGACTCATTCAAAAAAGGCTGGTTGTTTAGAAAGAGAGTAGTATAGATTGGGGATTCAAGGGCCTTGTAAGTGGAATTTTCTTGGGGAAAATTCCAGGGTAACTCAAGTCCTTGTCACTTTCTTTTCTCTTCTTTCATTTTTCAAGAACTAGAGGTTTCTTGAAGAGGTGTTGCTGTAACTTGTAAGAACTCATTGATTTAGTGCAGAGGGTTCGGAAGAGCTCACGCGGATGTAGGCACATTGTCGAACCTCTATAACAAATTGCTCGTGTTCTTTCTTTGATTGGTTTGTTTCTGTTCATTACAAGTCATTCTAGACTTGGGTGTTTGGAAGATCACCACCTGGGCATCTCAAAGGTGATTTCCAACAGAAACTTTGGATGTTTAGGACCCCACCTGAAATATTAATGTATGGGATCCAAAATTTGGGTAATTTTGAATGGATGATTGAGACTAACATACCGGTATGTGGGGAGACGTCTCTGCTGTATTGATTTTTGAAATGATTAAATTATGCATCATTTCATATTGCACTGTATATTATGTGAAAACAATTTGATTGGCCCATGAAGAGCGTATGATTTGATAGGCCCATGAAGGGTGTGCGATTTGATTTACCCATGAAGGGTATGTGTTTTATTTGCCTATTGAGAGGCTTGTAATACTTATGTAGGTGGATAAATGTACAATTCTTAAGATTGTAAGAACAATACTTGATTAAATAAGGATTTGAAAGAGATTAATTTAAGTAAAAGTGAGTACTCGCTGAGATTTATAGCTCACTCCCTCCCATTAATCTTTATAGGAAGTTTTATAGAAGATCTTGGATCTTAGGCAGCGATTTGTGAAAAGATTGAAGTCTCTTAGGTTGGTCCACTAACGAGGCATCTTTATCCAGTTCTTTTGTTTAAGTTTGTATATATAAGTTGTTTGTTCATGTATAAAAAATCAGCCCTTGAAGATTATGTCACTTGAGACACAATGTAATCTTTAAGCGATATACTTAAAGCTTTTGATATAATTATATGAATATTGTATAATATGATGTATGTCAGAAAATTTTTGTTATTATGTATAATTATCTAGGTGCTTAATTCTGTAAAGTATTGGATACCATTCCAAGTAGGGTTCACTTTGGATGGGTCATTACATAATGTTAAGCAAAAAAGTTTCTTACGAATAATAATTTCTCTTTAATGGTGCAAGAGGCTGACTCAACAAGAACAAGGGTAGCATTTTTTCCCTGTTCTAACCAAAACTGTTAGGAATAAAGCAAAGAAAAATTAAACAGTCACAAAAAAAATTTATGTGTTCGAAGCTAAAATTACTACGTCCACAGGCGATGGTGAGAGATTTCACTGTAATTAAAATTGGAGTATAAATTAAGAGAGATAAAACTCCCTAAGCCCAAATCCAAATACACCCAAATCTAGACTACCACAAATGTAATTGAGAAAATACAATAACCTAGAAGATAAGAAGTTTTAAATACTTATAGGGATCGGTTTGTTGTACAGCTCTGCCTCTTGTGTGTTTCTCTGTTGCACAAAATAGACCACACATCTCTTATATATATATCACGGCTATGAAGCAGAAATGCACTCCTTTACAAACTTGATGTTTGTATCTTCATAGTAGTGAAGCACTGCCGCCACTTGCTTTTAAGAGTAGTCTATAACTGTCACAATTCTTGCCTATTTATTTTCAATAAAACTAACTCCTATTAGATCTAGAACAACCATAGGTTTTGTACACCAAAACAATACTTCCAAGTGGCCTTTAAAAGTTTAAGAATAGGTCGGTTCCCCCCCCCCCTCTTAATACTTTGGTTTGGGCTTTTAGTTTTCTTTATTTTATTACTCCAAAAAATTCAAGTTATAATTAACAAATCTTCACATTGGCTTGAATTTGTACATATAAAAAAATAATCTTCACCATTTCCACAAATTTCTACCCGGGCATAATTCAAATGTTGTAAGTAACACCAATCAAGTCCAAGCAATGCTCGAACTTGGACACTCGAAGTGGTTTAATCAACATATCTGTTGGATTATATGTTGTCCTAATCTTTTTCACAACCATCTTTTTTTTTTTTTAACTTTTGGGATGCCTTACTTCTTCTTGAATATCCATTTGAAACCAACTATCATTTTACCCATCGGTAGTTTTACCAATTTCCAAGTCTGATTCTTCTAAAAAGATTTCATCTCTTCATGCATGGCTACCAGCCACTTTAAAGAATCTGCACAAGCAATGACTTTTGTATATATGGAAGGTTCACCTATATCACTGGTTTCTTACGCAACTGACAAAGCATAGGCCATTATATCAGTATTACTAGACAAAATAATATTATTGTACCTCAACGGTAGTCTAATCTCTATTTTCGGTTTATGTTTGGAAATTTTGTAAAGTTCATCCTGAATCTGTTGAGTCTATTTTTTACCCAAATTCTCACTATGTTCATAAACAAGCTTTGTGGAGCTATTCTGCATAGGATCTGAATCAAAACTTTCCAACTCCACCTGCTGTGTTCTACTCTTACCCTGATCAAAATCACAAGCAACATACTCCTCTTTTTTCGTGTTAAGCATAGCAGATTCATTAAAAGTAACATCATAACTAATGAGAAATTTAGGTGACTTAGGATCAAGACACCAAAATCTATATCCTTTTACACAATCAACATAACCAAGAAAAATGCACTTTTTAGCTTCAGGCTCTAATTTTCCATCATTAACATATGTATATGCAGGACATCTAAATATTTTTACCATAGAATAATCAGGAGGGTTACCATACCATACTTCATGCGGGGCTTTAAAATCTATAGCTATAGCAGGAGATCAATTCACCAAATAACAGGCAGTAAATGTTGTCTCTGCCTAAAACTCCTTAACCAAACTAGCATTTGAGAGAATACAGTGAGTTTTCTCCAAAAGAGCTAGACAAAATAATATTATTGTACCTTAATAGTAGTCTAGTCTTTATTATCAGTCTATGTTTGGAAATATTTTAAGGTTCATCCTGAATATGTTGAGTCTATTTTTCACCCAAATTCTCACTATGTTTAGGAGCAAGCTTTATGGAACTCTTTTGTATAGGATCTGAATCGAAACTTTTCAACTCCACCTACTGTGTGCTACTCTTACCCTAATCAAAATCACAAGCAACATACTCCTCTTTTTTCAGGTTAAGCATAACAAATTCATTAAAATTAACATCATAACTAATGAGAAATTTAAGTGACTTAAGATCAAGATACCATAATCTATATCCTTTTACATCATCAACGTAACCAAGAAAAATGAATTTTTTAGCTTTAGACTCTAATTTTCCATCATTAATATATGCATATGCAGGATATTTAAATATTTTTACCATTGAATAATCAGGAGGGTTACCAGACCATACTTCATGTGGGGCTTTAAACTCTATAGCTATAGCAGAAGATCGATTCACCAAATAACAGGCAGTAAATGTTGTCTCTGCCCAAAACTCCTTAATCAAACCAGCATTTGGGAGCATACAGTGAATTCTCTCTAAAAGAGTTATGTTTATTCGCTCAGTAACCCCATTCTGTTACGGTGTACCTCTGATGTCTTTTTCTTAACAATACTTTCATCTCTGTAGTGGCAAAATTCTAAACAATTATTTGTCCTTAGCCTTTTAATATGATTCCCTATTTTCTTCTTAATCATGGTTCTCCACTATTTAAAATGTTTGAATGCCTAATCCTTAGTTTTCAACATATACACATAAGTTTTTCTTGAATAATCATCAATTAAAGTAAGCATATACCTGACACCACCCTTAGATGGAACACATGAGGGTCCCCAAGGATTAGAGTGAATATAATCCACAGTACCCTTGGTTTTGTGAATCGTTTTACTAAAACTAACTCTCTTTTGTTTTCCAAAAATACAATGCTCATAGAATTCAATTTTAATTTTATTCTTTCTACATAGCAAACCTCTTTTTCTCAACAAAGTCAATCTACTTTCACTCATGTGATCTAATATCATATGCCATAATTTTGTCACCTCAGAATCTGATATAGTGGAAGCAGTCGTTGAATCGATAATAGTAATACCCTATAGAACATACACATTTGGTGACATAATCTTTGCTTTCATAACAACCAAAACACCTTTACTAACTTTCATAACTTCACCTTTAGATGAATACTTATATCATTTGGCATCAAAAGTACTCAAAGAAATCAAATTCTTCTTGAAGGTAAGAATATGTTTAACTTCTGTCAAGGTTTTTATTACATTATCGTGCATTCTGATCTGAACAGTTCTTATATCAGTAATTTTTTAGCTGCGTTATCGCCTAGCAAGACAACTATGTCATAAGTCTTATATTTTGAAAACCAATCCTTATTTCTATAAATATGGTATAAACAAGCTGAATCCATAATCTAGTTAGACATAAAGAACCCATTACCACTAACAGCAAATACACAATCATAATCATCAGAGTCTTCTTCACTAACATTAGCTTCAGGTTGTTTCTCTTTTCGATCCTGATCTTGATTCTGATTCTAACCTCGATTTTGACCTTGATTTTGATTGTTTTCTTATTGAATTTTCTTTTTCAAATTCTAACACTCAGATTTGTAATGTCCATTTTTCTTACAGTGATGATAGGTCACGTTCTTATTTTTGGACTTAGATCATAATTTCTGGCTACAGTTACTTGAACCTCTTTCTCTAGATCTATCTCTAGAACCTCTAGTGACTAGGGCATCACCTTGACTCTGTTTCTCATAATTATTCCCAGACATATGTCATTCAATCAGTTCTTTAGAAAATAGAAAAGCTTTAACATCTTCTAAAGAAATTGTATCAAACATAAAAGTTTTCCTAAAATGTGTAACCGATGGTGGTAGGGAACACAACAATAGCAATATCTGATCCTCATCATCTAATTTAACTTCTATTGAATTTAAATCAGTAATAATGGAATTAAATTCATCAACATGAGATTTCAATGACGTACCTTCTGTTATACGTAACAAATATAATTGCTACTTCAAGAACAGTTTGTTTGTGAGCGATTTCATCATGTACAGAGACTTTAAATTACTCTATAAGCCAACAATGGTTTTCTCTGTAAGAACTTCACGTAAGACTCCATCTGAAAAACACAACTGAATTACAGTCAAGGCCTTCTCATCTATATCCAGTTTCTATTTATCTGTCATTGTACTAGGCATCTTTCCCTTCCCCAGCAACGTCTTTTTCCAACCCTATTGGGTTAATACGGCTTGTATCTTTACTTGCCAAAGATGAAAACTAATGGTTCCATCAAACTTATGTATCTCATACGAAGTGGTAGAAGACATCGTGCCAAAATCAATCTTAACAATAGCTCTGATACCACTTTGTTAGGAATAAAGCAACGGAAAAAAAAAAACAATCACAGAAAATTTACATGGTTCGAAGCTAAAACTCCTACGTCCACAAGCAATGGTAAGAGATTCCACTATTAATAAAATTTGGTAAAAATTAAGAAAGATAAAACTCTCTAAGCCCAAATCCCAATACACCCAAATCTAGGCTACTACAAATTTAATTGTGAAAATATTATTAGAAGAAAAGAGTGTTAACCACTTATAGGGATTTGTTTGCTATACAGCTCTATCTTTTTGTGTTTTCTTTGTTGCACAAAAGAGACCACAAGTATCTTATATATATCATGGCTATCAAGGAGAAATGCACTCATTTATAAACTTGATTTACATGTCTTCATAGTAGTGAAGCATTGCTGCCATTTGCTTTTAAGAGTAGTCTATAACGGCCACAATTCTTGTCATTTTTTGTTTTCAACAAAACTAATTCCTATTAGAGCTAGGACAACCATAGGTTTTGTACACCAAAATAATGTTGCTAACATGGCCCTTAAAAGTTTAACAATGGGCCGGTTTTCTCCCCCTTTTTTTCCTTTGGTTTGGACTTTTAGTTTTCTTTATTTTATTACTCCAAAAAATTCAAGCCATAATTAACAAAAACCAATTCCCAAAAAAATTAATTAAATGAAATGATGAATGAAGAGAAGAAAAAGAATGTTTTGAGAGAGTAATTAATGGTTTATAATGTGGTAGGATGCATCTCTATTTATAGAGGTTATGGTGATTTTCTAAAGAGGTACATGTTAAAGATATGTCTCTTAAATTTAAATGTACTAAAGAGTCACTATGTATCATTTACAAAGGCTTCTTCATACCTCTTCAACTCTCTAACTTAAATTTTAAATTTAAACATAGTATAAGTAATATAATAATTATTATTAGGAAATAATATATATATCCACACATACACATATATGTATAACAATCTCCCACTTATTTTCTAATAACAATAGTAATATTATATGTATGCAATGTGTACAATACAATGCAATGCATGATGCAAACTTTATGGGAAAATGTACAGTGTATACCCAGTGGTGACCATGACTTGAACCTAGGTTGAATATGAATCAAGATAAACATATTTGCACTATACATTGGTTCTAGTTTCACTACGGTGGTGTTTGTCGGCGCTTAATGGACCACTTAATGGCACCATATTTGAATAGGTCAGATGTGATACTATTAAGTTCTTTTGTTTTTCACCTCTTAATGGCATTTAATGAGTATGATCGAATCAGACCTAAAATTGAATTTTAACAGCATCTTAATAGAATTTTGGATAAAAATACCCTCACTCTAATATCACAAATACCCTCAACCATAATTTTATGTCTCTTCTCATCACCAAAACCCATCTATTCTTTTTCTTTCTAAACCCTCCACCGACGACTCCATCTCTCATATATCCCCCACCGGCGACTCCATCTCCTGCAGTGCCTCCACCAGCTCAAGTCTCGTTACCTGCTCCGAGGAAGAAGAATGTACTATGTAATCTAAAAGGAAATTTTTTTTTTCTTCGGATTATGGAATATTATTGA
The DNA here is from genome assembly GCA_023935145.1 of Bretschneidera sinensis. Taxonomy (NCBI): domain Eukaryota; kingdom Viridiplantae; phylum Streptophyta; class Magnoliopsida; order Brassicales; family Akaniaceae; genus Bretschneidera; species Bretschneidera sinensis. The sequence continues at coordinate 44,457,415 of CM043701.1, forward strand.
CATAATTGTCTTAGGCTTGAGCCATGTCTTCTTATATTAGACATTTCTCTCTACTCTTATTCAAGAATTCAATTTCTAGTCCTCAATAAAATAATTTTAATTTGTTGAAAGACTGGGATGGGCATATATTAAGTGGTATAGTTTTATTGTAAATACCACGGTGCAATAATTCTTTGGCTTGATTTCATGCAAAAATTTTATGCAATTTAACCATTAAATATTTATTTAGAACATTTTCAAGTGGTCCCTAGAAAATGTTGTTTTCATTATTGTCCTATAACCATGATGTCAATAACTTGAGGAAGCATGTGAAATCATTTTCTATGATTGGATAAAGATTATTTTCTTATATTTTAGGACAAGAAAATTTCCCATTTTATTTTAATTTGATGTGCTCATGTAGGAAATTTAAATTTTCTTTTAGAAAGATAGGAAAACAGATTTCTTAATTATCTTCTGAACATGAAGTTTATGGTTTTCAAAAGCTAGCTCTAATATACTTTGTTGAATGTTTAAAATTGTTAGTATGATATATCCCTTACAAAAGAAAAAAATTAGGCATGCTATCTCTGTTTCTTTCTATTTTATGTTTGTAAATTGAACTCCTTAGGCATGACATTCATTTTTGGTAGTTTGTTCAAATGCCTAATCTTTATTTGATATGAAGGCTCCTATTATCAAAAGTTATTCAGTTGTTATTTGGTGACCCAAGGAAGGAAAAGCTACAATTCTTTTTTTTTTTTTCTATTGGATTTGTTCTTTTAGGGGTAAATTATTTGGACCTCCTTCAAAGCAATGTATAGTTAAACTTACCTCCCTTACATTTTCAAATACAATAGTTACTCCCTTGTAGCATGTCACCATTAATGGGATTAAGATTTTAGTCGAAGAGATTTGGAAAGTCATTAGAGTATTAGAATTTACAAATTATTTTTTTGGCAATTAGAACTTGATGATTTAAATTGCATAGTTTGAATCATCAAGTTCTAAATTGCAAATTTGTGTTTTTGTTAATGTCTTTTTATGGTTTATGTTTTCAATTGTATAGGTATGGAGAAAAATTGTGAGAATAGTAGGGTGAGCAGGAAGAACATGGATGTTATGAAATGTTTTCTAGAAGCATGTCTACAAGAGGTGTCACTAAATGGTAGGATAGGAAGTAGCCTTAAGCTAGATTTATGGAATAAGGTTAAGGAGGTCTTGAGGCTAAATCATAACTTCGAGTGTACACAAAAAAATGAAGAATCATTACAATTATTTGAAATATAAGTACCAAGCTTGGTTTTCGATCATTCAAAAGAGATAATAGTTACAATCCCATGACAAACACCATCAACTGGATGCCCAAGAAGTGGGATGAGTACATAAAGGTATGATAAATACCCTATGTTATGTATGCCAATTGTTGATACTAGTTTATGACATTTATGAAAGATATTGTTTTGTATTTTTGGATGTAGGCCCATTTAAAGGCAATGAGCTTATGCACTTTGCCTCTCCTTTTTCCTGACCTTTGGCCAACACTTTTTATGGTGCTACTGCAATTGATGTTCATTTTTAGGGACCCAACTATATAATTCTAAGACTTGGTTCTTCATCTTCTTTCTCTACTCCAAATGTAGAGTTTTCTTGGAATTGGGGACATTTCAGCAAGTAGTGCTGAAGGTGAAAGTCCTAGGCCCTCCCCCACCGGTTCTAAGTTATATGCCTCCAAGCCCACCTTTGAAGGAGAGAGACTGAAAAAGAAGGGTAAAAGGCATATGTCCAATTAACTTAGATGAAGACATGTCCAAAGCATTAAAACTAATCATAAAATATAATCAAGGGCCTTCTATTGAGGATTGTATGGCCAAGTTAAAAAAAGTTGGGTTAGATGATAAATGTTGATGTTTGTCTAAGGTTTAAACATGGTTTAAATATGGTTAAAGTTTAAACCAAGATTGGAAGAATAAATTTCAGCATGTTAAAGAAGTGCACACAAGTGTGCGCGGCACCTTGGAATAAGGCAAAGGTAGGCACACTAGTGTGTGCGCCTAAGCACACAAACTGGAAAGTATGTGCATCAAGCCAGGCCGCAGTCCAACTTTGTCCAGGCCGTAGCGCACAGTATGGAAGAATGCTGGAAGAAGGCCAGGCCATGACGCACCCTACCCCAGGCCGCGGCGCACAGAGTGGCAGCAAGTGTGCCCTGTTTCAGGCCGAACCTTGCCCTATTTCAGGCCGCGCCTTGAAGGCACACATAGTCCATTTGATTCAGCCTTTGTTAAGTACGTGGAGACATGTCCAAAATGCATAGCATCATTTAGGATTGATCAAGGGTCATGGTTGAGTGGTCATAAAGATGATATAAGGGTGGAAATTGACTCTCAAGATTGGACAAAAAGTTGGTGCACTATATAAAGGGTCACCTAGCTTCATTCTCAACATAACATTGAGACTTAATTTGAGATCAATTGTAAAGAGTGACAAGACACAATACAAGAGAGAATTGTGTGAGAGTACAACACACAAAACACAAAAAGGACTCATTTTAGTGAGGCTGGTTGTAAAGAGAGAGTAGTATAGATTTGATAGAGAGCATTGTAATAGTTCTTATCATCTTCTTTCTTCTCTTCTTGGTTTCTTCAAGAACTTGAGGTTTCATGAAGAGGGTTGCTGGATTGTAAAGAACCATTGATTTAGTACAAAGAGTTTAGAGGAACTCACAGGGATGTAGGCTATTGCCGAACCTCGAGTTGCTTGTCTTCTTTTTTTTCTTGCTTTGGTTGCTGTATCTTTTCTTTACAAGTCATTTTAGACTTAGGTGTTTAGAAGATCACCACCTGGGCATTTTGTCAAGGTGATTTCCAATAGTGGTATCAGAGCTAGTACAGCCGGGTGTTAGAGCAAGAACAAGAAGGTGACGGAGCCAAGACTCCAAGAATCAAAGATCAACTTCTTGGGTGATTCAAGAACGGAGTAAAGATCAAGATCAAATCGTGTTCTTGAGAGTGATTCAAGAACGGTGTTAAGATCTATCTTCGATCGTGTTCTTGAGGTTGAAGAAAGCATTTATGGGTATTGCATAAATCTGGGATCTTATCCGCAAAGATGGCTTCAAATTTCGTTGTTGAGAAGTTTGATGGAAAGGGAGATTTTCTCTATGGAAGCGGAAGATCAAGGCGGTTCTAATGCAATAGAAAGTGGACTTGGCTATTGGAGAAGATGATGCTTTTCCAGCAAGTATCACAGAGGACCAGTGGGTTTAGATGAAGAGGATGGCTTACAGTACCATTTTCTTGCACATGTCGGATAATGTCACAAGAGAATGCGGAGACTCGGAAGATTCGGCTGTTATATGGAAGAAACTGGATGAGTTGTTTCTTACCAAAACTCTCCCTAACAAGATTTATCTTCTTAAAAGAATCTTTGCTTTTAAAATGGATCCTAATAAAGAGTTACAAGATAATCTTGATGTCTTTAATAAACTAGTTCAAGATTTGGCTAGTTGTAGTATTAAATTCCCGGATGAACAATTGGTTGTTAGTTTGTTAAACTCTCTTCTTGATTGTTTTGATAATCTGATTAATGCTATTGAGTATGGAAGAGAAACTTTAACTAAGGAGATTGTGATCAATGTAATAAGGGCTTACGATTTCAAAGCCAAGATGAGGGAGACATCAAATGGAGAAGGGTTGTTCATAAGAGGAAGGCCAGCAACTCAGAATGGAAGTAGCACTCATTGTAACTACTAGGAGAAATCAAGAGGTAGAGGGCAGAACCATGGGAGATCTCATTCCAAGACAAGACTTAGAGGAAAAAAAAGATGCTTCTACTGCAACAAAGAGGGCCATTTCAAAAAAGATTGCAAGAAGAAGTTGTTGGATGAGAGAAGAAGCCATATCAACAATGGAGAGGCTTCGATTGCCAAAAGAGAATAGCATGATGATGTGCTTATTGTGTGCTCAAATGTGTGCAGGAGGCAAGGCAGTGAGAAGTGGATTCTGGATTTCGGGTGCACTTATCACATTTGTCCTTACAAGGAATGGTTTAAGAATTTCAAGGAGATCAATGATGGAAGGGTCTTCTTGGAGAATGACAATTCTTGCCAAGTGAGAGGGATTGGAGACATCCAATTGAGGATGTTTGATGGAGTCACAAGGCTACTGCGAAATATGAGGTATCTTCCAGATTTGAAGAGGAATTTGATCTCATTGAGGCAACTAGATTCTTTGGGGTATACATGCAAAGTAGAGGGAGAAAAGATCAAGGTGGCCAAGAGATCTTTGGTAGTGATCAAGGCAGCAAGAAACGATGGACTCAATGAGATGATCGGAGAGACAAAAATCAATGATCAAGCAGTAAGCTTGATGGCTGAGATGGATAAGGCAGCCCTTTGGCACACTCACTTGTGACACATGAGCGAAAAGGGTCTGCAAGTTCTTAGCAAGGATGGTTTACTTAGAGGAGACAAAGTAGAGAAACTGGATTTCTGTGAAAGTTGCATTCTTGGGAAGCAACACCGAGTCAGCTTCAACACCGTAGTGCACAAGCCTAAGGGGATTCTTAACTACATTCATTCGGACCTTTGGGGACCAGAAAGAACACCAACACAGGGAGGTAACTTTTACTTTCTGTCTTTAATTGATGATTATTCAAGAAAAATGTGGGTTTATTTACTTAGAAATAAATCAGATGCCTTGAACAAATTTGTTGTGTGGAAAAAGTTGCTGGAGACTCAAATGGGTAGGGTAGTTAAGGCTTTTCGAACCGATAATGGCTTAGAATTTTGCAATAAGTATTTTGATAAAATTTGTGAATTAAATGGCATTCTGAGGCATAGAACGGTTGTAAAAACACCTCAGCAAAATGGAGTTGCTGAGAGGATGAATAGAACCCTTATGGAAAAGGTTAGGTGCATGTTAATAGGATCCGATTTACCAAAATATTTTTAGGGAGAAGCTGTGGCTAGTGCTGCATACTTGGTAAATAAATCACCCTATAGAGCTTTAGAGCTCAAGAATCCCATAGAGATGTGAAGTGGGACACCCCCTGAATTAAGCAACCTTAAGACTTTTGGGTGTGCTGCATATGCACATCAAATGGAGGATAAACTTAGCCCAAGGTCTAGCAAATATGTATTTCTAGGATATGGTGATGGGGTTAAGGGATATAGGTTGTGGTCCTTAGAAAAGAAGGGCATGAAACTCATAATAAGTAGGGATGTTATTTTTAATGAATTGTTATTTCCCTACTTGGAGAAAACTAACCCTACAGGGGCTAGTGAGCAAACCAGTCCAGAAGTTGTGGAGCATCGCATCAAGGAGAATTTAGTTCAGGTAGAGCAAAGGAGGAAAGAGGGTTTGGACCAGGTAGAGCCCTTGGATGAAGGCCAAGCTCAAGAAACTCAAGAAGAGGCTGAACAATAAGAGGTTAATGCAGCAAGTCATAATGACTACCAGCTCATAAGGGATTGGGGAAGGAGGGTGGTTAGACCACCTTTGAGATGCGGGTTTGCGGATGCTAATGTTGCAGCTTAAACCAGAAACTTACACTGATGCCATGGAGTGTAAAGATTCGTCAAAGTGGCAGCTGGCTATGGATGAAGAAATGGATTCTTTGATGAAGAACAACTCTTGGAAGTTGGTGCCCAAACCAGAAAAACAGAGAGTTGTGGATTGTAGATGGATCTACAAGATCAAGTAAGGGAATACTCCAAGGGATGAAGTCCAGTATAAAGCTAAGCTGGTGGTGAAGGGGTTCACACAAAAAGAAGGCATAGATTTTACCGAAATCTTCTCACCGATTGTGAAGTACAAGACGATACGGATAGTGTTACCATTGGTGGTCCAATTTAATTGGGAAATCGAGCAAATAGATGTAAAGACAGCGTTCTTACATGGAGAGCTTGATGAGACCATTTTCATGAGGCAACCCGAAGGCTATGAGGAAAGAAGGTAGGGAGAGTTGGTGTGCAAATTGAAGAAATTTCTCTATAACCTAAAGCAATCACCTCGGTAATGGAATAAGAGGTTTGATTCCTTTGTAATCAGCTTAGGTTTTATAAGGAGCTACTATGATTTATGCTTGTACTATAAGGGGCAGAAGGTTGAGGAAGTGATGATCATCCTCATCTATGTTGATGATATGTTGCTGGTTGGGAGCAGCATGGAGAGGATAAGGAAATTGAAGGCTCAACCCAGTGAGGACTTTGAGATGAAGGATCTTGGCCATGCACAGAAGATCCTTGGGATGTGTATCATCCGAGAAAGGGAGAGAAACAGATTGAAGATCTCTCAAACTTCCTACATAGAGAAGATGATATCTAAGTTCTCTATGGAAGATAGCAAATCAGTGAAGGTTCCCCTTGCTGGTCATTTCAAGTTCTCCAGCGATCAATATCCGAGATCAGAGGCGGAGAAGAAGGAAATGGAAAAAATCCCTTATTCTAGTGCTATTGGTTTTGTTATGTTCACTATGGTAAGCACTAGACCTGATATTGCTCATGCAATAAGTGTCCTTGGTAGGTTTATGAGTAATCCTGGAAAAGAGCATTGGCTTGGGATGAAGTGGTTGCTGAGGTACTTAAATGGAAGCCCAGAAGTAGGGCTAGTTTATGAGAAGAGGGATAAATCCATCTGCCTTAAGGATTTTGCGGATTCGGACTATGGAGCAGACCGAGATAAAAAGAGATCGATTACCTCCTACTTCTTCAACTTAAACGGATGTTATGTAAATTGGAAGGCTCAGTTGCAGCCAGTGGTAGCACTCTCAACAACTGAGGCTGAATACATAGCTACTACGGAGGCCATTAAGGAAGCTATGTGGGGCAAAGGGTTGTTGGAAGAGTTGAAGGTATTAGATGAGCAGGTTGTGGTGTTTTCGGATAGTCAAAGTGTATCGCACTTGTGTAAAAATCTGGTATTCCATGAGAGGAAAAAGCACATGGATGATCGGTATCATTTCATTCGGGAAAATGTTACGAAATGATGCATCCATGTGGACAAGGTAGCCACAGAAGAAAACCCTGCAGATTTACTAAAGTTCTACCTCTAAGTAAGTTCAATCATTGCCTTGGATTACTTCGGATTGGAGTCAGTTGATTGATGATTCAAGATGAGTTTGGATCCTGAAGTTCTCTGCACAATGGTTGCACAATGGTTTGGGTTTAAACAATTATACAAAGATAGATATAGATTGAGGTTTTAACCCAATAGAGGGGCGAATTGGGTTTTTAAAAACTTTTGCGGAATAAACACAATTTTATAAAAACATATAAGCAACAAGCAATTAAACAAGTAATGTGCTGTAAATAAAGAGTTTAAGGAGTAGAGAATGTAAACTCAAATTATAGTGGTTCGCCAATATCGGATTCGTTCCGACCCTACATCCACTCTCTTCAAGGAACCTCCTTGAAGTAATCCACTAAGAAACTTAGTCGTACAACTTCACCGGTGTTGTACAAACCTTACAATCCCTTCCTCTTGGAACTGAATAATGTCTCTCTTTCAAAGTAAAGCTTGAAGAATGGCTCAACATGAGTATTTCAAAGCTTTTTTGAGTTTCAAAGAATGAATGACTTGATTGTGTGTGTTCTTCTCTTTTTGAATGTCTTCTCCTCCTTGCTGAATGCTAAATTGAGTGGGTTTATATAGCCATGAATTAATATGACCGTTAGACTTTAATTTGAATTGATTATGCCTTTAAAATCTCATATTTCGAGTCCCAACGGTTATATTTTTGAACTACTAGTCAACTGGGTCGTGATACCAGTCGACTGGATCCTCTTTAAAAATCACATTTTTGCTGCTACAGTGTTACCAGTCGATTAGTATGACTTACAAGTCGACTGGGAACCTTTTGCTCGTTTTACCAGCTGACTGTACTATTCACCTGGTCGACTGGGTCACTGTTTGAGCGCTGCTACAGTGTTTTCAGTATGAACAGTGTTTTCAGCATCAATTTTCTTCATATCTCTTTATTCTTTTTGGATTTTTTAGTTCCAAAAAATCTCCTAATTGAATCAAACTTTCTTGCACATTAAACACACGAGTTAAACACTTCAAAATTGTTTTGTTATCGTCAAAATTAATCTAATCAATTTCTTGATTAAGGCATTTTTGGTGATGACAAAACATATTACAAATTTAAGCATAATATGTGTGCAAGATATATGAAGAATGATATATTACAAATGCTCAAGTAATTTTCTATGTCAACATGAATTCTTCTTAAATTCAATTAGAGAATGCTAAGTATTGAGCCCAATTAATTTATTTGTATTTAATAGAATCACTTGGAGATTTTATATCTTCAATTAATTAAGACTATATAATAAAATGTAACGCAAATATAATTAGCTCTTAAAAATTGAAATGCTTACAAAGTGTATCTTATAATTTATCCCTATTTACTCTGAAGTTTCATTTAAATTATTCTCCTTGAATTTGATTTTTTGGAGATCTTATTAACTTTTGAGATCATCAACTTTGATTCACCAATTTCTAAAATCTTGATCTCCTTTGATGTATAAGCATTATTAACAATCTATATTACTTAAGTAATATTCATTAGTGCTTAATTAAGATTTTTGTCACTACCAAAATCATTCAGGGTCAACAATCTCCCCCTTTTTGATGGTGACAAAAATCTTAAGAATAAGGTCTAACAAGATCTTTAATATTCTTATTTTTCTCCCCCTTTTTGTCATAATAAAAAAATGGTGGATTTCAAAGAAGAGCTCCCTCTCAAAATATGCTATTGAAAATATTTTGATGAAACATTTTGAGAAAAGAATCATTTTACAAGATGTCAAGAAATATAAAACAATTTTCAAGCATTATAAATCTTCAAAGTAACCTCAATGCTTAGAGTATCTTACACTTAATCAATAAAGGACAAGAGTTTGAACTCATTGCTTGATTTACCAATAGGTTTTCTCTTTTACTAATAAATCAGATTTTCTCCCCCTTTCAAAAAGTCTAAAGTAATTATTTTTAACTTTTAAGAGAAATAAAATTGGATAAAACTTAACAAGCCTTATTGGTAGTTGATTATCAATTTAATGCAAAGATAATCATTATTTTCAAACTCAAGCATATACAATAGAAAGTTTCATATTTAGCTCATGCTTGATAAATAAATAGCTCAAAAGTAATTCTCAAATCTAAATTCAAGCTCATCACTTGATTTGTCAAATGCCAAATCAAAGAGAATTTATCAAAAAAACAATTAATATTTGAGTACTAAATGGCTACAAACAAATTCTAGATGTACCAGTCGACTAGATAAGACTCACGAGTCGACTAGAAGAATTGGCAGAGACTTACCAGTCGACTAGACCCTTATGAAAATTTCTAGTCTTGAATTTCTTGCACGAAATTTGTTTATCTATGACATCTTGAGTGAGGCAGATATTTAAATAAGAATTAATACTCTTTCACTAGATGTCAAACATGCAAATGATGAAATGAAGGAGCATTTAGATAATCAGTTTATCATAATCCAACAATCCCATCAACATTCTAATCTTATAAAAACTAGCTTCACTTAGGGGTTTTGTAAGAATGTCAGCTATTTGATCTTCCAAAGGTATGAATTATGGTCTTATATCACCTTTTTTAGCATGGTCTCTTAAGAAATGATGTCTGATTTCTATGTGCTTTGTTCTAGAGTGCTGAATAGGGTTCTTGGTTAGGTTGATAGCACTAGTATTATCACAAAATATCAGGATGCCTTTTAGGTTCATGCCATAGTCTTCTAGTTGTTGTTTCATCCATATCACTTGGGCATAACAACTTCCAGCTGCTACATATTCCGCTTCAGCGGTTGATAGTGCAACGAAATTTTGTTTCTGGGAAAACCAAGAGGATAACATTGCACCTAAGAATTGGCATGTTCCACTTATGCTTTTTCTATCTAACCTACATCCAGCAAAATCGGCATCTGAATATCCTACAAGCTCAAAAGATGAATCTCTAGAGTACCATAATCCTATGGTTTGGGTTCCTTATAGATATCTAAGGATTCCTTTTACTGCAACTGCATGTGATTCCTTAAGATTAGACTGAAATCTAGCACACATGCAGACACTGAACATTATATCAGGTCTACTTGCAGTCAAATAAAGTAAAGCACCTATCATGCTTCTATTATATTTAGAATCTACAATTTTACCTCCTTCATCAAGATCAAGTTTAGTAGTTGTGCTCATAGGCGTTCCAAGTGGCTTTGAGCTTTCCATCCCGAACCTCTTTAGTAGGTCCTTAATGTACTTTTGTTGATTGATGAAGATGTCTCCTTTTAGTTGCTTGATTTGAAGTCCAAGGAAGTAGGTAAGTTCTCCCATCTTGCTCATTTCAAATTCACCTTGCATGCACTTTGCAAACTCTTGACACATAGATTCATTAGTAGCACCAAATATTATATCATCAACATTTATTTGAACTACCAAAGTGTCATTTTTGTGAGTTTTTGTGAAGAGAGTTGTGTCTATTCTACCTCTTACAAAATCATTGTCAATCAAAAATTTACTTAGTCTTTCATACCATGCTCTTGGAGCTTGCTTAAACCCATATAGAGCTTTAGAAATCTTGTAGACATGATTTGGAAGACTAGGATTTTCAAATCCAAGAGGTTGCTCAACATAAACCTCTAAAAAGGCACTTTTCACATCCATTTGAAATAGCTTGAATTTATTAAAGCATGCAAAGGCTAATAACATTCGAATAGCTTCTAATCTAGCTACGGGAGCATAGGTTTCATCAAAGTCTATTCCTTCTTCTTGATTATATCCCTTAGCAACTAGTCTAGCCTTGTTTCTAGTTACTATTCCATTTTCATCCATCTTATTTCTATATACCCATTTAGTTTCAATTATTGAATGATCTTTAGGTCTTGGAACTAGTTTCCAAACATTGTTTCTCTCAAATTGATTTATCTCTTCCTGCATTGCAATTATCCAATCATTATCTTTTTCAGCTTCTATAAATGTCTTAGGTTCTACTTGAGACAAATAAGCTACAAAATTGCAAATATTTCTAGTTGAAGAGCGAGTTCTTACTCCTTGTGAAGGATCACCAATCACTTGATCAATTGGGTGATAATTTACATACCTCCAATCTTTGGGTAGACTTTCCTCTAGTTGGCTTGTAGATGGTTGATCCAAAATGTGAGTTTCCATCTTTTCATTTGCTTGAGGTGGATTTTCCTTTGGGTCAATAATGGGAGTAGGAGTTTTCGTTCTTGGAATAAAATCTGCATCATCTTTAAAGGAAACTTTTCTACTACTAATTGGGTTAGACTCATCAAGAGTTACATGTTCCAATTCTTCTACCAGTAGAGTTCTCTTATTGAAAACTCTATAAGCCTTACTAGATGTTGAATATCCTAAAAATATTCCTTCATCGGACTTAGAATCAAATTTACCCAAGTTAGTTTTATTGTTATTTAGGATGAAGCATTTACAACCAAATGCACGAAAATAGGAGATATTATGCTTTCTTCATTTCCATAGTTCATATGGAGTTTTATCAAGCAGAGGTCTAATTAAAATTCTATTTAAGATATAGCAAGAAGTGTTCACGGCTTCAGCCCAAAAGTATTTTGGTAAACTATTTTCACAAAGCATAGTTCTTGAAAATTCTTCTAGAACTCTGTTTTTCCTCTCAATAACTCCATTTTGTTGAGGAGTTCTAGGAGCTGAAAAGTTTTGATTAATTCCATTTTCATCACAAAATCTTGAAAAGCTTTGGTTTTCAAATTCTTTTCCATGATCACTTCTTATGCTTGAAATACAAATTCTTTTTTTCATTTTGAACATTTTTGCAAAACTTTTCAAATCCTTTGAAAGCTTCATTCTTGTAAGCAATAAAAATAACAAAGGTATATCTTGAATAGTCATCAACAATAACAAGAGCATATTGATGGCCACCTAGACTAATGGTACTAATTGGACCAAATAAGTCCATAAGCAGAAGTTCCAAAGATCTAGTAGTTGAGACTACATTTTTTGCTTTAAAAGAAATCCTAGTTTGTTTTCCCATTTAACAAGCATCACATACTTTGTCTTTTTCAAAATTTATTTTGGGAAGTCCAATGACTAAATCTTTTCTTGAAATGATTTTCAGCAAGTTCATGTTTACATGACCAAGCCTTCTAGGCCATAGCCATGGATTTTCACTAAATGCAGGAAAACAGTTTTCATTTTCGAAATACAAGGATTTCAAATCAACTATATAGACATTTTCATGTCTATGGCCAACAAATTTGATCTTGTTACTCTTGATGTCTATAACTAGACAATGACAGGTCTCAAATGTGGCTTTGTTGTCTTTGTCACAGAGTTGAATAATACTTAGTAAATTTGGCTTAAGGCCTTATAGTAGCAATACATTATCTATGGTTGAGAAGTCATTACCGACTTTTCCATGCCTGATGATCTTTATTTTGGTGTTGTCTCCAATGGTGACATATCCACCATCTCTTAGAGTTAGCTCCTTGAATACATTTTTATCACCGGTCATGTGCTTTGAGCATCCACTATCAAGGTACCAACAGTTACCTTTCTCTTTGGTGTGGAGACATATCTACATCACACAAGGATATACGATAGCACTTTTAGGTACCCAAAATTTCTTTGGTCCTTTGGGGTTAGTCCTAGAAAACACGGTTCCTTTTGGAACCCATACTTTCTTAACAGTATATGGTGATCTAAGGACATGTTGATGATGCACAATCCTAGGATGATAGCTATTGAAATTTCTAGGATATCTTAGATGTGAATGCCTATAATCTTTAGGATAATAGTTCCTAGGATACATGTTTCTATGGTGAGGAACATGAAAATGCATGTCATTTCCAGAAAATGTATGATGATGCATTATGGGATACATACTAGCATTATTATGAGTATGCATATTATTTTTAGGATAACCATGATGGTAATTCCTAGGATTAGCATGAGCAGAGTGCATATTTTGATTATACATATTGTTCCTAGAATGTACATGATGGTTATTTCTAGGATATGTGTAAGCATTTCTAGAGTGTGCATACATATAAGCATGTGTATTTCTAGGATACTTCATTTTTGTATGAACATTTAAATTTCTAGATTTCTTAGCATTCATTGAGGGAGTGCTTTTAATCTTGCTAGGGGTTTTTGAAGTAGAGGCTTCACTCACAGATGAGGCTTTCATGAATAAGCTCTCTTTTGATTTTTGCTTGCTTAATGGAGAATAACCTAATCCTGATTTTCCTCCACTTAATCTTTGGCAAGAAAGCACTTCATCAAGCTTTTCTTTTCCAAGCATAAGCCTAGATATAGTGCCATTTAATTCTAATATTTTATTTTTTAAATTCTCATTTTCATCTTTGAGGAACTCTTGAGAAGAATCATATAGTAATGAAGATAATTTATCTTTTTCCTCTCTAAGACTTATCATCTCTTTAGAAAGAGATGATACCTCTTTCTTAAGAATTGAGTTTCTAGAATCGAATTTATTTAATTCATCATGCATTTCATTTATTACTTCTAGTAACTCTTCACTACTACTTACAATATTATTCTTAGAAGAGGGAGAAGATGTTACCTCACTTTCATCATCGATTGCCATAAGACATAGGTTGGCAATTTCCTCATATCTGATTTCTTTATCCGGTGACTCATCTTTTTCTTCGTCATCACTCCAGGTAGTTACTATCATGGCTGTCTTTTTGAAGCTCTTGTATGGTTTGTTTGAGACCGTACAATCAGCCCTGATGTGTCCGGGCTTCTTGCAGCCATACCACATAAGTGGTTCCCTTTTCAAAGTGGGATCCTTTGTATAAGGTTTCTTACTTTTCTTCAAGAACTTGTGAAATTGTTTGGTGATTAATGCCATTTCACCATCTTCCTCACTGCTCTCTGCTTCTTTTTCCGATTCCATTTCTTTGCTGCTCGTAGAAGCTTTGAGAGCAATTTACTTTTTCTTCTTCTCATCATTATTGACGATGGGAGTCATTTCTTCCATCTTATATGTCAACAATGACCCAAGTAGTGTCTCAACATCAAGTTTATCAAGATCTTTGGCCTCCTGAATGGCTGTCTTCTTTGGTTTCCATGAAGGTGGCAGAGATCTCATGATTTTTCTAATTAGTTCAAACTCCTCAATATTCCTACCAAGCAGCTTTAAACCATTTATAATAGTTGTGAATCGTAAGTGCATTTCAGAAATTGTTTCGTTATGAGACATTTTAAATGACTCATATTCAGAAACTAGCATATAGATTTTTAACTTTTTTATCTCACTAGTTCCTTCATATGTAATTTGCAGTTTATCCCATATCTCTTTAGCCGAAACACATGCAGAGATTTTATTATATTCAGAAATATCTAAAGCACTATGTAAAATACTTGTTGCTATGCTATTGAGAGACATCATTCTACAATCCTCGTTTGTGTACTCGGTTTTGAGTTTAGGCATTGTATGATGGGTCTCTTCAATAGTTATTTCCTTTGAAGGAATTTTAAGTCCTTCTTCAATGACTCTCCATAGATTATAATCTTGTCCTTCGATAAAGATTCTCATTCTGTTTTTCCAATAGTTATAGTTGGAGCCATTGAACAAAGAAGGTCTAGTATAAGAGTGTCCCTCAGAGTAGCTATTTGCTGCCATCGGATCAACTCAAGGATTTTAAGCCTAAATTTGAGAACGAAGCTCTGATACCAATTGTAGACTGAGGTTTCAACCCAAGAGGGGGGTGAATTGGGTTTTTAAAAATTTTCATGGAATAAACACAAGTTTATAAAAACATATAAGCAACAAGCAATTAAACAAGTAATGTGCTGTAAATAAAGAGTTTAAGGAGTAGAGAATGCAAACTCAGATTATAGTGGTTCGGCAATATCGAATTCGTTCCGACCCTACGTCCACTCTTTTCAAGGAACCTCCTTGAAGTAATCCACTAAGAAACTTAGTCGTACAACTTCACCGGTGTTGTACAAACCTTACAATCCCTTCCTCTTGGAAGCTATCCCCTTCCTTTAAGAAGTAATCCCCTTCCTCTCGGAAGTAATCCCTTTACAATAAAATCTGTAAAGTAAATGGTAGAGAGACAGCAAATGAAAGCTTATACAACTGAATAATGTCTCTCTTTCAAAGTAAAGCTTGAAGAATGGCTCAACATGAGTATTTCAAATCTTTTTTGAGTTTCAAAGAATGAATGACTTGATTGTGTGTTTTCTTCTCTTTTTGAATGTCTTCTCCTCCTTGTTGAATGCTGAATTGAGTGGGTTTATATAGCCTTGAATTAATATGGCCGTTAGACTTTAATTTGAATTGATTGTGCCTTTAAAATCTCAAATTTCGAGTCCCAATGGTCATATTTTTGAACTACCGATCGACTGGGTCGTGATACCAGTCGACTGGATCCTCTTTAAAAATCATATTTTTGCTGCTACAGTGTTACCAGTCGACTGGGAACCTTCTGCCCGTTTTATCGGTCGACTATACTATTCACCCGGTCAACTGTACTATTACTTCAGTATGAACAGTGTTTTCAGCATCAATTTTCTTCATATCTCTTTATTCTTTTTGGATTTTTGAGTTCCAAAAAATCTCCTAATTGAATCATACTTTCTTGCACATTAAACACACGAGTTAAACACTTCAAAATTGTTTTGTTATCATCAAAATTAATCTAATCAATTTCTTGATTAAGGCATTTTTGGTGATGACAAAACATATTACAAATTTAAGCATAATATGTGTGCAAGATATATGAAGAATGATATATTACAAATGCTCAAGTAATTTTCTACGTCAACATGAATTCTTCTTAAATTCAATTAGAGAATGTTAAGTATTGAGCCCAATTAATTTACTTGCATTTAATAGAATCACTTGGAGATTTTATATCTTCAATTAATTAAGACTATATAATAAAATGTAATGCAAATATAATTAGCTCTTAAAAATTGAAATGCTTACAAAGTGTATCTTAGGATTCAAACCTATAATTTATCCCTATTTACTTTGAAGTTGCATTTAAATTATTCTCCTTGAATTTGATTTTTTGGAGAGCTTATTGACTTTTGAGATCATCAACTTTGATTCACCAATTTCTACAATCATGATCTTCTTTGATGTATAAACACTATTAACAATCTGTATTACTTACGTATTATTCATTAGTGCTTAATTAAGATTTTTGTCACTATCAAAATCATTCAGGGTCAACAGTAGAGATTGTTGATATTTGTCTAAGGTTTAAACATGGTTTAAACATGGTTAAAGTTTAAACCAAGGTTGGAAGAATAAATTTCAGCATGTTAAAGAGGTGCAAACAAATGTGCGCGGCACCTTGGAGCAAGGCAAAGGTAGGCACACTAGTGTGTGCGCCTAAGCACACAAGTTGGAAAGTATGTGCATCAAGTCAGGCCGTGGCCCAGCTTTGTCCAGGCCGCAGTGCATAGCATGGAGGAATGCTGGAAGAAGGCCAGTCTGCGGCGTACAGAGTGGCAGCAAGTGTGCCCTGTTTCAGGCCACACCTTGAAGGCACACATAGTCCATTTGATTCAGTCTTTGTTAAGTACGTTGAGACATATCCAAAATGCACAGAATCACTTAAGATTGATCAAGGGCCATGGTTGAGTGGTCATCAAGATCTAAGGGTGGATATTGACTCTCAAGATTGGACAAGAAGTTGGTGCACTATATAAAGGGTCACCTAGCTTCATTCTCAACATAATATTGTGACATAATTTGAGATAAATTGTAAAGAGTGACAAGATACAATACAATAAAGAATTGTGTAAGAGTACAAAGACACAAAACACAAGAGGGACTCATTGTAGTGAGGTTGGTTGTAAAGAGAGAGTAGTATAGATTTGATAGAGAGCATTGTAATAGTTCTTATCATCTTCTTTCTTCTCTTCTTGGTTTCTTCAAGAACTTGAGGTTTCTTGAAGAGGGTTGCTGGATTGTAAAGAACCATTAATTTAGTGCAGAGAGTTTAGAGGAACTCATGGGGACGTAGGCTATTGCCGAACCTCGATAACAATTACTTGTCTTATTTTCTTTCTTGCTTTGGTAGCTGTATCTTTTCTTTACAAGTCATTTTAAACTTGGGTGTTTGGAAGATCACCACATGGGAATCTTATCAAGGTGATTTTCAACAATAAAAGTCTCTTGTACGTGGTAGCTTTTGGGATCTTTTGTTTGTCATCAAGCTATAGAGAATGATGGATGTTGTTGCCCAAGCATAATAATGAATTAATGGAAAGGTGAGTCAAGTTAATCAGGAGAAGTTAGGATTTAAGGATTAACTTATGGATCCGTTATTAAAGTTTCAAAAAAATTTATGTTGAACTATGGTAGTACTTGTTGCTTTCGTTTTATTTGATACTTTATGTTATTTTATGACACTTGAATTTGATAGTACTTTTTACCTTTTTATTACTTGGTACTACTTTATGTAACTTTATGGCACTTGAATTTGATAATTCTTGTTACTTTTTTTGTTACTTGTACTACTTTATGGCATTTGAATTTGGTGAATTTAGTAACATATAGGTCATGATTGTGAAATTATTTTATCTGATAGTAATAGGTTGAACATGGACCTTCCAAACCAAGTTATTTTAATATTCATTATGTCCAGGGTAGCAAGCATATATGTGTTGAAGAGAAAATGGTAATGTTCTTGACCATCATAGGACATAATGAACGTTATATAATGGTGAAGCGGAGGTTTCAACACTCTTTGTAAACAATTCATAAGTATTTTCACGAGGTGTTGAATGTAATGATGGAGTTCGCAAAAGAGGTAATAGTGCCAACAACCTTTACCTCCAACTTAGACATTCTCGAAAATTGTAGGAGGCTATGACAAATTTTTAAGGTATAAAAGAATTATATCTTAAGTTTAGAATACAAATATTAAAACAATTTTTTTTAATGTATGTGTAATATCCGTATTCATGAATTAAGGGTAAAGAAGTAATTTGATAAATATGTCATGAATTTTAATTAATATATTTATGTGAAGGATTAATATTGAATCAAATAAAAAAAAATGTGAACAGTAAATTGTGAATAGTAAATCGTGAATAGTAAAAAGGATGAATAGTAAAAAAAATATGGGACGTGAAAGTCCCAGACCAAAGACAAGAATAAATAAAATAAAAGAAAAAGAAAAAGGAAAAAGGAAAAAGTAAAGGAAAAGAAGGAAAGAAAATATTAAAAAAAATGGTGCTTCCACCATTACTTAGTGGAGGTTTTTTTTTAAAAATAAATAAATAAATAAAAAGAGACAAAACAAAATGATGAGAGAGTTAGGTGGCTACTAAAGACTAATAAAAAGAAGAAAAAAAATAATATATATATTAAAATATTATTTTAAAAGAAAAGTTAAAAAAAAAAAAATTCAAAGTCAAAATTGGCAGCCTTGCTGCCAAGTATTTGTTAGGTGGGAAAGAGTTCAAAAACGTGGAGAAATTTTTTTAAAAAGGCTTGCAATTTTGGTGGAAGGGGAGGCTGAAGCACTTCGCCTATATATATATAAGTTGTATACTGAACGATTTCAATCGTTCAGTTTCTTTCTTTCAAATTCTTGTATTTCTCATAATATTTGGAGACCCAAAACAAAAAAGTCAAAAGAGCAAAATTTTGAAAGAGTTTTCTGCAGAATTTTATAAAAGATCATGAGAAGCTATCAGTATTATGAGGTAATAGTTTAATATTTATTTTTGAATTTTTAGCATATACGAAATTCTCGGAGCTAAAAGTGAGAATTTTTATAGGGAGTGGTTTTCAATGAATTTAAGAAATAATTAGAAATTTAATACAAATATTATGTCAGGTGTTGACTATCCTACAACGGGAGAAATTTCTAAGAAGAACCGGGAAAAGCAAGAAGGTGACCCACGAGTAGCTTTAAATGCTACAGGGTGAGTTGGATTTACTTTAAGTAGTCTAAATGAAAAATCAATTATTTGGTGATAATATTAATTTTAATTATTTAAGTATGCTTGGGTGATAGATGAAAAATTGATTTATGGGTATGATAGAATATTTAGACATGTAGAAATATTTTTCGGTGAGAGATGATATTTTTAGAAATCATAAGTTTATTTGAGAATAAAAGCAATAAATAAATTATTGATGAGAAATATTGATGTTTTAATACGAGTTATGACGAGATGAATTTTAGTAGATCTTGACAAATTTTGGTGGATGATTTGAGGTGAATTTTAGTAGATCTTGACAAATTTTGGTGGATGATTTGAGATGAAATTTAGTGGATCTTGACAGACTTTAATTGATTATTTGATGTGATTTGGGAAGAGAAGAATTTAGTAGAATTTTTATATAATCTGATAAAAATCAGGATGATTGGATGTAAGAAATTTTTAAAGAAACTTTGTTATATAAAATTTGTGGATAATCAGGATAGCCAAATTAAGTAGTTTGGATCTTTATATTGTTTTTATATTACTGTTTATATTACTGTTTCATATCATTTTTCATGCGCATATGCATTTAATAATATAACCGAAAGAACCGGAAAGGCAGCCGGTCTAATGAAATAACCGTGACAGCCGGTATATGCTGGGATGAAAAGTGAAAACCGTGACAGCCGATATATGCTGGGATGAAAAGTAAAAACCGTGACAGCCGGTATATGCTGGGATGAAAAGTGAAAACCGTGACAGCCGGTATATGCTGGAATTAACCGGGAAGGCAGCCGGTCTAATGAGAATAAAAGAACCGGGAGGGCAGCCGGTCTAAGATAATAACAACCTGTCGACAGATGGGAAGACGTTCCCATCATAATCATTCATGCATCTGCATCTGTTTTAATTATTGTTGCATTTTTTTGAGATGTGGTATATTAATTGTGAATTAAATTATAGATGGCTGGGTCTCATAAAAAGAGACAGCTATAATGATGAGATTTTTGAGATGATGAGATGTTGTATATTAATTGTGAATTAAATTATAGATGGCTGGATCTCATAAAAAGAGACAGCTATAATGATGAGATTTTTGAGATGCTGAGATGTGATATTTTTTGTGAATTTAATTATAGAAGGTTGAGTTTCATAGAAAGAGACAGTAGGGTGATAAGACTTATCTAAATGATGGATTTTTTTTTTGATATGAATCTCATTACGAGGTAATTAGGAGAGAGAGAGTTGATAGTCTTAAGGTGAACCAATGATTGAAAAGAAGAGATTGATAATAGAAAGTTGTCATCAGGTTATGCGAATAATAAATTTTAATATTAAAGGATTATTGATGGAGTTTGGAATACTTTCAGTAAATTTAATTCACTGAGCTTGTGAAGCTCACTCCTCACTGTACAATGATTTTTAGGTAGCAGGCTTGGCAAATAGTTTGATGAGTTGAGGTTCAGAAGAAATCATTTTCTATAAGCCGCGTACTTGTTATCATCCTCAGACTAATGAGAAAATAAAAATGAAAAATTTATTTGTAAATCCTCATGCATTTTACGGTTTGATGTAAAGTTCTATTGGTAATATTTATTTTTATTGTTGCATATATCTGTTGTGCTGGGATTCTCAAAATGTGATGACATTGTTTCGAGGTGGCCAACCCGGGATGGGTCGTTACAATTTTGGTATCAGAGCATTAGGTTTTATGATTCTGTAGACTGCATAAAAAAGTAAGAAAGTAGAAGATTAAAGTAAATTATAATGAACGGTCTGAGGATGATACGTGGACACGCTAGAGCTAGATTTAAAATTATTGATTTGAAAGGGCGTGGTAGGCCCACAATATTTTTTATAAGTCAAGGTTGAGTCTGAATCTGTGGTTCCTAGAATAGAAAGTGTTGATAATATGATTGATATTAGTAATATAATTGAGGTATGAGAGAATCTGAAGTTGAAAGAGATGAGCTACGATAAGCTCTTACTCATGCTTTTGAGAAAATGAATGTATCAGATAATCGAGTGGATAACTTATAGCATAGACTTGATAAGCAGACTAGAGCAGTGCCTGACGTTGTTAATTCAGTAATGGTAGACACTTAAAAAGGGGAAAAGTGGATTTATGCATAAAATGCATAGAGATATAAGTAAGCTAAATGCTTTGTTGTTTAAAGGATCTATGAATCCTTTTACACCTGAGTTTTGGGAGAAACATGTAAGAGACATTATTTGGTATTTGACCAGTAAGTGATAGACAGACGATTGTTTTTACTTCATTTAAGTTAGAAGGAGAAATTTTAGAATGATGGAAGGATATTCTTTCCAAGTAAGTACAAATTTGATAGACCCGTAACCTGAAATAGGTTTAAAGAAGTTTTCTTTTTCTTAATAGATATTTTTTTTCCTTATATCTCTAGAGCTCAACCAGATAGAGATATTATTTATTTGGGGTAAATGTGTTAACTGTGGCTCGTTATGATAGCAGATTTATGGTTTTGTCAATGGTTGTAAAAAAAATATATATATATAAAAAAATAAAAAATTTGGTAAACCAAGAGGAGAAGAACTGTAAGAGGTTCAAAGATGAACTATATTTTAAGGTTTGATCGAAACTATCTTACATGAGGCATATGAATTATGTCAAATTGGTGGGTATATTATTTCAGATCTAGAGAGATGTGATGGAATTTAAGGGAAAGAGAAAGAGTCGTTAAAGAGGCTTAGACAGGAAAGTTATGGAGGTAGTGGCAATATGATTGTGTAGAGTAGGAGACCACCCAAAGGAAGAGTTCCTTGTCCCAGGAAACTGAAGAAACAGAGTCAGAGGAACTCATGACCTATTACTTCTGTAGCTCAAAATACTATTGGTGAGACCCTTAGATTTGGGAGACAGATTATAAGAACTGGAAGTCATGGTAGAGGAAGTAAGTATGCCACCAAGTGGAAGTGACAATCTGATGTATGATTGGGATATAAAAGTTTATTATAATCAGAAAAGATATTTATCCCAGAATTTTCAAATTTTGAAATACTTTATGTGTGGAGAAGGTGGACATGTCAATGTTGGTTGACTTTGAAGCAACCCATTCTTTTGCATCCAGTATTCATATAAAATCTATTGAAGAATTTATTAGTCCTTGGATTGCAAAATATCCTTGTTAAAGTTCTCACTTGAGATAGAGTGATAATCATGAATATTCATGAGGGATTGTGTGATTCGTACCAGTGACAAAAAAATCTAAAGTTGATTTATTATCTTTGAATATAATTTATTTTGGGAAATAATTGGTTATCGATGTTTTATGTTTGGATTGATTATTCCAGAAAGAAGGTTCAAGATATAGACGTGAGATACTTTTAACTATCTTATTTTTGTTCTGGCCAATAGGAGATGATTGAAGAAGGGTTTTAAGGAGTATTGGACATATATCATGAATTATAAAAAGGAGATAGTGATGAAAGAATACTCTAAATTAATTTTTGATGAGTTGTTTAGGTTGCCTCCAAGTAGGGAGATTAAAGTCTCTATTGATGTGATGTCAGGATTATCACATATATTTAATAGCACCCTACAGAATGACGTCAGCTGAATTAAGAAAGTTGAACGTACCGTTTTAAGAATTTGTGGATAAACAATTTATCTGACCTAATGTATTTGGGGAGTCAGGTGTTATTAGTGAAGAAGGAAGATGGAACGATAAGGATGTGTATAGACTACAGATAGTTGAATAAGAATAAATACATTTTACCCAAGACGAATTGTTTGAGCAGTTGTAAGAAGTGAGAGTGTTTTCTAAGATAAATCTGAGATCAAATTATCACCAATTGAAGATAGAGAAGGGAAGCATGCCTAAGATTGTTTTTATGACATGTTATGGTTATAAGTTTCTTGTGATGATATTTGGATTAACTGATGTTCCAGAAACATTTATGGACTTGATGAATAAATATTTAAACTGTTTCTTGATAATCTTATGGTTGTGTTTAGTAATGACATTCTGATATATTCTGAGAAGGAAAAACAACATATGGACCATTAAACAGTGTGCCAGAGATTCTAAGGAGAGAGAAATTATAGGCAAAGTTTCTAAGTGTGAATGTTGGTTGAAGGAAATAACTTTCTTTGAACATATAATATTAGGAAATGGCATAACAGTTGATCCACAAAAGGTAGAG
Source organism: Bretschneidera sinensis (assembly GCA_023935145.1). Classification (NCBI taxonomy): domain Eukaryota; kingdom Viridiplantae; phylum Streptophyta; class Magnoliopsida; order Brassicales; family Akaniaceae; genus Bretschneidera; species Bretschneidera sinensis. The sequence goes on from CM043701.1 coordinate 44,480,507, forward strand.
ATAATGTTAAGTTGAGAGAAACCAACTAATATAACTGATATTAGAATCTTCTTGGGATTAGCTGATTATTGTAGAAGATTCTTTCAGAATTTGTCTATTATTGAATTGCTGTTGAATAGATTGACCAGTAAAGATGTGAGATTTGTATGGTGAAAGAAGTGTGAGAAAAATTTTCAATTACTAAAGGAGAAATTGACTACAGCTCCGGTATTGGTGTTTCTTTCTGGTGATGAAGGATTTGTGGTGTATAATGATAAGTCATATCAATGATTAGGATAAGTGTAACATAGAAAAGTTATGGGCTATACTTCTAGGAAATTGAGGATTTATGATAAGAAATTTCCTTACTCATGACTTAGAGTTGGCTGCTATAGTGTTTACTTTAAATATTGGAGATATCGTCTTTATGGAGCCACTTATGAGATAGTAAAGTTGGACATACTTACCTAACCAGAGGGAGTTGAATTGGAGGCAGAGATGGTAGATGAAGTTGATTAGTAACGATGATTGCACAGTTCACTATCATCTAGAGCATACGAAGATGATAATTGGTACATTTAGTGGAAAGTCTACAAGAAAGTTAAATGTTATTGGAAGTCCTTATATGAAATTAATGATAAATTTAAGAGAAATAAGAATGAAGTTGAATACCAGTGATAAAGGATCATGGTTAATAAATATGGTTGTACAGTCATCCATAATGAAATGTTTTAGAGATGTAAGGTAGAGATAAAGAGACAGAAAAAGATTAAGCATTGAGTGCTTACCAGAAAGCATTTTGAGTTCAAATATGAAATGAAGGTAGTTTGATGTTGGTACATGGATGGTGTCCCCAATCAAGTAACAAAAAGAAATATAGAGGATTGAGACAGAAATTCTGATGGTCAAGATTGAAGAAGGATGTAGTTGAGATTGTGATATTGTATGGAGTATCATTGAGCATAATGTTAAAGAAAGATACTAGATTTATATCTTGGTATTGGGAGAGGATTTCAGAAAGCCACGGGTACACAGTGGTAATATAATAAATTTTCATGCTCATATTGGATTTTTAGAATACTAGAAAATATGCTAAGAACAAATATGATAAATTTTTCAGTAAATTGATATGCTTACATGCCATTGATTGAAGTTGTTTATAATAATCAAGTATCAAATTTGTATTGGGATGGCACTCATTGAGACATCGAAAGATATGAGGTATAGAACTCCTATATGTTGGGAAGAAATGAAAGAAAAATATATCTGGTCTATTTATTATTGAGCTAGAGATGATCAAATTTGTTAGAGAAAACCGTAAAGCAACCTAGAGTTGACCTCTTGAGTCTTAAGTAGGTGATTGGGTGTATTGAGAAATATCTCAATGAAAATGTATATTGAGATTTAAATGGAAAAAGAAAGTTGAATCCGAAGTATGTGGGACCTATGAGATTGTTGAGAAAGTTGGATTAGTTGTGAGTAACTTGAATTTGCCTCCGGAATTAAAACATTTATATAATGTATTTCATGTTTCACTTTTAAGAAAGTGTTTACATAATATTTCAAGCTAAGTTATGAAAATTCAAAAAAAAAATTTGGACCTATATATAAGTACCAGCTAGAATTTTGGACAAAAAGAGTAAGTCTTGTGTAAAAGAATAATTTCACTAGTGTAAAGTTCGATGGCTGAATAAGGATGTTGAAGAGATTTCATGAAAGCGTAAGACAAGTATGAAGAAAGATTATTTATATTTTGATTATGGAGTAAAGTAAAGAAATTTCGAGGACGAAATTTTTGTAAGGTGGGTAGAATTGTAATATCCGCATTCATGAATTAAGGGTAAAGAAGTAATTTGATAAATATGTCATGAATTTTAATTAATATATTTATGTGAAGGATTAATATTGAATCAAATAAAAAAAAATGTGAACAGTAAAATGTGAATAGTAAATCATGAATAGTAAAAAGGGTGAATAGTAAAAAAAAATCTGGGACGTGAAAGTCCCAGACCAAAGACAAGAATAAATAAAATAAAAGAAAAAGAAAAAGGAAAAAGGAAAAAGTAAAGGAAAAGAAGGAAAGAAAATAGAAAAAAAAAATGGTGCTTCCACCATTACTTAGTGGAGGTTTTTTTTAAAAAATAAATAAATAAATAAAAAGAGACAAAACAAAATGATGAGAGAGTTAGGTGGGAGGGGGTGGCTGCTAAAGACTAATAAAAAGAAAAAAAATAATATATATATTAAAATATTATTTTAAAAGAAAAGTTTAAAAAAAAAAAATTCAAAGTCAGAATTGGCAGCCTTGCTGCCAAGTATTTGTTAGGTGGGAAAGAGTTCAAAAACGTGGAGAATTTTTTTTAAAAAGGCTTACAATTTTGGTGGAAGGGGAGGCTGAAGCACTTCGCCTATATATATATATAAGTTGTATACTGAACGATTTCAATCGTTCAGTTTCTTTCTTTCAAATTCTTGTATTTCTCATAATATTTGGAGACCCAAAAAAAAAGTCAAAAGAGCAAAATTTTGAAAGAGTTTTCTGCAGAATTTTATAGAAGATCATAAGAAGCTATCAGTATTATGAGGTAATAGTTTAATATTTATTTTTGAATTTTTAGCATATACGAAATTCTCGGAGCTCAAAGTGAGAATTTTCATAGGGAGTGGTTTTCAATGAATTTAAGAAATAATTAGAAATTTAATACAAATATTATGTCAGATGTTGACTATCCTACAACGGGAGAAATTTCTGAGAAGAACCGGGAAAAGCAAGAAGGTGACCCACGAGTAGCTTTAAATGCTACAGGGTGAGTTGGATTTACTTTAAGTAGTCTAAATGAAAAATCAATTATTTGGTGATAATATTAATTTTAATTATTTAAGTATGCTTGGGTGATAGATGAAAAATTGATTTATGGGTATGATAGAAAATTTAGACATGTAGAAATATTTTTCGGTGAGAGATGATATTTTTAGAAATCATAAGTTTATTTGAGAATAAAAGCAATAAATAAATTATTGATGAGAAATATTGATGTTTTAATACGAGTTATGACGAGATGAATTTTAGTAGATCTTGACAAATTTTGGTGGATAATTTGAGGTGAATTTTAGTAGATCTTGACAAATTTTGGTGGATGATTTGAGATGAAATTTAGTGGATCATGACAAACTTTAATTGATTATTTGATGTGATTTGGGAAGAGAAGAATTTAGTAGAATTTTTATATAATCTGATAAAAATCAGGATGATTGGATGTAAGAAATTTTTAAAGAAACTTTGTTATATAAAATTTGTGGATAATCAGGATAGCCAAATTAAGTAGTTTGAATCTTTATATTGTTTTTATATTACTGTTTATATTACTGTTTCATATCATTTTTCATGCGCATATGTATTTAATAATATAACCGAAAGAACCGGAAAGGCAGCCGGTCTAATGAAATAACCGTGACAGCCGGTATATGCTGGGATGAAAAGTGAAAATCGTGACAGCCGGTATATACTGGGATGAAAAGTAAAAACCGTGACAGCCGGTATATGCTGGGATGAAAAGTGAAAACCGTGACAGCCGGTATATGCTGGAATTAACCGGGAAGGCAGCCGGTCTAATGAGAATAAAAGAACCGGGATGGCAGCCGGTCTAAGATAATAACAACCTGTCGACAGGTGGGAAGATGTTCCCATCATAATCATTCATGCATCTGCATCTGTTTTAATTATTGTTGCATTTTTTTGAGATGTGGTATATTAATTGTGAATTAAATTATAGATGGCTGGGTCTCATAAAAAGAGACAGCTATAATGATGAGATTTTTGAGATGCTGAGATGTGATATTTTTTGTGAATTTAATTATAAAAGGTTGAGTTTCATAGAAAGAGACAGTAGGGTGATAAGACTTATCTAAATGATGGATTTTGTTTTATACGAATCTCATTACGAGGTAATTAGGAGAGAGAGAGTGATAGTCTTAAGGTGAACCAATGATTGAAAAGAAGAGATTGATAATAGAAAGTTGTCATCAGGTTATGCGAATAATAAATTTTAATATTAAAAGATTATTGATGGAGTTTGGAATACTTTCAGTAAATTTAATTCACTGAGCTTGTGAAGCTCACTCCTCACTATACAATGATTTTCAGGTAGCAGGCTTGGCAAATAGTTTGATGAGTTGAGATTCAGAAGAAATCATTTTCTGTAAGCCGCGTACGTGTCATCATCCTCAGACTAATGAGAAAATAAAAACGAAAAATTTATTTGTAAATCCTCATGCATTTTACAGTTTGATGTAAAGTTATATTGGTAATATTTATTTTTATTGTGTTGCATATATGTGTTGTGCTGAGATTCTCAAAATGTGATGACATTGTTTCGGGGTGGCCAACCCGGGATGGGTCGTTACAGTATGTGACACATAAGTTGAATGTAAGGAGTGCTTGGTGCACTAGATGGATCATTAGTACATGCAGTTATTCCTATAACGTATAAAGAGGAAAAGGAAAGAGTGAATGCTACCAAATTTATTTTTATTTTTTGTTGAAATTTGTGACTTCAACATGGTTTTTACCTTTGTTTGGGCTGGGTGTGAAGGTGTAGCACATAATTCAAGGGTGTTAACCAAGATTGTGGCTAAGCAAAATAACGACTTCCCATTTCCTTATCTTGGTATATATTGTAAATTCAACTTGATTATGATAGGTTAGGTATTTTTTTGTTACCAATCTTAATATTTTTTTTGTGTGATTGTTTTATATAAATATTATCTTTTTTATGTTTCATATGCAAACACTCGAGGATTTATGGAACCATATCATAATGTAAGGTATTCTCTAGGTGATTTTTGTCATAGATGACGTATGAGTGAGGAGGAAAAGTTCAACCATGCTCATGCTAAGCTCAAAAATGTCATCTAGCATGCTTACGGTGTGTTGAAAGCAAGATTTTTGATTTTGAAGCGAGTGGCCCCTTATTCTCAATGTACAAAGGGATATAGTTATTGCTTGTTTTGTAGTCCATAATTTTATAAGAAATAAGAGTATAAATGATGAGTTGTTCAATATTTTCTCAAAATATAAGATGAAATATTTTCTCAAAATGAAATATTTTGAGAAAATGCCCCATAAATCCACCATTCAAAAAACCATAATGAAAAATCTTTAGGACATCTTTTGTCAAAATGAATAAACCACGAATGCTCAAATGACTTAATATAGAACATAATATACTAGGCCACTTAGTAATCATGCTAAGTATAGAATTAATGAATAAATGGAATAGAAAATTGTTTTATGTCATAGCTAGAATGCCAATTTGAAGGGCTAATGACTTTAAGAATTTTACATTTTGCAAATGTTATTTTTGAAGAGTTCTTTTGGTCTTGAGTATTTTTTATTTCAACATACTTATTTTCCACAAGAATTAATTCGTAAAATTTTGAGTTTTTGAAATTTCTTTTGGAAAGAAATGTAATCTTGCAGGAAACACATTGTTAGAAATACTAAAGATTGTTTGAGTATTTGAGGGGGATTCAAAGAGATTTGTAATTTGAATAGATTTTTTATATGGATTTCCCATAATGACTTTTAAAAGGTTTACTGGATGATAGGGTTATGCATGTAGATGGAGACTTTTTAGGTTGAATTTGTACTACTTGAGATGTCAGGACCTGTACCTGAAAGAGATAACCTTAGCGGGTACATCATGAATTAAAATATATATATATACACGATCAATTTCTCTCTTCAAGTTTGTTTCTCAAAATTCCACGAAAACAATGGTAACAATTAATTTTTTGTTAAAGTTTTACTTTCAAGAAAATCAACACATAAAAATAGTGTGTCTCACCTGAACACAAATCCTTATTTAAACAATTTATCACAATTCTAAGGTACATAGAGCTCCATGCTCTTTTAGAAATTTACACAAAACAATAACATGTTTGAAAACTATCAAGGCTTTCCGGAAGCCACTTAAATATAAGGAAAAGATAACAAAATTCAAGAACCAAACAAAAATCCAACAAAATCAAATATTTAGATCAAAACCAAAAGTCAATAGAGAATGCCATAATGCCAAGCTCCATTTGATATCACAATCTGTAAGCTAACCTAGAGAAAATCAACTCAACCTATGTAAGGTAGATGGTATTGAAAATAAGAAGTTAAGAGATTCTTAATTTCATTAAATTCAATAATAAAGATCAGTAATTAAATAAAATAAGTAAATCTTGATTTTATTGAGATTAAGTAGTTTAGTAGAAATTTCGGCCGAATTTCCTTAGTTTTTCGAATATTTTTTTTTCAAATTTTAATAGACTTATAAAGCAATAACCACCTCAATAATATTTCGTCCAAATCATTCAAGGCAATCCACCAATATCAATGGATATATAATTTTGAATACGAAACTAACTTCGTGAAGTCGTGAATTAGTGTAAACAGATTCCACCACAATTTACAATGGAAAACCACATTCCTTGAATATGTTTAGAAATTTATATGCTAATGGAAATGCTTAGATTTAGGAGTTAAGTAAATTTATTTGGTTATATATGACTATGATTAGTGCTACACAATGACTTATGTTTGTATTAGAGTAACTAGATCATGAATTAAGGAGCAATTAGCTTATATTCTATTTTACTTGTAATCCTTTCAAGTTACAGATCTACAACTCTGTTTTAGCTTATTTACAAATCTGTTGTACACTTATTTATAGTTTTTGCATTTGTTCTATTTTGTTGACATTTTTCAGCATTAATATATTTTACCAAAATTTCATTAGATATTATCTTTGCCTTAATTTATTTATTTAAATCTATTTTTATACATATACATCATCATATCATGATTTAACATCCAATATCAAATTTTCAGCATTGGTTAAACATGACTTGTTATCTTTAACCACACCTATACAACTAGTTACTTTACAACTTTATATATCTATGTTAATTTTAACCCCAGAACAATCACGTTACAACTGTATTGCACTATATTATTGATGATTTTACAACTGAATTCAAGTTTGGATTTTTGTTTATTTTTTGAGGTCTTAATCATTCGAGTATATCTTAACAAAATTAACATATTATGAATGTTTAGTGCTCTAAATATGAATAAAAGTTATGTTGTTTTGGTCATTTATTGAACATAAATCAAGAATTCAAGAATAAAATCTAAGATTTTACGAAATCTATTAAATCAAAATTTTGTCTTATTATCAAAAAATTATATAAAAAATTCACTCTCAGAACTGCTAGAACAAACACTACTTTTAACAACAACAAAAAAAACTTTTAGGTTCAATACCTTTTTTTTCTCTTCTTTCCATTAATTCACCAACTAAAAGAAATCACAATTGAACATACTAATATTATGTACCTATAATCACAATTGAACACCTTAAATGTATGCATGAGATACATGATGACAATGCTTGAAAAATGACTAAAATGCCTTTCACAAAATGTTGGTTTTACATTAGAATAATTGGGTGTAGGTCTTGAGAGGCTTGGAAATTCTGTTAGGGATTTGAATATGTTTGGATGGGAAATGGTTCTTGTTGGGGTTTTTTGAGTATTTTTTGGATAAGATGTTTGCAAATTATTTATGGCGTAGTCCATAGAACTTTGAGGTCTCTCTGTTGGAGAAGGGGGTTTTGAGGATGATGGTCTGAATGGAGGTCTAAAGTGTGACCCTATCTTTCTCAATTTTTTTTTTTTCTGGTGTGTTTTTCCCTATGAAAATTCATGAGTGAGGAAATCATGAAGGAAAATTGACTCTTCTTTTTATAAATTCTATATCAAAACAAAAAAAAAACATTTAAAATATTTCTCATCTTGTAAATATTTGTTTTGAAACTAGATTTTGAACCTTTTTTTTATTTTTGTAAAACCTCTTTTGCAATTTTACAACATATTCTTAGTAAAAATCTATTATTGTATAAATCATCTTGAAATTTTGATACGCACAAGACAATTGATAAAATTTTCTTTTTGATGGTTGAATAATTCTTTTGGTGTCCTAACCAAATGTTTGAATGAAACCTAACTATTTGTTCTTGAGAATTATCGTTTATGCGTTATTTGAGTATGTCACCATATCCTACATCAGATGCATCTGTTTCTACAATCATGAATGCATATGGATGTAGTATACTAAAACAATGAAGAGATTTGGCCTTTGATTAAAGAATCTTAATTGAAGAAGTTTGTTCTTAGAACCAAAGAGGAGGATTCTTTCTTAATCTATTGTACAAGGGTTCACAAAGTTGCCTTAATTGAGGGAAAAAAATCTGAAGCATAATTTAGACATCCAAGGAATGTTTGAAGCTAGGATTTCTCCTTGATTTCATCAAGAAATTTGTTTGCAAATTCAATAGCTCTCGCTATTGGTTTGATTGTAATTTAATGAATATCATGGCCAAGAATTTTTTTTGTTTGAAAAAGCTTTATTTTTATAGATGAGAGAACTAAATCATTTTGCTTAACAATATGTAAAAATGTCTGTAAATGTTTAAAATGTTTTTCTATGGATTTTGAAAATATTAAAATATCATCAATATAAACTATAATAAATATTGTATAGGGATTGAAAATATTATTCATAATATTTTGAAATTCAAAAGGAGCATTATTGAGACCAAATGACATTGCATTATATTCATAATGTACAAATAGAACTGTAAATGTTGTCTTATATCTATTTGAATCTACCAAAATTTAGATTTTAAATCTAATTTTGAAAATATTATGGCTTCATATAAGCTATTGAGTAAATCTTTTTTATTTGGAATATGGCACCTGATCCATTAAAGGGCTTATTGGGAGGTTTATAACTAACAAGTTTTGGAGCTTCTCGCTCAAGTTTTTCATGTTTTTGTATATAAAAGCAACACAACTTCAAGGAGATTTACTTGGTCTAATTAATTTCTTTTCTGAAAGAGTTTCTATCTCTTTTTGACATTATTGTAATAATTTTCTTTTCATTGGTATAGGTCTTGCTTTTGTTGGAATATTCTTTCATTGAAATCATTTTCATAGGGAAGATTGATATATGCTTCTTTCTATCCCATAAAGCATTTGGAAGATCATAGCAAACTTCCTTTAGAAATGTTTAAAGGATTTGTTGAATTCTTTATTGAACTTCAGAAGTTTGTTCATGTTCTTCAATTCTTTTATAAAGAATTGGCCATTGAAAAAAGTTTTATGTGATTTTTTTATTTTGAATTAAATTTTATTGTTTGTATATTGTATTATCTTGAAGCAAATTTAATTCTCTTGTATCTACTGAAGTCATAAATTCAAAACTAACATTTTGACCCATTGTTGAAATATGAATTCCTTCTTGATCTACAACAAAAGAGTAAATTTGTGTTAGAAAATGAGTTCCAAGTATAATTGGTTGATTAATAATTTTTATTACAATGAAAGATGTTTTGAAACAATATCCATTGTTACAAACATAAGCTTCTGAAATTTTATATTCTACTTGAAATTTAAATCCACTAGTTATACTAAGCTTTTCAAAAGTTTTTTCATAATAATGTGTTAGAATAAGTACTTATATTATACAGTTTTGATCTGCACTTGAATCCATTAGTTCAATTGTATTGGGATGATTTTTTTGTTTATAACAATTGATATCGTGACATACCATTTTTGAAATTGAATTCTACCAATTACATTAATATAATTTCTATCATCTAAAATGTTAGTTGGATTTTTCAAATTAATATTTGGTACTTTTTCATGTTTAGTTCTTGTAAAATTAGAGGTTTCGAAAGATAAGATTTTTGTTTTAATATCTAAATTATATAATTTAAGAGCTTTTATTTGGGTTTTCATTCCTAAAATTTCTTTTTTGTAAATTTTTAATAATAATTGGTTTGACCTTTAGAGAATGTTGAAAAAATATTTCGTTTAAACTATATGGTTCAAGTTCTTATAATTTCTTTTCATGAACTTTAATATCTTTAAGTTTGATTAAATATTCTTTTTAAATATCTGGATCTGCTATTTTATCCATAACATCAAAAAGAAATTCGTTTTGTGAAGTAACACTTTAATTGATTTGCAGTAACATAATCATTCTTCACAATCACATCCCAATTTTGAAAAGAAATCATCTTAAATATTTTTTAAAATAACAAAAACATAATCTTTATCTGAATACTCAGATTCTGATTGGTCAGATTCTAATTGGTCAAATTCATTAATCATTATTTTTGTTAATTGATCCTTTAAATCATCTATTATTTTAAGTTCATTAATTTTTTGTCTTTTTACAATTTTTTTGTGGCAATGACCTATTTTCTCACATTTATAACAAGCTTTCGAAGAAATTTGTTTTTTTTCTTATTTCTTGAAAATATTTTTTTTGGTTGATCATAAGTTTTGTTAAATATATTTCTTTTAAAAAAATTATGTTTCTTTTTGGCATTTGCAAAATGTGCTCTTAATATCTCAAATCCATATTGAGCTCAAAATGATCGTAATTCTTTTTTACTTTGATGAAGTTCAGACTTATCTAGCTTTGAAATTTAGATATGTACATAATGCTAAACCTTCATTATTAACGAATTGAATATATCTTCTGTTAGGATATCCACGTGTGAGTTATCTGAAAGAAATCAAAAAAAATATTAGTAGCTTATATACATGGTTTAGGCCCAAGACTCTTAAGCTTAAGCTTTTGAGTCATATTGGTGCTCATCTATGTATATCAAACACATGTTCGTGTAATCTCTCATTGTGTGAATTACTCCCAACCTTAATAAGTGGTATCAGAGCCTGGTTCGAGCTGTTCACGATTGCATGACTCCCACGATGTTGCCCCATTGTTGAGTCTCTAAATAAGAAGTGTTCGTGTGCCCACAATTTTTTGCCCTATGAGGACTACTATGGTTTGTCTTTCTTATAGTTAAGTTTGGTTTGGCTTCTCTTGTTGATCAAGTGACCGATGGTTCCATTCAAGGGGGAGTTTGGTATATAACTCACACATGAGAGGGGGATTTGTTAGGATATCCACATGTGAGTTATCTCACATTTGAAAGAAAAAAAAGAGTAGCTTATATTCATAGTTTGGGCCCAAGACTCATAAGCTTAAGCTTTTGAGTCATATCGATGCCCATCTATGTATATCAAACACGTGTTCGTGTGATCTCCTGCCGTGTGAAGTACTCCCAACCTTAACATCGTCATACGATAAATTGTTATATGGGATTGACCCACCACATTAATCTCTAATTCTTCTCCTAACTTTTTCTGAAAAAAGTTTAGGAAGACCATAAATGATTTTTTCTTTCCAAAATGAATGTTGACAATCTAATATGGTAAATATATTTAATACAAAAATATTTTTATACCATCTAAAATCTTGAAGAGGAGGACAAATTAAATTTGAAAGAATTTTTAATTTATTTAAATTATAAGGGTTCTTCTACAAAATTCTTGGTTATTGCAAAAATCAGTGTTTAGACTACATCTTGAACATTTAATATGGTTATGGTTTGTTGTCCTATTCGAGGATCTGTGCCTGTTCTTATTTCTGGTTTAATGGTATGTATTTGTAAAATCTTCACCTTAAAGGGTAGGGTAATTTAAAAATTTAAAAACAAAAATGAAAGATGCAAAGCATGGAACTTCATGTTTCATGCAAACTTTTTAATAATAATAATATAATAATTAAAAAAATTTCAGTGTCAAAGAAGAACATGAAAGTTCTTCATGTTCACGTGGTTATCATTTTATAATAAAATAATATATGAAAACGACATGATAAGGTCACGTTCATGTGAAGAATTTTAATTAATATTAAAAAAACTTATACAAACTTAAACTCTCAAAGCTTTCATTCTCTCATGCCATAAGCATTTCTTCATTTGGTTTCTTTCTTCCTTTCTTCAACTCTATTTCTCTCTAGCAAAATTTAGATAAAAACTTATCTAATATTTTAGATAAATTCAATTATTCAACTTCAATACCAAGATTTCATAATGTTTGGGTAAGTTTTCAAGACCCATATTTCAATTTTATATTACAATGAAGCATTTAGATAAAGAATTGTTTATTTCATGTATTTAGATATAAATTTTAATTATTAAATTATTAAAATGATAAAACTATACACACAATTGAAGAATTTTGTTATTTAAGATTGAAAATTTTATATTTATAGATTAAAATGTTATTTCATTTTTTTAGTAAATTTAAAGCTTTTAGATTAATTGTTCAAGAATTTATAGTTTATTTTCGATATGGGAGATTGTCATGTTGTTGTAGAGTGTGGATTTGTTGAGTTGGTATGTTACACTTGTTAGTGGTTGAGGTCACATGGCACGTGAGTGTACTCAACGTGTGACACATGGTTCGAGTACAGTGAGTACATGAGGTACTAAGGGTAGTCAGCGGGGTTCACGATTTTTTTGAGCCAAGTATGGTAATCGGGGACATCAGATCCGAGGTAGAGGTGGTGGTGGTAATTATCAGGAGTTTGGGAATAGATAAGAAGAGAGTCAAGGACAACCTAGTTAAAGAGAAGCATCGGTCAGTGAATTTAGAGATCAAGGTAGAGTCTATTCATTTACTCAACAGGATGTTCAGGCTGCTCTGAATGTGGTGATAGATGTGGTTTTACTATTTGGTTCTAAATCATATCTTGGGTGTATTTTATCGATAGAAACTCCTATTGGGAATAATGTAGAGGTGGTTGATGTATAAAGGGGCTATATGTTGCAATTAGTTAGGCCTCAATTCTATGTGGATTTAATTCCTTTAAAAATGATGGATTTTGATGTAATTCTGGATATGGATTGGTTGACAACACATTATGGTTATGTGAATTATTTTAGAAAAACAGTTATTTTTCGAATACCTGTGGAGGATGAATTTGAATTTTGTGGAGATAAAAAAATATTTCTACAAACATTATATCAGCCTTAAAAGCATGAAAGATGCTTAATAATAGTTGTAGTGGTTATCTAGCTTTTGTGGTTGATTGTAAGAATGAGGTGCCAAAGCTAGAAGACATTTCAGTGGTTAGATAATTTCCTAATGTATTTCTTGAGGATTTGTCAAGTTTACCACCAGATCGAGAGATTGAATTTGTACTAGGTTTAGTGTCTAATACTAATCCTATTTCTATTGCACCATACCGTATAGCCCCAGCTGAGCTTAAGGAAGTTAAGGTTCAATTGCAGGAGTTATTATATAAGGGATTCATTAGACCGAGTGTATCACCTTGGAGTGCTCCTGTTCTATTTGTGAAGAAGAAATATGGTACTATGAGGTTATGTATTGATTATAGGCAGTTGAATCATGTGACTGTGAAAAATAAATATTCTTTGCCTAAGATTGATGATTTATTTGATCAATTGCATGGTGCCCGTATACTTTCTAAAATTGATTCGAACTCGGGCTATCATCAATTAAAAATCAAGGAAACTAATGTATCAAAGAATGCATTTTGTACTCGTTATGGTCATTATGAATTTCTGGTTATGTCTTTTGGATTGAATAATGTGTCTACAACCTTTATGGATATGATGAATAGGATGTTTAGACATTTCTTTGACAATTTTGTTCTGATATTTATTGATGATATATTGGTATATTCTAGAAGTAAGGAAAAGTATAGCCAACATTTAAAGATTGTATTGCAGACTTCGAGAGAAAAACAATTATATATTGTTGGAAATCACCTCAAGATGCCCAAGTGGTGATCTTCCAAACACCCAAGTCTAGAATGACTTGTGATGAACAGAAATAAACCAATCAAAGAAAGAACACAACAATTGTTATCGAGGTTCGGCAAATACCTACGTCCCCGTGAGCTACTCTGAGCTCTCTGCACTAAATCAATGAGTTCTTATAATTTACAGCAACACCTTTTCAAGAATCTTCTTATTCTTAAAGAACGAAAGAAGAGAAAAAGAAAGTGGTAATGACTGGTGTTTCCCTGGAATTTTCCCTAAGAAAATTCCAATTACAAAGCCCTTGAATCCCCAATCTATACTACTCTCTCTCTCTAAACAACCAGCCTCTCTTGAATAAGATCTATTCTAGTGTCTCTCTTGTGTTTTGTGTCTTTGCACTCTCACACTTGCACTTGAATTCTCTTGTATGATGATCTTGTATATTGTATATTCTTGTTATTATGATTGAGCTAGATGACCCTTTATATAGTGCACCAACTTCTTCATCCAATCTTTGAGATCAATCTCAACCCTTAGATCTTAAGAACCAAAGACTCAAGGTTCTCTAAGAGTCTAAGTGAACCTATGCATCTTAACAATGTTTAACACACTATCTCAAAGTGCCCAAAATGAAGCTTCAGGTGTGCCTGGCGCCACAGCCCATAATAGGGCAGGCCGCGGCGCCCATAAGGGCAAAACTCCTCCATTCTTCATCCTTTCTGTATAACGTGGCCTGGGGAGGCTGGGCCGTGGCACAGCCTGTAGAGCTGACCACTCGGACTTGTTGCTGGTCGTGGCGCATAAGGCTGGGCCGCGACGCACACCTTCAAGCCTGGTGCTAAACTTCTTCTCCTATTTAATCCTTAGACAAATACCAATAATCTCTACCTTTGTCTAAGCAATTAAACCCGAACCCATTGTGTAGAGACCTCAGGATCCAAACTCAACTTAAGTCATCATATCAACTAACTCCAATCCTAAGAAGTCTAAAGCAATGATTGAACTTACTTAGAGGTAGAACTTTAGTGCCGAAATCTGTAGGATTTTCTTCTGTTACGACTTTGTCCACATGAATACATCCTTTTGTAACATTTTCCCGAATGAAATAATATCGAACATCCATATGCTTAGTCCTCTCATGGAACACCGGATTCTTACACAAGTGCAATGCACTTTATACACCACTACCTGCTCTTTCAGGACCTTCAACTCTTCCAACAACCCTTTACACCACATAGCCTCTTTTATGGCTTCCATTGTCGCTATGTACTCAGCCTCGGTTGTTGAGAGTGTTACCACTAGCTGCAACTGAGCTTCCAACTTATACAACATTCATTTAAGTTTAAAAAGTAGGAGGTAATCGATCTTTTTTATCCTGGTCTGCTCCATAGTTCGAATCAGCATAACCCTCTAGATAGATGGACTTACCCCTCTTCTCATAAACCAGCCCCACATCTGGGCTTCCCTTCAAGTATGTCAGCAACCACTTCATCCCAAGCCAATGCTTCTTTCTGGGATTACTCATAAACCTGCTGAGAACACTCATTGCATGAACAATGTCGGGTCTAGTGCTTACCATCATGAACATAACTGATCCAACCACGCTAGAGTAAGGAACCTTTTCCATTTTCTTCTTCTCCTCATCCGATCTCAGACATTAATCGTTGGAGAACTTGAAATGACCAGCAAGAGAAACCTTCACTGGTTTGCTATCTTTCATAGAAAACTTAGATATCATCTTTTCTATATAGGAAGTCTGAGAAATCTTCAATCTGTTTCTCTCCCTTTCCCGGATTATACTCATCCCAAAGATCTTTTGTGTATGGCCAAGATTCTTCATCTCAAACTCCGAACTGAGTTGAGACTTCAACTTTTCTATCTTCTCCCTACTGTTCCCAACCAACAACATGTCATCAACATAGATGAGGATAATCACCATTTCGTCGACCTTGTGCCCCTTGTAGTACAAGTACGAATCATAGTAGCTCTTTATGAAACCCAAGCTAGTTACAAAGGAACCGAACCTCTTATTCCATTGTCGAGGTGATTGCTTCAGGCCATAGAGAGATTTCTTCAATTGGCACACCAAATCTCTCTGCCTTCCTTCCTCATAGCCTTCAGGTTACCTCGTGTGGATGGTCTCATAAAGCTCTCCATGTAAGAATGTTGTCTTCACATCCATTTGCTCGATTTCCCAATTAAATTGGACCACCATTGCTAACACTATCCTTATCGTCTTGTATTTCACAACCGGTGAGAATATTTCGGTGAAATATATGCCTTCTCTTTGTGTGAACCCCTTCGCCACCAGCCTAGTCTTATACCGAACTTTATCCCCTGGAGTGTTCCCTTTTTTGATCTTGTAAATCCATTTACAATCCACAACTCTCTGTTTTTTTGGTTTAGGCACCAATTCCCAAGAGTTGTTCTTCCTCAAAGAATCCATTTATTCCTCCATAGCTAGTTGTCACTTTGATGAGTCCTTACATTCCATGGAATCCATGTAAGTTTCTAGTTAAACCCCTCCTTCTAAATAAGGAGCTACTACATTAGCATCCGCAAAACTATATCTCAAAGGTGGTCTGACCACCCTCCTTTCCCGGTCCCTTGTGAGCTGATAATCATTATGATTTGTTGCATCATCCCCTTCTACTTTAGCCTCCTCTTGAGTGTCCTAAGCTTAGCCTTCATCAATGGGCTCTACCTGGTCCGAACCCTCTTGCCTTCCTTGCTCTACCTGCACTAAATTTTCCTTGATGCTATGCTCCATAAATACCGGGCTGGTTTGCCCATTACCCCCTGCAGGGTTAGTTTTCTCCAAATAGGGAAATAACAATTCTTTAAAAATGACATCCCTACTTATTATGAGTTTAGTCCTTTTTGGTTCTAAGGACCATAACCTATACCCCTTAACCCCATCACCATACCCTAAAAACACACATTTTCTAGGCCTTGGGCTAAGTTTATCATCCTTTCTATATGCAAACGCAGCACATCCAAAAGTCCTAAGGTTATTTAACTCAGGGGGTTTCCCACTCCACATCTCCTCTGGAGTCTTAAGGTCTAAAGCCTTAGAGGGTGATCTATTAACCAAATATGCAGCAGTAGACACAGCTTCCCCCCAAAAACATTTTGGTAAACTGGACCCAATTAACATGCACCTAACATTTTCCATAAAGGTCCTATTCATCCTTTCAGCAACTCCATTTTGCTGAGGAGTTTTCACAACCGTTCAATTTCTTAGAATCCCATTTAACTCACAGAATTTATCAAAATACTTATTAAAAAATTCTAATCCATTATCGGTTCTTAACACCTTAACTAGCCCGTTTAAGTCTCCAGCAACTTTTTTCATACCACAAATTTATTCAAAGTATCTGATTTATTTTTAAGCAAATAAACCTAAACCTTTCTAGAATAATCATCAATTAAAGACAGAAAGTAAAGATTACCTCCTTGTGTTGGTGTTCTTGCTGGCCTCTAAAGATCCGCATGAATGTAGTCAAGAATACCCTTAGACTTGTGCACTCCGGTGTTGAAGCTGATCCGATGTTGCTTCCCAAGAATGCAACATTCTTGTTGAGAACTTGCAGCCCATTTTCGCTCATATGTCCCAAGTGATTGTGCCAAAGTACTACCTTATCCATCTCAGTTATCAAGCTTTCTGCTTGATCCTTGATTTCTGTCTCTCCCATCATCTCATTGAGACCATCCTTCATTGCTGCTTTTATCACTATCAAAGATCCCTTGGTTACCTTGATCTTTCCTCTCTCTGCTTTGTATGTGTATCCTATGGAATCTAGCTACCCCAATGAGATCAAATTTCTTATCAAATTCGAAAAGTACCTCACATTTCGCAGCAGCCTTGTGATTCCATCAAACATCCTCAATTGGATGTCTCATATCCCCCTTACTTGGAAAAAAGTATCATTCCCCAAGAAAACCTTTCCATCATTGGTTTCCTTGAGATTCTTGAACCAATCCCGATGAGGGCACATGTGATAAGTACACCCAGAATCCAAGATCAATTTCTCACTGCCTTGCCTCCTGCACACATTTGAGCACACAACAAGAACATCATCTTACTGTTCTCTTTTGGCAAACGAAGACTCTCTATTGTTGGTATGGCTTCTTCCTCTCTCATCCCAGAACTTCTTCTTGCAATCTTTCTTGAAATGACCCTCCTTATTGCAGTAGTAGCATTGTTTCCCTCCAAACTTCGGTTTGGAATGCGATCTCCCATGGCTCTGCCCTCTACCCTTTGATTTCTCCCGGTAGTTGCCATAGATACTACTGCCATTCTGAGTTGTTGGCCTTCATCTAACGAACAGCCCTTCTCCACTTGATGCTTCCCTCATCTTGGCCTTGAAATCATGAGCCCTTATAGCATTGATCACAATTTCCTTGGTTAGTGTATCTCTTCCATATTCAATAGCATTAATCAAACTTTCAAAATAATCAGGAAGAGAATTCAATAACATCACAGCCAATTGTTCATCCGAGAATGTTATACTACAACTAGCCAAATCTTGAACTAGTTTATTAAACACATCAAGATTATATTACAATTCTTTATTATGATCCATTTTAAAAGCAAAGATTCATTTAAGAAGATAAATCTTATTAGGGAGAGTTTTGGTAAGAAACAACTCATCTAGTTTCTTCTATAAGATAGCTGGATCTTTTGAATCTCCACATTCTCTTGTCACACTATCCGACATGTGCAGAAAGATGGTGGTATATGCCATCTTCTTCATCTCAATCCACTGGACCTCCGTGATACTTGCCGAAAAAACGTCATCTTCTCCAATAGCCAAGTTTACCTTTTGTCGCATAAGAACCGCTTTGATTTTTCGCTTCCAAAGGGCAAAGTCTCTCTTTCCATCAAAATTCTCAACAATGAAATTTGAACCCATCTTGCGGAGAAAATCCAAAGATTTATACAGCACCCACAATTGCTTTCTAACTTCTAAATCTCAAGAACTCGATCAAACCTTGATCCCAGTACCGTTCTTGAATCACCCTCAGGAACCCGATCAGATCTTGATCTCTACCCTGTTCTTGAATCACCCAAGAAGTTTCCTTTGATTCTTGGAGTCTTACTCCGATACCTTCTGTTCTAGCTCTGATACCCGCTCACCAAAGCTCTGATACCACTGTTAGAAATCACCTCAAGATGCCTAGGTGGTGATCTTCCAAATACCCAAGTCTAGTATGACTTGTAATGAACAAAAACAAACCAATCAAAGAAAGAACATAACAATTGTTATCGAGGTTCAGCAAATGCCTACGTCACCATGAGCTACTTCGAGCTCTCTACACTAAATCATTGAGTTCTTACAATTTATAGCAACACCTCTTCAAGAATCCTTTTGTTCTTAAAGAATGAAAGAAAAGAAAAAGAAAGTGATAAGGACTAGTGTTTACCTGGAATTTTTCCCAAGAAAATTTTAATTACAAAGCCCTTGAATCCCTAATCTATACTATTCTCTCTCTAAACAACCAGCTTCTCTTGAATGAGATCTATTCTAGTGCCTCTCTTGTGTTTTGTGTCTTTACACTCTCACACTTGCACTTGAATTCTCTTATATGATGATCTTGTATATTTTATATTCTTGTTGTTATGATTGAAGCTAGATGACCCTTTATATAGTGCACCAACTTTTTCATCTAATCTTTGAGATCAATCTCAACCCTTAGATCTCAAGAACCAAAGACTCAAGGTTCTCTAAGAGTCTAAGTGAACCTGTGCATTTTAACCATGTTTCATGCACTATCTCAAAGTGCCCAAAATGAAGCTTCAGGTGTGCCTGGCGCTGCGGCCCAGAACAAGGCAGGCCATGGCACACACAAGGGCAGAACTCCTCCATTCTTCATCCTTTTTGAGTGCCGTAGCTTAGGGAGGCTGGGCCGCGGCGCAGACCTCCAAGCCTGATGCTGAACTTCTTCTCCTATTTAATCCTTAGACAAATATCAACATATACTAAATTGAGCAAATGTGAATTCTGGTGATGGAATTTATATAAACCCTCAGAAGGTAGAAACGGTGGTTAATTGGGATAGATTAACAAATGTAACGGAGGTTCAGAGTTTTCAGGTCTGCCTGGATATTATAGGAGATTTGTTGAGGGATTTTCTTTAATAACTACACCATTAACCGGATTGACCCGAAATGATGTTAAGTTTGAGTAGATATAGGAATGCAAAGAGAGTTTTTAGAAACTAAATGAGAAGTTGACAACGAATCAAGTACATGCTTTTCCTGTTAATGGGCAAGGATTTGTGGTTTTTAGTGATGCATCTCATTGTGGTCTTGGATGTGTATTAATGCAAAATGGTAAAGCCATTGCTTACACATCTAGGCAGCTAAAAAACCATGAGCGTGATTATCCTATTCATGATTTGGAATTAGCTGCTGTTGTATTTGCTCTGAAAATTTGGATACACTATTTGTATTGGAAGACATGTGAAATCTTTACTGATCATAAAATTTTGAAATATATGTATGCTCATAAAGATTTAAATTTGAGGCAGAGAATATGGATATAATTAATTAAGGATTATGATTGTATCATTAATTATCATCTAGGAAAAGTCAATGTTGTAGCATATACTTTAAGTCGAAAATTAGGAAAGTTGAATGTGTTGAGAAATGCGAAGGAAGAGTTATATTCTGATTTAAGGTCTTTGAGAGTAGAGTTGAGCCATAGGAGCAGAGTATTATTGGCTACTATAAGAGTTAAGCCAATGTTGACAAATTGTATCTTAGAAGCTCATAATAGAGATTTAGAGATACAGAGAATCCGAAAAGAAATGCATAATGGAGTCAGATTAGATTTATAATTTGAGGTGATAATATGCTTTTTTTTGGGAGTCATTTTTGTATACTCAATGATAGTGACTTGAAGAGAGAAATTATGGATGAAGCCCATACTATTACCTACTCAATGCACCTAGCTTGTACAAAGATGTATAGAAATATCTACGAAGCATATTGGTGGCCTAGGATGAAACGTGAGTTTGCAGAGTTTGTTTCAAAATTTTTAACATGTCAGCAAGTGAAGGTGGAGCATCAAAAGCTAGCTGGTTTATTATAGCCCCTTCCTATTCCTAAATGGAAATGGAACATATTACTGTGGACTTTGTATCATGTTTACCTCAGACTCAGGTATGTCACAATGCTATTTGAGTGATTATTGATATATTAACTAAATCTACCCATTTCATAGCTATTAAGATTACCTTTTTCCCATGAGAGATTAGCACAGTTATATGTTTCTTATATCATAACGCTGTATGGAGTTCCAGTATCCATAGTATCATATCGAGATCCGAGGTTTATTTCACCGTTTTGATCTAGTCTTCAATCAATCATGAGTACTAAGCTTAACTTTAGTACTGCTTATCATCCCTAGACTGATGGAAATTTTGAGCGTACAATTTAAACTTTGGAGGATTTGTTGAGGGCTTGCATCTTGAATTTTCATGGTAATTGGGATGTTCATTTACCTTTAATAGAATTTTCTTATAATAATAGCTATCAATCTAGTACTGGAATTGCCCAATATGAAAAACTTTGTAGCAGAAAGTGTAGATCTCCAATATATTGGGATTAGGTTAGTGAGAGACAACTATTAGGTCTTAAACTGGTCCAAATTACCACTGAAAAAGTAAAAATTATTCGAGAAAACATGAAAATAGCCAAAAATTGCCTTAGGAATTATGTAGATTATAGAAGGCATGATTTAGAATTTCATGTGGGAGACTAGGTATTCTTAAGGGTAGCACCTTTGAAAGGCATACTCAGATTTGGGCGTAAGGGTAAGCTTAGTCCTCAATATATTGGACCCTATGAGATAATTGAAAGAATTGGTGTTGATACTTATTGTTTAGCCTTACCTCTAGAGTTATCTCAAATCCATGATATTTTCCAAGTGTTACGTGCCTGACCCTTCATATGTACTTCATTCTAATAATGTGGTTCTAAAGGAAGATTTATCTTACGTGGAACAACCAATTGAAATTTTGGATAGATAAGACCAAGTGTTGTGCAATAAAACTATTCCTTTGGTGAAAATACTTTGGCGCAATCATGAGGTTGAAGAAGCTACGAGGGAACATGAGTTAGCTATGCGCGCCCAAATATCCACATCTCTTTGATCTGTAAGGTAAATTTAGAGGACAAAATTTTTCTATAGGTGGGTAGAAAATGTAAAATCTTCACTTTAAAGGGTGGGGTAATTTTGTAATTTAAAAATTAAAAAAATGAAACACACAAAGCATGAAACTCCATGCTTCATGTAAACTTTGTAATTAATTAATTATATATATATATATATATATATATATTAAAATATAATATAATAATGATTAAAAATTTGGAGCTACAAAGTAGAACATGAAAGTTCTTCATGCTCACGTGGTTATGTCATTTTATAATAAAATAATATTAAAACAATATGAAAATGACAAGATAAGTTAACATTCATGTGAACTACATGTGAAGAATATTATTTAGTAATAAAATAATATTAAAAAAACTATACAAACATAAACTCTCGTAGCTTTCATTCTCTCACGCCATAAGCATTTCTTGATTTGGTTTCTTTTTTCCTTTCTTCAACTATATTTCTCTCTAACAAAATTTAGACTGAAATTTCTCCAATATTTTAGATAAATTCAGTTATTCAACTTCAATACCAAGATTTCATCACGGTTGGGTTAGTTTTCAAGACCCATATTTCAATTTTATATTATAATGAAACATTTAGCTAAAGAATTATTTGTATCATGTATTTAGACATAAATTTTAATTATTAGAATTATAAAACTATGCACACAATTGAAGAATTTTGTTATTTAAGCTCGAAAATTTTATATTTATAGATTAAAATTTTATTTCATTTTTATAGTAAATTTAAAGCTTTTAGATTAATTGTTAAAGAATTTATAGTATAATTAAAGGTATTGGGAGGTTGAAAATTTGAAATTTTTATATAAATATACTACCTGAAATTATATTTTTTTATATAAAATATATACATGAATTTAACCCATTATAAAGGTTTAGATCAAGTTATGAGATAGTAATATTGGTTAGCGTATTTTTGTTAGGTGGAGGTATAGTAAGAGAAACATGTCGGAGTAATCTTGCTTTGTAAAAAAGCATCTTGATTGGGTGTAGTTGATGTGAGTTTTAACACCAAACTGTATATAAATTCGCATTTGTTTTTATGTGATAAAATTGTGTTCTGTGCTTGGATTTTTGAACTGTTTGAGAAAAAAATAAATTTGTATATTTGGAATGATTTGTGAAGAAATATGAATTATTATCTCTGGTTTGATATAATTTATCATTTTTGAATGATTTATGAGAAAAGTTGTACTTATTGAAATAAATGCTTATGCAATACTTTTAGTATAAAAACAGTGAGAATGGAAATTGTTTTTGAAATGATGAGAATGGGCGTGGTACTGATATTCTAATAATATACAGAAGTGTCATACTGGATGGGGACATTTATTATATTGTATTATGTACGTATTTTGCTAGATGGAGTTACGAGATGATAAAAATGGTGTGCCATAGAGATTACTCCGCCTTCAGTTGCAGTCTGTTTTGTATCCGGATACGTGTCCTGCTGGATGGGAACACTTATTAGTCCTATTGAATGAGGACAATTATCGTATGTATCCTGCTGGATGGGAATACAGGATGATGACACGTTTATATATTGATTGTGTGTATACTTTCTCTTTGGAAACCAACCCAAGAAAAGAGATGATTCGATTACTCATGGGATTTGAGATGATTAAAAGAAATATTTGATGATTTTCAATATTGATTCATGATGATTTGTTTCAAAATGATGAATAATGATTCGTATTTGGATTAAATGCAAAGTTTATATTTTAAATGTTTCTAAAATGTGTTTATAAGTTTTATACAACAAAAGTGATTTCTTTGTTGAAACGGTCAGGTTTCAATGAGTGTTACATATCTTTTTTTCCTATCAGGAACATCTTTTGGCTTAGGTGGTATCTTTGGAATCCTCTCCTTGGGCTTTTGTATATTATATTTAATTCCTAATCATGTTTTAAAAGTTTGATAATTTTTTTATGGATTGTACATATATCTTTTATCCATAAAAGTTAAAAGAAAACTTGAAGTTTTTATTAAGATAATTGTTAATAATGAAAATGAGAAAATGGACCCCTAGTAAAATAAAATAATTAAATTGATTGTATGTCCATGACTCATAAGGGTAATCTTATGGGTTTGGGTCATGATAGTATTAATTGTTTTTGTTATGTTGTAATATAATTATCCCACCAACCTTTGAGTTATCCCATAAATCTGGTTACTAACATTTTTTTATTATTATTTTATGATCAATATTATCATAATTAATTTTATAGATTGTCGCGGAGATTATAATTTCTTGAAAAGAATTGAGTATTTAATGTTCATTTATTCTATCTAAATTTCATTCACATATACTGCTATTATCATATTTAGCTTAAACAAAGAGTGATCTATCTTCTAGTTGAAGATCTGGAGGGGTTGGTATGAAATAATAATTTCTTGTAATAGGTAATGGAGCTCTACATGTTTTATTATGTATTTTATTTATTTAATTAGGTTCATGTATATTTTTTGTTTCTAATTCTTCTTTAGTATTGGAGGTCATACATGGAGGAAATGAGCAAGTAAGGAATTTCAAATCGAAAAACTTTGTTCATGACTTAGAGCATTTTAAAATGAATAAAAATGAATCAATTTTTTATTTGCAAACTCATTTTACAATACTTATTAAAACTTTGTCTTGTGTAAAATTTATTCTAACCTTGAACTTGTGAGAATATTTTTTAAGTCTTTGTCAAATCAATGGAAAATTATTTTGACAAAGCCTTTTACCAGTGAAAGCTTAGAAGATCTTGTGGAATCCCTCAAGAAGCATGAAAGCTACTTGGACTATAAAATTGATGATTCCACCACATCCTTATCTCTTATGGAAATTGAGATGTTAATCATGATAGGGATGATGAAAAGAAAGATGGAGAAACTTGATCAAAAGAAAAAAGAAGACCATCAATGTGCTTCAATGTCTAAGAAACTTGAAAAGTTTCACTCCAAGAAGAATCACTCCATACAACGCAATATGAGAAGAAAGTTGCAACTTGGAGTGAAGAAGGAAGTACAAAAGAAGACTCCAATCTCAAAATGAAAAATTTGTTCTTAATGGAAAAAAATGAGGTGACATCAAAACTATCTCTTGATTTTGAGAATGATAAAATATCAAATGTTAAACTTGAAGTAGAAAATGAATTTGAATTTTTGAAGAAGAAAGAAATAAAATTTGTACAAAATAGAAAAAAAAAATGGAGAAACAAAAGAAAAATTATAACAAAGTGAATAATCCCTTAAAGGAACAAAGATTTATAAAAAAAATCACTTTGCTATAAAAACTCCATCAAGAAATTTATTTATCGCTTCTAATTTTCGTCATGTGTATTATAATTTTCATTTGAAGAAAAATAAGTTATGGATATAATTCCATCTAATGTAAAGCTTAGTGGACCTAAAACGATTTTTGTTGATAAAGGATAAGCTTGCTTTGTTGGAATTTATTTTATTTTTTGCATTGTTTTTTGTTATATATTGTGTTGCATTTAAATTACATGATTTTAAAAAAATTGAGATTAAGAAACTACTTTTTGAATTCATTATTTCAAATAAAAATTATAGTTAGTATTTCAAAAATACATACAACGTATCTCAATAATGGTTGATATTTGACAAAAGATAAAATTAAAGATTTTCAAAAATTAAAAGCTATGTATTTGATGTTATTTTGTTATGAGTTAACAATCTTGATTTAAGTTGTGATTAGCCATCTAGCATCAAAGTAAAGTGATTCAAATGAGAAATAATCTACCAAGATAAATTGTTTGAGTGAGATTTTGCCATCTACTCAAAGGAGTTTTGTTTTAGTAAAAGAATCTTTTATGAGGTAAGGATATTTTGATTATATAAATGTTTGGTTCTTTTATTATTCTTAAATGAATCATATGATATGAAATGCTTGAAATAAATGTGTTTGATTGATAGCTAGAATGGAAATGATTTTGATGATATATTATGCCATGTCTAGCTAATCTTCAAAATCTTACACTTATATAATTGATTTTCTGCTTTTCAAACATTTAATATAAATTATCATATAATTATTTTTAAAAAATTTATATATTTATAAAACTTGATTTAATGGTCTTTCTAAAATTAGTTTTATATTAAAATTTGGCTTGAGAATATGGGTTGCTTTTTAATTTTATTTTTAAAAGATTTAGTTTATCTTAATTTATAAAAATCTTTTACTCTAATTCATTGAAGTTTTCTTAGCACAAAGATTTATGACTTAAATGTACTTTAATTTACTAAAGAAAAGAATAATTGGAATATGGTATGAGTTTAATCACATCATCATGTATGAAAGAAAATGCTTTATGATTATTTTTGATGATGTACTTTATTTGAAATCATAATGCACTTATTTATGAGGAAAATTTTGGTAATCTTAATCCATTTAAAAAAACACTTTGTGCTAAAATATATAACTTTTTTAATTATTTGACATGAATTTTTTTTATTGAATAAAGAATGTGATATTCACTCAAATTTTGAAATATATTAAAAAAATATACTTAATTGTTTTTAGCATCCATTCCATTGTGCCTCTATCTCAAGAATAGCAAATTTTGAATACTCTCCTGAACTTAAATGAAATATAAAATAAGTATTCAAATTTATGAGATGAATAGAATTTGCAAAAAATAATAAGAAAACTCATCAAATTTGGTATGCCTTTTATAGAAAAGTAAATTTTAGACATATTTTCTAGTGGAGTTAATTTTTATGATGATAAACTTGATAAAAATTTTAGGTTAAGTGTTTTAAAGACTATTGTGTGGTCTATTCATGAAGATATCAAACCACTCAAAATTAATTTTGAATCAATTGTTAACCAGGAATCATCAAGCTTAAAAAATTTGTTAGTTGATCAATTTAAGCAACATTAGCATCTAGCATGAGCTTATATCTATCTATCTAAGTTGCTTATATGTTTTTGCTTTTTTTTATAAAAAAAAAAAATCATTTGTGGCTACTTTTATATGAACCTTAATCTCTTTTACGCTTGCTTATGTTTAACATAAACTATTTGCAAGTGCATGCTTACGCAAAATATTTTCTTATATCCCTTATGTTAAATGCATAAGATAAGAAGAAACTTCATTCACTCCTATGATAAAAAAAAAGAAGAAATCGCATGAGTTGAGCTATGAACTATTTAAGTTGAATCATTGTTATTGCTTGAATTGGATGCTTTGAATTGTCTTGTGTTGCAAGGAGGAAAATATCCTTAAAACAGAGGAAACTCTGTCAAATTTTCTTCAGAAATCTAACATACTCTTGAAGTAGTTGAAAAGTACTTAGCATTACTTATGTTTTTATTCATCTACTAATGGAGTTTGTTGAGTCCATCCAAAAAGTTTTATGTAGGTTCATTCTTCTCACAACTCAAATCTTAATTGATTTTTATTGAAAGATAGAAATGAGAAGAATGATAAGACGTTTATGCTCATAACATATATTAAAGGAGAAAGTATGGTACAAATCCCTATCTCATACTCCTTTATTTTTTAAATATAACTTTGATAAATTCTCTTTGATTTGGCATTGGATAAATCAAGTGATGAGCTTGAATTTAGATTTGAGAATTATCTTTGAGTTATTATTTATCAAGCATAAGCTAAATATGAAAATTTCTATTATATATGCCTGAGTTTGAAAGTAATGATTATCTTTGCATTGAATTGATAATCATCTATTTATTGAATCTAAACTACCTTGAAAATGATATTTTATTGATAATTGAAAATTATATTTTGGTGCATATATTTAGGGGGAGTAACCTTTTTTAAGTACTAATAGATCTTTCCAGTTTGAACATCTTTTTGAGTAATTGATGAGCTCTCTTTCTTGATTATTTAATCAATCAACTACCAATAGGGCTTGATAAGTTTTATCCATTTTTTATCCTCTCTTAAAAGTTAAAAATATTTTAGACTTTTTGAAAGAGGGGAAAAATCTGATTTCTTGGTTAAAAAAAAGAAAATCTTTGGTAAAATTATTTTACTTAAATGAGTTTAAGTACTTTGATATGTTTTAAATTTGAATATTATATCTTGAGGATTTTATCTATCTTTGACCTATTGGTAAATCAAGCAATGAATTCAAACTCTTCTCCTTTATTGATTAAGTGTAAGATACTCTAAGTATTGAGCTTATTTTAAATATTGAAGATTTATAATGCTTGAGAATTATTTTAGATCATGTAAGACTTGAATTCATTCTTCTGTTGGAAGTTGGCTACACTTATTTTATCTCTATGTGCAAAAAGAAATATTGAAAAAATAAAGGAAAGCTTGTCCTAATTTCTATAAAATTCCAACACTTAAGTCTCTCTGAACCCAACTCCTTCAAAAGCTTTATATTACTTGATATCTTGCAAAACAATTATTTTTTAACATACTTTATCAAAATATTTTTCATAGTATAATTTGAGGGGGAGCCCTTCTTTGAAATTCACCCTTTTTTATGGTGAAAAAATGGGGAGAAAAATAAGAAATTAGAGATATTGTCAGAGAATTTTTTTTATTAACTTAACATATATATCTTGAACTTATATGGAAAATGCATTGATATATATGCATTTATTGAAAGAAGATTGAAATTGAGATAAATTGCTTTGGAAAGTATTTCTGTTGTGTTTGATTTTCTACAAGAGGTCAATAGACAGAAACACAAGGAGACTATATCAGTTTTTTTGTAAAATTCTAATACCCTCATTTCTTTTCAATTTATCTTCTTTAATCTCTAACTAAGATTTTTGTCACCATCAAAAAGGGGGAGATTGTTGATCAAGTGTCTATTGACCCTAAATGATTTCGATAGTGACAAAAATCTTAATTAAGCACTAATGAATATTACTTAGGTGATACAGATTGTTAATGCTGCTTATAGATGAAAAAAGATCAAGATTGTAGAAAATGGTGAATCAAAATGATGATCTCAAAAGTCAAGAAGCTCTCCGAAAGATCAAATTCAAGGAGAACAATTGAAATGCAACTTCAAAGACAAAAGAGCTAAATTATAGGTTTGAATCCTAATATACACTTTGTAAGCATTTTAATTTTTATGAGCTAATTAAATTTGCATTGCATTTTATCACATAGCCTTAATTAATTAAAGATCTAAAATCTCTACGTGATTTTATTAAATGCAAATATGAAATTCTTTAGGCTCAATACTTAACATGCTCTAATTGAACTTATGAAGAATTTATATTGACATAGAAAATTATTTGAGCATTTGTAATATATCATTATTTATATATGTTGCACACACATTATGCTTAAATTTGTGATATGTTTTGTCACCACCAAAAATGTCTAAATCAAGAAATTAATTAGATCAATTTTGATGATAACAAAACACTTTTGAATTGTTTAACTCATGTGTTTAATGTGCAAGAAAGTTTGATTCAATTGAGAGATTTTTCGGAACTCAAAAATCCACAAAGAATGAAGAAAATTTATGTTGAAAATACTATTCATCCTGAAAACACTGTAGTAGTGTAACAACCTATCCTGGGTTGGCCACCCCCGAGACGGTGTCATCACATTTTGAAAATCTAATGCAGGAGGATCCGAGTCAGATGATGCTGAGTTGTCAGATAACACGTTGTTGGCACTGAGATACCTTGAGTTGGCAGATCAGCGCAAAAATGGCAAGTGGACTACCTAGAACAGTTGGCTGCCGTTGATTTTGTTTTAGGCCTTCAAATTTGCAGTTTTCAGTTTTAAGAAACTTTTCATTTGCAATTTCCTTTTGTATTCAAGTCAGAATTGACTGTCATTGATTCTGTCTTAACACAATCGCTTAATTTTAGTAATTTCCTTAGTTTTCCCCAGGATTATGTTTTCAGGGATTTTTTTCTTTTTTCGCTTTGACCTTATAAATAAGGAGGCCACATACAGAAAAGACAGATTATCATTATTATTGGATTTGCAAAAAAATTAAACATCATAGGTGTTTCTCTGTGTGTTTTAGGGTTTCTCTTGTGTTTTGCCCTGTGAAATATCTGTTGAAACTAGCCTGCAGAATAATCGCTATTCTACCCGGTGTCAGTTGGTATCAGAGCTTCAGCATCTTCCTAGGGTGAGATTTCATCAGTTTCCATGGCTGGTGGTCGTAGTCGTTGTCGTCGCGGGCAGGTTCAGAATAAGGAAGCCCTACGCCGTGATCGTAATGTTTAGGATGCGATGATTGAGGATTTACAGACGCAAGTTGCAGAGTTAACCCAGTGTCTAGCGGCGTAGAATTTCGGTGATCGTGAGATGAAAAATCATGATTTCGATTCTAGTTTCGAAAACCCATATCACAATCCTGCTCGATTCTGGGAGCACCGTGGTCGGGAGAATCGTTATGGAGACCTCGGTTTCAGAGTGGATCTGCCCGAGTTTTTTGGTACGTCACTGGTCGAAGGATTTTTCGATTAGTTGAATGAAGTAAAGCGTATTTTCGAGTATAAGGAAGTTCTAGATCGTGTCAAAGTGAAACTGATCACCATCAAACTCAAAGGCAGAGCATCTGCGTTGTGGGAGCAGTTGAGGCGCTCACGCAATCGGTAGGGTAAGGCCAAGATCACAGATTGGGAGAGGATGAAGAAGAAGATGAAGGGTCACTTCCTTCCTTTCGGCTACACTCAAACCTTGTTTCAGCGACTTCATTCGTTGAGGCAAGGCACGAGATCGGTGGATGATTACATGGAGGAGTTCTATCAATTGAAAGCCCCAAATGATTTATCCGAGACAGAAAAGCAGATGGTGGCACGGTATTTGGGGGGATTACGGTAGCCTCTGCAGGATATCCTCAGCCTTCACTCACTATGGACCGTTTCTGAAGCATACCAACATGTACTTGCGGTGGAAAAATAGCAGAACAAGAGGCCAGTGATCAGAAGTGATCAAAGTAGTTAGCCAGTTCACCCTCAAGAATCCTGTCCTGCCCAGTAGCCACCCTAAGGTAACTCTAACTTAAATATTAGATGTTTCAGATATGGCAAACAGGGACATAAAGCGACTGAGTGCAGGAAGCCTGTTAATCAGAAGGGCAAAAATCTTTTGATTGAGGACGACGTGGTAGACGAAACTGAGGAGATTAGAGAGCCTGTGTATGACAATGATGAAGATGGAGATGTGTTGTATGGAGATGGCCATGAGACTCTGGTCGTTTGAAAGAGTCTACTAACCCCCAAGGGCGATATAGGGGACAGTTGGTTGAGAACCAATATTTTCTACACGACCTGCACAGTTGCAGATAAAGTCTGCAAGATAATCATTGACAGTGGTAGTTGTGAGAATGTAGTGTCTGAAGAGACTGTCCAAAAACTGCAGTTGAAGACAGATCTTCATCCTAAGCTGTATAAATTATTGTGACTGAATAAAGGGAGTGAGGTAACAGTAGATAAGCGATGCCTAGTGTCTTTTTCAATTGGTAGGAAATATTTTGATAATGCTTGGTGTGATGTTGTGTCTATGGATGCTTGTCATGTATTGTTAGGCAGACCTTGGCAGTATGATCACACTGTTATTCATTATGGGCGAAAAAATACATATTCCCTTAGCATCAAAGGGAAGAAGATTGTGTTGGCACCTCGTCGAGAAGGAACCACTCCTACCTCCGTAGCCAATAATACTAATCTGCTTTCGATGTCCAGGTTTTTAGCTGAGATTGAGCATGGAGACGTGGTCCATGCTCTGCTGCCTTGTGGGAATAGTGTAGCAGACATGAATCCAGATTTACCAGCAGAGGTGCAGTAGCTGCTAGCAGAGTTTTCTGACCTAATGCCATAGTATCTTCCTTTTGGGTTGCCGTCTGATGTCTTTAATGTGAAACACTTGAGTCCTTGTTTTGTGGATTTCGATGAAGCTATTGTAAACTCGAGGACGAGTTCTTTCCAACCTGAGGCGACTGATGCAGGAGGATCCGAGTCAGATGATGCTGAGTTGTCAGATAACACGTTGTTCGCACTGAGATACCTTGAGTTGGCATATCAGCGTAAAAATGGCAAGTGGACTACCTAGAACGGTTGACTGCCATTGATTCTGTTTTTGGCCTTCAAATTTGCAGTTTCCAGTTTTAGGAAACTTTCCATTTGCAATTTCCTTTTGTATTCAAGTCAGAATTGACTGTCGTTGATTCTGCCTGAATACAATCGCTTAATTTTAGTAATTTCCTTAGTTTTCCCCATGATTATGTTTTCGGGAATTTTTTCCTTTTTGTGCTTTGACCTTATAAATAAGGAGGCCACATACATAAAAGATAGATTATCATTATTATTGGATTTGCAAAAAAATTAAACATCAGAGGTGTTTCTCTATGTTTTTTAGGGTTTCTCTTGTGTTTTCCCCTGTGAAATATCTGTTAAAACTAGCCTGCAGAATAATTGCTATTCTGCCCAGTGTCAAAATCCCAACACGACACATATATGCAACAATGAAAATAATACTAACAGAATTTTGACTTAAATCTTCAACCCTCTACAAGAGAGGTAAATAAATCTGATATTAACTTAAACATAATATACAATGACAAAATACATGAATATTTACAATTAAATATTTTATTTATTTCATTTTCTCATTTGTCTGAGGATATTGACGCGTACATGGCTTACAGAAAATGTTTTCGTCTGACTTTCAACCTACCAGACTACTTGTCCTGACTGCTACCTGAAATCATTGTACAATGAGGGGTGAGTTTCACAAGCTCAATGGATTTAATTTACTAAAAGTACTCTATTTGCATAATCAGCCCATTTATATTTAAACATTCATCTCTTATACAACTGAATAATAACATATAGTCTAACGTTTAAATAATTACTATCACATCATACTTCTATGTCTTTTTATCACTGTAACTATCTCTCTCTGTGTGACTCATTTATCTACAAATAATTGCACAATATCCACAACATTTTAGTAATAAAATATTAAGATGTAAAACAGATGCAATGCATGAATTATTATTATGGGAACATCTTCCCACATGTCGACATGTTTTTATTATCTTAGACCTGCCACCTCCCGATTTTTTTCTTTACAGCTTATCCCGGCTGTCACGGCTTTTATTTCCAGCATATACCGGTTGTCACGGTTCTCTTATTTAATGCACATGCATATGAACAATAATATAAAATATGCATATGAACAGAAATATAAAAACCACATAAATTCAAAATATTTAAATTAACTATTCGGTCTTTCCTCAACGTTTTGCTTGATAAATTTCATAATTTTCTTCTCACAAAATAATTTTTCTACGTGCCCAATATTCATATCATATCTATCAACCAAATCTTTATCTATCACCAAAACCTAAGCTACTAATTTATTTTAATATTATCGCTAGATTTTCATTTTTATTTAGATTACTTAAATATAAACAATAACATAAAACATGCATATGTATCAACTAAATCTTTATCTATTACCAAAACATAAGCTAATAATTTATTTTACTATTATCACTAGATTTTCATTTTTATTTAGATTACTTAAAGTAAATCCAACTCACCATGTAGCACTTAAAGCTACCCGTGGATCACCTTTTTGCCTTTCCCGTTCCTGTCAGTAATTTCCCCAGTTGTTGATCGTCAACACCTGACATGATATTTATATTAAATTTCTAATTATTTCTTCAATTCTTCATAAACCACACCCTTTGAAAATTCCAACTTTGACTTCTGGGAAATTTCATGAATGCTAAAAAAATTTAAAAAAAAACATTTTGTTATTACCTTCTATTTTTTTTATAGCTTTTCGAGATTCTCTATAAAATTCCATAATAAACCCCTTCAAAATTTTGATATTTCAACCTTTCTTTGGGTCCCCAAGTATTTAAGGAAATAGAGTACTTGAAAGAAAATTTAAACGAAATCGGTACTTAATTAAATTTATGTTAAGTATAAGTATAATATATATATATATATATATATATATATATAAGAAAAATTTGTCTAAACGGTAGTCCAAATTGTTTGCAAACTCAGCATGCATTTCTTCTGCAATTACCACGTTGCTGCAACATGCACTCCATACACATTTCTTTGATAATATGGCAACAGGTGTCACCTACTGCCACGTTTGTTTGCTTTGTTTTTTTTTTTTAAACTTTTTTTTTCTTTCTTTTTTTTTCTGGACGTCCACATCCCATAATTTTTAAAAAAAAATTGTTTTATAAAAATTTAACTTTTCGTATTTTAAAATATCTGTATTATTTTAACTCTTTATCATATTTATTAAAGTACTTCTTTACCCTTACTTTACAAATACAAGTATTATAATTCTACCCACCTTACAAAAATTTCGTCCCCAGAATTTCCTTACCTAAAATCAAAAAAAGAGTTGGGGGTAATCTTTCCTCATTCTTGCTTCATGTTCCTACGTGACCTCTTCGACATCTTTATTTCGCCATAATACTTGAATCAAAGGAATGACTTTATTGCGCAAGACTTGATCCTTTCTGTCTTGGATTTTGATCGGTACTTGCATAAAGGTCAAATCTTCCTGAAATTCTATCGCCTGATTCGAGATACTATGAGATTCATCGTGTAAGTACTTTCTCAATAGTGACACATGAAACACATTATGTAATTGCTTTAATTCCATAGACAAATCCAAATGATATGCTACGGGCCCAATTCTCTCAGTCACCTCATAGGGCCCCATTAATCTCGGGCTCAACTTTCCCTTCTTTTTAAACCTCAACACCCCATTCCACAGAGATATCTTCAAAAATACCCAACCACTAACCTGGAACTCGAGAGGTCGTCTTCTTTTATCAGTATATCCCTTCTATTTGTTATGGACTACTCTGAGTTACTCCCTAGCCAGTTTGATCCTCTCAGTAGTCAAGTCTATCATTTCTGGGCCATATATCTTTCTCTCTCCAACTTCTTCCCAGCATACTGGAGTTCTACATATTTTACCATATAAAGCCTCGAAAAGTGCCATCCTAATACTAGTTTGATGCTGATTATTGTATGCAAACTCGATCAAAGGCAAATAAGCATCCCAGCTCACTGAGAAACTCAATACACTTGCCCTCAGCATATTTTCTAGTATTATGATGATTCTCTCCATCTGCCCATCAGTTTGTAGATAAAAGTCTGTACTAAACTGTAATTGTGTACCCATAGCTTCTTGGAAACCCCTCCCAAATCTAGAGATAAATCTAAAATCTCTATCTGAAACATTGCTCAAGGGTACTCCATATAATTTTACTATCTCTGCTACATACAATTCAACCAACTTTTCTGGACTTCAGGGAGTTTTAATAGGAAGAAAATGTGAAGACTTAGAAAGTCTATCCACTATAACCCACACTGCGTCATGCTCCCTCTGGGTACAGGGAAAACCAGAGACAAAATCCGTACTCATATTTTCCCATGGCCACTCAGGTACTGGAAGAGGTTGTAATAAACTTGCTGGATGTCTATTCTCATACTTTACCTGTTGATAAGTCAAACATCTAGCAATATATTCTGCTACATCTTTCTTCATCCCTGACCACCAATAATTCTGTTTTAACCCCCTGTACATCTTATTATTACCTGGGTGCATGGAATATACAGAATCATGAGCCTCTCTTAATATCTCCTTTCTCATCTCCCCATCATTGGGAACACAAACTCTATGCCCCAATACTACCATACCATCTTCTCTAATTCTCAACTCGGTTGGCTTCCCACTTAACACTTCCCATCTGATCTTCTTTATCCCCTCATCTCTACCCTGCATCTGTAATAAACGATCATTAATAGGAGATTGAATCACCATATTTGCCATCAATACTCCTCTATCATTGATACTTAACTACATCTTCATTCTTCTTAATTCTATCATCAAGCTAGTATTATGACTCCGAATAGCAGTTAATCTCCTTATGGTCTTTCTACTCAATGCATCAGCTACTACATTAGCTTTTCCTGGATGATAGTGAATCGTATAGTCATAATCACATATCAACTCCATCCATCTCCTCTGCCTCAAATTCAACTCCTTCTAGATTGGTAAATGCGTCATGCTTTTATGATCAGTAAAAATTTCATAATTGGCTCCATATAAATGATGTCTCCAAATATTTAAAGCAAAAATTATGGTAGCCAATTCTAAATCATGGGTCTGGTAATTTCTCTCATGGTTTTTCAGTTGCCTAGATGTATAAGCTATAACTCTACCATGTTGCATCATCGCACATCCCAACCTCTGATGTGACACATCACTATAAACCACAAATCTTTCATCACCAGAAGGAAGCACTAATATTGGGGCTGTAGTTAGTTTTTCTTTCAACAGCTGGAAACTTCTCTCACACTCCTCTAACTACATAAACTTCACATCCTTCCTGGTTAATTTAGTCAAAGGTCCAGCATTCATAGAAATTTTTTAGATAAATCTCTTATAATAACCAGCCAATCCCAAAAAGCTTCTAATTTCAATTATACTCATGGATCTTTCCCAATTCAACACCGCTTCTACTTTCTGTGGGTCAACTATTATCCTCTCTCCCGACACAACATGCCCCAAGAAAGATATCTCGCTCAACCAAAACTCACATTTAGAAAACTTCGCATATAATTTCTCCCTCCTCAGAATCTCTAACACTATCTACAAATGTTGCATATGTTCCTCTTCATTCTTGGAATATACCAAAATATCATCAATAAACACAATCACAAATCTGTCCAAGAATGGTTTAAACACCCGATTCGTAAGGTCCATAAATGCTGCAAGAGCATTAGTCAACCCAAATGGCATCACTAAGAACTCATGATGGCCATAACGTGTCCTAAAAGCAGTCTTAGGCATGTCTCCCTCCTATATCCTCAATTGGTGATAATCTAGTCTCACGTCTATCTTAGAAAACACTTTAGCTCCCTATAACTGCTCAAATAAATCATCTATCTTGGGTAAAGGATATTTATTCTTGATGGTGATCTTATTCAGCTATCTATCATCAATACACAACCTCATTGTCCCATCATTCTTCTTGACAAATAACACAGGGGCTCTCCAGGGTGACATACTAGGTCGGATAAACTGTTTATCTAGCAACTTCTGAAGCTGAACTTTCAACTTTCTCAATTCAGCTGGTGCCATTCTATAGGGTGCTATGGATATAGGTGTTGATCATGGAATCACCTCAATAGAAAACTCAATCTTCCTATTGGGAGGCAACCCAGTCAACTCTTCAAGGAAAATATCAGAGAAATCTTTTACTATCAAGATTTCTTCTAACTTTTTACTCTCCTTGCTAGAATCCACCACATATGCCAAATACCTCTCACAACCCTTCTTCAACCATTTACTAGCAGTTAAGGTAGAAATAAGATAATTAGCAAGTATCTTACGTTCTCCCTGAAAATTAAACTCTTCACATCCAGGTATCTAGAACACCACATTTTTTTAAAAAAAATCTACCCAAACATGATATGCAGATAACCAATTCATCCTCGGAATTAAATCAAAATCTATCATATCTAAAGCCAATAAATCAACTTCAAATTCTCTATCAGCAATATTAATCACATAACCTCGATAGATTGTCCTGATAATAACTCTATCTCCAGTGGGAACCTCAACAACGATAGCATGCATCGAAGGACTAGCACTAGCATCAATAGATTTCATATAAATACTAGATGTAAAGGAATGGGTTGCACCAAGATCAATCAATAATCTAGCAAGTCTACGGATAGATATCATACCCATAACAACATCAGGAGTGGCTTGTGCATCATGTTGGGTTAATGCATAGACTCTACTATCTCTGGACAGAAACTGACTGCCACATCCTCACTCAGCTATTGATCCTTAACCTTTTTCCCCCCTCGCTCCCTGATCCACTACCTCTCTCCACCGATCTTCTCTCAATACTTCCAACACTTACGTTAGCAGATTTTCCCACTGGACAATCTACAGCAACATGTCCTCCCCCAACACATACAAAGCATATCTGTGTAGGGCAATTCTGAGACAGATGGCTCATCTGATTACATTTAAAGCAAACTTTTGCCTTTCGACCATACATTAGATTACTACTTCCCCTTGGTGGCATACTAATTCCTCTACCATAACTCCAAAATCTAGGGGTCCCACCGGTATTACTCTGAGCTACAAAAGCAACATATCATGTTTGCCTCGACTCTGCACTACATTTCCTTGTGATAAGGAACGCCCCCTCTAGAGTGGTCTTCCACCCTGTACACCCATACTGCTACCACCTCTAGGTCCTTCAAATCTAGACCTCTTCAGTCAATCCCTCTTACCCCTCAACTGCATCAAATTCTTTTCAATCTGTAATGATTTATCCATTAGTACAGCATAATTTCCTATGCCCATATAAGAGAATTTAGTCTAAATGTCATAATGCAATCCGTCTAAAAATCTTTTACACTTTCTCTCCTCCGTATTCACTAATTCAGGTAAAAACCTTGACAGAGCTATAACTCTACTATCATATTCAGCCACCGATAAACTTCCTTATCTTAGATGAATAAAATCTCTCTCTTGTTGTGCCTGAAAGATATCTAGGAAATACTTCGCAAAGAACTCATCCTTAAACTTACTCCAAGTTAAAGGTTGTTCTACCCGTGTGCTTACCCTGGGCAAAATATCCTCTCACCATTGAAAAGTCTCACCCTCCAACATAAATGAAGAAAAATAAACCTTCTGTCTATATGGCACTGGTAAGACTTCAAAATATATCTCCACATGTCTAATCCACTGCTCAACTTCCACAAGATTTACAGATCCCCTAAAAGACTGAGGTTTAAACTGAAGATTTCTCACAAAATAATGCCCTTGCATCTCACTTGCAAAGACACCTTCTCCCTCATGAACCTCTTGTCTCACCACACTAGGTTCTCTTCTACCCCTTTCATCTAATCTTCTCTATAGATTATCAGCTCTTTCATCAACTTTATTCATCATCTCTATAGTATGATCAAGAGCTTCTCTCAATTTATCTTTCATAACCTCAAATTCTCTCCCAGCTTTACTAGTACCAGCTGCACTATCAATATGTTCCCTCGCAGGAACTACAGACTCAACTTCTTCCTCTGCTTCAGTTCTCCTAAAAATTGAGGGTCTATTATATCTCCTCTGATTTAGAAATCTACCTTTAGCTCTAGTACGACCACGTGTCATCCTCAGACTCTGCATTTAAAATATATTTTATTTAGATCTTCCACTTTTTAAGTTCTAATGCAGTCTACAGAATCTTAAAACCTAACGCTCTGATACCAAAATTGTAACGACCTATTTCGGGTTGGCCACCCCCGAGACGGTGTCATTACATTTTGAAAATCCCAGCGCGACACATATATACAACAATAAAAATAATATTAACAGAAATTTTTACTGAAATCCTCAACCCTCTATAGGAGAGGTAAATAAATCTGATATTAACTTAAACATAATATACAATGACAAAATGCATGAATATTTACAGTTAAATATTTTATTTATTTTATTTTCTCATTTGTCTAAGGATATTGACACGTATGTGGCTTACAGAAAATGTTTTTGTCTGACTTTCAACCCACCAGACTACTTGTCCTGACTGCTATCTGAAATCATTGTACAATGAGGGGTGAGCTTCACAAGCTCAATGAATTTAATTTACTCAAAGTATTCTATCTACATAATCAGCCCATTTATATTTAAACATTTATCTCTTATACAACTGAATAATAACATATAGTCTAATGCTTAAATAATTACTATCACATTATACTTCTACATCTTTTTCTCACTGTAATTGTCTCTTTCTGTGAGACTCATTTATCTACAAATAACTGCACAATATCCACAACTTTTCAATAATAAAATATTAACATGTAAAACAGATGTAATGCATGAATTATTATTATAAGAACGTCTTCTTATATGTCGACATGTATTTATTATCTTAGACCGGCCACCTCTCAGTTATTTTCTTTACAGCTTATCCCGACTGTCACGACATTTATTTTCAGCATATACCAGCTATCACGGTGTCCCTTTTATTTCCAGCATATGCCGGCTGCCATGATTTTTCAATTAGATCGGCCCTTTCCCGATTCTTTCGGTTCTCTTATTTAATGCAAATTCATATGAATAATAATATAAACAATCATATGAGCAGAAATATAAAAACTACATGAATTCAAAATAATTAAATTAACTATCCGGTTTTTTCTCAACGTTCTGCTTGATAAATTTTCACAATTTTCTTCTCACATAATAATTTTTTTACGTGTCCAATAATCATATCATATCTATCAACCAAATCTTTATCTATTACCAAAACATAAGCTACTAATTTATTTTAATAATATCACTAGATTTTTCATTTTTATTTCGATTATTTAAAGTAAATCGAACTAACCACGTAGCACTTAAAGCTAGCCGTGGATCACCTCCTTGCCTTTCCTGTTCCTCTCAGCAATTTCCCCCGGTTGTTGATCGTCAACACTTGACATAATATTTGTATTAATTTTCTAATTATTTCTTCAATTCTTTATAAACTACACCCTTTGAAAATTCTCACTTTGACTTCCAGGAAATTTCATGAATGCTAAAAAAATTCAAAAATAAACATTTCGTTATTACTTTCTATTTTTCTAATAGCTTCTTGGGATTCTCTATAAAATTCCGTAATAAACCTCTTCAAAATTTTGCTATTTCAGCCTTTCTTTGGGTCCCCAAGTGTTTAAGGAAATAGAGTAATTGAAAGAAAATTTAAACGAAATCGGTACTTAATTAAATTTATGTTAAGTATAATATATATATATAAGAAAAATTTATGTAAACGGCAGTATGAATTGTTTGCAAACTCAACATGCATTTCTTCTGTAATCTCCACGTTGCTGCAACGTGCACTCCATGCACATTTCTTTGATAATATGGCAGCAGATGGCAACACCTGCTGCCATGTTTGTTTGCTTTGTTTTTTTTTTTTTTAAAAAAAAAAACTTTTTTTCTTTTCTTTTTTGGACATTCACATCCCATAAATTTTTTTTTAAAATTGTTTTATAAAATTTAACTTTTCGCATTTCAAAATATCTATATTATTCTAACTCTTTGTCATATTTATTAAAGTACTTCTTTACCCTTACTTTAGAAATATGGCTATTACAAGCAGTGCACAAAAACAGACCCAATCGATTGGGTGTATAGTACCAGTCGACTGGGTGCTCGAAAATTCTGTTTTTGTATCAGTTATAAAAGGCAATCGACTGCCATACGCAAGTTACAACAACTATATTTGTTTAATTTAAAAGGCAATAAACTTGTCTCTAGCAGCTCTATTTTGTCTCCAACGGCTAGAAGACTTCAAGACACTATAAGTAGAGCCTCAAAAGTCATTTGGAAGTCAAGAGAAATATTCTACAACAAATTATTAAAGAAAAATCTTTATTCTCTTCTTCTTGAGCCAAAAACTCCATTGTCAAGCTATAAGCTTTTGAGAGAGAAAATATTGAGTTATAATCTTTATTGAGAAATCTATCTCTTGTTTGTTTATTTCAAACTTTCCTTTCATTATCTTGTTAAAAGAGTTGGTGTAACTCTTGTGAGAGTTTGTAAGTGAGCTAGTGAGTGTTGGGGATATACACTTGGGTAGCAAACTTAGGATTCTTGTGAAAAAGGTTGAAGCAATACCCTTGAAGTTGCTTGTTTGTATTCAGTTTGAGCAACACTCGTGAAGTTGCTTCTTTTAGTGAAAGGCTTCAAGGAGGATCCTTGAAGTGAGTGGACGTAGGGTCGGAAGGATTCTGATATTGCCGAACCACTATAAATCGAGTTTGCATCTCTCTAACTCTATCTCCTTAATTACATGCATAATTACTTGCTCATAATTATTATTCAAGTAAATGAGATTGATTGCTTAATTATTTTATAATTCAATTATCTTTTCTATATTAAGCAATAAACTCTCTCATCTTTGTGCTAGCAATATAGAAAGATTGATTTGATTTAATTCTGCATATATTTTGATATTTGAGATTGCAAAAAGAATTTAATTTTTTTAATACCCAATTCACCCCCTCTTAGGTATTGCCATAGTATATTTTGGAACAACATCAACCACTAGAGTTCTTTTATTAAAGACTCTATAAGCTTTACTAGAGATTGAATATCTTAGGAATATCCCTTCATCGGTCTTAGAGTCAAATTTAACTAAATTAATTTTATTGTTATTTAGGATGAAGCATTTGCAACCGAAAGCACAAAAATATGAGATATTGGGCTTTCTACCTTTTATAGTTCATATGGTGTTTTGATAAGCGTAGGCCTAATTAACACTCTATTTAAAACGTAGCAAGAAGTGCTTATGGCTTCCGCCTAAAAATATTTTGGTAAACTATTTTTATAAAGCATAGTTCTTGCAAATTCTTCTAGAACTCTATTTTTCCTTTCAACAACACCATTTTGTTGAGAAGTTTTAGGGGCTGAAAAGTTGTGATCAATTTCATTTCATCACAATATTTTGAAAAGTTTTGATTTTCAAATTCTTTTCTATAATCACTTCTTATACTTGTGATAGAAATACCTTTTTTTTTTTCATTTTGAACTTTTTTACAAAAGTTTTCAAAAGTTTATAAGATTCATCTTTATACGCAATAAAAATAACAAAGGTATATCTAGAATAGTCATCAACTATAACAAAAGCATATTGGTGGCGACCTAAACTAATAGTGTTTATAGGACCAGATAAGTCCATATGCAAAAGCTATAAAGGTCTACAAATTATAACTATAGTGTTAGCTTTAAAAGAAATTCTATTTTATTTTCTGATTTAACAAGCATCACAAACTTTGTCTTTTCAAAAGACAAACGACTAAATCTTTTCTTGAAAGAATTTTAATTAAATCAATGTTCACAAGACCAAGCCTTCTATGCCATTGCCATGAGTTTTCACTAAAACCTGAAAAATGTTTTTCATTTTTCGAAGGCAAAATTTTTAGATCAAGTAGATAGAAATTTTCATATCTTTGGCCAACAAACTTAATCTTGTTACTTTTGATGTCTATTATAAGACAATGAGAGGATTCAAATTTTACTTTATTATCTTTATCACATAATTGACTAATACTAAGTAAATTAGGCTTAAGATCTTGCACATATAAAACATGGTCAGTAGTTGAAGAGTTTTTACCCACTTTTCCATGTCCAATGATCTTCATCTTGGTGTCATCTCCAATGGTGACGTGTCTGCCATTCTTTATAGTCAACTCTTTGAAAACCCTTTGATCACCGATCATATGCTTCAAGCACCCATTATCAAGGTACCAATGGTCACTTTTTTCCTTTGTGTGGAGACATATCTACATTAAACATGGATACACAATAGCACTCTTAGGTACACAAAATTTCTTGGGTTCTTTAGGGTTAGTCTTAGAAAATACGGCTCCATTAGGAACACATATTTTCTTAGCATTATAAGGTGTTCTATAATTGTAGACATGTTGATGATGCATGATCCTAGGATGATATTCATAGAAGTTTCTAGGATTTCTTGAATATGTATGTCTATCATTCTTCGGATGAGCATTCCTAGGATACATATTTCTAGCATAGGAGTTATGAACATTCATGTTATCTCTAGGGTATGCATGATAGTTATTTCTAGGATATGCATTCCTAGCATGTGCATTTATTGAATATGTATTCCTAGCATTTGTATTTCTAGGATGAGAATACATATGTGCATAAATATTTTTAAGATTTCTATTTCTAGCATAGGCATTGGAATTCTTTGCATTAGAATTTAAATTTGCATTCTTAGGCTTACTAGAATTTTTTAAATGAACATTTTTAACATTGCTAGAAGCCTTAGAAGTGAAAGGTTCATATACACATGTTGCTTTCAAAAAGAAAGTCTCTTTTGATTTTTGTTTGCCCAATAGAGAATAACCCAAACTGGATTTTTTTTTTCCACTCATTATTTGACAAGATAACACTTCATCTAGTTTTTATTTTCCAAGAATAAGTCTAAATATGGTGTTATTTAACTCCATCACTTTCTTTTCTAAATTATTGTTTTCATTTTTCAAAGATTCAAATGATGAGTTATTAAGCTCTAAGCAAAGTTTTTCTTTTTCTTCTTTTAAAGCTTCATTCTTTAGAGAGATATGAGACTTCCTTTTTTAAGAAAATGTTTCTAGAATCAAGTTTCTTCAATTCTTCATGCATTTCATTAATTGCCCCAATTAGTTCTTCATTGCTACTATCAATATCATTAGTAAGGGAAGAGCTAGTTACCTCATTTTTGTCATCTATTTCCATCAAACAAAGGTTGGCAATCTGTTCATTGTTGATCTCACTATCCGAGATGTCTTTATCATCATCACTCCATGTTGTAGCAACCATGGTTTTCTTCTTGAAGTTTTTGTATGGATTATTTGTTGTAGGGTAATCCACCTTCATGTGTTCAGGTTTCTTGCAACCAAACAACACCATAGGTTCCCTTTTTGTGGAGTCCTTTTTGTAAGGCTTTTTACTTTTCTTCAAGAACTTGTGAAATCTCTTAGTGATGAGAGTCATCTCTCAATCTTCTTCACTACTCTCACTTACTTCTTATTCTTGTACTTTCTTGCTTATGGTAGCTTTGAGAGCAATGGACTTCTTTTTTTTTTTACTCTTCATTGCTAACTTCTTCACTTGTTTCTTCTATCTCATATGTTAATAAAGAACTAAGAAGAGTTTCAACTTCAAGTAAATCAAGGTTTTTGGCTTCCTTAATTGCCGTTTTCTTTGCTTGCCAACTTGGTAGCAATAATTTAAGAATCTTCCTTGTTAACTCATGCTCTTCAATGTTTACACTAAGAAGTTTTAAACCATTAATAATGCAAGTGAAACGAGAATAAATTTCAAATATTGTTTCGATAGGCGATATTTTAAA
This sequence comes from Bretschneidera sinensis, assembly GCA_023935145.1. Classification (NCBI taxonomy): domain Eukaryota; kingdom Viridiplantae; phylum Streptophyta; class Magnoliopsida; order Brassicales; family Akaniaceae; genus Bretschneidera; species Bretschneidera sinensis. The sequence continues at coordinate 44,525,264 of CM043701.1, forward strand.
AGATTCATATTTAGACATTAGCACATCGATTTTTATTTCTTTATTTCACTAGTGCCTTCATATGTAATTTAAAGTTAGTCCTATATTTCTTTTGCTGAATCACATGCTGAAATTTTGTTGTATTCATTTAAGTTTAATACACAATGTAACATACTAGTCGATCTACTATTTAAAGACATCATTCTACAATCAATCCTCTTCATTAAAGTCAGTTTTGAGTTTAGGCATTGTATGAATGACCTCTCCAATAGCTACACCATTTTTAGGAATTGTAGGTCCTTCTTCAATGATCCTCCATAAATTATAATCTAGTCCTTCAACAAAAATTTTCATTCTATCTTTTCAATAATTATAATTTGTGCCATTGAAAAAAGGATGTCTAGTATAAGAGTGACCTTCTGAGTAACTATTGTTAGCCATAGGATATATTCAAAGGATTTTAAGCCTTAAAACTGAGAACAGGACTCTGATACCAATTGTAGACTAAGGTCTAAACCCAAGATGGGGTGAATTAGGTTTTTAAAACTTTTCATAACAAGTACAATCAAGGAAGATAAGTATAATAGAGCTGGATTTCTTCGACCCTACGTCCAATCTCTCCAAGGAGTCTCAACTCCCCGTTCGAACGGTAACCTAGAAAGGTCATCCAGAAAGACATCAGGGAATTTACTAATCACCGGTATTCTCTCTAATCTCGGTGCCTTTTTTCTCTTATCAATCACATAAGCCATGTATCCTTAGCAACCCTTCTTTAATATACGTTGGGCTGCTATAGCTGATATAAAACACGAAGGAACAATCTTTCTCTCACCATGTAACTCAAACTATTTTTCATCATGTATCTTAAATACTATCACTTTCTTGAAACAATCTACACAAGCATGGTACGGTGACAACCAATCCATGCTTAAGATCACATCAAAATCATGCATCGGTAATGGAATAAGATCAACACTTAACTTTTTACCCGCTACAAGTAGTACATAACCTCTATAGACCTCTACCACCTCAACACTTTTACTAATAGAGGTCTTAATAGATAAAATACAATCTAAAGATGGTTTTCTATCAGCATGCATGCAATATGAACATGAAATAAAAGAATTGGTGGATCTTGGATCAACCAATACATGAGCATCATGACCAGATAAGGAAATCACGCATGTTACCACATCTTGTGAAGTATGAACGTTTTACTACGTAAGTACGAACACCCTGCCCTGAGTTCTAGGTGTAGTTGCCAAAATGCCTCTTTGGCTAGCCTGCCCACTGCTTATAACACTATGACTCGGATATCTACCTCAATTCTGAACTTGTTGACTTCTACTAGAATTACTCATTTGAACCACTCCATGCCCAAACTGACCCTTATCAATACCTTCTATGCTTGATATACTAAAGGAGGCTTCAGCTCCATGTGGACACTCTCCGGCTTTGTGACCCTTTATCCCATAAATAAGGCAAATAATCTGCCATTGAGAACATTCTCTAGAACTTTGACTCGGCTGCTGACATCTGTAACACGTCTACTGACCACTATTAGCCCCACCAAACTATCTACCCTACATTTGTGACACTATTCCATGATAACGGTAGGTTCAACACCTTGATGTCCTTTATAACTGTTCTGACTGAAAGTATGTGAAATGGGTGCACTACTTTAGTTGCTAGCACTCAGCTTGTGGTAAGGATGGTACCTCTCAACCTTAGACTGTGATTTGTAAGTTCTCCTATTATTTGGGTGAGTATGTCTCCTCATATCTCGTTTCATACAAAACTCTAGATAATCTATTTCATCACTATGGTCTTTTTTCACCATCTGGGCGAGAGAGGTGATCTCCAAACATGACAATCGAGATCGAATATCAAGTAGCAGGCCATCCCTAGAATTTGAGATCTTTTCATTCTCATCACTGAAAAGATCCGAGGCATAATGAGAAAGAGCAACAAATCAAATCTTGTAATCCACCAATCTCATACCATTGGTTTGGTTTAAGGTCAATGATGTCACGCTTCTTCTAGTCACGATATGTGTTTGGAAAATGGTCATCAATAAAAGCTTTGTAAACTCCTACCAAGTGTTGAAGTGTTTAATTTGTCATGTCGCATCCCACCAATGTCTCGTATCACCCACAAAGTAAAGTGAAGGAAAAGTGATATTTTTCTCATCAGATACCTCCATCACAAAAAAGAGATTATCGATTCTCGAGATCCACTCCTCATATACCACACCATGAATTTGAGGACAAAGCACAATCGGTTCATTCCCTACCTTAGTCTGATCCATCAGCCTCTAAATCTGTTTAGCAAACCACTCTCATTGCTCTTGAGCCATAAATTGTTGTTGCTTAGCAAAATGATTAAGGGTTTCCATCATGGCACAAGCCATCATAAAAGACACATTCATCGTAGTTGTAGTGGAAGAACTCAAAAAATTTGTCACATTAAACTGCCTAAGAAGAGAAGGCTGACTAGGATGGGGGGTAAGATCCCTATACACATAGTGTTATAAAGTAAAACAAAATCATCAAAACGTTTCAAAACCTTTTTTTTTTGTTGGCAAAATCAAAGTCTGTAGAATCTTAAGCCTTGCTCCGATACCAAAAATATCATAACCCGATCTCAATAAGTTAAATAAGTCAACTTTTTGAATTAGAATATAACTTGTGTATCAAAACAATTTCCTATCAAGCAGGTTTAGAGCATATTTCAATTCAAATTCCACCATATCAACCATAAATAGCAAACAAACTAATGTTCTTGTTTAAAAGCCAACGAACAAATTATGTACAAGAAAACCACTAGGACTTCATTTCACAAAAGTCTTGATGCTTATTACAGTATCACAACTTAAAAGAAAATGATGGCAAATTTTATTAGCAAGTCTCTACCGAAATCCAAGAAAACATTTATCAAAAAGAGAGAGAAATAAAACTTTAAAACAAAATAATAATATTTAGAGAATCATCATAAATCTTCGAGTCAAAAAAGAAAATCGTTCCTAGAGCAAAGATGAGAAATGCCATAAAACCAGTCCACCTAGCGTCAAAGCTCGTGCACACATGATGAGTCAAGGCTCAAACCTTAGATAACCTTAAAGGAAAAAAGTGGTGAGCTAGGAAGCCCAACGAGTAAATCTATACATAACACATAGTAAAATGTAGCTTAATAATAACAATTATATAATTAAGTACACAAATAGTCGAAATCTAAATCACAGCTTAATTAGTATGGAGCAACATCAAGTTAAACCCTAAAAATATATTAAATTTCTTCGAATCCAATCAACCCAATAGAATAGATTTAGTAATTTCATAATCGTATTATAACCACTTGTATAACACATTTTTAAGAAGAAGATAAGGAGTATCATAACTAGCAAAAGTAAGGATAAATAAACACAATGCCTATCCATGGGCCATTCATAAGGTGGTGACACCTCTTAGTGGGGCAACCAAAAGAATCGTACGCCTTTCAGTGAGCTAATTAAGGTATGGAGACACTCCTTAATGGACCAACCACAATAACATGCGCTCTACAACATATGGTAACACCCTTCAACGGGCTAATTGAAATATGGTAACACCCTTCAACAGGCTAACCACAATAACATACACCCTTCAACGAGCTAATCAACATATGACGACACCCCTCAATGGGACAACCACAATAAAATTCGCCCCTCAACGGGCTAATTAACATATGGTGACACCCTTCAATGGGCCAACCACAATAACATACGCCCCTTAACAGGTTAATCAACATATGGCGACACCCCTCAACGAGCCAACCACAATAACATATGCCCCTCAACGAGCTAATCATCATATGGCGACACCTTTCAGCGGGCCAAACACAATAACATACATCTTAACTCAAAATGCACAAACAAAAATTTATGCAAAAGTATAAGACAATTACTACGCCTAGTTGTCCCAAACACACACATCCAAATATAGGTATAGAAATACTCACCTTGAAATACGCAATAATGATCTATCCAAGAGTTGGAGTGCTAGTCCTCTCTTTTACACCGCTACCTAAAAGTGATGCAAAGTACTAAATTAAGAACTAAGACTTGTCAGCCAAAACACATGTTTATGTTGTGATGCTTATACATGCATATAAGAAAGTTGTCAATCTTCCACTTACATGACATGAAAGTATACTTTTCTCTGTACTAAGTATTGGTATAGTCAAGGAAATTTCATAAATATTTATCACCTATCCTTAAACATGATTTTTTTTTTAAGATTATAAACTAGCTAGGTCAGTAGAATTTCCCTAAGGATAAATAGTTACCATATATATATATATATACATATATATGTATATATACATATATATGTATGTATACATATATATGTATGTATACATATATATGTATGTATACATATGTATACATATGTATGTATGTATACATATGTATGTATGTATATATACATATATATATACACATATATACATATATATATATACATATATATATATATATATCTTTTTAATAGGAAATAATTAATATCTATGATGCCAAGTACTGTATCCCCTTAAATAAAGGATTTTTACCCCCAAAAAAACCTTTTTTTCAAAAACTTTTACTTTTATGAAACCATAACATCAAGCATAAAATATAGGAAAATCATGATGATATATATATATATATATTTTCATGACTTGTTTCAAATGCCTATCAGTCACAAAATCAGTTAGACTCATACAGTAAAATCACATGCATATAAGCACATTGACACTCGTAAAAGGTGTCACCTGATTGCATTAAATTTTAAGTTTTAGAGGAAATTGTAAGTCCTTCCTAGACTTTAACACATGGATTCTGTTTTTAAGCAAAAGATGGATGTGCTCTGTCCTTTCTCTACCCATGTTACTTTAGAAAATTAATCGTGCTAGCTTAGAGATAATTAAATTGTGATGCTAGGATAGATCCTCTTACTAACATTTTGGATCTGATCATATATATCTAACCCATTTAACTTTCTCATCACTATAACTTTTCAGTCTATCTATTTTGCATATTTATTCTCGCCTACATATCCTTTCTTGTTTTCTTTTTTACTCGATGCCATTGCTACTTCAAGTTATTTGCACAAGAATCATTTCCTTTTAACCGAGTAAGAAAATTAGGTGGTATAGATTATTTGATTTGAAGAAGAAGAAGATAAGATATTTAAAATAGAGGAAGAAGAAAATGGATAAGGGGAGAAGAATTTAGGCAGATCCCTCTGCAATCGATTTAGAGACCTATGGGCATTGGGTTTTATTCTATTTTCTTTATTATTATTATTATTTCCATATAAAAGTTTTCAAACTTAAATTTAAATAGTTTGGATTACACTATAAAAAAGGGTTGAGTTGGCTTAGTGGTTAAGACTAACTCTTTGACTTGCAGGTTAGTTGTTCAATTCCTCGAAAGGCCATAACTCACTTTTTTCTATTTTTTCCATTATTTTCTTTTTCTACGTATGATAATAATGCATGAGCAATAACTAAAATACCTTGACCCAAAAATATAGGTTTCATAATATACTTCTAGTCATATTTATATCTCAATCATAATCATAATTTAAAGATAATTTTTCAGCTATCAATTCTCAAATAATTAGCTCAACTCATTTATCAATCATATCATCTCAATTATCATATTTGCATTCTTTCAGATTCTATCTCATATATTTAATCAACTCATGACAATCGTTTTAATATCATTTTTATCATAATTACCTCATCATAAGGTTCACATCATACAAACAATCATTTAGTATATATCATATTACATCTCTTTTTCAATCACTTTCTCCTCATAATTGTCTCATTATAAGACTCATATTTCCATCATCATTTCATTATCAATTTCAAAAATAATATAATAATATACATGCATGCATCCACATCCTCATTTCATCATCATTTCATTTTTTTTCTTCTCATCACATAATTTCATATTATCACTCTATACTATCAAAGTATGGGAAATACCAATATCTAGCATAACTTTTGGGAACGTCTTCCCACATGTCGACATTCTTCATCTAGACCAGCCATGGTTCTAGTATTCCCTCTATACATATGATCAATAACACACAAGCATGCATATTATAACATCATACAAATCAAAAATCATTTTCTTTCATGAAACTTCTTTTTCATCATATATATCAATTCATTAATCAAAACCTCAAGAGATTCATTTCTCTTTTCAATATATATTCATTAATTTCTATCAATTTATCTCTTTAAGGATATAATCTCATTAACTTCTCAAATGTTTGTTTTCAAGCATATCATATATTCATATTTCTTATTTAATCATCCAAACATCACACATCACATATATTTAATCAAATCAGCATATTCATAATATATTTCAATAATTATCTCATATTATTATCAATTCAAATTTCATGTTGTTTTTCATGTTTATCTCATTTACTAATAGTAAACTTCAACTCACCACGTAGTCTTTAAAGCTACTTGTGGGCCACCTCCTTTCCTTTCCTGCTCATTTAAGCAATTACTCTAGATTGCTGATCACCACCACCTAATCATGATATCGTACTCATTAATTTTTCTATCTTTATTTCAATTGTCTATACTCTATACCATGTTAGATTTCATGTATGCATGTTTAACTTCTTAAATTCGATACTTTCAACAGAAATTCTCTTCGTTCTGTTTGAATTCAAGTTCAAAGCTTGTTTTAAGAAATGTAGAAGAACAACTTCAAAAACTTAAATCAAATTCATAAACTTTACCTTTTTCAAAGATTTTCTTCATATTTCTTGGAAATCCTTCCGTAAATTACTCGATTTCAAGACAAAATTATCAAATTCTTCAATTGTAAATTGTTTGAATGTGTTTATAAGTTTTTTTGGAGAGAGAATACGACTTTCGAACATTTGAAAAATGTTTTCTAACTAATCAAATTGTTTTTTATAATAAATTTCTCAATCTGACCGGTCAGCTACCTGGTCGACCGGTTGACCATTTAATGAAAATTATAGATTTGTCATTTGACCCAAACAATCGGTTCACCACTAGCCGACCGATCACCAGTAGACCACCTTTCAATAAAAAATTACTAAAATGCCACTTTAGACTGTCGGTCGGCTGCCAACTGACATGTTCACCTCCATAAGCCAATCGGTCAGTCGACCTATCACCTTACTAGTTGATCAGTTGGTCGACCAATTCAGTCACCAGTCAACAATACGTTCGACCGATCAATCCTTTTAAACTTCCAAAAATTCTTTTAACATTCTTTCAAATTTTTTTCTCTCTTTCCTTCAATCTTAAAAACATTTTACTTCTTTCTTTGTAAAATTTCTAACTCTTTTCGAATAAAATATTCAACATTTTTCTTCAAAATTCTTTCAAATTCAACTTTCAATTTTCATGTATGCATATTAAATTCAATATATATTTTAAATTTACTTCTTTACCCTTATATTAAGGGTATGAGTATTACAACCCCGACCGATAACCCACACAGAATGCTCCATGATTCTCCTAATATGTAGCACATTATTACGCCAACAATGCAAGGAATACCAAGGAATCTGCAACGAGTTGAATGGGTCCTCATATTTCCTACGCATAAAATCAGCCCCAAAAGAATTATTTTTCATAAAATTTCATGCAAGCTTCCCATGCAAATAATTCATCACCTCAAGTGAAGTAGGAATACTAAGCCCATATTCTTTCACCGGTTTACAAATAGTGCTCCAAGCAACCTAATGTTTTATTTATTTTTCCCAATTATTCCAAAAAAAATGTGGATAACAACTTTTCCAAATACTGTAAAAAAATCTTTTGGTATAGAAATCACTGATAAGGAATGAATAGGAATGGAAGTAAGAACACTTTTAATCAAAGTGACCTTTCGCCTGAGAGAAAGAAATTTTACCTTCCAGATACCCAATTATTTTCGAATTTTTTCCTCCAAATAGGTGAAATAACGACTCAAAATTCTTCCTCGAAACAAAGGGACACCAAGATAATGGATTGATAAAATTGCCCTAGAAAAATTGGTTCATCTTTTCATCATTGCAACTCTAGCATAACACCATTTGTTACTTCCAATAAATGAACTCTTACTCCAATTAATTCTTTGACCTGAAATAGCTTCATATTCATTAAGAATGACAGTACATGCATCCATTGATGATTTATAACCATTAAAGAAATTAACATATCATCTGCATATAACAAATGCGAGATACTCACCGTCGGACCAGAGACTTTATAATGCGCAATCTTACCCTTATTCATTCTTTTGTTCAAATTTCTGGACAACACATTTTCAGTAAAGATAAATGAAAAAAGGGACAACAGATCACCCTGCCGCACCCTATAAGAAGACCCAAAAAAGCCATGCTTTTCCCTATTTAAAGATACAGAATACCACATATTAGATAAGCAACAAAAAATTAGGTCATACTAAATTTCATCAAACCTGAATTTTTGCAAGGCCTTGAGCAAGAATCTCCACTGTAATCTATCATATGCCTTAGACATGTTGATCTTAACAACCACATTTGAACCAGGTACTTTCTTATCAATGTCTTAAATGAGTTCATTTGCTAATGTTATGTTTTCATGTATACTACGCCCAATGACAAAACCATATTGTTCTTGTGACACCAAACTCAGAAGAAGAGGTGTTAATCTAGTTGTGAGTATTCGAGAGATAATTTTGTACATAAAAGTGCACAAACTAAAAGCTCTTAGATCCGTTAATACTTCGGGGTTATCAACTTTTGGCAAAGAATCAAATTAGTTATAACAAAATAATGAGGAAGGGATCCTCTCTTAAAAAAAAAAATCATAGACAACCATTATAAAATCCAATTTAATGATCTCTAAACGGTGTCGAAAAAAATGTCTAGTGAACCTATCCACCCTAGGTGCACTGTCAGGATCTAACACTCTCATGACCTGAAAGACCTTTTCTTCGGAAGGAAGCTTACCAAGCTCTAAATTTTATGCATCCATAATGATTGAGGGAATATAATAAAGTAATAAGTCAGCAGAGTCCTGTGGATGAGAAGAAGTAAAAAAGTCCTTAAAGTAAAAGCATTTTGCATCTCCCAACACTTATTCATTTGTAATCCAAGTACCATCGTCCTGCTTCATTTTGCATTTGCTACCCAACACCCTTTCTTTGAGAGTTGTATGAAAAAAATTTGGTGTTTCTATCTCCAGCTTGTAACCATTTTATTCGGGCTTTATATCGGAGCATAAACTCCTCCACATTAAACTAGTAATCCAGTCAAATTTTAGCCTAACTCAAGTCATTCACATGATGAGCTGAAAGCACATTTTGCAAAATACATTCAACTCAAATTACGTCTGCCTATGCATCATCAATTCTCCTTGATACATTCCTAAATACCAGCCAATTCTAGTCCTGTAATTTTTTACGTAGCGTGTTTAACTTTTGATGTAAAATAACCATGGAAGAACCATGGCAATCCATATTCCAACACTACAATACAAATTTGTGAAATGCAACATGATCTGTCCATACTTTAAAAAATCTAAAAAGGCTTAGGAGACGAATTCACTTGATGGGTCGTAAACACCATAACAACATGATCCGAATACATCCTAGGTTGGTGTAGAACTTTAGAGTGAGGAAATTTGTCCATAAACTCGTTATGGGCAAGGATGCGATCCAAGTGACACTAAGAACATGAAGTTTGTGGATGATCATTCGACAAGGTAAATATGTTCCATTCAAAACTTGGATCCATGAGGCCATTTTGATCAATAAAACTAAAGATCTCTCCAAAAGCATTTTGATCAATAAAACTAATGAACTCTCCAAAATCATTTTGATCAATTGGAGCAATACCACATTTTTCTTGAGGGCGCGCAACTACATTAAAGTCCCCTCTAATAAACCAGGGTGTTTGGATCTTAGTGCCAAAACCCCCTAAATTTGTCCATATCTGTCTTTGTTTATGCCTGTTACACTTCACATAAACAAAAGAGCTATAACGCATAAGAAAAGTGGCAACAAACTAAATTTGAACCGATATAAGCTAGTCCATAATTTGTAAAATATTAACCATGATAGAGTGATTCCACATAACCCAAATAAACTTGTTATCCGGACTACCATGTGTATAATTTGGAAATTTATACCAACCCCCTGAATATTCCAAATAATAACACTAATCATTAATTAGATGTGGGGGTGGGGGGATAAAAAGAGTTTTGGTGTTACCTCGAGCCTTCTTCATATTCTTTTGCATTGGGATTAACCTTTTTTAGTGAGAACCTTCATAATATTTTTAGAAAAATTTTTCAAGTCAGCAATTGTACCTGGCTTGAAGCTGTCCTGGCAATCCTGGTCTAAAACCCCATTAGATTAACCAAGGCCTTTGGGTAACGGGTGAACATGTGCTATATAAGTCCAAGTATCTTCCAAACTTCACAAAAAGTTGAGCTTGGTGCACTTAGGACACTTCTCAAGCAAATGATATGAAACTAGACTTACTTGACCATAAGCAATAGGTTTGAACTCCTCCTATATGGATCGAAAATGGTCCACCAAAACGGATTGACCTCAAGTGGCAATAGGGACCAGTATTGAAAAAGGACCAGGTTTGTCATTGTGGTCTTCGTGCGCTCCGCAAGCTTGAGCAGTGCGAACTAGGGCCAATTGGGCTAGGGCGTTCAAGTTTAATACATGATTCAGTAAGTGTTGTGCATCTGATTGGGTACTGGTAATGTGCATCAAAGTGTTGCTTTGGTCCGACCCAAAACTAGAACTTGAAGGGCTCGTAGGGCTCGTACGAGCAAAATCTAGGACTTGACTTGTAGACTTATAAAGTTCTGTATGTATATGGGCCGTAGAGCTAGGGACCTGAGAGGTTGAGCCAATTATGGGCCCTGTATCATTCTCAATAGAAATTTTGGACCTGTTCACATGATGTTGGGTTGAGTTAAACGGTGTTGCTTAGGCTTGCAAGGAATATGAACCCACCACAAACCCATCCATACATGGTATGATATGATCTTCTTAAAAAAGACTTCCTTTGACTTATTATGGACCCATTTGAACCCAATTTTTTAGGCTTTAGGATCTAACCTCTTCACTTCCGAGATAGGTCGTTAGGCCAAGCCTTATAGAACAACTCTAGAACCTATTTGCTGTTTCCGCAACTCAACTTGTTTCTTCCCTAAAAGTTGTTGAGGGGTGGCGTCGCCCTAAACTAGACGTTTTCGGCACTCGTTAAGGCTGTGACCTTGTAGAGAACAATGAGGGCAAAATGATTGGTTACCTTGGCAGATCAGTTTTTGTCAGAAAGCTTCGTCCTTACCTATATCCATCCTTACCCTTTCTGATCGAGGTAACGAGAGATCCATCTCCACACAAATTCTCACACAACTTTGCCATTCCAGAGTAACAATTTTCTCAATAGTTCATAAAACTGAGTAAATGAATTAGCTAAACCTTTTGAGAAAAAATAAGTGAAAGTAGGGAAGAGGTAAACCTAAAAGGTGTACCCAAACTTTCGCTAGTGTTGATTATCATTTTGTGTTGAAATCTGGTGTCCACTTAAACATCTGATAGAGTGTATTATAAACTTTAGGATTATTGTGTGACAAGGTCTGAACATGATCATTATGGGACTCCAATCAAACCACCACGTTCCTCATATCTAATGTACCCACAATTGGTGCGTGGCCAAGATTAGAAGAACCGATATGCTTCATAATTTGCTTCATACCTGGCATTCTAGCATAGAATTTCATGATCACCATGGTTGAAAACACAAAAGTAGATTTAGAGAACTCAATGGCCGAAATATTAAAGGTTGGTTCGCTATTAAACTTGTTCGCAAGTTTGCTGGAAATTGATAACTTTGACATCGGTTTCTTGGTGAGAATAGGAGGACCTAAAATCGGTTGTCTCTTTTCTAGTTACAATGTTGGCATACGATATTGGCTGTGAAATAGAGAAGGCATTTTGTGGTGGGGTGGTAGAGAAAGAAGGGTTTGCGACCATATCAGGGTTAGAGTTTCTAGGGTTTACAGCTAAGGTTTGGGATGTGTTTATGGCTGAACTAGGGGTTGGTGTGGTTTATAGCCATATCATTCTTCTCTATCTGCAATGTTTGAGGTTTTGAATAGGTAGAGAAATACCATTCTTTTTTTTGAAATATTTTTTTGTGAATAAAAATCTCTTAACATTATTTTATCTATAGTAAAACTTGTACTAGTTATTACATATAATTGATTTACTTGTTCTTGTAATTGAGATTGAGTAGGTGATATAGGTTTATGAATAATTTGTTAAAAATTAACGCCTCTTAATTAGGTTGGAGTAGTTTCTATGGTGAAAAATGACTTTTTTTTGTACTAATTGAGAATACGGTTGAAAGTCTAGATGACTCAGTAAAATCTTAATATTAATTATGAGTTTCTCATAGAAATAAATTTGATGAGAACACTCCCATATAGATATTCTACTATTTGAGATACGTCGGATTTTGAAGCATTTTGAAGAGGATTTAGATCTTCAAAATGCCAAGAATCTGGAATAGTGATCTCATTCCATTTGAGTAATTTAAGTGTAATAGTATTAGCATGTTGAGTATTAGCTTCTAATAATAGGGTTTCTTTTAGTTTATAATGTTTTAGAGCTTTCAGATTAATCTTTGTTGTCATTACCTTGTAATATATTCTATAGATTAGAGTAATAGCTCTTGATTCTCCTTCAAAACTTAAATTTTGAGTTTGAATATTAAGTGTGAGAGTTTTGAGAATATAAGATAAAAAAGGTTAATTAGAAAATTTGGATAACAACTAAAATAAACAGGGCTATAAGCCATATTAGATTGAATAACAAAAAGTAAAAAATTTGAAAAAAATTTATACCTTGCATTTCTTAGGATTAGCATCATCGGAGTATCTATACCTAAATGGTGTAGCGATTTGATTGTTATTTGAACTAGTCATAGTTGCAAGTACTTGAAACCTTCATTTCTATGCTTTGAAATAGCTTGAGAATAAAGAAGTTGAATAGTTTCATGCCCCTTACAGATAGACAAAAGTCTGTTATGTAGTTTTGAGTAAATAGCTTGTTTTAAAATCAAAAGTTCATATTTTGTAAATAGTTTTAACATCTTGTTTTGGAATATGCCAATTTAAAAGATATTATTCAAATTTTGAAATATTGATTTCTTGACTATTCATCACTAGGTCTAGTATTATGGGTACTAGAAGAGGAAGAAGATGTTTTTGACTCTTGCGTATCATTGCTATGCCTGGCTAATGTATGTCCAATTAAACTAGCCATTAGAAATTAAAATAAACTCATCCAAATTAATACTGAATTTCTCTTTGGATTAAGTAGTTTGTCGGGACCACCTCTCCACGACCACCCTAAAAACCCAATAGGTACAATAACAAATTGATCAACGGATTGCAAAGGCTAACCAATGCCAAACCCAAAAAACAATTTGGAGAAATAAAATATTATTTTTTCTTAATAAATTATAATTTAACTAAACTTGGCTCTAATGCCAAAATTAAGTAAGATTAAGTAAGGTTGCACTAATTTAATCTAGTTAGTGTATTTGTCCTTATATTTGTTTCAAATTAAGGGTCAAATTAGGCTAATTTCATCCAACTCACAATTTTGTATTCTAGGTAATTTTCAATTAATCTCAATTGGTAAGACTAAATTTGTAAATTTTCTTTTTCAAACTAACCTTGGTATTTTAGGTACAACTTGGTCTAGCAATTTGGATTATTGCTTACAAAGGGATTTTTTAAAATAGTTTTAGTACAATAATAACGAAATTAAAAATAATTTAGTATTTGGTTAAAAAACAATGATAACATTTTTCTTACGTAAACTCAATTTCCTAAAACTTAATTTTTATCTTTTGATTTTTTTTTTCATAAATCATTTTCTAATGGGTGTTTGGTTGCACTTCTATTATAGAAAATTTAAACCATTTGATAAACTCTCCAAACCATACCTTAATGTAATTCTAAAAGTGAATTTTTCATTATATTATTATTTACTATATTTCATGTATACTTATTATTAGTAGATTCTTCTATTTTTTAATATTATATAATAGTAATAATAATAATAATAATAATATTGATATTTATATTTATTGTTATATTATCATTTTTATAATACTAATATTATATTATTATAATATATTACTGTGTATTTCATACTGTATTTAGTTAATTAGTTTTCATTAGTAATTTACTAATTATTAATTATTATAAAAGCGTGCAGGGTAAATCGTTGTAATACGAGATAAGTTAATTTTTTAAAAGAACTGGGGGATCTTCATAATTTGACAGATCTATGGGCAGAGCACGTGTAAAATCACGAAGACCCCCCCCAAATAAATAAAGCACGTATCGTCAAAACCCTAGAAATCTGAAAAAACCAGAGAGAGAGAGAGAGAAATCCACATAAATCATATTTTGCCCCTAATCTCTATATATCAACGCTCGCTTTTATCGCAATCTCTGCCTCGTCTCAAAGTTTCTCTGTAGCAAAGTCATTGAAGGTACCAATTCTACTTTTGCCACTTCTTTTCCCTCATATTTACGATTTTGTTCTTCGTTTTCTTATCTTTGATTCTTATCTATTATTTCGATCCACTATTCGCTTTTTCGTTCAATTTGTTTGGGGAAATTAGGGTTTTAAACGCTGTTTATTGCCCAGATCTGTGTTTGGGGAAATAATGTTTACATCAAAAAGGAAATACAAATTTACGCTTTTACTCTTAATACTGACCAATAATAATTTTAGTGGGATACGCTATGGTATTATCGTATTCTGTTGTGCAAAACTAGAAAGTTTGTGTATACTTGTACGTATATATATATATGTGTGTGTGTATTAAATTACTGGAATTTGTGGGGCAAGAATTTAGGATGTTGATTTCACAAGTAAGAAGTCTTTTTGCATTCTGTTTTGGTTAGCAGTTGAGTTTGAGTTCTTAGTTTGTGATGCTATTCAAATTAGTGGGCACCGAGGCCCTGTTTCCAAATTCACCAGCTATTGTTGTTTTGAGGATTCTCTGATTAATTATCTGTCAAATGGTGGTAGTCTGTTCTGTTCTTATTGCAATTTTTCTTAGGGAAGAATTCAATGAAGTTCTTAAGAGCACTTTCTTAGTCCTTAATGTGCATGCTATTTTTAGAGTATGAAAAAAAGGATTAAAGAAGAATACGTCTCTTGTTGTGTTCAACTTTTAGTAGGTTGGGTTGAGCTTCATAATTTACTGGGCATGTTTATAAAGGTCAAAAGGTGTTTTATGCTTAGTTATTCTTACCTTTAACGAATAATTTTTGCCATGCGATGTTGTTGTATGTTACAAAGCGATGAACTACAGTAGTAAGTATGCTTAATATTGAGTGATTTCTGCATTTTAATTAGATTGAATTATATGAGTAATTATTGTAGAGCTGTAGAGGAGCTTTTCATTTTGAGTGGTTTTGGTGATGCTATTAGTTTTCTTTCATTGTTTTTCATCTTCTTTTGAGGTGTTTATGCTTTTATTTGGAAACAGATATCGATTCGTTGATTATAATGGCTGGTCAGAGGAATAGTTATGGAAAGAGGTCTCGTTCTCAGTCTGACTATGCTGACAATGGAGGAAATAAAAGGAGAAATCCCAATGATGATAGAGACCAATTTGTTATCGATTCAGAAGATACCGTATACCGGTACTTGTGCCCTGTGAAAAAGATTGGAAGCATTATCGGGAGGGGAGGGGAGATTGTCAAGCAACTAAGAATAGATACTAAATCAAAGATTAGGATTGGTGTGATAGTTCCAGGCTGTGAAGAACGCGTGGTTACCATCTACAGCCCTAGTGATGAGACTAATGCCTTTGAAGACAATGGCAATTTTATTTCCCCTGCGCAGGATGCATTATTCAGGGTGCATGACAGAGTTGTTGCAGAAAAGTTACATGAAGAGGACTCCGAAGGAGCTCACCAAGTTACTGCCAGGCTTCTTGTACCATCTGATCAGATTGGATGTGTTATTGGGAAAGGTGGACAGATAGTTCAGAATATTCGCAGTGATACAGGCTGTCAAATTCGCATTCTCAAGGATGAGCATTTACCTTCTTGTGCATTGAACTCAGATGAGCTTGTTCAGGTATTTGGGTAAATTTATGAAATTTTTTTGCCTCATTCTGTTGGCTTTTGTGCATCATGTTCTCATGCGTATGCCTTTTTAAGCCTCTGTTGTCTTGAACCTGTTTTGGGATCTGTTACGGGCAGTCAAATTTTTTCTACATGACTTCTATCTATGAAGTCTAATTACATCCTTCTTTACATTGAAATGTTCTTGATATTTTTCATTGTGGGATTAATTAAATTGCATCTGCCTTTTGTTGAAGGACTCTTACGTTTTTTTATATTTCTTTTTAACAATTATGACTCTAGATTGTTTCAGAGTTGGAGGTAAATGTCACATTTGTATGGATTTTGGCCCCCCTGTTGAGTATGCATGCATTGGACTTTAATGCACATCTTTGTAGAATTTGTATGATTTTTCATGATAATTTCTAGCTGACTGAAACTCATAAGCTTCTTTGTTGTTTAAATCATTTTAGATATCTGGGGAAGCTGCAGTTGTCAAAAAGGCCTTGTATCAAATTGCTTCTCGTCTTCATGAAAATCCATCGCGATCTCAACATTTACTTGCTTCTGCCACCCCTAATGTGTATCCTTCTGGTTCACTCATCGGTCCAACTGCTGGTGCCCAGATTGTCGGGATAGCTCCACTGATGGGTCCCTATGGAGGATACAAAGGTGATGCTGGAGATTGGTCACGCTCCCTATACTCAGCTCCAAGAGATGAGACATCATCAAAAGAATTTTCTCTTCGTTTGGTTTCTCCTACTGCTAATATTGGAGGCGTGATAGGGAAGGGTGGTGCCATAATCAATCAGATCAGACAGGAGTCTGGGGCAGCTATCAAAGTTGATAGCTCGGCAACTGAGGGAGACGATTGTTTAATAACTATTTCGGCGAAGGAGGTGAATTTTAATTCTATTTTGTGGGATATTCAATATTCTGTGGCTTAGTTTTGATAATATTCTACCGATGTGTTGTTTCAGTTCTTTGAGGATACTTTTTCTCCCACAATAGAAGCAGCTGTGCGTTTGCAACCAAAGTGCAGCGACAAAATCGAAAGAGATTCAGGAATTATCTCATACACAACCCGTCTACTAGTGCCCACCTCACGAATTGGCTGTCTTATTGGTAAAGGAGGAGCTATCATAACCGAGATGAGGAGACTTACCAAAGCTAATATTCGCATCCTTTCAAAGGAAAACCTTCCAAAAATTGCCTCTGATGATGATGAGATGGTACAGGTAATGCCGTTATTATAATGTTCAGATGGAATTTTTTATTTTTTATTTTGTGCACTTCGTTGTTTGGTTTGAAGTTGTTTCCAAGTGAGTTAATATCAGATGGGTAATGAAGCTGTTTGTTTTATATGTTCAGATTGCTGGAGAGCTTGATGTTGCCAAGGATGCTCTTGTACAAGTAACAACACGTTTAAGAGCAAATCTTTTTGATAGGGAGGGTGCAGTTTCTGCATTTCTGCCAGTGTTGCCATACCTTCCTGTGGCACCAGATGCTGCTGATAGCTTGAATTATGACAGTAGGGAGAGCAAAAGGCTTGGACGAGGTGGCCATTCTTATTCCGGTGGTTATGGCTCTAGTGATTTGGTTGATAGTTATGGAGCTTATGGTGGTTCACAGGTATTAATCTTAAACAGTTTTCATTCAAAACAGACATGCCTGTATAAAGTTTTGTCTATACTGTACTTCTCTACCTTCATTTATACAGTTTATGAAGTGAGTATCATGTGCATTTGTCTTGGGGAAAAATTGTCTTGGAAATCTTTATTATTAAAAAAGATATTAATCAAACCATTTTCTTATTTGTTTGTTTGGTATTGGATGATAACTTTTCATATTTTGTTAGATTGGCGGCAGTGGCAGTGCTTATGGAGCTTATGGAGGTTATTCATCGGGACGTAGTGGTACTTCTGGGTAAGAGTTACTTTTTAATAACATCTATTTAAACTACCTATCCCTGGCTTAAGGTTTTCAATAATTGAAAAGTGGTCCTAATCCCAAAGTAGAGCTGAGGAATTCTCTTGGTAAAAGACACGGCACATCCTCGGGTTGAACATTTAGGAACATAATCTTTTAAAGCGTTGTTTGAATGTCGCTATTACTAATTGTTTTTGTTCTCCTGGAGGTTCTTAGCTTTGATTTTGTTTAACACTACAGTTTTATGGTTGTTGGTGCTTTAGAATTCCTCGATCCTTATTATGAGCTTCTGTTATCAGGTTATCCAGTCACACCTCTGTTTCTCGGCGCAAAAGTTATGGTTACTAGAATTTGATGATGGGTATGCACAGGTAGACTATTAGTTTTCCTTGTCTTTTTCTCTTGCAATCGATTTGCTGCATTTCTCTTTGATGTACGCCAGTAATGTAGTAGAATATGACAGTTTGATATCATATCCTATCCAATCTACTGTTTAGGATTCTGATGCTCTTGTTTTCCCTTTGCCTTTCCCTTCCCATTAAAACAGCTGAAATCTGTGAAGCCTGAAGCCTGTCTACTGCCTGTTTTGATGAAGCCTCTGCCTAAACTGGATGACCCGATGAACCAGGATTTGTCAAACTCATGGCCTACCCTGATGCTTTTACTTAGAAGAACCACATAACCAAATATATGTGGAGGTCTTGTTATTAAGTGTTGAACTTTGCCATGTCCATGGACTCCAAAATTACCAAGCTCTATAATGTCATGTTCCCAAGAACCTTTTAGCTGGCATGCCTTTGTTTCTGTTTTTTTTTTAATAAAAATTTGTTCTCCTAGTTCACATTTCCTTAGAAATACAAAACCATGTTGCTTCTGTTCATTTTCAGTTGTATTAAGAGTGTTGGGTTTTGTTTGTCTTAACGTTTCTCAAATACGTAGTCCAATAAGGATGGTTGTTCGATTGTCCAAAACTGAACCACTTACCCTCAGATGCAGCAGCGCGCTTTATTGTTTATATCGAAGGCACTAATATTTCCCGTTATAATATTAAAATTGGGAACTTGTGCTCTGATATTTTAACATACTTGGTGTTGAAGTCATTATAAGGAGTGGGTTTTGAGAACATATTTAAAGGTATTTGCTATTGACACTTAAGCATGCATGATACTGACGTAGTAGAATGAGTGAAGTTCAAGGATAATCATGACTTGGAGTATCTGAGTTTGTGGATTTTGGAGTTATATACTACATTGGCAATTCAAAAAATTGACAGATTTTATCTTGTATGTTCTTTGAATTGTCAGTTCTCCGTATGCCTTTTAATATTAACTCCTGTATTCAGTATATTCAACTAGATTGGTATATTGCAGAACAAATTTTGGGTTTTGCAGTTCTGTTGGCTTGCTGTATTTTGTCACACTAGAAATGCTGGATTTGTTAACAGAAGGAGGTTATAATGTGGAATTTTCTTGAGTCTCCTGCATGTTTGTCTAAGTTCTGGAGAAGCAGAAATGGTGAATTTTTGGAGAATGTCTTGGTGAAGTACATGGGATCGCATAGTCACCATCTTAAAGGTATGTTGCACGTCATTATTTGAAGCAATGCTTGTGAGTTGAGCGTAGGAAGGTGGCTGAAAATTTATGGGGTGGTGGCTGAAACAATGAGTGCTCTTGGTATGCTTTTAAGTTAGTGCAATTATGTGGCTGATTCGATTTTGGTCTCTCATGGGCACAATTCATTTGGTAGGTGCTATGAATAGCCACTGCCGAGTGTTAAACTGGTAATATTTTTCTTTGGCTAAGCACATTTTCTCTGCAAGTACTTGGCAGTGACGTTACTGTCTGTAAATTAAGTAATGAAAATGATTTATCTTGAATTGGGGAAGTAGGACACAGCTCGACTGAGCTTCCGCTAGTGGAGTACTAAATTGCTTTTCTATGTTAAGAATCTTTTGGGTAGATAAAACAATGAAGGTTTGAAAATTAAGAAACATGCTTTTAAGGTTAGGGGAGGGGCTACCCCCATTGTGTAGCCCAATCATTTGAATAGATTATAATAATTATGGAGGTTTAATATTTCTTATATTAGGTTATTTTGCTTTTTATAATGTTTACTTAATACCCAAATAGAGACAGGTTCGGAAAAATGAGACGAGGCATACATTTTTTTTATGAAGAGACGAGCCACATGTTTTTTTCTATGAAGAGGCAGCCATGCATTTATTTATCTTTCCTGCACCAATATTTAGTGAGTAAAGCTTGGTAGTCGTTTATGTTCATATTTTTTATTACTCAAGGACCCGAGATTTTGAAATTTCCATTTTTGCCTTGTTTGATACTGTTTTAGGTTCTAATGATTACTAGGATATCTATAACTTTTCAGATGGACTATTTTAGTGGTGATTACTAGGATTTCTATATCTTTTCAGATGGACTATTTTGGTGGGTTTGTATAACCACTCATGTTTAACGGGTAGTGTGTCTGTATTGGACAAGATTTGCAGTTTTCAAGGAAATATTTGCATATAGATGGATACAAAATTTAGTGTTAATTTTATTAGCGATGCTTTAGAGCTGATTTAAATTTGTGAAAATAATTTTTGTTTTGAATTTTTTTAAATTTATTGATTCAAACATGAATCAGTTTCCAAACATTGTTTTCGGTGTTGTTAGGGTTAGATTTAAATCAGGTTTAAAATCCTTAAAAGTAATTTTTGCTTTTAAAGAGATTTAAGCAAGCTAATCTATCCAAACATTGATGGTATCATGTATCTACGTTCTTTACGTGAATATTATTTCATTGGTAAATAAAAAGCTTACTAGCTTGGCATTACCTTGCACGTAATTGATAGTTTATTGAAGAGTTTGTCAAGTTATACCAAAAGCTTGCTTCTTTGAATTAAGTTTTGCTGATCCGATGAAAGAAATAAAAAATGAAGAAAATCTTGTATTTTGGCCGGAGAATCTTGCCTCAAATGTTTTTTTTAAGGGAAGCTAAATAAAAATAGAAAATCGGGCATAAAATTTTCAAATCAATGCACGTTAAGGGAGCATTTTGTATGGTTTGGTACCCTTTGTCCAGGGTTGGGTGAAAATAACTTCAAAACCTAACTGAACTTAAATTATTCTATAGCCTAATAAAAATTAAGGTTATTAAAAGTAATGTTTAGGTTTATAGTTAGTATTTTTGAATTTTTTTATTGGCTATGATTATAGTTATTGATTTTTAAATATTTTGATTAACCATTTAACATATATATGATTTATAGTTATATATATATATTTGATAAATATATAATTAAATAAATATTATATATATATAATTATAATTTTATCTTTATAAATTATAACAATGAATTATTATTATATTTTAAGACCAAAGGCATAACGGTAAAATAGTTTACAAGTAAAAACTTAAACTTCATAGTCTCTATAGCTTATTCACTATATCATAATCAATATTGAACATTGATAGTTGAGAGAGAGAACTTGGAGGAGAAGAGATTGATTGTTTAATGTTTTGGTTGATTTATTTTTCATTTGAAAGTTTTTACTTTGTAATTTATTTTGAAGTATTTGAATGCAAATCAAATGTTAAGAATTTTTTTATGGATCAATTGAATTATATTATACTTTGATTAGTATAGTTTTCTTGAATTGATAAAATTTTTGTGTTTTTGATTTATTGTGGTTAGTTGAAAAATTTTGATAACTAAACCTAATAAAAAGTGTGGTTATCAGAAATTTTTTTTTTTGTTAAGTCTATGGTTATAATTTTAAATAAATTATATGGTTTAATCAAATTTTGAGATCACTTAACCATGTTGACATGTGGCAATTAGTTGTTTTCCACAATAGCTATTTTCAAGTTATAGTATACGCAAGATTTGAAAGTACTTTTGTGTTCTTGGCCTAATCACTGCAAATGTTTAGGTTTACCTTGTACAAACTTATTGCAGTGACAGTTACCAATAAAATACATTGTGAAATTAGTTTTTGTTTCTAAAAATTTAAATTTAGATTTTAAAAAATTACTTTTACTGTTATTTTAAAAAAACTAAATTTAAATAGTCTATAGTTGGTTGTTTTATCGTACATCATTTTAGAAGCCACTCCATAAACTAACAAACAAGACCTACCACGATTGATTTATTTACATGACTGCACAGAGAGCCCACAGCCGGGACTTCTTCATGGGCTAGAAAGCATAACAATATCAAAGACAACATACATATTGAGCAATATAATGACCAATCATCATATAATGCAAAGATAAAGATATTGTTAGGGTAAAAAAGGAGAACAGCCCAGTTTATTCCTACTTCTAGTTTGAAAATAAACACTTATCCCTTAAACTTGCTAAATAAACATATGTTAAGTGTATTCATGAAAAGACTATTTATCCTTTAGTATCTACAAATTAGACTAACCATCAAAATTGTAAAACCAACCTATAATTACAATGCGGTTCCTTTAATGATGGATATGCTCTAGGCTCTTAATTTTACATGTGATGAGGAAGAAACATCTATGGAGCTTTATTTGTCATCATCGATCAAAACCATCGTTGCTTCCAAGCAAGTACACACAAATCACAACTAATATTGCCTAAGTGCGCCCAGGGAACTAGTGGGTGATAAATTCTTTATTAAAATGACTCCAATAACATTGCAACATTTTACATACAATGAAATTAGTCGATGATGAAGAATAAAATTAATTTTAAAATCAGAACCTGGGGAATGAACGTATAAACAACAAATTGAAGCAAAACTCTCATTTTTGCCTTGATCACAAGGTAAAGTCCAACAAATGTGATCAACACTTTGATTCCTCCTGTAAAAGCAGATGATAGGAATAGTATATCGTACCAAATGGGAGGAAATCAAAATCTAACGTTCAAGCTTGATTGACAAAACTCTGTCGAAATACTGAAAGACGCGGTACAATTTTAAAACTAGGGAAGCCCAGTTGGGTCTTCACAATTTTAAACTTGGTCAAAAGTGCAAACGGCTAAGGAGCCAAAAAGACTTGGGGAAGAAGAAGAAGGGTATATATTTTTTGGGGGTAATTAGGCCCTTCACGTGTAACTGGTCTTCACAATTTTCGAGCTATGAAACCAAGAAGACTTGGGGAAGAAGAAGAAAGGCATATGTTTTTTTCTGGGTAATTAAACCCTTCACGTGTAATTAAGGGATCCAGGATATTATTGACAATTAAAAATAATTTTTGGTGTGCCAACATGATTATGACACGTTTTGTTAATTTTATTTTCGTTGGAGAGATTTAAATGTTTATTTTCAAACTAAAATGATGTAAATAATTTTAAATAAAGATTTGTGTGCTTTTATTTTTTACCATATTGTTAGTTATAAACATATTATTACAGTAAGAATCTCATTTCAATGTATTATAACATATTTGGTATTAAATTAAAATTGATTTAAAATATAAAAAATAAAGTGATTAAAAATAAAATAAAATGATAATAAATTTAAATTTTACACTTTAAATCGATTTAGTTTAATAAAGTGATAATAGACTTAAATCCACCATCAAAATAGTTTCCAAGTTTTTTGTCATACGCCAATTTGATGAAACTCTCAATTTTTTCGTTGCTGTAACTAAAGGGCCAAATGTAGTAAACTGATTCACCTAGCTCCAACCTCCTCGGCCAATTGTACAAATTCTCGATAAATACTCCATTTACTCCAAGAAAGTCGAAAAAAGAGAAACTGTATAAAGAGTTTGTTGATGGGATAGATGATCTTTAATAGCAACCATCAAAGTCACATCATTCCATGAACCCCCGATTACTCAACTTTTACTGTTACTCTATTGGATAAGGACACAATTTGGACAGTTCTAGAGCTACCCTCTTTATACAAAAGCTAACATCATTAATACATTTTAAGACTCCTTTGCCCAAAAAACAGTAATCAAAATCTTTTTATATAAACAAGTCCCTGTACCAATTCAAACATAAAGCCATTTTCGTCCAATTCTCTGCCATGAGTTCTTCAAGCCCAATCGGTTTCTGCTTCTCTATTAGTTTCCACAGTAAAATCCTCCCACTCTTTAGGACAATATATTGGTTGTTTTCTTGTCAAAATAAAGAGATGTGTCTGTTCTCTTTAATCTAATATAGAATGTTGTCTTTCTCCTTAGGGAAAATTCCTACCTCTCCAATAATCTTTGAGTTTAGTGGTAGTGTGGGCTCTTAATAAATTTTTGTTTGGAATGTCTTCCTCTTTCTGTGGGGATAAATCAGAAAATGCTACCAGTACAGTATTATTTTGTGGAAGGTCATTGATTCTCTTATGTTACGTGGGTCTACTTTCTCTTTTTTTTTTTTTTTTGTTGCCAAAAGGGTCTAGTTTCTTAATTTATGTGGTATGTATCTTTGAGCATCTAAGGTCTTGCATGTGGGAGTGAGGTTATGTGGTGCAGCCAAGGATGACTTGCCGGCAACTTGCAAGCTTTTTGGATAATGGTGTTACCATAAATCCGTCGATAAATATATGTATACTAATGCCATGTTAACAAGTTGATCGGCAAGTCATCTCTGGCTACAGAACTGCCTCCTTCTCTCATGCTAGGCTTATGATGATAATAATGATGATGATGATGGTGGTGATGGTGATCTTATTGATAACATTCGAGACAGCAAAATACATAAGGTTGATGATTAATATACTTTAGTATTAGTGGATTTTTTGTTGTTATAACTAAAGCAGTTTCTTCTAATTCTAATCCATTGTAGATTTTGTGCAGGAATTAAAAGTATTTATTAGTAGTTTCATTTTATTTTGGTTGATATATTATCATATATCCATGCTTCAAGCTGCTGATCATCACTGCAGCATTTCTTTGTTAGAACATTCTGTTTTGCTGAAACTTAACAAAATCATATCGATCACCAAGGGCCAAGGCTTTGGTCAAAGTGTGAAGTTGAGCTTCTGATCCTCTTTGTACACCAAGATCTTCCCCTATGGCTATGGAGCTTAGAACTATGAGTAATACATATAGTCAAATAGGTCGGCCTTACCAGTTGTTAGTCAATGCACCTAGTCAGTGCATGCAAAGGTAGTTTAGCGTGAAAAAAGGACCAGAAAAGTAGTCCATACAACCCACTAGCTAGCCAGCACGCATATATATTCCAATAATTCAGCTTCAAAATTGAAATATTTGGAAGTATAGATAAATCTATGTGTCAGTTGACCAACTTGGCAACTTGTATGTTCCAAGTATGCATGACATGATGATAGCTTAATTAAGTTTGAAATAGTACTATCTATATGAGCTAATTGGTGCTGGCTTTTAGCTTTCTTGAAAAGTCACTTAAAGCAAGTTGCAATTTGTTGTGTTTGTGTATCAATTAAGATTAACCCTTAGCACATCCGAGTACTGTTTTTCAGTTGATTTGGTTGATGACAAACAATTTAGAAAATATATTATTCTCTTTGGAGCAAGGATTTCATATCATTTAAGCAAAATATCTCCAAGATATTTCAAAACTTTCAAGATATTTGGAAATTTTATCAATTTTCATGATTGAATACGTCATGTGAAATTTCTCAATTTCCTAAATTCGACAAAAGTTAGTTAGCTTGGATGATAATATTTTCATCTTGTAACCATATCAAATTAAAATCAAAATCTGAATGCCTTTCAAAAATCTCGTAATTCTTGAGTCATCTCAATTTTTTTTATCAAAATCAAAATTATAAACTTTGAAAGACAACCAAAACAACTTTCCCATATATTTTTTTGTGTAGTTCAGGATCTATACAATGAAATTTGTTGTTCAGCAAGAAAAACAAAAAAAATATATATTCAATGAAATTTGTTTCCCATGTGTTTTTTTGCCCTTTTGGAATGGAAGTCTTGGAATTGGGTTAAAGCTGGGCAAGAGGCCTCCTGTATAATTAATCCCTGTTCTTAGCCAGGATGTCTCTTTTAGGTTAATGATCTTATTCCATTAAACCACAGAAGTTTCTCAGGAAAACTAAGGCCTGTAAAAAATCCATGTGGGATCGAGGTGAAGTATGTCCCTGAAAAGTAATCTGGTTCTGAGTAGTCCTTAATAATGGAGAAATTCGATGAACATCTCACATGTCATATATATCATGACAACCATTGGAAATATACCCTTTTTTAAATAAAACAAATCACACAAATTCATAGTCTGTTTGGTTTAGGGAGAATTTATAAAGTGATTCTGGTTTCTTATAAGTTATGTAAAACAATTCTCTTAAAAAACGATTTCTGTAATGACATAGAAGCCGGAATTTTTTTTCTAAAAAATTGAAATTGTGTTTATCAAACACAAAACGGTTTTTTTGCTTCATAATTGTTTACCAAAAACTGATTTCATTTCCAAACATGGACAAATTAGAGCCAGAACAACACTTAATAAAACAAAAAAGAAAATCAAAAAATCAAAATACAATAATCTCCAAAAGGAAAAATAAAAGTACAAATCATTATGAAGCAAAGTCAACTCTCAATTCCATACCAAGTTCTAATTATTAATGCTAGATATAGAGAGAGATAACATATCATATACTAGTAAAATTAAGACTAGAGAGAAATAAAACCTTCTCTAACAAGCAAGCCAAACATGAGAACTAAGAGGCCAACAGTGATGCATTGAGTTGGAGAGATTAGAGTCTGTGAGTAGGCAGACAAGGTGATTACTGCACCAACCAATCCAATCAAGAGGGCACTCAAGTTCTGATTCATTCTTCTACCTTCTTGCCTTTTTTCTTCCTTTTCTCTTTTCTTTTTTCCCCCTGATCAGTAATAAAATTAGAAGAGAGCTATGTTGTTGATGATTCTAATTTTGTTGAAATAATGGCATGAGTTGGTCTCTTCAGACCATGCTTAGGCCAGCTACTACATCAGAAAGAAAGTCAACTCTGGGGTAAGGGGACAGGTCTGGGTTGATTATTTTTCTATTAATACATTTTATTATGGTAGTATATAAATATCTTCTCATGACGTCTAAAAGTACAATCTACTCCCTACTTTCCATGGTTGTTACATTTCCCTAGTTATAATTTCAATTTTCAACTTTTAAACATAATTTTAAGGTCAAATTATAAATTTTTTATTTTAGAAGTTGATTACAATTTGATCTTTAAATTTAGAAAATTAATAATTAAATCTTTTAACATGAGAAATTAAAAGGGTTTCATTGAGTTTTTTTTGGTCAATTTCGATCTAGTCAAACAGTTAAATTAGACAATAACCTAATCAATCTTAAACTAAAAGACCTTAAAAAGAAAAATCAATTGTTATTTTTCTAAGTTTAAGAACCAAATTATAACCGACCCCTAAGAAAAAAGACCAAATTTATAATTTGACCTAATTTTTAATAAAACATTTATGAAATTAATATTGTTTAGTGTTTGATAAAACAATTTTTAAAACAACTGTTCAATTTGTTTTTACACAATTTTCAGTTTCTTAAAATATGTTTTTAACCTTATGGATTTTTTCAGAAGTCATTTATTTAAGATGCTTGGCACCGTTTTAGAAACTCTGCTAAACAATATAGATTAGGATTTTTGGATTGTCCTAGTTTGCATACTTGCATAATGATACCGGCAACACATAATATAAAATTAATTTCTAATTGCATTCTCTTCACAACAATTCTAAATTTGAGTATGTTTGTGAAGAATGATTAATTCTTTCTTTTTTTTACAGATAAGTAAAAAGAAAAAGGAAGCAGCCTATTGCTATCTTACCCATGTCACAACTGAAAATTCATTAGTATGCAGGCATGGGAAGTAACTTTATTTACAACTGGACAATTACTAAATTTGTTAAGAGTTGATTTAGCTAATCTTTCTTTTCAAGCTTATGATAATTATTTTTTGATGAATTTTTAGATAAATCTTTGCAAAAATGACATTTTCTTCTCTTTCCATTGAGTTTGAGGGGATAGCATAGGGACAGAAAGAAATAAAACAATTGCGTCGAAATAATTAAATATAACATTTATAAAAAAAAAATTAAAGACTTAGTTGTAAAATTTCTCTTAAGTTTAAGGTTATGTAGCAGATGTCCTCTCTCAGTTTTCAAAATCAACAATTTAACCTTTGAATTTATCAATTTGAAGCAATTTAAATTGTGGAAAAATATAGAAATCACTTCACTTTTGGACGCCACGATACTTACCTATCTCTTGTTTGAGAAATGACATTTAATTATTTTTTCGTATTTGAAAATTTGAAATTTTCAACAGATACCTCGCTTTGTCAAATTTTTTGTAGTCATATGGTTTTTTTTTTTATCAACAGTGAAATCCATGTCATTATTATTAATAGAAACCCATAAATACACTTAACCGTTAATGTAACAACACTTCTTCACTATTTTAAATGGAACTCCACTAGATCTGACTTAACATTTATCTCTCATCTCCACAAAAACTTCCATAGCTCTTTGCAACGACAATCTTTGTATTCTCTCACCAGTGTGTCATCATCTCACTTAAGTAAATGCTTAAGTTACTTCCTTTCTCTTCATCAATCTCCCTCATCTAATACATTTTCTTGATCTCATTCATCTCATCACATCTCCATCATCTCTCGTTCCTATTGTTTTTGCTGCCAAAAATTAGATTGTTTTTTGTTTGATATTTCATGGAAGGACATTGTTTTTGGTATGGAATTTTCAAGGGAAAAATAGGTTTTGTTGGTCTCAAATTTAATGCAAGAATGGATCATTGTCTAGAATATTCTCCCAAGATTTGGATGTATTTTGGCTGGAAAGTTACTGAAAAAATGGGAGGTTTTTTTGTTCTGCTTTGCTCTTGCAAAAATTGACCATATTTTCGGTAGGAATATTCTTGAAAAAAATGTGAGGTTTTTTGCTGTAGATTTTTCTTATAAATTTGAACCTTTTTTTTAGTGGAATTTTATTTAAAAAAATGGGAGGTTTTTTGGTGTAGAATTTTCTTGCAAAAATGAAACGTATGTTTGGTGAAATTTTCTTGCAAAAATGGGGTATTTTTGTTTGGCGAAATTTTTTGTGCAAAAAATGGTGTGAAGAAAGGACCAGTTAATATCTACTAACTGTTCGAATAATGTTTTTGTTGTAATGTCTTCATCAAGTGTTAATGACATTAGGTGAGATCTACGACTCTAGAACATGAGATGTAAGTGAAGTAAAAGGCCATCTGTGAAGAAAGCAGAATCAGAGAGAAAAAAAAAGGTTTTATTACTGCTACAAAAAAAAAAAAAAAAAATTCTTGGAGTCTTGACTCCGTCACCCTTCTTGTTCTTGCTCCGACACCCGGCTGTACTAGCTCTGATACCACTATTGGAAATCACATTGACAAGATGTCCAGGTGGTGATCTTTCAAACACCCAAATCTAAAATGATTTGTAAAGATTTAGAATAAAAAATAGGAACAGAAATCAAAGAAAGAAGACAAACGATTTGTTATCGAGGTTCGACAATAGCCTACGTCCCCGTGAATTCCTCTGAACTCTCTGCACTAAATCAATGGTTCTTTACAATCCAACAACCCTCTTCAAGAAACCTCAAGTTCTTGAAGAAACCAATAAGAGAAGAAAGAAGATGATAAGAACTATTACAATGCTCTCTATCTAATCTATACTCCTCTCTCTTTTTACAACCAGCCTTACTACAATAAGTCCCTCTTGTGTTTTGTATTTTTGCACTCTCACACAATTCTCTCTTATATGTCTATCACTCTTTACAATTGATCTCAAATTATGTCACAATTTTCTTATGTACTTTAAGAATGAAGCTAGGTGACCCTTTATATAGCGAACCAACTTCTTGACCAATCTTGAGAGTCAATCTCCACCCTTAGATCTTGATGACCAATCAACCATGGCCCTTGATCAATCCTTAGTGATCCTATGCGTTTTGGACATGTCTCCATGCACTTAACAAAGGCTGAATCAAATGGACTATGTGTGCCTTCAAGGTGCAGCCTAGAGCAGGGCACACTTGCTGTCCCTCTGGGCGCCGCAGCTTGGACCTCCTCAGCAAACCTCCACCTTCTGGGCACCATGGCCTGGGGTAGTCTGGGATGCGGCTTAACCTAATGCACACCCATTTTTGCTGCTTTGTGCTGAATGGAGGTGTGCACACACACCCAAAATGATGTGCACACTTGTGTGCACTCCTTTAACATGCTGAAATTTATTCTTCCAACCTTGGTTTAAACTTTAACCATGTTTAAACCATGTCTAAACCTTAGAAAAATATCAACAATCTCTAATTTTGTCTAAGTGTTTAAACCCGAACCATTGTGCAAAGAACTTCAGGATCCAAACTCATCTTGAGTCATCAATCAACCGACTCCAATCCTAAGTAGTCCAAGGCAATGATTGAACTTACTTAGAGGTAGATCTGCATGGTTTTCTTTCGTGGCTACCTTGTCCACATGGATGCATCCTTTCGTAACATTTTCCCGAATGAAATGGTACCGAATATCCATGTGCTTTGTCCTCTCATGGAACACCGGATTCTTACACAAGTGCAATGCATTTTGACTATCCGAAAACACCACAACCTGCTCCTCTAGTACCTTCAACTCTTCCAACAACCCTTTGCACCACATAACTTCCTTAATAGCTTCCGTTGCTGCTATATACTCAGCCTCAGTTGTTGAGAGTGCTACCATCGGCTGAAACTGAGCCTTCTAACTTACACAACATCCGTTTAAGTTGAAGAAGTAGGAGGTAATCGATCTTCTTTTATCCCGATATGCTCCATAGTCCAAATCTGTAAAACCCTCAAGGCAGATGGACTTACCCCTCTTCTCATAAACCAGCCCTACTTCTGGGCTTCCCTTCAAGTACCTCAGCAACCACTTCATCCCAAGCCAATGCTCCTTTCTGGGATTACTCATAAACCTGCTGAGAACACTCATTGCATGAGCAATGTCAGGTCTAGTGCTTACCATGGTAAACATAACAAAACCAACCGTGCTAGAGTAAGGAAAATTTTCCATTTCAATCTTCTCTGCCTCCGATCTCGGACAATGATCACTGGAGAACTTGAAATGACCAGCAAGAGGAACCTTCACTGGTTTGCTATCTTCCATAGAGAATTTAGATATCATCTTCTCTATGTAGGAAGTTTGAGAGATCTTCAATCTGTTTCTCTCCCTTTCTCGAATGATACACATCCCAAGGATCTTTTGTGCATGGTCAAGATCCTTCATCTCAAACTCCTCACTGAGTTGAGCCTTCAATTTCCTTATCCTCTCCATGTTGCTCCCAACCAGTAACATATCATCAACATAGATGAGGATGATCACCACTTCCTCAACCTTCTGCCCCTTGTAGTACAAGCATGAATCATAATAGCTCCTCATGAAACCCAAGTTGATTACAAAGGAATCAAACCTCTTATTCCATTGCCGAGGTGATTGCTTCAGGCCATAAAAAGATTTCTTCAATTTGCACACCAACTCTCCCTGCCTTCCTTCCTCATAGCCTTCGGCTTGCCTCATGTAAATGGTCTCATCGAGCTCTCCATGTAAGAACATTGTTGTAGACTGAGGTTTCAACCCAAGAGGGGGGTGAATTGGGTTTTTAAAACTTTTGCGAAATTAATACAAGTTTATGAAAACGTAATAGCAATAAACAATTAAAACAAGTAATGTGCTGTTAATAAAGAGTTTAAAGAGTAGAGAATGCAAACTCAGATTATAGTGGTTCGGCAATATCGGATTCGTTCCGACCCTACGTCCACTCTCTTCAAGGAACCTCCTTGAAGTAATCCACTAAGAAACTTAGTCATACAACTTCACCGGTGTTGTACAAAACTTACAATCCCTTCCTCTCGGAAGCTATCCCCTTCCTCTCGGAAGTAATCCCCTTCCTCTCGGAAGTAATCCCTTTACAATAAATGCTGTAAAGTAAATGGTAGAGAGACAGCAAATGAAAGCTTATACAACTGAATAATGTCTCTCTTTCAAAGTAAAGCTTGAAGAATGGCTCAACATGAGTATTTTAAAGCTTTTTTGAGTTTCAAAGAATAAATGACTTGATTGTGTGTGTTCTTCTCTTTTTAAATGTCTTCTCCATCTTGTTGAATGTTGAATTGAGTGGGTTTATATAGCCATCAATTAATATGACCGTTAGACTTTAATTTGAATTGATTGTGCCTTTAAAACCTCAGATTTCAAGTCCCAACGATCATATTTTTGAACTACCAGTCGACTAGATCATCTTTAAAAATCACAATTTTGCTGCTATACCAGTCGACTGGGAACCTTCTGCCCGTTTTAGCAGTCGATTGGTACTATTCACCCGGTCGACTAGGTCACTATTTGAGCGCTGCTACAGTATTTTCAGCATGAACAATATTTTCAGCATGAACAGTGTTTTCAGCATCAATTTTCTTCATATCTCTTTATTCTTTTTGGATTTTTGAGTTCCAAAAAATCTCCTAATTGAATCAAACTTTCTTGCACATTAAACACACGAGTTAAACACTTCAAAAGTGTTTTGTTATCATCAAAATTAATCTAATCAATTTCTTGATTAAGTATTTTTGATGATGACAAAACATATTACAAATTTAAGCATAATGTGTGTGCAAGATATATAAAGAATGATATATTACAAATGCTGAAGTAATTTTTTATGTCAACATAATTCTTCTTAAGTTTAATTAGAGAATGTTAAGTATTGAGCCCAAATAATTTATTTGCATTTAATAAAATCACGTGGAGATTTTATATCTTCAATTAATTAAGACTATATAATAAAATGCAATGCAAATATAATTAGCTCCTAAAAATTGAAATGCTTACAAAGAGTATCTTAGGATTCAAACCTATAATTTATCCCTATTGTCTTTGGAGTTGCATTTAAATTATTCTCCTTGAATTTGATCTTTTGGAGAGCTTATTGACTTTTGAGATCATCAACTTTGATTCACCAATTTCTACAATCTTGATCTCCTTTGATGTATAAGCATTATTAACAATCTGTATTACTTAAGTAATATTCATTAGTGCTTAATTAAGATTTTTGTCACTATAAAAATCATTCAGGGTCAACAATCTCCCCCTTTTTGATGGTGACAAAAATCTTAAGAATAAGGTCTAATAAGATCTATAATATTCTTATTTTCTCCCCTTTTTGTCATAATAAAAAAGGGTGGATTTCAAAGAAGAGCTCCCCCTCAAAATATGTTATTGAAAATATTTTGATGAAACATATTGAGAAAAGAATCATTTTACAAGATATCAAGAAATATAAAACAATTTTTAAGCATTATAAATCTTCAAAATAACCTCAATGCTTATAGTATCTTACACTTAATCAATAAAGGACGAGTTTGAACTCATTGCTTGATTTACCAAAAGGTTTTCTCTTTTACCAATAAATCAGATTTTCTTCCATTTTCAAAAAGTCTAAAGTAATTATTTTTAACTTTTAAGAGAAATAAAATTGGATAAAACTTAACAAGCCTCATTGGTAGTTGATTATCAATTTAATGCAAAGATAATCATTATTTTTCAAACTCAAGCATACATAATAGAAAGTTTCATATTTAGCTCATGCTTGATAAATAAATAGCTCAAAAGTAATTCTTAAATCTAAATTCAAGCTTATAACTTGATTTGTCCAATACCAAATCAAAGAGAATTTATCAAAAATAAATTAATATTTGAGTATTAAATGGCTCCAAACAAAGTCTAGTCGACTGTTATAGCCTTACCAGTCGACTGACAGATTAAGCAGAGATTTACCAGTCGTCTGGAATAGACTTATCAGTCGACTGGAATATTGGGCAGAGACTTACCAGTCGACTGGGATATACTTACTAGTCGACTGGACCCTTAAGAAAATTTCCAGTCTTGACTCTTAGCACGAAATTTGTTTATCTATGACATCTTTGAGTGAGGGAGATATTTAAACAAGAATTAATACTCTTTAACTAGATGTCAAGTATGCAAATGATGAATGATGAAGCAATCAGACATTCAGTTTATCATAATCTAATAATCCCATCAACATTCTAATATTACAAAAACTAGCTTCACTTAGGGGTTTTGTAAGAATGTCAGCTATTTGATCTTCCGAAGGTATGAATTCTAATCTTATATCACCTTTTCGAGCATGGTCTCTTAAGAAATGATGTCTGATTTCTATGTGCTTTATTCTAGAGTGCTGAATAGAGTTCTTGGTTAGGTTGATAGCACTAATATTATCACAAAATATTGGGATATTTTTTAGGTTCATGCCATAGTCTTCTAGTTGTTGTTTCATCCATAATACTTGGGCACAACAACTTTCGGCTGCAACGTATTCCGTCTCGGCGGTTGATACTGCAACGGAATTTTGTTTCTTGGAAAACCAAGAGGTTAACATTGTACCTAAGAATTGGCATCTATCACTTGTGATTTTTCTATCTAACCTATATCCAACAAAGTCAGCATATGAATATCCTACAAGCTCAAAAGATGAATATCTAGAGTACCATAATCCAATGGTTTGGGTTCCCTGTAGATATCTAAGGATTTTTTTCACTGTAACTACATGTGATTCCTTAGGATTAGCCTGAAATCTAGCACACATGCATACACTGAACAAAATATCAGGTCTACTTGCAGTTAAGTAAAGCAAAGCATCTATCATGCTTCTATAATATTTAGTATCTACAATTTTACTTCCTTCATCAATATCAAGTTTTGTAGATGTGCTCATAGGAGTTCCAAGTGGCTTTGAGCTTTCCATCCCGAACCTCTTTAGTGGGTCCTTAATATACTTTGATTGATTGATGAAGATGTCTCCTTTTAGTTGCTTGATTTGAAGTCCAAGGAAGTAGGTAAGCTCTCCCATCATGCTCATTTTAAATTCACCTTGCATGCACTTTGCAAACTCTTGACACATAGATTCATTAGTAGCACCAAATATAATATCACCAACATATATTTGGACTATAAGAGTGTCATTTTTGTGAGTTTTTATGAAGAGAGTTGTGTCTATTCTACCTCTTACAAAATCATTGACAATCGAAAATTTACTTAGTCTTTCATACCATGCCATTGGAGCGTGCTTCAATCCATATAGAGCTTTAGAAAGCTTGTAGACATGATTTGGAAGACTAGGATTTTCAAATCCAAGAGGTTGCTCAACATAAACCTTTTCTTCTATAAAGCCATTTAAAAATGCGCTTTTTACATTCATTTGAAATAGCTTGAACTTATTAAAGCATACAAAGGCTAATAACATTCGAATGGCTTCTAATCTAGCTACGGGAGTATAGGTTTCATCAAAGTCTATTCATTCTTCTTGATTCTATCCCTTAGCAACTAGTCTAACCTTGTTTTTAGTTACTATTCCATTTTCATCCATCTTATTTCTATATACCCATTTAGTTCCAATTATCGAATGATTCTCAGGTCTTGGAACTAGTTTCCAAACATTGTTTCTCTCAAATTGATTCATTTCTTCTTGCATTGCAATTATCCAATAATTATCTTTTTTAGCTTCTATAAATGTCTTAGGTTCTACTTAAGACAAATAAGCTACATAATTGCAAATATTTTTAATAGAAGAGCGAGTTCTTACCCCTTGTGAAGGATCACCAATCACTTGATTAATTGGGTGATAATTTACATACCTCCAATCTTTGGGTAGACTTTCCTCTTGTTGGCTTGAGGACGATTGGTCCAAATTGAGAGTTTCTATTTCTTCATTTGCTTGAAGTGAACTCTCCTTTGGGTCAACAATGGGAGTAGGAGTTTCCATTCTTGGAATAAAATCTGCATCATCTATAAAGGAAACTTCTCTACTACTAATTGGGTTAGACTCATCAAGAGTTACGTGTACAGATTCTTCTACCACTAGAGTTCTCTTATTGAAAACTCTATAACCCTTACTAGATGTTGAATATCCTAAAAATATTTCTTCATCGGTCTTAGAATCAAATTTACCCAAGTTAGTTTTATTGTTATTTAAGATGAAGCATATACAACCAAAAGCATGAAATAGGAGATATTAAGCTTTCTTCCTTTCCTTAGTTCATATGGAGTTTTATCAAGCAGAGGCCTAATTAAAATTCTATTTAAGATATAACAAGAAGTGTTCACGGCTTTAGCCCAAAAGTATTTTGGTAAATTATTTTCACAAAGCATAGTTCTTGAAAATTCTTCTATAACTCTGTTTTTCCTTTCAACAACTCAATTTTGTTGAGGAGTTCTAGGAGCTGAAAAGTTGTGATTAATTCCATTTTCATCACAAAATCTTGAAAAGCTTTGATTTTCAAATTCTTTGCCATGATCACTTCTTATGCTTGAAATACAAATTCCTTTTTCATTTTGTACCTTTTTGCAAAACTTTTCAAATCCTTTGAAAACTTCTTCCTTGTAAGCAATAAAAATAACAAAGATATATCTTAAATAGTCATCAACAATAACAAGAGCATATTGATGGCCACCTAGACTAATGGTACTAATTGGACCAAATAAGTCCATATGCAGAAGTTCCAAAGGTCTAGTAGTTGAGACTACATTTTTTGCTTTAAATGAAATCCTAGCTTGTTTTCCCATTTGATAAGCATCGCATACTTTGTCTTTTTCAAAATTGATTTTAGGAAGTCCAATAACTAAATCTTTTCTTGAAATGATTTTTAGCAAGTTCATGTTTACATGACAAAGCCTTCTATGCCATAGCCATGGATTTTCACTAAAAGCAGGAAAACATTTTTCATTTTCAGAATGCAAGGATTTCAAATCAACTATGTAGACATTTTCATGTCTATGGCCAATAAATTTGATCTTGTTGCTCTTGATGTCTATAACTAGACAATGAGAGGTCTCAAATGTGACTTTGTACCCTTTATCACATAGTTGAATAATACTTAGTAAATTTGGCTTAAAGCCTTGTACTCGCAATACATTATTTAAGGTTGAGAAGTCATTACCGACTTTTCCATGCCCGATGATCTTTATTTTGGTGTTGTCTCCAATGGTGACATATCCACAATTTCTTAGAGTTAGCTCATTGAATATATTTTTATCACCGGTCATGTGCTTTGAGCAACCACTATCAAGGTACCAACAGTTACCTTTCTCCTTGGTGTGGAGACATATCTACATCACACAAGGATATACGATAGCACTTTTAGGTACCCAAAATTTCTTAGGTCCTTTTGGGTTAGTTCTAGAAAACACGGTTCCTTTTGGAACCCATACTTTCTTAACAGTATATGGTGATCTAAGGACATGTTGATGATGCACAATCCTAGGATGGTAGTTATTGAAATTTCTAGGATATCTTAGATGTGCATGCCTATAATCTTTAGGATAATAGTTCCTAGGATACATGTTTCTATGTCGAGGAACATGAAAATGCATGTCATTTCCAGAAAATGTATGATGATGCATTCTAGGATACATGCTAGCATTATTATTAGTACGCATATTATTTTTAGGATAACCATGATGGTAATTCCTAGGATAAGCATGAGCAGAGTGCATATTTTGATTATACATATTGTTCCTAGAATGTACATGATGGTTATTTTTAGGATGTGTATAAGCATTTCTAGAGTGTGCATACATATAAGCATGTGTATTTCTAGGATGCTTTATTTTTGTATGAACATTTAAATTTCTAGATTTCCTAGCATTCATTGAGGGAGTGTTTTTAATTTTGCCAGGGGTTTTTGAAGTAGAGGCTCCACTCACACATGAGGCTTTCATGAAGAAGCTCTCTTTTGATTTTTGCTTTCCCAATGGAGAGTATCCTAAACCAGATTTTCCTCCACTTAATCTTTGGGAAGAAAGCACTTCATCAAGATTTTCTTTTCCAAGCATAAGTCTGGATATAGTGCCATTCAATTCTAAAATTTTATTCTTTAAATTCTCATTTTCATCTTTGAGGAAATCTTGAGAAGAATCATACAGTAAAGAAGATAATTTATCTTTTTCTTCTCTAAGACTTATCATCTCCTTAGAGAGAGATGATACCTCTTTCTTAAGAATTGAATTTCTAGAATCAAATTTCTTCAACTCATTATGCATTTCATTTATTACTTCTAGCAACTCTTCACTTCTACTTACAATATTATTCTTAGATGAATGAGAAGATGTTACCTCACTTTCATCGTCGATTGCCATAAGACATAGGTTGGCAATTTCCTCGCATTCGATCTCTTTATTCGAGGAGTCTTCTTCTTCTTCATCACCATCACGATTAAGATCTTCAATTTCCATAAAAGGTAAGGATGTGGTGGAACCATCAATTTTGTAATCCAAGTAGCTTGGGATTCCACAAGCTCTTCTAAACTTTCACTTGTAGAATGCTTTGTCAAAATAATTTTCCATTGATTTGACAAAGACCTAAGAAATATTCTCACAAGTTCAAGGTTAGAATAAATTTTACCCATGAAAGATAAAGTTTTAACAAGTGTGGTAAAACGAGTTTGTGAATCAAAAATTGATTCATTTTCGTTCATTTTAAAATGCTCTAAGTCATGAACATAGTTTTTCAATTTGAAATTCTTTTCTTGCTCATTTCCTCCATGTATGACCTCCAATAAATCTCAAATTTCTTTTGCAGTCTTACATGAGGAAATTTGATCAACTTCGTTTTGATCAAGAGAACTATAAAACATGTTCATAACTTTAGCATTTAGTTGAATGAATTTAAAATAATTTACATCAAAATCATTTTTATTTTCAAGAATGAAATACCAAGCATAATAATCATAAGCTTGAATAAAAATCTTCATTTGAGCTTTCCAATGGGTGAAATTTGTTCCACGGAGAAGAGGAGGACTAAAAGGATCTCTTCTTTCTAAAAATATAGTTGCCATAGGATCAACTCTAGGATGTTAAGCCTAAAATAAGAGCACCTCGCTCTGATACCAATTGTAGACTGAGGTTTCAACCCAAGGGGGGATGAATTGGGATTTTAAAACTTTTGTGAAATTAATACAAGTTTATAAAAACGTAAGAGCAACAAACAATTAAAACAAGTAATGTGCTGTTAATAAAGAGTTTAAGGAGTAGAGAATGCAAACTCAGATTATAGTGGTTCGACAATATCAGATTCGTTCCGACCCTACGTCTACTCTCTTCAAGGAACCTCCTTGAAGTAATCCACTAAGAAACTTAGTTGTAGAACTTCACCGGTGTTGTACAAACCTTACAAACCCTTCCTCTCGGAAGTAATCCCTTTACAATAAATGCTTTAAAGTAAATGGTAGAGAGACAGCAAATGAAAGCTTATACAATTGAATAATGTCTCTCTTTCAAAGTAAAGCTTGAAGAATGGCTCAACATGAGTATTTCAAAGCTTTTTTGAGTTTCAAAGAATGAACGACTTGATTGTGTGTGTTCTTCTCTTTTTGAATGTCTTCTCCATCTTGTTGAATGCTGAATTGAGTGGGTTTATATAGATATCAATTAATATGGCCGTTAGACTTTAATTTGAATTGATTGTGCCTTTAAAATCTCAAATTTCGAGTCTCAACGGTCATATTTTTGAACTACCAGTCGACTGAGTCGTGATACCATTCGACTGGATCCTATTTAAAAATCACAATTTTGCTGCTACAGTGTTACTAGTCGACTGGTAACCTTCTGCCCGTTTTACCAGTCGATTGGTACTATTCACCCGGTCGACTGGGTCACTATTTGAGCGCTGCTACAGTATTTTCAACATGAACAGTGTTTTCAACATCAATTTTCTTCATATCTCTTTATTCTTTTTGGATTTTTGAGATCCAAAAAATCTCCTAATTGAATCAAACTTTCTTGCACATTAAACACACGAGTTAAACACTTCAAAAGTGTTATGTTATCATCAAAATTAATCTAATCAATTTCTTGATTAAGGCATTTTTGATGATGACAAAACATATTACAAATTTAAGCATAATATGTGTGCAAGATATATAAAGAATGATATATTACAAATGCTCAAGCAATTTTCTATGTCAACATAAATTCTTCTTAAGTTCAATTAGAGAATGTTAAGCATTGAGCCCAAATAATTTATTTGCATTTAATAAAATCATGTGGAGATTTTATATCTTCAATTAATTAATACTATGTAATAAAATGCAATGCAAATATAATTAGCTCCTAAAAATTGAAATGCTTACAAAGAGTATCTTAGGATTCAAACCTATAATTTATCCCTATTGTCTTTGAAGTTGCATTTAAATTATTCTCTTTGAATTTGATCTTTTGGAGAGCTTATTGACTTTTGAGATCATCAACTTTGATTCACCAATATCTACAATCTTGATCTCTTTTGATGTATAAGCACTAT
This sequence comes from Bretschneidera sinensis, assembly GCA_023935145.1. NCBI lineage: Eukaryota > Viridiplantae > Streptophyta > Magnoliopsida > Brassicales > Akaniaceae > Bretschneidera > Bretschneidera sinensis. Next base: position 44,565,651 of record CM043701.1, read on the forward strand.
TAACAATCTGTATTACTTAAGTAATATTCATTAGTGCTTAATTAAGATTTTTGTCACTATCAAAATCATTCAGGGTCAACAACTGTCTTCACATCCATTTGCTCGATTTCCTAATCAAATTAGACCACCAATGCTAACACTATCCGTATCGTCTTGTGCTTCACAACCAGTGAGAAGATTTCGGTGAAATCTATGCCTTCTTTTTGTGTGAACCCCTTTGCCACCAGCCTAGCTTTATACCGGACTTCATCCCCTGGAGTATTCCCTTCTTTGATCTTGTAGATCCATCTACAATCCACAACTCTCTGTTTTTCTGGTTTGGGCACTAATTCTCAAGAGCTGTTCTTCCTCAAAGAATCCATTTTTTCCTCCATAACTAGCTGCTACTTTGATAAATCCTTACACTCTATGACATCTGTGTAAGTTTCTGGTTCAATCTCTCATTCTATCCAAGGAGCTGCTATATTAGCATCCGCAAACCCATATCTCAAAAGTGGTTTCACCACCCTCCTTTCTTTGTCCCTTGTGAGCTGGTAGTCATTCTGATTTGCTGCATCAACCTCTTCCAATTCAGCCTCCTCTTGAGTGCCCTGAGCATGGCCTTCATTAATAGGCTCTACCTGGTCCGAACCCTCTTGCCTCCTCTGCTCTACCTGAACTGAATCCTCCTTGATGAGATGCTCCACAAATTCCAGACTGGTTTGCTCACTAGCCCCTGCAGGGTTAGTTTTCTCCAAGTAGGGAAATAACAAATCATTAAAAAGAACATCCCTACTTATTATGAGTTTCATGCCCTTCTTTTCTAAGGACCACAACTTATACCCCTTAACCCCATCACCATATCCTAGTAATACACATTTTCTAGACCTTAAGCTAAGTTTATCCTCCTTTTGATGTGCATATGCAACACACCCAAAAGTCCTAAGGTGGTTTAACTCAGGGGGTTTCCCACTCCACATCTCCGTGGGAGTCTTGAGTTCTAAAGCTCTAGAGGGTGATTTATTTACCAAGTATGTAGTTGTAGCCACAACTTCTCCTTAAAAATATTTTGGTAAATCATATCCTATTAACATGCACTTAACTTTTTCCATAAAGGTTCTATTCATCCTTTCAGCAACTCCATTTTGCTGAGGTATTTTTACAACTGTCCTATGTCTTAGAATGCCATTTAACTCACAGAATTTATCAAAATACTTATTGCAAAATTCTAAGCCATTATCGGTTTATAAAGCCTTAACTACCCTACCCGTTTGAGTCTCCAGCAACTTTTTCCACACAACAAATTTATTCAAGGCATCTGATTTATTCCTAAGCTAATAAACCCACACTTTTCTTGAATAATCATCAATTAAAGACAGAAAGTAAAAGTTACCTTCCTGTGTTGGTGTTCTTACTGGTCCCCAAAGGTCCGAATGAATGTAGTCAAGAATCCCTTTAGACTTATGCACTCCGGTGTTGAAGCTGACCTGGTGTTGCTTCCCAAGAACGCAACACTCACAGAAATCCAATTTCTCTACTTTGTCTCCACCAAGTAGGCCATCCTTGCTAAGAACTTGCAGACCTTTTTCGCTCATGTGTCCCAAGCGAGTGTGCCAAAGGGTTGCTTTATCCATCTCAGCCATCAAGCTTGCTGCTTGATCATTGATTTTTGTCTCTTCGATCATCTCATAGAGTCCATCGTTTCTTGCTGCTTTGATCACTACCAAAATATCCCTTGGCCACCTTGATCTTTCCTCCCTCTACTTTGGATAAGTACCCCAAGGAATACAGTTGCCCCAATGAGATCAAATTTCTCTTCAAATCTGGAAGATACCTCACATTTCGTAGCAGCCTTGTGACTCCATCGAACATCCTCAACTGGATGTCTCCTATCCCCCTCACTTGGCAAGAATTATCATTCCCCAAGAAGACCGTTCCATCATTGATCTCCTGGAAATTCTTGAATCATTCATTGTGAGGGCACATGTGATAAGTGCACCCGAAATCTAGAATTCACTTCTCACTGCCTTACCTCCTGCTCACATTTGAGCACACAATAGGAACATCATCTTGCTGTTCTCCTTTGGAAACTGAAGCCTCTCCATTGTTGGTATAGCTTCTCTTCTCATCCTACATCTTCTTTTTGTAATCTTTTCTGAAATAGCCCTCTTTGTTGCATTAGAAGCATCTCTTTCCTCCTCTAAGTCTTGTCTTGGAATGAGATCTCCCATGGTTCTGCCCTCTACCTCTTGATTTCTCTCGATAGTTGCCATGAGTGCTACTGCCATTCCGAGTTGTTAGCCTTCCTCTTATGAACAGCCCTTCTCCATTTGATGCCTCCCTCATCTTGGCTTTGAAATCATAAGCCCTTATGGCATTGATCACAATCTCCTTGGTTAAAGTATCTCTTCCATACTCAATAGCATTAATCAGATTATCAAAGCAATAAGGAAGAGAGTTTAACAAAATAACAGTTAATTGTTCATCCGGGAATTTAATACTACAACTAGCCAAATCTTGAACTAGTTTATTAAAGACATCAAGATTATCTTGCAACTCTTTATTAGGATCAATTTTAAAAGAAAATATTCTTTTAAGAAGATAAATCTTGTTAGGGAGAGTTTCGGTAAGAAACTCTAGTTTCTTCCATATGATAGCCAGATCTTCCGAGTCTCCGCACTCCCTTGTGACACTATCTGACATGTGCAAGAAAATGGTGCTGTAAGCCATCTTCTTCATATCAACTCACTAGCCCTCCATGATACTTGCTGGAAAAGCATCATCTTCTCCAATAGCCAAGTCCACTTTCTGTTGCATAAGAATAACCTTGATCTTCCGCTTCCATAGGGAAAAATCTCCCTTTCCATCAAACTTCTCAACAACGAAATTTGAAGCCATCTTTGCGGGCAAGATCCTAGATTTATATAATACCCACAAATGCTTTCTTCAACCTCAAGAACACGATCGAAGATGGATCTTAACACCATTCTTGAATCACTCTCAAGAACACAGTCTGATCTTGATCTTTACTCTATTCTTGAATCACCCAAGAAGTTGATCTTTGATTCTTGGAGTCTTGACTCCGTCACCTTCTTGTTCTTGCTCCGACACCCGGCTATACTAGCTCTGATACCACTGTTGGAAATCACTTTGACAAGATGCCTAGATGGTGATCTTTCAAACACCTAAATCTAGTATGACTTGTAAAGATTTGGAATCGAAAACAGGAACAGAAATCAAAGAAAGAAGACAAGCGATTTGTTATCAAGGTTCGACAATAGCCTACGTCCCCGTGAGTTCCTTTGAACTCTCTACACTAAACCAACAGTTCTTTACAATCCAGCAACCCTCTTCAAGAAACCTCAAGTTCTTGAAGAAACCAAGAAGAAAAGAAAGAAGATGATAAGAACTATTAAAATGCTCTCTATCTAATCTATACTCCTCTCTCTTTTTACAATCAGCCTTACTGCAATAAGTCCCTTTTGTGTTTTATGTCTTTGCACTCTCACACAATTCTCTCTTGTATGTCTGTCACTCTTTACAATTGATCTCAAATTATGTCACAATTTTCTTATGTACTTTGAGAATGAAGCTAGGTAACCCTTTATATAGTGCATAAACTTCTTGACCAATCTTGAGAGTCAATCTCCACCCTTAGATCTTGATGACCAATCAACCATGGCCCTTGATCAATCCTTAGTGATCCTATGCGTTTTGGACATGTTTTCACCCACTTAACAAAGGCTAAATTAAATGGATTATGTGTGCCTTCAAGGTGCGGCTTGAAACAGGGCAAGGTGTGGCCTAGAGCAGGGCACACTTGCTGTCCCTCTGGGTGCCGCGGCCTAGACCTCCTCAACAAACCTCCACCTTCTGGGTGCCGCGGCTTGGGGTAGTCTGGGCCATGGCCTGACCTGATGCACACCCATTTTTGCTGCTTTGTACTGAATGGAGGTGTGCACACACACCTAAAGTGACGCGCACACTTATATGCACTCCTTTAACATGCTGAAATTTATTCTTCCAAAAACTTTAACCATGTTTAAACCTTAGACAAATATCAACAAGATCCATGGTGGGTTCCTTAGTTGGTGTTTGCCCATAGGTGAACCACTTGCATTGTGTCAAAATGATGCTATTTTCACTAAATTGCATGAAATATTGTAAATCTGAAAGAGAAGTTTGGAAGACTGAGTGAAGAGATTAAAATGTTTGTAGTTGTATTGCTCCTTTGTAATGATTTCAGGTTCATGTTAGTAGTTGTGATGTTGTTGAAGAATTGATGATGAAACTAGTGTGTTTTGTTCTTTTGTCATGTAACTTGGTCTTGTCATGGTTTAAATGAAATGAGAAGTTAGTTTGTATATGGTTATGAAAAAAAGTGGTTTCAATTTTGTCATGAACAATAGCCCCAATTTTGTCAATGAAACTGGTCCCCCATTTGGATAACACTCGTTCCCATTTGGACCATCTCGACACAAACATGAGGATTGTTAGAAGTTAAATGCATAATCAATTCATAGATAATTGATTAACTTACAAAAGACGATTGTTAACCATTCATATACAAAAGATTGGTGTCCACCATGTACTTGTCAAAATATTTCAATAATAACAATACAACCATATGCATCTAACTGTGTAAATCTGTATTATGCACAAAAAAAGCTAACTATTACCTTCAAAAAAGTTATTTGATTCCAAACCATTAAATTGTGCCCTATTACAAAAATAACCAGTTAACTATACTATGATTCCAACAAAATGACTCAAACACCACTACCACTAGTGCTTCATTGGGTTCCAGTTGCATAAGCACTTTGAGATGAATGCATCCTTGTGAATCCACACATTTCATGATATAAGTCCTAAAAGCTTACACATATACATATAAATACACAATCATATAAATACATGGCCATTTAAATACTTATCCATATAAATACATAATTATAGAAAAATCAACACTAAACCTAAATTACTTGGCTGTTATAAGTCCCCAAACCTGACCCCACTAGCTCATTGCTCCATTCTTCAAAAATTCTTTTTCCTTTTATCAATAACACTTGCTGCCACACCCCTACAAGAACAACCAGCATCACCAGAACCACCATAAAAGCCACCAGATGCTCCCATACCACGTCTACCATCTACTGTCCCACCTCTGCCAGCAATAGCAACCCTCCAATAGTCACCACCACCACCTACTACTCCCCTGCAAGAACTGCCAGAACCACCAAAGGTAGAGGCACCAGAAAAGGCACCAGGTACTCCCCTTTCACCTCCATCTTTAGAAACCCATCTGCCACCAACAAAAGTCCTCCAATAATCACCAACCATCACCTACTACTCCCCTCCTAAAACTACCAGAAACATCTAAGGTAGAGGCACTAAAGAAGGTATTAAGTGCTCCCTTTCCACTTCTATATCTAGAAACCCTATATCTACCACCAATAATAGCCCTCCAATAGTCACCACCACCACCTACTGCTCCCCTTCTAGATCTACCATCATCTCTCCCACTATCAGCACCAACTACTCTCCCTTTACCACCACTAGTTGACCTTCCTTTGCCACCACTACTTGCCCTCCCATATCCACCACTTGCTACCCTCCTTCTGCCACCACTAGTTGCTTTCCCAAATCCACCACTTATTGTCTTCCCCGACCATTACTAGCATTAGCATGTGAGGATCCAACACCAGTATATGAGGATCCAACACCACCATGTGAGTTTCCCTCATCATATTGCCTTTGCCTCTATAACAACAAAGTAAATAAATATAGAGGATTAGCAGTTTCATTAATAATGAAAATTTGATAAGCATTTATGTTTGAAAAGATTAAGAGATAGGATTTTACTTGCTGACCTTTCTTCTTCTTGACAAGTCCTTTTTGGCATGTTCTGCTGTTATATCCAAACTATCTACAAAATTTATATGTTATGCTATAAGACTTCTTCCTGGCAGTGGATGGTTTAGGTTCATCTTCCTCTTCTTTTTTTTTTTTTAATTTTTTCTAGGCCTTCCAAGTAGTTTTCTCAATGGAGGGGTTAGTATACTATTATCCACAGATAATGGGGTGAAGTCAGGATCAGGCAAGGGGTGAATTATTTCACTGTATACCTCCAAGAAGGTCTTCACATGAAATTATTCATAACAATAATCTTCAACATTAGCTCTCCTATAGGTAATACATCTAATGGGGTGCTTATAAGGGATCCTAGTTATGTTCCAGTAGTTGTAGTTACATGTTCTTGCACCCAAGTCAATAGCATACATCTTGTTATTGTCCATCACCTGAAACTCTTCACCTCTAATAGGGATCAAAGAACACCATCTTGCAACATACAAATGTTTGTTCAGCTTTTCTTTGACCTTAGGAGCAACCTTACCCTCCTATGTGGTACCCACAACATACCCATTTTGTAAAATTGCCATCAATTTAAGCCTTAGCATCTCTAACAACATTAAGATTGGCTTGTTCCTAAGTTTGGTGACCTAAGCATTGAATCTCTCAGGGTGATCGTTGGTCAAGTCACCAGTCTTTGATGTTGTGTCAAACACATGTCTAGCACATGTCGATTCTTTATCTACCAACCAATGCCAAGCATTATTTGAAACTGTTTTCATATTATTCATAGCAGAAACCCAACTATCTCTGTGCTATGCCTTAGTTGTTATCCAAAATTCAGTCATAAGCTCCAAACTTGGGTGATTAGCCCTGAAGTTGCTGTATACATGCCTAGCACAATTTCCGTGGAAGGCATGTGGTAAATACTCAGCAACAACAAATTCCAGGCCCTACAACAAACAGTTTATGTCAATGAATAAAAGATAAACCCAATGAAATGAGTAATGGAATTAATTTAATTGTTGAAAATATTACCTTTTTGTTTATCAAACATTATAGTCAAATTCCTATCTCTAATATCAGAACCTAGAAGCTGAGCCAATAGTGCACAAAACCACCTCCTGCTCTCTTTGCATTCAATCCCAACAATAACAAATGCAACTGGGAATAAACCCCTATCACCATCAAGTGCAATAACTGATAGTAAAATCCCACCATATGGGCCTTTCAAGAAGCACCGCTTAAGGAATGGTCTGTATCTTTTAAAAATCCAACTTTCAATGCATGACAGCAAATAAAGATCCTTTTAAACATTGGAGGCACACTTAAGTTTCTCATTTCATGCACTTGTATGTTAACAAAAGTACCAGGGTTCCTATCAATTAGTAATTTTGCATACTTCCTTAACTTATTGAATGAGCCCACATGATTCCTCTTATCTTCTTCCATAAACCTCTTTTTACTTCTATATAATTGAGAAACACTTGCCTCAAACGCAAATCTTTCTAACAAACCAGCACTCATTGCTTCATAACTGATATTCGGGTCACTCTTTAGTTGTGCATTCCATTTACATCATGTATGGTTTTCACCATGAAAGTTATTTTGTTTGGAATAACTTAAGCATAAATCCTCCTGGAATAACAAATCTCGGCAGTACAAACTACATGCACTCTTCTCGGATCTTTTTAGGGCTTATGGAAATTATACCCCCATGCATACCATAACATAACCCTAACATGCTTAACACCACTAAAAACATTACCATACTAGAACAAAATGGTTCCATCTTCTTGGGGCTTGAATGGTATTGCTCTCAAACCCCTTATGTTTGCAAAAGACCTACCTCTAAGTCTCACCCTCTTAGTACTTGAGTCACTCTCATCACCAGTGCTTATACAGTCAACAGATTCTTCAGAGCTATCTAGATTGAGTTTATGGTTTGACCTCAATAGTTCATCACCATCTCCATCATCCTGCTCAACTCCTTTATCCTAATCATCATCTTCATCCTTTCCAACCCAGTTTGGATTTGAGTTAGAAAAATCATAACCAGAATCAGAATCAGTTTCCCTTTTATCCAGTTCATTGTGTTTTTCTATTTTGTCATCATCTTCATCCGCTATCTAGTCAGCTCCTAAATTATCACCTTCAATACTATGCCCACCTCTTAAATTATCACCCCCAACACTGTGCCCACCTCCTAAATTATTACCCCTAACATTCTGCCCACCTCCTAAATTATCCTTCATACTATCATCATCACCATTGCCATCCGCACCATTGCCATCGTCTACACTGCTATGCTCATAATTAAGGTTATTCTTAACGCCATGCTCACCATTTCCATCATCCACACTACCATTGTCACAAATAGGGTCATCATCATCTAATGCAACAACCTCAACATTTTCATCTAACTTAAATCTTTCCCTTTATCACACTTCATAGGAGTGGGGTTGTATGATGCTGAAGGATTACTATTACTGACCTCGTCCACATAGAATGATAAAAAAACTATACTTTTTGGTATCTTTAAATATAGTCGTAACATCTTCATAACACAAAATTATCCTACTATTACCTACTCTGATGTCCAACATTGGTGAGTGTAAATTAAAATTGTTGTAGATATCATCCAACAGATGAAGGTACTTGTAACAATCTGGATCTACATATATCCACCTAGCGAGTTCAATGAGGTCATCGCGGATGTACAAAAACACTTTGAAAAGTGTATCCATTAGAGGACCAGATAAAACAAATACATGCACTCAACATTTATTACGAAATAAAGAACCCAAAATCCATGTTTGTGAGCAACAATAACGAATACGTACTATACATTTACAATTTTGTTAACAAATTCGAGCTACAATATATTCACACTTTCATTAACAAATTCGGTTTACAATAGTCACAATTTCGTTAACAAATTTGTGTTACAATAGTGACAATTTCATTAACAAATTTGAGTTATAATAGTTAGAATTTCATTAACAAAATCTTATTGTATGCACACACAATTTCTTACATAAAATTCATACACAATTTCGTACATAGATAGATTTGTATGCAAATTCGTTCTTAAATTCATTTCATTCAACACCCCTAACTAATACAAGCACAATTTTGTACACAATGAAATTCCCCCACCCCCCCCCCCCCCCCCAAAAAAAAGCTAGTTATATCTCCCATACATATCTGAATAACGAATTAAGAAGCTAAACTGTAAAGGTTAAATGTTTGTGAAATAGCCTATCTACTTGGAAATGCTTCGTTTGTGCGAATTTATTGGCGACGTTGTATATGGCGATGTTAATTTTGACGAATCCCTTGATTTTGTACAAATAAAGTTACGGCTTCTGTTCGCGCATTAGTAGAGAAATAGACAAGAGAAAGGATGATGTGAGAGAGTATGAGGAAAGAAACGAGAGAAATAGAGAGACAAGAGGATGAGAGAGAGGGGAGGAGAGCAAGAGAGACGATGAGACAGAAGCATTTTCAGATTTGGGGAAAATGAGTTCGTGTATTTCCATCAGACTATTTATGTGAGGGCATTTGTGTATTTCCATCTTTTTCATCCACTGATTTAACATTCTGTCTAGTCAAACATGATCAATGTAGGTACATGTCATTTTCCAAACAATATGTAAGTAAATGTCGCGACATCCAAATATGAGGTGGGTTTCTATAATTTTCCCTTTAATTATTGGTATAATTCCGATCAAATTTTTGTCATAATGACAAAATGTTCCCCGGGCAATTTAACTTTCCATGTTTTGCTTGTTCACTTTCATGTTTTTCATCTTTCTCTTCCATTCTCTCCTAAAATTCTTTGCTTCTAAAACACCAAATTCACCTCTCCCTCCTGGCTCCTTAGGCTAGCCTTATATTGGAGAGATCTTCCATCCCTGCTCTCAAGAACCAAATGTCTTCTTTGCCTCAAAACTAAAAAAGTCAATACCCAATTCAAAATCTCGCTAATTTTGTTAATATTGCTTATTAATGTGAAAATGGTGCTCTTTTTCTATTTTGTTTTATATAGGTATGGTCCAATGTTCAAGACCCACATCATGAAGTGTCCTTGTGTGATGATTTCTAGCCCAAAAGCTGCAAAAATTATGCTGGTACCATATCTCATATCTTCAAGCCAAGAATTCCAACAAGCAAAGAGAGTTTGTTAGGCAAACAAGTTATCTTCTTTCACCCATAAGACTATCATACCAAATCAGTGTTTTCATGGGCGTTCCTGGGACTCGCCTGGGGAGCGCTAAGGGGTGGGGTGAAGCAAAAACGCCTCGAGGAGCCTGAAGTTAGACATTTCTTTCCCGGGTTGTTCGTTTTTTTGCTTGGGGTGTACGCTCGGGCGCCCGAGGCACAAATAGTACACCTCAGGTGCCCAGGCGTAAACCCTGTGATGTTTTTTTAAAAAGCTTAAAATTTAGGAAAAAAATGCAAGTTAAAGGCTCAAACCCATGACTTAATGAGTGTCATAGGTCTTAACCACTAAACTAGTGTTCTTGTTGTGAAATTATTACACTTTATATATATATATATAAAACATGTTATCTAGTTTAATAATAATTACAAACTATTTAATTAATCACTTACAATTTACAGCAGTATAGAAAAATAATTTATACTTCATATAATTTATATATAAATATATATTAATATTTATAAAATTATAATTATCACACTATAGAGAGTTAGTAAAGTATTAAACTTTTATAAAAATTAATTAATTAAAATTAAAATTATTTTTATTATCCTAATTAATTAATTAACATTATTTTATTAAAATTTTGGAACGCCCTAACATATTCAAAAGACTTACACCCCAACACCTCGAGGCAAAACGCCTCACCCAACGCTTTTGACTTTGAAAACACTATACCAAATTGAGGAAGCTTGTTCTCCGTGCCTTCATGCTTGAAGTAATAAAAAATATTGTCTCTGATGTTGAATCCAAAACCAAATATTCCATCTAATCATGGGAAAGAAGGCTTATCAACACTTACCAAGAAATAAAAATAGCGGTCTCTCTCGCCGATAGACTAATGTTTTAAGAGAGAGAGAGAGAAACCCTTGTTTTTTTTTTCTTTACACGTGAAAGAGATACTTAAAAGACGTGGCAAGCTAAATTGCATTGGGAATTTTTTGGTCGAAATTAAGTCAATGATTTAAATTGATAAATCTAAAGGTTAAATTATTATTTTGAAAGCTGAGAGAGATATTTATCACTCAACTTTAATTTTGGAGAAATTTTACAATTAAACCAAAATTAAAATAGAACAAAATTAGCATAAAGAATTCTTAATTCTAAAATGATGTCGAAATAAGAACCGCATAATAACTCCATTGACGAATCGTTCATCTTTGTTAATTCGAGCAGTGTTGCCATAGATGAGAACATCAAGAACCATCGCCACCATAACCACACTTCTCAGTAATCTTATGCTCCAAACTCTCTCCGCTCTCAACCCCAACAAGCATCAGATTAAGAAGGTTTCTCTCACTTCTATTTTTTCTCAACAAAACACCATTTCTTCGCCACTTTCACTTCTTTAACTAATGCTTCACTATCATTATCTTCCGTTGACCAAGTAATACGAACACATATAGATTTATCTTCTATTCGGTGTTCTGATTTTAAAAAATCTATTTGTAAATCGAGGTTCAAGCCCAAGAGGGGGGGTAATTGGGTTTTAAATGTTTTTTTCTAATTAACTTGCAAGATTTTAAAATATTTCAATAAACAAGGCACACAATCAGATAACATGCTTGAAAATAAAATAGCAGAGGAAGAGAATATGCAAACTCTTCGAAATCTCTCCGATCCTACGTCCACTCTTTCCAAATAACCTCCTTGAAGTAATCCACTAATCGTTAGTCGAGCAACTTCATGGGTGTTGTGTAAACCTTACAAACAATCTCTTTCTCATGGAAGTTACAAAGAAATATTTAATCCTAAACACTCTAAGAGTTACACCAACTCTTTCTCTTTATAATAAATGACATTTGACTGTAAAGTAAATGGTAGAAAGATAGCAATTAATGCTTTTACAAATGAAGAATATCTCTCTTTCAAGAACAAGCTTGAAGAATGGCTCACAATAAATTTTTTAAGGCTTTTGAGAGTTAATGAGCTATTTGTATGAATTGAATGTGCTATCTTCTTATTTTAAATGCTCATTGAAGAGGGTTTTTATAGCATTGGACTTATATGGCTGTTAGACACTGATTTAGTAGGTTTGAAGCATTAAATGCTTAAGTCCCACACCTCAAACGGTCATATTTTCAAATTACCAGTCGATTGGGTCCTTGTATAAGTCGAATAGGTCAAGTGAAAAAAGTTCAGTTTTAGGCTTTGGGAAAGTACTAATCAACTGGGTCATTGGACCAGTCGACTGGGTTAATTTACCAATCAATTGGGTCCTATTACCAGTCGAATGGGAACTTACTGTCCCTTTTCCCAGTCGACTTGTATAGAGACCTAGTCAATTGGGATAGAGACCCAGTCGACTGGGTTGTCCTTAAACCCAGTTTTTTGTTTCAAAACAGTTTTTAACTTAGAAATTTTTTTTGTATTTTAATTTTGTCAAATATTTTTGTAAATTGAGCCATTGATCAAGCTAAGTAATTGAATTTTAGAGATTCACAATGTGATTCAATTACTTTAGTGCTTATTCTAGATCTTCTGTCTTCCTTTGGTGTTTGAACGTGTTGTGTTCTTGCATCTTGTTTTTGTATTGAATGCTTTTACTGCTTAAGCACTTAGTTAAAATTGTTAGTACAATTTAAGTAGTGTTTTGTCATTATTAAAATCAAATACGGGTCAACAATCTCCCATTTTTTTATGATGACAAAACTAAGGGAAGAAAAAACAGTTTTAAACACGAAGTGTTATTTTTTTTTGAAAAATTTGGACAGAATTTCCTCTGTTTTTCTGATAGAAACCAACCTGCATGCATTCAATTATAGTAATATCAATCCAAACCGAGAAAATGAAGACTATTTTACACTTGCTAACATGTTCGGAGCAATGCTCCCCCTATATTTATGCTCTATCTTAGTTTTACACAATTTTTTCTCTTTTTCTCCCCCATTTTGACAATAGCTCAAAAAGGGGGGGTAAACTCAAAAAATAAGCAATTTAATCATGACAGACATGAAGATAAGGCACAAACAAACTTTTTTACAAAAACTAATCATTTACCAGAATTGAGATAACTTCCCGAGAAGACTCAGAGGTTTACATAGAAGCTTGAAACAGTTAAAGCATACATATGAGTTATAAGGGCTCAAACTAGGCAACCATAATGCTAAATAATAAGCACATATATGAGTTAAAAGCTACAGCAACTAAAGATAAGTAGGCATGTAAAGAGGTCCATACATTATTAAGCTAAATAAGCTGTCTAACCAAATAGATGAATGTATGAAAAAAATGAAAAGAAATGTTCTTGCAACAACTATCCATGGAGCAAAATAATAAATATATGACAATGGCTACTGATAGGTGCTAATGGCTCATCGAGCAGGAAAGTCAGAACTATCTCAGAGAATATCTCGAATGTCTGCTAAAGAGCCTTCCGAGTGCTCTCAGAGTAACTCAAAATCATTTTAGAGGGTGCTGATGTCGTGACGCATGTGATCGATATCGATCCACACCATCTAGAAGCTCTTGTCTTGGAAGAGCTCAAGCTTTGGAATCTGTACTGCATGGATAGCTGAAGGCTCGCTATAGCATGTAGTAAGTCATCGTGTCCAGCTTGACCAGCACTAGAGCCATAATGCATAGTATACTGTGGACTAGGTGCCTGCTCGTCAATGTCCATAGCAGTGGGAACAACTACATTATTAAGCACATCATCGTCTTCCTCGCTATCATCATCATCACCGATCTGAATGTTCTTCCCAGTCTTGGATGAACCATGCCATTTTAGATCATGCACTCCATCTTATTCAGTGAAAAGACATTGATAATGTCTTTAGGGCCAATATCTTGAGCTTCGGAGGTAGGCAATGGGACTTTATAGTGTTGGAGGATCAAGGTAATGAGCAGACCATATGGGAGGCACCCGGAATCATGTGTTTCACAATTGATTATGTTGGCGAGCAAGAGTGGGTAAATATTGAAATGATGTCCAGTTTTGAGACACCAAATCAATACTATGTCTATCTTAAACATATAACCCTGACTCCCGAGTCTAGGGTGATTGGTCCAACTCACGATGAGGTTGAACAATTTTGAGTTGAGGGGCATGTCACTACACTCATGAAATATAGTGGGTCGAAAGACATAGTTAGGGTCTCCCCTAACTATCTAACATGCCTCCTTATAATCAAAATTGTCTGGCCATCCATCCAGAATCCACTCGATCTCTCCCATGAGGATTCTCAATAGATTGACCAAGAGGCTAGTGTTTACCTCAAATTCTATACCTATAACACTAGTCTTAAATCTAAGAGCTATTGAACTGGGTTTGACTAGGTTAGTACAGAATTGATGAATGAGGCGGGGGTAGTATTTTTGGTGGATTTTGACAAGGGGGGTTAGGCCTATTGCCTCAAAGCGGTAAAAATATTGAAGTTAGCATGGCAATTAGAATTAAAATCTACGAATTCACCTGTCATGATTTCTTGTTTCTAATAACAGTGGTATACCTGCTATTGATGTCTGGGTTCCAAAAAAGTAAATCATCGAGCTCGGTCCTCGCTTGCTTGTTCGAAGAACTAGTTATCCATTTCCCCTTAGAGTCTGGTGCCGAGGACTTCCGTGATCTAGGCCTTGTGGGTGCGTGAGGTCCGACAACAGTTGTTTTTACTTGTATTCTCTCAGAAATTTTAAAAATTTTCGGTGGGTGAGAGATTTTTGAAAAAAAATGAAGATTCAACCGTGAAAAGTTGAAAAATATGTGATTTGAAAGAGAATTAAGGGTTCTATGGAGTTATTTCAAGAGATTTCGGTCTAAAAACAAGGATTTTTTAGAGAGAGAAAGCTAGGGTTCTGGAAAAATGATGAGGCAACTATATATAGAATCCCGATACCACTTGACCGGGTCCTTCATAATTTGGGGATTTTTCGACATACCGGTCGATCGAGTTGGGGCACCAGTCGACTGGGTAAACTTGTAGTAAGACACCAGTCGACTGGATTAACCCTACTAGTCGACTGGGTTGTCCAGGAAATTTTCAAATTTTTTGCTCCAAATATTTTCTTGTAGTACCAGTCGACTGGTTGAAGGTACCAGTTGACTAGGAAATTGGATGGTGAGACACCAGTCGACTGTATTGACCCTACTACTCGACTGGGTTCATAAAAAAAATTATAAATTTTTGAGCTTCAAGTTTCTCGTGTGATACTAGTCGATTGGGTCCTATTACTAGTCGACTGGATTGACTCAACTAGTCGACTAGTTAAATGGACAAAGAGATGCCAGTCGATTAGATCAAGCTACTAATCGACTGGGTCTTTCATAAATCATATATTTTTGAGCTCAAATTTGGAACTTTTACAAGAAATGATTTATCTATGCCATCTTGAGTGAGAGAGATATTAAATAGGAGTTAACACTCATTCATTAGATGTCAAATATGCATATGATGAATGTAAATGCAATCAAACACACATATTTTCATAATTTGTTAAGCCCATTAATAGTCTAATCTTGCTAAAGCTATCTTCGTTCAAGGGCTTAGTAAGAATATCAGCAATTTGGTATTCTGAATGGATGAATTCTAATCTAATATCACCCTTTTAAGTATGGCCTTTCATGAAGTGATGTCTTATTTCTATGTGTTTGGTTCTCAAATGTTGAATAGAGTTTCTAGTCAAGTTAATAGTATTAGTGTTATTACAATGAATTGACATATGTTTAAAATTCATGCCACAATCTTCTAATTGTCGTTTCATCCACAAAACTTGTGCACAACAACTTTCAACTGCTACATATTCTGCTTCGGCAGTTGGTAGCGCAACCGAATTTTACTTCTTAAAAAACCAAGAGGTTAACATTGCACTTAAAAATTGGCATGTTCCACTAGTGCTTTTTCTATCTAGCCTACAACCCGCAAAATTAGCATCCGAGTAACCAACAAGCTCAAAAGTTGATTTTCTAGAATACCATAACTCTAGGTTTTGAGTGCCTTGTAAATATCTTAGGATTCTTTTTATGGCAATTATATGTGATTCCTTAGGATTATATTGAAATCTAGCACACATGCATACACTAAACATTATATCAGGTTTACTTATAATTAGATAAAGTAAAGCTCCTATCATGCTTACCTTCCTTATCGATGTAAAGTTTTGTAACAGTGCTCATAAGAGTGACAATTGACTTTGAGCTTTCCATCCCAAACCTCTTTAATAGGTCCTTAGTGTACTTTGACTGATTGATGAAGATGCCTACTTTCAATTGTTTGATTTGGAGTCCAAGAAAGTAGGTAAACTCTCCCATCATGCTCATTTCAAATTCACTTTGCATACACTTAGCAAAATCTTGACACATGGATTCATTAAAGGCACCAAATATAATATCATCAACATATATTTGAAATAATAGCGTGTCATTATTGTTAGTTTTTGTAAAGAGAGTTGTATCAATTTTTCTTATTGTAAAATAATTTTCAAGCAAAAATTTACTTAGTCTTTCATACTATGCTCTTGGAGCTTGCTTCAACCCATAGAGAGCTTTAGAAAGCTTATAGACATGATATGGAATACTAGGATTTTCAAATCTAAGAGGTTGCTCAGTATATACCTTTTCTTCTATTAAGCCATTAAAAAAGGCACTTTTTACATCCATTTGAAATAATTTAAACTTATTAAAGCATGCAAAGGCCAATAATATTCGAATAGCTTCTAATTTTGCTACAGGAGCATAGGTCTCATCAAAGTCTATTCCTTCTTCTTAATTATAACCCTTAGTAACTAGTCTAGCCTTGTTCCTAGTTACTATTTTATTTTCATCCATTTTATTTCTATATACCCATTTAGTTTCTATAATTGTGTGATTCTTTGGTCTAAGAACTAGAGTCCATACTTTATTCCTTTCAAATTGATCTAATTCTTCTTGCATAGCACTTATCCAATCAACATCTTTTTCAGCTTCTACAAAAGTTTTAGGTTCTACTTGAGATAAGTAAGTTACACAATTGCAGATATTTCTTATAGAGGATCGAGTTCTTATCCCTTGTGAAGTATCGCTAATCACTTGATCGATTAGATGATAATTCATATACCTTCAATCTTTGGGAAGACCATCCTCCTGTTGACTTGTAGATGGTTGATCAAGATTGAGAGCATCTATCTCTTGAAATATTTGAGGTTAGCTCTCCTTCGGGTCAGCAATGGGAGTAAGTGTATCCATTCTTGGAATAAAATCTGCATCATCATTAAAAGATACTACTCTACAACTAATTGGGTTAGATTCATCAAAGGTAACACGTACGGATTCTTCAACCACTAAAGTTATTTTGTTAAAGATTCTATAAGCCTTACTAGAGGTTGAATATCCTAAGAATATCCCTTCATCGGTCTTTGAGTCAAATTTAGCTAAATTAGTTTTATTGTTATTTAGGATGAAGTATTTACACCCAAAAGCACGAAAATAAGAAATATTAGGCTTTCTACCTTTCCATAGTTCATATGGAGTTTTATTAAACATATGCCTAATTAATACTCTATTTAAAACATAACAAGAAGTGTTTACGGCTTGAGCCCAAAAATATTTTGGTAAACTATTTTCACAAAGCATGGTTTTAACAAATTCTTCTATAACTCTATTTTTCCTCTCAACAACTCCATTTTGTTGAGGAGTTCTAAGTGCTGAAAAATTGTGAACAATTCTATTTTCATTACAAAATTTTGAAAAGCTTTGGTTTTCAAATTCTTTTCCATGATCACTTCTAATACTTGAAATAAAAATCCCTTTTTCGTTTTGAACTTTCTTGCAAAAGTTCACAAATCCTTTATATGCTTCATCCTTGTAAGCAATGAAAATAACAAAGGTATATCTTGAATAATCATCAACAATAACAAGAGCATATTGATGAACACTATTGTGATGATCATCTACCTAAATAAATATGCAAATAACCATACTAGTTTTACTTGCAAGTGCACAAGGTCAATGGTAGCATAGTGTGCAAGTGCGAGATCATTTCCACAGGGATTGGTCAATTTCGATTTAGAATTAGTTTCTTTAAAGTAGAAAGAGAAATAACTGTTGAGAGTGAGTTAATAATAATGAGAACATAGGACTACAATATCCACCATTAATTATACTTTCCCACTAAGTAAGGTGCCACTACTCTAGCCTTATAATGAATATTTAATGATTGCCAACCTAAGGGCTTGGTCCACACCTTAGGCTATTGATCTCCCTATACAACGAGTTAGGCATGGTGTATACTCTAACTCTTTTCTCTCTTAAGGGATTCAGCATGAGTGTATACTGAGTTGTTCCTTAAGATAGCATCAGGGCTGTGGAGATCGGCAACCACACGGGACATAGGGCTTGGTCCACTCCGGGTTTCCCATGTTGATTAACCTGAGAATCCGGTGTGGATATCTATTGTTACTAATGTCGAACCCAGGACTCAGTCATCCAAATTGATTCGACTAACTAATCCATACCACATGCATACGTTGATTAGGCACACACATATGAGAAATTTAAATATAAACAGGTATTAATCAAGTTAAACATTCTAACAAGGCTATAGCAAAGGTAATCAATGAATAAACATATGGAAAAACATAACTAGGGCTTCAATCGAGCCCTATAAGAGTTTAGTTACACATACTAGTTAAACTAAACATTCTAAACATAATGAAATAAAAAAAAAAAAAACCGAAGAAGACTCAGGAGACGAGTCATCAATTCCTCTCCTAAGCTTGCTACTTCAAGTCTATAAACAAAAGATGTGGTTTATGTGTTTTACAAGGCTATATATAGGGTTTTAAAGGTGCCCCGAAACCCTAATTTCCTAATTAAGGTTCGAAGACTTTTTTCCATATCAGGCTCTGCCGCCTCTAGAGTGTTTGTGTTCGATCGTATACGGGATGCACTCGAGCGCAAGTGTGCGCTCGAGCCTTCTTCAAGTGTGCTTGTGTGCTTGTGCGCTTGATCACAAGGGAGGTGCGCTCGAGTGCACCTTACTGGATGGTAAAACTTGACTTTTACTCCTAAAAGCTCCAAAATATCACCTTTTTGTCCAAGTCCTGTGAAAAACACATAAAACACGAAAATGAAGTAGAATCTACTAAAATAGATAAATAAAGAGCCTAAAAAACGTAAATTAAGGGGCTTAAATATAACTATTTAAGCACTTATCACACTCCCAAACTTACAGATTACTAGTCCTTTAGCAATACAAAACAGAAGACTATGTTAAAACGAAATTAAAGATAAAGTCATTTTCATGATATTCAAAAATTTGGGTTGCGCATAAAACTACGATAACCATTCATGAGTAAGCTTATAATAAAAACACATAGTTTTGAAAAATGATTTTTTAAAAGCTCATGTTACTTACCTAAGGTTAGCTTAAGGCATCGTAAGTTTGATTTGTGTGTGATGAGTTAACACATATAAAATGAGGTTTCCACATAATTTTAGTATATAGTGTTTCGGTGCCCAAACCGTAATCGAATTCCTTATCAAAGAGATCAAAAGTGGCATAATGCTTGCTTCTTTTCTTTTCTTTTTTCTTCTATTATACGATCTTTGCCATGTTGAGTTCCATTAAGCTTTCTAATTGACCTTTGTAATGAGTGTTTAGCGAATGACTCCCAAGCCAGATGGTTTTAGGGCATTAGGTGTAAATATACCCCTAAGGACTTACTAACTCGAGTCAAAAAAGCTGCGGAACTAACAGGTTTTAATGCTTCTAAGTGAAATTCCCACCTTTTGATGTAAACACTCAATGCTTACTGAGGCAAGATGCCCAGTTACTCAGTGAAAATTTTTATTATGATCATTAAAGGCTTACTTCCCACCTTTTGACGTGAACACTCACTGCTTACTGAGGCAAGAGGCTCAGTTACTCAGTGGAAAGTTTTTAATGATCATTAAAAGCTTTTTATTTTCTTTTTGCATGGTGGACATTTTTCTTTATTTTTCTTATGCCAAAGTGATCTTTTAACAGGTTATTTGATTATAGTTAGGTCATGGAAACATACACAAAAGAATTATATGTCATACACCATACAAATTCGTGCTAATGTGCTCGTGCAAATTTGGATCAAACTCATGAATTCTTATGTGCCTTGAGGTAGGTAACTAAACTTTGTAAAATTTCTATTACAAGAATATGTGTTCTAGATTTTAAGCTTACTAATGAAATTTTATCAAATTTTTAATTTAACCAAAATTTTATTACCAAATGAACATGCATTTATCTTTTCTATAAAAAAAAACTGGGACCTAGTGTGTGCATGTGTTTCAAGTGTGTGCGTAACAGTGTCTCCTACTTCCCCCAAACTTAATATACATATTGCTCGATTTGCTCATAACACGCCCCCAAACTTGAACTGGATGCACGCACTAAGTACCTGACAAAGAAAAAGAAATGTTTTGTCGGAAAACAAGAAATATGTATACTAAACATGTAAATATAAACATAAAGAAAAGAAAAGTATTATAATGAAAAGGATATGCTTTGGGGTGCCTCCCATGAGTGCTAAGTTTTACATCTTCAGCCAAACAGGGTATCCTCTCATTGTTGATCATCGGTGGGTGCAATAGAAAAGGTACCGGATACAGGAGGTAGGTAATCAAGGATGGCCTGCAGCATCGCCTTCTACAGTGAAAACTGTGTCTCTAACCCATCTATCCGCTTGATCGCACAGATTGAGATGCACTCTATCGCTAATTCCTAGTGCTCGATCGCACTCGGTCAGGCAATAGGTCAAATATTTTATGTGCAACAAAAACCAGAAGCCGTAGAATTTATACACAGTTGATCCAAACCTCCTGAAAATACGAGATTACCCAATCAACCCACAAGATAAACATATATAGATAATGAATATGCAATTTAAAGATCAACAACTGTGTGTATGTGTAAGTATCTAAGAACCAAAATGTGTGTACCTTGTGTGCTTAGTATGACAGTAGGCGTGCAAAGGAGAAAGAAAATGTATTGGCCTGGTGGTGAGCTTAATTATGTGGCGAGGTGGTGGTGGTGTGGAATGCCAGAAGTGAGTAGGTGGTTTTCAACAGATTTAGTTTAAGGTGATGACAAGTGCGATAGACTAGAGGAAGAAATGCGCTGGAGTGTAATGTGAGAAAAGTGGGGTTGTGAGAAAAGTAAGGTTATGAGTGAAGTGTGAATAAAAATATCACGTGTCTTCTCTGCCCCGAGTGCACTCGAGTGCATTTATGAAGTGAGCTCGATCGCACTTGTGCGCAACCATTTAGTGTGATGCACTCGCGCGCATGGAGTGTAGAGGATGTGCGCTCGAGCTTAATAAGTGGTGTGCTCGAGTGCAAGGCAGTATTTATAAAGTAATTAAAACTTACCAAAATAAATTTAGAACGATACAGTCATACTGTATTTTAGTGGCATCAGTACCATTAACCCTGATAGAGGTGCTTGAGCTATATGTCATGCAAGTGGGAATTGCTCAAACGCTCTCTGTGGTAGCTTTGGTGCTACTTTCTTTGAGTGAGGCACTTAGAGCCCACATCGGGTGGTTCTAGTGCCCTTGAAAGCTGCTGCATCTTCAATCTTGGTACCTAAGCAGCAGAAGAGGGGAAAGTAGTATTAGTAAGTTTAGGCGGTTCAATTGGGAGAATATACTTACTTGGAGGTGTTGGTGTGTTCATGCTAGTGTGCATAGCTCCATTGACATCTTTAATCACATCGTCATCCTTTGGCCCAATGTCCAATCTTGTGTCATCATGGTTGGGGATGGTCTCCAATGGAGCAGTGTGATGGGCCTTATAAACCTTCTCAACAATATCTTGCATTAAGCTCACATTATAACACTCATCATCAGTTTTAGTGGATTCTAGTGTATTAAATATTCTAAATTCCATCTCTTCATCATTTACTCTCATAGTGACAATGCCCCTTTTTACACTAATATTCGTGTCAGTAGTGATCATAAATGGTCTTCCTAAGATGATAGGGAGTGGTGAAGGCATATGACATTCCTCCATGTCTAACACAATAAAATCAGCAGGTAAAATAAATTTACCTACTCTTACCAAAACATCATCGAGGACACCTCTTGGTCATTTGATGCTTCTGTCAGCCAATTTCAAAGTAATGGAGGTTGGTTGGAGTTCTCCCAAACCTAGTGTCTCGAATACACTGTATGGTAACAAGTTGACACTCGCTCTTAGATCCAATAATGCATGCTCGAAAAGCTGGTCACCTAGCCTGCAAGGAATAGTGAAACTACCCAAATCCTTTAGTTTTGGTGGTAATTGTTGGATGATTATATACCTAAATAATTAAGCAGATAATCGTACTAGTTTTACTTGCAAGTGCACAAGGTCGACAGTGTAGTGTAGTGTGCGAAAGCAAGATCATCTTCACAGGGATTGGTAAAGTTCAGTTTTTAGAATTAGTTTCTTTAAAGTAAAAAGAAATAAAATAACTGTTGAATGTGAGTGATAATAATAAAGACATAGGGCTTTGATATCCACCACTTGTCATACTTTCCCAATTGTATAATGTATCAGTGCACTAGCCTTATCATGTATACCTACTGGTTGCCAACCTAAGGGCATAGTATCTACTCCTTAAGCTATTGATCTCCCTAAGCAACGAGTTAGGCATGGTATCTACTCTAACTCTTTTCTTCCTTAAGGGATTCAGCATGGTATCTGCTTGAGTTGTTCCTTAAGAAAGCATAAGTACTATGAAAATCGACAACCACATGAGACCTAGGGCATGGTATCTACTCCCAGTTTCCCATGTTGATTAACTTGGGTATCCGGATAAGATATCCCTCGTTACTAATGTTAGACCCAGGACTCGGTCATCCAAATCGATCTAACTAATAGGTCCATACCACATGCATACGCTGGCCATACACATACATATGAGGAATTTAAATAAGAACAGGCATTAATCAAGTTAAGCAACATAATAAAGGCTATTGGCAAAGATTTATCAATGAATAAATATATGAGAAAGCATAACTAGGGCTTCAATCGAGCCCTATAAGAAAGTTAGTTACACATGTTGTCTAAAATAAACATCATATATAAACTAAGCATGAAATATAAAACCCGAAGAATACTAGGGAGACGGGTTGTCAATCCTCTCCAAAGCCTAAAACTCCGAGCTTAAGCAAAAGATAAAAGTGATATCTAAGAGGTGGTTCATTGTGTGTGCTTTACAGGTGTATTTATAGGGCTTTAGTAGTTCTAGAAGGTGCAGGAAACCCTAGACTTCCTAAACCGTAAAAACTCTCTTATTTTCAAAATAGAGTTCTGCAGTTTACTGTTCATTCCCGTATATGTGCGCTCGATCGCACACGTCTTGCGCTCGATCGCAGTGTGCGCTCGATATTTCTTGTGTGCGCACGATCGTAATATACGCTCGATCGCATTGCATGCTTGACCAGAGACTGCTCCAGGATTTCCAAGCTTCTTCCTTTAAGTGCCAAAACTGCTTCTTTTCTTATAAGACCTATAAAACACATGTGAAACACACAAATGAAGTAAAATGAACTAAATTAACATAACTAAGGACCTAATAAATGTAAATAAAGGAGTTTAAATATGATATTTAAGCACCTATCAGTAATTTCCTTAATAATACAGAACTCACCTCTTTGGTTAAGGCTACTAAAACTTCCTTTTGTTAGTGTAACAATCTTTTAAAAACTTAGCATAAGTAAGAAGTTGTTTTATTGCATCTAATAAAGGAATGTTTATTTCCACCTTTTTCAAGGTTTCGAAAATGTCACTCAGTTTAGTTTCCTTTTTAGACTGTACTAACCTTTGAGGGAATGGTGGAGGTGTAGTTACCTTTTCCATCTCACTTACCTTAGATGTGGATGCTTGGTTCGGAGATGCTCGTGTAGGCTTATTAGTGCCAATGATCTTACCACTTCTTAAAGTTGCTACAAGATTAAGTTGTTGATGTCCTCCTGGATTAGATAGTGGTTGGGCTGGAAGCTCCCCTTGTTTTCTGGTACTCAGTTCCTTGGCTAATTGCCCCATTTGTACCTCTAGTTCTTGGATGGCTTGATCATGTTTTGTAGTGATTTGTCTCATCTCAGTCCGAAATTGTCTCGTTTCTTCCATGAATTGTTCATGTGTAGTCATGAGTTGTTGCTGTTGAGATGCCAATTGCCTCACAAGACTTTCGAGGTCGTTCTTCTTTGGTTCGGGAACAGATTGGACTGCTGGTTGGAAGTTTCTTTGCTGCCCCGGACCATTCTGATTGTTGCTCCATGAGAAATTCGGGTGATTTCGCCATCCAGGGTTGTATGTGTTTGCCTATGGGTTGTTCTTCGACAGATAATTGTTTGGTCCTAAAAAGTTTGCTTGCTCATGATCTACAGATGAATACAAGGGACATGTATCAGTATTATGATCAAATTGGGAGCAAATAGCACATACCTGGAGTGGTGTAGCTGGTGGGTTAGATGAGGTGTTTTGAACAGCCATAGCTTTAACCAATAGGTCTAGTTTCCTCTCTACAGTAGCTATTTGATAAGATGATCCTCCATTCAAGTTTACCTCATACATACCCTTACTCTTTGTTATATGTCTACCCCGAGAGAAGAACTGCTGAGTGTGTTCACTTAGGATTTCAAAAGTTCCATCGCTTCTTCGCTGCTTTTCTCCATCAGCACTCCTCCACAACCTAAATTCACAATATTTTTGTTAGTATCACTCAAACCTTCATAGAAAGCTTGTGCCAGTTTGTCTTGGGGTAGGTTGTGGTGTGGGCACTTGAGTAGTAGCTGGTTGAAGTATCCTCAGGCCTCGAAGAACAGATCTCCATCCTTTTTTCGGAAGGATTGAATTTCCTTCCTCATTTGCCTTGTCTTTTGGGCTGGGAAAAACTTCCTAAGAAATTTGCTAGCCAACTCCTCCTAAGTGTGAATAGACTGCAAGTAAAGAATTATACCAAATTTTAGCATTATCTTTTAAGGAAAAAGGGAACAGAATTAACCTTATTCCTTCTTGGTCTAAGCCTCGGATGTGCTGGAATTTTCAAAGGTCGAAGAACTCTCGAAGGTGTAAGTGTGGATCCTCACTAGGTGCACCCCTAAAGTGAGTTATTGCATTGAGTATCTATGGAGATATGTAGTAGGTCCCTTCCGCCTCAAGTTGATACGCAATGCACGATGGTTGCTCGAGGTTTTGTGGGATGAAGGATTGCTTCATCGACCTCCACTCAGGTGGTTGCTACTCGGCGATCTGTTCCACCATTGGTGTTTCTTCCTCAATTACTTCTTCTACCTCTTCCGAGTTGTCCCTAAGCCTTTGTCGGATAGTCCACTCAAGCTCGGTATCAAGGGGAAAAAATGATGGATGCTTGGATCGACGCCTGTGCATGAATTGGTGGCAATTACGTAAGTGCAGCAGTCAAACACTGCTGCTCGGGTAACTCTCTGCCTCAATTACGCTCGATCATATAGGAGGGTGCACTCAATCGCAAATGGCACAGAAAGCTCTCCTGGAGTGCCTGAGACAGAGAACAGCAAGAAATCGATTAGGGTTCTATTGAAATGAAAAATAAGATAAAAACATAAACTTAAAAATTTCTTAAGAATAGAAAAAGAAATAACAATGATTAAAATAATTCTAAAAGGAAATTTAAGCGCAATCCTAGGCAACGGCGCCAAAAACTTGTTGTGACGATCATCTACCTAAATAAATATGCAAATAACCATACTAGTTTTACTTGCAAGTGCACAAGGTCAATGGTAACATAGTGTGCAAGTGCGAGATCATTTCCACAGGGATTAGTCAATTTTGATTTAGAATTAGTTTCTTCAAAGTAGAAAGAGAAATAACTATTGAGAGTGAGTTAATAATAATGAGAACATAGGACTACGATATCCACCACTAATTATACTTTCCCACTAAGTAAGGTGCCACTGCTCTAGCCTTATCATGAATATTTAATGGTTGCCAACCAAAGGGCTTGGTCCACACCTTAGGCTATTGATCTCCCTATGCAACGAGTTAGGCATGGCGTATACTCTAACTCTTTTCTCTCTTAAGAGATTTAACATGGGTATATACTGAGTTGTTCCTTAAGATAGCATCAGGGCTGTGGAGATCGGTAACCACACGGGACATAGGGCTTGGTTCGCTCCCGGTTTCCCATGCTGATTAACCCAAGAATCTGGTGTGGATATCTCTTGTTACTAATGTCGAACCCATGACTCGGTCATCCAAATTGATTCGACTAACTAATCCATACCACATGTATACGTTGATCAGGCACACACATATGAGGAATTTAAATATAAACAGGTATTAATCAAGTTAAAGATTCTAACAAGGCTATAGCAAAGGTAATCAATGAATAAACATGTGAAAAAGCATAATTAGGGCTTCAATCGAGCCCTATAAGAGTTTAGTTACACATACTAGTTAAACTAAACATTCTAAACATAATAAAATAAAAACAGAAAAATAAAACAGAAGAAGACTCGGGAGACGAGTCGTCAATTCCTCTCCTAAGCTTGCTACTTCAAGTCTAAAAACAAAAGATGTTGTTTATGTGTTTTACAAGGCTATACATAGGGCTTTAAGGGTGCCCCGAAACCCTAATTTCCTAATTGAGGTTCGGAGACTTCTTTCCATATCAGGCTCTGCTGCCTTTGGAGTGTTTGCACTCGATCGTATACGGGATGCACTCGAGCGCAGATATGCGCTCGAGTCTTCTTCAAGTGCGCTCGAGCGCACCTTGTTGGATGGCAGAACTTGACTTTTACTCCTAAAAGCTCCAAAATATCATCTTTTTGTCCAAATCCTGTGAAAAACACATAAAACACGAAAATGAAGTAGAATATACTAAAATAGATAAAGAAAAAGCCTAACAAGCGTAAATTAAGCGGCTTAAATATGACTATTTAAGCACTTATCAAACACCTAGACTAATGGTACTTATTGGACCAAATAAGTCTAAATGCAAAAGTTTCAATGGTCTAGAGGTTGAGATTATATTTTTTGATTTAAAAGAAATTCTTGTTTGTTTTCCCATTTGACAAGCATCACACACCTTGTCTTTTTCAAATTTAATTTTTGGAATTCCAACGACCAAATATTTTCTTGAAATAATTTTAAGCAAATCCATGTTCACATGGCTAAGTCTTCTATGCCATAGCCATGGGTTTTCACTAAAGGCATGAAAACATTTTTCATTTTCCGAATGTAAAGATTTTAAATCAACTATATAGACATTGTCGTGTCTATGACCAACAAACTTGATCTTGTTACTTTTGATGTCTATTACTAGACAATGAGAGGTTTCAAATATGACTTTGTTGCCTTTTTCACATAGTTGACTAATACTAAGTAAGTTTGGCTTAAGGCCTTACATATATAAAACATGATCAATGGTTGAGAAATCATTACAAACTTTGCCATGCCTGATGATCTTTATCTTTGTGTTGTCTCCAACGGTGATGTGCCTGCCATCTTTTAGAGTTAGCTCTTCGAATAGGCTTTCATCACCGGTTATGTGCTTTGAGCATCCACTATCAAGGAAACAATAGTTGCCTTTTTCCTTGGTGTGGAGACATATCTACATTACATAAAGTTATACAATTGCACTTTTAGGTACCCAAAATTTCTTGGGTCCTTTAGTGTTAGTCCTAGAAAATACAGTTCTTTTAGGGACCTATACTTTCTTAACATTATAAGGTGCTCTATAATTGTAGACATGTTGATGATGCATGATCATAAGATAGTAGTTATTGAAGTTTCTAGGATTTCTTAAATATATATGTCTATAGTTCCTTAGATAAGCATTCTTAGAATACATGTTTCTATTATGAAAGTTATGTATAGGCATGTTATCTCTAGGAAATGTATGACGATAATTTCTAGGATGTGCACTTATAGCATGTAAGTTATGAACATACATATTATCTCTAGGATATACACGATGGTAATTTCTAGGATGTGTATTTCTAGTATGTGCATTTCTTGAATGATTATTCCTAGCATTAGCATGTCTTGAGTGAGCATACATATATGCATGTGTATTTCTAGGATGTTTATTTCTAGTATATGCATTAGGATTTAAATTTACATTCTTAGACCTACTAGTATATATTGAGTGAGTGCTTTTAATCTTGCTAGTGGCCTTGGAGGTGGAGGCTTCATTCACACATATTACTTTCATGAACAAAGTCTCTTTTGAGTTTTGCTTGCCTAATGGAGAATAACCCCAGCTAGATTTTCCTCCACTTAACCTTTGGCAAGATAGCACTTCATCTAGCTTTTCTTTTCCAAGCATGAGTCTAGATATAGTGCTATTCAATTCTATTATTTTTTTTTCAAAATATCATTTTCATTTTTTATAAAATCTTTTGATGAGTTATAAAGCATGGAAGATAGATTTTCTTTTTCCTCCTTTAAGCCTTCCATCTCTTTAGAAAAAGATGAGACTTTCTTCTTGAGGGACACATTTCTAGAATCTAATTTCTTCAATTCTTCATGCATCTCATTTATTACTTCAATTAATTCTTCACTACTACTAATAATATTATTATTATTATTAGAAAATGGAAGAATATGAGATCTCATTTTCATCGTCGATTGCCATCAAGTATAGGTTGGCAACCTCCTCGTATCCAACTTCATTGTCCGAAGTTTTTTCTTCTACGTCATCACTCCATGTGGTTGCAATCATGACTTTCTTTTTGAACCTCTTAAATAGTTTGCTCATTGTTGGACAATCAGCCTTGATGTAACCGAACTTCTTGCAACTGAAACACACAAGAGGTTCCCTTTTTGGAGTGGAATCCTTTGCGTAAGATTTCTTGCTATTTTTCAAGAACTTGTGAAACCTTTTAGTGATTAAAACCATCTCACCATTTTCTTCGTTGCTCTCATTCTTTTCTTCATTTTCTTCCTCTTTGTTGCTTGTAAAGGCTTTGAGAGCAATCAACTTCCTCTTCTTCTCATCATCATTGACAAAAGGATTCATTTCTTCCATCTTGTATGTCAATAATGATCTGAGAAGTGTTTCAACATCAAGTTTGTCGAGATCTTTGGCCTCTGTTATAGCCGTCTTCTTTGCTTTTCAAGTGGATGGCAAAGATTTTAAAATCTTCTTCGTTAGTTCAAATTCCTTAATGTTCCTACCAAGAAGCTTTAAACCGTTAACAATGGTAGCAAAACATTAGTACATTTGAGAAATAGTTTCATTTGGAGACATTTTGAAAGATTCATACTCAGACACTAGCATATAAATTTTTGATTTTTTTACTTCACTAGTGCCTTGATATGTAACTTGTAATTTATCCCAAATTTCTTTAGTTGAAATACATACAGAAATTTTATTGTATTCAACGATATCTAGAGTGCAATATAACATGCTAGTTGCTCTACTATTCAGAGACATCATTCTACAATCCTCTTCATTAAACTCTGTTTTTAGTTTAGGCATTGTGCGATTGATTTCTCCAATGGTTATGTAGATTGAGGTTCCAACCCAAGAGAGGGGGAGGAGAATTGAGTTTTTAAAAACTTTTGCTAATTACTTGCAAGTTTATAAAAACAGTTAAATGCACACGCATACAAACAAGTAATGTGCTTTAAGTAAAAGAGATTAAGGAAGAGAAAGTGCAAACTTAGTTTATAGTGGTTCGGCAATATCGGATTCGTTCAAACTCTACGTCCACTCTCTTCAAGGAACCTCCTTGAAGTGAGTCACTAAAACTTTTAGTCGTACAACTTCATAGGTGTTGTGTAAACCTTACAGCCGATCCTTTCCTCTCGGAAGCTAATCCATTCCTTACAGAAGCTTACTAAGAAATGTTTATTTCTAAACACTCTAAGAGTTATTGCAACTCTTTCCCTTTTACAATAAATGTGAGTTGCTGTAAAGTAAATGGTAGAGAGATACCAATGAATGCTTTTACAAATGAACAATATCTCTCTTTCAAGAAAAAAACTTGAAGAATGGTTCAACAACAAAATTTTCAAAGCTTTTGAGAATTAATGAGCAAACTTGTGAATTGAATGTGCAATCTTGTTGTTTTAAATGCTCATTAAAGTAGGTTTATATAGCCTTGAGTCAATATGGCCGTTAGACACTGACTTGGTAGGTTTGGTGCATTAAATACTCAAGTCTCGTGTCTTAGACGGTCATATTTTTGAATTACCAGTTGACTGGGTTAAGTTAGAAATCTTACTTTTAGGCTGTGGGAGAGTACCAGTCGACTGAGTCCTAAGCACCAGTCGACTGGGAACTTTCTGTCCCAGTTGCCAGTCGACTGGGTCTTTGACACCAGTCGACTGGGAACCTTCTGTCCCATATCCCAATCGACTGGTAGAAGCAGCCAGTCGACTGGGTTGTCCTTCAACCCATTTTTTAATGTTTCAAAACATTTTTGACTTGGAAGAGTTTGAATAAATAGTTTTGTCAAAATTCTTTTGTAAAAAGAGCCATAAGACAAGCTACTTATTTAAACATAAGAGATTTACAGTTTGTTTTAATACCTTAATGCCTATTCTATATCTTATGTCTTGTCTTGGTGTCTAATACGAGTTGAGTTCTTGCATCTTTATTCTTTGCTGAAAGCTTTTATCGTTTAAACACTTAGATAAAACTATTAGTACAATTAGAGTAGTGTTTTGTCATTATTAAAATTTAGATAAGGGTCAATATGTTATTTCCTTTAAAAGAATTCTAGGTCCTTCAACGACTCTCCATAGATTGTAATCTTGTCCTTCGACAAAGATTTTCATTCTATTTTTCCAATAGTTATAGTTGGAGCCATTGAACAAAGGAGGCCTAGTATAAGAATTTCCTTCGGTATAGCTATTGATGCCATCAGATCAACTCAAGGATTTTAAGCCTGATATTGAGTACGAAGCTCTGATACCAAATGTAAACCAAAGTTCAAACCCAAGAAGGGGGTGAATTGGGTTTTAAAAACTTTTTGCTAATTAACTTGCAATCTTTTAAAACAGTTTAATAAGCAAGGCACATAATCAAATAATATGCTTGAAAATAAAAGAGTTGAGGAAAAGAATATGCAAACTCTGTTTATAGTGGTTCAGCAATATCAGAATCTTTCCGACCCTACGTCCACTCTCTTCAAGGAACCTCTTTGAAGTAATACACTAATCGTTAGTTGAGCAACTTTATGGGTGTTGCACAAACCTTACAAACAATCTTTTCCTCATGGAAATTACAAAGAACTGTTTAATCCTAAACACTCTAAGAGTTACACCAACTCTTTCTCTTTATAATAAATGGTATTTAACTATAAAGTAAATGGTAGAGAGATAGTAATGAATGCTTTTACAAATGAAGAATATCTCTCTTTCAAGAACAAACTTGAAGAATGGCTCATAATAATTTTTTTTTTAAGGTTTTTGAGAGTTAATAAGCTATTTGTATGAATTGAATGTGCTATCTTCTTCTTTTAAATGCTCATTAAAGAGGGTTTTTATAGCCTTGGACTTATATAGCCATTAGACACTGATTTGGTAGGTTTTGAGCATTAAATTATCAAGTACCGCATCTCAAACAGTCATATTTTAGAATTACCAATCGACTGGATCCTTATACCAGTCGACTAGGTCAAGTGAAAAAAATCACTTTTAGGCTTCGGGAAAGTACCAGTTGACTGAGTCATTGGACCAGTCGACTGGGTTAAGTTACCAGTCGACTAGGTCCTATTACTAGTCGACTGGAAACTTACTGTCCCTTTTCCCAGTCGACTGATATAGAGACCCAATCAACTGGGTTGTCCTTAAACCCAATTTTTTGTTTCAAAACAGTTTTAAACTTAGAAACATTTTTTTATTTTAGTTTTTTCAAATCCTTTTGTAAATTGAGCCATAGATCAAGCTAAGTAATTGAATTTTAGAGATTCACAATGTGATTCAATTACTTTAGTGTCTATTCTAGATCTTATGTCTTCCTTTGGTATCTGAACGTGCTGTGTTCTTGCATCTTGTCTCTGTATTGAATGATTTTACTACTTAAACACTTAGTTAAAACTGTTAGTGCAATTTAAGTAGTGTTTTATCATTATTAAAATCAAATACAGGTCAACACTCTTAATTTTAGGTGTGCTTATTTGTCTGACAAAAAAGAGAAAAATTCTTATATTAATACTTCCCTTAAAGACCTTCTTTTTGATATATCTGATGTAGTACCAGATATTACTCGTAGATTTAGGAGATTTTGTGAGCTGAAACCTGAATATGTGCTTGAAATATTTCTGAATTTTGAGTTTTAGTGTGAAAAAGTTGAAATTAAGGCTAGAAAGGTTGAACCTTTATGGGTATTTTTCAAATGGACTAGTAGGCAGAATAAAGGTTTTAAGCATCTTCCTTGAACATGTGAGCTTATGCCTTCTATGCTTATCCGTGTGGGGATGCTTAGGGAAGTCGAATTGTTGCTTGTGGAAATGGAGATTTAAGTGATTTTGTTGGATAATCATGATATCTTTAGTAATTTGATTAAAAGTATGTTGGTGTTGGTGAATGGGAGAAGGTTGTTTCAGTTTTTGATCAGATGAAAAGGCAAGGTTTAGTCTCATCATTGTCTTGTTATTATGCTTTGATTGATCTTTTGGTTCAAATGAAGAGAACCCCATTGGCTTTTGAGTTTGTTTAGATAAGGTGGCAATGGGGATTAATTTGAGTGATATGGAAATAACTACTTCTGAAAATGTCATTAGGCTACTATGTAGACATGAGAAGATTCATGAAGCTAGAAAACTTATAAGGAAGGTCATGGCTTTTGGTTTTGAACCTATTAGTTTTGTTATTAATGAGATTGCTTGTGGGTATTGTGAAAAGGATCATGATCCTCTCCAATTAAAAATTGAAATGGAGTTAAGCTTATAGTGAGATTAAATGCCACATCATCAAATGGAGAATATTGAAATTCAAATTCAAATTTGTCAATGTGGCATTTAATCTCACCATGAACATGACCTCCATTTCAATTCTTAAATGGAGAGGATCGTGGTCCTTGTGAAAAGAAGGACTTTAAAGATTTGTTGAGTTTCTTTGTTGCAATGAAACATGCAACAGATGTAATAGTTGGTAATAAGATCATACATACTCTATGCAATAAATTTGGTGTAGAGAGAGTAGATTTTCTCAGGCAGGAACTTGAGCATTTGGGTTTCAAGCCTGATGAAATAACCTTTGGGATCTTGATTAGTTGGAGTTTCCACGAAGGTAAATTGAGAAGTGCCTTTATATATTGTCTGAAATTTGTTAAGAGGCTTGAAACCTGATATATGTTCGGATGTTCCTAAAATACTCTTATTTGAGGGGTTATGTGGGGCGTGTAGGAACATGTTCGTCATGTTCTTGATGAGATGGTTAATAGTGGGACAACACCAAACTTATCAAATTTTACATTTAGTTGGTTATTGTAAAGCTAGACGATTTGAAGAAGCCAAAATAATGGTTTACAAGATGGCGAATTATGATTTGATTGAACACTCTTCACTAAAGGATCCACTTTCTAACGCATTTATTATGTTTAGGTTGAATCCATTAGTAAGGTTGAAAAAAGACAATAATGCTAGACTTTCTAGGACAGAGTTCTTTGATAATCTTGGGAATGGATTGTATTTGGATGAATATGAGAAAGGGTATCTGAGGTTCTTGAAGGTTCCGTGCTATCTGATTTTAATTTGCTTGCAATGAGGGAATATGCTTATGGAAACTTAAAATCTACTTAGAGTTAGTAGATAAAACGGTTCAGTTAGGGCAAGAACTATCTTTGTTAGTTTTCTTACCTTTAATGAAGGGGCTTTGTGCTTCCCATTCCCAAATCAAGGCAAGCATCAGTCTTTTGGATAAATGGCCAAAATTGGTAATAGGGTATAAAAAGGTATGGGGATAAGGTAGTAATTTTGTAATATGGGGCAAATTTGTATTAGGAATATGGTTTATTTATTTACAATGTTTGCTTAGGGTTAGGATTCCTAAAGATCTCTATATAAGAGATCCTCTATGTTACTTTTCAGAGAGCTTTGAATAAATAAAATCATATTGATATTGGGTATCAATTCCTCTCAACCTCCAGAGTAGCCTGACTTCTTTCTCCTATCCCCAGGGTAGCCTGGTTTTCTCTTCCAACCCCTAGGGTAGCCTGGTTTCTCTATCTATTCCTATTATGCTCTATATCAATTTGGTATCATAGCCTAAACAGATTCCTAAATTTCACAACAATCCATCAACCAAAATCACACCCGAAACACAATATCTACCC
This sequence comes from Bretschneidera sinensis, assembly GCA_023935145.1. NCBI lineage: Eukaryota > Viridiplantae > Streptophyta > Magnoliopsida > Brassicales > Akaniaceae > Bretschneidera > Bretschneidera sinensis. The sequence continues at coordinate 44,599,911 of CM043701.1, forward strand.
ACCAATCCATATCTTGCAACTTAAAATGTACACTTTTAGCCAATGTCCAAATAAATCTTAGACCAAAATAGTAAACTATGCTAATTTCACCTTTTCCAGTGAGTTCTAGCCAACATTTCTTCCACCATTCGTCTCAATTGTGTCCGACGACCAAAACCTGAGATTTTTAGGCCAAGTCACTGTCTCCTCCACCCACAACCAACCATCGCCGACTGCCACCACTGGACATTATGGCCTCCGAGGGTCGACTGACGTCGATTTCACCAACCCTGGTGCTCACGTGCTGCTATTGTGGTCGGATCATGGTCAAAATCCACAAAACATTCGGCACCCACCACCTATGATATCCACGTTAGGTCACTTTTTCACCAAGCTATTGCAATCACCTTGGTTTTCAACTTCATGTGACCATAACGCAAGATGCCCAGCCCCAGTTGCTGTTGTCTTGCTGCCATCCATGACTGCTGTCAACGCTAAGTTGCAGTACAACTTGTGTTCTGATTTGTTTTTCCTTTTGTAACATAGAATAGAGAAGCTTAGTAGTAACTGTTTAGTTATATTTACAATTTTGTGATTTAAAAAAACAAAAAAACGAATAAAAAAGAAGAAAAAAATGATGGAAAATTTCTTTTTTATTTTATGTTTCTATTTTATTTAAAACATAAATTAGAAAAAAAAAAGAAAAGAAAAGAGGAAATATCTGGTATATTTTTTACCTTAAACAACAACTCACAACAGTTCGGTATAAGCTTACGAGTCCCCAGTTGTCGGTTGATAAGCTCATCTGTTTTCTTGACCAAACCACACTATGTCTTTCAAAGGTAACACAATCACCTTCCACGTTACTGTAAACTGCACTTGCTTTGTTGATGCAAATTTTAGTTGCTGACCAGCTTTTCAAGCATTCACATATTGATCTGAGAATTGCGATTGCCGTTTGCATTAGTGAAATAATAAGAATAACTGCACCAGACATGCCTTATGATGAGGAACAAAAGAATGAGGTCTTTCAGTTGATTATGTCTTTGTTTGAAAATCTAGCTGACCAGTCTAGTTGGTCATATATTAGGAGGTTCTCAATTCTGGAGACTATTGCCAAGGTCAAATCATGTGTAGTTATGTTGAATCTCGAATCTGATGTTCTAATTACTGAGATTTCTAGCATTTCCTCAAGGTTATAAAGGATGTTCTTATTACTGAGATGTTCCAGCATTTCCTCAAGGTTTTCTCATCTATGGAGACTATTATGACCCTTGTATTAGAAGAAAGTGAAGAAATTTCCCACGAGTTGCTCTCCACAATCTTAGCTAGTGCTAAGAAAGGCAATACGAAAGTTACACCTATCGTTTAGAAGTTGGCATTAAAAGTTCTTGAAAACTGTGCTACTAAGCTCAAACCATACCTGAAAAAAGAGTAGAAGGTTGTACTAGCCACAACTCCTCTTTCACATGATGAGCAAGTTCATGAAAATTTGGAAGGCTTGAGTGAGACAATGGTTGCTATGCAGGTTCCTAGTATTGATTTTATCCTGCTTGTTTGGTTTGAAGCACCTCCCCAGCAGACATTCTTTGCCAATTTTTTTTCTTTTTAGCCGAGACTTCATTTTTTAAGACTTGCATGACTATGCTTCATTTCTCCAAGCATCATAATTATTATTGCTTATTCACTTTAAAACTCATGGTTAAGTTTTTTCCAAGTGGTGGAGAATAATGGGATACATATGGGTATGGGACAAGGTTGTAATTTTGTAATATATTGACAAATTTGTAATTTAATAATATGGGGTAAATTTGTATTAGGATTAGGGTTTCTTTATTTACAGTGTTAGCTTAGGGTTAGGATTAGGGGTGGCAATTTTGGACACGACACGTGAACCCGACACGACATGACACGAAATAAAGCATGTTAGTGTTGAGTATAATTTGGTTCGTGTTGTAATCGTGTCGACACGATTATGACACGGAATAATCGTGTCATATCACGGGTTGACCCACCAACCTGAAATGACACGATTAATGGGTCGCGGGTTAATGGGTCGTGTTGACACGATTATGACTCATGACCTATTTATGACCCATTTAAAAATTTATCTATTAAATTAAAAAAAAAAAAACTTAATATATATATATATATAAATAAACCTTAAATACTAATTTTACAAACCAAAAAGCCAAAACACACTCTGCACTGCCGAGTGTTGCCTCTCCCTTTCTCTCTTGATCTCCAGTCGCCGACCACGCCGCCGCACCGATCTAGTCGCCGACCATGCCACCGCACCGGTCCAGTCGTCGATCCCCTTTCCCCTTCTCTTTCGATCTTTTTGTTAACAACACTAAAAAAGAAAGGGTTCTTCGTGTGGCCACGCAAATCTCAAAAACTTCCTTCCTGGTGAGCCTCTGTCTGATTAGTTTTGCTTAACTGTTTTTTCCCCTGGATAGCTTCTGGTTTTGTAGCATCAGGGCTTGTAAAGCTCTTACTTCAACATGGTTACACTGTCAAAGCTACTGTTCGTGACCCAAGTTAAGTTCTCTCTGCTTTAGTCTTCGGCTCTTAAATTATGGTCTTGAAGTTTTCTTATAGCAATACTATCTTTATAAATTCTCCATCAACTAGATTTCTTTTGGATAAACTCATATAACAAGCGATAAATTTCTCCCTTTTTGTTATTCTTTGATTTCATTTTTCTGAAATAGTTTACACCATCAAAGAACCCATCATCTCCTCCGCTCAATCGGGCATCTCCGATCTCCCTCCACCTTTGTCGCCGCTACCGAAAGTTGCTCTGAAGATTTCGCAGTGGAAATTGCTGAGGTTTCTTAAGTACGGACTCATTGGTGCCCTTATAGGAGCTACCGCTGCTGCTAGTTACGTCACTTATGGTTCGTTCTTTTAAAACTAAAGTTTTGGGTGCATTTGGTTCTTTGTTTTTGAAACTGCTTTTGTTGTTTATGGAAGCAATTTTTTCTTCTTCGCTATGACTTTTTGCTGGAATAATGATGCGATCACTTAATGAAATAAAATTTTGAGGGTAAATAGCGAAATGTAAGGCTATGTGATAGATGGCTATCTAGCATTTGTTTCAGTTTACTTTTCCAAAGCAAAAGGTTCATGTTTTTGCTCAAAATAAAGTGAGGAAAGGTATCCAATGCTAAAAATTGTGATTCAGTTTTTGAAATATTTTATGTAAATTGTAAAGCATTGCAAAATATCAGGTAGGCGATTACTTCTTAATAGCCAAAACTTGATAGAACAAGCATCTAATTGTAGCAAAAAATATCCGCCTATTTTTCACTGAAACAAAGGGAGAATACTTTTTTTAGATGGCAATAAGTAGCATCTAATTGTTTTATTAGCAAAGGATTGTTTAGCTAAGATTGATCCTACTATTTTGCTTAATTAATTCTACTGTTTTTTGCAATTGTATTGCCGCATTCACTTTAGATGAAGTAGATGAGAAGAGAAAGGTATTTCGAGAATCAGTTAAAAAAAACAGCCGCTAATGATGCATCAGATATTGATGTGAGCGGGGGTTAAAACTTTGCTTTAAAATTGAGTTTTATATGCCTTGTGCTTTGGTAACTGAACAATGATGTTTAGATAACACTGTATGCTACTATGAAACCAACTGAACTTTGCTTACATTTCTTATGAATTTCGTTTTAACATTTCAAATGTGACTTTGTTTGAGTAAAAATGATGCTTATATAGTTGTATAACCTTATAATATTTTATGAATTTTGAATGAATATATACCGTGTTTTAGGTAGGGGCATAATTCTTCTAACTCATCAATTAGTGTATAAGAGGTATTACTAGTATAAATATGATGCAGCTGCAGATTAGGCATGACACCATATATTCACTGCTTCGGTGTATACATAATAATTGCAGAATATGTAATTTTTTTCTTTTTGAGGCAAAGCAGTTTGAATGAGATTGAATTTGCTTCACAATTAATTAAAGCATCCACGCACTTCTCATGTTCAACTTACTCGTTCTGCTTACATTATGAGATAGATGACTCAAAGAAAATAGAACACTTACTTTCCCTTGATGGATCTAAGGAGAGACTTCATCTGTTCAAAGCAAACTTACTTGAAGAAGGATCTTTTGATCCTGTAGTTGTTGGCTGTGAAGGAGTTTTTCATACAGCATCCCCTGTAATTCTATCAATCGCTGACCCATAGGTTTATTCCTTGCTCTTTTTATTGCCTTCTTGAGATCTTTTTATTTCAATATGCCCTTCCATATTGGCACCAACATTTGACTGCTTGGTTATTAGATAATTGACATTTGGTTGCTCATATCGACTTAAATTAGGTGGGAGGAACTGGAAATGCATGACTTATTTATTTATTTATTTAGCTCCACAATCTTACTTATGTTTAATTATACGTGTCTGTTTTTGAAATCTCTAATGTGTTGCTTAACATGTAGATCGATGGGGGATAAAGATGACATTATTGTTTAGGCTTGTGATAAGATGGATGTGCTCGATGAAGAAGTAATCACAAATAATCTTATTGAACTGACCATGCTAATATCTTTTTTAATATTTCTAATTTCTCTTTGAGTGTTTTTTTGCTTATATTATATTCAGATTTGCAAAGACTCGTGGCTTGCTTGTTTTAACATTTGTTTTATTTTTTTCTTTGTAGAAATGGCTACAAAAGCAATGGAGGAGCTTACTTCTGATGTAATGGATATAAATATGAATAAGAATGAGAAAGAATCATTTGCACCTCCATCTGAGGGTTCTGTTGCTAATTTGGTTGGCTAATGTTGTAATATTGTGTACTTGTAATTGGATGTCTTATGAGTTATAACTTATGGTGTTATTGTTTCTTTTTTCTTTTTTGCTTATGGTTGAACCAATATGGATTGTTGACCCTCACCTGTATTTTAATGATGACAAAACACAACTGTTATTATACTAACAGTTCAATCTAAGTATAGTAAGCAACAAAAGCATTCAACCAAGGATCAAGGTGCAAGAACTCAAACCGAATCAATCTTTCAAGTGAAGACTAAAGAACTAGTATAGGTCTAAGGTTTTAAAACCAATGTAAGTCTCATTTGTACATTGTAATAGCTTGTTCAATGGCTCGCACACAAAAAAATTTTAAACATAATCTTTTTTATCAAATATTTTTAAGTTAAAACTTATTTTTAACAAAGAAAAACTGGGTTGGAAGACAACCCAGTCGACTGGGTACATATAATATGGGACAGTAAGTCCCCAGTCGACTGGGTAAGACATACCAGTCGACTGGTGAAATGGACAGTGAGTCCTCAGTCGACTGGATGGAACATACCAGTCGACTGGTAAATTGGACAGACAGTCCCCAGTCGACTGGTAAGAATAACCCAGTCGACTGGTACTCTAGAAGCTTTAAAAATGAGATTTTTTAAAAAGACCCAGTCGACTGGTATCTCGACCCAGTCGACTGGTAGTTCAAAAAATATGACCGTTGGACACGAAATCTGAACTTTTGAAAGCACAATCTTTTCAAATTAATGTCTCAACGGCCATATTATTTGATGGCTATATAAACCCACTCTATTGAGTATTCAATAGAGAGTTGGAAATATTCAAAAAGAGTTGAACTCACACAATCAAGTTATTGTACTCTTTGAAACACAAAAAGCTTTAAAATATTCTTGTTGAGCTATTCTTCAAGCTTTACTTTGAAAGAGAGACATTATTCAGTTGTATAAGCCTTTATTTGCTTGTCTCTCTACCATTTACTTTACAACATCTTTTGTAAAGGGATTACTTCCGAAAGGAAGGGGAGTACTTCTGAGAGGAAAAGGATAGTTTCCAAGAGGAAGGGATTGTAAGGTTTATACAACACCGGTGAAGTTATACGACTACGTTTTTTAGTGGATTACTTCAAGGAGGATCCTTGAAGAGAGTAGACATAGGGTCGGAACGAATCCGATATTGCCGAACCACTATAATCTGAGTTTGCATTCTCTACTCCTTAAACTCTTTATTTACAGCACATTACTTGTTTCAATTGCTTGTTGCTTATATGTTTTTATAAACTTGTGTTTATTCCGTGAAAGTTTTAAAAACCCAATTCACCCCCCTCTTGGGTTGAAACCTCAGTCTACAATTGGTATCAGAGCCTCGTTCTCAATTTTAGGCTTAATATCCTTGAGTTGATCCGATGGCAGCAAATAGCTATTCTGAGTGACACTCTTATACTAGACCTCCTTTGTTCAATGGCTTCAACTATAACTACTGGAAAAACAAAATGAAAATCTTTGTTGAATGACAAGATTATAATCTGTGGAGAGTCATTGAAGAAGGATCTAGAATTCCTTCAAAGGAAATAACTATTGGAGAGACCAATCATACAATGCCTAAACTCAAAACTGAGTACACTAACGAGGATTGTAGAATGATATCTCTCAATAGCAGAGCAACAAGTATTTTACATTGTGCTTTAGATATTTCTAAATGTAATAAAATCTCTACATGTGTTTCGGCTAAAGAGATATAGGATAAACTGCAAATTACATATGAAGGAACTAGTGAGGTCAAAAAATAAAAAATTTATATGCTAGTTTCTGAATATGAATCCTTTAAAATGTCTCCTAACGAAACAATTTCTGAAATGCACTCACGGTTCACAACTATTGTAAATGGTTTAAAGCTGCTTGGTAGGAATATTGAGGAGTTTGAACTTACGAGAAAAATCTTGAGATCTTTGCCACCTTCATGGAAACCAAAGAAGACAGCCATTCAGGAGGCCAAAGATCTTGACAAACTTGATGTTGAGACACTATTTGGGTCATGGTTGACATATAAGATGGAAGAAATGACTCCCATCGTCAATAATGATGAGAAGAAGAAAAAGCAGATTGCTCTCAAAGTTTCTACGAGCAACAAAGAAATGGAATCGGAAAAAGAAGCAGAGAGCAGCGAGGAAGATGGTGAAATGGCCTTAATCACCAAATGGTTCCATAGGTTCTTGAAGAAAGCAAGAAACCTTATACAAAGGATCTCACTTCAAAAAGGGAACCACTTATGTGTTATGGCTGCAAGAAGCCTAGTCACATCAGGGCTGATTGTACAGTTTCAAACAAAACATACAAGAGCTTCAAGAAGAAAGCCATGATAGCAACTGCTTGGAGCGATGACGAAGAAGAAGAAGAGTCATTGGACAAAGAAGTCAGATACGAGGAAATTGCAAACCTTTGTCTGATGGCAATCGACGATGAAAGTGAGGTAACATCTTCTCCCTCTTCTAAGAATAATATTGTAAGTAGTAGTGAAGAGTTGCTAGAAGTAATAAATGAAATGCATGATGAATTGAAGAAATTCGATTCTAGGAATTCAACTCTTAAAAAGAAGGTATCATCTCTTTCTAAAGAGATGATAAGTCTTAGAGAAGAAAAAGACAAATTATCTTCATTACTGTATGATTCTTCTCAAGATTTCCTCAAAGATGAAAATGAGAATTTAAAAAATAAAATATTAGAATTAAATGGCACAATATCTAGGCTTATGCATGGAAAAGAAAAGCTTGATGAAGTGCTTTCTTGCCAAAGATTAAGTGGAGGAAAATCAGGATTAGGTTATTCTCCATTAAGCAAGCAAAAATCAAAAGAGAGCTTATTCATGAAAGCCTTGTATGGGAATGAAGCATCTACTTCAAAAACCTCTAGCAAGGTTAAAAGCACTCCCTCAATAAATGCTAGAAATTCTAGAAATTCAAATGTTCATATAAAAATGAAGCATCCTAGAAATACACATGTTTATATGTATGCACACTCTAGAAATGCTTATACACATCCTAGAAATAACCATAATGTACATTCTATGAACAATATGTATAATCAAAATATGCACTCTGCACATGCACATCCTAGGAATTGCCATCATGGTTATCCTATAAATACTTTGCATACTCATAATAATACTAGCATGTATCCTAGAATGCATCATCATACATTCTCTAGAAATGACATGCATTTTCATATTCCATACCATAGAAACATGTATCCTAGGAACTCCTATCTTAAGAATAATAGACATGCACATTTAAGATATCCTAGAAATTTCAATAACTACTATCCTAGGATTGTGCATCATCAACATGTTCTTAGATCACCATATACTGTTAAGAAAGTATGGGTCCCAAAAGGACCCGTGTTTTCTAGGACTAACCCCAAAGGACCCAAAAAATTTTAGGTACCTAAAAGTGCAATTGTATATCCTTGTGTGATGTAGATATGTCTTCACACCAAGGAAAAAGGTAAATGTTGATACAGATGCTCAAAGCACATGACCGGTGATAACAATATATTCAAGGAGCTAACTCTAAGAGATGGTAGATATGTCACCATTGGAGACAACACCAAAATAAAGATCATCGGGCATGGAAAAGTCGGTAATGATTTCTCAACCTTAGATAATGTATTGCTAGTGCAAGGCCTTAAGCCAAAATTACTAAGCATTAGTCAACTGTGTGACAAAGGCAATAAAGTCACGTTTGAGACCTCTCGTTGTCTAGTTATAGACATCAAGAGCAACAAGATCAAATTTGTTGGTCATAGACATGAAAATGTCTATATAGTTGATTTGAAATCCTTGCATTCTGAAAATGAAAAATGTTTTCCTGCATTTAGTGAAAATCCATGGCTACGGCATAGAAGGCTTGGTCATGTAAACATGAACTTGCTAAAAATCATTTCAAGAAAAGATTTAGTCATTGGACTTTCCAAAATCAATTTTGAAAAAGACAAAGTATGTGATGCTTGCCAAACGGGAAAACAAACAAGGATTTCTTTTAAAGCAAAAAATGTAGTCTCAACTACTAGACCTTTGGAACTGTTGCATATGGACTTATTTGGTCCAATTAGTACCATTAGTCTAGGTGGCCATCAATATGCTCTTGTTATTGTTGATGACTATTCAATATATACCTTTGTTATTTTTATTGCTTACAAGAATGAAGCTTTCAAAGGATTTGAAAAGTTTTGCAAAAAGGTTCAAAATGAAAAAGGTATTTTTATTTCAAGCATAAGAAGTGATCATAGAAAAGAATTTGAAAACCAAAGCTTTTCAAGATTTTGTGATGAAAATAGAATTAATCACAACTTTTTAGCTCCTAGAACTCCTCAACAAAATGGAGTTGTTGAGAAGAAAAATAGAGTTCTAAAAGAATTTTCAATAACAATGCTTTGTGAAAATAGTTTACCAAAATACTTTTGGGCTGAAGCCGTGAACACTTCTTGTTATATCTTAAATAGAATTTTAATTAGACCTATGCTTGATAAAACTCCATATGAACTATGGAAAGGTAGAAAGCCTAATATCTCCTATTTTCGTGCTTTTGGGTGCAAATGCTTCATTCTAAATAACAATAAAACTAACTTAGGTAAATTTGACTCTAACACTGATGAAGGGATATTTTTAGGATATTCTACATCGAGTAAGGCTTACAGAGTTTTCAATAAGAGAACTCTAGTGGTAGAAGAATCTGTATATGTAACTCTTGATGAGTCTAACCCTATTAGTAGTAGAGAAATTTCCTTTAAAGATGATGCAGATTTTATTCCAAGAACGGAAACTACTACTCCCGTTGTTGACCCAAAGGAGAATCCACCTCAAACAAATGAAGAGATGGAAACTCACATTTTGGATCAACCATCTACAAGCCATCTAGAGGAAAGTCTACCCAAAGATTGGAGGTATGTAAATTATCACCCAATTGATCAAGTGATTGGTGATCCTTCACAAGGGGTAAGAACTCGCTCTTCTATTAGAAATATTTGTAATTTTGTAGCTTATTTGTCTCAAGTAGAACCTAGGACTTTTATAGAAGCTGAGAAGGATAATGATTGGATAATTGCAATGCAGGAAGAGATAAATCAATTTGAAAGGAACAAAGTATGGAATCTAGTTCCAAGACCTAAGAATCATTCAATAATTGGAACTAAATGGGTATATAGAAATAAGATGGATGAAAATGGAATAGTAACTAGAAACAATGCTAGACTAGTTGCTAAGGGATATAATCAAGAAGAATGAATAGACTTTGATGAAACCTATGCTCCCGTAGCTAGATTAGAAGCTATTCGAATGTTATTAGACTTTGCATGCTTTAATAAATCCAAAGTATTTCAAATGGATGTAAAAAGTGTCTTTTTAAATGGCTTTATAGAAGAAGAGATTTATGTTGAGCAACCTATTGGATTTGAAAATCCTAGTCTTCCAAATCATGTCTACAAGCTTTCTAAAGCTCTATATGGGTTGAAGCAAGCTCCAAGGGCATGGTATGAAAGACTAAGTAAATTTTTGATTGACAATGATTTTGTAAGAGGTAGAATAAACACAACTCTCTTCACAAAAACTCACAAAAATGACACTTTAATAGTCCAAATATATGTTGATGATATTATATTTGGTGCTACTAATGAATCTATGTGTCAAGAGTTTGCAAAGTGCATGCAAGGTTAATTTGAAATGAGCATGATAGGAGAGTTTACCTACTTTCTTCGACTTCAAATCAAACAATTAAAAGGATGTATCTTCATCAATCAATCAAAGTACATTAAGGACCTACTAATGAGGTTCGGGATGGAAAGCTCAAAGCCGTTTGGAACTTCTATAAGCACAACTACTAAACTTGATCTTGATGAAGGAGGTAAAACTGTAGATACTAAATATTATAGAAGCATGATAGGTGTTTTGCTTTATTTGACTGCAAGTAGACCTGATATAATGTTCAGTGTATGCATGTGTGCTAGATTTCAGGCTAATCCTAAGGAATCACATGTAGTTGCAGTAAAAAGAATCTTTAGATATCTACAAGGAACCCAAACCATAGGATTATGGTACTCTAGAGATTCATTTTTTGAGCTTATAAGATATTCAGATATTGATTTTGCTGGATGTAGGTTAGATAGAAAGAGCACAAGTGGAACATGCCAATTCTTAGGTGCAATGTTAACCTCTTGGTTTTCCAAGAAACAAAATTTCGTTGCACTATCAACCACTGAAGAGGAATATGTAGCAGCTGGAAGTTGTTGTGCCCAAGTGATATGGATGAAACAACAATTAGAAGATTATGGCATGAACCTAAAAGACATCCCTATACATTGTGATAATACTAGTGCTATCAACCTAACCAAGAATCCTATCCAGCACTCTAGAACCAAACACGTAGAAATCAGACATCATTTCTTAAGAGACCACGCTCAAAAAGGTGATATAAGACTAGAATTCATACCTTCGGAAGATCAAATAGCTGACATTCTTACAAAACCTCTAAGTGAAGCTAGTTTTTGTAAGATTAGAATGTTGATAGGATTGCTAGATTATGATAAACTGAATGTCTGATTACTTCATCATTTGCATGTTTGACATCTAGTGAATGAGTATTAATTCTTGTTTAAATATCTCCCACACTCAAGATGTCATAGATAAACAACTTTCATGCTACAATTCAAGACTGAAAATTTTCATAATGATCCAGTCGACTGGTAAATCTGTTCTAGTTGACTGGTAAGTCACTGCCTATTCTTCCAGTTGAATGGTAAATATGATCCAGTCGACTGGTAAGTCTTTGCCAATTCCTCCAGTCGATTGGTAGATCTTATCTAGTCGACTGGTACCTCTAGACCCTGTTTGGAACCAATTTTTTAAAATTCAGTTATCATCCAGTCAACTAGTACAAACTGCCCAGTCGACTAGTATCTTACTGCCAGTTTACCCAGTCGACTGGTACATAGACACAATCGACTGATATGAAAAATGTTCATCTTTTCAAAAGAACCCAGTCGACTGGTATCGCGATTCTATATAAAGACTGTTCATTTTTTTTTACGCCATTTTCAAGCAACCTAGCTTTCTCTCTCTAGAAAATTTCACTATTTTGATCCAAAAACCTTCCAAACATCATCTAAACACACCGATCTACTCATCCCAAACATTATTTTCAACTTTCTACGGTTGAAATCTTTCATTTTCATCAAAAAAACCTTTTTCCCAAAAACCCCATTTTTCCAAAAAATGTCCGATCGAATCCGTATCAACTACACAACCGGAGGACCAAATGCACCAACAAGGCCAAGGTCCACCAAACCTACGGATCTAAATACACGAGGGAAGGGTGTGGCGGGCTCATCAAGCAAAAAACCCATAACAGAGCTTGATGAGGCTCTGTTTTTCAGTCCTGCAGCCAAAGCGAGGTATGACTCAGTAATCCGTCATAAGAAGATTATGACGGGTAGAGTTGTCAATTTCGACTTTATTCATCATGGCAACTTCGATATCTTTCTAGCCTTTGAGGCAATACACCTGACCCCACTAGTCAGGGTGCATGAAAAATACTACCCGAGACTGATTCACCAGTTCTATGCGAACTTGGTGAAACCCAGTCCACTGGCTCTGAGGTCAACACTGACCTCCTCATGAGCATATTGAGGATCCCTATAGGAGAGATCCAATGGAGTCTGGATAGATGGCCAGAAAATTTTGATATCGAGGCGGCCTGTTAGATAGTCAGAGGTGACCCTAACTATGTGTACAGACCCACTACATTTCACACATGTAGTGATATGCCCCTGGACTCAAAATTGTTCAACTTAATAGTGAGTTGGACCATCCACCCGAAACTCGGGAGTCGAGAGAATCTATCTAAGATAGATACAGTATTGATTTTGTGCCTTAAAATAGGGCACCACTCCAATATATATCCCCTGCTGCTCGCCAACATGATAAATGATGAAGTGAGCGACTCCGGGTGTCTACCCTATGGGATACTCATTATGCTGATACTCCAGCACTTTTGGGTGCCTCTTCTTGCCTTTGAGGCTCAGGATATCGGACCGACGGACATCATCAATATCTCATCACTTAAGAAGATAGGATGCACGGTTCGTGACAGCTTCATCTATTCAAAGGCTGGGAAGCACATTCGGATCCGGGAGGATGAGAGCAGTGATGATGAGGGAGCTGCTGCTGATACTGCTGATATGGACACGGATACCCGAGCACCTCCAGTTGGTGACTCGAGTACTGGTCATGCTGGGTATGGCGATCTACTACAGGCTATCACGAACCTCCAGATGACCATGCAGTCCGGGTTCCAGACCATGCAGTCAGAGTACCAGAGATTGAGCTCCTTCGTCGAGCATCCACGGGATGACTTCGAGCTACATATAGAGCATACAGAGAGTTCATTAGCTGAGATACAGGATCTCATTCGCGACGGCTTGGACTCTCCCGCTTCTTGAGTCATTTTCTATGTTATTTTGATGCACATAGCGTTTTCCAACTCTTAGCATGTAGCACAGACATATATATGTATTTCTGTCTTATATATGGCTCTATGAAGCCCGTTCATGTATTGGCTTTCTATATATGATGATACTTTTTCATTAGACATATTTCATGCATCTATTTACTTTATTTGTGTTATGCTTGCATAGTTTCTAACTGCTTTTATTCAAGAATATGCTTTAAAACTGGTTATGCTTCTATGAGAACTTTCGGTTCTTCCCGGGAAGGTTTCGAACTCCGAATAAAGCCAAATTTTCGCATACAAAGTTTTCAAGCATATTCTAAATGACTATAGTAGCTAAGTAGCTTATTTTTTAGTTTCTGACCCCTTTGGTTACTGTTGTCAAAACGGGGGAGAAAAATGAGAAAACGAGAAAAACTATGTAAACAGAAACCAATGCATAGATTTAGGGGGAGTACTGCTCCAAAGAATATTGAAAATGATTCATTTGATTGGTTGAGTTGTTATTGATTGGTTGAAATGAAAATATAAACTGCATTTACTTGTTTATAGAGTGGTTTTACTCGAAAAACAGAGGAAACTCTGTCTGTTTTTTCTGAAAAACCAAACATTTAGTTTTTTAAACTGTTTTCACATTATTAGTTTTGTCATCATCAAAAAGGAGGAGATTGTTGACCCTTACCTGTATTTTAATGATGACAAAACACAACTGTTATTATACTAACAGTTCAATCTAAGTGTAGTAAGCAACAAAAGCATTCAACCAAGGATCAAGGTGCAAGAACTCAAACCGAATCAATCTTTCAAGTGAACACTAAAGGACTAGTAGAGGTCTAAGGTTTTAAAACCAATGTAAGTCTCACTTGTACATTGTAATAGCTTGTTCAATGGCTCGCAAACAAAATTTTTTTAAACATGACCTTTTTGATCAAACGTTTTTAAGTTAAAACTTATTTTTAACAAAGAAAAACTAGGTCGGAAGACAACCCAATCGACTGGGTACATATACCAGTCGACTGGTATATGGGACAGTAAGTCCCTAGTCGACTGGGTAAGACATACCAGTAGACTGGTAAAATGGACAGTGAGTCCCCAATCGACTGGATGGAACATACCAGTTTACCGGTAAATTGGACAGACAGTCCCTAGTTGACTGGTAAGAATAACCCAATCGACTGGTACTCTAGAAGCTTTAAAAACGATATTTTTTAAGAGGACCAAGTCGATTGATATCTCGACCCAGTCGACTGGTAGTTCAAAAAATATGACTATTAGACACGAAATCTGAACTTTTAAAAGCACAATCTTTTCAAATTAAAGTCCCAACGGCCATATTATTTGATGGCTATATAAACCCACTCTATTGAGCATTCAATAGAGAGCTGGAAATTTCAAAAAGAGTTAAACTCACACAATCAAGTTATTGTACTCTTTGAAACACAAAAAGCTTTGAAATATTCTTACTGAGCCATTCTTCAAGCTTTACTTTGAAAGAGAGACATTATTCAGTTGTATAAGCCTTTATTTGCTTGTCTCTCTACCATTTACTTTACAGCATCTTTTGTAAAGGGATTACTTCCGAAATGAATGGGATTATTTCCGAGATGAAGGGGATAGCTTCCAAGAGGAAGGGATTGTAAGGTTTGTACAACACTGGTGAAGTTGTACGACTAAGTTTTTTAGTGGATTACTTCAAGGAGGTTCCTTGAAGAGAGTGGACGTAGGGTCAGAATGAATCTGATATTGTCGAACCACTATAATCTGAGTTTGCATTCTCTACTCCTTAAACTCTTTATTTACAGCACATTACTTGTTTCAATTTCTTGTTGCTTATACGTTTTTATAAACTTGTGTTTATTCCATGAAAGTTTTAAAAACCCAATTCACCCCCCCTATTGGGTTGAAGCCTCAGTCTACATGGATGATAGTTGACAAGATAATTTTTATGTTATTAATTGGAATTTTTTATGTATATTTGGATCATGAATATGTTGAAATTTGGATTATGAATGATTAGATGATAACTTATATTTGCTTATGTAATAAACAGGTCATGGCGGGTGAATCGTGTCGTGTTAGATTATGAAAAATTAGGCGTGTCATGTTGTCGTGTCGGGTCTAATACGACCCATTATTAAACTGGTTAAACGTGTCGTGTCATGTTGTGTCGAGTCTAACACGACCCGTTTATTAAACGGGTTAAGCGTGTCGTGTCGTGTCGTGTTACCCGTTTAATAATCGTGTCGTGATCGTGTTGGGTTTTCTTGACACAATTAATAATCGTGTCGTGTTCGTGTCGACCCATTTAGTGTTACCCCCAAATTCGACACGACACGAACACGACCCGCCAACCCAAATTGCCACCCCTAGTTAGGATTCCTAAAGATTTCTATATAAGAGATCCTCTTTATTACTTTTCAGATAGCTATGAATAAATATAATCATATTGATATTGGGTGTCAATTCCTCTCAACCTCCAAAGCGTGACTATTTTTTCCTATCTCCAAAGTAGCTTGGTTTTCTTTTCCAATCCCTAGGGTAACCTGGTTTCCATCTCTCTATTATTTTTATTCTTATTCTGTTCAACATCAATTTTGGTATCAAAGCCTAAAACAGATCCCCAAAATCAACTCCAAGATAAAACCCACATACAACCATACTACAAACGACAAGACACAATATGCCGAGAAAACAGAATCCACATCCAAATAAGGCCTTAGGCCAAAACAGCTTTAACGCAGATTCATCGTTATCTGATGATCTCTAGACCTCGCCCCCGCCACCAAGGGACTCACCGCCTTGAACTGACCGCAACCTGAAAATCTCAGGGCCATTCGCTCCACGCCGCCACCTACCCCCGTTCAAGGCCAACCACATAGCAAGACCAAAATCTTCCGATCTCTTCACTTCTACCGTTCCCACGCCATTATTTTGGCCGGAACACGATCAATGGCCACCTCACCCAGTGCACGCCACCCTCTCAAATCTTCACCGTCAGTCGCGTTTCAACCGAGCCGCCTCCTCCACCGTGGTCGCCCATCTCTTGTGTGTAAAACCCAAGGAAGACAACCCCGGTCGTCGTCGCCTGTTGTCTGGAGTTGCCGTCACCTCTAAGGACGCAAGATGCCTGTCTTGTTTTTTAGATTTGAAGTTGTAACTCTGTTTTTCTATTTCATATACAAAGCTTAAAAAAATCAAGAAAAAAGGTCAGGCTACTTGGGAGGTTGAGAGAAATTGATACCTAATATCAATCTGATTTTATTTATTCAAAGCTATCTGAAAAGTAACATAGATGATCTTTTATATAAAGATCTTTAGGAATTCTAACCCTAAGCTAATACTATAAATAAAAAACCCCTAATTCTAATACAAATTTGCCTCATATTATAAAATTATAAATTTGCCCCTATATTACAAAATTATGATCTCGTCCCATGCCTTTCTATATCCCATCACCAATTTTGGCCATTTATCCAAAAGATTGGTACTTGCCTTGATTTGGGTCTCAAAGGGAATAGTTCTATGCATAATTTGATAAGTTTCTTGTATATGGATTTTCTGTGTGTGAAGATGAGTCAAGTTCTATGCACTATCTGTCAACTATGATCTCAAAGGGATTTGGGCCAAACAATCGTAGCTTGCGAACAGTAATAAGCTCACTGTGTGATCTTGGGGAGCTTGGAAAAGCCTTGGAGTTTAATCGAGAAATGGAATTGAGAGGCTGGGTTCATGGTTCAATTGTTCAAAATGCAATAGTTGAGTGCCTTCTTTCTCATGGTAAGCTTCATGAAGCAGAACATTTTCTGGCTCGAATTGTAGAGAAAGACCTTATTCCCAATAGTGCCAAGTACGATAATCTCATTAAGAGGTTCTATTTCTTTGGAAGAGTGAACAAGGCGGTTGATCTTCTAAACGTAATGTTGAAGAAAGGAAATGTTGCACATTCTACCAGTTATGATTCAGTAATCCATGGTTTCTCTACATGTAATAAATTGGACCATGCTATGAATTTCCAGGCCAAGATGTTGGATAATAATCTTACCCTTAGTATCAACTCATGGAATGTGCTTGTCGATAAAAGGGAAAAACCACAGATGCAGAAAGGATTTTGATTCAATGGTCCAGTTAGGTGAAACTCCAACCAGGGAGATATACTCCACTGTGATCGATAGGTATCGCTTTAAAAATAATCTTGGGAAGGCATCAGAGCTTATGCAAATGATGCAACAAAGTGGTTATGAGCCTGACTTTGAAGCACAGTGGTCTCTCATAAGCAATTTGAGCAATTCTAGCGAGAAGAACAACGTGAAAAACAACAGCAGCCAGGGTTTCCTATCAAGGCTTCTTTCTTGAAGTGGATTTGCTTGGGAAAAGGGTTCCAAGGTCACAACTGCGGTAATACAGAAATGCAAAAATTAGGGTTCATAGCCTTATTAGCTAATTTAATTAGTTATATAATTTTCAAATAATACATTTTTAATTCTTTCATGCACAGTGACTTCTAATTTTATTTGTCTACTTGTCTCCATAAATTAGTGTATTGAAGGTTTTAGTTTGACATGTAT
Source organism: Bretschneidera sinensis (assembly GCA_023935145.1). Classification (NCBI taxonomy): domain Eukaryota; kingdom Viridiplantae; phylum Streptophyta; class Magnoliopsida; order Brassicales; family Akaniaceae; genus Bretschneidera; species Bretschneidera sinensis. Next base: position 44,617,738 of record CM043701.1, read on the forward strand.
TTATTGAAGTCTGTTATGCATACAGCAACAGAGAAGTCAGTTTTCCTGCAAAAACAATTTTCAGCTCTTGCCTTTCTTTCCATTTGTTTGATTTCCTATATAATGCATTTCATGTCCATGTGTATACTGACTCCCATTAGGACTTTACTTTCTTGCCATTGCATATCAGAGGTGTGGCTCCGTTTTTTGTTGCTCATGCATTCCTTATGCATAATTCCTTGATCTAATCGGACCTCCTTGATTCTTCTGCGGTTGCAATGTGATTTCTTAATTGTCAACAATAGTTGTAACGCATTATGGTTCTATTGCTTTAGGAAATGCAGCAGTTACTGTACCAGACATCAATTCGCTGTCTTCTATTTATGAAATCAACAATACCCAATCGCCTCTGGGAACTACCTGTTTCATCATTTTATCGTGCATCTGTCTTTAGTGTCAGTTTCAAACTACTTTTATCTTGCCCAAACCATCATTGAGTTCATTTTGCTACTCATCCATTGTATTGCCCATTTTGGATGTTCACGAAGATTTTCCTTGCTAGGTAAGCGATTGGTGCATTATGAGAATTATGAGATTAGTCATGTGGTTGTGATATAGAATGGGAAAGATAATATTTATTATTTTGAAATTATGTTGTAATGATAATATTCTTGGAGTTGATGTTTTAGGAGACTTAGATTCAGATTGGATTATGGAATAAACTTCTAGTTTTATTATCTCTTGTTCCTCTTGTTTTCATGTTTTTTATTCTTCTTGGTCTGTTCTCTTTTTTGTCTGTCTATCATCTATTTGATCTATTTTCTCTTGATCTAATATCCTTGATTCTCTGTTGTTTATCCCATTTCTCAATTTGCTTATCTTTCTACTTATCGATCACACATCAAATTGGTATCAGAGCCGAGTTCATTCACTCTTTCATTACAAATTCCCTCCCTAACTTTATAAAATCTGGAAAAAAAAAAAAAAAAAAAAGTGAACAATAACAGTGAAAGCGAAAAGTTAGATCCACCCACATCTGCCGCTCCTTCTTAGCGTACCACCACCACCATCAGAACCGTCATCCTCTTGTAACCATCACCGTTGTCCGCCACCATCTTTTGTCCCCCATCAGCCGTCGCCGCCATCTCCTACTAGTCACTCTACCGACCTCAAAAGACATCACCGAGGTAAGAAAGACTTGAGTTGTCCATCCATAGCATTGTCTTGTTAGAATTTACCACAGGATGGCCAGTTAACTCTCCAAAGCCACTGCCGTCGATTCATTAGGTTTCAGATATTTTTCAGGTCACGGAACTTCCACCATTGGAATTGGAATCTTCCGAATTACCTGACTGTGAAGTTTCATTCGGTAGGGATACAAGAGCTGCCATCACGCGCCCCACGCACTGGCAGCCGAGCTGAGCCACTTATCCGAGTCGAGCCACTAGGCCAAACCGAACCACAGAACCGAGCTGAGTCACTGATTCAAGCTGAGCCGAGCTGTTGCTTCCAGTCATATTCTGAGCCGATTTCCAACCGAATTTAAGTCATTTTGATTTAGATTTGAGCCAAATGTTGCCTTTCTATTTTTTGGAGAAAAAAAAAAGAGTAGAAAAAATAGAAAAATAGCACAACAAAAAAAAGAAAAAATCATAGGTTTCCTTTTTTGCTTTTTTTTATTTACATCAAATTGGAGTCACTTGTGAGGAATGAGTGAGTTGAGTCGAGTTCTTCTAGTTACAGTTCATCTTGTATTGTATCCAATTGCAGAAGAATTGCTCTATTATGTTTTTGGTCCGTTAGGGCATATCGATAAAATTAGTCTTCCTCCAAATTCAGTGGATTTTCAAGCTCTTGTATAATACAGTTTGCCAAGATGTTGTATGGGCTGAAACCGAGCTTGATGATCATTGTATTTATGACAATTATTGCTAGTTGGAGATCGAATATTCCAATTTTGAAACTCGAATCCTCAAGATGCAACAACTCCTTGCACGAACAACATAACTAATGGAAGCAGCTTTCGCTAAAACTTCTATCCATCGATGTTCGTGTCATGATGACACAAAGTATGAAGTTGTTTCTCCAATCCAATAACACTTTAAAGAGAAAGCTCCATTCATTGCAGAAGGACTCAAATCTCACGATGTACTTGATGTATCTCTTGAAACCCTTCACAATGAAGATCACCATTGCCAAAGCATGGAAGTCAATATGTGTGTGCCTGACATTTCTTCCATCGAGCTTGTTCTAATGCTTTGGGTTGAACCTCCTTTGATATCATTATTGTTTCTAATTTACAACACCACAGTCAGCAAATTTCAAGTCTTCACTAGTCAACTCCAGTCATCCATAGTTCTGATCCTTCATCACTACAAAACTTGTGGTATAATTTTTTGTAAGAGGAGCTGAATGATTCAGAATAAGGAAGACTATTTATTATTTTGGGATTATATTGTAATAAAAATATTCAAGGAATTGATAATTTAGGAAATTTAGATTTAGGTAATTAGATATTTATTAAGAATTGATTTATTTTCTTATTTAAATTATGTTTAGTGCCAATATAAGAGCACTCTACTAAGGTTTTAGATTCAGACTCGATTATGGAATAAACTTCTAGTTTTGTTATCTCTTGCCCCTCTTGTTTCCTTGTTCTTTATTCCTTTTGGTCTGTTCTCCCTTTTGTCTGTCTATCTTCTATCTGATCTATTTTCTCTCAATCTAATATCTTTGATTCTCTGTTGTTTCTCCTATTTCTCAATTTTCTTATCTTTCTACTTATCTGTCCTACATCAGGTTGTTAATACAAAAATTTACCATGAGATCATGTTCTCGTAATCTCACCGGTCTCTTTGAAGCCTCCTTTCTTTGGAGCTCTATTAGAACAGAAAGATAGGTAAAACGATTGATTTGGAGACTTGAACTCTGGCTACTGCTCATGCTGGGAGGTACAAGTTCTATCATAGGAGAGGTGATAGATAACAACTTAGTTTTTTGTTGTTCTTGTTCTTAACTTCTTATTGTTGTTTGAAATCAATTTTTTACAGAACTGAATTGACTTCAACATAAAATTGCTTAAATTTACTGATTTAAAAATATTTAAATCAATTTTCAAATATGTCCTTATTAATATAACTGTACAGTTATGTATTGTTCTTTCCCCATTAATTTCAATGATTTTGGAATATTTGAATTATATGAAATATTAAAGAATCAAACTTGTAGTCTCATTTCTTGCTGATGTTAGACTTAGACAGCTAATTTATTAAGTGGGTTCGTTCAATTGTACCAACTCAACCTCCATGTCTCACTAACATTTGGCAACTACCCCGTATTCAATTCCCAAAGTTACTACCAGAATGAATTTGAATATTCTCATGTTAATATGAAATTAGAATCATTAATTAAGAGGATTTTACTATCTTAAACCCAGTTTGATACATATTACTACTAGCGCTCTTTTTTTCCAAATTAGGGAATGTTTTGTGTGGTTTGGTGGAGTTGGAAGAGGCAGTGGTGACTTCATTGATATAACAATTCTTTGAATATAAAACACACCAATGATACAGCAAGTACAGCAGGTAATTGCCCTTAAAAAAATCAAGCCAAGCCAAGCCAATCATATCTTTACATGATTAATTTACCAAACACAACACGAGATAAGAGTCTTATCAATTGAAACTGCTCGACTTATATTGCATGGTGCTACATTGATAACTTGCATGTATTTGTACCCATCACACCTTTCTCCCAAAACCATGCACATTTAACTTCCAATTACTCAAAATAGTTCCAAAAAGAAAACCTAAGAAAAAAATGAAGGGAGCTGCTATTGAGCTTGGTGATGATCAAGGCACGAATGCTACTCCCAAAAGTGGAGTGAATAGAGAGGGTTGTCTATAATGGGAACAACTAATGAAACTCTTCATTTCATCACAAAGAGTATCCAATTCAAAACCGAGTACGATGATCTTCTTACATTCACTAATGTTTTCTTCATCATCAAATTTAATTATTATTTTATATATATATATATATAATCATGAGAAAAATCTACAAGACTATAGAGTAACTTATACATCATGTATTTCAAGTGAACGTGAAACTCCAAGTATTAATGACTTAAATGGAGCAAACTTCAAGCCTATCAACTTCCATCATTTTCTTTTTCCATCATTTGAGAAAAATAACGTATTATGTGAGACTCGCATATTCATAATAATGGATAGACGGTTTCAATTGTGTTCTCTTCTTAAAGGATAGAATCTAAACATTTTTTGTTTATATTTGCAAGGAAAATAAGCATTGAATGTTGACTATTTAAAGAACAGGTTTTTGGTGGTTGCTAATGTCATTGTCAGTGCCTATCTGCTCCTGTCTCTCTCTTTTTCCATTTTCCGCTTTGTGAGAAATAAGGCACAGAACAGTATAATTGTGTTGATCTTCTTTGACATGGTGAGTGATCCTTTGAGATTAAGCTAATTAATGTGCAACTCAATGTATGTGGGATTTGTGCCTATTGTATAAGAAAATGGATCATTTTTTTTTTCTTTCTCCTTGCCATTCTGTAGGCAATGGTGGCTTTTTTTTACTGCTGGAGCCTCTGCAGCAGCAGCCATTGTATTCTTAGCACACAAAGGGAATGCAAAAACAAATTGGTTTGCTATCTGCCAACAATTCAATTCCTTCTGCGAGCGAATCTCTGGCTCTTTAATTGGATCCTTTGGTGGAGTTATTGTTTTTATACTTCTAATCTTGTTGTCTGCTGTGGCTCTTTCTCGACGTTGATAGCTAGATTTATTATTGCATTTTCGTTAGTGCAGTAATGATCAGGTCAGTGGATGAGTGTTCGTTTCTTGTGTCTACAAGAGTGACATTGTGAGTGAGTGTGAAACATGTCATCTTATTTCTTTTTCTTTTCTTTCCTTTCTCCTCTTTTATATACGGTTTGAAATGTAATGTAATGGGTTTGTTGTCTTCTATTTTCTTTGTTTGATTTTCAATTTGTCTTCCATTTTCTTTATTTGATTTTCAATTTGAATGCCGTTAAAGCAGAATATAAATAAAAAGATTGATTTTTTTCCATAGTGTGTTTTAAAAAAATATATGAAAAAGTAGCAGAAAAAAATTATAAAGATTTAAAAGGTTCATTTCAACTCTCATTTTTCAATACTTATAATTTGGAAAGATTGTGATTTTTAGATGTAAAAAAATATCAATTATCTCACTTTTTTCTCCTATCAAACAATAAAAAATTGTTATGTTCTTCTCATTTTTTTTCCTCTACCAATCATAACTTTACAGTAAGTCTCCTGCAATATTTCTCAACCAACAAGTTCAATTACTTTATTAGTACTTGAACCATGTGTACTTAGAAAGGACTCAACAACCAACAAATATTCCTTTCACTAGCCAACGCAGTAGTTTCTAATCAGTCATAAATCAGGTTGCAAAAGTGGTTCCAAGAACGATTATCAGAAAGATAAAAAGTAAGCATGCCTTTCTCAAGGATAAACATCAGCCTCCTAATGAAGCAGCTCCTTACCAATTAGCAGCTCAAGATAATCCGTGTCTTGAATTTAACTTAGGTTTTGAATCAAATAAAAACTGCATGAGCGCTTCCATCTGCTTCAATTAGGCTGTAGCCAGGCTCTTTCCTCACCCCCCCTGTTATCTATCAGCTTTCTCACTTTCTCAACCCCATGCCATTCACCTCGTGAAGCATATATGTTAGAAAGTAAGACATAGTCCCCGCTCTCACCCTTTCTCATTTCAAGTAATCTTTCATTTGCACGCCTCCCCATTAGGCTCAATCTCCATCGATTCTACAAATTCAAATGCTTCAATCAATAGTCCAGCACGCCATAGCAAGTCCACCATACACCCATAATGCTTTATGTTTGGCTCAATATGACACACATCTCTCATTAGCTTAAAATACCGACACCCCTCTACAAGTCTCCCAGCATGACTGTAAGCAACAGAGACTCCCATGAAAGTGATATCATTTGGCTGGACCTTCGATCTCTGCATCTCAGTAAACAGATTGATTGACTCCTCAGCATGCCCATGCCAACCCTCCTATCACTGAGTTTCAAGTCGACACATCTTTCTCCTTCATCCCCCTGAACACTTCCATTGCGCACTGGATGCTTCCACACTTAGCATAGATGTCTATAAGCGCGTTTCCAAGCAAAATGCTCAAATTCCCCGACACAATCTCCAAATGAGAGCAATACAACTTCTTCCCAAGTTCTAAATCTCCCAAATCCGTGCAAGCAGACAACAAGCTCAACATAGTCACCTCATCCGGTTGCTCCACCACGCTTCTCATCTCCTCAAACATCTCCAGCGCCTGCTCATGAGATTCGCAAAGCACGTACCCTGCAATCATTGCATTCCAAGTCACAACATCTCTCCTCGGAACCTCATTAAAAAGCTTCCTTGTGCTATCCATCTCCCCACGTACCCAGTAATAATCACATTCCAAGAAACCAAATTCTTAACCGACATTTCATCAAAAAGGCGCCTGGCCACACCTAATTTTCCTCTCCTAGCATACCCTGCAGTCAAAGCAGACTAAGTAACAACATCTCTTTTGGCAGAATCATCAAAGAGCTCAGTTGGCACCCTCAAATTACCACATTTCCCATGAAAGTAAATCAACGTAATCCTCACAAAGCTATTCATTTCAAACCCATGTTTCACCACCTTCCCATGAATCCCAAACCCCATGTTCCTCCAGGAAAGCTTGGTGCAGGCCTTGAGCACAAACGGGAACGTGTAGCTATCAGGCCTTACGCTTTGATTCACCATCTGTGTATAGAGAAAAACGGCGTACAGTGAGGTCTGGCTTTGAGCTGAGCCCCTTATCATGGTGTTCCACATGAAGAGATCTGGTTCAGTGATTTGAGCGAACAGTTGGTGAGCATAATTTATAGTGCCATGAAATGGCCATTGCGCTGTAGAAAACAAGCTCTCTCAAGGCTTATGGGTTCGAATTGAAGCCGTTGACAATAAGAGAAGCGTGGATTTGTTTTAGGAAACGGAAGTTTGTACACTTGCCATAGTCTTGACCGTAGATAACGGTTGGTGCTTTTGTCGTTTGTTCTCTTTCTTATCATCAATGTTGCTGCTCCGTTTACTGAAGTTTTGAGTATTTTTAGCAGTGTTCCTTTCAACCATTTTTAATTGTCTTTAATCCGCCTCATTTTGCGTATCGGAGTTGAAAAAAATCATGAGTTTTTTATTTAAAAACTAAAATGTTTAAGTTTACAGTGAAATTAAATGTCACATCATTAAATAAAAAATATTTAAATTTAAATTTATCAGACGACATTCAACCTCATCATAAATTTGACATCCATTTAAATTTTCAAATGGAGATAATTGTGTTCCTTAAAAAAACAATCAATGAAAAGTTAAATCATAGTTATCAAACTCGACTGTACATCAACCCGATCTAAAGATTGAATTAATGAGTTAATGGTCTAATCAGTGAATCAAATGGTCGAATCGCATAAATAATTAAAAATAAAAATATTACATACAACGAAAAATAATTTTTTTATTACTTATCTAAATTTAATTATTTTGATAAATTTAAATTTAAATACTCAAAAATTAAAACTAATTTAGAATATTCACAAAATGTGTACATGGGCATATATTTTATATTTAAATAATATACAAATATGAAGTACATTATTTTTACATTATTGTAAAGATTTTAAAATAATAAAAAATATTTTTTAATTATTCCTAGCATTAAAATTTTAAATTCCAAAAAAGAATCAAAAGAATTATTACAGAGTATCAAACGGTCATATTTTCGAATTACCAGTCGACTGGGTCCAACCAGTCGACAAGGTCAAGTGAAAAAAGTTCACTTTTAGGTTTAGGGCGAGTACCAGTCGACTGGGTCATAGGACCAATAGACTGGGTCTTAGTAGCAGTCGATTGGGAACTTACTGTCCTTTTTACCAGTCGACTGGTTCAGAGATCCAATCGACTGAGTTGTCCAAAACCCTATTTTTTATATTTTTAAAACAGTTTTCGACTTAAAGACATTTTTTGTATTTATTTTTGTCAAAGCCTTTTGCAAAATGAGTCATAGTTCAAGCTAGGTAACTAAAATTAGAGATTTACATTGTGATTTAATTACCTTAGATCCTATTCTAGATCTTCTGTCTTCTTTTGGTATTTGAATGTGTTGTATTCTTGCGTCTTGTTTCTGTATTCAATGTTTTTCCCGCTTAAACACTTAGATAAAATTGTCAGTGCAATTTAAGTAATGTTTTTTCATTATTAAAATCAAATACATGTCAACAATCTCCCTCTTTTTGATGATGACAAAACCATATAGAGAAAAAATAGTTTTAAAAATTAAATGTTAGTTTTTTTTTTTTTGGAAAATTGGACAGAGTTTCCTCTGTTTTTTTTATAAAACCCAACTTGCAAGCATTCAATAAAAACCCAACCAAGTAATAATATTAAAAGTAAGATTGTTTTAGTCATATTCAACATGTTCGGAGTAATACTCCCCCTAAAACTATAAATTATATCAATTTACACATATATTTTCTCTTTTTCTTTCCTATTTTTACATAAGTAGAAAAGAGGGGCAAACATCGAAAATAAGCAATTCAAACACTATAGACAGTAAGATAAGACATAAATGAATTTGTATGCAAAACTAAGTAGAAACAGAAGTTGGTAAGACCTCCCGAGAAGAATCAGAAGATTGAAACATGTAAAGCATATGGATGAGCTATAAGTGCTCAAACCATTCAACCATATAGCTAAAAGTAAATCACATATATGAGCCAAAAGTTATATAAATGAAAAGTAAGCATGCATATAAAAATATCCATACATCACGAGCTTTAGTAAGCTTCCTGCAAAATCTTATACAAACCAAGCAAATGAATGTATGAGAAAGAAAATGAAAAGAAATGTTCTTGCTAAACTATCCATGGAGTAAAAAAGTAAATAACAAGTACTAATGACTTAGTGGGCTAGGGAGTTAGAATTATCTCAGAGAAGATCCTGAATCTCAGCCAAAAAGCCTTCCAAGTGCTATCGAAGTAACTCAAAATAATCCCAGAGGGTGCTGATGTCATAACGCATAAGGTTGATGTCTATCCGCACCATTTAAAAGCTCTGGTCGACTGAAGAGCTCAAACTTTGGAATCTGGACTGCATGGACATCTGTAGGCTCGCTATGGCTTGTTATAGAATATCATGTCCAGCCTGACCAGCAGTTGAACTACCACATCCAGTGTACATGGCAGTGGGAGGAGCTGCATCATTGGGCATCATCATCCTCTATAAGAATATTCTTCCTAGCCTTGAAATGAACCATGCTATTATTCCGTATCGTGCACCCCACCTTTTTCAGTGAAGAGACATTGATGATGTCTTTGGGGCTGATGTCTTGAGCTTCGGAGGCAGACAGGGGAACCTTAAAGTGGTGCAATATCAAGGTGATAAACATACTATAGGGGTGGCAACCCGAGTCATGAGTCTTGCCATTAAGCATGTTAGCCAACAGTAGGGAGTAGATATTGAAATGGTATCCAGTTTTGAGATGCAAAATAAATGCTATGTCAATCTTTGACATATAACCCCAACTCCCAAGTCAAGGGTGGATAGTCCAGTTCACTATAAGATTGAATAATTTTGAGTCAAGGGGCATGTCACTACACTGATGGAAAGTAGGGGGTCAAAAAACATAGTTAGGCTTTCTCCTAACTATCTGACATGCCTCCTCATAATCAAAATTGTTTGGCCATCCATCCAAGCTCCATGAGATCCCGGCCACTGGGATTCTCAACAAGTTGACCATTAGGTTAGTGTTGACCTAAAACTCCACACCCATCACACTAGTCTTAAACCTAAGAGCTAGGGGACTATGTTTTACAATATTACCATAAAATTGATGAATTAGTTGGGGTAGTATTTACGGTTGATATTTACAAGGGGGATTAGGCCTATTACCTCAAATACAGGTAAAATATCAAAGTTAGCATGACAAATAGAATCGAAATCTACAAATCTGTCTGTCATAATTTTCTTATGTCTAATGATGGTATTATACCTATTCTTGACGGCTGGACTCCAAAAGAGTGAGTCGTCGAGCTCGGTTCTCGCTTGCTTGCTCAAGGAACCAACAACTCCTTTGCCTTTTGAGTCTGGTGTCGTGGATTTTCGTGTTCTAGACCCCTTGGTCACGTGAGGTCTGGAAACGGTTGTCTTGATGTGTATTCTCTCCGACATTTTTGAAAATCACATTTGGTGAGAGTTTTTGGTGAAAATAGTGAAGATTCAATCGTGAAAGTTGAAGATGAGATGATTTGAAGGGTGGTTATTAGTTCTTTGGAGTAATTTCAAGAGATTTTAGGCTAAAAGCAAGAATTTTTTAGAGAGAGAAAGCTAGGGTTTGGAGAAAATGGCGTGAAATCTGGAAAAAAAAAATGAAGCATTTATTATATAGAATCGCGATACCAGTCGACTGGGTCAGGGTACTAGTCGATTAGGTTCTTTATAATTTGAAGATTTTTTGAGATACCAATCGACTAGGTCCATGTACCAGTCGATTGGTAAAACTGGCAGTGAGACACCAGTCAACTGGATTGACCCCACTAGTCGACTAGGTCCATAAAAAAAATTTAAAATTTTGGACTCCAAACTTGTCTTGTGATACCAGTCGATTGGCTCATTGTACCAGTCGACTAGTAAAATGGGAAGTGAGTTACCAATCGATTGGATTGACCCAACCAGTCGACTAGGTAAATGGACAGAGAGATACCAATCGATTGGGCCATCCAACTAGTTGACTGGGTTTTTCAAAAATCATAAATTTTGAGCTTCAAGTAGGAATTTTGGAAGAAATGATTTATCTATGCCATTTTGAGTGAGAGAAACATTAAATAGGAGTTAATACTCATTCATTTAATGATAAGTATGCATATGATGAATGTAGATGCAATCAAACACAAATATATTCATAGTTTGTTAAACCCATTAATAGTCTTATCTTACAAAAGTTATCTTCATTCAAGGGCTTAGTAAGAATATCAGCAATTTGATCTTCTGAATGAATGAATTCTACTCTAATATCACCCTTTTAAGCATGACCTCTTATGAAGTAATGTCTTATCTCAATGTGTTTCGTTCTCGAATGTTGAATTGGGTTTTTTGTCAAGTTAATAGCACTAGTGTTGTCACAATGAATCGAAATATTTTTAAAATACATGTCATAATCTTCTAGTTGTTGTTTCATCCACAAAACTTGTGCACAACAACTTCTGGCGGCTACATATTCCGCTTTGATGGTTAATAGTGCAACTGAATTATGTTTCTTAGGAAACCAAGAGGTTAACATTGCACCTAGAAATTGGTATGTTCCACTAGTGCTTTTTCTATCTAGCCTACAACACGCAAAATCAGCATCCGAGTACCCAACAAGCTCAAAGGTTGATTTTCTAAAACACCATAAACCTAGATTTTGAGTGCCTTGTAAATATCTTAGGATTCTTTTTACAGCAATTATGTGTGATTCCTTAGGATTAGATTGAAATATAGCAAACATGCATATGCTGAACATTATATCGGGTCTACTTGCAGTTAGATATAGTAAAGCTCCTATCATACTTCTATAAGTTTTAGTATCTACACACTTACCTCCCTCATCTAGGTCAAGTTTTGTAGAGGTTCTCATATGAGTGCTAATTGATTTTGAGCTTTCCATCCCAAACTTTTTCAATAGGTCCTTGGTGTATTTTGATTGATTGATGAAGATGCCTCATTTCAATTGTTTGATTTGGAGTCCAATGAAGTAGGTAAGCTCTTCCATCATGTTCATTTCAAATTCACCTTGCATACACTTAGCAAAATCTTGACACATGGATTCATTAAAAGCACCAAATATAATATCATCAACATATATTTGCACTAATAGTGTTATTTTTGTGAGTTTTTGTAAAGAGGGTTGTACCTATTTTTCCTCTTGTAACACCATTTTCAAGTAAAAACTTACTTAGTCTTTCATACCATGCTCTTGGGGCTTGCTTTAACCCATAGAGAGCTTTAGAAAGCTTATAGACATGGTTTGGAAGACTAGGATTTTCAAAACCAAGAGGTTGCTCAACATACACCTCTTCTTCTATAAAACCATTTAAAAGGCACTTTTCACATCCATTTGAAATAGCTTAAACTTTTTAAAGCATGCAAAGGCTAATAACATACGAATGGCTTCTAATCTAGCTACAGAAGCATAAGTCTCATCAAAGTTTATTCCTTCTTCTTGATTGTAACTATTAGCAACTAGTCTAGTCTTGTTCCTAGTTACTATTTCATTTTCATCCATTTTATTTCTATATACCCATTTAGTTCCTATGATTGTATGATTCTTTGGTCTAGGAACTAGAGTCCATACTTTATTCATTTCAAATTGATTTAATTCTTCTTACATAGTATTTATCCAATCAACATTTTTTCGGCTTCTACAAAAGTTATATGTTCTACTTGAGATAAATAAACTACATAATTGAAAATATTTCTTACAGAGAATCAAGTTCTTACTCCTTGTGAGGGATCACCAATCACTTGATCGATTGAATGATAATTCACATACCTCCAATCTTTGGGAAGACCATCCTCTTATTGACTTGTAGATGATTGATCAAGATTAAGAGCATCTACCTCTTGATTTGTTTAAGGTTGCCTTTTCTTCGAGTCAAAAATGGGAGTGGATGTATCCATTCTTGGAATAAAATCTACATCATTATGAAGAGATACTATTCTACTACTAATTGGGTTAGACTCATCAAAGGCAACATGTACGGATTTTTCAACCACTGGAGTTCTTTTGTTAAAGACTCTATAAGCTTGTAACGACCCATCCTGAGCGGGCCCACTCAGGACGGTATCAATTACCTTTCGAAATCGAGCACCTGGACACACAAATATATACTACAACAGAACAACATCTAACATATATTAGTTAAGATCATACAGAGATTACAACTATAAGGTTGTAGCTTTACAAGGTGTCTGAAGAGACACAGCCAACCGGTTACAACTTCACACCTAATATACGATATAACACTAAGAAAAAAGATTGACCGAGGATGCGACGCTCGTGGACCCACCTAAAACTTCATTGAACTTCAAAGCTTCACCATTTAAAATCCAAAATCACCTGAAAGATTAGAAATAGGAAGGGGGGTGAGCTATAAAGCTCAGCGAGTTCTTACACTACACAAAGTAATCACTTGTTAGAAAAAGTTGAGGGCTTATTATTATTTCTTTTTCCTTTCTACTTTGTTTGTTCGTATACATAGTCATTTAGCACTTTGCAAAACAACAATCTTAGTAATCATAATACGGTCCTATAAGACCCACAACCAACTTCCAATCGCCATTCCATAGTCCATCAAAATATCGCAATTTATCCATACAACCAAACATTTCATATGCCCCCTTACGGGCCAAGTAATTCAAATTCATGTATGATATGCCAATGCAGCATGATGCAATGAAATGTATCATCTCATAATCAATCATAATCCATCGGGGACGTCTCCCCACGTACCGGTACGTTTCACAAACAATAATTTTCAGAACCCCCCTTGATCCGGGACGGGTCCAATCATCCAAATATATTCGGTACCCTTTTTCACCCCTTGTGGGTAGGGACCTATCGTCCTCACACATCACTCCCCCCCTCAATAACATACCATAAATTTCAATGCATGATATGAAATGAAATCAAGTGATGAACATAATCAAATTCTCAACAATCCATACAATCACACAACATTCAGCACAAAGGTTTTGAAATCACTAGCTCATCATTAATATATAATTTACTTATCTTACCACATAGTTATAAATAAAATTATTATATCTAAATAGAGAATTACAACTTTTATGCAACCTTATTGTTTTGGTTTCCCCACTAACATTCATGCTTACCAAGAGTAGGGTAATACTCACCTTACGCCAAACATTACTCGTGGATCACTTCTTTACCTTTACTACGATCATCCACCTCACCTATTGAAATGTCATTTTTAACAATTAAAGCAAACTACATATACAAATAGCCAATGAGTATAGTATTTAAAACTTAGACACTTAATAAGAAATCAATCATTTCATTTACTCACACATATAAATCAAAGAAAATACTACTAAAGTTCATTATTCTCCTTAATAATATATTTTCACTCTTTCCCTTCTTTCCTTCATTCTTTACTCCATAAAACTCTCAATTCATATAGACTTAAATTTCAAGACACTAACTTAGGGTAATTACCAACAAATATCAACTTGTAAAAAGTATTCATTCTAAATATAATTTCCCAATCTAGAAAAAGTCTCTTACTTAGGAATTTCTTTTAACTCCAAAAAGGGTTTCAAATTTACAGCCCATAGTAAAATTCTCTAACAATACTCATCTCAAAAATCATGTTATACAAGAATAAAACTTCAAAATTTGTACATACTATCATCCTAAAAATCTTCAAACTTCACACACTCTTATTACTTTCTTCCAAAGTTCCATAATATAGAAATTTCCAGATTTCTCTCAAATTTTCTCCCAACTTCAAATATTTCAAACTAAACCAATTTAAATTCAAATCATCCCAAATAAAGTTCTAGATAAACTTTAAGAAGTATTCTTTAACTTAAAAATAGTTGGGACACAAAACTACCTCAAATTCTTGCTGAAAAACAGCTCACAAAACTGCCCAGAACACAAATTATTTCCAGAATTTCTGCACAATTCTCACAACTTAGACAACTCATAACTCCCTCAAATTAAATCCAAATGACCTCAAACAAAAGCCAAAAATCAACATCAAGAAGTCTACTTTGAGTTTGTAGTTGAACACTTTTCAAAATTACCTCAAACTCTGCACGAAAAAAGCCAAGGGAACAAAACGGCTATTCCTCCCCTGCTTGGAGCGTGGGGTCCATGTGCCACTGTACCCCGCTCGTGGAGGCTCACCTCCCTAGCCCGAAGATAGCCGATGGTGGCAGAAGAAGGTTTTCAAAGTTTGAGAGCAAACGGAGCTTGAATAGTTAGGTTAAGGCTAAGTCAAAGTTTGGAAGAAATGGGTTTTGAGAAAGAAAAAATCTGGAGCTTTTCTTTCTTCTTCTCTCCTTCAGCCGAAATTGCAAATTGCCAAAGGAAAGATTTGCCACTCTAGGTCAACTTTTAGCTTATATACTCCCTCTAAATCTTGGCCTTTCACCACTCTACCCTTCCCCTTCTTCTTTTATTAATTTACATGCCATTTCCTTTAATTTTCCTTCTAGTATTTAAACAACTCCAAAGTTTTTGTTTCTTACTAAGAGATCCCTAAAAAAAAAACTGAATTATAAAACAAGATTATAAAAACTTAAAAGAAATATCAGATTCTACAATTCTCCCCTCCTAAAAAAAATTTCGCCCTCCAAATTTTCAACTAACCTGAATTGAGGAATAGATAAGGGTATTTGTTCTTCATTTCCACTTTGCTTTCCCATGTAGCTTCTTCGACTCCTCTATTTCTCCAAAGCACTTTAACCAAGGGAATGACTTTGTTGCGAAGAACTTGTTCCTTAGAGTCCAAGATTTTTACTAGCATCTCCACATACGAAAAGTCCTTTTGAACTTCTATGGATTGGAACAGAACGATGTGCGACTCATCCGGTACATATTTGCGCAAAGCTGACACATACATGTATTAAGACAAAATAAAATAAAACTAGACTCTACAATTCTCCCCTGCTAACAAAATTAAATTTCGCCCTCATAATTTTCTTGACCAGAGTTCACAAAACTTCTAAATTATCACCTTCCTAAGTCTTCTTACTTTCTCAAGTACATTCTTCAATTCTTCAACTTTCTTCAAGATTTGACATTACAAGATTAAAATTCTATATCATTATCAACTTGAACTTTTTATATTTCGCTGCCAACCAACTACTTAAATACTAGAGTACTTTAACGTACTATTTTAATAAATCTCGTCTGATCTTACTAGAAACTCTTTTGCTCACTAAGATGTGCTCAACCTTTAATCAACTACTCAACTTCGTATTTTTATCAAATCTCTACCATTCGATTTATCCAACTAGTCCCTCAACAACTCATTGCTAAACAAAAGTATTATTCATAGTCATCATCTTTTTACATCTTTTCTTTGCTCTTGCTTTTCAAAAACTAAAATTTTACCATTTCACACTCCTATCTACATCTTTACTTTTCTATCTCAACTCCAAGCTTCAAGAGCCTCCAATTTTGTATAATTTAATCAAGTATCTCTTCCAAAATACCTCTCCACAAAATCATTTACTGACTATTCACTTTTTCTTATTATTTAATAACTTTTTCTCCAAAATAAATATTATACTTAGGGTTCATCAACAATGTTACCAAAATTTTAGTACTCGCTTTAGTTTAGGTCTTCGTTCAACTTCTGAGTTCATTCACTTTTCAACATCTCTCAAGCAAAAGCTTCAAAAAAAAAATTCTCTTTTTTTTTTTAATCACCATATATTAACCAATAAATTCATATGTAACTCTCCAATAGTAATAGTTAAGTACTTTACTTTCTATTATGACTCCAAGTTGACTAGTCTCTCCTTAGCAACTATAATATGCCACAACCCATTCCATAACATTGTTTGAGCATTTGGTGAACCATTTACTTTTATTTACATCTAACAACTCTATTCTACAAATTTCTTCTCCAACTTTATCACTTAGTTGTCCTCAAATATTTCTTGTTTAATTTGTCTTTGACTTCTACTTGAACTCCCAAGGATTTTGTTGGAAATCACCTTGACAAGATGCCCAGGTGGTGATCTTCCAAAAACCCATGTCTAAAATGACTTATAGAAAGAAATACAGCAATCGAAAGTAAGAAAGAAAAGAACACAAGCCATAACAATGCTCTCTATCAAATCTATACTACTTCTCTCTCTTTACAACCAACCTCTCTACAATGAGTCCCTGTTGTATGTCTGTATCTTGTATCACAATGTGTTTCACCTCTTATGTCATGAGAGAATGAAGCTAGGTGACCCTTTATATAGTACACTACTTTTTGTCCAATCTTGAGCTTCATTCTCCACCCTTAGATCTTGATGACCACTCAACCATGGCCCTCCATCAATCCTAAGTGATATTGTGCGTTTTAATCTTGCATCTACGCACCTAACAAGAGGCTTAACCAAGTTGTACATGTATGCCTCAGTGTGCCTAGAGCCTAGGCACTGTAAAAAGGGCGGTGCGGCGCTAAGCAAACACCGTTTTCATCACTTGCTGGGTGGTGCGGCGCTGGTGAGGGAGAGCTGCGGCGCACACTGATGTTGGCCCTCTCTCAGCTGTGCGCACACTGGTGCGCACACATTCTCCAGCTTGTGTGCTGAAGCGCACACACTAATGTGCCTTCCTTTGCCTTGCTCCAAAGTGCTGCGCACACTTGTGTGCACTCCTTTAACATGCTGAACTTCACTTTTCCACCTTTTGTTTAAACCTTAACCATGTTTAAACCTTAGACAAATACCAACAGATTTTTACTCACATAAACTTTCCCTTTTGATATTCATGCACTTAAATTTACTATCTCTTAGAACCTTTTCGTTCTTTTATATATCCTCATAGATAAAGTCTTCTACTCATTCTTCATGTTATATACTCTACACCTCATGTCAAATCAGTATTTCTTTTAGAAAAATATTAAGGTTACATTTTAGATGACTCTCCACCCCAAAAATTTTCAAAAGTGTCTATCCATTATCCTCATTACCATTAGTCCTTTCATTAGCAATTTCTCACTTTTGTTTATCAAACGAATTAGTTTCCAACTTTCCAACTTTCTACCCATTCATACCCGTAGTATCTCGATTCATACTTAGACCTTTATTTTTGAATCTTTGACTTTTATTTCCTTTTCATTTTTAACCCTTTTTCTTTTCTCATTTCTCTTTTCAGTCCGTTTACGAAATCAAACCTTCTTGAAAACCATTTAAAACGTCACTTCTCCACTTTTCCTTACCAAATCATAAGTTTAACACACTGTGTACGTCAAAAATCCCATACTCCTCGTAAATTCACTATAACTAGTAGTCTTCATATACAATACTTAGCATTCACAACACACAATCTTATACAATTCCTCAAAGGCGACTCTTAGTCCGATAATAACTGATATTTTCTTCTTACACTTAATAAAAGTCAAATCTCAACTCTTTAACGCTTTATGATAATTCATTGATTAGTTTAGAATCTTTCCCTTCACTTAACATTTAGCTTCTACATACATTCACACCATTTAATAACCTTTATTCCCTCTAATTACATCCTTCACTAACCATTTCTCCCAATACTCCCTTTTTTTTGTGTACTCTAAATTTCATTGATTCATGAGTCAAAAGCTTTCCTCTTACAATACCTCCCTTTTTATCCTGTTACTGATAGTCGACAAATCCTTATTATTAACTATGGTTGAGGGTTATAACTAATTACCTCAATCTCAATCTTTCCATTATCTATTTATACCATTATCCCTTATCTAGCAATCATTTGGCCTTGTATTCCATACTTCTATTTTATCATAATTTCTCTAATACTCTGATATCTTATTTGAACTTTTGGTCTTCTCTAATACACCTTTTAAACATCTCGCTTTACTTAGTAACCTCTTTTTCTGCGCATATACATCATACTTTCACAAATCGTCATCCTTCTAATATGTTAACCGTATCTAAAACAAATTACTCATCGGTCATTAGATTTCTAAGTACTTCTAATATCTAAATTCAGCATCACATATCTCTTACCACAACCAAATTAATATTCGTCAATTTACATCTTCAAATAAGTTTTTAACAACTAGCATCAACCATTTAATCATTCCTTCCATAATCAAAAGTCATGGTTTGCTACATCTTTTCCCTTTACAAATTCCATCTTCCAAATATTTCCAATTGGTCCTCTACAAAAATCATTTACTTCGAATCTATCGCATAAGGTATTCTAATTATCCAAAAAGTTCTTGTTTAAGAAAACCATACTTCTTTTACTATCTCTCAAAATACTAAAGAATCTTCACTTGTGATTTATCTAACACCAACATTGCTTCACTTAAAAAAAAAAATTTGTTTTGTTTATTTTATTGCAAACAACCCTACTATACCTTACTATTACAATATCAACTTCTCTAATAAATTACTCCTATGCCTTTTTATACTCGTTAATCCATCTAAACTCCTACCAATATTTTTTATTACCCTTCTCAAGTCCCACTTCATAATGAGATGCTTACAATTTCTACGAATTGATACAATTTTCCACTTCTCAAACCTCTCTACACCTTATAATAGATAATCACAACTCAAATTTTAGAATACCCTAAGTCCGATATCCAATCAACTAGCGCTCTCCCATATCACCACTTGAGTATAGAAACTCACGTACCTAGTACTCAAGATTTCCTCAATTTTCAGTTTCACAATCTCTACAATAAATACTTCTTAAATCAAACATTACATAGCATTCACACAATCATCAATGACAAGCACTTTAGCATAGATATCATAAAAAAAAAATCATCCAATGAAATTTTATACATAACTCAATAAGGTTCATTAGTCCACTAAAACTCATTTTAGCTCATACTCTTAGAGAAATATTCTTAACAATATCTTCAAGTCCTTTAACTAATAATTCAATAAAAATTTACCAATGCTCACAAAAATCAATGAAATCCCTTACTCTTGTCACCTTTCCAAATTTCTACCAACAACCAAACCACATAATAAAATCTTTACAAACACATGAAAGATATAACAATCGAAGTGTTTGTATCACATCAAAACATTTACATTCAGTATTCTGACCAAGGCAATCACCCATAAGGTTTTACGAAACATAGCAAAACGAAACCATTTCAATGAACATCAATTCATAAAACACCCAAATATATGTCGACTCAACATTACTCTCAATATATCTTACCCCCACCTAAACCATTACGATTTACCTCTCCTATGCAACATCCTCTCTAACTTTATACAACCGACTCCCCACAACTACTCTATACATCACGCACCATGACAATTTAAGTCTACAGAATCTTTAACCTAAAGCTCTGATACCAAAATTGTAACACCCATCCCGAGCGGGCCCACTCAGGACCGTATCAATTACCTTTCGAAATCGAGCACCTGGACACACAAATATATACTACAACAGAACAACATCTAACATATATTAGTTAAGATCATACAGAGATTACAACTATAAGGTTGTAGCTTTACAAGGTGTCTGAAGAGACACAGCCAACCAGTTACAACTTCACACCTAATATACGATATAACACTAAGAAAAAAGATTGACCGAGGATGCGACGCTCGTGGACCCACCTAAAACTTCATTGAACTTTAAAGCTTCACCACTTAAAATCCAAAATCACCTGAAAGATTAGAAATAGGAAGGGGGGTGAGCTATAAAGCTCAGCAAGTTCTTACACTACAAAAAGTAATCACTTGTTAGAAAAAGTTGAGGGCTTATTATTATTTCTTTTTCCTTTCTACTTTGTTTGTTCGTATACATAGTCATTTAGCACTTTGCAAAACAACAATCTTAGTAATCATAATACGGTCCTATAAGACCCACAACCAACTTGCAATCGTCATTCCATAGTCCATCAAAATATCACAATTTATCCATACAACCAAACATTTCATATGCCCCCTTACAGGCCAAGTAATTCAAATTCATGTATGATATGCCAATGCAGCATGATGCAATGAAATGTATCATCTCATAATCAATCATAATCCATCGGGGACGTCTCCCCACGTACCGGTACGTTTCACAAACAATAATTTTCAGAACCCCCCTTGATCCGGGCCGGGTCCAATCATCCAAATATATTCGGTACCCTTTTTCACCCCTTGTGGGTAGGGACCTATCGTACACACATCACTCCCCCCTCAATAACATACCGTAAATTTTAATGCATGATATGAAATCAAATCAAATGATGAACATAATCAAATTCTCAACAATCCATACAATCACACAACATTCAGCACAAAGGTTTTGAAATCACTATCTCATCATTAATATATAATTTACTTATCTTACCACATAGTTATAAATAAAATTATTATATCTAAATAGCGAATTACAACTTTTATGCAACCTTATTGTTTTGGTTTCCCCACTAACATTCATGCTTACCAAGAGTAGGGTAATACTCACCTTACGCCAAACACTACTCGTGGATCACTTCTTTACCTTTACTACGATCATCCACCTCACCTATTGAAATGTCATTTTTAACAATTAAAGAAAACTATATATACAAATAGCCAATGAGTATAGTATTTAAAACTTAGACACTTAATAAGAAATCAATCATTCCATTTACTCACACATATAAATCAAAGAAAATACTACTACAGTTCATTCTTCTCCTTAATCATATATTTTCACTCTTTCCCTTCTTTCCTTCATTCTTTACTCCATAAAACTCTCAATTCATATAGACTTAAATTTCAAGACACTAACTTAGGGTAATTACCAAAAAATATCAACTTGTAAAAAGTATTCATTCTAAATATAATTTCCCAATCTAGAAAAAGTCTCTTACTTAGGAATTTCTTTTAACTCCAAAAAGGGTTTCAAATTTACAGCCCATAGTAAAATTCTCTAACAATACTCATCTCAAAAATCATGTTATACAAGAATAAAACTTCAAACTTTGTACATACAATCATCCTAAAAATCTTCAAACTTCACACACTCTTATTACTTTCTTCCAAAGTTCCATAATACAGAAATTTCCAGATTTCTCTCAAATTTTCTCCCAACTTCAAATATTTCAAACTAAACCAATTTAAATTCAAATCATCCCAAATAAATTTCTAGATAAACTTTAAGAAGTATAATTTAACTTAAAAATAGTTGGGACACAAAACTACCTCAAATTCTTGCTGAAAAACAGCTCACAAAATTGCCCAGAGCACAAATTATTTCCAGAATTTCTGCACAATTCTCACAACATAGACAACTCATAACTCCCTCAAATTAAATCCAAATGACCTCAAACAAAAGCCAAAAAATCAACATCAAGAAGTCTACTTTGAGTTTGTAGTTGAACACTTTTCGAAATTACCTCAAACTCTGCACGAAAAAAGCCAAGGGAACAAAGCTGCTATTCTTCCCCTGCTTGGAGCGTGGGGTCCACGCGCCACTGTAGCCCGCTCGTGGAGGCTCACCTCCCTGGCCCAAAGATAGCTGATGGTGGCAGAAGAAGGTTTTCAAAGTTTGAGAGCAAACGGAGCTTGAATAGTTAGGTTAAGGCTAGGTCAAAGTTTGGAAGAAATGGGTTTTGAGAAGGAAAAATCTTGAGCTTTTCTTTCTTCTTCTCTCCTTCAGCCGAAATTGCAAATTGCCAAAGGAAAGATTTGCCACTCTAGGTCAACTTTTAGCTTATATACTCCCTCTAAATCTTGGCCTTTTACCACTCTACCCTTCCCCTTCTTCTTTTATTAATTTACATTCCATTTCCTTTAATTTTCCTTCTAATATTTAAACAACTCCAAAGTTTTTGTTTCTTACTAAGAGATCCCTAAAAAAAACTGAATTATAAAACAAGATTATAAAAGCTTAAAAGAAATATCGGATTCTACAAAGCTTTACTAGAGATTGAATATCCTAAGAATATCCATTCATCGGTCTTTGAGTCAAATTTATCTAAATTAGTTTTATTGTTATTTAGGATGAAACACTTACAACCAAAAGTATGAAAATAAGATATATTAGGCTTTCTACCTTTCCATAGTTCATATGGAGTTTTCTCAAGCATAGGCCTAATTAATACTCTATTTAAAACATAGCGAGAAGTATTTACGGCTTTCACCCAAAAATATTTTGGTAAAATATTTTCATAAAGAATAGTTCTAGCAAATTCTTCTAGAACTCTATCTTTCTTCTTAACAACTCCATTTTGTCGAGGAGTTTTGGGTGCGAAAAAATTGTGATCAATTCCATTTTCATCACAAAATTTTGAAAACTTTGGTTTTCGAATTCTTTTCCATGATCATTTCTAATACTTGAAATAGAAATTCATTTTTCATTTTGAACCTTTTTGCAAAAGTTTACAAATCCTTTATAGGCTTCATCTTTGTAAGCAATAAAAATAACAAAAGTATATCTTGAATAATCATCAATAATAACAAGAGCATATTGATGACCACCTAGACTAATGGTGCTTATTGGACCAAAAAAATCCGTATGTAAAAGTTCCAATGGTCTAGAGGTTAAGATTACATTTTTTTATCTAAAAGAAATTCTAGTTTGTTTTCTCATTTGACAAGCATCACAAACTTTGTCTTTTTCAAATTTGATTTTAGGAAGTCCAACAACTAAATCTTTTCTTAAAAGAATTTTAAGCAAATCCATGTTCACATGGCCAAGTCTTCTATACCATAACCATGGGTTTTCACTAAAAATGAGAAAGCATTTTTTATTTTCTGAATGCAAAGATTTTAAATCAACTAGATAGACAATGTCATGTTTATGGCCAAAAAACTTGATCTTGTTACTCTTAATGTCTATTACTAGATAATGCGAGGATTCAAATATGACTTTTTTGCCTTTGTCACATAGTTGACTAATACTAAGTAAATTTTGCTTAAGGCCTTGCACATATAAAACATGGTCAATGATTGAGGAATCATTACCCACTTTGCCATTCCCGATAATCTTTATCTTAGTGTTGTCTCTAATGGTGACATGTCCACCATCCCTTAGAGTTAGTTCTTTGAACATGTTTTGATCACCAATCATGTACTTTGAGCATCCACTATCAAGGTACCAATAGTTACCTTTTTCCTTGGTGTGGAGACATATCTCATTTTAATCATCGATTACTATCAATCAAAGATTGGAAATCTTCTCGTATCCAACATCATTGTCCGAAGATTCTTCTTCTTAATCATCACTCCATGTGGTTGCAACATGGGTTTCTTTTTGAAGCTCTTATATGGTTTATTTGTTGTTGGAAAATCAACCTTGATGTGACTGAGTTTTTTGTAATCAAAACACACAATAGATTCCCTTTTTGAAGTGGAATCCTTTGTGTAAGGTTTCTTGCTCTTTTTCAAGAACTTATGAAACCTTTTGGTGATTAAAACCATTTCACCATATTCTTCACTGCTTTCATTTTCTTCTTCCTTTTCTTTCCGTTTGTTGCTTATGGAGACTTTGAAAGCAATCATTTTCTTCTTCTTCTCATCATCATTGGCACTGAGATTCATCTCTTCCATCTAGTATGTCAATAATGATCCGAGAAGCGTTTCGACATCAAGTTTGTCAAGATCTTTAGCCTCTGTTATGACCGTCTTCTTTGCTTTCCAAGTAGATGGAAAAGATCTTAATATCTTCCTTGTTAGTTCAAACTCTTCAATGTTCCTACTAAGAACCTTTAAACTATTAACAATAGTTTTAAAACTTGAGTGCAGTTGAGAAATTGTTTCGTTAAGAGACATTTTGAAAAATTCATACTCGGACACTAGTATATAATTTTTTTATTTTTTAACTTCACTAGTGCCCTTATATGTAACTTGTAGTTTGTCCCAAATCCCCTTAGCTGAAATGCATGCAGAAATTTTATTGTACTCAGAAATATCTAAAGCACAATGTAACATACTAGTGGCTCTACTATTTAGAGACATTATTATATAATCCTCTTCAATAAACTCGATTTTAAGTTTAGGTATTTTCTGATTGATTTCTCCAATAATTATTTTTTTTGTAGGAATTCTAGGTTCTTCCTCAATTACTCTCTATAAATTATAATCTTGTCATTCGATAAAGATTTTTATTCTATTTTTCTAGCAGTTATAATTTAAGCCATTGAACAAAGAAGGTCTAGTATAGGAATAACCTTCGGTATATCTATGTGAAGCCATAGGATCAACTCAAAGATATTAAGCATGAAATTGACTACGGGGCTCTAATACCAATAGTAAACCGAGATAAAAACCTAAGAGGGGGGTGAATTGGGTTTTAAAAACTTTTTGCTAATTAACCAACAAGCTTTTAAAAATTTAATCAAGCAAGGCACACAACAAATAATATGCTTGAAATTAAAGGAGTAAAGGAAGAGAATATGCAAACTTCGTTTATAGTGGTTCGGCAATATCAAAATCTCTCTGATCCTACATCCACTCTCTTCAAAGAACCTCCTTGAAGTAATCCACAAAATGTAGTTGAGCAACTTCACGGGTATTGCACAAACCTTACAAGTACTCTCTTTCACAAGGAAGTTACAAAGAAGTGTTCAATCCTAAACACTCTAAAAGTTACACCAACTCTTTCTCTCTACAATGAATGGTATTAAATGTAAAAGAACGGCAGAGAGATAGCAATGAATGCTTTACAAGATGAAGATTATCTTTCTTTCAAGAATAAGCTTAAAAAATGGCTCACAATAAATTTTTCATGGCTTTTGAGAGTATTAATGAGCTATGAATCAAATTGAATGTTCTATCTTCTTCTTTAAATGCTCATTGATGGGAGGTTTTTATAGTCTTTGACTTATATGGCCGTTAGACACTAATTTTGTACGTTTGGAGCATTAAATGCTCAAGTCTCGCATCTTAAACAGTCATATTTTTGAATTACCAGTCAATTGGGCCCTTGTACCAGTCGACTGGGTCAAGTGAAAAAAAAAAGTTCACTTTTATGCGTAGGGTGAGTACCAGTCGACTGGGTCATAGGACCAGTCGACAGGGTCCTATTACCAATTGACTGGGAACTTACTGTCCCTTTTATTAGTCGACTGGTTCAGAGACCCAGTCGACTAGATTGTCCAAAATCCAAGTTTTTATGTTTTTAAAACAGTTTTTGACTTAAAGACATTTTTTCGTATTTATTTTTGTCAAAATCTTTTTGCAAAATGAGCCATAGTTCAAGTTAGGTAACTGAAATTAGAGATTTACATTGTAATTCAATTACCTTAGAGTCTATTCTAGATCTTCTATCTTCTTTTGGTATTTGAACGTATTGTCTTCTTACGTCTTGTTTCTGTATTGAATGTTTTTCCTGCTTAAACACTTAGGTAAAACTATCAGTGCAATTTAAGTAGTGTTTTGTCGTTATTAAAATTAAATACAGGTCAATAGTATACTCTATGCTTCACATCAAAATTCAATCCTCTTACTCAGAAAACTTCAAAAAAAAAATTTAAATAACTCTTCACCCCAAGAATTTCTAAGAGTGTTCATATTTATCTCTTACTTAGCCATTAATTCTTGCATTAACAAGTTTTTTTTCATTCGACCACTTAAAATTTTATTTCATCTCCAACTCAAATACTTATAGTTTATTCCCCTTTTATTTTCAATCATCCTTTCTCCAAACATTAATAATAGCTTCAAAATTTTCATGGTTATACTTCATAGAAATCTTTGGTTAAGCATAATTCAAGCATTAACCCATAAGTCCTCATAAACTTTTATTTCATCTCCAACTCAAATACTTATAGTTTATTCCTTTTTTATTTTAAATCATTCTTTCTCCAAACATTAATAATAGCTTCAAAATTTTCGAGGTTATACTTCATAGAAATCTTCGGTTAAGCATAATTCAAGCATTAACCCATAAGTCCTCATAACTAATTTAATATACTTTTCACTTCTTCTCATTCTTACTACGTTAATTAATCTCCCTTTCGTCGATCACATTACATTGCATAAATCTCCATTTTTATACTTCGTCTCCATCTTTTTAGCCACCTTTATATACTTAAATTTATCTCTTGGCTTGATTCTCTTTTCTCGATTTCTCTTCCTGTCCGTTTAGGAAATCAACCTTCTAAAAGATTAATTAACATCTCATCTTTACACTTTCCCTTACCAAAACTCATGTCTAATCACACAACGCACATCAAAACTCCAATGATTTCTTTTAATTTCCTATCGTTCACCTCAATCCAATCATGGTATATATTTTTCCTTACTTTACACTATTACTAACAACTGCCAAGTCTTCATCATTAACCACGACGAGGGTTAAAGCTAATTGCTTCAATCTCAATCTTTCCATCATCTACTCGTCACACCTTTTAGCCTTGTATTTCATACCCATTTATCTTTTACCATGATTGTTCAAATACTCTCGTATCTCACTATACTCTTGATTTTTCATAATGCATCTTCTTAACACCTCCTTTTCTAAGCATATACGTTATACTTTCACTAGTCATCAACCTTTCTAGTACCTCAACTATAACTAAAACAAGTCGTCTACAAATCTTTAGCTTTTTCAATATTTCAACCACTTTACTTTATCATCACTTACCTCTCACAAGATACTAAAAGTATTCTTCAAATTTAGATTTCTCAATAAAGTAAAGCTTTTAAGCCCTTTCAACTAGCATCACCCACTTAATTAATTCTCGAACTTAATTCAAAGCTCTTTAGGTTTTGAATAACTTCACCATCTCTTTGTACCACACTTATTTAACAACAAAATTATGTCAGAATTTACTATACCTTTCTCTTTTGCTACTTTCCACATAACAATTGCACTTTCTAATCATAATTGGTTCTAGACTAAAGTCCTTCACTTCAAATTTATCAGATAGGATACTCTAATTAAGTCTATAAAAAAAATAAAAATAAAAACTTTGCTTAGGAAAACCCTACTTCCCTTTCACATTTTCTTAAAGTCCTAAGTATCACAGAAGCTTCATCAATACTTTATTTATTACTATCTTTGCTTCACTTGGATTGTTCCTCTCATTTTACCTCAACCACTCTCCATTATACCTTTTTCTTTACGCTAACCATTTGTCCAACAAATTACTCCTACTCCGTTGTTATACTCGAAAATCCATCTATATTCATACCTATACTTTAATCCATCTTCTCAAGTCTCACTTCCTAATAATATGTCTAACATTTTTGTGAATCGATACAGTCTTTAACTCTTTGAACTTCCCCACGTTTTCTAAATGATCTCACAACCCCAACTTTCAAAATACTCCAATTTTCCTATATCCAATTCACTCTTATTTCTCATATTCAACCCCCGAATATGAACACAACCACTCCGCATTCATAATTCCATCTATTTCATCTTATAATATAAACAAAAAATGTTACTTAGGTCACACATTACAAGGTATTCGAACCATTAACGTACACATCATGAAAAACAAAGCATTGAAGGAAATGTTCACATATATCTCAATATAGTTCATTCAATTTCATATAATTCAACATAAATCTTTCAAGTTAATAAAACTTCTTAAAGAAGTAATCTCTTTCTCACTCTTCACCTTTCAACATTCTATCAAGTATCCAACCACAAAAAAAAAAAAAAAATTCACAATTGCATAAGAAGGTCATATTGACACGACAAGATATTTCCTCAAACACTATCATCAATGACTTCGTTAACAGGATTTCACAAAATACAACAATTCAAATCAAATGGTACCGAAATTTACATAAAAATCATACACAAGTCAACTCAACTTCAATCTCAAGATGATTTACCCCTGCTTAAACCATTACTGGTTATTCACTCCAAACGGCATCCTCTCTAATTCTGCACAACCGACTTCTTATAAATATCCCATGCACCACGCAACTAAGTTTACATAATCTAGAACCTAAAGCTCTAATATCAAAAATCTAATGACCCATCCCAAGTGAGCCCTACTGGGAACGACTTCATTGCCTTTCAGCTCTAAGAACTTCACTTTATGATGCAATCATACAAATTTACAATTTACAACAACAAACTTGTTGAATACAAGGTCAAACTACACATTCAACTTGTAAACCCAAACAATCTTAAAATTAAAAATTATTCAAAAATTTGGAACTTTGTAAAAGACATAATTAAAAGGACATTCTCCCACTACAACTAGCTATGCATTTTCTTTACAACAATTAAACCAAAACAACAAATTTAATTCCCAACAAAAAAATCCAAAAAACGAGGATGTCATGATCAAGAGTCTCAAAAAGTACTCCATATAACTTTGACTGTGAAATTTTCGGTGTTTTCCTGAAATGTTAGAAAAATAAAAGAGTGAACTAAAAAGCTCAGTGAGAAACACATTACTAAAAGTAATCGTATTAAACGAATATTATTGTTTTACTTATAATTGTAGCAAATAAATCATCAAATAAATAGTAAAAAAAGATGTTGAGTTTTCTCCAACCATCTTTCTCAATTTCCTTCATAGAAGAAAATATTAATTTAAGCAAGGATTCATCAAGGTACTTATAAACCTTTCAAGCAAACAAAACTTACAACACTACACTCAAATATAAAGTCAATGAGAGATAAGGGAGTTTCCAACTCAATATTATTCCATCATCACAATTATCATACATGCCCTTCATCGGGCCTAACATATCATATGCCTCTCAAAGGCAATTAACAATTATTACCGCTCATTGGGTACAATCAAAATCACATGCCTTTCAAGGCCAATCAAAACAAATGCCTCTCATGGGCCCATCCTGTTAATATATCAATCATCCATAGAATGAACATAATACAATGCAATACTATGTGATTTATGTTTATTTTATTTACTCATTCATTTAATTTCATTTCATTTCACTTTCAATTCATTTTTAATCACATATATAATTTTTACACTATATAAAACTCATCCAAGATTATTATAATCACACAAGACTCATTTTCTCATATATAGAAATATTACATACCCTTCATCGGGTCATTCCAATCATTTACATTCTATAAATCAACATAGCATTCTAAATTAAATACTATGCAATACAAATATTAAAAAATCACTATTCATTTTCCCATTTTAAATTCCTTTCTTTTCCTTGGGTTAATTAAAACACAATAGGGATGTCTCTCCATGTACCGATACATTTCGCATTTTTTCAAAACATCGAATCCACTTTACCTAGGTAACAACATATTCGAGGCAGGGTCCTACCATTTCCTCCACCTAGATAACAACCTACTCTAGGCGAGGTCCATCCAATTCCTCCACCTAGATAACAACCTACTATAGGCGAGGTTAATCCATCCCCTTCACCTAGGTAACAAACTACACTATATGGGATTCTTCCATTTCAATATCAATCTCAGATTCGCTTCACCTTGGTCACAACCTACACTAGGTTGGATCCTTCCATTTCAATATCAATCTCGGATTCTCTTCACCTAGGTCATAACCTACACTAGGTGGGATCCTATTATTTCAAATATCATTCTTTTCCATAATATCATTACAAATCATGTCCATGCAATGCATTAATAATTTCTCTAGTTTCAAACACAAGATCCATAACCATTCATATCACAATCTTTCCATCCAAAATAATTATAAAAGTATCAAGTTATTCTTATCCTCACTCCTTATACATCTATAGACCAATAATTATTATTATCTTATTATCAATGCATTTCCATAATCATTTATCAGATTACACTTACTAAGAGTAAGGTGAAACTCACCTTAATAGCACCGAGTGCTACTCTTGGGCTTTTCCTTTCCTTCCCTACGTTCTTCCACCATACCTAAAGCATATATCATTTAGTATGATATTCAAAAATTATATAAAATTCATATCCATACTTAGCAAACAAAACATAATTAAAATAGGAATTAGGTCTCAAATTACTCTCCTTAGTTTATCCTTTTCCTTTCCTATCAAATCGAATTAATTTCCTTTAAGAATGATACTTTTACTTCCTCCCAAGTAAATTTCAAGTTAAGTTATAAGGAAGTTTAAACTCCTCAAAAGTTTAAACTAAATTACACATTTTACCTCATTTGTCTTAACCTTGCTTCTTCTCAAACCTCATTATTTAACAAGTTTATACTTACTAACTAGTAACTCTTTTAGCCAACCTAGTAGTCTTTACATCTCAAGATCTCAAATTCATAAAATGAATTATTCTCAAACACTTAATCAATAAATTTCAAAAGTTACACTTTCCCGTTCATAATACTCTTTCCAAACTTGTTTTATGACTAAAATTCTCCAATTTAAAGACCTCCCTTGTTAACTCCAGCAAGAAATAAACTTTAAGCAAGTTCATAAGTTACATAAATCTATAAGCCTAAAAATCCATATATTACCAAACTTCCAAATTTACAAAGCCATCATTTCCCAAATTTCAACTTAATGTAAATGCTTAAAAACTCTAACTATGTAAAAATATCTTTTCAAAACACTTAAATTCAACAAGAAAGTCTCTTAGTCAATAAGATTCATTTAACTCCAACAAATGTTTTATACTTTAAACCTAGTGTTCTCATATTTAACAACATCTAATACAAGATTAAGCAAATTCATAGTAAAATTTACACTTTTTCAAACCAAAAGTTTCATTAAAACCATCTTCTAATTCTCACAACTTGCAAACCCATCACTATTAATTCTTCTATAACATCTAAACTTACAATTTCTAACAATACCCAATCATTAAATCTCATAATTTCTTTGCAAAACTTAGAATTTAACTATAACTCCTAAAATCTCCATCATCAACCATACATACCCAACTTTCCACAATTCTAAAATCAAAGAATCTAAACCCAAATCATCTCAAACAAAGCTCAAATATAAACTTTAAGAAGTATAATTTAACTTAGGAAAGTTTAGGAGTCAAAACTACCTCAAGAAATTGAAGAAAATAGTCCGAAAAGCGAAGGGAACTAGAACTCCCTGTTTAGCGTGTGTGGGCCACGTGCCACCGTGGCCAGCTCATAGAGGCCCACCTCCTTAGCCGGATGGTGGCTAGTTTTGGCAATAAGCTTACTTCCAAGTTTGGGGGAAAAATGAATTCAAATTATTGAGGTTTTGCTTCTCAAAAGTTTGGAGAAAAATGGGTTTCAAGGCAAAGAAAATTTCCTGCTTTCTTCTATCTTTCTCTACTCGAAAATGAAGAAGAAGAAACGAGTTTTTGTTGTTTTTTTGTTTGACTTGGGCCTTATATAGTCCCACATGATCTTTTACTCTTTCACCTCTCTCATTTTTTTTTATCCAATTGCAAATCCTTTCCTCTTTTTCTTATCTAATACAAGTAAAGCCCATTTGTTTCATTTCTAACCAAAACTATACAACTCAAATTTATACTAAAACACCCCTTTAATTTAATGTATAAAGCCTTGCTTTTGATAATAAGTCCAATACTAGTCGAGTGTTTAATTCTAATAGTGACACATGCATGAATCCAGATAATACAAACAAAAAAAAAATCGGACTCTACAAAAATGATATGGGATCATTTTGGGTGGATGGCAATTTTTGGAATTAAGAATATTGATTTTGATGGTGAATTGTAGAGAATATGAAGATAATTGACACTACTTAATGGCTAGTGATTAAACCTCTAAAAAATAGAGATTACAACTCAAAAGTTTCGTGATTGATTGTTAGATTCTACAAATGAGTGTTCAATGTCTTATTTAGGTTATAAGAGATGAATAGAAGGAGTAACTAACTAAATAACTAATTAACAAATTATTAATCAACTACAAACAAACTAACTATTCTCTTATTCAATTGACATGTAATTCTATTCATACCAGATTTGGCTTGGTGGTGTGTGTGTGATTCATGTCGTAAGCAATGGGTGTTACCTTTTGCAAATGCAGAATAAAATTTTCTACTCCCTTAATAGCCAGATAGGGTTCCTCGGTTTTCTTAAAAACTGAACGGGTCAACTGATTTTGACCTAGTCAAATATAGATTTGGAGCAATTAAAAACCAAGATTGGTAAAAAGTCTAGTTCATCATCTTACTGGTTCAACTTATTGGTCTAATCTTACTTTAATAACTATGGGGTTAATGGTACTTTTCTTTCTTCTATTTTTTTTATAGAAAAGAACCACATAACCAATCAAACCAAACAGAACTAGAGGTCAAACCGTTTGGCTTAGTAATAATTTTGTTTACAAAAATACATTTGAAATAATTTTTGATAAGACAACAGTAAAGTTAAAAAATAGTTCGTAAAACAACAGTAAAAGCAACTTTTAAATATAATTTTAGTTTTTTATAAATCATTTTTTAACTTTTGAGTTCATCGTAATGATACAAAAAATGTTTAATCTAATTTCTGTTAACAAAAAACAAAAACAATGTTATAAACTCTCACACTAAATCACAACATTTCCTCGTACAAACGAAGCACACAGCTAGCATTAGAAGCCACAGACCAGCCCACAGATACCCTCCCTGAATCCTGGTCCTGGGTCAACTAGTTGGCTAAATTTATACAAAGACTACCAAGTATTTAGTGTTAAAAAGAACATCAGACTTTCTATCAGAAAAAAGAAAAAAGAAAAAAAGCTTTAGATGCAATGTTGTCCACAGAAGTTTCCAAATAATAATCCCAAAATACAAATTTGAGAATGAAGTTTTGTTATATATATATGAAAGAAAAATATTTTTTTCCAAAAATTTGAAGATGGGTTGGGATTGGCAAATCATATGGTACTATTGTGTCAAAATAGCCAAAGACGCCTCGTGTCTTTGGACGCGTTGATCTAGAGGACACTTTTCACCCTCTATGGGCGTGTTTGAGTAGTCAAACGTGATTTATGTATGTAAATGGTGTTCTGTATGCAAGCCCAAAAAAAGCCCTAAAAGACTTTATGATCGTTGCTAATTTATGAACCTGAGATGATTTACAAGCCAACCAGAAGTTAGAATTCACCTCTTAACATTGTCTTCTTTTCTAGCCATTGTTCAGTGGAACCCAAGACCCTCAAACCGCACAAAAAAAAAAATTTGTCGCCAAAAGTCTACTTTTTAGCCCAGCTTGCTTGGCAACATATAGGCCTCCCAGCCACATAATGGCCCGGAGCAGGCTGTCTAAAAGTCCAATTAATCTTATCCCAGAAAGCCTAACCAATTTGGGCCCAAAAAAAACGTAGCATGTAGAATGCCATTAATAAAATAGGATCCAATCAAACATATAGAATACTATTGTTATTGAATTTTTATCCAAATAAAACACATGTTCTATCGAGTTTTTTTTTTTTTTTTTTTTATGGGAGATGATCTATTGTTCTTGAATCAATTTGAATCAGAATCCTCTCCAGCTAAGATTTTGTCCAGTGCTGTTGAAGGTAGATTCAACTGTCATCTCATTTAAAATGACATTCTCTTCAATCGTGTTGTTAATGTGACTATTGAATCCAACGTTAACGACACAACTAGATAAAAGTCCAACTGCAAAAAAGCCCTAGTCCAAGTCCAACTGCTCATGTTTTGCTTTCAGCTCATGTACTAGCAAGAATTTCATGTTAAAGCCTTGCCATAACAAATCCTTACTCCTTATATCAAAACCTCTTTTCTTTCTCAAAATACCAAACCAGCTTTTTCATGATACTGCACACGTCATGTTACAAATAATGCTCATGCCAGTTTTTTGTTTGACAGGAACTGTACTAGTGACTTTTGGTACACAATCAAAAATGTTATTCATGATTATAACAAGGGTTGGTAATGGTCATGCTGTGCGTGCCTCCAAATTTTTTTTTTTTTTTTGTCATATCGTGTCGTATTAAAATTTAAAAAATGTAAACTCATCTAAAGTTCACCTAGTTATTGGATCATGTAGTGTCGGTGTGTAAGTCTCATAAGTATATATTAACCTTTTGTTATTGAAAATGGTAAAAAAAAAAAACTTGTAAATATTTAATTAAATGCTTATAATTATATAAAAAAACAATCATTTTATTGATGAAATTAGATATTATAAATA
Source organism: Bretschneidera sinensis (assembly GCA_023935145.1). Taxonomy (NCBI): domain Eukaryota; kingdom Viridiplantae; phylum Streptophyta; class Magnoliopsida; order Brassicales; family Akaniaceae; genus Bretschneidera; species Bretschneidera sinensis. The sequence goes on from CM043701.1 coordinate 44,652,524, forward strand.
ATTTAAAAATTGAACAAAAATAATAATATAAACAAATAACTTAAAAATTACAAGTTTCAAATATCTTTCAAATAAATAACTTACAAAAATAATAACATATAAAATAAAAAATAATAATTTAAAATAAACAAAAAAATGAAATAAGAGTGAAATATAAAAAAACAATTTAGAAATTTTAAAAAATTAGAAAGACAAAAAATATTATTATTATTTTTTAGCTTTTCATCGTTTATACTCTTGCGGGAAAGGAGTTACAAATTTTTCTTCATTCTTGACCTCTTCAATCGTAACTCGATCCACTATATTGATCTTTCTTTAATATATTGCTTGTATGGTCTTGATCGCAATTCATCCAAAATTCTAGAACCTGCACTAAAAACTTGTTCCGATGCTATGGTTTATATGAGGAAACGGTTAGTAGATCACATGTCATTATGCTAATAATAGGGTGATAATGTTCATTTTTCTTCCACCATCCTAAAATATCAAATTTATCACCATCTAATTCTTCTTGACTCATCGTTCTAGTGATATCAAATTGTATGTAATTTTGAATTTCATTAAATGTTATGGGTCATGCTTCATACCGTGTCATGTCGTGCCATGCTAGGCCTCATGTCATGTCGTGGGCCTCAAAAGTTAGGGCCAGCATAACCCATCCACTTGAACCGTGCCAAACATGGTATGTCACATGGTAGTATGGACCGACAAGGCCCATTGCCACCCGACCCAATGTTAAAAATCTTTTAGATCCATGAGTGCTCAATCAAAAACTATTTTCATTGTAAAAACCTGCATTTAGAGGAACAAACTATCATAAATCTTATGAAGTCCTAATCAGTAGGGGACTCGAGCCAAGCTGAGACGAGTTATAATATTAAGATATTCGAGTTTTGCTCGACTCAAAATTAAAAAGCTCGAGGTTGAGCTTGAGTTCGATTCAAGCTTAAAAATTGGGTTCGAACTCGAGTTCAGTCAATTTTTTTGTTGCTCGAGCTCGATAATAAACGAGCCCATTCGAGCCCGAGCTTGAGCTTTTGATTTTCCATTCAAGCTGGAACTTTAACTCTAATTTTAATAAATAAAAATAGTAATACTAATTTATAAATATTAGTTTGAGCTCGGTTTGGCTCGGGCTAGATAATACTTTATCGAACTGCTCGTGAGCTTCACGAGTCAAATAATAAATTATTCGGGCTTATCTTGATAAAGTATTCTTGCCTTATTTTCAAGCTCGAGTTCGGTTTGAAGCAAGTTTTAATCAAGCTCGATTAAAACTTGATCGATCAAAACTCGATTCGAGTTTATCCCTATTAATCAGCCATTCGGAGGAAAAAATTTAACAAAAAGGGGATCCATAATTAATTAAATAATGTTCTAAACTTCCAGTCAATTAAACAACTTCAACCCTACACATCATGGATTAATTTAGAATTTTCTCCCAAGTATCTAGATGCTACTGAGTGTTAATCAGACAGTCATGATCCTCTGGCAAGTCATGTGTTATATTATATCCATGCCATTCACATTGTAATTAAATAATAATAATTAATGAGAAAAGAATTATTAAAAGAAATAAGGAATGGTTAGGACCTTGGGTTGTTTTAAAATAAACCAACCAGGATCTACCTCAGATCCTCTCATAGTTGGTTACAACTCCCATCTTATGTGTTCATGATGTTGGAATAATTCCATGTTATGACATCTTACAAGAATTAAAATTAAATATATACTTAAATAACTAATAAGTCACACTAAGATATGGGGATATCAAAGCATATACTATAATTATAAATGTTATCCTTCTTTTGATAGTCTTTCCATTGACTTCAATAGCATAATTAGTACATAGCTTCCCATGTTCTTTAGTTAAAAAAAAAAAAAAAAAAATTCTTATCGGTTATGAAATGTTTTTTGTTTTTATAAATAAAAAATGATTTATAAAAAATTCAAAAACTGAACATAGTGTCTAAAAATTGAATTTATGTTGGAAAATTATTTCTATTATTATTTAACTAACACTGAACAGTTTTTAATTCTCCTCCCATTTTATCAAAAGTTATTTTAAAAATCGTTACGTAAAGCAGTATGCTAAACACTGTATTAGCCGCAATACATTGAACATTCAAAGAAAGTTGGAACTGTCATCAATTAAATATTTAATTCCTCTTTTGGATAAGTAGCTCAAAAGCGTCTTATAAAGCATTCCCAATTTGCTTAAAATAATGCCTAATTGTCTGATTAATGAGATTTTTTGAATGATGCTCCCTGCATGCAATAATGCCCTAATTAAACTGATTGAGTCGAAATTTTTTATCCAATTAGGTAAGAGAAAATATATGCTAAATACCACTTTTATGAGATTTGATCACTTATTTAATTTCATAATTTGATTTTCAATTTAAGTAAAACTTCTTTATAATTTCAAATATATTTTAATTTTACTGTTGTCATCACATTTTTATAAAATTAAAAAAAAAATATATGGTGGTGCGTGCCACTAAGTCAATGTGAAGAGAATGTTTTATTTAGTATATATATATATAAAATATTTGATATAAGAGTTTATTTTTTATTTATTTAATAGTGAGATGAACTTTTATGTCATGTATTTTTCATAGATACGAGTTAGACAAGTAATTTTTCAATGTGAAGATACATTTGAATGTTTGTTAACTTAATTGATAGAATTGCTCATTATTATAACAAAATTAGAGATCAAATCGTAATTTTTTTATAAAAATTCCCTTGGAACATTTAATCAACAATTATCACAAATCATAATTTATCAGGAAAAAAGTGATTTGAAGGAAAAAAAAAACAAAATAGAATTATACAGTCAGAACAATTAAAGTCCTTTTTTTAGAGGGGTAATGACACTATTTTCAAGTCAAGAGTACGTGAAGAGTGATAGTTACAAACTTCAAACTAGCTCTACCCATATTCTTCATAATAATTGGTAGCCTAACTTTAATCAAACCCTAGACTCCAAAAAAACAAGATCAACCATAATATATTTTGTCAGAGCTTTCTACGAACCATATTGTGCCACGTCATTTGTTCCTCTTTCGTGGCTTCATGTCGGACCATTGGAAGCAGGGCCCACTTTGCCAACTCAGGACAAGGATAATTTTGGTCAAACCAAATAAATAAAAACTTAGGTTTGGTAATAACTTTTTCAGTAAACGAATCATAACTCTCCCCGTGGAGAAGCATGGTTGATTCCACTATCTATCAAGGTGACCATGAGTCGGTTTGAATCGGATTAACTTAAAATTTCAATCCAACTCATTTATATCGGTTTGGAAAAATCTCAACCCAATTCAATCCATGAACTCATCCAACCTCAACTCAATCAAACTCGTTTTAATCAGTTTGGGTTGGTTTATGTCATCGAGTTGATATATATTTTTTACTAAATAATTAAACCATACGTATTACATAACAAAAAAAATATTATATTAAATCCAAAACTAAATCTATTAACATTATAAGTAAAATCAGTGTGTCTGGCAACATAAAGAATATTTGATAACATGAAAAAGAGAACAATTGTCTCTACTACAATGGTTGTAGACTATGATAAATTTGGTTTTTTGAATATTGCTGAGAAACTTTTTGATGACATGCAAGAGAATGATGTTGCGCCATAGAATGTCATAATTGGAGGCTATGTTCAAACCAAACTTGGTAAGGATGTTTTGACATTGTTTAATGAAATGCAAACAAGTAATATGATGTTTGATGAAGTGACCATGGTCAATTGCTTATCTGCATGCTCACAACTTGGAGCTCTTGATGTTGAAATATGGATTCATCGTTATATTGAAAAACACAATCTTCATTTGAATGTTGCGTTAGGAACTGTTTTAATTGATATGAATTTAACTTACTTTATAATACTGTTCAATTACAAAGGAAATTTGGATTTATGGACGGTTGTTAATAATATATTTTAGTAACTCAACATTTGTTGGTCGTGCTAATGCCTTTTCACTAATCAATCTAATTTTTGGATTATGCTTTAATGCACTTGGAAACGACATGAGGGTTCTTAAAAGGTCACATAGAGGTAAATTGAATGATTTAATAATGTTTGCATGAAAGGTTTCTAGCAAGTTGGTATTATTACTAAGTTTTATCATACATTCAACATTTCTTCCATCAACATTATGGTACATTTTTTTGGAATATAAGCTTATCTGTATACATTGATCCTGACTGGAATCTTACAAGTTAGAGTGTTAATTTCTATATTTATTTTATAGTTACAATAGTACAGGAAATAAAATTTTTATTAGCATAAGTTAATTGTGCTTCAATTTATTCTGAATAAAGTTATGCTTAAGAATAATTATGAAAACTATTTCATAACTGTAAATCATTACTTGTTTCTAGTGTAAATATTTGAAACTAAAATCTAGGTAATTGAAAAGTATGACATTTGTTTGGACATTAGAGTATCTGCTACATGTAATTTTATACACTAGTAGTAATTTGAATTGACATTTTATGATTATATATTTTACAATTATACTATAATTATTTATACACAATTTTATATTCTATTAATATAAAATATATAATTATGATTTAGATCGAGTTAAAAATTTTAAACTTATGACACAATCCAACCCATTAAGTTCAAAATATTTTTAACATAACCCAATACAATTTCTAAAAAAAACATAATCCAATCTAACCTATTATATCGATTTGGTTTGGATTCACGAATCCTACAGTTTATTCACTCCTTTCTTGGATCTTACGTGGCAGATATCAGAGTTGACTGCGTAATTTAATCTCGACCGTTGAATCATGTAGGTTGCCAAGACGATTGAAATTCCTCAAAATAGCAAAAGTGCCACGCGTCCTTGATGAATAACGATTTTGTTTTCCTGAAAGTGAAAGTGGGTTTACTTTGGCATTGTTGAGCTTCAGTTAAGGAAGTAAAACGTTTATTTCAACAAACAAATCATCTGGACTAAAGATCGATGTCTGGATCCCGATTCGGTGCACTCAAACTTTTGTAAGTTTAAACTCGTATTTTATGTTTCGTGAACCAAATAAAAATTTATTTTATTTTTAAATAAATAAAATTTACTTATAAATGAATCAAAATAAAAATTTTATATTTAATTTTCTCATATTAAATTAAACTAAAAATTTAAAAGGAAAAAAGAGAAAAAGATAGCGAGAAAAAACAAAAAAAAAACAAGAGAGAAAACATTTTTGTCAATATAATTTTTTGTTCTTAATTCATTTTGTGAAATTTATTTGTAAACTATATTATTTATATTGATAGAATTTGAAAGAAACTAATTCAACTTTACGATGAATTCGTTATCAAAATAAAATTTACAATTTATTAATTTTTCAAATATGATAATGTATGAATTATAAATAAATTGTATAAAATTCATAAAATTTATTTGTTCCAATATACTCTCAAATAATATTTAAATACCTTTTTAAATTAAAATATTGTGAGTTGTAGTACCACTCATAAATTCTTAAAGTACTATATTTGGATTTTAATTAGATTGACAATCATGCCTTTGTGTATATGACATATTCTAAAAGCATATAAGGGTGTTATGATCACCAAAAATTATATTATTAAAGATATTGGTATTATCAAATTGAGCAATCATACGCAAAACATGACACCAAGAAAAAATTGAATGATAAAATTAATGAATTACGTACAACTTGAAAACAGACTGATGTCGAAATGGTCATGTTTGTGTGTTTTTTTAATAAAAAATCTAGATTTAAACAATTTTGCTTAAATCTAAAAATAGAATTGGTTTAAAAGATAAATTTAACTTAAACAAAATTACTTGAATCCAACTTAAAAAGATCCCTGTTACTATGGAACTTTCTGGATATTTGTTTCAAGGTTAATGATCTCAATATCTAATTGTTAATGGGTGATAAGCATTAAGGAACTAAATGATAGAAATGATTTTTTCAAAGCATTAATTTTGATGTGGTTCAAGTCATTCGAGTGAAATTTAAGGTTCGTTTCACATAGCTATTGACTTTATTGCTTAATTGCATGTGATGTGAACATGTGTTCTTGTTGTTGAAGTTGAATCATTTGACAAGTGCCTTTCAGGAAAGTGCATGTGGTTATTAATTTATGACGTTTTTTATTTTAAAATGTTTGAGACTAGAATGGAAAATTGAATATGTACACTAATAAAATACAAATGATAAGGGAAAAAAAAAAAGTCACACTTTTAAATATTCATTGCTATATCTCATATTTTTTTCATCTTAAGAATATATACCATACAAATCATGATAAGAAAAAGGTGGCTTTTAATTTGTGGCAAAAAATTCACTTTGAAGCATTTATATTTGATAGAAAGACATTCTTGTCATAGATAAGTTTGCTTTGTTTTTTTTTTAATTAAAATTGTGTCATACAAATACAAAGATATAATAATTGTATTGCATAACTCACAATATTATTTATATGCATAATTCATTTAAATTAAAAAAAATAACTCACACTTTAAAATCGGAGAAAGCCATCAACCTAGTTTTAAATAGAAGAAAATATGAATGTTCTATGCATTATTTCAAAGAAAAAGATTTTTTTAAATTAAGTTATGTATTACGCGATAGACTACTCATTCCTTTTAAATCTATGTGAGCAGCACCCAAAATATTTTCTCATATATATATATATATATATGAGAGAGAGAAATGAGCATTTCATTCACTGTTCTGAAAAACCAAACCTAATTTCTTATCTGTTAACAAAACAGCACACATTACCCCCAACATGTAAGTGTTTTGTAAGATGCATTGTCAGCCTCATATGAACAAAATAATTTAGTAAAGACAATTTTCACACATTGAGTTGTCATATATGTCCTCTACTCTTAACAATCTGGACCAATTCACACCAAAATTTTTAGTATTTTCTTTTGTTCAATAACAGAGAAGGTATCCTCTTATTTTATTTATTTTTTTTTCTCTTTGTTGATATATAATTACCCTAATACAATTAATTTTGATATACCTTGTTTTTCATCACAATTATCTTTGTTAATTTTAATTACATTGGGGTTTGATCGAAACAATCATATATATTTTTGTGGTTTAAAATAAAGCAATTGATTACTTTAAGGTTTTCACATTAGTATTATAAAAAAAGAACTTCAGATAACGTGGCACAATGACAATAAAATATGTCACCATAACATGATAATATTGTGTATCCATGTTATTATGCCATATCACATGGATTTTCCAAATTTAATGCTTGTGATAAAGTAAAAATTAAAAAGGTAATCGATTGCTTCGCTTTAAGCTAGAAGTATATGATAGTTTCCGTCAAATCAAAATGAGTAATTACAATTAACTCATTTTTTGATAATTGAAGGTGACATATTCAAATTTACAATCTCACTCTTTTGAGAGCCATTTATAAAATAAAAAAATCTAACATTTAAAAAAATAAATAAATCCCCAAAAAGCAAAACCCGGAATCCATGAGTTACCCAGCATTTTTCTTCATAGGTAACTCGTTTTCTATCAACTTTTCAGCTGTTCACATGGCTATGCACAAAATCAAGGACGAAATCAAGTATTTCAAGATTCAATAAACAAATTAAAAACACAGGGACAATATAGACACATGCGGAAACTTCAAAGATATATTTGTCTTTTTCCCATACTGTTTTATTATAATTTGTATTTCTGAGAAACAAACAGAGCCTAGCATTAAAACAAAGAAATTGTTTTTACTTTGACTTTCACCTCCCCTACATGCATGTACATATTGCACAGTGAATAACTATAGTTAAACAGATAACAGCTAACATAGAGACTTTGAATGTCCACAAAACTCGTTATCTTTACCTAATAATCAATCATAAATAACACAAGCATTAGTACATTTGTTTAACTAAAAGAAAGGTGTTGTTATCAGATTTACATGCAGGGGATAGAGGTGAGCTGTTCCTGGTCAAATTGAAGAAGGAAAACATTACAGAAAAAGTTAAAAAGGGAGAGCTGAAAGCTTGAAACTACCTATCAAGTTGCCTTACAATCCACGCCTCTCTCTCTCTCTCCCCCATAAACCAGTATTTAAAGGGTTTTGTTATTCACAGCACTTCCTTTTCTCTTAACACCACATTTCAAAATATCTCCGTTTTAAGCCTTTCAGTTCAAAGCTTAGCTCCCTTCTCTGCTCAAAGCAGTAGTGCCTCGGTTTTTGAATTTTTTGTTTGGTTGGTTTTTCTATGTTTCCGTAAAGAATCTTAAAAGATTGGTTGTTTTTTTAAAGGAACCCATTTGAATTTCATCAGATTTTAGGCCTCGGTGGGTTTAAGAGTTTCTTTTTCTTTTTCTTTATTTCTCAAAACCCATTTGAGATTTAGTGAAACTTTTCTGGTTGGAGGAATGGAAAATATTTCAAGGGTTAGCAAAGGAGATCATGAGCAGATGGAATTGCCTCCAGGATTCCGATTCCACCCAACCGATGAAGAGCTGATAACTCACTACTTATCTCAAAAGGTTCGTGACAACTGCTTCTCTGCTAGAGCTATCGGTGAGGTTGATTTGAACAAGTGTGAGCCTTGGGATTTGCCTTGTAAGTTCTCCAAATTCATGTCCTCTATGTTTTCCTTTGTTTTCTATTTTCTTACTTAAGGTTAATAGATACAAAAATAAGCTTCTAACTTTACGTAATTTTTCCTATTCAATGAAGGGAGAGCTAAAATGGGTGAAAAGGAATGGTATTTTTTCTGTGTTAGAGACAGAAAATACCCGACTGGTTTACGAACAAACAGGGCTACTGATGCTGGATATTGGAAAGCAACAGGCAAAGACAAAGAGATCTATAAGGTTAAAACACTCGTTGGCATGAAGAAAACTTTGGTTTTCTACAAAGGAAGAGCTCCCAAAGGAGAAAAAACTAACTGGGTCATGCATGAATATCGCTTAGAAGGGAAATATTCTATATATAATCTCCCCAAAACAGCTAAGGTAAGGTTCTTGCTCTGTTTCCTTTGGCTTTCACTATGTTTCTTGGTAATGTTGTTGATGGTTTTTTTCTTGTTGTTTTATGCAGAATGAGTGGGTTATTTGCAGATTATTTCAAAAGAGTTCTGATGGAAAGAAAACATATATTCCAGAGTTGGCTAAATTCAGTTCCTACGGCAACGACTTTCGTCCTTCGTTGTTGCCTCCATTGATGGATTCTTCTCCATACAACAGCGAGAAAAGAACAGCTGTCGCTGAGTCGTCTCACGTGACCTGCTTCTCCAATCCCATGGAGGACCAGAGGCCACATAATGAAATGATTGATAGCTTCAACAATTCTCTTTTACCTTCTTCATCTTTCTCAAACCTTCAATCTGATATTTCCCCTGTTTCACTATTTATGTCGAAAAGTTCTCTGCCAAACTCATTTTATTCAAATCAAATTGTCCCAAATGATGGTTCTTTGCAGTACCCAGATTATGTTTTGATGCAAGAACAATCCATATTGAAGATTTTGCTTGAAAGTCAAGGACCAAACATGAGGCAAAATTCGAAAGCAGAGTTCTCACAGGATTCCGTTGTATCAAACAATGAACTGAATCTTCAAAGGCCTTTTGAGGATCCATCAAGTTCTGCAGGACCAGTAGACCTTGATTGCCTATGGAGTTATTGAATTTCAAGATGGAAGAACAACGGGAAAATTAGGAAATTGGGATTTACTATTGTTTTGTTATAGATTTTTCTACTTTGGGTTTTACTTTCATTAGCTCATTGAGCTTTATTAGTCAAAACTGTTTGTATACAAAAATTCTTTGACTTTGGTATTAGTATTCTAATTGGTAGCCTTGTGATTATTTTACTTTCATTTTCCAACCTTCAGGTAACATTTGGTCAGTAATTTCGTTTTAAGGTTTTATAAAAGGGTTTTTAAAATTGTTTAGTAAAACAGCAGTGACCACACAAATTTAGCTTCTTACATGCTATTTTCAGTTTTTAATTTTTTTATTCTTTTATCGATGTTTGATTTATATTTTTGTTAATAAAAAGCAAAAACCATTTCATACCCATCCAAACAGTGCTTTGTCAAAGATATTTTCATGGAGTGATTAGTTATGTTTAAAGTTTTCTTCTTATTGTAGATTCTTTAGTTTTCATTCAATCTTGATAAACAAATTGTTAAATATTAGTTCTTGCCTTTTCTGGTAGATTAGTTAACAACAATATCTGCTTTCTTTCTCAGAGGTTTTATTTAATATTTTAGGCCACCAACCAAGAGTTTAGCTGTGATTTAAGAATAAATGACAAGTTTTACTGATGCGTGGCCTGTTAAACAATGCAACATCCAACGATGTTTATCTTCCAATTTAAGCTCTCTTTTTTGTGTATCTTTAGTTTTTACTAATTTGACTATGTTGTCTCATGTTGAAGGTAAATTAAAACAATCATTTGTAAGTTCTCTTTAACAAAATGATCTGCAAATCATTTCCAATAATTTGGCACTTAAAATATGCAGAAATTTAATAACAAACATTAAGACAAACAATTTGAACGGTGCACTTTTACGCGGTGATCTCTTTCATCTTGTTATGCAGACTTAAAAACCAAATGAGAACTTCCCAATCTTTTGATCTAGTAGTCACTTTTAAATATTTTATATAAAAAAAATCGATTCGATTTTGTTCGTTAATATAAAAAATAAAAATAAAAACCAGATAGCAACCTAAGGACCAGAGAACAATTAAAGCCAGGTGAGAGTATATATGGATTGTAGGAGAAGAGAAGTTTTTGTCTGGCAGTCATGAGAGATACATAGCACAAGAGTCTATCTCACCGTTAAGTGGTATGAGAAGAGAGAGAGAAAAAAATATTTTATTTTCATTTAAGGGTGATCGAGATGGACCTTTGTGCCATGTATCTCTCATAGCACTATGCTAGACAAGAATTTTTCGTAGGAGAGAGCCAAGCACACATGTTTTGATAATTGGCATTTAAGAGTAATTTGACTTCAATACATGGAGACAGCCAATTCAGGATTGTGTATGGCATTATTTAATGAATGAATATGACATTGAATATGGTCTTATATGATGCGGTTGATCTTTGAATGCTAAAGTGTTTGATGTGATCAAAAGAAAAATTTCTTTTCTAGAATTCGTTCATAAGATTTTTTGAGTAAGGATGCTTTTTGAAGAAATTCAGAGTTTGATATTTCACATAGGGAGTACAAAGGGAGAGAGAGAGAGAGAGAGAGAGAGAGAGAGAGAGAGAAAGAGAGAGAAGAATTGTATTTCTCTTTGTGAAGTTTACACTATACAGAAGCTCCTATTCATACACATTCTCTGCAGACAAATTACATCAATTTAGCCTAATCAATTACCTACAATCAAGCCAAATCAATCAATAGAATCAATCTCAACAAATCAGCCCTTGTTTGCTGATTTGACCAAATCTGTTGTATCCTCAACACTCCCCCTCAAGTTGGAGTGGATATTAATGACACTCAACTTGTTCAGTAGATGGTTGAATTAAGTAGGTACGAGAGTTTTGGTAAATAGATCTACTGGCTGTTGATTTCTGGGCATGTGAATGGTTTGAATGACTTGGTTCTGGAGCTTCTCTCGAATGAGATGAAAATCGATCTCTATACACTTTGTTCGCTCATGGAATACCAGATTGGATGTAATGTGGATAGCTGCTTTGGTATCATAGTATAGCTTAACTAGTTGTGGATGTGCTATCTAGAGATATGTCAGAAGTTGCTTTAACCAAGTAATTTCACAACAGGTTGATGCCATAGATCGGTATTCTGCTTCAGTTGAGGATCGTGAAATTGTTGTTTGCTTTTCGGTCTTCCAAGAAATTGGTGATTTTCCAAGTAGAATATAGTACTCAGTAACCAATCGTCGAGTATCTCTACATCGAGCCCAGTCTGCATCACAAAATGCACGCAATTGAACATCACTGGCAGTTGATAGAAAAATTCCTTGGCCAGATGATTGTTTGAGATATCGTAAGACTCGATATGCTACATCCAAGTGAGATGTTTGAGGTTTGTCCATGAATTGACTCAGAATGTGTACTGCATATGCTAAGTCTGGCCTAGTGATGGTCATGTATATCAGCTTCCCAACCAATCGTCGATATGAAGACTGATATGAAAGTAGTTCTCCATCAGTCTCACTAAGAGCCAAATTTGGTTTCATGGGTAGATTTCCTGGGTTAGCACCAATAAATCCAGTTTCCTCAAGTTTTTCCAATGCGTATTTCCTTTGTGATAAAAAGGATGCCAGTTTTTGAGCGGGCCACTTCTATACCCAGAAAATATTTCAGAATGCCAAGATCTTTGAGTTTAAAACATTCTCATAAGTATTTCTTAAGTGCATCAATCTATTCCAAGTTGTTTCTTGCCAAGATGATGTCATCTACATATACCAAGACAATTGTAAAACTGTTTTCGTGGGATCGGATGAACATGGAATAATCTACTTTAGACTGTTTATATTCGACACTAATGAGAGTGGAAGAAAGCTTGGCATACCATTGTCTGGAGGCTTGTTTGAGGCCCTATAGGGACTTGTTGAGCTTGCAGATTCGGTTCTCCCTTTTTTGTCCGAAACCAAGAGGAATGGGCATGTAGACATCTTCATCGAGGTCTTCATGTAGGAAGGGATTGTTAACATCAAATTGATGGAGGTGCCAATTTTGTGCAGCAGCAAAGGCGAGAACAGTGCGAACAGTAACCATTTTGGCAACAGGAGGAAAGATTTCAGAGTAATCGATACCTTCCTTCTGATTATAGCCTTTGGCAATAATGTGAGCCTTATAACGTTCCACAGAGCCATCTGGATTATGTTTGATTTTTTACACCCATTTGCAACCAATAGGTTTCTTGTGAGGTAGAAGATGAGTTAAAGTCCAAGTATGGTTGGCTTCCAAGGCATCAATTTCAGCACGCATGGCATCGTGCCACTTAGGATCCTGCATAGCCTGTAAAAATGACTTAGATTCTTCTACAAAGGAAATAGCAGTGGTGAAGGCACGATATTTAAGAGAAAGAGAATCATAAGAAAGGATAAATAGTACATAAGGAGCGGACCGACACCAAGTCAAATGGTGGGATAGGCCGAGACGGGAGTGCTTGTTTAATATAGAAATCTTGTAAGTAGGTAGGTGGTTGGATCTGACGTCTGGATTGCCGAACTTGTACAGGTAGGGTAAGAGAAGGGGGAATAAAATTAGGTGGGGAAGTATGTGGCTGGGTGGAGGGTTCAAAAAGAAGATTTGGAGAGTCAATAGGATGAGGTAAAACAGTGGAGGGTGACTCTAATGTACTTTGTGACTCTAAGGTACTTTGGCTAAAAGAAAATTAATCCTCGTAAAAAACCACATCATGGGATACAAAAGTCTAGTGAGTTGTAAGATAATACAAATCATAACCTTTTTGTCCATATGGATAGCCAAGGAAGACACAATGGGTCGCACAGGGATCAAATTTTGAAGGATGGCGAAAGTGAGTGGAGGCATAACAAAGACTCGAAGATGGTTGTATTTAGGTGGGGTACTATATAGCTTTTCATAGGGATATTTCCCACCCAAAAGATGAATGGGTGTTCTATTTATCAAATAAGTTGCAGTGAGGATAGCATGACCCCTGTTGACCCTTATCTAAATTTTAATAATGAAAAAACACTACTCTAATTGTACTAACAGTTTTATCTAAGTGTTTAAACAATAAAAGCTTTCGGAAAAGAATCAAGATGCAAGAACTCAACCCGTATCAGACACCAAGACAAGATAGAAGATATAGAATAGGCATTAAGGTATTGAAACAAACTCTAAATCTCATGTTCAAGTAAGTGGCTTGTCTTATGACTTTTTTTACAAAAGAATTTTGACAAAACTATTAATTCAAACACTTCTAAATCAAAAAACCATTTTGAAACATGAAAAACTAAGTTGAAAGAGAACCCAGTCGACTGGCTCCTTATTCCAGTTGACTGGGGTATGGGACAGAATGTCTCCAGTCGACTGGCATCTAGGACAGTGAGTTCCCAGTCGACTGGTACTCTCCCACAGCCTAAAAGTAAGATTTCTCACTTGACCCAATCGACTGGTACAAAGACCCAGTCGACTGGTAATTCGAAAATATGATCATTTGAGACACGAGACTTGAGCATTTAATGAACCAAACCTACCAAGTCAGTGTCTAATGGTCATATTGACTCAAGGCTATATAAACCCACTTCAATGAGCATTTAAAAGAAGAAGATTACACATTCAATTCATAAGTTTGCTCATTAATTCTTAAAAGCTTTGAAAAAATTATTGTTGAGCCATTTTTCAAGCTTTTTCTTGAAAGAGAGATATTATTCATTTGTAAAAGTATTTATTGCTATCTCTCTACCATTTACTTTATAGTAACTCACATTTATTGTAAATAGGAAAGAGTTGCAATAACTTTTAGAGTGTTTAGAAATAAACACTTCTTTGTAAGCTTTCAAGATAAAGGGATTAGCTTCTGCAAGGAAAATATTAGCTTCCGAGAGGAAAAGATCGGTTGTAAGGTTTGTACAACACCCGTGAAGTTGTACGACTAAAAGTTTTAGTGGATCACTTCAAGGAGGTTCTTTGAAGAGAGTGGACGTAGGGTCAGAACGAATTCAATATTGCCAAACCACTATAAACTGAATTTGCACTTTCTTTTCCTTAATATCTTTTACTTAAAGCACATTATTTGTTTATATGCTTGTGCATTTAACTGTTTTTATAAACTTGCAAATAATTAGCAAAAGTTTTTTAAAAATCCAATTCATTCCCCTCTTGGCTTGGAAGCTCAGTCTATAATTGGTATCAGAGCCTCGTTCTCAATTTTATGCTTAAAATCCTTGAGTTGATATGGAATATGATATTGCCAGACCACTATAAACTGAGTTTGCACTTTCTCTTCCTTAATCTCTTTTACTTAAAGCACATTACTTGTTTGTATGCTTGTACATTTAACTATTTTTATAAACTTGCAAGTAATTAGCAAAAGTTTTTTAAAAACTCAATTCACCCCCCTCTTGGCTTGGAACCTCAGTCTACAATTGGTATCAGAGCCTTGTTCTCAATTTCAGGCTTAAAATCCTTGGTCTCAAGTAGAACCTAAAACATTTGTAGAAGCCGAGAAGGATGTTGATTGGATAAATGCCAAGCAAGAAGAAATAAATCAATTTGAAAGAAATAATGTATGGAATCTAGTTCCTAGACCAAAGAATCATACAATAATAGGAACTAAATAGGTATTTGAAATAAGATGGATGAAAATGGAATAGTGACTAGGAACAAGGCTAGACTAGTTGCTAAAGGATATAATCAAGAAGGAATAGACTTTGATGAGACCTATGTTCCCGTAACAAATTAGAAGCTATTCGAATGTTATTAGCCTTTGCATGCTTTAACAAGTTTAAATTATTTCAAATGGATGTAAAAAGTGCCTTTTTAAATGGCTTTATAGAAGAAGAGATATATGTTGAGCATCCTCTTGGATCTGAAAATCGTAGTCTTTCAAATCATGTTTACCAGCTTTCTAAAGCTCTATATGGGTTGAAGCAAGCTCCAAGAGCATGATATGAAAGACTAAGTAAATTTTTTATTGACAATAATTTTACAAGAGGAAAAATAGACATAACCCTCTTCACAAAAACTCACAAAAATGACACACTACTAGTCCAAATATATGTTGATGATATCATATTTGGTGCAACTAATGAATTTATGTGTCAAGAGTTTGCTAAGTGCATGCAAGGTGAATTTGAAATGAGTATGATGGGAGAGTTTACCTACTTCTTTGGACTTCAAATCAAACAATTGAAAGGAGGGATCTTCATCAAATCAAACTTACATAAGGAGGTAGTGTAGACACTAAAACTTATATAAGCATGATAGGTGCTTTACTTTATTTAACCGAAAGTAGACCTAATATCATGTTCAGTGTATGCATATGTGCTAGATTTTAAGTTAATACTAAGGAATCACATGTGATTGCAGTAAAAAGAATCTTTAGATATCTACAAGGGACTTAAAACCTAGGATTATGGTACTCTAGAGATTCATCTTTTAAGCTTGTAGGATATTCAGATGCTGATTTTGTAGGGTGTAAGTTAGATAGAAAAAGCACTAGTGGAATATGCTAATTCTTAGGTGCAATGCTAATCTCTTGGTTTTCCAAGAAACAAAACTCGGTTGCACTATTAACCGCCAAGGCGGAATACGTAGCAGCCGAAAGTTGTTGTGCGCAAGTGTTATGGATGAAACAACAACTAGAGGACTATGGCATAAACTTTAAAGTTATTCCAATTTATTGCGATAATACCAGTGCTATCAACTTAACCAGAAACCCTATTCAGCATTCTAGAACCAAACACATAGAAATTAGACATCATTTCTTAAGAAATCATGCTAAAAAATGTGATATAAGACTAGAATTCATTCGTTCAGAAGATCAAATAGCTGACATTCTTACAAAACCTTTAAGTGAAGCTAGTTTTTGTAAAATTAGATTGTTAATGGGCTTAATAGACTATGATAAACTGTACGTTTGATCGCATCATCATTCTTCATTTACATAATTGACATCAAGTGAATGAGTATTAAACCTTATTTAATATTTCTCTCACTCAAGATGGCACAGATAAAAAAATTTCGTGCTAAGACTCTAAGTTGGAGCTTTCTTTTAAGGGTTCAGTCCACTGGTAATACACTACCTTTTCACCCAGTCGACTAATCTAAGTACCCAGTCGACTGGTAGACCAAGACCTTGTTTAGAGCCATTTTTTTTGAATTTTTGGTATCTACCCAGTCGACTAGTATGAATAACCCAGTGGACTGATATTTCTCTGCCAGTTTACCCAATCGATTGGTATCTCGACTCGATTGACTAGTGTGTCAAAAATTCCCAAATCAGTGAAGGACCCAGTCGATTGGTGCCCTAACCCAGTCGACTGGTATCTCGATTCTATAAATAATGGCTTCGGTTTTTCAGGGTTTTACGTCATTTTCAAAACTTTGAAGCTTTATCTCTAGAAAATCTCACATTTCCTTCCAAAATCTTGCAAAAACACTCCATAGTGTCCTAATCTCATCCCTCATAACCTTTATTTCAACTTTCCACGATTAAAAATTCTGTTTTCCCCAAAAATCTCTTAAATCTCCCTAAAAACACTTTTTTCCAAATGTCTGAGAGAATACATATAAAAACCACCGTTGGAGGACCTTACGCACCTACTAGGCCACGGTCCACCAAATCCACGACACTAGATGCAAAAGAAAAAGGTTTGACAAGAACCTCGAGAAAAAAGGCGAGGATAGAGCTCGATAACTCACTCTTTTGGAGTCCAACTGCCAAAACGAGGTATAATTCTGTAATTCATCACAAGAAGATCATGATGGGTAGATTTGTTGACTTCGATTCTATCCATCATGCAAACTTTGACATACTACCTCCTTTTAAGGCAGTGCATTTGACACCACCACTTGTCAAGATTCACCAAAAGTACTACCCACATCTGATTCACCAGTTTTACTCGAACTTGGTGAAACCTAGTCTACTGGCTCTTCGATTCAGAACCAGTGTGATGGGTGTGGAGTTTAAGGTGAACACTCACCTCTTGGTGAGCATATTGGGAATCACTATAGGAGGGATCCAATGGAGTCTAGACGGATGGCCGAACAACTTTGACTATGAGGAGGCATGTCAAATCGGTCGGGGAGACCCTAACTACATCTTTCAGCCCACTACATTTCACACATGTAGTGACATGCCCCTCGATTTGAAGTTGTTCAATCTCATCGTGATTTGGACCATCTATCCACGACTTGGGAGTCGGGGCTATCTCTCGAAGATAGATGTGGTATTGATTTGGTATCTCAAAACTGGACACCACTTCAATATCTACCCTCTACTGCTCGCCAACATGATCAACTACGAAACTAGTGACTCTAGATGCCTTCCCAATGGGATGCTCATCACCCTCATCCTCCAATACTTTTAGGTTCCTGTTCCTGCCTTTGATGCTTAGAACATCGGCCCCAAGGATATCATCAACATCTCTTCTTTGAAGAAGATATGGTGCACGATCCGAGATGGGATGATATACTCCAAGGCCAGAAAGAACATCCGGATTAGAGAGGGTGACAACAGCAAGGAAGACAATGAGGGTCCGGGTTATGTAGCCCTTACCACTGTTATAGACACTGATGACCGAGCACCACCGCATGGTGGTTCTAGTACTGATCCGACTGGATACGATGATCTACTCCAGGCTATTTTGAGCCTCCAGCTATCCATATAGTCCGAGTTCCAAAGCTTGAACTCTTCTGTTGATTCCATGCATCATAACCTTCGCTCACTTCGAGATGACTTCGAGCTACACCGAGAGCACACAGAGGGCTCATTGGCTAAGCTTTAAGATCTTATTCGGGATGGCTATGATTCTCTTATTCGTTGAGTTCCTTGTTTTTATTCTTTTTTTGTTGTATATAGCTATCAGCTGATCTTAGCACGAACATTTATTACTTTATCATACATTTAGGTTATTATATACGATATTTGGCTTCTAGAAGCCTACGATGTATGGATATTTGTATATATATTTGCCTATATTTCATGTCTAGCTTATGGTTCATATACTTGCTTTACTTTTACGATATATGTTTACTTGGTTTAAATCCTTTTTTACTCCACATTATGCTTTAACTACTTCTGCTAGTATAAAAACTTTCGGTTCTTCTCGGGAAGTCTTTCCAGCTCTGAATAATGCCTAGTTTTTGCATACAAGTTTGTTTATGTATAATGGTATTGTTACAGTATCTATGTTGCTTATTTTATGAGTTAGCACACCCTTTTCAGCTATTGTCAAAACGGGAGAGAAAAATGAGAAACAAAGAAATATCATTGTAAACTTAAAACTTAAAATAAAGCATAGATTTAGGGGGAGCATTGCTCCGAAGATCTTATTGAATATAAGTCTATTTTGAGTTGCTTGGTTGGGTTGTTTATAAATTGCATTTGAACTGTTTTACAAGTTGGGTTTATCCGAAAAACAGAGGAAACTCTACCCATTTTTTTTTTCTAAAAACCTATCACTTAGTTTTTAAAACTGTTTTCTCTCATTAGTTTTGTCATCATAAAAAAAAGGGAGATTGTTGACCCTTATCTAAATTTTAATAATGAAAAAAACACTACTCTAATTATACTAACAGTTTTATCTAAGTGTTTAAACGATAAAAGCTTTCAAAAAAGAATCAAGATGCAAAAACTCAACCCGTATCGGACACCAAGATAAGACAGAAAATATAGAATAGACGTTAAAGTATTGAAACAAACTGTAAATCTCTCATGTTCAAGTAAGTAGTTTGTCTTATGGATTTTTTTACAAAATAATTTTGACAAAACCATTAATTCAAACACTTCTAAGTCAAAAACAGTTTTGAAACATGAAAAATTGGGATAAATGACAACCCAGTCGACTGGCTCCTTATACCAGTTGAGTGGGGTATGGGACAGTGAGTTCCCAATCGACTGGTGCTTAGGACCCAGTCGACTGGTACTCTCCCATAGCCTAAAAGTGAGATTTCTCACTTGACCCAATCAGCTGGTACAAAGACCCAATCGACTGGTAATTTGAAAATATGATCATTTGAGATATGAGATTTGAGCATTTAATGCACTAAACCTACCAAGTCAGTGTCTAACGGCTATATTGACTTAAGGCTATATAAATCCACTTCAATTAGCATTTAAAATAAAAAGATTACACACTAAATTCATACATTTGCTCATTAATTCTCAAAAGCTTTGAAAAATTTATTGTTGAGCCATTCTTCAAGCTTTTTCTTGAAAGAGAGATATTGTTCATTTGTAAAAGCTTTCATTGCTATCTCTCTACCATTTACTTTATAGCAACTCACATTTATTGTAAAGGGGAAAGAGTTGCAATAACTCTTAGAGTGTTTAGAAATAAACCCTTCTTTGTAAGCTTATGAGAGGAAGGGATCGGTTGTAAGGTTTGTACAACACCCGTGAAGTTGTATGACTAAAAGTTTTAGTGGATCACTTCAAGGAGGTTCCTTGAAGAGAGTGGATGTAGGGTCGAAATGAATCCGATATTGCCAAACCACTATAAACCAAGTTTGCACTTTCTCTTTCTTAATCTCTTTTACTTAAAGCACATTACTTGTTTGTATGCTTGTGCATTTAACTGGTTTTATAAACTTGCAAGTAATTAGTAAAAGTTTTTTAAAAACCTAATTCACCCCTCTCTTGGGTTGGAACCTCAGTCTACAACCCCAAAAGTTTTTAGGCATATTGGCCTGAAAAAGAAGAGCTCGAGAAACATTCAAAAGATAACGATATTTACGTTCCACGACTCTATTTTGTTGAGGAGTGGAGACGCAACTCGTTTGGTAAATGATGTCATTTTCTGAATAGAAGGAGGAAAGGTTAAATTCGGGCCCATTAACACTACGAACAATTTTGATCGTAGTAGAATATTGGTTTTCAATGAGCCGAATAAAAGAAAGAAGAAAGTGATGGGTATCCGACTTATGACGCATTAAGTATACCTAAGTACATCTAGTGTAATCATCGACAATGGTAAGAAAATATTGTGCCCTAATGAGAGATGGAACACGGTAACCCTATCTAAATGTTTACATGTATTAAATGAAATGGTGCAGTAGAAAAAATTGAATTGGAAGGAAATGCAAGACGGGTTTGTTTAGCTAATGGGCAAATATAACATGTTTCTAAATTTGAACAAATTCCAGAAACATTATTAGAAAGTAAATATAAAATTTTATTGGATAAATGGCCAAGTCAGCAATCCCAAAGTTGAGAATTTGATGTAGCCACTTGACAATGAGTAGGATTCATTTTGGTGAAGTAGTACAAGCCATCCTGCTCAGTGTCCAGTCCAATCATCCTCATTGAGCATAAGTCCTGAATTAGGCACAGATGAGCAGAAAAAATGATTAGACAATTGAGAGTTTGACATAGCACATGAACATAAATAAGGTTAAAATGAAAAGATGGGACACAAAGGACATTTTTCAAAATAAGGGAGGAAGAGAAAACAACAGAACCAATATGGGTTACCACAGCATGAGAGCCATCTGAGAGTCGTATAATATAACCATGTACAAGAATAAAGTAGGTTAAATCAGTGGGAGAACACACCATATGATCGGTGGCTCCATTGTCAAGAATCCAAAGTGTTTCAGGAGAGAGAATAAGTGGTTTACTGGAAAAGGATGACTCAGAAATACTTATATGATTTATCATAGATTAGGACTAGGTGGCAGTATTTAGCATAGCTAAAAACTATTGGCATTGATAAAGAGTTAAAGGAAAACTGTCAATGGGCAATTTGTTGTCAGTGGAAGAAAATTTGTGTGCACTTGGTTTGGAACCCGAGCCAATCTTATGGGAGTTAGGTGGGAACCCATGGATAAAGTAGCAGCGATCAACAGTATGGACCTTTTTGTGGCAGTGAGTGCATTGCCATCTTTAAGTGTGGAAATGAGACCTTTGGCAACTAAGGCAACATCGTCGATGGGTGAAGGAATCTGAATGTTTCGTTGGCATTTCTCATGAAGAACCAAGCCGTAGATGTGATTGATTGTGGGGAGAGGGTCTATCAACAATATATGTGCACAGATGGCACCAAAAGACTCATTAAGGCCCGTAAGAAACTTCATGGTTTGTTGGTACTATTGGTATTGAGCGATGTCTTCTTGGATGTGCTATCTGGAGATGTGTCATAAGTTGCTTTAACCAAGTAATTTCACAACAGGTTGATGTCATAGATCGGTACTCTGCTTCAGTTGAGGATCGTGAAATTGTTGTTTGCTTTTTGGTCTTCCAAGAAATTGGTGATTTTTCAAGTAGAATACAGTACCCAGTAACTAATCGCCGAGTATCTTTACATCGAGCCCAGTCTGCATCACAAAATGCATGCAGTATTTAGCATGGCTAAAAACTATTGGCATTGATCAATAGTGAAAGGAAAACTGTCATTGGGCGGTTTGTTATCAGTGGAAGAAACTTGGTGTGCACTTGGTTTAGAACCTGAGTCAATCTTATGGGAGCTAGGTGGGAACCCATGGATGAAGTAGCAGTGATCAACAGTATGGACCTCTTTGTGGCAATGAGTGCATTTCAGTCGTGGCTTACAAAACATTTTTCCATTTTTTAGTGTGGAAATTAGAACCTTGGTAACTAAGGCAACACCGTCGATGGGTGAAGGATTCTGAATGTTTCGTTGGCATTCCTCTTGAAGAACCAAGCCATAGATGCGACTAATTGTGGGGAGAGGGTCTATCAACAATATCTATGCACGGATGGCACCAAAAGACTCATTAAGGCTTATGAGGAACTTCATGGTTCGCTGGTACTGTTGGTATTGAGCGATGTCTTTTTGGAACAAATGAGATTGAAGTGATACAATATCATCCCATAATAGCTTCAACTTGGTAAAGTATGTTGCCACCGATGTATTGCCTTGAACAAGATTATGGAAAAACGATCCTTCAAATCTACCCAAATATCTCGCGCAAGATCATAGAAAATAACACTAGCAGAAATATCTTGGGGAAGAGAATTAAGTAACCAAGATTTTACCATATTGTTGCAGCGGGATCACTGGTGATATTCTGCTGTAGATGATTTGGCAGGATTGGGAATAGTGCCATCAATGAAGCCAATCTTGTTTTTGGTGTCGAGGGAAATGAGCATGGATTGACTCCACGTGGTGTAATTGGTTTCAATCAACGGCTGATAAACCAAAACACCACTTGGATTGTCAGAATTGCCGAAATACAAGTGGTGGCTTGGATCATCAAATTTTTTAGAGCTTTGGGTACCGTCAACATTGGAAGCCATTAGGGAGAAAGTGGTGCAGACAGTGATCTCGAAAATACAACTAGGTAAGTTCTCAAGAAAGTGAGGGGAGTCACAATGGACCGCTTAAAACCCAAGACTTTCCTTAGCCAGAGTTTGCCTAGACATTGTATTTGTTGAGAGTACTGTAAACCCCACTAACGAACTTATGGCCCCTTTGGAAAAATTCAAGAGAGGAATGGACCGGGTCGAACTGAAATCTGGGTCGAATCGGGGAATGGACCGACTGATCTGGACCACGGGTTAGGGTGCGCGGGTTAGGGTGGTCACATGGGTCGCGTGTTGGGCTGATCCGTGTGCTGGGCTGGTTTGCGTGTTGGGATGATCCGAGCTGGTCACGTAGGCCTTGTGGCGCTGGGCTTGGGAAACTTTGCTGGGAGTCTAGGCTGGGACAAGCTTGTTGCAAATAGATTGAATTCTATTTGAATATGGCCTGATACCGACTGGGCTTTAAGCAATTTTAATTACAATTTGAGCCCTAATTGGACTCTGGTTTTCCAGTTGAAGAAGAAAGCTTCAAGATGCACTCCCCGTGTTTGACAGAATGTCTAAACCTGAGTGGAGTTCTCTGATTTGCAAGCTTACAGAAATTAATTTGTTTCCCGTAACATACAAACAACTTATAAGAGATAAGTATGAAAACTGAGAAAAAGGAAGAAGATTGTGCCCTCTATAGTTTCGAAATCCTAAAGCTCTGATACAATGAAGAAATTCAAAGTTTGGTATTTCACAGAGGGAGTACAAAAAGATAGAAGAATTGTATTTCTCGATGTGAAGTTTAAACTATACAGAGGCTCCTATTTATACACATTCTCTGCAGACAAATTATACTAATTTAGCCTAGTCAATTACCTACAATCAAGCCAAATCAATCTTAACAAATCAGCCCTTATTTGTTGATTTGAACAAATCTGCTGTATCCTCAACACTTTTCATCTCAGATGGAGACAAAAAAGCTAGAGAAATATTCTCTCTCTAAAAGACTTGTAGTTTCACTCGGTAGCTATTTGAAAGAGAGAAAAAAAAAATTCTCCAGCCGATGGTTCATCCACCTGCAAAATCTGATGCTCTTGCTTATATATATATTACTTATTTTTGGTTAATTGGTACCTTAAAGACAATTTCAAAGCAATCAATTATCAACTAAACAAAGAGAATCTTGGAGTTCAACTCATCTGTGATAAAAATTGTGAAGCAAAGTCTGTAATATATTATTTTTGCATATGAATTTGAAATCTTTGAATTTTGAGATTTGTTGTGAATCACTTTATAATTAAAATTTATATATATTACAGACTTTAGTTCATATTTTTTTTATTACATAGAAATTTTTATGGAATCCTGCTGCGTAATAACATCAGGGTCCATGGATAACGTGCTTTGGTTTTGTGTTTGATAGTTAATGGTCACTATGCATTACTTTCGATGTTGTTAGGCGGACTGCTTTTGGTGTCTATTGGTTGTTAGGTACTGTTTGGTTTAGTTTAACTAAAAACGATTTATGATTTTAAAAAGATAAAAGTTAGGGTAAACGTACATATTTTTTTTTTATGAAGAATCAAAAGTTGAAACCCAGTTTAGAAAAGGTTGGATTGAGCATGAATGTTTTATCAAATGATTATTTGCGCCCACTATTTTTAAATTATGGGGGGACACCTAGCACTTAGGTTCTCCCACCTTTAAATTTATACAAAAAGTGATTAAATTTTCAATTAGGTATAATGTTATCATTTTTATTATTATAATGTTTAATTTTTCACTTCAAGAAGTTTAAATATATTAAAATATAGTTTCAATAAACTCTATAAATTATTTGTAAGTCATTCAATAAATTTTAAGAATTTTTTAGTAGTGTATTATTTTTTGAGTTTTTTCAATTTTTAATGGAAAATAAATAAGAAAATAATTTTTTCAATGCTGAACTATTTTTTTGTATTTTTTTACATGGTTACAAAAAAATATATTAAATTGAGATTCTCTCCATTTGAGAATGAAATGAAGGTCAAGTTCATGTGAGATTGAATGCCACATCATTAAATAGAGGATAGATATTCAAATTTGTTACGGTGACATTCAGTCTCACTATGAACTTGATCTCTATTTCAACTCTCAAATGGAAATGTTTCAAATCCGAAAAAATCATTATCAAATTCCTTGTATTGCTATATGAATAATATTTAAAAAAATTACATTGCAATTAATTAAATTTTTAAGAACTTTGGATGTCAAATTCATAATCTAGATATCTAAGTATTAAAAGACAATAGTTCAAGAACCTGTTGGGCAATTATCATTTACCAAATGCTAAATTGTTTTTAATTTACACTTGTTTCATCAAAAACTATTTTAAAAACCATTAAAACAACCAAAAATTGAAATTAAAACTAATTTTATCTCCACGAGAAATTCTTGCATAAATCCGATCTATGACATTAGTCGTCGATGAGATCTTTTAGAACTGGAAACTTAACCGTGATTAAGTAACATGACCACTTTATTTGGGCTTATACAAGAGTTCTTCCTCTTACAAAAGGAAAAAAAAAAAAATCCTTCATCAAAACCATTCCAAGATCATGATGTCAATTAATACCTTTTCATCCTTTGAAAGACACTATCTACATTTTTTATGCTTATAAAAGTTCATTTCATTTATAATTCTATTCTTTGAAGAAGAATGAAGGGCAATAGCTAACTAAAAAGAATTTTGAAACACTGCTAACCTAACAGAAACTCAGAGTTTTGTCCAAGTTCAAGATCCACTATTCTTCGTGCCGACTGCTGTGAAATCAATACATTTTAAATTAAAAATATTAATTAATTAATACACTTTCGTATTAACATTGTATTTTCCTTTTCTCCACATGATTAAATCGTCAATTGCCTAATCCTTGAAAATGAGAATTTTAAATTTTTTCCAGTTATAATTATTTTTTAAAGTTATCCTTTGTCATTTAGTTCGAAGAAGGGACAAAAAAATTATCACCTAGCCATTAGGCTTTGGATGTCAAAGATCTTTTTCCTATTAGTGTTTCATTAGTTAATGATCGGCATCAACATCTTATCTTCTCTCATAATTAGGTTGGACAGTTGAATATGATATTTTTTTAGTAGAAAATAAATATGGTATTTTTTTTTTTGAAAGGGAGTATGATATTTTTTTTTTGGCTCAAGATGGTGAAAAATAAGTAAAATAAGATATTTTTGTCTTATTTTTTTGTGCAAATTCTTTTTTTTTTTAAATAAAGGAGAAGATAAGTTTTTGATGTTTATCTCTTCCCCATTCCAAAAAATACAATAATAAAAATAAGTAAGCCTAATCTAACGGTTGTATATAAATCTCTCTAGAGAATATTTCGAGTTTGATATGAAATATCATCGTCAAAATAAAAAGAAAATTATGATCTGAGTCTTTTGATTAAACGATTATTTTCAATTTTTTCATATAAAATACTTGGATTCAATCTCTTTCCTCCACCAAATATAAAAAAAAAAAATTTAAAAGCTTAATAGAGCAAGCAAATAAAACATTTCATCCATCATAAAAAGAATTAGATCATGTACGATCAATTGTAAATGATAGAATGCATTAATTAATATTACTTGTCTTAACTGAATCAAGTAATTACTAGATTCTCATATTTTGGTTATGATAAAAAAAATCATTACTCTTGTAATATTTTGTTTTGATTAGGATTAAAAAAAAATTATTGAGATTTATTTTATTATCAAGCTATAATCTTTTGGTTAATTTTCATGTTGGTGACTTTATTAAATAAGGAATAAAAAATCTACCTTTATCACTATGTTAACAAGAAAAAAAATCAATATTAGTAATGCCATAGAATTTGAACCTAGAAAGAAGGTACTCCTGTGAAGGAATGTTCTTGGATTAAAATATTATTATATAAAATGATTAATTAAAAAGGTAAATTAAAAGGATAAACAAACCTAATTAAGCACTAATTTGTTCACATCAAAAACCATGGGAGCTTCTGGCTGCTGATCATAACTGTGTTTGGGGTGGTGGAGGTTGTTAAGAATCGGAGAGTTAGGCGGAAGGTGGGCCCTACTGTCGTCTCAGCGGTCCAAACGTGGTCATGTGGTTCCCACTCGACGTGGGGCCCACTAATCTGTTATATTCTTGGACAGATGTCGATTTGTCCGTTCTTGGCCACGTCATCTTGTATATCCAGATATGATTACAACTTTCCGCCACGTGGAAGTAACTGAATTATGAATTTGCGTGCCGTGCCCAGTGCCCCAATCCAATAGAGTTCTCGTCTGTCAGCTTGAGCTCGAGTAAGCAGCCCTTACACATCTGTACTGTTTAGGAATTTCTTAGGACAATTATTCTTTGGTGGGTCATTGGATCTCCAAGCACAAGGGAAAAGAAAAAAATAAAAAATAAAATTGGGTAAATATGGTGTGGATATATATATATATATATATATATATATATATATATATATATATATGAGGATTATCACAGTTTGTTGTAACAGGCCACGATTTGTTTAATATCATATTTCATTCAACTTTTTGTTGTTCCTTAGTCTGAGGAATTAGTTTTCAACTGAACTATATTCTAGGATCTCAACCAAGAGTTGTTATACCAGCTTTGTTTAACTATTGTTGGTGCAAATGGAAAATACACTTCTAAGCATTCATCTGATATGGTATCAGAGCTATAAGTCGATTCAAAACCTTTTTTTCTTTTCTCAATTTCTCTTTCCCTGTTCTTCAACTCATGGCTACCGAAACCACTACTCCAACTATTCTTAACACCAATGAACAAAACCAAACTCTTGTCACCATCAACGTTGCTGCACAAGCCCCTCTCAAACTAACCTCCACCAATTACCTCTCATGGAAACTACAGCTCCAAATTCTTTTCATTGGCTATGACCTTCTTGGCTATATTGATGGCTCCAAACCAAGCCCGCCAGTCACCTTAACACAATCAAATGCAACCAGACCCAATCCCAGCGATGTTCTCTAGACCAAACAGGATCAGTTGATCCTTAATGCTGTCATTGGCTCCATCTCACCGAATATTATTCCATTTATCGCTCAAGCCAAGACCTCTAGACAAGCCTGGACCATCTTAGTCAACACCTATGCCAAGCCCTCTCGTGGCCGCATCAAACAAATAAAAAATCAACTAAAAAATACCATCAAAGGCTCCCTTGGCATCACTGAATTTATGCAAACCATCAAAACCAGAGTAGATGATCTTGTTCTTCTTGGAGCCCCAATTGATGAAGAAGAAATCACATATAAAATTCTAGATGGTCTCGGTGATGATTACAAAGAATTAGTCCGCGTTGTCCAAGCATGCGATACCTCTATCACCTTTGAAGAACTCCACGAAAAATTTCTCAATTTTGAAGCCTCTCTTTAAACAGTGCTACCCTAACAGCCACACTTTCCAACCACTGCCAATCCCACTTACAAAGACAACAAACAATGGCGCTCCTTTAATCCTCAGAACAATACCGCCACTAACTGGCGTCCCTCCTACACCTCTGCCCATCGTCCATCTGCTACTACCAATGCAGGTCCCAACTACCCACAGGGCCGTCGACTTCCTCCCAGACCATATCTTGGTCACTTTCAGATCTGCAGGCTTCAGGGACACATTGCCAAGGGGTGCCCTTCATTTCACCTAGTCCCAGTCCAGACATCTCCCACATCCAACACCTCTCCAGCCGGCTCTCCATGGCAACCACAAGCCCATCTTGCCACCAATCCTTCCACCACACCATCATGGCTTCTGGATAGCGGCGCATCTCATCATGTAACCTCTGAACTAAGCAACCTTTCGCTGCATACTCCATACATAGGCAATGATGATATTATGATTGGAGATGGCTCCAATCTTCCCATCACTCACACCGGTTCCACTTCTCTCCAAACTCCTCACACTAACTTTACATTAGATAATATTCTCTGTGTTCCCTCTATGAAAAAGAATCTAATCTCTATCTCTCAGTTTTGCAGCTCTAACAAAGTTTCCATCTACTGCGAAGACAAACTAAAGATGGTGTTTATAAGTGGCCAACATCCTCCCCTTCGATTGCCTTTTCCACCATAAAGATGACTTCTTTCGACTGGCATCATAGACTAGGACACCTTGCTTTTCCAATTCTCAAACATATTGTTTCTAGCAATCATTTAGGATTATCTTCTTCATTATCTCATGATTTTTCCTGTAATGCTTGTCTCTGTAATAAAAGCCACAAATTGTCATTTTCCAACTCTACCATTGTCTTTACTCAACCTCTTGAAATAATATTTTAAAATGTTTCGACCTCTCTGATTTTCTCAAATAATGGCTTTTAAATACTGTGTAATCTTCATTGATCATTTCATTAAGTACATCTGGTTTTACCCACTCAAACAAAAATCTGAAGTCAAAGAAGTTTTTATTAGATTCAAAGTCATTAACGAAAATCACTTTAATTTACCCATCAAAACTCTCTACTGAGACAATGGTCGTGAGTACATCGCCTTAGCTAATTTCCTCTCTACCTCTGGTATCTCGCATCTAACCACTCCACCCCACACACCTTAATACAACGGATACTCTGAAAGAAGGCATCTCCATATAGTAGAAACAAGCCTTACATTACTCACTTATGCTTCCTTACCCCTTCCCTACTGGACTTATGCCTTTGCCACAGTCATATATCTCATAAATAGAATGCCCACACCCATCTTAAATCTCTCCTCACTTTTCCAAAAAATATTTCACACTACACCAACTTACTCTAAATTAAGGGTCTTTGGCTGTTTATACTACCCTTGGCTCAGGCCTTACACATCACACAAACTAGAGTCACGGTCCAAGCCTTATGTTTTTCTTGGCTACTCACTCACTCAAAGTGCATACTACTGTCTAGATCCCTCAAACTCAAAAATCAATGTCTCTAGGCATGTCAAATTCTTTGAGTCACAATTTCCCTTTGCATCATTATCTAGCTCGTCCCCCTGTCCTTAACCCAGCCCCATTGCCACCTGGATACCTCCACCTATTCGGGTTGTCTCACCTAATCCTCAACCGCCACTCATAATTCCATCTGAAGTCCTCGTCCCTCAACAACCTCCATGTGAAACTTCAATACATTCTTCTGTGCCTATTCCAACCTCCAACCCAACTCCAGCCACCCATACACCCGCAATTCCCCTGCTATCTTCACTCTCTCCTACCCCATCCATACCCGTCCCAACATCACCACCACTTGACCCAACCGCACCTGACCCCATTCCCACTCACTCTATGATAACACGAGCCAAGAACCACATTCATTAAGCCATAAAGAAACTGAACCTTCATACCCAACTAGCAAAATCCAATGAACTTGAACCAACATCAGTGACTACTTACAGATCCTAAATGGCGTCAAGCCATGTCTGCTGAGTGTGATGCTTTAGTTCGAAATGGCACATGGGACCTTGTACCACCTGATTCCAACCAGAATATAGTGGGATGTAAATGGATTTTTTATATTAAACGTAACTCTGATGGCTCTATTGACAGGTTCAAAGCCCATTTGGTTGCAAAGGGCTTTAATCAACTCCTAGGAGTTGATTACCTAGACACCTTCAGTCCCGTTGTTAAACCAACAACAGTACGGGTTGTTCTTAGCCTTGCTGTCTCTCGAGGTTATTCCTTACGCCAACTTGATGTTAACAATGCATTTCTTCAAAGAAACCTCTCCGAAAATGTTTTCATGCAACAACCACTCGGCTTTGTTGATCAAGATCACCCATCCTATGTCTATAAGCTTCGAAAGGAAATCTATGGCCTAAAGCAAGCACCTCGAGCCTGGTATCATGAACTTCGCACTTTTCTTCTTCAGTCAGGATTCAAAAATTCTCATGTTGATACATCTCTGTTTGTTCTCAATACTGCTAGCCATATTACATACTTACTTATATATGTGGATGATTTAATCATCACTGGTGACAATGCTCAGCTGGTTGACTCTTTTGTTCGTGTTCTTGCTCATCGATTTTCAATCAAGGATCTTAGTCAGTTATCATATTTCTTAGGTGTGGAAGTAGTACCAAATCAGCATGGTATCTTACTCTCTTAAAGGCGCTACATTTTGGATATATTGACTCAAACTCATATGATTGATGCTAAACCTGTGCTCACTCCTATTCCGACAAGCCCACCCCTGATGTTAAAATCGGGCTCTCCCTTGTCCGATCCCACCGAGTACTGAACCATTGTTGGCAGCCTTCAATATCTCTTAATTACAAGACCTGATCTTGCCTTTACTGTTAACAAGCTCTCTCAGTATATGCACACACCAACAACCGACCACTGGACTTGTGTTAAATGTCTACTACGGTATCTCTGTGAAACTATAAATGAAGGCCTACAAATTCATCGTCAGTCCTTTTTGAATCTACATGGCCTTTCAGATTATCTTCATTGTGACTTACCACAGAACTTACAAGCCTATTCCGATACAGATTGAGCAGGAGACAAGGATGATTTTACTTCCACCAGTGCCTATGTCATCTACCTTGGTCGCAATCCTGTATCCTGGAGCTCTAAGAAGCAGAAAACTATTGCTAGATCATCCACTGAAGCTGAATACATATCAGTGGCTAATGCAGCAGCAGAACTCAACTGGCTTTGTTATCTACTTACTGATCTTGGCATACAACTACCTTGTTGTCTTGTTATCTACTGTGACAATGTTGGTGCCACTCAGTTATGTTCCAATCCCGTGTTTCACTTTAGAATGAAACATCTCACAATTAATTTTCACTTCATTAGGGACCAAGTCCAAAATAGCGTTCTTCGTGTTGCTCATGTGTCCTCAGAAGATCAACTTGCTGATGCCCTCACTAAACCTCTTCCTTGTGCTCGTTTTCTTGATCTCAAATACAAGATTGGACTTCTCTCTCGACCTCCATCTTGAGGGGGCACATTAGAGGATTATCACAGTTTGTTGTAACAGACCACGATTTGTTCAATATCAGATTTCATTCAACTTTGTTGTTCCTTAGTCTAAGGAATTAGTTTCCAACTGAACTATATTCTAGGATCTCAACTAAGAGTTGTTATCCCAGTTTTGTATTTAACTGTTGTTGGTGTAAATGGAAAATACACTTATGAGCATTCATTTGATATATATATATGGGGTAATTACCCAAAGTAACAGAAGGAAAGAATACAATGGCCAAAAATACCTCCTTGGATTTGGTAACTATTTATATGTTCTATTTTTCTAATTATCCAAACATTTTTCTACACTATCATAAAAAAATTCTAATCATGCAAACATGGGTATTATCCACTTGGTAAGTTGTAACAAGTTAAAGTTATGAGATTCAATGACATCAAAAATGGTAAAAATTTTCAATTATCGAAAAAGAAAAACATCGGAAAATTTTTTTCCAAGGGAACACACATATTCTTAATGCCTACTAGTTAACATGTTTATCATATTGGTAAGTTCAACTAATCTAACCTTTAATTAGGTGTTAAATATAAAAACGAAAAAAAAAGAAGACGAAATTGATTAGGAAAAGAATTATAAAAAGAAAATGATAATGAGGGTATCCAGATTTTGGCTTGATGAAGCTCTCAAATATATACAAAGCATTCCGTTCATATGTATGCATGTATTGGCCGACCTTATTCGGTGAAACTCTTTTGAGCTATTAATTAAAGCATTGGTAACATGGTTTTGCTATGTGATCTTCACAAGAAAACTTTGAAATTAATTCAAAGGTAAAAATTAAAATTAACGTTCCATCATGAATCAATCAACAAAATTCCAATAAAATACATGACGACAGAAATGAAGGAAGATGAAGTACGTCTATTAAATCAGGTATGATCAATGAAGCTTATCTTTATTTACTTTTTATAATCAAGTCCTTTGTTTTCTACTAGGAATTGAAGTTCCTCGTATAGAAAAGGTGGATGGTAGTTGCAGACTTCATAGATTTATTTTCCTCTTGGCAGAGATAGGAATAATTTTTTAAAATTATTAATTTTTTAATGGTAAATAGGAATAATTTTTTAAAATTATTAATTTTTTAATGGTAAATAGGAATAATTTTTAAAATTATTAATAAAGTTTCAAATCTAATTTAAATCCAGCCTGACAAACAATTCCTCAAACAACAAAAGCCTTCGCATTTTACACATTGAGAGAGAGAATTAAAGAGATAAATGATACTTTAATCAATTTTATTTTATGCTTTTGATTTTCCGGACTTAATTTACAAATTTTATCAATTTTAATAAAAATTACAACATGATAATTTAATTTTAAAGTGAATTCATTTACAAATGAATTTCATAATTGTGGTCTTTCCAATTATAACAATACATGAAATTGTAAATGAATTATATAAAATATTTTATAAATTTTATGAAATTTATTTGTTCCAAACATACCTATACCCTTCATGATTTTAATTTTGTAAATAAACCAAATCAAAGTTTTGCTAGTTAGGAAGTCCGAAAAAGAAAGGAAATAGCTAGTATCATTTAATTTCATCATTGGTTTGTCAAGATAATTGAAGTGTAGGTTGAGAGCATGCATATATTGAAGACACCACAACATACCTAGTGTGTAAAACTCGCCTAGATTTGGCTAATCTGACGATTGATGATTTGGAGATAGAGATCAAAATCGTTTGAGCGGACACGCGTAAGGATTCTAACAGTTGCTTGATTTATGAGTCTTTTGATCATAGGGGGTTTGTGTTGAATGGGGGAATTATGTATGTATGTCATGTAAAGAGAGATGAAATGTGAAAGAATATCTTTGTCTTTGTGTAAAGAGAAGGGAAAGATTGCATCATCAACGCCAATGAACAATGACGGAGAATTTAACCAGAAAGAATGTTTTTCCTATAAAAATATTTGTAGTGATACAGTTAAAAGACACCCAACAATTCATGACACGTTAGAATTTTAATTTTCCCAAACATCATCATGGTATCAGATGTTTATTTAAAAAGGATCCCTCATATGCACCATTTGCTTCTTTGCTCACCATATAAAAGGAACGAGAGAGAAACGGGCGAGAAAAAAAACAAATTTGACGTTTTTCATTAAGGTAGTGAATCCGTCAGATCAGCTAAATTAAAGTAATATTTGAATATTCTCTTTATCCAATTATTGTTTTTGCTATAGTATGAAATGACAATTTGATCCAACTAAAATAAATGAGAGAAATAATAAAATAGACAAAATTGTCTTTTCATACCCCAACTGCCGTATCCATAACAATTAGGGCCGTCTATACAGCAATTCCCTAAAGAAAATAGTAAAAGAAATGCACATAAAGTGGCCCAATTAAGGAGCATCACGGTTTTGCTCTGGATACAAATTGAAAGTAAATGATCCGAGTCTCAGCGATACAAGTATCTTTAAAACCATGGCAATTACACCCTTCAAAAACATAAGGTCTACTTGAGAATACTAATACTTATTGTGGAATAAGAAAAAGAAATAAAAACCATTTACTACAGCAGACTCCATGTTTAAGGATCAGCACTTAGTATAACTAGTAAAAATTTACATTGCTTCAAAATATTGTTACCACTGGAAGCTCCCTTGAAATATTCGTTATTAGCGCAGAGCAAGCTGTCTGCCCTAACAATGGAAACTTTGCCTGGAGTAGTGCGTCACCAAAATTGTTATTTCATAAGTTCAATCGTCTCAATAGCTCTTCAACAAAACCACTTCTCGCAACCTCCTCTTCTTTAGCTGTACCCATGTCCTTCAATGTCACAATCCCTTCACTCAGCTCCCGTTCACCAAGAATCACCATCCAAGGAATCCTTGACTCTTTAGCTCGATCAAAATGTTTTGCCCTCCTTTTACTAACAAGGTATTCCGCTTTCACTTTAGCATTCCACAGTTGACTAACCAACTCTGCAGCTTCAGATAGTCCATTTTCTACCATAATGCAAACCAGGACTTGGGTTTCAGTGGCACGGGTTGTCTGCCGATACCAAAATAAAACAAAACATAAGCATATCAGCACCTCATGTGATACTTTTACATATATACGCTGCACATGACCAGCAGAAAGTAAAAGCAAAATATTTATAACACAGATTCCTGATATGTGGACAGCACAAAGAAGAGAACCATATTGCTACAAGTATACCGAAGAAACACACATCAACTTTAAGTTTCTATTGTCACCCAAGAGAATCATGTCTTATGCTGATGAATATGAATGGCTATTCAACCTAGATGGTATTAACTTAAGAATAAGATACATAATCTATTGGTGGCAATATGTGCATTACAAAGATGAGTACTCATCCTAATTTGACAAATCACGTGGATGTTTTATACTTTGTTTACTTAATTGCAACTAACAGAAACAATAAGGAATTGTTTAGTTTTCTATGTTTTCCCACTAACATTCTACACATAATAGTATGTAAATTGTGAAAATTAAAAAAAAAAAAAAATCAAATACTACATATATCTACATATTTACTTATATGCATCTATTTATACATATACATAAATGTTCTACTAGTGATCTCACTCTTGCACTCATTATATGAATCGACACGCTATGCACTGACTAGTTGACTGTCATCCCCAAGCTTCGCCGGTCTATGTACCCATTTGACTGTTTAAGAAAGTACCATTGAAGAAACAAACCTAAGATTCATCTGTTTTAATAACTAAAAAACTTTCCGTCTGACTAGAATTCATCTATTTGGCAACAGTTCAGCCCTATCAGACCATCGAGAAAACAAACACTGAAATTCATCTACTTGCAAGAACTCATGCTACAATTGCAATGTACTTAATACTTGTATGAGAACAAAGAGAAGTACCCTGCATCTGCATGGCTAAATTTAAAATGATGAAAGGAACCCGGGTAGGTTTTTAAGAATATCACTAAGATAAAGCATATTTATCCTTCATTGATGATCCTAAGATGATAATCAGCTACACAGCGCTGTAGCACCCTCTCCACAGAAGGTGGTAGTGAGTAGTAACAATAACAATATTAATTATTTTTTCAGTCCAGAAAAACTTTCTGCATCCAGTAATAAAAGTACTGTATTTCGGCATAATTGCAATACTACTATGGACTAGAATTGAAGAAATATCACATATGTATATAAATAACTAATTAACTACCTAGAAGCCTTTACATGCATCACTTTTTATTTAAATGGTTTTAAGATATGTTTTATAAAAAATAAAATACTGTTGACGATAATTTTCAAGTAATATATATGATAACGACATTCTAAAAATACCAAATGTTTGCAATAGACATATGGTTGAACATGATGATTCAGTCCTTCATAACTTTCGCCTATATTTAATTGTTGTATCTCAAAAATAGCCAGTCCCAAAAATGCAGATAAAAGAGAGTGATTGAATATAGATTGAAGTGTGATGCAAAACCTTGGAGATTTTGAAATTATAGAAAGAAGCGAAAAGATACTCATATGGATATGATAGATCTCCTAGAAACTTTTATGGTGGGTATTTAACAAAACATAGGAGTACCCATCAGATTTATTAAATCTTTTTTTTGGATAAATAAGTAATCTAATAAAAGGAAGAAAGTGTCATATGCAACACATAGGAAGTATTCATTCAATATGTGAACCCGGATCAATGTTATGTACAAGGGAAAAGTTAATAGCATGAGAAAACTAGAGAAAATGACTTGCCAATCACAAATGATTTACACTAGGGATGCACTTTGTATCCTTATCTTTTGGGTAAATTACATTAACCTACCCCAATCCATGGTTACATTTACCCCACCTAGTTTCTAAAATATACACTTACCTACCTGTTGTTAGCTTTTCGTTAATTAATTGTTCAAAATCCAGTCAAACCTTGTGCCAACTCATCAAAACTTGTTGGAAATACGAATTTACCCTTAATAATTTCAAAATACAATTAAGGTTTAGGTGCTACTTGGGTAAAAAATTTGACTAGATTTTGAAATTACTAAGGGTAAAGTAAGGTTTCCAATAAGTTTTGATGAGTTGACACAATGTTTGATTGGATTTTTGAACAGTTGACTAACGGAAGAATAACGACAGGTAGATAAGTATATATTTTAAAAACCAGATGAGGTAAATGTAACCATGGACTAAACCTAGGTACGTTAATGTAATTTACTCTTATCTTTTTTATTTTTGTTATGAATATCCTTTGATGTATGTTATTTGTAATGACACAATGGTAATAGATGAAAGAAAGACTGGATTAACAACACGTTGAAATTAAAGTGAAATATTTTAAAGACAGAGTTTCAAGTTTCTCAGCTCAAATCAACTTAAGCCTTAATCCCAAACTAGCTAGGATTGCTGCCTGAAATCTTTTCCTGCAACCTACTTAAAATAATTAAGAAAGACCGAAGCACAGTACTTGCAATCTAAGTAAATTAAAAAATAGAGATGAATATGAAGATGAAGTGACAACTAATTGTTAAGTTCATAAAAGTGATCAGTTTTGGTATTGTGGGTTGAAAATACATTACCAACAAGAGATTAAGAAGGATGTTATCCACAAAATTAGAGTAGGTTGAATGAAACAGGATCTGAACATCATGGAATCATGAAATACTAGCTAACTAAAGAAAAGTTCTATAGTTTTATAGGGTGGCGGTAAAACTAGTTATCGACAGCTATAAAAAATGTTTAATAAGCCTTGAGTCTGACAATAATGAAGATATTAATATAAGCGCAGGGCAATACATATAAAGAAAAAAGAAGAAATGAATTCATTCTTAGGAAGATGGAGATGACACTGATCAGAGACAAATAGAGAAGAGAATGTCTAATATTATGGGCCACAAAAAATGTAAACCTATACATGCATAAATGCAAAATAGTAAGTTGAACCAAGTTAAGAATATTGAAAGGCCTAGAATTAAACAGAATATTACATGAGTTGAAATAGGTTTTTTTTAAAAATTAGCTTACTTGAATTTGATTTATATAATTGCTTATTTTGTTAGAAAAGTTTGATAATATTTGAAAATTAGGTCCTTGAGCTTTTGACTCAAGTGGTAAAGGACTGGGAGGAGTTGGTGCAAATCCTAAGTTCGTATCTTATCAATAAAGAAAAGTATTAGACAAGATCTTCAACTCTATTTGCACATCACTACATATAATTCCCTTTAAATTAAGATTCTCTTACATTGATTCTTAAACATGAATTACAACAACTTCAAATCATAGTAATTTCGTAATGCTTAGTGAGGTGCAATTGATATTAGCTACCAATTACCATGACTATTACATTATTATTGCCTGAGAGAGCAAAAAATAAGAGAACCTTAGACGATAAAGTACGGCTTCAGAATATAATTTGACGGTTGACAGTGGCTCAGTTTTGTGAAACATGTTCAAGAAGATGATCCACAAAATATGTGTGCCAAATACAAGTTAGCATTCAGCAGACTCTGAAATTGATATATTATCTAACATACAGACAACTCTAGTACGTAATTCAGTGTGGTAATCACCTGGTTCTGCTGCTTCTGAAGATCTTCCATTATATTAAATACTCGCTCAATTCCAAGACTCACACCAACTGCTGGAACCTGCCTTGTACCAAACATTCCTATAAGGTTGTCATAACGTCCACCAGCAGCAATTGAACCAACCTGAGGATAAAGCATAAATCACATCATCCAAGGAACTCAAATCCAGTAAGAGTTACAAATGGGTGACTTTTTAATATAAAAAAAAAAATTTACTTATAAAAAAAGAGAGTTACAAATGGGTGAGTATAAGCAGGTACGGGAAGGGTTCATGTGCTTTTGGTTATTAATAACCCACTCTTTTTTTTGTGAAGTAATAAC
This sequence comes from Bretschneidera sinensis, assembly GCA_023935145.1. Taxonomy (NCBI): domain Eukaryota; kingdom Viridiplantae; phylum Streptophyta; class Magnoliopsida; order Brassicales; family Akaniaceae; genus Bretschneidera; species Bretschneidera sinensis. The sequence continues at coordinate 44,691,317 of CM043701.1, forward strand.
ACAGTAATTATTTAGCAGCCATACCCATATTGAGCCCAGTCTGGATCACACTGAACCTGACCCATCAACATGATCACTTAGAATACAAGAAGACATGCCACCCTTTTCTTAAATTTGTTTTGGTTGTTATACTGCATTATTAAAAAATTTCATTTTCATCATAGTTGTTGAAAGCATTCACCTGACGTGCAAGAAACAGCCAGGCCCAAGGGCCTGAGCCTGTGCTAGACTAAGGCGCATCTGAGAGAGGTCTACTTTTTTGTCTTTCAAGTATTGATCAAATATATTCTCCGCATTGATTTCATGTGTATGATAACAAATATATGTGCATTACTTATCATAAAAGAAAACAAAAACACAAAATATGTGAATCACATGTAAATATCTTTTTAAATAATAAAAGATAAGGTTAGTTTCTCTCACTTCTTCTTCTTCCATCTTTTTCATTTTTGTTTCTCTTCATCATTTTTTATTCTGATTTCCTCTTCTCACCTCTCCACCCCTCTCTCTCTTCGTTTTGTTTTTCTCTGTCCCCCATCTCTTTTTTCTTTTCTTTGCCTCCACTATTTTCTACTTCTCTCTGATCTATATTTTGGCCTATTCCCATCTTCTCTCTCTCAGCTCTCTGTCAGTTTCCCTTAACTTTTTTGTCTAGATCTTATAATTTTTATACTGGGACATCTTCCTTTTGCTGCTTATGCTTGTAATCTATCTTCTCTAGGATATTTCTTTAAAAAAATTGTTTCATATTAATTACTATAATTTTTTAAATTGAAAAATATCGACTAAAGGGCACCAAGGGGGTGCCAATCCAAGTACAAAATCATTTACAAGCAAAGGTTTATAAAACTCATCTTCATTTATATTGGCCACTAAATAAAAATTAGGATAAATTACATTAACATACCTGAGCTAGTTTCTAAAATACACTTACCTACGTGTTGTTAGCTTCCGTCATGTACAAAATCCAATCAAACCTTGTACCAACTCATCAAAACTTATTGGAAACCCGACTTTACCCTTAATAATTTCAAAAAAAAAATCAAGGTTTGGGTGCTACTTGGGTAAAAGGTTTGATTGGATTTTGAAATTATTAAAAGCCCTTCGATTTCATTCGTTCCATAAAATAAAATAAAAAAAATCGAAAGAGGAAGTAAACTAAAATCTTTCCTCATCTCTTTCGACCCCCTACAACCCTTCAAAGCCTAAATTTCATCATTTATAGAGCTAGCCACCATCCAACTAATATCAAGAACCACGTAAGCCATGTCTCATAAATGCCTAGTCTAGGAGCACAATAACAAGAGGTGATTTACAGAGTCAACCCTCTTTCGAAGGTTTTCGATGGCCAAGTTCCTTTCTCAAGTAGCCTCCAATGAAAAAGATAGACTTTCTTAGGAGCGTTGCAAGCTACAGTTCTTCCAAATCACTTTCCAACAACAGTTGTCACTCCCCACCGAATGGAGAACCTCCTCAAAGGCCCCATAAAAAGACCTCACACCAAAACTACCCACTCCCTTTACTTCACCCTATCTCCCCCACCCCCTTCAAGGTCACCCTCACACCATAAATCTTTTCAAAGAAGGCTCCAATTCTTGAGACCTCCCACTCATGTGCATTCCTAATAAAAAGCAACTTCCACACTAGGCCACCAGACAAAAAAAGTACAAGAAGCAATAAAAGCGTCTTTATCCATCGTAAAAAGCCAAAAACAAATATTTCAAGAAATTGATCCTTTAAAGGGGTCTCTCCCCACCACTTGTCATGCCAAAAAAGAACATTCACCACATTACTTATTTAAAACCTCACCATGGTAAATAATTCATCCCACCTTTTTCTTACCCATTTCCGCACCCCAACACCATAAGATCCTTTACCATGCATGGAAATCCAACCATTGTGCCAAACCTCATATTTAGCCTCCACCACCTTCCTCTACAAGTGCTCTTTTTGAACCATAAACCTCCACAACTATTAGCCAACAAGAACTTCGTCAAAGTGAGTAGGAGACTTAATACCTAAACTCCCTTTCTCTAGAGGCTATTCGACCACTACCCCATTTACCAAATAGTACTTAAACTCCTCTCTTGTGTTACCCCAAAAAATCTCCATCGGATATCCTCCAATCTCCTTGATACTGCACTAGGAATTGGGGATAGAGACAAAAAGCAGATGGGAAGACTAGAGATTTGACTATTAACTTGTGTTAATCCCCCCCCCCCCCCTGCCGGAAAAATAATGCTTCTTCCACCCAACCATTTTTTTCTCGAACTTCTCAACAATTGGGTTCCAAACTCAATGCTCCTTGAATTTTTGTCCCAAAGGAAAGGAAGACCAAGGTAGCTTATAGGAAGTGATCCCAATTTACAACCCAAAACAGTGACTAACAAATCTCCATCCACCTCCACACCAAGCACGATAAATGTGCACCTTATATTCCTCAAGCGCAAGCCTTTGCACTGCACCTTGCGCATGGGCTCATGGTACCCTGTGCGCTTTAGTGGACCGTGTACCTCTAACAACTCTGGTTTTCGTACGGTTTTCTTCAGCTTTTTGTGGAAGCATATCACTATCAAAAAGTCCAGTCCTCTGGATCATAGCCACTTTCTGTAGTCCTCACACAAATCCAAACACAAACACAAAACCCTTACCATGATCTCAACTGACAACCAAACTTAGACCCAAATACTATAAAATGAACAAATAAAATTGAACATAATTTTGTAGAACTGATAACTTCTGTTTATCCAAAAAATTTGACAGAAATTGATGATCACAAATAAATAATCCTTAGGCATAAATTTGTATACAAAAAAACAAAAAATATTCTGTATACATAAATAAATAGGTACCTGCATGCCCCCTTTGAAGACAGCTTCAAATATAACTCCAGTATAATAATCAAGACCTCTAGCAAGACTCAAATCAAAAACCACTTTGTCAATACACTTTGACCTATCCAGAGCTTCAAATAAAATATTTAAGTCATCCAATGCTTCAGTTGATGCATTGTTTTCCAAAAACTTGCACCCTTCCTGTCTAAGTTTTGATAATAATTCCAAAGGAGGTCCCCTTTCCTTCACAAAAGTACCAATTCTATCTGCTGTCTCAACAGATAAGCCCTTCTCCTCCACCTATGAAATGTTAATTTCAACATATCATCAAGCGAAACAAAATCATCATATTAAGACTTAAGACAGAAGACAAGAACCAAAAGTGGGGTAGTAAACAACAACACTGAAGCAAGATGAGGAGAAAAAATGAATTATTTATCCAACCAAGCATATATCTTTAAACAAAAGGTCTAACAAATGCAAAATTTAATTTTAGTTCATCTTTATTCGGAAAGGTGACAAAATGCACCACTAATATGGAAAATAAATCAAAAGAGAAGATTGGTCTCAAGTCTTAACTGCATGACTCCACCTTGAATCACCAGCATACATCTAAACAAGGCTATATAGTTTATGCAAGTGCATTGATCAACAGAACAACAATCAAACAACCCCAAAAGATTGAAAAACTTAACATCTGTGACAGCAGATGAATCTATATTTAGGCATGAAAGGAAAAAAGAGTGGGTAGGGGAAGAGAGTTTGGCCGTCATATTGTCCAGTAAGATTTGAAGCTAAAACAAAACCCAGGAACTAAAAACCAGACTCAAAAAAGAGCTGGGGTGGATGCAAACTTATGTTGAAATAAATTATCAGGGTTCAAAAAACAGGATCCAGAAAAATCGTTTTTTTACAAGTAAAATTGTATTAAGAAGCACCTAGAGAGTGCACCTAAAGGATCCAGAAAAATCTGGAAACCCCTAAATATTCATGATAAAGACAATCAGTGCCAACATAGTTCAATGCTTGATAAGTAGTAGTAATAAATTGCTACATTAAGTTTTAGCAGCCCAAAGAAACTAAATTAAGTAAATTTCCGGATGAAAAGCCATATGTTTAAAATCAATAAAATGTTTAAGACATCAGAAGAAAGTTTTCAGAAAGCTGGTTGCTTGAAGTTGTTTTGAATGAGGAATTCAAGAAATTTCAAAGAAAATTACCATATATTTATGAGCTACTGGAACTGTCAACAGTAAACAGCAAACCCAGCAACTCCAACTGTTAAGAGTTATTATTTTTATTTCCTTTATTTTTCTTGAAGGGTAGTTTTGTACTTGGACTTATCTATCTCATATATAAATAATATGTTAGCAGGTGAAGGGTTAATTGAATAAACCCTAAACCTTTATTCTCCATCTTCTTCTCTCTTTCCCTCTCTCATATCTAACCTAAACCCTAGATTACAACTCAACTTGGTATCAGAGCCTCCTAATCGATCATTGTGTGACAAATCTGAAGAATAGACGAGGAGCACAGCAAGAAATCGTCAACACAGATCTGCTGGCGTCATCAACGTAGATGCTGACGTCAGCAAGGTGAGTTGACCCCCCTAATTTGGTCGACTCACCCAGGGAAAATTTTTTGTGAAGCTTCGTCGCGATCCGAGATTGTTTGGTATGGTTTTCGAATTTTTCTTCTATTTTTCCAGATTTTAGTGCGATTTTTAAAAACTCCAGTTTTTGGGACTTTGGATCGACTTTGTTGCTTGGGGTTGCTTGGGGTAGTCTCTATGGGTGCCAACTAGGTGATTCTTGAGTGGCTTTGGTGTTGTTTTGATGTTTGGATCACAATTGGTTGTTTTTTATATGATTTGAAGAGTCGGCTGTGTTTTTTCTTGAAGTCTGGCCTTTGTTTTCATGGTTTCCTGCTTTTGCTGCTTTGGTATGGTGGATGTAGCCTTACTCTAATTCATCTTGCTGTGTAAAGAGGGTTGTTTATGTGCCTTTCCATCAGTTTGTTGATCTTCTTGTGGATTTCTCAACTGTTTTGGGAGGTTTGCCTTTTCTCAAGTTTGTTACTGCTTCTTTGACTGATTTAAGGGTCTGTTGGTTTAGTATCATTTCTGTTTTTGTTGTTTGAACCTTGTGTTTGAGATGATAGAAGAGAAATCTAGCACTAAGACTGAAGAAAAACTCCCAATTTTTAATGTTAACGATGATTTGCCTAAATCTATCACTTCGAAAAAGTTGAATGGTCTGAATTACATGGCTTGGACACATGCAGTTAGAGTTTATTTACGAGTACATTGAAAGTTGAAGTATTTGACTGACAATCTTCCTAGTGCTAGTGATCCAACTTATGAAGATTGGATTTGTGAGGACTCCGCTGTTATGGGATTGTTGTGCCATAGTATGGATCCCGATATTGCTACCACCGTTGAATTTTGTGACTCCTCCAAGAAAATTTGGGACTCAATTGCAGATTCATTTTCTCATCAGAGTAATGTTTCTCGTGTGTATGAGCTTTATGAGAAAATTTTCATCACCAAACAGTCTGGGAAACCTTTAGCTAAGTATTATAGCACACTTAAGAATTTGTGGGATCAATTATTGCAGCATAGGCCTTTTACCACTAATTTGTGGGATCAATTATAGCACACTTAAGATCTGACCTTTAGCTAAGTGAGACCTTGCCTACTGCTGCTAATGCCTATTCCCAGCTATTGCGTTTTTCCCTAGGACAGCATTCTCCCTTGATTAGTTCCCCTGTTACTTCTTCAGAGACTACTGCCTTAGTCTCTAACAGTGGAGGCCGTGGAGGATTTCGTGGTGGTTTTTGTGGGGGCACAAATCACACTGAACCTTATTGCTTTCAGAAATATGGTAAGCCGAATTATGTGAATCAAGTCAGTGATGGTGTAGCACAGTCTCCAAATATGGTACAGTCACAACCCACCTCTGTTGGATCTGCTTCTTCTAGTTCTGGTTCTCGTGATACGTTCAGTACTCAACTTGGCAAGCTTCTCGTCCAGCACTTGCGCAATGCACTTCCTTCTTTACAGCCTTCTTCCTCCTCTACTGCTACCTTAGCCAATTCAGGTAATACTGCATGTGTCGCAGCTTCTCCCTCTTCATGGATTATTGATTCTGGTGCTACCAAAAATATCTCTAGTTTATCATCTTGTTTTTCTTATTTAACACCTGCTAATCATCATGTCGTGTTAGCTGATGGCTCTTCTCGGCCTATTCATGGACAAGGTGTTCTCCATCCCACCACCTCTCTCTCCTTACCTTTTAGTCTTTATATTCCTAATTTTCCCTTTAATTTACTCTCTGTTAGTCAGTCGACAAAAGCGTTACAGTGTGAAATTCTTTTCACTCCTACTCCTTATATTTTTCAGGACCTCAAGACCAAGAAGAATTGGTTCGGGGCATGAGAAGGACGGTCTCTATCTTTTGGATCCCGGTGAATCCCTATCTCTCAGTTCATCCGCTTTGTCTGCTACAGTTTCTCCTCTTCAGTGGCACTTCCGCTTGGGTCATCCATCTTTGGCTAAATTGAAGACTATTATTCCCTTATTGAATCCTTTGTCTAAATTAGAGTGTGAGACCTGTCAGCTAGGGAAACATCACCGTAGTTCTTTTCCTAGTAGTACTCATGATCGTCAGTTTGAGTCATTTGCTTTGGTTCATACAGATATTTGGGGTCCATCTCGAACTGCTACTTTGAGTGGTTTTCGTTATTTTGTTGTTTTTGTTGATGATTATTCCCGAATGACTTGGTTATTTTTAATGAAAGAGAGGTCTGAATTGCCTAGAATTGTTCTTCAATTTTATAATGAAATTCTTGTTCAATTTAATAAGCGTATTAAGATTTTTCGATCTGATAATGCCTTAGAGTATACCTAGACCATTATGAATTCATTTTGCATTGATAGAGGCATTATTCATCAGACTAGTTGTTCTCACACTTCCCAGCAAAATGGTGTGGCTGACCGAAAACACCGCCATTTACTTGATATTTCTCGCACTTTAATGTTCAATATGAAGGTACCTAAACATTTTTGTAGCGCTGCTGTTTTAACTGCTTGTTATCTCATTAATCGCATACCTTCTACTGTTTTGAATCATAAATCCCCTTTTTCTCTTGTTTATCCTGCTCAGCCTCCTTTCTCCCTCACTCCTCGGGTTTTTGGTTGTGTTGCTTTTGTTCATGTGCTTGCTTTGGGTCAGGATAAATTATCTCCTCGAGCTCGGAAATATGTCTTCCTTGGGTATTCCCGTACTCAAAAAGGCTATCGTTGTTACAGTCCTGATTCTTGTCACTACTTTTTGAGTGCTGATATCACATTTTTTGAGTCTACTTCATTCTTTTCCTCCCAAGGTGAGAGTCTATTTTCAGATCTCATATCTTTTCCCTCTCCTACTCTTCCGCTGCCCATGTCTCCGCCTATGGTCACTACTCCGGTTTCCTTAGCTCCTTCTAACCTTCCATTGCGGGTATACCACCGATCTCAAGATAGGTGTGTTATTTCTTATGGCCTTGTTCCTACAGCTTCAAGGTCTGAGGATACTGTTTTGTCTCCTTCCTCGAACACCTATGATTTACCTATTGCTCTACGCCGAGGTAAAAGAACTTGTACACAACATCCTATTGCTCATTTCTTGTCTTATAGTCGTCTTTTACCTTGTTTGCAGTCTTTTGCTTGTTCTTTGTCCTCTATTTTTGTTCCTTCATCCTATAAGCAGGCACTATCTTCTTCTGATTGGAAACAAGCTATGGATGAGGAAATGAGCGCTCTTCACAAGAACCAAACCTGGGAGCTTACTCCCCTTCCTCCAGGAAAACAGACAGTGGGTTGTCGTTGGGTTTATACAGTTAAATATCTTCCTGATGGTTCTATTGAACGTCTTAAAGCGCGGTTGGTTGCAAAAGGCTGTACCCAAACCTATGGTGTTGACTACTTGGAGACCTTTTCCCCTGTTGCTCGCCTAAACTCTGTTCGCATCTTGCTCTCAGTGGCTGTTAATCGTTCTTGGCCGTTGTATCAACTTGATATCAAGAATGCATTCCTTCATGGTGATCTTCAGGAGGAAGTGTATATGGACCAACCACCAGGATATGTTGTTGCTGGGAATGGCCATCTTGTATGTCGTCTAAAGAAGGCCTTGTATGGTTTGAAACAGTCTCCTCGAACTTGGTTTGATCGATTCAGTGCTGTTGTTCTTGCATATGGGTTCTCACGTTCTACCTCTGATCATTCCGTCTTTGTTCGTCGTTCCACTGCTGGCACCATTGTTTTGATTGTTTATGTGGATGATATTATTGTTTTTGGGAGTGATTCAACTAGCGTTGCTGATTTGAAGTGCTATTTGGGCCAGCAGTTCCATACTAAGGACTTGGGTGCTCTTCGATATTTTCTTGGGATTGAAGCTGCTCGCTCTTCTCGGGGTCTTTCCTTTTCCCAACGGAAATATGTCCTTGACCTTTTGTTTGAAACTGGTCTCTTAGGCTCACACCCTGTGGATACTCCTATGGACTGTGCAGTAAAACTTGATAGTGAACATGGTGATCTGTTTGTTGATGTTGGTCGATATTGTCGGTTGGTTGGAAAGTAAGTTTATCTTACTGTTACTCGCCCTGACATTACCTATGCCGTTGGCATCGTTAGTCAGTACATGCATGCTCCTCGACAACCTCATTTTGATACTGTTTGTCGTATTCTCCATTATCTGAAGGGTACCCCTGATAGAGACTTGTTGTATAAACCCTCTGGCTTTAGTGATACTGATTGGGCTAGTTTTCGTTCTAATCGGCGGTCTATGTTCGGTTATTGTACCTTTGTTGGTGGGAATTTGGTTACTTGGAGGAGTAAGAAGCAAAATGTTGTTGCTCGTTCTAGTGTTGAGGCTGAATATCCAGCTACGGCTCATACGGCTTCTGAAATGTTGTGGGTTCGTGCTCTCCTTCGTGACCTTGGTATTGATATTTCTGTTCCTCTGGAGATGTATTGTGATAATCAGGCTGCTATTTTTATTGCTAATAATCCCGTCTTTCATGAACGTACCAAGCATATTGAAGTGGATTGTCACTTTATTCGGTACTTGGTGCTACTGGAACTGTCAACAGTAAACAGCAAACCCAACAACTCCAACTGTTAAGAGTTATTATTTTTATTTCCTTTATTTTTCCTTAAGGGTAGTTTTGTACTTGGACTTATCTATCTCATATATAAATAATATGTTAGCAGGTGAAGGGTTAATTGAATAAACCCTAAACCTTTATTCTCCATCTTCTTCTCTCTTTCCCTCTCTCATATCTAACCTAAACCCTAGATTACAACTCAACTCTAACAAAGTCAAATTTGGTTCCCATGAGACATCTGCTAAAAAAATGGACCAAACAAATTATATCTTGATCTAATAGGCAACTAGCATTTACGAGAAATAAAGAGAGTGGAGAAAGTCATAACAAGCTCTCTTTAGCCAAAGACTAACTTAATCCACCGCAATGAACACAAAAGGCCAAGATCTATTTGGTTTATTTTCTTGTCGCACAAACACAAGAAGTAAGTATTTATTCATATACATTTTTTTATAAAAAAAATTGTTACTTATCCATATACATATCTTTTTTAAATCAGAATTCATGTACATATTCTAACAGCATTTTCCCTTTGCTGTTATCTAAAGAACCCTATACAAGCAAATCTTTACTTGCACGTGAATCACAACATAACCACTTTCAATCATCAATAGAAAGCAATATCAGATCAACATGTAGAAAAGGCAGGCTATGCCTACCGAGAGCAAACTTCTGAACAGTATATAAAACAAAAAAAAATGTGAATAAATAAAAACCAACCAAACTAGACCATGCAGACTGACATGAACACAACAGTTCTTACCATTTCCTTTTTGACCTGCTCAAAGGATTGCTTGTCTAATTTGTCAATACTTGAACAAATAGTTCTGAATTTTTCAGGTGATACTCCACATATTTCCAACATTCCATCCAGCAACTTTCGATGATTCAATTTTACCTATAAAAAATATTTAAATGCCAATTATACCACTTTCGAAAGCACTGAAAACAAGTTGTGAAACATGACATGCTAGTAAAGCCACAAGGATGTATCCATATGCATTGATCTCAAGATTGTACTTGAACAAGGGACCATCTATCAACAATCAATGTAATGCCATCCCTTGAATATCTAAAATATATACTAAGTCGTATGACTCTAATGCCATGTTTTTATAATGGTATTATGATTTAGAGGTTTAACTTCAGTAACTATATCTTATTCATGTGTGCATATGAAAAAATTACATGTCTAAACAAATACCCAAGATGATAATGATTAACATAAATCATACTAATATTTCGTTTTAGACAACATCAAAAAGCTTTGTTGGGGACTAACACAGGTAAGACAATATTTCAACTAATGACTACCTCATAATCTCCGATGCTTAGTTCATCGAGTAGTTCGGTCAAAACTTTAATGATCTCAAAGTCTGGCCCCATCCTTTCATATTGGCCAGCAACATCAAAATCACATTGATAAAATTCACGATATCTTCCTTTAGATGGGTTATCCCTTCTGTACACCTTAGCTATTTGGTACCTTTTAAATGAAGTGATACCATTAATAGCCACGTACCTAGCAAATGGAACAGTTAAATCGTATCGTAAAGAACAAAGCTCTCCACCCTGTATAGAGAAATGAAGAAGTTATTATTTGTTCCCATAAGAAGGAAATATAATCACTAGTCCTTATTAGCCCACGAAAATCCCAAGAGAGTAGAGATCATAGTTATCATAATCTTGCGATTCACGATTCAATTCATACAATTCGATATGTCAAATCTAAGTTAATCCTAAATCAGTGTCGAATCTAAGATTCAGTATGATTCGTTTCGCTTCGATTCGCCCGATTCAATAAAACTTATAATATTTTTTTAAAAAAATATAGAAAAAAGGTTTAAGACAAGATGTTTAGAGCTAAAATAAACATAATTCATTAGTTTTTCTCTTTCATAAGTTAATCTAGAAATTTAGGATTCTAAGACTTTTTGTGATGAAACAGACAAGCCCATATGGCATTCATATCTTTTATTTCAATCCATAATAGTATTAAGTATAGTAATACTATTATTTTATTTTATTACTTTATTACATTATTTATTATATTGTGCTATATTAGTTGTTAATTGTTAGTAAATTATTATTATGTGACTATAATATGTTAATTAGAGTAGGTTATGGTAGACAAGCGTTTTTCCAATTGGTCACATGATCATTCAATATATGTTAGAATATTTCCCTTTTAATGTATATTGATTGTTTTACATGTATACATGTCAATTTAAATTGATTTTAAGAATCAATACTGAATCTTACCATTTGATTCTTGATTCACAAAATCGAGATTTCGATTCTCGATTTGACAACTATGGTAGAGATAATAAAATAAATGAAAACATGACTTCAGTTGAACCAACCAATAACCATGAATTTACCTGGTCAGCAAGATCATAAATCAACTTTGAATCTTCCCCATACTTTCCCGTAAGAGTCTCTCTCAATTCAAAAACAGGAGTATCAAGGGCCGTGGCACCATGCCTCTTGAAAACCTCTGTTATGATTGAAAATGCTCTCTCTCTTATTGCCATTTGCTCTTTTGCAAAATCACGAGTACCCTAACAATTAACAAGCACCATAACACACAAAGCATAAGAATGCTGCAGACACCATTCAAGCCCAATCAGGAAAAGAAAAAGGTGTGTGATAGAAACAAAATGGAGAAAAACAAGTTCAATAGCACAACATAATATTCATAAAGTATATTAAAACTGGTCAATAACAATTTAAGCAAAAGATGATGTCCCATTTATCAATTTAAATATTCCATCATAAAAGAAGGAAAGATTTTCACTCTACTATTAGTTTCCAAATAATGGTTATTATTTCTTAATAACAGGGACCAAATAGATGCGAAGAAATTGAGTTCAAGAATTTGCATTGAGATTCTTAGATGCAAGATGAAGAACTAACAAGAACCGCAAAATTTTCTGCAAGATAAAGAGCTAACAAAAACTGCAAATGATCTGATTTTTAAATATTGAATATCGAAGTATTTTTACCAAATCTATCATATTCCAGAATTTCACGAAAGTAAATTACTAAAGCATCATATTACCTAGTTAAAGGTACACAAAGATAGCACAGTAGTTGCAAATAATAGAAGTTCTTTTTTATATTTGTTGGTAATAAAAATTTAAATATTTTCAACTCATATACCACACTATTAAAGCCCATAACTTATCGACCACAAATAACAGCCCATAATTTTTTTAGAAAAGTGAAAATATATTCCATAAATAAAATTCTATCATCTCTACCCATTATTCGAAAGATTATGAATATTACTCAACTATACACTGAATTATGAAAAGATTCAAAGCAAGAAATTTAAGAGCCTGACATTACCTTTGGAAGCTTGGGGAGTCTTCTACTTTCATTGCTTTCCACAATATCCTTCACTTTCTCCAACAAAACATCAAACCCTAGATCCTTTGGGTCCAAAAACAATAAAAGATCCTCCACCCATTTCTTCAATGAGTCCAAACTATCACCTACACTTGCTCCTTTGCTCAGCAACCTATCCTTAAAAAACTGCACTATTGCACTCGTCCCTTTCCCCAAAACCACCTTCTTATCGTTCCTTTTCTTCTTCTCACTCTTCTTGTCCGCCTTTTCATCCCTGTTATTTGCTTCAACACCTTGACCACCTTTCTCAATCAACAACTCTCCACCCTCAAGGGCAATAAAGGCAGTTACCGCCTCCCACGACATAATTTTCCACACAATCCCCAACAACTCATTGACTTTGTGCGCAAATTTACTATAATCCTCTTCAAGAAGTGCATCAAAAGTTAACTTAGACTCATTCTTCAAACTATCGCTGCTCAAGCAATTCTTCTCAAACATACCCATCAAACCAGTTCTCAAACTATCATTTCCAACGGATTCCAAATTCAATCTGGCCCGACGCAAGCAACTCTCACCCAAGTTCCGGAGAGCTACAGACAACGGTGATAATGCTGTCGCCACGACCTCCCCTGCCCCGTAGTTCCCATAGCCACCTTTCCCACATTTCACGCCGGAATTCAATTCGACACGAAGAGCAGAATGCACCTGTTTCACTACTTCCCGCAGTTTCCCATTGATTTTAGGAATCTTCAAAATCGCTTCACTTTCATTTTTACCTACCAACTTAGACCCATTGAGCAAAACCTTCAAATCACTAGCAACCCCAATCGCATCCTTATCGCCATACCCATCGCCCGAATCCAACGAACTAAACGCCGCCACGTCACCCCTCGACGCCTCGCACGACAGGGCGGCAACGGCGTCCACGATCGCCGACAGAGCCGTGCATTTGCGGTCCAAAATGGCGCAAATTCCAATCAAAGAAGCGCATGATCTCTCCAGCACGATATTTTCCTCTTCCGTCACGTCAACCGGTTCGAAATCTAAAGTCTGGGGGTTCAAATTTAGGATTTCCAATATGAGAACAGGAAGAACAGTACGGATAGCTGATGAGGACCCGGAGGAAACAGAGAGGAGGAGCTTGTTAAGGAGCAAAGTGAGGGAAGCGCGTGTTTCCTCAAGGGTTAGGGTTTTGGGAATGGAGAATGAGGATTTTTTGACAAGTGGAGGGTTTTGATTGGACAATCTATCGAGGGCAGATGAGTCGATGCGTACCTGAGAAATGCCAGTGGCTATAGCGTAAACGGAGGAGGCGGAGAGAGAGGAGCCCTTGCCTCCCAGTGTTATCGCTGATTTCTCCACCATTGTCGTCTTGTTTGCTTTCCCGTAAGAGAAAATACCAAAGAGCGAAAAAATTGGCAACAGAAATGGACTAAAAAAAAGTGGCCTAAGGAGTAACTCGGCTTTTTTTCCAGGGTCCAAATTGATATGGTGAATGATCTGGGCCTAGAGCCCATAATGAACAATCCTACACCTGGCGGCCAATGACCCAAATTTGAGTCATCCGCAAGTCCACTTGGATTATACACACCATTTTTTTAAATATCCGAGGCTTAGAAACTTAATAAACTTAACAAGATTTTACAACAAATAGAAAATTCCTGTTTAGGAGGAAAACTTTTTGTTAAGAATCGGCCTTATAAAGCCGATCTGAAACTCAATCAATACATTGTGCTATCCCATAAAAAAAAATATATATATATATATATATGAAGTAGCATATTGTAGCATAATGTGATTGGAAGAATTTGGGAAGGCTTTATAAAATCGATCCTACATAATGTTTGCTCGTTTAGAAGATAACACGAGAAAGATTTACCATTCAATTAACAACTGACATGTGACATCTTAATCATCTGTCCAAAAGCTAAAAGATAATTTTATCTTTAAAACCTTGACAAGAAAAGAACTTTGAAACTAAGGAAATTGATCAGTCGAATAAAGAAGTTGCCAATATAAAAAAGAAAATCATCAATTAATTTTTAAAGGTGTTGAAGCATTAACAGACTTGATGGGGTTGCCATCTTTTGGCCTAGTGGAAACTAAGTGGAAACCATGCTTGTCTCCACCAAAATCATCAACCAAATTTTGTGACAAGTTTTTGGCCAGGAAGGCAGCCAGTTTTATGGCACCAAACTTTGGCCAAAGTTGTTTGGTTAGGCATTCACATTTTCTCTTATAAATTGGAGAAGTGAGCTACAGATAAAGGTATGGGCTGTAAGAAAGAGTGGCAAAGAGAAATTGAAAGAAATTGTTGAGAGGTGTAGAGAGAAAAACAAGTATAAGCCTATGAGAAATTGGAAAGAGCTATTGAAAAATACATTATGCATGGCTCGCATTCTCAAACATTAAGTAGTGAGATTGGGTGTAATTGGGGATTAGGTGTGAGTGCTTTAAGTATTTCAAACACAATTGTAATCTCTCTTGTTTCATAGTGAATTTCTTTGGTGTGCGTGCCAGTGGAGTAAGCTTGCGTTGAACAACATAAATCTCTTATCTTATTGTGTGCTTGTTTCTTGCTAGTTTGGTTGCACATTTATTTTGCAATCCGTGGTTGGATTTATCATCTCTAGTTGCATTTTAATGTTCACAACAATATATTTTGGTCCTTATCTTTGTTGACTTCTTTGGCCTATTGGTAGGCATCTATGTGTCACTGTTAATTTCTCTGTATATGATTACATGTTCTTTCATTATGTATCCATAACAATCAAATTGCATCAAATATGTGTCTGTATATTTTTTTTAATGTTAGAAAATGAGTCATTGGCGTCAAAGTTGTGTCCAGTATTATATATTGTTATTTTGATGATCGAAATATTATCCTATGTATTACTAGGGGTAGACTTGAACTAAGATTTTTTCGAGCTATTTGAGCTTGAGCTCAATCAAAGCTCAGCTCCTCGAGCTAGAGCTCGAGCTTAAGCACGAGCTCGAGCCTGATAAATAGACTTGTTTACCTTATCGAGCCAAGCCTGGATATTTCTATTCTACTCATAAGGCTTGCAAAATCATTCGATAATACCAAGTTTGTTTTAATATCATATATATTATAATGTTAATATACATTTATATGTTTATATTTACTAAAATTTTAAAAAAATGTTTTACTACAAGTTCGTTTAAGCTTATTAAGGGCTCTTAAAACTCATAAGCTTGAGCCCATTTAGGCTCGAGTTAGAGTTCGAATGAACTAATTAATTATCGAGCTCGAGCCAAATTCAGCTCGAATCTTGTAAATTTTGACCGAGCTTGAGCTCGAGCCCTATTTTTGAATTCAACTCAAACTCGAGCCTCTTAAATTTGAGTCAAGCTGAACTTGGATACCTAGTATTTGGGCTCAACTCGACTCAAGTCTACCTCTACTTATTATTTTTTTGTTGCATCTTGTAGGATGAGATATATGTGATGAAAATATTTCATTCTTTCACTATCTTTCAATTCTAGGTGATGGGTTCTTGTTGATATATATTTTTTAAAGTTTTTTGGCAACTCAAGAGGTTATGAGATAATGGATACAAATAAGAAAAATAATAAGAAAGGGAAGAACAAAGCAGCTAAAAAGGAAAAAAAAAAAAAAAAAGACTTAGGGTTCATTTGGTTTATGGAAATGAACCAGGATTCAGTGGGATTGGACTAACTTAATCCCACCTTAATCCTTAATCCCATGCTTGGTTGAAACTTGAGGTAAGATTAAGTCAATTTCACTTCAAGCTTAATCCCACCAAATCTATCCCATGGGAAAGGTGGGACAGATTTGATGGGATTAACCTTGGGGTAGGATTAACTTTTTCAAGACAAGTGTGCCTTTTATATTTTCTATTATTTTCGACATTACCCATTTACATATAAATCGACTATAAAATAATACTGATTGTAATAATAATTATAATAATTATTAACAATAAAAATAATGGTTATAATAGTTATTATAATTATAATAGAATTTAGGCAAAATTACAAAAAAAAACTACATGAAGTTAAACCAAAACTACAACTTTCACATGCATTTTCAAATATATACTCTTACCTACCTTGATCAACTTTGACATCGAAAAAACTGTTAAAAATAATGGGGAAGGGTGAAATGTTTTCGTTACCCTCACATAAATACTCCAATGTCAACATTAACACTCAAAAAGCAATTGTCTATCTCATCTCTCTCATTGATCCCATTATCAAAAGCCATAAAATCTATCAAAATCGAATTGTTTGTTTCTCTGATTTTGAGAAGTTAATCGTGGGCCAAAATCACCATAAAATAACATGATTCTTGAAGTCTTTCGAGATTTGGCTCGAAGGGAATCTAAATTTTCGCTCAAGGGAAACCAAACATCACAGAGATTGGCACGACTCAAATCTAGTAAGAAATATAACCATTTTTTTTTTCAAAATTGTTTCACATTAATTGATTCCTCCCTCTTTATCGTTCTTACTGCGCATCATGATCAAATTAGTTGTACATTTCCCCCCAAATATTGCAATAATTTTGGGTTTTCAATTTTAGGGTTATCAATAGAGGTGAGAATTTTAAATCAAACCTTTTAAACCCGTTTTTTTAACTAGTAAAAAAGTGAGTATGGATATAGATTTAAATACTAGTTAAAAATTTACAAGCACCTGACCCAACCCATAAAATTTCGAGTCGGGTTGAGTCTACTCGCGGGTCAAATAGGTGACCTATTAAATTTAAACCAAATGATACGTTAAGACTTTTTTATACTGCATTGATAATTTCAATTGTTTCTCCCCCCTGCCCCTCTCTCTCTCACTCACTTTTTAGGATTTCAAACTGTGCGTTGATAATAGTAAATATTTTTTAGGATATTATTATTATTATTATTATTATTTTGGTATTTTATATAAAAAATTAAATAAGAATTATAAAATATTTGTCTTTAGTGTTATAAATAAATGGTTGAATTTCAAAATTATTCTGTAGTGTGTATGTATTGGTATGGGTACTTGATATTTTTTATGAGGAATACTGGTGGGGTGCGTTCTATAATTATAGGTGTTGTCTTGCAAGTTTTGGGGGTTATTCCTGCTATAAATGAGTTTTATTGTGGGTAGAAGTCAATGGCTTTCATTTGTATAAAAAAATTGTGTGGATAGGGTCACATAATTGTTGGAGCATATTGGATGAAGCATATTGTAATAAGATCAAACCATCAATAAAATGATTTTGCTTTAAAAAATATTTGTTTTATTTCATATTAAGAATTTTTTTAATAAGTCACTTGTTGGTTCACCCACGAAAAAATGGTTTGGTTTAGGTGTGAAAAAGTTTACCCGTTTAAAACCAAGTCTTTTTCACTCGCACCAGTTTAACCCGTGACTCGAAATGAATTACCTGCAACTAGCCAAACCCGACTGTTATCCATCGCTAGTCATCAATGTCCTGAATTTATCGTGATTGCTTCATTGAATAAACTGTGTTGCACTTTTCACACAAATATTGGTAGAATTATAAGATTTTCAGTTCTAGTGTTTTCTTAATGTCGTGAAATTTCCTATTTTCTCAATGTTTTGAATTTACCTCATTTGATTCGTGCTAATATGTTATAGGTAACAATGAGAGAGAAACATCATGAGATACATGTACATTATGGAGATGGGAAAAAACTTAGGAAGATAGTGTGCATTAAGCCAAAAAGGCATTTCTTACTAAATTTGTTCGAGGATATATACCAATGCATACCTCTACAGTCACTGTGATATGGGCCCCAAGGGGTAATGGTTCTTTAGTTGAAACTAACGACGATTTCTGTCGTGTGTTTGATTACTATTATGAGTTTGATCGTGTTGCATTTTATATTGATGAGGATTTTGTTATTGTTGTCCTTAGTGATGATAGTGTGAGGAGCAATAAAGGAACCGCTGATAAGAGTTGGTTACATGAAAATGTTGAGATAATAAACCTAGTAGAATATGAGAAAGAGACAAATGAGGGTAATGATGTCTGTTGGGGTTAGTGAAAATGAATCAATTAATGAGGATGATATTGTGCCTGTTAGGGTTAGCGAAGAGGAAGGGAGTAATGAGGGTGATGATGTGCTTGTTGGTGAGGATGATAATGCAATGAAAAATGATGGTGAAATAGATAATAATGATGAAGGTATTGAGAATAATAGGGCTGGTGAGCACGAAGGTGATAATGCAATGGAAAATGAGAAGGGAATGAAAAATAATGATGAAGATATTGGGATTAATGAGATTAGTAAAGATGAGGATGATAATGCAATGAAAAATGAAGAGAAAATGGAAAATAATGATGAGGGTATTGGGAATAATGGAGCTGGTAAAGATGAGAATGGAGTTTCAAATGATGAGCTTGATCTTGATGGTGACCCAGAAGATAAGGATTATTGTTACTCAGATGTAGATGATGATGATCAAGAGCAGGATGTGAATTAAGAGGATGAAGAGGATGAGGAAGGTGAGGGGCAAAATGATTGTGAAGAAGACAATATATGAGCTTAGTGATTATATGTTGATTCTAGCTATGATTGTGTCAATGATGCTTCTAATTGTTATGATGATCCAATTATGAGAAAGAAGTCCATTGACAGTACCATGAAAATTAAAGGGAAATAATTTGCACTGATGGAGGATGGAAAAATAGAGTTTGCGGTGTGGCATATATTCTTTGGTGTGAAGAAATCAAGGAGACCAAATTGAGTATGGTGTTGTTGGTGGATTCTACTTTAAAATGATATTTAATGATCCAAGGAGGGTATATGTTGAATGTAAGGTAGATGGTTGAATGGTGTACATAATTATGTAAGTGTCAAAGAATTCTGAAGCAGAGGTTCCATGGATAGCTAAGAAGCTAGCAAATAAAAGTATGGAGTTGATCCACATTTCATGTAGTAGTACAGAAGCAAGAGGAAGGTCAAAATTGATGTTCATGGGGGTCATGCTAAGTCCTATGGAAAGTTGCGCAAATATGCATAACTACTTGTAAATAGGAATCCTGTCAATGGTGAGGATTCAAGTTCATGATAGAGAAGACTCCACTAAAGTGCATGTATTTAAGAGGATTTTTGTCTGTTTTAATGCACAAAAAGTGGAGTTCCTAAAAGGATGCAAACCCTTCTTAGGGTTGATGGTTTCTTCCACAAGAGTCCTTATGGTAAGATCCTAGTGTTTGTTGTTGGCATAGATAAAAACAATGGCTTGTTCCAAGTAGCACTTGCAATTATAAAGAATGAGTGCAAGAAAAGCTAGAGTTTTTTCTATCAATGCCTATATGAATGCATTGGAGATGAAACCAGAGACAAGTTGATAATAATGTCAAACAAGCAAAAAGCGATGGCATATAACTATAAATTGCTATTACACATTAAATTTGTACTTAATATAAAATTTTATTACAAATTACTCTTATGTTTGTAGGGTTCGAAGCATGCTCTGTCTGATTTTTTTCCCCAATGCCTACCTTAGGAGTTGTGCAAGGCATATATACAGCAACTTTAGAGCAAACCATCCTAGATTGCAGTTGAGAGGTGATTTCTAGGGGGCTGCTAAAGCTTCCCACAAAGATAGTTAATTGAAGGCCATGATGTACCGACCCATATCGGGTTGGCCACCTCTGAGACAGTGTTGTCACATTTTGAAAATCTTAGCACGACACATATATGCAATAATAAAAATATAGCAACTGCGGTTATTTATATCATTCCTCAACCCTCAACATGTGAGATACTATAATACCCGTAATTGTAAACTAAGGGTAAAGAAGTAATTTAATAAATATGACATGAAATTAAAATAATATAATTACATGAAGGATTTAGTATCGAATAAAATAATTCTTTTGAAAAAAAAAATTGGACGTGTGAGGGTGTAATTACAAAGAAAATGGGAAAAAAAAATTGGGTAAGTCCAATGTGAAAGAGAAAAGAAAAGAAAAGAAAAAACAGAAAAACATGGCAGCAGGTGTTGCCACCCGTTGCCAAGAAAAGGAAAGGTATTTGCATGCCTTACACTTGGACTTTGCGTGGCAATTGGAGAATTGGGGAGAAAGCTGTTGAGTTTGCAAAAAATAGGCTGCTGTGTTTATTATATATATATATATATATATATATATATATATATATATATATATATATATATAAGCGTAAATTACACTTAACAATTTTCGTTTAGTTTTCCTTCAAATTACTCTATTTCTTTAAACACTTGGGGACCAAAAGAAATGTTGAAAGAGCAAAATTTTGAAGAGGTTTACGACAGAATTTTATAGAGAGTCATGAGAAGCTATCAGAAAAATAGAAGGTAACAACATAGTGTTTATTTTTGAATTTTTAGCATACATGAAATTTCTCGTAATTCAAAGTGGGAATTTTCAAAGGGTGTGGTTTATGAAGAATTGAAGAATAAATTAGAAATTTAATATAAATATTATGTTAGGTGTTGACGATCAGCAACCAGAAAAATTTGCTAAGAAGAATGGGAAAGGCAAGGAGGTGATCTACGGGTAGCTTTAAGTGCTACGTGATGAGTTAGATTTATTTTAAGTAATCTAAATAAAAAATAAAATTATCTAGTGATAATATTAAATAAAATATTAGCTTATGCTTTGGTGGTAGATACAAATTAAATTGATAGGTATGATATAAATATTGGACACGTAAAAAATTATTATGTGAAAAGAAATATTATTAGAATAATGAGTTGATTTAATAATGATGGTGATAAATAAATTCTTGACGAGTTTTGGTTAATGTTTTATACGAATTATGAGGACATGGAATTTAGTGGATCTTGACAAGCTAAGATGGATGATTTGATGTGATTTATGATGAGAGAAATTTAGTGGATTTTTTATAATAATTTGAGGAAAGACAGGATAACTAAATTTAAATATTTTGAGTCCATGTTGTTCTTATATTACTGTTCATATGCATATTTCATATCATTGTTCATATGCATATGCATTAAATAAAAGAAAAGAACCAAAAAGGCAGCTAGTATAATAAAAATGAAAGAACCGGGAAAGTAGTCGGTCTAATGAAAATGAAAGAAGCGGGAAAGCAGCCGGTCTAAGTGATAATGAAATAACCGGGAAGGCAGCCGATCTAAGATAAAAACATGTCGACATGTGGGAAGACGTTCCCTAATAATAATTAATGCATTTCATCTGTTTTCATCATTGCTTGCATTATTGAAATACTAATGTGTGGTGTGTTATTGTGAATTTATTTATAGATGGATGAGTCTCACAGAGAGACGGTTATGGTGATAAGAACCATCTAAATGGTAGACTTTATGATGTTAACCTCATTATGAGGAAATTTTGAGATAATTGATTGTCTTAAGGTGAACCAATAAAAAAGAAGAAGAGATTGATAGAGAATGGATCTTTTGACATGTGTAGTGATAGTAGAATGCGAGTATCAAGTTGTATGAGATATAAATGATTAAATATTGAAAGACTATTTATACAGATTTAGTACTTCTAGTAAATTTAATTCACTAAGCTTGTGAAGCTCACCCGTCATTGTACAATGATTTCAGGTAGCTGACAGGACAAGTAGTTTGGTGGGTTGAGAGTTAGACGCAATCATTTTCTATATGCCACGTACGTGTCAATATGCTCAGACTAATGAGAAAATAAAATAAAATTTTATTTGTAAATATTCATGCATTTTTCATTGTATATAATATTTAAAGATCAGATTGATGTAACTCCCGTGTTAAGTGTTGAGGATTGATGTAAAAATTTCTTTTGGTGTTATTTATTTTCATTGTTGCATATATGTGTCGTGCTGAGATTTTCAAAATGTGATGACACCATCTCAGGGGTGGCCAACCCGGGATGGGTCGTTACAATTTTGGTATCAGAGCATTAGGTTTTATGATTCTGTAGACTGCATAAAAAGTAAGAAAGTGGAAGATTAAAATAAATTATATTTTAAATAGTCTGAGGATGATACATGGATGTGCTAGAGCTAGAGTTAGAGTTGTTGATTTGAGAGGGTATGGTAGACCCCCAATATTTTTTGATAAGTTGAGGTTGAGTCTGAATCTGTGGTTCCTAGAAGGGAACGTGTTGACAGTATAATTAATATTAGTAAAGGTATGAGAAATATGAGCTAAAATAAGCTCTTACACATGCTCTTGAGAAAATGAATGTAACATATGATAGAATTGGTAACCTATAGCATAGACTTGATGAACAGGCTAGAGCAGTGCTTGAGGTTGTTAATCCAGTAATGATAAATGTTCAAAAGTAGAAAAATGAGTTTAGGCATGAGATGCAGGGAGATTGTTAAGTTGAATGCCTTGTTACTTAAAGGATAAATGAATTCTTTTAAGCTTGAGTTTTGGGAGAAACATGGAGAGAGATTTATTTGCTATTTTTACCAGTAACTGATAGGCAGATGGTTGCCTTTGCTTCATTCGAGTTAGAAAAAGAAGCTTTAGAATGATGAAAATGATACTCTTCCCAGAGAAAGTTGCATATGTTGATAGACCTTTAAATTGAAATAGGTTTAAGGAATATTTTCTTGATAATTACTTTCCTTAGAACTTTAGAGCCCAACAAGATAGATATTTTATTTATTTGAGGCAAAGGGTTGATTGTGGCTCAATATGATAGCAAATTTGTGGTCTTGTTAATGATTGTACTGG
Source organism: Bretschneidera sinensis (assembly GCA_023935145.1). Classification (NCBI taxonomy): domain Eukaryota; kingdom Viridiplantae; phylum Streptophyta; class Magnoliopsida; order Brassicales; family Akaniaceae; genus Bretschneidera; species Bretschneidera sinensis. The sequence continues at coordinate 44,714,347 of CM043701.1, forward strand.
AAATGGTAAACCTAGAAGAGAAGAAGTGTAAAAGGTTCATAAATGAACTATGTTTTAAGATTTGATCAAAACTATCTTACATGAGGCATACGAATTATGTCAGATTGGTGGATATGACACTTCATATTAAGAAGGATGTGACTAAAATCAGAGGTATGAGGTATTGGCAGAAGAGGTATAGATTTGAGGAACCTAGAGGTGGTACCAGTATGAGTGTTCAGGGTGGGAAACCACCCAGAAGAGGTGTTCCTTGTCACAGGGAACTAAAGTACAGAGTCAGAGGCAAGTAGGATCTGTTACTTCTGTAGCTCAGAATACTATTGGTATGACCCTTAGATTTGGGAGACAAGTTATGGGAACTGGAAGTCATGGCAGAGGAAGTAAGTATACCACCAAGGGAAAGTAGTAATCTGATATATGATTGAGAGACAGAAGTTTGTCATAGATATATTTTATCCTAGAATTGTCATAATTTGAAGTGCTTTATGTGTAGAGAAGGTGGACATATCAATGTTGGTTGATCTTGGTGCAACCCATTCTTTTGCATCCCGTATTCATATGAAGTCTATTGAAGTATATATTAGTACTTTGATACAAAATATTTTTGTTGAAGTTCTCACTAGAGATAGAGCGATACTCATAAATGCTTACAAGGGTTGTGTGATTCGTATCAGTGATAGAAAATCTGAAGCTGATTTATTATCATTGAATAGGATATAATTTCATATAATTTTAGAATGAATTGGTTGTTGACGTATTACGCTTGGGTTGATTATTCCAGAAAGAAGGTAGTATTCAAGATATGGACATGAGAAGTTTAAGTTTCAGGGAGAATATAAGATACTCTCGAACTATCCTATTTTACTCTGACTACTAGGAGATGGTTAAAGAAGGGTTGTGAGGAGTATTTGGCATACATAATGGATTCTGAAAAGGAAAATAGTAGTTAGAATAAATCTTAGTGGTGAAAGATTATTCTAATGTCATTTTGATGAGTTTTCTAGGTTGCCTCCAAGTATAGAGATTAAATTCTCTATTGATGTGATACTAGGATCATCACATATATTTAATAGCACCCTACAGAATGACACCAGCTGAATTGAGAGAGTTGAATGTACCATTTTAAGAATTTTTGGATAAACAAATTTTTCGGACCTGATGTATTTGGGGAGCCCCTGTGTTGTTCGTGAAGAAGGAAGATGAAACGATAAGAGTGTGTATAGATTACAGATAGTTGAATAAGAACAAATACCTTTTTCCAGGATAAATAAATTGTTTGAGCAGTGCAAGGAGTGAGAGTGGTTTTCTAAGATAAACTTGAGATCAGGTTATCCCCAATGGAGGATAGAGAAGAGAGACGTGCCTAAGACTGCTTGTAGGACATGTTATAGTCCTAAGCTTTTTGTGATATCATTTGGATTGACTAATGTTCCAGAAACATTTATGGACTTGATGAATAGAGTGTTTAAACTATATCTTAACAAGTTTATGGTTATATTTGACTTTCTGATATAATCAAAGAAGGAAGAACAACATGTGCAACATTAGACAGTGGGTTGGAGATTCTGAGGAGAGAGAAACTATATGCAAAGTTCGCTAAGTGTGAGTGTCAGCTGAAAAAAATGACCTTCTTGGAACATGTAATATCAGGAAATGGCATAACAGTGACCCACAAAAGGTAGAGGCAATGTTAAGTTGGGAGAGACTAACTAATGTGACTCAGATTTAAATCTTCTTGGGGTTAGCTGGTTATTATAGAAGATTCCTTCAAAAATTTTCTATTATTGTAATACTGTTGAATTGAATGACCAGAAAAGAGGTGAGATTTTTCTGGTGAGGGAAGTGTGAGAAAAATTTTTCAATTACTAAAGGAAAAATTGACTACAACTCCAGTATTAGTGTTTCCTTCTGGTGATGAAGGATTTGTGGTGTATAGTGATGTGTCATATCAATGATTGAGATATGTGTAACATAGGAAAACTGTGACCCATATTTCTTGGCAAATGAAGATTCATAATAGAAATTACCCTACTCTTGACTTAGAGTTGGCTACTATAGTGCTTACTTTAAAGAATGGAGACATCATCTTTATGAAGCCACTCGTGAGATATTATGGGTTATAAGAGTTCGACGTATTTACCTAACCAGAGAGAGTTGAAGTTGAGGCAAGGGTGGTGGATGGAGTTGATTAGTAACAACGATTATATAATTCACTATCATCTAGAAAAAAAATGTGAAGGTGATAGCTGATACATTGAGTAGAAAGTCTACAAGAAGGTTAACTGTTATTGGGAGTCCTGATGTGAAATTGATGATAGCTTTAAGAAAGATAAGAATAAAGTTAAATATCATTGATAGAGGATCATAGTTAACGATTATGGTTGTATAGTCATCCATAGTAAAATGCTTTAGAGATGTAAAGTAGAGATAAAGAGATAGAAAAGATTAAGCATTGAGTACTTACTGATAAGTGCTTAAATATTTATATTTGAGCCCCTTAATTTACACTTGTTAGGCTAGTTGTTTATGTATTTTAGTAGATTTTACTTCATTTTTGTGTTTTCTTTTTTACAGGCTTGTGAAGAAAAGAAAGCATTTTGAACCTTTAAAGGAAGAAAACTGAAGATCTGGAACCAGCTAGTGCGATCGAGCACACAAGCACTCGTGCACACACCTAGAAGGGTCGAGCGTAAACCTGCACTTGAGAGCAAAAGAGTGCAATTGAGCACACACGCACAGAGAGGCGGCAGAGCCAGTTTTGGAAAGATTTCTTACGGACTTATTTTGGAAATTAGGGTTTCGAGGCACTCTTAGAACCCTATATATAGGCTTGTAAAACACATAAAATTGACCCTTTAATTTTCTTTTAGTTGTAAGCTTTGGAGAGGAATTGACGACTCTTCTCTCGGGTTTATTATTTGCCCTTTATTTTTATTTTATGAATATGTTTAGCATCACAATCATGTGTAACTAAACCCTAGTAAGGGCTTGGTTGAAGCCCTAATTATGTTTAACCAATAATTCAGTATTGGCGCCTTTGCAATTTTTATGCTGTGATTCTTGATTTGATTAATGCATTTTTTTATTTAAGTTCCTCATATATGTGTGTCTGATCAACGTATGCATGTGGTATGGATTAGTTAGTTGAATCAATTTGGATGACCGAGTCTTGGGTTCAACAATAGTAACAAAAGAAATCCACGCCGGGTTCTTGGGTTAATCAACATGGGAAACCGGGAGAGGACTAAGCCCTAGGTCTCATGTGGTTGTTAATTTCCATAGATCCTATGTTCTCTTAAGGAACAACTCAGTATACACCATGTTGAATCCCTTAAGAGAGAAAAGAGTTAGAGTATACACCATGCCTAACTCATTGCTTAGGGAAATCAATAGCTTAAGGGGTAGATCAAGAGGTTGACAAACATTAGGTATTCATAACATGAGTAAAGCATTGGCATATTGTTTTATTGGGGTAGCATGATTAGTGGTGGATATCAAGTCCCTATGTCTTTATTATTATTAATCTAAACTCAATATTTAGTTCTATCATTTTATATTATGAAACTGATTCTAAAAACGAAATTCACCAATCCCTGTAGAGATGATCTCGCATTTGCACACTATGCTACTGTTGACTTTGTGCACTTACAAGTAAAACTGTACGATTATTTGCTTAATAATTTAAGCAGATAAACGCATAACAAGTTTTTTGGCGCCGTTTCCGGGGATTGTGCTAAATTTCATTTTGAAATTATTTTCGTTAAGTTCATTTTACGTTATTTCTTTACTCTTTTCTGTTTATATTTTCTTTATCAAAAACCTAATTTTTCTTCTTTTCATTTTCTGTTTTCTTCTGTTTCACGTCTGCAATAATGTTGTTTCTGGCCTTGCGATCGAGCGCAAGCTAAAGTGAGATCGAGCACACTATTGCGATTCAGTGCAGTACCTTATACACTCGAGCGCAAATGGTCCAAAGACTATCCAAGCAACAGTACTGAAGCTGCTGCACCAAAGTCTTCCAGCTAATTCATGCAAGGGCTTCGATCTAGGAACCCTACCTTCGTTCCACTCGACATAGAGATTGAGCGGACCATTCGATAGAGGCCTAGAAACAACTTTGAGGAGAACGAAGAAGAATTTGAGGGAGAAGAACTAATGGAACACCTAGAAAACCAACAACCACCTGAGCGAAGGCCTATGAAGCAATCCTTCATCCCACGGAACCTCAACCAGCCATCATGAATTGCTTATCAACCAGAGACAGAAGACAATTATTACATATCTCACAGATATTCAGTGCCTTATCTCATTTTAGGGGTACACCTGCTGGGGATCCACACTTGCACCTTCGGAATTCTTTGACCTCTGCAAGTTCCAGCATATCCAAGGCCTAAATCAAAAGGGAATCAGGTTAATTCTTTCCCGTTTTTCATTAAAAGATAAAGCTAAGTTGTGGTATAATTCATTACCTGCAGATTCTATCCATACCTGGGAAGAACTATCCAGTAAGTTCCTAAAGAGATTTTTCCCAGCACAAAAGACAAGGTAGATGAGGAAGAAGATTCAATCTTTCCAACAGAGAGATGGAGACCTTTTCTTTAAAGCATGGGGACACTTTAATGAGCTGTTTCTCAAATGTCTACATCACAACCTACCTCAAGATGAGTTGGTACTAGCCTTTTATGAAGGTCTAAATGACATGAATAAAGGTATTGCTGATTCAAGTTGTGGAGGTGTGCTGATGGAGAAGAGCAGTGAAGAAGCTATGGAGTTGTTTGAGGCATTGAGTGAACACACCCAAAAATTCTCATCCAGAGGGAGACAAGGAGTAAAGAGCAAGGGCATGTATGAAGTTAACTTAATTGGTGGAATTCTAATTCAGATGGCTACTATAGAAAAGAAGCTAGATATGCTTATAAAAGCCATGACTGCTCATAATGCCTCACCAAGTCCATAAGCCACACAACGCCAAGTATATGCTTTATGTTCTGAATTTGATCACACTTCTGAGACTTGGCATTTATATTCATCTACAGATCCTAAGCAAGCGAACTATGTGGGACCGAACAGTGCATATGCAGATACCTACAATCCTGGATGGCGAAACCACCTCAACCTCTCATGGAGCAACAATCAAAATGCCCTGAACCTTTAAGGGCAACAAAAGAACTTCCACCAAGCAGTCCAACCAGTTCAAGATTCAAAGAAGAGTGACCTAGAGAGTATGGTAAGGCAACTGATAATGTCATAAGAATAATTTATGGCAGATGGAAGGTAAATTCAAACTGAGTAAAGATAAACAATTACAAAGTATGAGAAAACCATCCAAAGACTGGAAGTACAAATGGACCAAATGGCTAAAGAGCTAAGTGGACGAAGGTAAGGAGAATTTCCAACCCAAACAGTGCCTAATCCTGGAGGACATCAGCAACTGAAGGCCGTTACAACTCTTAGAAATGGTAAGGTCATAGGAGTTAATGAGCCAGCACAAGCATCTCCAGCTAAGCCATCCACATCCAAGGTAAGTGAAATGGAGAAGTGGAATGCACATTCTTTCCCTCAAAGGTTAGTAAAGCCAAAGAAAGATAAATTGCTTGATATTTTTGAAACTTTGAGAAAAGTATAAATTAACATTCCCTTATTAGATGCAATTAAACAAATTCTTGCTTATGCTAAATTTTTAAAAGATTGTTGCACTAATAAAAGAAAGTTTTAGGAGCATGAAACAGTGGCTCTAACTGAAGAGGTAAGTGCGGTATTGTTAAGAAAACTACCACCAAAGCTAAAAGATCCAGGGAGTTTTACCATTCCTTGCAGGATAGGTGACCAGTTTTTTGAGCGTGCACTATTGGATTTAGGAGCAAGTGTCAATTTGCTGCCATACACGGTAGTTGAAAAGCTAGGTTTGGGGGAGCTTCAACCAACCTCCATCACTTTGCAATTGGCAGACAGAAGTATCAAAAGACCAAGAGGTAGGTGAATTTATTTTACCTACTGATTTTATTGTACTAGATATGGAAGAATCTCCTATGCCAATACCTCTACCCATCATCTTAGGAAGACCCTTTATGAGAACTGCTGATACCATAATTAATGTGAAAAAATGTATTGTAAGTATGCCGGTAAATGGTGAAACAATAGAATTTAAGATATTTGATGCATTGAAATTACCCCAAGATGATCATGATGATGAATGTTTTAATGAATGTATGATGCAAAGTGCTGTCAAGCAAGCTTTTCATGTCCATCACACTGATCCATTGGAGGCTACCCTCACCCATAACTTCACAAGTTCAGATGTTAAGCTAAAATTTGAAGATATTACTGATGACATCATTGAAGCTGCGCACCTTCTTAAAGCCTCTCCAGAGCATCCAAGTAAGTTCACTCCTCCGTTTGAAACTTTTGAGTATACTAATACTACTTTTCTCTCATCTATTATCCAAGCACCAAACTTGGAATTGCAGCAGTTGCCAGCAAGAAATCAAACATTCACGATACATGGACATAGAGTCACACCACACTTTGAAATTACAGTGAAACCAAGAGATGAAGATTTAGCACTCCAGACTGTCCAATATGCAGCAACAACAAGAACACATGAGCTAAATGCGGGGGACTTTAGGTACTCCCTTCCAAAAGATTAGCGCTGAAGCTACTGAAGAGAGCGTTAGAGCACTCCAGACTTGATATACATGTAGCTCAAACGCCTCTATTGAGGTCAGTAGTACTGAGGCCACTAAGTACGGAGGTTGAGACCTTGTTAAAAGTGCTGCCCACAACTTTAATTCATTTTCGCCCACAAGTTGTTCTCTAAAAATACTCAGTGAAAGACCAGTAGTGCGAGTGGTGCACTGTCTGGCTGAAGACGTAAAACTTAGTGCTCATGGGAGGCACCCTATAGCATATCCTTTATATTTTTAATATTGTCTTTTATAACTATTTCTTATTAGTATTCCTTGTTTTTCGGTTTTGTTTTTGTTTTTATTTTTCAAGGACATAATGAGTGCATCTAGTTCAAGTTTAGGGGCATGCCACGCACTATGCTAGCCATTTAATTCTCCATCTCCCAGGTCAGATCTTTCCATGTCTATCACACATTGGGGACAATGTGTACATTAAGTTTGGGGGGTATTGGAGACATATTCACACACTATGTCCTAGTTTTTTTAGTATTCTTGGAAAGATAAATGCATGTTCATATTGTTTTAAAAATTTTGGTTAATTTAAAACAAATATTATGATGAAACTTCATCAGTAAGCCTAAAAATCTAGAACACATAGTCTAATGATAAAGTTTTAAAAGTTTTAATTATTTACTTCAAGGCATCTAAGAATTCACAAAGTTTGATCTAAATCTGACACGAGTACATTAGCACATAATGATATGAGGTATGACGTATAATTTCTATGTATATGTTTCCATGGCCTAACTGTAATCAAATAACTTGTTAGAATAACACTTTGGCATAGAAAAATAAAGAAGAATGTTATTATGCAAAAAGAGAAAATAAAATGCTCCTAATAATCATTAAATAAACTTTCCACCAAGTAACTGGATCTCTTGCCTCAGTAAGCAGTGAGTGTTCACGTCAAAAGATGGAGATTTTGCTTGGAAGCATTAAGACCAGTTAGTTTCGTAGCCTTTTTGACTCGAGTTAGTAAGTCCTTAGGGGTAGGGGTGTCTTTACACCTAATGCCCTAAAACCATATGGTTTAGGGGTCATTGGCTAAACACTCACTACATGGGTCAATTAGAAAGCTTAATGGAACTCAACATGGCAAAGAGCTCATAATAAAAGAAAACGAAAAGAAATAAAACTATGCCATTTTTGTTCATTCTGATAGAGAATTCAATGAATGTTAAGACACCAAAACACTATACATGGGAATTATTCGGAAGCTTCATCTTTTATGTGTTAATCCACCACACACTAAGTAAAACTTGTGATGCTTTAAACCAGCCTTATGTAAGTAATTAGAATTTTAAACCCTTATTCATTGCAAAGATGTGTTTACATTTTAAGCCTACTCATGAACGAACATCATAGTTTTTTGTGCAACCCAAATTTTTAATAATCATGAATGATGAATTTATCTTTAAATTTGCTTTTCAATTAATTTTCATTTTGTATTACTAAGGGACTAGCAATATGTAAGTTTGGGGGGTGTGATAAGTGCTTAAGTATTCATATTTAAGCCCCTTAATTTACACCTATTAGGCTATTTGTTTATGTATTTTAGTAGATTCTACTTCAATTTTGTGTTTTCTGTGTTTTTTATAGGCTTGTGAAGAAAAGAAAGCATTTTAAAACTTTAAAAGAAGAAAACTGAAGATCTGGAACCAGTTAGTGCGATCGAGCGCAGCACTGCCGTGATTGAGCACACAAGCACTCGTGCGCACACCTAGAAGGCTCGAGCGCAACCCCGCGCTCGAGCGCAAAAGAGTGCGATCAAGCGCACACGCACAGAGAGGTGGCAGAGCCAGTTTTAGAAAGATTTCTTCCGGACTTATTTTGGAAATTAGGGTTTCGAGGAACCCTTAGAACCCTATATATAGGCTTGTAAAACATAGAAAACTAACCCTTTAATTTTCTTTTAGTTGTAAGCTTTGGAGAGGAATTGACGACACTTCTCTCAGGTTTATTCTTTCTCCTTTATTTTTATTTTATGAATATGTTTAACATCATAATCATGTATAACTAAACCCTAGTAAGGGCTTGGTTGAAGCCCTAATTATGTTTAACTAATAATTCAGTATTGGCACCTTTACAATATTTATGTTGTGATTCTTGATTTGATTAATGCCTATTCTTATTTAAATTCCTAATATGTGTGTGTCTGGTCAACGTATGCATGTGGTATGGATTAGTTAGTTGAATCAATTTGGATGACTGAGTCATGGGTTCAACAATAGTAACAAAAGAAATCCACGCCGGGTTCTTGGGTTAATCAACATTGGAAACCAAGAGTGGACCAAGCCCTAGGTCTCGTGTGGTTGTCGATTTCCACAGATCCTATGTTCTCTTAAGGAACAACTCAGTATACACCATGCTGAATCCCTTAAGAGAGAAAAGAGTTAGAGTATACACCATGCCTAACTCGTTGCTTAGGGAAATCAATAGCTTAAGGAGTGGACCAAGCCCTTAGGTTGACAAAAATTGGGTATTCATAGCATGAGTAAAGCATTGGCATATTGTTTTGTTGGGGTAGCATGATTAGTGGTGGATATCAAGTCCTTACATCTTTATTATTATTAATCTAAACTCAATATTTAGTTCTACCATTTTATATTGTGAAACTGATTCTAAAAACGAAATTCACCAATCCCTGTGGAGATGATCTCGCATTTGCACACTATGCTACTATTGACCATGTGCACTTGCAAGTAAAACTGTACAAGTATTTGCTTAATAATTTAAGTAGATAAACGCACAACACTTACTTAAAGCAATAAAGGTATTTTAGTATTGGAACATGGATCTGTGTTCCCAATGATGAGAAGTTAAGAAAGAAGATAATGAGAAAGACACATGATGATGTAGATTCGATGTAACCAAGTAACAATAAGATCTATAGGGGATGGAGACAGAATTTTTGGTGGTCAGGATTGAAGAAGAATGTAGTTGATATTGTGAGGTTGTATGAAGCACCATTAAGCATAGTGTTAAATAAAGATACTAGATTTTCATCTTTGTTTTGGAGATTTTTTCAGAAAGCCACGGGTACACAGTTATAATTTAATATAATTTTTCATGCTCAAACAGAAAGGATTATTAGAGTACTAGAAGATGTATTAAAGACAAATGTGATGAGTTTCTCAGTAAGTCGGGATGCTTACATGCCATCGATTGAAGTTGCTTATAATAATCAGCATCAAACTAGTATTGGGATGACACCGATTGAGACATTGTATGGTAAGGGGTGTAGAACTCCTATATGTTGGGAAGAAATGGGAGAGAGAAATATATATGGTCCATCAATTATTGAGTTAACAACTAAGAGGATCAAATTGGTTAGAGAGAGCCGTATAGCAGCACAGAGTAGACCGAATAGCTATGCTGATCCTAAAAGAAGACCTCTTGAATTTCAAGTAGGTGATTTGGGTGTAATTAAAAATATCTCCATGAAACAGTGTGTTGAGGATCAAAAAGAAAGAAAAGTTGAGCCTGAGGTAAGTGGGACCCTATGAGGTTGTTGAGAAAATTGGGCTAGTTGTGAATATCTTGGATTTGCCTCCTGAGTTAAAGCAGTGACATAACGTATTCCATGTTTCACTTTGGCAAGAACACTTATTTGATAAATCTCATAATATTTCGAGCTAAGCTATAGAAATTTAGAAAGATTTGGCTTATATACAAATACTAGTGAGAATTTTTGACAAAAAGAACAAATCTTGTATAATAAAATAATTTCATTAGTTTAAGTTCTGTGGCGGAATAAGGATGTTGAAGAAATTATGTGAAAGCGTGAAACAATTATGAAGAAATATTATTCACATTTGTTTCTGGAGTAAAGTGAGGAAATTTCGGGGATGAAATTTTTATAAGTTGGGTAGATTTGTAATACCCGTAATCGTAAAGTAAGGGTAAAGAAGTAATTTAATAAATATGACATGAAATTAAAATAATATAATTACGTGAAAGATTTAGTATTGAAGAAAATAATTCTTTTGAAAAAAAAACTGGACGCGTGAGGGCATAATTACAAAGAAAATGAAAAACAAAACAAAAAAAATTGGGCACGTCTAGTGTGAAGGAGAAAAGAAAAGAAAAAAAAAGTAGAAAAAATGTGGCAGCAGGTGTTGCCACCTACTGCTAAGAAAAGGAAAGGCATTTGCATGCCTTACACTTGGACTTTGCGTGGCAATTGAAGAATTGGGGAGAGAGCTGCTGAGTTTGCAAAAATTGGGCTGCTGTGTTTACTATATATATATATATATATATATATATATATATATATATATATATATATATATAAATTACACTTAGCAAATTTCATTTAGTTTTCCTTCAAATTACTCTATTTCTTTAAACACTTGGGGACGAAAAGAAATGTTGAAAGAGCAAAATTTTGAAGGAGTTTACGGGGGGAATTTTATAGAGAGTCACGAGAAGCTATCAGAAAAACATAAGGTAATAATATAATGTTTATTTTTGAATTTTTAGCATACACGAAATTTCTCGGAATTCAAAGTGGGAATTTTCAAATGGTATGGTTTATGAAGAATTGAAGAATAAATTAGAAATTTAATATAATTATTATGTCAGGTGTTGATGATCAGCAACTGGGGAAAATTGCTGAGAGGAACGGGAAAGGCAAGGAGGTGATCCACGGGTAACTTTAAGTGCTATGTGGTGCGTTAGATTTACTTTAAGTAATCTAAATATAAAATGAAATTATCTAGTGATAATATTAAATAAATTATTAGCTTATGCTTTGGTGGTAGATAAAAATTAAATTGATAGGTATGATATGAATATTGGACACGTAGGAAATTATTATGTGAAAAGAAATATTATTAGAATAATGAGTTGATTTAATAATGATGGTGATAAATAAATTCTTGACGAGTTTTGGTTGATGTTTTGATATGAATTATGAGGACATGAAATATAGTGGATCTTGACAAGCTAAGATGGATGATTTGATGTGATTTATGATGAGAGAAATTTAGTGAAATTTTTTGAGTTCATGTTGTTTTGATATTACTGTTCATATGCATATTTCATATCATTGTTCATATGAATGTGCATTAAATAAAATAAAAGAACCGAGAAGGTAGTCGGTCAAATGAAAATGAAATAACCGGGAAGGCAACCGGTCTAATGAAAATGAAAGAACCGAGAAGGCAGCCAGTCTAAGATAAAAACATGTCGACATATGGGAAGATGTTCCCTAATAATAATTCATGCATTTCGTTTGTTTTAATTATTGTTTGCATTATTGAAATGCTGATGTGTGGTGTGTTATTGTGAATCTATTTATAGATGGATGAGTCTCACAGAGAGACAGTTATGGTGATAAGAACTATCTAAATGGTAGACTTTATGATGTGAACCTCATTACGAGGAAATTTTGAGATAATTGATGGTTTTAAGGTGAACCAATAAATAAGAAGAAGAGATTGATAGAGTATGGATCTTTTAATATGTGTAGTGATAGTAGAATGCTAGTATCAAGTTGTTTGAGATATAAATGATTAAATATTGAAAGACTATTTATACAGATTGAGTACTTCTAGTAAATTTAATTCACTGAGCTTGTGAAGCTCACCCCTCATTGCACAATGATTTTAGGTAGCAGACAGGACAAGTAGTCTGGTAGATTGAGAGTCAGACAAAATCATTTTCTATAAGCCACGTACATGTCAACATCCTCAGACTAATGAGAAAATAAAATAAAATTTTATTTATAAATATTCATGCATTTTACGTTGTATATAATGTTTAAAGATCAGATTGATGTAACTCCCCTGTTGAGGATTGATGTAAAAATTTCTTTTGGTGTTATCTATTTTCATTGTTGTATATATGTGTCGTGCTGAGATTTCCCAAATATGAGGACACCGTTTTGGGGGTGGCCAACCCGGGATGGGTCGTTACAGATATATCATTCAGATCTCGACTTAAACATTTCATACAACATAATATGCACGAATATTTACAAATATTTTTTTTCCATTAGTCTAAGGATGTGGACTACGTTGCATACAGATAAGGACTTTGTCGGTATCTCAGCTCACAAAACTATCTGTTATGCCTGCTACCTGAAATTATTTAACAATGAATGGTGAGCTTCACAAGCTCAGCGAAATAAATTTACTAGAAGTATTCAATTTGTATAAATGGTATTCCAATATTCACTCATCTAAATCTCATAAATTTGATAATATCATTATATTATCACTGTTCATATCATAATCCCTATTCATTATCAATATCTTTTTCTCATATATTTATCCACCCTGAGACCATCAATTATATCTCATAATTACCTCGTTATGAGGTTCACAACATATAGTATATAACTCAGATAGTTCTTATCATATCATACTTTCATATTTACTTTTCACCATATATGTCTCTCTGTGAGACTAATTCATTTATCAATAATTTTACAATCACGAACAACACTTTAGCATCTCAGTAATAAAATCAATATTTAAAACAAACGCAATGCATAAATTATTAATTGGGAATGTTTTCCCACATGTCGACATGTTTTTTTTATATCTTAGACCGGCTGCCTATTCGGTTCTTTTATCACCAGCATATACTGGCTGTCATGGTTTCATTTTTCACCAGTATATACCGGTTGTCACGGTTTTCATTTCTCACCAGCATATACCAGCTGTCATGATTTTACATTTATCACCAGTATATACCGGATGTCACGGTTTTTCGTTTATCACCAGTATATACTAGCTGTCATGGTTTTCACTTCATGTATATGCATATGAACAAAGATATGAAATATGCATATGCACAATAATATAAAAACACACATGTATTCAGACATTCAAATTAGTTATCATGCTTATTCTCAAATCATTATTTGATCAATTTCACTAATTTCTTCTCCTCATATATCATATCAACTCATCATCCATAGCTCGTCAAGAATTTCAATTATCACATTTATTATTAAATCGACTCATTATTCCAATAATATTATTTCTCATAAAAGAATTCTCTACACATCAATTATTCCTATCATACCTATCAACCAACTTTTCATCTATGACCAAATCATAAGTTAATAATTTACTCAAATATTATCACTATATATTTCATATTTATCTTGGTTACTTAATGTAAATCTCACTCACCACGTAGCACTTAGAGCTACCCGTGGATCACTTCCTTGACTTTCCTGCTCCTTTCAACAATTTCACTTGATTGTTGATCGTCAACACTTGATATAATATTTATGTTAAAATTTCTACTTTATTCTTCAATTCTTCCATAATTCATACCATTTGAAAATTTCCACATTGAATTCCGAGAAATTTCATGTATGCTAAATTTCAAAAATAAAATACATGTTATTACCTTTTGTTTTTCTGAGAGCTTTTCATAACTCTCTGTAAAATACTCCTGTAAACCCCTTCAAAATTTTACTCTTTCAACTTTTCTATCAGTCCCCAAGTGTTTAAAGAAATATAGTAGTTTGTATTCAAGAAGGAAGAAAGCCAAACAGGATTTGGTAAAACTAATAAAACAATTCAATAAAATAAAATTTTATACGATTTGTTAACAGTGGCACTGTTGCATTTCATGCTCAGTGTCCACCATTCTTCTAAATGTTGATTAGTGTCCATTTTGTGCAACACTTGGACTTCGAGGTGTTGCACGATGTCCCATTTTCTTTTTTTTTTTTCCTTTTTCTTTTTCCTTTGTCCTCCTGGATGCTTCATTTTATTTCCTTTTCCTTTACAACACCACATGTTCGTTTTTTTTCTCAAAAGAATTATTTTATTCAATAATAAATCTTTCACATATATTATTTTAATTTCATGTTATATTTATCAAATTACTTCTTTACCCATACTCTGAGAGCATGGATATTACAATTCTACCCACCTTATAAAAATTTCGTCATCGAAATTTCCTTACCTAACTTAAGAAACAACTGTGGATAATATTTCTTCATAGTTGCTTCATGTCTCACGTAATTTTTTCAATATCTTTATTCCGCCACAAAACTTGAACTACTAGAATTACTTTATTACAGAAAGCTTGTTCTTTTTTGTCTAAATTTCTCATTGGTACTTGTATAAAAGTCAAACCTTCCTTAATTTCTATAGTATGGCTCGAAATATTATGAGATTCATCATGTAAACACTTTCTCAAAAGTGAAACATGAAACACATTGTATATCTGCTTCAACTTTGGAGGCAATTCTAGGCTATACGCGACTAGCCCAACTTTCTCAACAACCTCATAGGGTCCCACATACTTCGGACTCAACTTTCCTTTCCTATTTAAATCTCAATACACATTTTCATGGAGATATTTTTAAATACACCCAATCACTTATTTGAAACTCGAGAGGTCTTCTCTTATTATCAGCATAGCTATTCGGTCTACTATGTGCTACTTTACGGTTCTCTCTAACCAGTTTGATCCTCCCAGTTGTTAACTCAATAATTTATGAACCAAATATATTTATCTTTCCCATTTCTTCCTAACATATAGGAGTTCTACACCTCCTACCATACAATATCTCAATCGATGCCATTCCATTACTAAATTGATGTTGATTATTATAAGCAAATTCCATCAATGGCAAGTAAGCATCCCAACTTACTAAGAAACTCATCACATTTGCCCTTAACATATCTTCAAGTACTCTAATAATCATTTTTGTCTGCTCAATTGTTGAGCATAAAAAGTTGTAATAAACTGTAACTGTGTACACATGGCTTTCTGAAAGCCTCTCCAAAACCAAGATGTAAATCTAGCATCTCTAAATGACACTATGCTCAATAGTACTCCATACCACCTCACAATCTCAGCTACATACAATTCAACCAAAATTTTAAGATTCTAATTAGTTTTAATTGAAAAAAATTGGAATGACTTAAAAAGTCTATTTACTATCACTTATACTATATTGTGACATCTCTGAGTATGGGAAAATCCATAAACAAAATCCATTCTCACATTTTTTTCTATGGTCATTCAAGCACATGAAAAGGCTGTAGTAAGCTTCCCGGATGTTTATTCTCTAACTTCATTTACGGATAAACCAAATATCTAGAAATATATTCAGTTACATCGCTTATCAATCCTGACCACCAGTAATTCTGTCTCAATCCTCTATACATCTTATTGTTACTCAGGTGCATCGAATATAAATTATCATGTACCTATCTCAATATCTTCTTTCTCAACTCTGCATCATTGGGAACACAAATCCTATGTTCCAATACTAAAATACCCTTATTTCAAATTTTGAACTCATATTGCTTTCTAGTAAGCACTCAATGCTTAATCTTTTCTATCTCTTCATCTCTAACAAGCATTTTACTATGGATGACTGTACAACCATATTTGTTAACAATAATCCTCTATCACTGATATTCAACTTCATTCTTATCTCTCTTAATCTATCATCAATTACACATCATAACTTTCAATAGCCATCAATCTTCTTGTAGATTTTCTACTCAATGCATCAGCTACCACCTTCGCCTTTTCTAGATGATAGTGAATTGTACAATCATAGTCACTAATCAACTCCATCCACCATATTTTCCTTAAATTCAACTCTCTCTAGGTAGGTAAGTATGTCAAACTCTTATAACCTATGAATATCTCACAAGTGGCTCCATACAGATAATGTCTCCAATCTTTAAAGTAAACACTATAGCAACCAACTCTAAGTCATGAGTAGGGTAATTTCTATCATTAATCTTCAATTGCTTAGAAATATGGGCCACAGCTTTCCCATGTTACATCAATAAACATCCCAACCATTAATGCAACGCATCACTATAAGAAAGCACCAATATTGGAGCTGTAGTCAATTTCTCCTTTAGTAATTGGAATTTTTTCTCATAGTTCCCACATCATACAAATCTCACCTCTTTCCTGGTCAGTCTAGTCAACAGTACTACAATGATAGAAAAATTCTAAAAGAATCTTCTATAATAACCAGCTAACCCCAAGAAGATTCTAATCTCAGTCACATTAGTTGGTATCTCCCAACTTAATATTGCCTCTATCTTTTGTGGATTAGCTGTTATGTCATTTCCAGATATTACATGCCCCAAGAAAGTTATCTTATTCAACCAAAATTTGCATTTAGAAAATTATAGCATACAATCTCTCTTTCATCAAAATCTCCAACACAATTTCTAAATGTTTTACAGGCTCTTTCTTAGTCTTAGAATACACCAAAATGTTATTAATGAACACAACTATAAGATTATCAAGAAATGGTTTAAGCATTTTATTCATCAAGTCTATGAATGTTGCTAGAGCATTAGTCAATCTAAATGACATCACAAGAAACTTATGACCATAATGTGTCCTAAAAGCAGTCTTAGGCACTTCTTCCTTCTCTATTCTCAATTGATGATAACCTGATCTTAGGTCTGTTTTTGAAAATACTTTTGTTCATACAACTTCTCAAATAAATCATCTATCCTAGGTCAAGGATATTTGCTCTTAATGGTTATCTTATTCAACTATCTGTAGTCTACACACAATCTCATCGTTCCATCTTTCTTCTTCACAAACACTATGTGTGCTCCTCATGGTGACACACTAAATCGAATAAATTGTTTATCTAACAACTCTTGAACTTTCAACTCTCTTAACTCAGTGGGTATCACTCTGTAGGGTGCTATAGATATATGTGATGAACTTGGTATCACATCAATAAAGAATTTTAATCTCCCTACTGGGAGGTAAACTAGACAACTCATCAAGAATTACATCAAAAAAAATCTTTCACCATTAAGATTTCTTCCAACTCTCTACTATCATTTCTAAAATCTACCACATATGCCAAATACCCCTCATATACTTTCCTTGACCATTTACTAGTAGTCATAGAAAAAATAAGATAATTCGAAAGTATTTTACGTTCTTCTTGAAAGTTAAACTCTTCATGACCATATCTTGAACATATCAAAAGTCTCATTCTCTATCAATCTCTTCTATATTGGTTCACCTTATGACCATCAATTATCTCATAATTACCTCATTATAAGGTTCATAGCATTAAGTCTACCATTTGTATGGTTTTTATCATATCATACTTCTATGTTTCGTTCTCACCATAACTGTCTATCTGTGAGACTCATTCATCTACAAATAAATGTACAATAGTAAACAACACTTCAGCATTTCAGTAATGCAATCAATATTTAAAACAGATGCAATGCATGAATTATTATTATAGAACGTCTTCCCACATGTTGACATGTTTTTATCTTAGACCGGCCCCTTCCCAGTTCTTTTATTTCCAGCATATATCGGCTATCATGGTATTTATTTCCAGCATATACCGACTGTCACGGTTTTTCAAATTGACCAGCCCCCTTCCGGTTATTTTATTTTACACACATGTATATGAACAATGATATGAAATATGCATATGAACAATAATATAAAAACAAACATGAATTCAAATATTTAATTTAGCTATCTTGGTTATTCTTAAATTATTATTGAAAAAAAATTTCACTAAAATTATCTCCTCATAAATCACATCAAATCATCCATCATAGCTTGTCAAGATCCACTAAATTTAATCTCCTCATAATTCGTATCAAAACATCAACCATAGCTCATCAAGAATTTCACTTATCACTTTTATTATTAAATCAACTTATTATTCCAAAAATATTATTTCTCACATAATAATTTTCTACATGTCCAAAATTCCTATCAATCAATTTTTCATCTACCACCAAAGAATAAGCTAATAATTTATTTTAATATTATCACTAGATATTTTATTTTTGTCTAGATTACTTAAAGTAAATCTAACTCACCACGTAGCACTTAGAGCTACCCGTGGATCACCTCTTTGCCTTTCCCGTTTCTCTCAGTAATTTTCCCCAGTTGCTGATTGTCAACACTTGATATAATATGTATATTAAATTCCTAATTTATTCTTCAATTCTTCATAATTTACACCATTTGAAAATTCTCACTTTGAATTCCGAAAAATTTCATGTATGCTAAAAATTCAAAAATAAACATCACATTATTACCTTCTATTTTTCTTAAATCTATCCATAAGTAGTTTGAATTGAGGAAATGAGAAAACCAAAGATTTACTAAGAAAAATTAAACAAAAGCAAATATA
Organism: Bretschneidera sinensis; assembly: GCA_023935145.1. Lineage (NCBI taxonomy): Eukaryota > Viridiplantae > Streptophyta > Magnoliopsida > Brassicales > Akaniaceae > Bretschneidera > Bretschneidera sinensis. The sequence goes on from CM043701.1 coordinate 44,733,175, forward strand.
TATATATATATATATATATATATATATATATATATATATATATATATATATGCAAACATTTGCAATCTGCAGCTTCCAAAAGCAAATATATGTTGGACGCGTCCAAATTTTTTTTTCTTTTAAAGAATTATTTTATTCAAATAATAAAACTTTCATATATATTTTATTTTAATTCCATGTCATATTTATTAAATTACTTCTTTACCCTTACTTTACGATTACGAGTATTACATGTTTATACATACATATATGTTATGACATAAGTTATATAAGTCATAAATTTAATGATCTGAGAAATTGACGAATGCTTGATTGAAGAGTTGTTTGGATTATGATTTACAATTATTGCATTTGATTTTAATTTAAGGACTCCGCCTAGTAAGGGGTAGAGGGAGATCCAAATTTTATTTTAAATGTAAAGACTTCGCCTAGTAAGGGGTAGGGGGAGATCTAAATTTTATTTTAAATGTAGGACTCCGCCTAGTAAAGGATAGGGAGGAGATTCAAATTAATTACATGGGGAGACGTCCCAATCACTATATGATTAGCCTATAGGAGACAAATAAAAATGAATTGGAATTGGAATGAAGGGAAATGAATAAAGAAATGAACTCGCATCACGTTGCATTGCATTCTTCCATTAATAGTTGGTGAAAATTATGTTTGGCCTATGAGATGCATGAATTATGTTTGGCCCATGAGAGGCATGGATTATGTTTGACCCATGAGAGGCATGAATTATATTTGGTCCATGAGTAGCATGAGTTATACTTAGCCCATGAGAGGCAAACTTTGTGTTTAACCTATGAAGGATATTTGATTTTTGGCCTATGAAAAGCATACGATGTGACTTATTAAATGAAATACATGTGGTTGATAATTACTTTTGATATGATAAGAATATATAAGGAAATGAACATTATAAATTAACAGTTTGCACAAATGTTACAGTAAAATTGTATTTATATAATAAATATTTGTTTTTCTAAAGATTGGATTCTCCTTTGAAAAATCTAAAAGATGTAAGTCATTCTACACCTATATCTACTTATAACGTATATGATAAGAATTGAAATTTAATAAGAATGTCCCTAAAACGATTACTCTTAGTAAGATATTTTACCCATTGAGCTTTTTAGCTCACCTTTTCCTTTAATTAACATTTCAGGAAAGTCGATGAAAGATTTGTGGTCAAGGTTGATGGAAGTCCTTAGTAAGGTCATCATCCATGGCATCCTCATTCTTGAGTTTCCTTGGGAGTTTAGTTTTGATTTTAGTTTAGTATTTGTAAAAGATGTTTGAGTTAGGAGTACTTGAAATAGTTTTTCCTTTCATTGTATCTCTCGTAAAAACTTAGAGTTAGTAATTTGTATTTAAGATTTTATGTTTGTATTAAGTTGAAATGATTGAAAGAATTGTTTCTCGATTGATATGTTTACATATTGAGTCAAGGTGCTCAGTGCTGAAAAGTAATGGAGTTGTTCCGAGAGGGACCACTCAAGATGAGTCGTTACATTTTTGGTATCAGAGCTTTAGCTTTAAGGTTCTATAGATTTAGTTGCATGGTGCATGGCGCATAGAGTTGTTGTAGAAAGTCGGTTGTGTAGAGTTAGAGATGATGTTGTTTACGAAGGTTAACCAGTAATAGTTTAAGTGGAAGTAATACATTTTGAGATTTAAGCTAAGTCAATTTGTGTGTGATTGTCATATGAATTTGTTGTTGCTAGGATTGAATTGTTGTGTTGTGGAATCTCGTTAATAATACTTTTGATGAGAGTATTTGATAAGATATGTTGGTGTAAAGAAATGTTTGATTGATATGTCATTCTCGTGCAATTGCGGAAAATTTTATGTGGCCAAATGTTTGATGAAAACGTTGAAAGGTGAAAAATTGAGAATAATTCTTTTTCTTTTTCTTTTTAAATTGTGTTACTAACTTGAAGCCTTACAATAATTTTGTGAACTTATCTTTGTTGAAATGACTTGTTGTGTTTTATGAAACCTTATGAATAATTGCCCTTGATGAAATCATAGATTGTGAATGATTTAAATTGATGAAAATACTTTGATTATTATGTCATTCGTGTGTTCGTAAAGATGTTATGATGTAGTTTGGTTGTTTGAGGAAGTATAGTAAAGTGAAGAGAGTAAGAGAAGGTTTTCCTTATAAGTGGAGCAATTTTGCTCAGAAATTTTTGCTTAGATGTTGTGAACATCGTTGATTATTAAGGAGTTGTTAATTAAAAAGATTTGGAGATTTTTTTTAAGAATGTTTCCTTGAAGGAATGAGTTGTGCTAAATTAGTAAAACTAAATTTGGTTTATGTAAACATGTTTTGTTGATGCTTTTCTTTTCATATTGTTTGCACTATGATGCTTGTGAGAAATGATTGTATAGATATTGTGCTTGAGTAGAAGATTTGATATATGAACTTATGTAAAAAGACAAAAAGATTACAAGAGAATAACAAAACTTGAAGTACGATCAACACCAAAGGAAAAGTCATGTAAAAGAAAATATTTGGGAGGTGTAAGTAAATTTTAAGGATAAATTAGGTAAGTTATTATTGAAGGCAACTAAGTAATAAAGTTAGAATGGAGATTTGTAGAATGAGACTATTAACCGTAAATAGAATTGACTGATTCGTAAAAATATTCAAGTGTTGCTACGAAATGGATTACGAAGAGCTTATGGTTGTCAAGGAAAAACAAAGTTAAATGATTTAAAGAAGAATAGGAGATAGCGAAAATCTTAATATTTGAAAGAAAATGATAAAAGAAAGATGTGAAGGAAAAGAATTTGAATAATCCTCTTATTTAGAGGGTTGGCTTGATGAAAGTTTGAGACAAAAGCCCAAGACTTGTGAACCCTAGTTAAAGAAATTTTGGGGACGAAATTTTATTAGTGGGGAAGAATTGTAGAGCCCGATGTTTTATTTATAATATTAAAAGTCACTGAGTTTTACTTTGGTGTGTTATTGGTGTTGTTTGTTTAGTTTTGAGCTAAATTTTTTTTATCTATTGTACTTGAGTTTGTGGAACTTAAGGACAAGTAAATAACTAAGGACCGAGTATTTAAAATAATTGTCATTTGGAATTTGTAGAACTTTTGAGGAATAGTAAAAGGAACAAAGCAAAAATAGAAATTTGGAAAGTTATGTGGTAGAAATAGAAAAAAAGTGCAAACAAAAAAGGTTATTGTGTAATTAATGGAAAGCTTTGTCTATAAATAGAGTGTGGGAGAGAAAGACCAGCAAATACTGAAACCCTCTAGAAAACCTAGAGAAAGAGAAAAGAAAAAGGAAGAAAGAAGAAAGAGAGGAAGAAAGGGAGGAAGAGGAAAAAAGGGAGGAATAGGAAGGAAGGAATAAGATTTTCTTGTCAACCTTGAGGTAAATCTTGTTTTTATTTACTTAGAAAGCCTTGAGCTTGTTTATTACTCTAATATTTGAACTTTTAAAAGCTTGATTTGAAGAGTTTGTTTGAGAAAAAGGTTGAGAAGAAAGTTGTTTTCAAAGAAAATGATTTTGTGATGGATTTCTAAGTTTGATGTGTTTCCATATGAAAAATGCTTTGGGTGATGTATAATCTTTGATTTGAAGCCCTTGAGAACTTGTATTTCATTTGGATTGGAAGTCCCATGTGAGGCAAGAATTGAGTTTGAGGTTTAGTAATAATCTATAATGAAGAACATATGAGAATATAATGGGCATAACGATTGGAACCATACTCCAAAACTACCGAAAATAAGTACTTAGTACGTAAGTATACACATAGACGTATATATAAATATAATTGCTTGTATAAGCTTCTTGATATGACCTCTCTAGTATGAACAATATACTATTTGAGTTTATGACTATAAAATCGAAAGGTCGTTGAAGTATAAACGATATAGAAACGAGAAATGTTTATACATACATACATATATGTTGTGATATGATTTATATAAGTCATAAATTTAATGATATGAGAAGTTGACGAATGCTTGATTGAAGAATTGTTTGGATTATGATTTAAAATTATTACATTTGATTTTAATTTAAGGACTCCTCCTAGTAAAGGGTAGAGGGAGATCCAAATTTTATTTTAAAAATAGGACTCTACCTAGTAAGGGGTAAGGAAGATATCTAAATTGTTTTAATGTTAGGTACTCACCTAGTAAGGGGTAAGGAGGGAATCCAAATTAATTACATGGGGAGACGTCCCAATTACTATATGATTAGCCCATGGGAGGAAAATAAAAATGAATTGAAATTGGAATGAAGATAAGTGAATAAAGAAGTGAACTCACATCGCATTGCATTGTATTCTTCCATTGATTGTTAGTGAAATTATGTTTGGCTCATAAGAGGCATGAATTATATTTGGCGCATTAGTGGCATGAGTTATACTTAGCCCATGAGAGACAAACTTTGTGTTTGATCCATAACGATGTTTTGTGTTTGGCCCATAAAGGGTATTTGATTTTTGGCCTATGGAAGGCATACGATGTGACTTATTAAATGAAATACATGTGGTTGATAATTACTTGTGATATGTTAACAATATATAAGGAGATGAATGTTATAAATAAATATTTTGCACAAATGTTATACTAAGATTGTATTTATATAATAAATATTTACTTTTCTAAAGATTGGATTCTCATTTGAAAAGTTTAAAAGATGTAAGTCGTTTTACACCTATATCTACTTATAATGTATATGATAAGAATTTGAATTTAAGATGAATGTCCCTAAAACAATTACTTTTAGTAAGATGTTTTACTCATTGAGCTTTTTAGCTCACTCCCTCATTTTATTAACATTTTAAGAAAGTCGATGGAAGATTTGTGGTCAAGGTTGATGGAAAACCTTAGTAAGGTCATTGTCCACGACATCCTCATTGTTGAGTCTCATTGGGAGGTTAAGTTTTGCTTTTAGTTTATTATTTGTAAAAGATGTTTGAGTTTGAAGTACATGAAATAGTTTTTCCTTTTCATTGTGTCTCTTGTAAAAACTTAGAGTTGGTAATTTATATTAAAAAATTTATTGTATTAAGTTGAAATGATTGAAAGAATTGTTGTTCGATTGACATGTTTGCATCTTGAGTCAAGGTGCTCAGTGCTGAAAGGTAATGAAGTTGTTCCGAGAAGGTCCACTTAGGATTGGTCGTTACAAATGGTAGGTGGGTATCTGTAATGCAAACTTTAAAATAGGAATACGACAAGGCATATAAGTGTATATATTTGAAAATGTGTGTGGAAGTTATAAAATTGGACTAACTTGGGGTAGTTTTATGTAATTTCCCTAAAATTTTAATAATAATTATTATACTTAAAATAATGACAATATATAGAATAATTATTATATTATTTATATTATTATTATTAAGAATATAATAATTTTTTAATAATAATTATAATTAAAGTTACTATAGTATTTATATTTATAATAGTTACTATTCGTTTATAATAATTGTAATTTTAATAATAATAACAATAATTATTATTATATTAGTATAATAATTATTACTCTAATAATTGTTATTGTTAACTATAATAATCATTAAAATTTATAATAATGATTCTTGTTATAATAATTATTTTAGTAATAATTATAATTAAAACAAGAATAATATTTATAATAATAATAAAATTATTATTATCATTATTTTATTTTATAAATTAATCATAATAATAAAAATATATTATAATGATTATATAATATTATTTATAGTTTTTATTATTAGTATTCTTAATAATAATAATAATTATTATTATTTTTATAATTTTAATTTATAAATCAATTATAATAATTATAATGATTATTATATAATAAATATCTATATTATAGTATATTTATAGTTTTTATTAATATTATAATTAATAATATATTACTATTAATTGAATTTATAAAGTAACTATAATAATAAATAAATGTTATAATTATTATATAATAATTATTTATCTTAAAGTATAATTATAGTTTTTGGTATTATTATATTTAGTAAATAAAATTACAAAATATTTATGATATTCATTATTATTATTATGATATGAATAATAATAATTACTAATATTATAAGAATTACAATAATTATTATAATAAGTATATTTATAATTATAACTAAAAAGTTGTTTAATAATTGAAATAATATTAATAATTTTTATTGTAATATTAATTATAAAAAATAGAATTACCAGTATTGTTAATATTTAGTAAAATAAAGGTTAAGATGTAATGTTCATAGAAAACTTAATTGGATGGATTAAAGGGAAATTTTGTCATTTCACTCGTTATCCTACTTTAGTACCAATGTTAATCCTGCTAACCAAACATGAGATTTCAATAGGATTAAATTAGTCAATTATTTAAACCAAACTAGGACACAAGTAATACCACATTAAACCCACCTTAACCTATAGTAGTCTAGTCTCACTTTAATCCCACACTAATCATGTCCGCGAACCGAACGAACCCTAATAGATAAATATAACTTGGGCAATAGATTGGATGGTGGATGGAAATCAAAAGTGTGCAATACTGCCACTTCTCATTTGTCAATTCAACTCAATGTGAAAATCACATTAAAATGGAAAGTTTTTGTTGCTACTGAACCACATTGCATATCTCAAACGCTTTTATGCTTCAATGAAGTCAATCCCCTTATGGTCCGTTTGGTTCACAAATAGGATTATAATGGGATGCGATTAGGATTATAGTGGGATAGGATTACAAAGGATCAATGTGGGACTATCTAAATCCTATATTTGGTTTAAAGGATTGACCAATTGGTATTAAAACATGATAACAAATTAGAAGACCATATTACTTTTCACTATTCATAAAAAATTTCACAATAAACACCATCTCAATTCATCAAACAACAAATCTGATAATTTTTTAAAAGAAAATCTTCCCTTTATTATTTTACCTGCATCATCACGGAAAGCTTAATACTAATAGAAAAATGATTACAAAGTAAAATTGGTGAAAAAAAATAAAATAAAAAACTATATATATGCACATCAATTCTTTTTTCTAGATTTAAGATATACTAATTTTTTTAGTGGAAATTAAAATTTTTACCTAGGTCCTCATCATCTTTTGCTTGGATCAGAGAGTTTATAGAAGATACAATTCACAATATGAATGGAAATGAACAGGTGGTCGTGCGAACTAGACGACGATGTGAACTAAGTGATGACGCGAACCAGGCGACGACACAAATCAAACCCACTCCCCCGACTCGACCCTTTGACAACGATGACGATGAACCAGAGGTTGATATTAACGATGACTTTAACGACTTTACCTAGTGGCTGCTAGATTGTAAATTTGGGTAGATCTGCCCAGAAGAAGAAGAAGAAGAAAAAGAAGAAGAAGAAGAAGAAGCTCTGCAATGGGGAGCAAAAAGGGAAAAGAAGAAGCTCTGCAATGGGGGACAAAAATGAAAAAGAAAAAGAAAATAATCTTAAATGGGTGAGACTAATGTTGTCCCATAGGGGTGTGGGACAAGAAATATGGGATTAATATCTACATGAGATTCTTAGTCTTATCTTTTTTGCCAACCAAAAGTCACATGGGGATAAAAGTAGGATTGAATTAATCAAATCCCACCTAATGTCACTTTTGTTCCCTAAACCAAACAACCCGCTACATAAGTTATTGCTACAACTTTGCTCTAAACTTTTTTCATCATGAATACAATTTAATTGTTTCTTAAAAGAAATATTTGTGTAGAATTATTTTCCTTTTTTCATTGTTAAATTTGTTATTAAAAGAGTGATCCTTTTAGTTTATATGTTTAGGGGTATTTTTTTTTTATAATTTATCATATATTTTTTTGGTGTTTTGACATAGGAGCAAGATATATTCTTCATTAGAATTTAAAAATAGTGGCAAAATCATAATTAAAATACCATTTTTTTATTTATCTCATTTAAGGGTATTTTGGCAGTTTTCACTTGCATAAATACACGTAGTTGTCCAAGTTTGAAATAATAATTCAAAATTTCATCTCTCAAAATGCTTTACTCAGACCGTGAATTTTTAGTCTCATCAATCTTAAATCCCTTCAGCAGAAACTATCCAAATAAGAAATTTTAGAAATTCTTTACTTAAAGTCCCTTCAATTCGAAATACTTTCATTTAATACTTAATAATTTAGAAATTCTCTATCCAAATGCACCCTCAAAAGGAGCTTATGAGAACTTTTAATTTAAAGGATATTCCTGTGGGCCAGATTGCACTCTCTTCTCTTTTTTTTTTCTTGTAATTTTATTTCTTAACTCTCTCAGTTTCTCTCTCATTGTGATTTAGATTCTTTCCGTTTTTTAAGGATATGTTTAATAGAAAACAAAAATAAGAAGTCAGAAAAATAAAATAATGAAAAATTAGTAGGATAATAAGTTAAGAAAATTAATTTTTTTAATGTGTTTAATGAAATGGATGGAAAATTAAATTGATGAAAAATAATGTTCTTTTACCTTTACTTGATAGTGGAAAAGTAAGAAGAGAAAATATATTAGTCTTCTTTATTTTTTTGGGATGTCCCTTATTACTTTTTACTTTTTATAACTAATAAATAATACATTTTACTTTTTTAATGATACTTTATCATTTTAAAATATTTACACAACAATCAAGATAAAAAGGGTTTACTTAAAAGATAACGATGAAACCATATGTTATAATTAAAAAGTCTAAGCGCATTTATTGTTGTTTCCTAAAAGTTTGTGTTTTTTAAAGAGGACTAATAATATAAGATTGAGCCATCGAGGAAGAATTATTTTTACTTGTTATATTTTTTATAATATTAATAAATATTAATGTGAGATATTATATGATGATTAATTATACATACAATAGAAAAATATTAATTTGTTTATTTTTTTTCCCTTGATCACTTTTCAATTAATATTTTTAACCGTTTCGACTAAATTAATTTAAGTTTTTCCATGTTAATCGATCGATTAATCAACACTATTTATAACTTAATTAAGGTTTTTTAGTTTATTATATATTATATTTATATTTAAAGTAAATTCTAGTGCACTACCATGTAGTATACAAAAATTACACTGAACACATTCTAATTTTCCAGCACAACACTACAGTGGCAATATCTAAACACATTTCCAATTTTTTTTTTCACTTTTCATCGCATAGTCAAAGCTCAAGTCATAATTTTATATTTATATTATACTTTTCCTAATTATTTATTTTTGAAAAAAATTTCGAATCCATACTTAAAGATTATTACATGTGCCCGTTTGTTATTGGTTCCTCATTCTAAATGATTTACATCTCAACAATCAAATGTTTCTTATTCATTATTTTAAAAAAATAGCCTTCTTATCAAAACACCTTGCATATATGATAATATTTAAAAAAATTAAACTTATTTCTCCATCCATGTAGAGATCGAAGAAGATGACAACAGAGAAATGCAAATACAGGATGGTGTTATTTTTATGAAGATTGCAGTGAGATTTGGTTATGTCACATATTTGAGTTTTATGCTTGCACATTGAAAAAACATGTTTATAAAGAATTGAAATATACCGTCTTTTGTTAATCATGGAAACAATACCCAAATTTAATCTTTGATTATGAATTTATAATTAAAAGCTTTGCAAATTGATCCCACCGTTGGTCAAGCTTAAGGACTTTTAAGGGTCTGTATCAATACATGATAGATTTTTTTTCTTTCTGCAAAGTCAAAGGGCATTTTTATGTCTTGAAAATACATTCTTCTCCTGAATGGGCATTACTATGACCAAAGTAAAAGTGACGTTACTTTTTAGTTAAGCGGTTGCATTTCTCCTTGCGGTGGTAATTTTACCGATACCTATCAGGTACCAATAAAACTTGGTCTTAGTGGACCGAGTTTGGAAGTTATTTTTATATTATAATATCCGTCGAATACGAGTTTGGACACATGTGAAAAAGTGTACATTATCACGTGTACGTCAATTTTTTTTCGTATAAATTTATTTATTTTTGTCAAGTTTTTCAGATGTGAATTACTTACGGATATATCATGGGAGTGTGGAGATGGAGGGTATCCATACCTAGCGGTAGAATTGGATTCGAGCCAAGCTCGAACAGGGATATGTTCAAGCTCAACTCGCGAGTTAAATATTTTCAAGCCAGTCACGAGCCGAACTCAAACTCTAATTCTTAAGCTCGAGCTCAACTCATTGAGTTGTAGATGAGTTCAAACGAAGCTTTGAGCTAACTTGAACTCTACTCAAATCATACACTTGCTCAACTCACAAAAAAAAAAAAAAAAAACCTCATGCTTTTTATCATAATAATTTTTTTAACTACTCCATCAATTTTGACTAAAAAGCTAACGAACTAGTCCCAAGCCTATAAAAGAGCACTTACAAGCCCAAAAGTTGTGTTTAAAAGCCCATAATTTCTAAAGCTACAAAAATATTTATACTAGTGTGTCCCTCTCACCAACAACTATCCAACCGATGCAGGATTGAACAACTCTCCCACTTGCAAACATTTGCAATCCCACATCGGTTAAAAATGTAATGAAGGGAAAGTGAACTCCTTATAAAAGCTGGTGGATGACTCCCTTTTAACCCTACGTAGGTTGAACAATTTGAAACAACGAAATGGTTCTTTATAAAATTTTGATTTCTTTGAAAGCTTATGGGAGCGCTGCAATTAATTGTTTTTGGGAAGACGTAGTTGATCCACGTAAAATTTTTGTTTATTTTATTGTTAGACGGAAGTAATAAATATTTATATTTAACAAAAGAAATTATATATATATGTATATATATATATATATCATATATTTATATTTAATTATGCAAAATATATATAAATTATACGTATTTAATATTGGCTTGCAAGTTATCAAGATGAGTTTTAAATGGCTTGAGTTTGGCTTGTTTATTTAAGTGAGCTCGAAATTCAGCTCCAGCTCAAACTCGAATTTCACGAGCTACGAGATAAGCTTTCGCGAGTCAAGCAGCTCGCCGCTCGGTTCGAATCCAACTTTACTCGACGGGGATGGAGATGGATAAGGGTAAAAAAAAGAGATTTTTTTTCACGGGAAAGGTTGCAGGTAATGGGGTATCCGGTCTAAATCCACCCCATTGCCATCCCTAATTTCTCCTCGTGTGTGTCAATAATTTTCCGATTTCAATCCGAAATGTTATGGTCTCACTAGAGAAAAATATAAGTTCCCATTATCTAAAGCTATATAAGAGATGAGGAATCAAGGTAAAAATCTACCTTCCTCTAGTTTTAATCATCAAATATGTTTATAAACTAAGGATTTGAGTTTGAATTTATGGATTTGAAGTTGTTTGGGGAGATCTGAGAAAGAATTAGGTTATTTTGAGGGAAAATGAGTTTTTAAACCAAAGTTCATGATTTTGAAGCTTAAAGCTCACATTTTATTGTGGGTAATGTAAAGTTTTTGATTTAAAACCTTAAGAAACTTGTGTCTTGAAAGACTTGAGAAACCTCATGGAAAAATCAAGAAATTTTGAAGGAAAAATGGGTTTTTTGTAAGACTTTTGCTGGAAAATGAAGCCATAGTCTACTACAGTTCATTGTAGTCGACTACAGGAGCTCTCTAGAACAAATTTTTATGAAGAATCAGGTGTGTAGTCAACTACAAGGAGCTGTAGTTGACTACAGCAAGCACCTAGACTTGTTGTAGTTGACTACAACTTCACATTTTTGCAAAAATTTTACTTCTTTGTCTATCTTTTTGAGTTCCAAACTTTTCCAAAGTGATTTTAATCATCAAATACAATGGAATCATGATTAAAATACTTAGTATTCTTGAGATTAAAGTGTTTTTGAAACCTAAAGTCAATGATTTGAAAAATGAGGGAAAAATTGCATAACGCTTTGATTTTTCGATTTTTGGTTGCGTGCGAAGTACGCACATGATATTTAAAGTATACAAATACATTTGAGGTTTCTTTGTATTCAATAATTATTGATAATGATGAGGTTAAGTTTTAATTACTTCTAGGTTCAAGTGATGAACAACTTTGAAGGATAATTGAGGCAGTTGAAGATTAGTTTGTGGATCGCGTAGTGAGGTGAGAAGGAAACTAAGACCCTAAAATTTAACAAATTATAAAGGAATATGATGGGAATATAAATATGGATATATGTTGAATGTATTACATAATTGTGTTTATATATATGAAATGATATACATTTAAGCTAAAATATCTCCTCTTTACATTATGTGAAATGATTATTTAAATAGATTGCGATTGAAATATGGTGAATGGTTGTGAATGTGAAGTGTCTATTGTGGTTTTATGTGTGAAAATTTTACTTAGTCGTGGAATGATAATGATTATCTTTTTGCGTGATGAGAATAGATTGTTTGATATTGTTATGAATTTGATGTGTGAAAATTATGCTATCATTATAAACATGTTTAATGAATTGAGTGTACGTGTGAGGGTAACCTCCACGTAGAAAGGGTGAAAAGGGATTGAAGATAATATTTGAATAGCAGGGCCAGCCCAAAAGGGGTGAAAGGGTATCGAGGAAAACATTGGAATGGTAAGACCTTATCCGGGAAAGGGTGAAGGGGATCCGATGATATATTTTTGATGAGAAACATACCGATATATGGAGGGATGTCCTTGTTGTGATACTATTAGTCCAGTGAAGGGCATTATGTGATATGATTAGCCTAGTGAGGGGCAATAAAACATGATGAAATGAACTGAGACGTGACCATGCATTGCATTGCATTTCATATGATGATTGATGTGACTAGCCCAATGAAGAGAGCATGATGTGATTGGCCCAATGAGGGGCACGTGATGTGATTGGCCTAGTGAAGGGTATATGATATGAGGATGTTGTGGTTGTGGTTGTGGTTGTGGTTGTTGGTTGATTGTTTATGATGTGGAAATTGTGAGACTGGATTGTGTAATGAGTGTATGAATGTTTTAGAAACTCTTTTATGATTATAATATGGTGTGTAGTGCCATTATGTGATAGGCACATTTCTTTGACTTAAAGATACGAAAAAGAAACATAAGGTTTATAATTAAAAAGAAACGAATATCGAGCTATATACTAATTAATTGAATGAACAATATAGATCGGTAAATGAAATAGAAAAATTGAATACTTTGAGTAATGCGTTACTCATTGAGATTTTTGAAGCTCACCCCCTCATTTATATTTTATTTCCTCCAAGTGGCAGTTGAAAATGAGAGCAAACTCTAGTTGATAGCTAATTGTTAAAGATTTCTCGGGTGGTTTAGAAGCGGCATCCTCAGAGTCTTCTTGAGTCTATTTTTTTTAAAATGTATTTGTATAAAAAGGAAGATAAAATTTAAATGTTTGTAAACTGTATGGATTTAATGAAGTGATGCATTGGTTGTATAATGTGAACATGATTTTTATATGGAATTAATGGTTTGATCATGATAAATTTGTGGATTATATTGTATGGAATGTTGTATGCATGACATCAAGGTTAGGGCTCAGAGTTTAAAAGTTACGATTTCGTCTCGGGTAGGGTCCACCCGGAGATGGTTCATTACATTTTTGGTATAAGAGAATAGGTTTAAGTTTATGTAGACCCTAGTTGCATGAGGATTGTGTGTGGAGAGTTTGTAAAGTGTCGGTCGTGTAAGGTTAGAGGGGATGCCATTTAGGAATCAAATATGATGTGAGAATAGGTTGTAATGCAAGTTTTTAAAGATGAAGTAGATTAATTTCATGTTTTGTTGAATGATTGTGTCGTGTGCAATGATTTTATGATGCTTGTGAATTTTTTTTTTCTAATACTCTTAAAAAAAGTTATGGATATGAATATTCTATCTTGATAATGGATTGTTTAACTCATATATTCACATGTATATGAATTTTGTTGTTATGTGGTTAGTTACAAAGTGAAAGCAGGGGAAAGTAATGAGAATAAGTAATTTTATTTATTTGGAAATTTTTATTGATGATATGCTTTGTTGGTAAATTAATGGTTAATTGGTAGTTAAATGGGTTAAAGGAGTTGCTAAGGATGAACTTCTAAAATAAATGGTAAAATGTTTGAGCTTGAGAAATAGTTATTTAGAAGATTGTAAAAATTGAACAGAATGAAGTTATAAATAAATGACACGATAAATGTATGTGTTTGGTGATAGAGGTAATTGAGTTTATAATGGATGGGCATGATGGAATGATAATTGAAATAATAACATGGGGTTTGGAATGGTTTTGAAATAGTATGTTGCGTTTGCCATTAGAAAATGTGGAAAGTCAAAGAATGGGGAGGTAGTGCCGAAATTTTGTAAGAATAAGATTTTTTTTTTTACTTTTATAAAATGTGAAATAAAGATGGGAGAGGTATATGTTGGTAGAAATTTTGATGAATTAACAAGCGCGAAAAAAGGATAAAAAAATAAATTATTAGAATCAGTAGTTGACGTAGTGAAAGAGGTAATGTTGAAAATGATAAGGTAAAAAGGGAAAAACAATTTGAGTAAAGGAATGGTGGCATTGGAATGATGATAAAGGAAAATTTTGTGATAATTGGAATTTGAAGAAAGATAGTAAGGAATTATTTACTTGTCTTTAATAAAAATTTCATGAGAATACTCAGAGTAACTAGTGTAGTTGATCAAAAGTATGTGTGCAGAGTAGTGTGGTGAATTATGGAATTTTAATTGAAATCATTGACGACGAAAATTATTGTGTGAAATTTGTAAGAGGATAAGTGTGTTGAATTTTAATCAAATTCAAGTGTGATGAGGTGTAAATCAAAGGACATTGGTGAATTTCCTCTATAACTTGGAATTCTTATTAAAGATTTTAAAAAAAGGTGATTAGATAAAAGATTGATACTTGTAAGACTAAGAGTTCTAATCAATTTGGAGATGTAAGTTATAAAGTGCGAGTTTGAAACTGGTAAAAGATAAGAAGTGATGAGTTGACATAACATAAAATGTAGAAATTGTTGGGGATTTTAATCTTGGTGTAGTTTGAATAAAAGGAAAGAATGATGACTAGTGAAGGCTTGAGATATGTGATTAACCTTAAAAGTTATAAATTTAATAAAGGTATTAATGGGATAGAATATGGAAGATTAAGAATATAGTAAAGTACAAAAGTGTTAGAATGAGTGCTGCGAAGAGAAGTAAGGATTAGATGTGAGATTAAGAGGATTTGGATAATAATTCGTTGGATGAGTTAGAATTCTAATTGAGAAAACTAAATATGATTTTCACTATTTGCCTAGTGACAAGGATTTCACAATTATTAGTTAGTGAAGTTAATAAATCTTGAAGAACAAAATAACTAGCTTATGGGTTTGCTAAAATTTGAGGAATGTTAGATAAGATAAAATGTGGGGATATGGTTTGGTAAAGAAGATAGTTGAAGAAATCTGAAATTTATAAAACAAGATAAGTTCTTGAATATGACATGGATTGTTGGATGTAATGATGAGTGATTAATCTAATTCAGAAAGGCCAAGTAATGGTGATTTTGAAGTTACCTAAGAATTGAGAGGAACTTGGGAAATTTAAAAAAAAAATTGTGAAATTGTTACTAACTGTATACAATGGGAGAAGAGTATTGAAGCATGAGCAAAGTCTAAAGGCTAAAGTTAATTTTAAAAACTGTAAAGACTTTGTATGCTAAATAATAATGGGGATGCTATCAATGATGTTTAATCTATTGAGGATTGTTGGATTTTGAACAATCGTGTAAGAAATATTAGTGTTTGATAAATGAAGGCATGGAAAGTGATATATTGGCTGATTTATAGAAGGTTTAAGTTCTAAATGAGCAAAGATGTAAATTAATTATGAAATATATATGAATTTCACTAGTGATGATAAGATTGTGATGAGTGGGAAAGAAGTGATAATTAGTAACTTAAAATGGGTAAAGTAAAGGTTCTAATTTTTTTTTAAAAAAGAAGAGGTAGATAAGAAATGGTGATAATATGATTCAAGAGCTGAATGATGAAAAAGGATGAGTTAAAGAGTAAAGAGGTTATGTGAAAATCCTTTTATTTTGATGGATAAAATTGAGGTAACTGAGCTTTGGTAATGGTAGCGAAATTTTTTATTGAATAAAGTGGAAGGTGTTGTTTGTGGAACTAAGAGGGTGGATGGGATGAGTGAGAACATGAGTGTAGAATATTGAGATTTAAGAAAGGTGAATGTTTAATTGATGATTAAAAATATGATTTGGAAATCTCTAAAAGTACTGTAATGACGATAGTGTTAGTAATCATAATGATGAAAAAATTAACAAGATTGAGATAACTTAAAGATTTAATTGGAATGAGTAAGAACTTTAAATACGATAAGATGATACATTTGTGAAGGAGTATTGTGCTGAGGATCAAGAAAGATTATAACATGAAAAGTTTAAATTGGTGAGCCTTTAAGAAAAAAAGTGAAGATGATTGAAATAATGTGGAGAAACCTCATATTTTGCTTGTAAGTAAAGCGTTATCTAGGGAGTCGTATGAGAGTTAAGTGGATAAGATGTGTAGTGATCTGATATGATATGTGGAGTTTATAATTAAGAGAAGTGAGTGGGAGATTTAATCAAAAGAATATGTGAAAGAGTGAAATGATTTTGAGAAAAGAGGGAGAGTAATGACCTTGAAGAATAATCAAAAGTTTGAGAAGAATTTTATGATGATCAACGTGAAACTAGGTGAAGAAAAATTGGGAAGATGAATTAATTAAGGGAATTTATTTGAGATGGTCACATAATAAATTGGTATTTGTCTCTTAAAAAATAAAGAGAGCAACTCTAGATGAAATTCTTTACATTTTTTTATACTAATTTAATGTTTAAAATTTTTGATCGGGAGCTAAGAAATTTATAAAAATTTAAAGAGATGAGTCATCGAGTAGATAAAAAATGATGGGAAGATGTTATAAACTGTGTGTGTATAGAAAGATGAGTTTTGAGATTGTTAATTGGTTTCTACTCAAGTAAATGAAAGTTGTGAAGCAAATGATTTGAGAAGATAGTAGGTGAACTAAAGCTGAGTTGAGCTTTAAAACTTTGGATAACATGGTTGATAAATTTCGAGTATTGTATTTTATTTAGAGAGAAAAAATATTTTGAAAAAATTAGAATTTTGAGAACAAGTAAGCATTTAGTAAAGGGTTTATTTTATGGTGATGTGTCAAATAGTAAAAAATAAGAGTAAAATGATATGGTAAGTGAGAATCGGGGGGGTGGGGGAGAGAGAGAGACTAAATTAAATTAAGGATGTGAAGGAATTAGATATGGAGACAGTATTTGATGATGTAAAATTTGAATTTGAAATTTCTAACGGATGATATTTTACTCGAAGAGAAAATTTTTAGAATTTTATCATAAAAAGTTAATAAGAGTTAAAATAGGGTGAGTACAAGAGGTGTGAATACTATTTGATATGTAAGTCAAGATCTTTAGCTAAACTGAGTAAAATTGATGGAAATGGTGTGTTAATATTATGCCAATATAAATAAATGAGATCATAAGATAACTAGTTGGAAGTAATTTAGAGGCAAAAATAAAATTTTGATCGAGACAAAGTTTTACCTTTAGATAAGGATACTTAGGAAAGATTCTCGACTTGAGTAATGTAGCAGGTAATGAGATAGATATGAAGAAACCAAAAATCTTGTTCTTTTTTGAACCTAGACTAGAAGGATTTCGAGAAATATTTTTTTTATTAGTGGGGAAGAATTGTAAATTTCGGTTTTTAGTTAAATCATTTTAAATTCACGGAAGTGTACTTTTATAAGAATTAGTACGTTTATTTGAAAATAAATTATAATTAATTCATATTAGAACGTGTGAGATTCGTAAATAAATAAATGAACTAAGAATCAAATAATAAAAACATATGTTAAGGGAGGATTACAAAGTTACTAAAGGATTGTAAGAAAAACTATGTAAAACTGAAATTTTCAATAATGATGTGGTGAAATGTAGAAAAATGAGAAGTGGAAGGATAATTTTGTAATAAGAAAAAAGTGACGCTATATGAGGGATGAGGCATCAGATATTTTGGTTATAGAAGTCTCTAGAGAGATTGAGAGAAAGAGAGAAGAAGAGAAGAGAAGAAGAACAGGAGAAAGAGAGTGAGAAAAAGATGGGGGAAAAGCTCAAATCATAGTAAAAATCTACCTTCTCTAGTTTTAATCATAAAGTATGTTTATAAACTTAAGATTTGAGTTTGAATTTATGGATTTGAAGTTGTTTGGGGGAGATTTGAGAATTGGTTATGTTATTTTGAGGGGAAATGGGTTTTTAAACCAAAGTTCATGATTTTGAAGCTTAAAGCTCAAATTTTGTTGTGGGTAATGTAAAGTTTTTGATTTAAAACCTTAAGAAACTTGTGTCTTAAAAGATTTGAGAATCCCCATGGAAAAATCCAGAAGTTTTGAAGGAAAAATGGATTTTTTTCGTAAGGGTGAATGGGATCCGAGGATACATTATTGATAAAAAAAACGTACTGGTATGTGGGAAGACGTCCTCGTTGTGATACAATTAGCCTAGTGAGGGAAAATGAAATGAGATGAAATGAACTGAGGCGTGATCATGCATTGCATTGCATTTTATATGATGATTGATGTGATTGACCCAGTGAAGGGCATACTATATTGATTTGTGTGATGTGATGATGTTGTACTTATTGGTTGATTGTTTGTGATGTGAAAATTGTGAGACTGGATTGTGTGATGAGTGTGAATGTATCATAAATTATTTTGTGATTATAATATGGTGTGTAGTGCCATTATGAGATAGGTACTTTTCCGTGAATTAAAGATATGAAAGAAACATAAGTTTTATAATTAAAAAGAAATGAATATCACTTAGAGCTATATGCTAATTAATTACTGACTGAGCTTTTTGAAACTCACCCCCTCCTTTATGTTTTATTTCCCTCCAAGTGGTAGCCGAAAATGGGAGCAAGCTCTAGTTGGGAGCTAATTGTTAAAGATTTCTCGGGTGGCTTGGAAGCAGCATCCTCAGAGGTTTATTTAGTCCAATTTTTTTAAAAAATATATCTGTACAAAAAGGAAAAGAAAATTTAAATGTTTGTAAACTATATGGATTTAATGAAGTGACGCATTGGTTGTATAATATGAATATGATTTTTTTAATAGAATTAATGGTTTGATCATGATAAATTTGCGGATTACATTGTATGGTATGTTGTTTGCATGACATCCAGGTTAGGGCTCGGAGCTTAAAAGTGATGATTCCGTCTCGGGTAGGGCCCACTCGAGAATGAGTTGTTATGGAACTTATCTGTGACGGACTATCCGTCGCAGATGGGTTCATATTCCGTCGCATATATCTTTTCATTTTAAATTTTATTAATTTATTTATGTCGTTTTATACAATTAATATTTAATTATTTTTACTTTTCTACAACAAATAAATAAGTTTATAAAGGTAAAAAACTTAATAAAAAAATAAATTTGAATAAATTTGAATTTAGAGAACATCTGTGACGGAATTGTTACTATATGCAACAGAAAACACTGTCACAGACGGATATTTGTTCATTGTAAATCTTAAATTTTCTTGTAGTGTTTGACAACTACAAGATACATCAAATTTCAAAAAGTTTAGTATGTTAGTGTAATTTCAACAAACTTAAAAGTAGTGCAGTGTAATTTACCCCTTTAACTAATATTAATGTAAAACAGCAAACGACATGTGTTCAATCATCGAAATAACTAAACCTCACCTTTTTTAAGTAGGGGCACTAAAGCAAGAGCAGGCAACAAATATTAAGATAATGACACACTTCACTTACTCTTAGTGATGAATCGAGTATATGCATGGTTTCCATTACACACTACCTTATGAGAGAAATTTGGAAGCAAGTCCTAGCTAGCAAGACAAAAGATCTCTATACTCTTAGGGCTTTCTATAAAGATAAATTTGTTGTAAAACCCTAACATTATGTTTGGGAGTTGGTTATTTGAAAAACAAAAAAGACACAATGTTAGGGAAGAGGAATGAGGCGAAGGAAGGGAAGCTACATTTTTCAGTCTTTGAATGTTAAAAAAGAATGAGTAAAGAGTTAAATAATTTATTTTTCTAACGAAAACTCATTGGGTGTATGAGCTATGAGATATAGTCATCTCTTGTCCTTTATCCTTTCCATCTCTGATATGGGGGAGCAAATTACATTATCTTTATTTTGTTAGAAGATGAAAGGAAATGAAAAGAATAATTTTCTTATTATAAAATTATAAACATACAAATATTTTAAGAATACCATTTATTATGGTGACCTCTCGATAAATAGAAAATAAAGGGTACAACCAAGGAGGGAGGATGTGAACCATACCTCTCGTAAAGAAAACAATCCCCAAGAGGAGTACAAAAAGTTGAATTTAAGAGAGGAAGTGAGACAATACAAAGAGAAGATAATTGTATTGAATGGTATGATTTGCTTACAAGGGAGGTATCCTATTTATAGCCTAACTTAAGGGGAATGTTTCCTATTCTAACCAATGTGGGACTAACATATATATTGTATATATATATTAACAACCCCCCTCAAACTCAAGGTGGTAAAATGGAGACCAACTTGAGTTTGGAAACTGTATCCTGAAGGCGTCCAGGAGGATGTGTTTTAGTGAAGATGTCAGCAATTGATCGGCGGAAGAAACTGATAATAGTCCAATAGTCCCACGAGTGAGATGATGACTCATAAAGTGACAATCAATCTCAATGTGTTTTGTGCATTCATGGAATACATCATTGTGAGCAATCTGGATAGCACTTTGATTATCGCAGCTGATGATAGTGGCAGTAGAATGAGTGACGCCCATGTCTTAAAGTAACTAGCGAAGCCAAAGAAGTTGCTAAGTTGTATCAACAAAGGCTCGATACTCAGCTTTTGTGCTGGATCTGCTTCTTACTTCGCCAAGAAATAAGAGAATCACCAAGAAAGAAGCAATAACCAGTGGTGGATCTATGATCAGTGGGATCATTTGCTCAATTTGCATCTGAGTAAGCACAAAGCTCAAGTGAAGATTGAGCCGAGAAATGGAGACCATTAAATAGGGTCCCCTTGATGTACCTAAGAATGCAAAGAACTGCGACATAATTAGGTGTATGAGGAGCAGAGAAAAATTGACTGACAATATGGACAGCATAAGAGATGTCAAGGCAAGTAACTGTAAGATAAACAAGACTACTGATGAGTGCCAAATATTGCATATTTTTGCCACTTAATTTAGCTTAGGAATTTGTTACTTTGAGTTGTTTTTCGTTGTTTTACAGGTTTACAAGCTTGGAAAGGAGTTTCACTAAATTGCCAGAATTGCTCGTACAGATCAGCCATTTTTTAGGATTAAACTGTATTGATTCAAGAAGAATCAGGATATGAGCCATATATGTTTGGAAAGATTCGGATGTCTATTTTCTGGGAGAATTTTATGGATCAATAAAATGATTTTTCTAGAGAAAGTTATGGCAGTTTTAGTAGACAAAGGTCAGGCTGTGCATGATTTCAGCGTGATAGATTAGCCATTTTTGAGGATTTAACTGTATTGATTCAAGAAGAACCAGGAGATAAGCCATATATGCTTGGAAAGATCCGGATGTCTATTTTCTAGAGAATTTCACGGATCAATAAAATTATTTTTCTAGAGAAAGTTATGGCAGTTTTAGTAGACAAAGGTCAAAGAGCAAAAGCTGGAATTTGCAGTATCCCACATCGGATTGGAAACACATTGCACTTGTGATGTTTCCCTATATAAGCCCCTCTTCACTTCATCTTTAGTGTGCAATTCCTGGTGCCATTTTAGTGCAATTTGGAGGACTTTTACTAGCATTCTGGTAGATCTCCGAAGGCTTTGCTACCACGAGGGGAAGTGCCGCCCAACAGCGAGTGGAATTTCTCCCATGTATAGTCAGTTTTAATTTACTGCTTTTTTTAGTTTAATGTTTAGCACTTTTATTATAAAATCTAGTTTCATGATTATGAGTGGCTAAAATCTTTAACTAAGGTTGAAGATAAAGCCTCGCCGTTGTTTGGCATAATAGTTTTAGATTTGCTTATACAATTCTGATGTTTTTTTAGTATAAATGTTATGTCAATTATTTGAGTAAAATCTTATGATTGATTGCGTTTAAATTGTTCTGTTGGATATTCCGTGTGTTTCATCTGATGGATACATCAAATTGTTTTTGATTAAATTGGATTTCCTTTGTAATTTGTTAAAAGCGGATACATTAGATGCTTTTGGTTTAATTGGAATATTTGTTGTTTTTTTGTTTTAAGTTGGATTCATGGAATGTTTTGATAAGCTAATTTTAGAACATGAAGATATATGCTTAACTTTGGTGGGGTGGATTCAGAAACTTTAGTGTCTTTATTATTAGTTTTAAATCAATTTAGTTTAGTCTTTATTTGTTTTGCAACATATAATTCAAAACTCGGAACTAGGTTAAAATTAAGTTTAGTTTAGATAAAATTACATTTTCAGAATGCAATTCTCTGTGGATTCGACCTCGCACTTGCACAACACTATATTGTAAATGACTCGTGTGCTTGCGAGTAATTTAAAACTCACAACAAGTTTTTGGCGCCGTTGCCGGAGAGTTGTTTGGTTTGTGAAATTTTTGTCTGAATTAATTTTATTTTTCTACTAGTTAGTTAACATTTTTTTGTTTGATTTTTCTTATTGCAATTTTATTTTTGTTTGTTTGTTTCTATTGGCAATTGCCCATAAAAAAATAAAAAAATTAAAAATTAGAAAAAATTAAAAATTAGAAAAATGTGGATGAATCTAGCGCCGGTTTCACAGTCCTTAGAGGATGCCCTCAAGGATTTCATGAAGATGATCGATCAGTCCATTAATACAGCTAATACATTCAATGATGATAGCTGTTCCATCTGTGCTAGTCCTATGCATTTAGCACAGAATTGTCCATCTATACCAGCTTTTGTTGAGTATCCCATTGAACAAATGAATGCTTTCAATGACTGTTAGTGGCAATCAAATGGATCTTACTCCGAGACATACAATCCAGGGTGGTGGAACCACCCTAATTTTTCATGGAAGCAGAACCAACTGATAAATCAGGGAGGAGCCCCTCATCATGCTCATAATCAATACCCTCCCGGATTTCCTCTACCAATTCCAAGTTATGGTCTCTCAACCCATTCAGCACTATCACCCGCTTACCAAGCTCCCACTAAAGCGCCAGCGTTGGTTTCACAGTCATTGGAAGACGCCCTCAATGATTTCAGGAAGATGATCGGCCAACCCATAAGCGGAGTAAGGAGTGCGTAAATAGTAAACACCCAAGCAATTGCTAAAATAAAGAGTTAAATAGGGCAAATTGCAAGTCACTTGGGTGAAAAAGAGAAGGGAAAGTTCCCCAGTCAGCCCGTGCCCAACCCAAAAGGACAGTTTGTGGTTGGAAATTCATCGAATCCTATGCACGGGGAGGAAAAAGTGCAATCGATTGTCCCATTAAGGTATGGGAGATAAGTGGACAATCGAGTGGAAGAGAACCCTGCTATGCATCAAGAGCAAGGAAGTGGCAACAAGGAGAAAAGAGATACTGAGCCATCTACAGCCACACCTACTGTTAAAAACCCTTCTAAGTTGTTTGTACCTAAAGCACCTTACCCTAAGAGACTACAAGCGCCCAAGAAAGGAGGGCAGTCTGGGGACATTGTGGAGGCATGCTTTGCTCAGTTTGGAGAAGATTTGGATTTGGATAAGCTACTTGAGCAAGCAAATGCTATCTTGGAGTTTGCTCATTGGGAGAGTAGTAAGACGGATGAGACTGTGGGTGAATCAAGCATTGAGGACCCCCTGGACGCATGCTTTGCTCAGTTTGGATTTGGATAAGTTGCTTAAGCAAGCAAATTCCACTTTGGAGTCTGCTCCTCAGAAAAGCTGTGAGACGGAGGAGACCATAGCACCTGAACCACCCAAGAAGGAACATAAGCCTTTACCGAACAATCTTAAGTACAAGTTCCTAGGTCCAACAGTTCCTTTGCCTGTGATTATAGCTTCAAATTTAGTTGAGGCTCAGGAGAATAATTTAGTGGACATTTTAAAAGAGCACAAGGAAGCTATCGGCTGGACTATTGAGGATGTCAAGGGAATCAGCCCCTCGATGGTGATGCCCAAGTTACGTGTGGAAGAGAATGTCAAGCCATCGAGGGAGCCACAAAGAAGGCTCAACACAGCTATGCAAGAGGTTGTGAGGATTGAAGTGATAAAGCTGTTTGATGCAGTGATCAATTATCCAATCTCAGTTAGCAAATGGGTGAGCTCGATTCATGTTGTGCCCAAGCGGGCTGGAGTGACGGTAGTGAAGAATGAGGACGACGAGTTAGTGCCAATTCGTGTTCAGTCAGGATGAAAAGTATGTATAGACTACCGTAAGTTAAATGCTGCCACAAGAACGGATCATTTTCCACTCCCATTTATTGATCAGGTGGTGGAGCGCTTAGTTGGGCATGATTACTAATGTTGGGTCTGGCTGAAGACGTTAAACTTAGCGCTCATGGGAGGCACCCTACAACTTATCTTTTCTATTTATTCATTATTTTACATATTTATGATTAATGTTTGTTTCTAATATTTTTGTTTTCCAGTCGATATTTTTCAGGGACAACGCATACTTCAGTTCAAGTTTGGGGGTATGCTATGAGCCATACCCGTCCAGCTAGTTCTCCATCTCCCAGGGTAGCTCTTTCCATATTATTCACACATTGGGGTCAATGTGTAATTTAAGTTTGGAGGTATGGGAGACACATTGCACACACTTTGTCGTAATTTATTGTTGTTTTTCTTCAATTAAAAAAAAAGAAAAAAAAAGGTAAATGCATGTTCATGTTCGTCTGAAAATTTTGGTTGATTTGAAAAATTGTGATGTGATTTCATTGGTGAGTGTAAAATTTTGAACACATGATCTGATTATAGAATTTTAAACTTTAGTTACTTACTTTAAGCATTCGAGAATTCACATGTTTGATCTAATCTGACACAAGCACATTAGCACATAATTGTATGAGGTATGACATGTGATTTTAATGTACATGTTTCCATGACTTAACTGAAACTGGATGACTTGTGGGATTAACACTTGTGCATAGAAAAGCAAAAAAAAAAAAAAAAAACAAAGAATACTACTAATATTTATAATGATCATCATCAATAAACTTTCCATTGAGTAACTGGACCTCTTGCCTCAGTAAGCCGTGAGTGTTCACGTCAAAAGGTGGAAATTTTATTCATAATGATCATTACGAAACTTTTCGTTGAGTAACTAGACCTCTTGCCTTAGTAAGCAGTGAGTGTTCACGTCAAAAGGTGAAAATTTTGCTTGGTAGCATTAAGGTCAGTTTAGTTTTGTAGCCTTTTTTACTCGAGTTGGTAAGTTTTTAGGGGTGTCTTTACACCTAATGCCCTAAAACCATCTGGTTTGGGAGTCATTGACTCAACACTCGATACATGGGTCAATTAGAAAGCTTAAGGGAACTAAATATAGCAGATCCTTATAATAAAAATAAATAAAATAAAACTATGCCATCGTTGTTCATTCTGATGAGAAATTCTGTGAATCTTGAGACATGGAGACATTGTACACTGAAGTTATTTGGAAACCTCATCTGTATATGCTAATTCACTTTACACTGATTCAAGCTTGTGATGTCTTAGCCTGCCTCTTGTAAGTAATTAGGTTTTTAAATTCCTATTCATTGAGAAGATGGGTTATATTTTTTAAGCTTGCTCATGAATGAATATCATGGTTTTGAGTGCTCCTTAAATTTTTGGATACCATGAGTGATGAACTTATCTTGATGTTCTTTGTTTTTCATTTAGTTTTTTTATTTTGTTTTGCTAAGGGACTAGCAAAATGTTAGTTTGGGGGTATTTGATGAGTGCCAAATATTACATATTTTGGTCACTTAATTTACATTTGTTAGCTTAGGAATTTGTTACTTTGAGTTGTTTTTCGTTGTTTTACAGGTTTACAAGCTTGGAAAGGAGTTTCACTAAATTGCCAGAATTGCTCGTACAGATCAGCCATTTTTGAGGATTAAACTGTATTGATTCAGGAAGAACCAGGAGATGAGCCATATATTCTTGGAAAGATCCAGATGTCTATTTTCTGGAGAATTTTACGGATCAATAAAATGATTTTTCTAGAGAAAGTTATGGCAGTTTTAGTAGACAAAGGTCAGGCTGTGCATGATTTCAGTGTGACAGATCAGCCATTTTTGAGGATTTAACTGTATTGATTTAGGAAGAACCAGGAGATGAGCCATATATTCTTGGAAAGATCCAGATGTCTATTTTCTAGAGAATTTTACGGATCAATAAAATGATTTTTCTAGAGAAAGTTATGGCAATTTTAGTAGACAAAGGTCAAAGAGCAAAAGCTGGAATCTGCAGTATCCCACATCGGATTGAAAACACATTGCACTTGTGATACTTCCCTATATAAGCCCCTCTTCACTTCATCTTTAGTGTGCAATTCCTGGTGCCATTTTGGTGCAATTTGGAGGACTTCTACTAGCATTCTGGTGGATCTCCGAAGGCTTTGCTACCACGAGGTGAAGTGCCGCCCAACAGCGAGTGGAATTTCTCCATGTATAGTCAGTTTTAATTTATTGCTTTTTTTAGTTTAATGTTTAGTACTTTTATTATGAACTCTAGTTTCATGATTATGAGTGGCTAAAATCTTTAACTAAGGTTGAAGATGAAGCCTCGCCATTGTTTGGCATAATAGTTTCATATTTGCTTATACAATTTTGATGTTTTTTTAGTATAAATGTTCTGTCAATTATTTGAGTAAAATCTTATGATTGATTGCATTTAAATTATTCTGTTGGATATTCCGTGTGTTTCATCTAATGGATACATCAAATTGTTTTTGATTAAATTGGATTTCCTTTGTGATTTGTTAAAAGCGGATACATTGGATGCTTTTGGTTTAATTGAGATATTTGTTGTTTTTTGTTTTAAGTTGGATTCATGGAATGTTTTGATAGGCTATTTTTAGAACATGAAGATATATGCTTAACTTTGGTGGGGTGGATTCAGAAACCTTAATGTCTTTATTATTAGTTTTAAATCAATTTAGTTTAGTTTTTATTTGTTTTGCAACATATAATTCAAAACTCGGAACTATGTTAAAATTAAGTTTAGTTTAGATAAAGTTACATTTTCACAACGTAATTCCCTGTGGATTCGACCTCGCACTTGCACAACACTATATTGCAAACGACTCGTGCGCTTGTGAGTAATTTAAAACTCACAACAACTACCAACCAATTGGCGAAACAAAGTGGGGTCTTCCAAAGGTGTACCATCCATAGGAGTGCGTTTAGAGTTTAGCTCAAGAGGAGTGGTACATGTCTTACTATTTGTGAGTCCCGCTCGAGTAAGAAGGTCAGAAGCATACTTTGCTTGAGAAGGAGTATCGCGAGACATGTATTGTTGGGCATGTCTATTGGGGTTTTGGAAACATTCACGCTGAAGATGACCAAGGGCTTGCTTCTTACATAATTAATTCCCTTTGTTGTTGGGTTGAAAAGATCCAGATGGATGACCTTTGTTGTTGAGTTGAGGTCCCCTGGGAGTGGTGACTGAGGTGATGTCGATGGAGAATAAGACTCTGATTATAGTGACGTCGATGGAGCGGCGGCTGACACGACGTTAATGGAGAATAAGACTCCGACTATATTGATGACCCGACAGGTATGAATAGGATATACAAGAAGTCTTTTTGATGTGAATGATCCACTAATAGTGGCAATCACAAAGCATACTCAACTCTTAATATACCGAGAACCACTAAGAACCTGGCTCTGATACCAAGTTGAATTTAAAAGAGGAAGTGAGACAATACAAAGATAAGAAAATTGTATTGTTTACAAGGGAGGTATCCTATTTATAGCCTAACCTAAGAGGAATGTTTCCTATTCTAACCAATGTGGGACTAACATATACATTGTATATATACATTAACACAAAAGAAGACAACTTTCTTTATGATTAAACAAGAGAAATAATACAAGACAGGAAAATAAACTAATTAGCTGTTAGGGAGGACGAAACACATGAATACGGCTGCACTTCGGAAAGCAAGATGAAGATATGTCCTTTGGTAGCGAACCCAAGGACGAAATAAACTAGAGTAAATTTGTGGTGGTGACCCAAGGCGGAAAACAGATAAGCTGGACGATTAGTTTCTCTATAGTTGTGATTCAGACGACAACCTATAGGTAGCAGTTTAAAGCAATCGTGAAGGATATAATAGTTTCTCTATGGATTAGTTGAGGCGAAGCTGGCGATAAGAGTTTTGGAATCGCTCTCCACTATATAATGTGAAAATTGTGAACTCAAGAGTAAAGCTCGAGCCTCCCCTTCCATATTAGTATCCATTCCAAAGTGATAATAGAAAGCGAGAAGGACTACACCTTTGTAATCCCTAAATAAGCCCCCGCCACTGCAAATATCATCTTGACTCAAACCATCTGTATTAAGTTTTAATTGTCCCACAGGATAAGGCTCCCATTTAACCCAAATCCCATGTTTCATCTGACGAGCTCTATAAAGAATATTGAGAGAATCCAGGGAAATAATATCATGGAACCCAACTTCGCGAGAAGAGTGAACTGAAGCACATACACTTTGAACCATGCAAAGAACTTGCAAAATAATTTGCTCCGAAGACATATTGGATGAATCATGCATAGACGAGTTTCTTGACTTCCATATCTCCCAACAACTCACGCTGAAAATAATACTTCTGCCAGCCCTAACTGAGAGGATAAACGAGACTGGTTAAACCAAGCCGCGGCCATTCCGTGAAGAGAGTTGCAGCTAGTGCGAACAATGACAAGTGAGCGGAAGAAATTCCAGACTGTAGAGGCGACTAATAACTTTATTG
This sequence comes from Bretschneidera sinensis, assembly GCA_023935145.1. Taxonomy (NCBI): domain Eukaryota; kingdom Viridiplantae; phylum Streptophyta; class Magnoliopsida; order Brassicales; family Akaniaceae; genus Bretschneidera; species Bretschneidera sinensis. The sequence goes on from CM043701.1 coordinate 44,762,093, forward strand.
TATTAGAAAACTTTATTTTGTAGTTATTAAACCCAAAAAACTAATAACTTTGACATGTTATTTAATTAATATAGTTTGAAATCAACTGTTTTTTTAACGATAACCCAATTCGGAACATTAGTCTCACCTAAACTTGAAGAAAGATGCAATCATGAACCATAAAATCAAATGGTTTTATACTATATGTTAATTTTTTTTTTGAAACGTATACTATATGTTAATCAATATAGCTTGATAAATGTTCCCATGAAATCAAAAAGTAAAAAGAAAAATATTCATTTTAACTTGATAATCAAGTTAAATAATTCAAACAAAATACAACAAATATGTCATCACCCAGGTAAAGATTTATTTCAAGCTAGAGTGAAACTATTCTTAATAATTGGTAATCATAAAATTTAAACAAAAAGATAGGGCAAAGCTAGAATAACACATTATAAAAAAATCACTCAATTGTAATGAAGTGCTTTAGCTTAAAATTATTTATTGATTTACAGTTATTTTGATTTAGTATTTAGATAACCTGATTGAACATCATATTTTTCTTTTAAAGACGAGGTTTATTCGAATCGGAATCCTTGTTTTTATTATCAAATGAAAAATATGCCTAGCATTCTGCTCGCAGATTAATAAGCATGACTTTTATTTCTGGGTGAAATAATTTTGTAATCCCATTTCGGCTGATTAATGAATCAATATGGTGACATGCCTATAACTCCTATCCTCCATGACCTAAATGACTCTTTAGTCAAATTAGAGTCCCTTGCTTAAGTTTTTGCTGAGTCTGTAAATATTAAGCCAATAATCTTCAAACATTGGTCGTCTCTATTGTGAAATAATAAACCAATATTATTGAGTGATACCTTTTTCAACATATTGTACACTCTAATTACTGACTATAATGGCTTGAACTCCCACAATGTTTGCTCTATGAATCTATGACAGCCCATCATTTTAATTAGGTCTCAACCTATACCAACGACCACTAGTTTCTCATTTCCTTCTAATTTGAGTGGAAGGAAGAATAGTATAACATAAAATTGGGTTTTAACGGTCATCTCCTGATATTTCATTCAGAGATACCCTTTCCTCGTTAATATGTCAAAAAAATTAAGTAAACAAATCATATATATATATATATATATATATATATATATTTGAGTAATTATTTTTGGTTTAATAATAAAGTAGTATTAGGACCAACTTATGCGTACCTTAATAAGTTCACTTCTTCGAATGGGTCAAAGGCAGGTCATTCATGCTCAACCTAAGGAATTCGCAAAGAAAATCGTTGTGGCTTGACCACTCACGGATCTGGAGATTAGAACCAACGACATTGTGGTTATTTTACAAAGTCTCTACTATCTCACGAACACCACGATGGTTCTTTTGAGTCATATTTATGTTAGTTTTGGCTACTCAATCAACTGGAGATCTTATCCCAAATTTAAAGGGATAAGAGTTCATCTCTTATCAATTGGATAATCTCAACCAATATCAAAGAAAGCTTATCTCGAAATAGATAAGGTCATATATGCTCATCAGTTAGAAATGATAAGGAAATATAGATAAGATCATATCTGATAATCAGATAGAGATGATAAGGAAATGTGGATAAACATTATCCATATTTGAATTTTAAAGAGCCATAAGGGGGCAGAGATGAGGCTTGAAGCCTTTATGAATAGATGGGAAGGATCCCATTGTTGAACACACTGAAATCAAAGAAAGAATCAACTATCCTCGGAGCCCCCTATTATCTTCCATTTTTCTTCTTCTTTTCATTGATATTGTTCTGGAAATCCCAAACACTTAAATTAAACTCTGGTATAACAGCCAAAAAATTACCTTGGAAGCCAAAATTTTCACCTAAAACACCTCTAGTCAACTATCGAGTCAACCAACAGAAGCACCAGTTGACTATATAGCCGACTAGCACAAGCTCCAGTCGACTACATAATCGACAAGCTAAGGCACCAATTGCCTCGTAGCCCTCTAGTCACCTACTTAGTTGTCTAGCAGTCTTCTAGTCACTTACTTAGTCGCCCATCAGCCCACCAGTCACCTACCTAGTCGAGCAGCAGTTCACCAGTTGCCTAACTATTTGAGTAGCAGCTCACCAGTCGCCTACCCAGTCGCCTAGCAGCCTCACAATCGACTACTCAATCGACCATCCTTGATTTTGCACAACCCACGTCTTCTTAGTTCCAAAAAAGGTCAGATTATATTTACACTTTTAATTTCAAGTAGTTAATTATTTTTTTTTATCAAAATCTTCATCTTTTCAAAAAAAATTCTTTTTAGTACAGTCATTTTTTAAATGGATAGCAAATTGATTTATTTTGAATTAGCAAAAATTGAATGACTTAATGGTGCTAATTATGATATGTGGGATAGGAAAATTTGGTATGACTTGATCCATGAAAATGTCGATTATGTAATCGACGACACTGTTCCAACCCTTACTGAGAATCCCACTAATGCTCAGAAAAGCGAGTTTGAACAGTGGCAAGTAAATGACAATAAAACGAAGAGCCTTATGTTGTTGTTCATGGAGGAAAACCTCATAAAGGTTTTTGAAAATTATAAAATGACAAAAGATTTATGGATGGCCATCAAGGAAAAGTATGACACCATTTTTGAGGTGAATATAAAACTTTTCCTCTATAATTACAATACTTGTAGAATGAAAAAGAGTGAAAGTGTGATAGACCATTACAATAAGATGATTGTCGTGGACAAGGACCTGAAAATTGCTGGAACTCGAATTCCAGAGAAAATGTAGGTGGCAATTATTCTGAATTGGCCGCCTCCTTCATTAGACTTTGCTGACACTACTCTAAGACTTAATGGCACTATTAAGAACGTGAGCGATTTTTTATCTATGTTGGCAATCGAGCAAGATTTGATAGCCAGGAGAAAAAGACCAGAATTGAACCTTGTGCAGCAAGATGAGCTGCATTTAGCCTAGCCCAGACTAAGAAATCATAATTGTCAGCTTGGCCCTCGAAAACCCTCTTTCAAGGATTCACGGCCACAACATCGCAACAACAAGAAACCGATCATTCCTCGGGGTGCTTATTATAGATACAACAAATGTTGACATTTTAAATCCAATTGCTCGAAAAACAAGCTAGGAAATAGGGGTTATTCAAGGCTCCCGAAACAAGGAGGATTCAACAAAGAAGAATTTGTTGGAGTGATCGAATGCAATGTTGTGGCCACGGATATAGATGGATGGTGGATTGACTCTGGTGCAGCCCGCAACATTACAAAGACTAAAGAGTGACTATTTGATTACAGAGGATCTTCATGGGTAACAATACCTACCTGGATGAGGAAGATATTAAATCCTACCGGTTGGATCTTAGGGATAGTATCATGGTCCTCAAGGATGTGATCTATGCACCCAGAATGAGGCACAATCTAGTTTCTATCCATGCACTACTGGAAAAAAAAGGGTTTGAGGTTAGGTTTTACAATAAGAGGGGGTTCATTAGAAAGGACAAAAAAGTTTTTGCCCGATCATGATTTGTTTCGTTTACCTATTATGAATGATAATAAGAATGATGCAGTTTTGAATTATTCTTTATCTCCTAATTATTCTGCATGTAAATTATGACATTTAAGATTAGGACATTTTAGTAAATCTAAGATGATACAGATAATTAACATGAATTTGTTATCATGTTTATCTAATATAAATGCTAGACAATATTATCAGCATTGTTTAGCTAGAAAATGATTAGGAAACCTTTTAAAATAGGTAAAAGAGCTAGTCAACTTCTAGATTTGGTGCAATCAGAAATATGTGACATTTTGAGTGTAAAAACCCATAGTAATAAGAAATATTTTATTACTTTTATAGATGACTATTCCAAGTTTACTTATATATATCTTATATCTTTCAAATAAGAAGCCTTTTAGTGTTTTAAAAGATATAAGTCAGAAGTAGAAAATCAACTTGGAAGGAACATAAAGTTGTTAAGGATTGATAGGGGAGAGGAATACAATTGAGATGATTTTGACAATTTTTGCATAAACATAGAATTACAAGGCATATCACTATGTCTTATATACCACATCAGAATGGTGTGGTAGAAAAAAAAAAAGAACATTGTTGAATGATATAAGATGCATGTTTCTATACTCAAATCTCTCCAAAAGATTTTGGGGAGAGGCATTGATTACGAAAAACCATATAATGAATCATATTTTCACTAAATCTGTCGAGTCAACACCTTATGAGATATGGAATGGTTGTAAACCTGACTTAAGTTATATAAGAAAATGGGGTTATATAGTGCATATTTTGATTCCATCCTAGTTGAGAGATAAATTGGATTTCAAAACATTGAAATGCATTTTCGTAGGTTATTCTGAAAGGTTAAAAGGCTATAGGTTTTATTATAATGAAAAGAGGGTTATTGAAAGTAGAGATGCTACTTTTCTAAAAATTCTAAAGGAAGAGGAACAAGTTCAGGGAGATAATGAACCACTATTTGTAATAGATGATGATTATAATGATGATCCTGAAAATATCCCGGAATCAAATCCAATTATGAATGAAGAACTAATACCTATAGCAGAACCAACCATAGAAGCACCACCTCCTTAACGTGTAATTGGCAACAAGAGATCTAGAGTACTTCTTGCTTGGATAGACGATTATTACTTATATTCCTATGAGTCATCATGTTTTTTTATGGACACAAACATTGAGGAATGTGTAGATTCATGACTTTTGCGAAAGTGATAAAATCGCAAGAATCGAATTTATGGTTGGATGCCACGAAAGATGAAATTTATTCGATTGAAAGAAGTAGAGTCTGGGAACTACGTGATTTTCCTCAGAATATAGGTTGCAAATAGGTGCTCAAAAGGAAATTTTGTGCTGATAGGTCCATTAACAAATTCAAGGCTCGGTTAGTTGCCAAAAGTTTTATGCAAAAGTCAAGAATATATTTTAAGGAAATGTATTCTCCGGTAGCAAAATTTGCATCAATCAGAATGATTATTGCCATTATTGCATATCTTGACTTTGAACTATTTCAAATGGATGTGTTGGGACAATTATCTACCTAAATAATTAAGTGAATAACCATTATAGTTTTACTTGCAAGTGCACAAGGTCTGTGGTAGCATAGTGTGCAAGTGCGAGATCATTTCCACAGGGATTGGTGAATTTCTATTTAAAATTAGTTTCTTCAAGTTAAAAAAGAAATTGAGTAAATAACAATAATGAGATTGTAGGGCTACGATATCCACCACTAATTATACCTTCCCACTAACTAAGGTTTCAATGCTTTAGCCTTATCATGAATATCTAATGGTTGCCAACCTAAGGGCTTGGTCCACACCGTAGGGTATTGATCTCCCTATGCAACGAGTTAGGCATGGTGTGTACTCTAACTCTTTTCTCTCTTAAGGGATTCAACATGGGTGTATATTGAGTTGTTCCTTAAGAGAGCATGAGGGCTGTGGAAATCGGCAACCACATGAGACCTAGGGCTTAGTCCGCTCCTGGTTTCCCATGTTGATTAACCTAGGAATCCGGTGTGGATATCCCTTGTTACTAATGTCGAACCCAGGACTCTGTCATCTAAATTGATTCGACTAACCTATCCATACCACATGCATACGTTGATCAGGCACATACATATGAGGAATATAAATATAAACAGGTATTAATCAAGTTAAATATTCTAACAAGGCTATAGCAAAGATAATCAATGAATGAATATGTGGTAAAACATAACTAGGGCTTCAATCTAGCCCGATAGGAGTTTTAGTTACACATGCTAAGTAAAGTAAACATGCTAAACATAATTAAAATAAACAGAAAACTAAAACTGAAGAAGCCTTGGGAGACGAGTCGTCAATTCCTCTCCTAAGCTCTTTACTTCGAATCTAGAACAAAAGGTCAAACTAAAAGGAAGATATGCTCCCCAAAAGGGAGATACAGTTTCTGTGTTTTACAGGGCTATTTATAAGGTTCTAAAGGTGCATTGAAACCCTAATTTCCAAAATAGGTCCGGAAGAAATCTTTCCAAAACTGGCTCTGCCGCCTCTCTGTGCATGTGCGCTCGATCGCATGCTTTTGCGCTCGAGCCTTCTATGTGTGCGCACGATTGCTTTTGCGCTCGATCACATTCATGTTGCACTCGATCGTACTAGCTCTTTCCAAATCTTCAGTTTTCTTCCTTTAAAGCTTCAAAATGCTTTATTTTCTTCACAAGCCTATAAAAAACACTGAAAACACAAAAATGAAGTAAAACATAATAAAATATGTAAACAAAGAGCTTAAAAAATGTAAATTAAGGGGCTTAAATATTATCAGGATGTCAAGACTGAGTTCCTTAATGGTGAGTTGAAGGGGTATATTTATATGGACTAGTCTGAGGGATTTCAAGTAGAAGGTCAAGAAAATAAAGTTTATAAATTGAAGAAGTCATTGTATGGTTTGAAACAATCATCTAGACAGCAGTCTCAAATTTTATGAGGTAATATTACAACTTGGTTTTTGTCCTGAATAAGTTAGATAACTGTGTTTATACTTGTAGAGGTAAAACAATTTTTTTCATATTGTCATTGTACGTAGATGATATTCTACTTGTTGGAAATGACATCGAAATTTAAATAAAATCAAGTTGAAATTAAGTAATATATTTTAGATGAAAGATATGGGTGAAGCATCATATGTTCTAGGAATACAAATCTAGAGGGATAAAAAATCTAGAACATTGAGCTTTAATCAAGAAAGATATGTGCTCAAAGTACTTCAAAAATTTGGAATGCAGAATTGCAATCCGGCACCAACACCCTTGGTTATGGGGAAGAGATTGTCTAAAGACTAGTGCCTTAGAGAGGGATAGAAGTCTTTAGAAGTATCATGCTCAAGTAGTTGGAAGCTTGATGTATGCTATGTTGTGTACTCGATCAGACTTGTCATATCTAGTAGGTTTGGTCAGTAGATACCAAAGTAATCCTAGCTCAAATTATTGGGAAGTCGTTAACAGAATATTGAAGTACCTGAGGGGTACCTTGTGCCTTAAATTAGTATATCAAGCAAATACACTCGAGGTAATTGGTTACTTCAATGCAGATTTTGGAGAGGGCAAAGACGACAGAAAGTCTACTTCGGGACATTTGTTCATTTTTGGAGGCACAACTGTTTCTTGGGGTAGCAAGAAACAAGGATGTGTAGAAATATACACACAGGAAGATGAGTACGTAGCATGTAGCATAACTGCTACTTATGCAGTCTGAATCAAACAGTTTATGATAGATTTGAATATAAATCTAATTGAAACACTAATAGAAATTAGTCTGATAATCAAGCGGCAATTAGTTTGATTTGCAGTGTAACAAATAGCTCGAAAGGCCAACACATTGAAACACAATATCATTATATTCATGATATTGTGGTGGATAAAAGGGAGGTCAAAGTATCTTATATCCTTACTAGCGATCTGATTGTTGATCCTTTGACAAAGGTTATTCTAGCGAAAATTTTTATCAAACATGTTAGTTTGATGAGACTTAGATCTGAGTCAAAAGAATATTTTTCTCATATATCATGAATAGTGGGAGTGTGTCATCTCACGGATAGTGGGAGTATAACATCTCATGAATAGTGGGAGCATGTACAGAAAGCAATGATATTGTATCTCCTGGATAATGGGAGCGTACCTAGAATTTTTGGCTAAGTAGCCAAGTGAGAGATGTTAGTTTTAGCTATTCAGCCAACTAGAGATCTTATCCCAAATTTAAAGTGACAAGGGTTCATCTCTTATCCATTAGGGAATCTCAACCAACATCAAAAAAAGATTATCCTGAAATGGATAAGACTATATCTGATTATCAATTAGAGATAATAAGAAAATATGGATAAACACTATCCATATTTGAAGTTTAAAGAGGTATCAGGGGGTAGAGATGAGGTTGGAAGCCTTTATAAATAGATGCGAAGGATCCCATTGTTGAACACCTTGAAATCAAAGCAAAATCAGTTATCCTCGGAGCCCCTTATAATCTTCCATTTTTTTTTTTTTCATTTTTTCATTGATATTGTTAAGAAAATCCCAAACACTTAAACCAAACAATTTATGCATACCAAATGCTTAATTGATTGATATATTGAAATAAGACAAAGATATGATGATATGATTTTTATATATAATTAAAGCAAATAAAATTAATTTTATGTCACTTTTTGTACGTATTAAATAAAGTTGAATGAAAATTATCTTAATTTTTTAATCTTATCGCGATGTATCAAAAGTTATTGATACACATTTATAAAACATAATGGTGCTAGCTACCCAGGGCTTGTTTGGAGAGGGTTTTCAAAAACCCTTTTTCAGTGTTCAAACATTAAAAACTTTTTTCAAACACTGCTTTATGTGTTTGGATAACAGTTTTTAAAAAATGTTTTCATTGTTTTGCAAAAACAAGTTTTGTAACACTAGATTTTGACTGGATTTGGAAAACTCCAAAACAGAGTTTTCGGTTTTCATTTTTTATACCTAAAACACTACTCAGAGTTCACTCTCTGCTCTCTGCCCTCTTCTCTCTTCTCTCAATTTTCATTCCTCATCTCCCTTAACTGTTCTCATCTCACTCTCAGTCTTCTTCATCTTCTTTTTGGGGTTTGATTTTTTTCTTTGTCTTCTTCGTCTGATTTTGATTTCTTTCTTCATCTTCTTCGTCTGATTTTGATTTCTTTGTCTCTCCAATGTCTCTTTCCTCTTCATCTCAGTCTCTCTGTTTCATCAATCTCTCGATCAGTGGTGGAGGCAAAGCAGTGGCTATGGTGGCACCGGTAAAGAGGCGAAGCAACGATGATGGTGGCACCGGTAAAGAGGCGAAGCAAAGGGAAATGGGTGCAATTTTTCTGTATGTATACTCCATTTACGAACAATAGGTTTCGGGTGAGTGATTTATTTTTGTTTTTGTTTTCTTTGTTTAGTATTTGGGTGCAATTTTTTTAAACAAAATCTCTAGAGCTTTTCTTGGAATTTCTTAGGAATCAGTAGCCCTTAATATATTTGTTCTTCTATGTGAATTTTGGTTGGTAAAAGAACGAGTTAATCCTTTAATATTTAAGCATGCACAAACCCTACAATTGTTTTTGCTGCCTTTGAATTGTTTTAATTGGGTATATGTATTTATATAAGTTACCTCTGTTCACTTGGGTTCTATTTCCATTTTATGGTTATTCTTTGTATTTTGGTGATGATGACCTAGAAGCAAAAATCCTATTTCCTATCATAAGCACGTCTATTAGTAGCCTTTTTTCTCAAATGGGTTTCATCCTCGCTTACCATATCAAGTATGCTCAAGACTTTTGCTTCTAGTGATGTAGAACTTAATTTCTTTGTTTTTTATGAGGCAGTAGGCCATTCTTTAAGAGCATATTCAACTAAAAGTTCTCATGTCTTAGGAATGTAGGATAACGAGTAGCAGTGTTTTTTTTTAATTTTTTTTATGATGCTAAGCTTTTTAAAGAGTAGCTTGCGGCAAGCATTACTGAGTTTCTCTATGTGTGCAGTTCAAGAGAGCACTTCTAACAATGTGCCTGACTTCCCTGTCCTGTGTGTAATTAGATATGTGTTTTACCATTAGGATGTGAGGCTAGTTATTTTTACCTATCAAGCATTATGTTGGTAATTCTTTCATTAACAACATGAGCATGAGGCATGTACACTTTCTTGGTGTTGAGTTACTTTTTTCTATATAGCTCTAGATAGTTCTGCTACTATCAGGTTGGTTACAATGGTTGATTCCCATTTACTTGTTGCAATGTTCTTGTTATGCCATTCTAAGAGATGCGGTCTTTAAAGACAATTTTATGTTGTAGCATTGCATTTAAGAAAATATTGAATCTTTTGCCTTCTAATAGAACTTGTTGCCATCATAGTGATTTCTGATAAAATTTTTGTTCATGACTTCAAAGTGATGAATCCTATGTGTGAGCAGTTTGCTATGATTTTGTACGCTGTTATCATTATTTTTTTCATGCTTTGGCATTAAATGACCCATCATTTTATCTTGCTTTTTCTCATGTAAAGAACAAAAGCATGGGACTGATTCACATTCCTTGGTGACGAGTAGTCTTGTGGAAGAATGACATGGCTCCTAGATCATTAAAAATGGACTGACTTAATTCTTCTTTGAAAATACCTTGATATATAGTTCTAAGGAACTAAATGTAGTTTTTTCCTCAGAACATCCAATGTTTCTGCAGGAGGGAAGATATTTTTTCTTTTTCTTATTTTAATGGGATGTCCAATGGGTTTGCTCTAAGCTATATTTTTCTTCTTCTTTCTGCTGGGGGCTTTCTTAAGTCATATGTGTTATAGACCTGCACAATTAGTCTATTCTTCATTCTTGAATCATTATTAGTTCTTAAACTGCATTATAACAGCATCCCTTGATTCCTGATTGGCTGAAGCTACACTTATTGCTGAAACTTGTCATTCTAGACTAGAGGACTAACATGAAAAGTAGCCCTCCTTTATTTTAAGCTATAAACATACTACAAGGAATTCACCTCGATTGTACTTCAATGTGATTTTCTGATTGCAATAGTTTTCATTAAAATTTATGCAAGGTAAAAAAAAACAAAAAAAAAAACTGATGTGGAGACCCTCTATATGTTGCCATGTTCATTTACTAGTCCCTCTTTAACATACTCTTGTTTGGAAGTATACTAATATTGCACTGAAAGATTTTTTCCTACAAACCCTTTATTCTTGGTTGGAGGAATTTTCATCATATAATCTTTCTACTATGAGTTTGCTGATTTATTGTCTTTTTAATGTCATTTCTTTTATTTTGTTACTTTTGTTCTCCTTTCCTTCAGAGGTTTATCATGCATGCTTCTTGTGTACTAGTCTACGTTTTGGTATTTTATAAATTTATTTACTATCAGGTGATGACCGGTGAAAAAGACAATATGATGCAGAGCTTCTTCCTTGCAGAGACGCTCAAGTATCTCTACCTCCTATTTTCATCTCCATCTCTCCTCCCTTTGGATGAATGGGTATTTAATACGAAGGCATACCCTCTAAGAATCATGACTCAAAATCCTCAAGATGAAAATTTTAAGTTGTTCAACCACATAAATTACCTATTAGGACCCGGAGTAGGAAACAGGGTCATTGAGGATATAGTTAGACCTCAACATGTTCGATTAAACACAACCAGCTACCCCATTCTCTCGTATATGTAACTTTAGAGGCTGAACACCATCAATTCTTGGTTGCGAGCATGTGACGTCAGGGCACAATATGAACTCATGTATGTAGTCATTTCAGGCAATTGGAGTGGTTGTGACTGACACTGCTTCAGGTAAAATCAGATGAGTTGTGTAATGGTCCCGGCCGACATGACAATGTAAATGAACTCTAAATGGTTGGAAGCCTTCTAGGTTATGAAACCATATCTATGTTGATCAAAGAAGATGTATGAATTTATACATCAGGGTATTAATGAGTTGTTAAATGATTCAAAGTAATACAGTTGTCGCATTTTGTGTTCCATTTAAATTGAGAATGCAGCAGGGTTTGCCTTGTTAATCTGCATTTCTGTTGCAACTTTGGTCTCCTTTGCTATTGTCATCAAGTTCCAATTGGCAGAGGTTTTATATGTGTAGAGCACGTACTCTTCTATCACGTTCTATTGTTAGGCAAGATACACATCGAACCTAGAAAAAAAAAAGTATGTTAGATGCTGAATATAAACTTGATAGTGGCTAAATATGATTTGTTAGGAAATTCCAAGCTTTGTTCTCACCATATGTAAGGCTGATAGGAATTTAAGACATCTACCCAAGTTCTCATTCTTCTTAGAACTCAAGTTCTAATTCAAAGTAATCCATTTGCTTTTGCTCTTTTGGGGCGTTTTCTTAGGAATATATTTCACATATTGATATATTATTTGACTTATAGGATGTGAGGATGGCAAACCAACCAAATTGGGTAGTTGAGGCAAACCCGTTTGAAGGAAGAATTTTGGGCTGTTCATTTCCATTTTATCAATTTATCAAAGTTGTATTTGATCAATGAATATTGTATCTTAAAGTTGTCCTCAACTATCTTATTTTTAAGAAGAAAAGTTTGTCATCTTTTAGATATTGAACAAACTTGAATATTGTATTTGACGGGTTAGTTGTTCAAATTTTATCAAATTGTAAAAGTTGTATTGTATTTTTTATTTTTATTTTTAAGAATTTATTTAACAAACAAAAATGACATGACCAGGGGAAAAGTGTTGTCATGTTTGATCGATGATATATAAAAAATACTAACATTTTAAAAATAAAATAATATTAATTATTTCTAAGTATTTGGTGTGTGCTTAAAAAATTGTATTTAGTAAATATGAGAAATAAAATTAATTTTAGATATTAAAATTTAAATTGAATACTGAAAACTGAAAATAATTACAAGAATGTGTAATCCAAACAGTTTTCTATTTTCAAAACAGTTTTCGAACACTGATTATCCAAACAACATTTCACTGAAAACTGTTTTGGAAACAGTTTTCGAGTTACAGTTATCCAAACATGTTTTCTTCAGAAAACATCAGAAAACTATTTTCAGAAACTCTTTTCGAAAACAGTTTTCGAACACTGAAAACTGAAAACTGTTACTAAAAATACCCTTATCTTGCTCGTCTTTTGCGAGTGGCTGGTCACCTACTCACCATCTTGCGCCAAATGTAACGGTTCGAATCTTTTTGAGTTTTCACCTTTTGTGATGTAATTTATAAAAGAAATTGTATCTTGCTCTTGTACAAATTAAGAAAGAAAAAAAGTTAATATCAATTTATTTTCCAAATTATTAATACAGACATAGAGTTTATTTAATTTAATTTTTTTCTCTTGAGAGTTTGATTCCTTCTTTTTTGTTTCATTGAAGTGTAACTAACCACGTGGAGTAGTAGAAGTTTAGCAAGTGTAATGGTTTTCATTTGAGAGTTCCGATCTCATAGAATCGATTTTATGGAAGATATCACAAAATCAAAAAATTTCACTAATAATTATAGAAAAATTAAATAATGATTGTAATATTTTTTTTTAAAAATTAAAAATTAAAAATATTATTTAATTTTTCATAATTATTAATAAATTTTTTATGTTATGTGTAACTCTCGCGACCCTATTAAAAGTGTATCACCACTCTTCAATTAATAGGGTCATTAAGGCAATGTTGGACCATATACAAGGCCGGAGCTGGCAGTGATGAAGTAGAATTTAAGTAGGTGTCCCCATTGTCCTTCACAGCCAATACGAATCTTGGGTCCATGCGAGGCAAAGCTTATACAAATATTTATGTTTTCTATATTTAATTTTAGCCATCTTTATATTTTTTTCATTGGGACCCCTATTTTTGTCTTTTGATGCTCCAAAGTCCAAATCAATGAAGATACCCTCCACAATACGTTTAGAGCTCACCTCAATAAATCGCTCATGCTTAGCATAAATGACCAAAGTATCCCTTCTACTTCTATTTGTAAAGAAAATTCTTCAATGTCACACTCACCGTTATAGTTGTGAACCTTTCTCGGCCCGGCAAGTTAGTTGGTAAATAATCAATACTTCAACACTATAGCCTTTATCTTATATATTTTTATGGTATTTGAATTCTAAATAAATCAATAATCATATGCATGTTATGCGGTTGTAAATAATAAAATTAGAATATGTTAATTTGAGAAATGATTCAATATTTCAAGAGTATTGTTTTTTCTCTCATATTTTTGTGAATCACACACACACACACACACACACACACACACACACACACACACATATATATATATATATATATATATATATATATATATATATATATATATATATATATATATATATATATATATATATCGATTTGAATGGTTAGGAAGCGGAACCTGCGCACACAAAGACCAAAGAAACTCTAAGGAGTCGCCGGAAGATCGGAGGGGTTGTGCCTTCGGGAGGACTCTCCGATACTTAAGTTAGTATATGGCTTAAAATATGAGAGCTTTAAAAAGTAGAGAGAGTGTTTTCTATGTGTAGATTCTGAATGAATACCATTGACGGTGGAGCCCCTTTATATAGTGCTTCGAAGTATAATTCAATTAGGAGAGTGATTTGTCATGTTAAGTTTCATGATAGGACCAGGACTCCTATGGGCTAGGATATCCTGGTAAGACCAATTTATAAGTAAGTATGAGATTCATCCATAAGCTGGATTTAAATGATGTTTGTTTTATCCATAAGCTGAAGTAGTGTTAGGACTTTGGTGTGAATTTACCATTATACCCTTTTCCAAGTGTAGCTTTTTTATTGGTCGTCTGTTTAGTTAATGGGATTCCCACTTTTTCCTCCGCAGGTGCTAGGTGTCATCATGCCATTAGATAGGGAACTTTGTCCATGAATTTACCATTTTGCCTTTGGCGGGTGCTACGTGTCATTGTATCATTGGATTGGAAATTTTTCCCTACATTAGATGCCTCCCACTTCCTTAAACGCAATTACATGGTTAAGGAAGTAAGTAATTTGTTAATGTTGTGTAGTTAAGATCAGGCTTGAGAATGTACGGGTACCCGAGTACTGCGAGGTATATAATGAAGGCTTTAAAACTGAGGGGTGATACCCTTTTCGAATGATATGAGTTCGAGGAGGATTGTTGGCTTGGTGCTACCTCATCGGGAAAAGGATGTATATTCCAAAGAGGTATAATAGCTCGGGGCTACCTCCTTGGATAAGTATGTATATTTCGATGAGGCTTAATAGATTGGTGCTACCTCCTCAGATAGGAAATGTGTGTTCCAATGAGGCATAACAGCTCAGCGCTACCTTCTTGGATGCGTATGTGTACTCCTATGAGGCTTAATAACTCGATGCTACTTGTTCAGATGGAAAAGTTTGTAATTCTAGACTTACAAAGTTTGGAGTAGTCTCTTCGTAACAAAGAAAGATAAAATCTGAATAGCTCAAAATTTAGAAAAGCCCTTCTGAAAAGGGAGTTATAATCCAAAGAACTCAGATTTGGAGTTGGTCATTTGGAAATGAGAGACAGGTCCGAGGAGTAGATTTTGGCGTGAACTCTTTGGAGTCTTGGAGTAAAGTCCAAGGAGTTAAACTGGTCGTGAACTTCTCGGAATCTTGGAGTTTTGGTCCGAAGAGTCGAAATTAGCGTGAAATCCTCAGAGAATTGAAGTAATGTCCGAGGAGTTGAACTTGGTGTGAACTCCTCAAAGTCTTGAAGTGAAGTCCAAGGAGTTGAACTTGGTGTGAACTCCTCGGAGTCTTGAAGTTTAGTCTGAGGAGTTGAACTTGGCATGAACTCCTTGGAGTCTTGAAGTTTAGTCTGAGTAGTTGAACTTGGCCTGAACTCTTCGGAATCTTGAAGTTTAGTTCGAGGAGTTGAACTTGGCATGAACTCCTCGAAGTCTTGAAGTAAAGTCCGAGGAGTTGAAATTGGCGTGAACTCCTCGGAGTCTTGAAGTAAAGTCCGAGGAGTTGAACTTGGTGTGAACTCCTCAGAGTCTTGAAGTTTAGTCCGAGGAGTTGAACTTGGTGTGAACTCCTCGGAGTCTGGAAGTGTAGTTCGAGGTGTTGAAGTTGGCGTGAACTCCTCGAAGTTATGAAGTAAATTCCAAGGAGTTGAACTTGGTGTAAACTCCTCAGAGTCTAGAAGTTTAGTTCAAGGAGTTGAACTTTGCTTGAACTCCTCGGAGTCTTGAAGTTTAGCCCGAGTAGTTGAACTTGGTGTGAACTCCTCAAAGTCTTGAAGTTTAATCTAAGAAGTTGAACTTGACGTGAACTCTTAGAGTCTTGAAGACAGGTCTGAGGGGGCATATACTTGGAATTTTTCAAGCCAACCTTATTTTAGATATGGGCAAACGATTTGGTGGTCTTGGGAGTTGACTTTTTGGGCCCATAGACTGGGTTTGAAACTTTTAACCTTTGGTTCCATTGGTTTGGCTAGGTCTTCTGATTCTTGGGCCCCTTGGCTGGGCCCTAGCTCACCTTATAGTTTCCAGAATGTTTTCAGAGTTAATGGGATGCCCAATCGTTTTTTCTCCGAGGTGATCTGACACGACTCCTTTTCATTTAAGACATATAGCTATAGTAGGTCTTTACAACTGTGAAGAGCTATTTATAAGGGAGAGGGGACTTCGCACAATGTTTACTTCTACTATTCTTAAGCACAAAATCTTGTGAGAGCACGCAAAGTTTATTTAATACAAAGAGCTCGAATTTTTTTGGAGTAGAGTCCCTCAGAGTTTTTTAAAGAACAAATACTCAGAATTTTTTTGGTGAGTCTTTGCTTCTCCCCAGTGTATTCTGATAGTAATAGTTCTTGTAATTTAATGGAGGTTAAGATGAATAGCACCTTGACTTAATCTCGTGCTTTGGTACTTTATGAGGGAGAGGATGTCACTTCATCCTCAGAGGGTAACCATGCCCGGACTTAACTCTAAGAGGAGATGGGCGAGGATGCTAGGGACCTTGTATTTAGTTCCCTCTCAGAACCAAATAAATTAAAAGAGGAATACCTCGAAGTACTTAGGATTATATAAAGGATCCTAGAGGAGTATAGACTTAGGAATGCGGAGATAGGAGATTAAGCTTGTGACGATCTTAGGAGGGAAGCACCTTTTGAACTTTGTGTTTACATACATTCCCTAAAATTTGGGCTTAAGTTCCCCCTTCACTAATTTTTTGTTTTATTTTAAATCATTGCGGTATAGCCTTATGCCAGTTAGTACCCTACTTCGTATGCATGCTAGTAGCCTTTAAATATGTCTATACGAAAATGAAAGGGTTGATGACTATCAATGTCTTCAAAGCCCTCTTCCAAGTCAGCAAACACTAGAAGTATGGTTGGGTGGTGATTAGCTCGAGGGAAAAAAAAGATTATTAGAAAACAAGCCCACTTCCATCAAGTAATAGAAGAATTATTTTATTCAGAGTAATAGGAGTTTTGGAGTTCCATTGAAGTAGGACCTAGACCTTTTAAGACTAAAAAAAGGTCCTTCCTCATTAAACCTAAGGCAAAAACGGTAATGGATATGGTGGCCGGGGCCATAGACGTGGCCATCCTATATGATAACTTAGAGTTAGCTAGCCTCAGACTCAACCTAGAGGGTCTTGACGGGGGTATAGGCTCGAACACTTATGTCTTCTTCTTTTTTGATTTATCTTTTATTTCTCGAACTTAAGCTTTCTTTGATTTTGTGCAGAAATGGACGTTGTTGCTCAAGCTCGAAAGGAGGCAAAAGATCGAAAAGAATGAGACTTATAAAAGAAAGAGGCTAACCTTCGAAGCCGAGAAGGGCCACTGAAGAGAAACCTTGAGTCACTCTCCCCCTTTTTCCTCCTCTAGCTCCTTTGGAGTCCTACTACACACCTCTTGCTCCTTGTCCTTTGTATCCGGGCTCCTATCTTTATTTTCCCAGGATGTGTTCCAAGAGGTTTTGTGGCCCAATTAGTGCTTGAAGACCACAGACTCCATTTTTGGGAGCACTAAGGTTACACGGGATCATTTGATCCGTGGTATCCCTTCACGAGATTTTGTCAAACTGAGCCAAGAACCCATAGAGGCTCTTGCAAGGATAGTAGAGGACTTAGCCTTCAAGGTAATTCCTTTAACCTTTTTCTTTTTCATTTTAGTTTGCTTGACTCCGAGGGACACTGAATTGGATGTCTTTTTCAGGCGAGCATAGCCTTGGGTGTGCTCTCTCGTCATTTTCTTGACCTCAAGGAAGTTGGCAAATTACCTCTAGTTTAACCAAAAGCTACAGGATCTCTTCGCCGAGAACATCATTGAGATTAAGGGCCTAAAATCTTGTCTGATTGAGGAGGAGAAGGCCAAAGCTCTCGCTATGGCTGAGCTAGAGGTGGTTAAAGTTGAGAGGGATGCGACCAAAGCCGAGTTAGAGAAGTTTACTACGAAGAGCGAGGCCACCATGAAGAAGGTCATGGAGAAATTCATGGCGACCTTCAAAAAGGTCGTGAAGTTGGCTACCAGGGACTCCTACCTATACGGCTTTGAGATGGCCAAAAAGAAGGTGGTTGAAGCCTTCCTAAGGCAGGGCTTTTCTATGCTCAACCTCTCCGATGATGAGACTACGGTTGTAGCAGAGGCCAGCAAGACCATGGAGGAAAGGAAAGAGCTTCAAACCCAGGCTCACGGTGCTAAGAAGGAAGAGACCAAGGAGTAGGGAGTTGTAATTTTTTTTTTCTTCATGTATGCTAGGTTGTTAGTGCCTTTGTGTAAAAAAATTTTAAATCAATGAAGTGTGCTTTTTTCTTTCATCATTTTTTTCTCTGTGTGATGCCTTTTTTAGTCTTGCTTGTTCTTGTGCGATGCTTTATTCTTTTATCTTTTGTTTTCTTGTTATTTTCCCTTGTTTACTTATGTTTAATTTTTGAAATGAAAGAAGAGTTTGAGAAGGAAGTGCTCGGGGCCTTCTACTCAATCTTCATGCAAGTAGAAAGAAACTCAGAGTCCTTACTAAAAATTAAGTAATAATCCGAGGAGGAAGAGCTTAGGGCCTTCTACTTGGTCTTCATCTAAGTAGAAAGTGCTTGAGGCCCTTTACTTTAAAAACAAAGAGGAATCCGAGGAGGAAGAGTTTAAGGCCTTTTTCTTGATCTTCATCTAAGTAAGAAGGACTCGAAGTCCTTACTCTAAAATAAAGAGGAATTTGAGGAGGAAGAGCTCATGGCCTTCTCCTCGGTCTTCATCTAAGTAGAAGTGTTTCAAGACCCTTTACTTAACAATGTAATGGTGATGAAAGAATTGAGATAACTTTTTATTGATAATATTTGAAAATTACATAGATGAATTGGAGAAATAAGAGAATCTCTACTGATAAAACTTGCGAAGATTTTCATCAATCTAAGTCTGAGGTATTGGTTTTCCATCGAGGTCTTCAAGCTCTAATATTCCAACTCAGCATACTCTTTTGATTTGATAAGGTCCTTCTAGTTCGGGATGAGCTTTCCTATCTCTTGAGGATGAGATACTTCATTTTTTATGAGCACCAGATCATGTAACTTGACTGTCTTTCCTCGGACTCAAGAGTTATAATACCTTGATACCTTCTACTGATAGGTAGCTAGCTTAATTTAGGCATTATCTCTTGCTTCATCAATTAGATAGACATTCATCTTGAGGGCTTCTACATTGTTGGCTTCGTTAAAGCTCTGTACCCATAGTGATGATGTCCCTATATTGCGTGGGATAACGGCTTTAAAGCCATAAGCTAAGAAAAATGGGTTTTTCCCAATAGAAGTTCTTGCATTCGTCTGGTAGGCCTAGAGGACATTCGATAAGTGTTTGACCAACTTGTTGCGAGTTTTAAATAACTCGCAAGCGCACGAGTCATTTGCAATATAGCGTTGTGTAAGTGCGAGGTCGAATCCATAGGGAATTGCGTTGTGAAAATATAAATTTATCTAAACTAATCTTATCTTAACCTAGTTCCGAGTTTTGTATTGTATGTTGCAAAATAAATAAAAGCTAAACTAAATTGATTTAAAACTAATAATAAAGACACTAAGGTTTCTGAATCCACCCCGCCAAAGTTAAGCATATATCTCAATGTTCTAAAGATAGCCTATCAAAAAAATTCCATGAATCCAACTTAAGACAAAAAACAACAAATATCCCAATTAAACCAAAAGCATTCAATGTATCCACTCTTAACAAATTACAAAGGAAATCCAATTTAATTGAAAACAATTCGATGTATCCATCAGATGAAACACAAGGAATATCCAACAGAACAATTTAAACTCAATCAATCACAAGATTAACTCAAATAATTGACAGAACATTTATACTAAAAAAACGTCAGATTTGTACAAGCAAATCTGAACTACTATGTCAAACAACGGCGAGGCTTCATCTTCAACCTTAGCCGAAGATTCTAGCCACTCATAACTATGAAACTACAATTCATAATAAAAGTGCTAAACATTAAACTAAAACAACTAAATAAAAAGAAATAAATAACTTTACATGGGAGAAATTCCACTCGCTGATGGGCGGCGCTTCCCCTCGTGGTAGCAAAGCCTTCGGGATCCACCAGAATGCGAGCAAACATCCACTGGTTAACACCAAAGTGGCCCAGGAATTGTACACTGAATAATGAAGTCAGATGGTGTTTATATAGGGGGAGTCTCGGAGCATTGTTGGTTTCAGATTCGATGTGGGATAATGGCCCGAGTGCGCTCGATTGCAGAATGGTGCGATCGATCGCATGTCTTGTGCGATTGCATGTGCACTGTACTGAAAACATTTTGATGTGAGATTGTTGACCATGCGCTCGATCGCAGCATAGTGCGATCGATCACTATTGCTCCTAAAGCTTCACATCTCCTGAAATGCTTCATTTTCTCCACAAACCTATAAAAATACACAAAACACAAAAAGAGACATAAAATAAAGTGAAATACTACTAACCAAGAGAATAAAAAATATAAGTTAAGAGTATTAAATATGCAATATTTAAGACTCATCAAATACCCCCAAACTTATATTTTGCTAGTCCCTTAGCAAAACAAAATAAAAAAAAAACTAAATGAACAACAAGGATTATAAAGATAAGTTCAGTATTCATGGTATCCAAAAATTTAAGGAGCATACAAAATCATGAGATTCATTCATGAGCAAGCTTAAATAAGTCGAACCCATCTTCACAATGAATATGAATTTAAAACCTAATTACTTACAAGAGGCATGGTAAGACATCACAAGCTTGAATCAGTGTAAAGTGAATTAGTATATACATATGAGGTTTCCAAATAACTTCAATGTACAAGGTAATTCAAGTCTCAAGATCCACAGAATTTCTCATCGGACAGAACAACGATGGCATAGTTTTTTTTAATTTTTTTATTATTATTATTTTTATATATAAGGCTCTGCTATATTTAGTTCCTTAAGCTTTCTAATTGACCTATGTAACGAGCATTGAGTCAATGACTCCCAAACCAGATGGTTTTAGGGCATTAGGTGTAAAGGCACCCATAAGGACTTACTAACTCGAGTCAAAAATGCTACAAAATTAAACTGGCCTTAATACTACCAAACAAAATTTCCACCTTTTGACGTGAACACTCACTGCTTACTGAGGCAAGAGGTCCAGTTACTCAGCGGAAAGTTTCGCAATGATCATTATAAATAAAATTTCCACCTTTTGACGTGAACACTCACTGCTTACTGAGGCAAGAGGTCCAGTTACTCAGTGGAAAGTTTATTGATGATGATCATTATAAATATTAGTAGTTTTTATTTTTTTATTTTTTTATATATGCCTAAGTGTTTATCCAACAAGTCATCCGGTTTCAGTTAAGACAAGGAAACGTATACATTCAACTCACATGTCATACCTCACACAAATATGTGCTAATGTGCTCGTGTGAGATTAGATCAAACATGTGAATTCTCGAAAATGCCTAAAGTAAGTAACTAAAGTTTAAACTCTATCATCAGATCATGTGTTCAAAGTTTTAAACTCACTAATGAAATCACATCACGATTTTTCAGAACAACCAAAATTTTTAGACGAATATGAACATGCATTTATCTTTACGACGAAAAGACAACAAGTTAGGACAAAGTGTGTGATGTATCTCCCATACCCCCAAACTTAAATTACACATTGACCCCAATGTGTGACTAATATGGAAAGAGTTAACCTGAGATATGGAGAACTATCTGGACTAGTATGGCTCATAGCATACCCCCAAACTTGAACTGAAGTACGCATTGTCCCTGAAAAATAAAGACTGGAAAACAAAAAATACTAGAAACAAATATTAAGCATAAATATGTAAAATAATAAATAAACATAAAAGATAAGCTGTGGGGTGCCTCCCATGAGCGCTAAGTTTAAAGTCTTCAGCCAGACTCCCTTTAGTAGACGACACTCAATCAGAGTAACTAGGATCCTCCAATAATATCGTCTCTATGTCCGGACTCCTTAACTCCAAGAATGGTTTTAGCCTTTGTCAATTTACCTTAAAAGTGTTACCATTCTTGGGATCCTCAATATCGATGGCCCCATGAGGAAAAACTGATCGAATAATAAATAGGCCTGTCCAACGAGATTTGAGCTTGCATGGAAAAAGATACAAGCGTGAATTGTAAAGAAGAACTTTTTGACCCGGCTCAAAAGCTCATCTCAAAATGTGTTGGTCGTGAGTCTTCTTCATTTGTGCCTTGTAGGACCGTGCACAATCGTATGCATCATTCTGTAGCTCCTCTAATTCATTAAGTTGGAGCTTCCTTTGTGTGTCAGCCTTCGAAAGATTGAAGTTCAACTGCTTGATAGCCCAATAGGCTCTATGCTCTAATTCAACCGGAAGGTGACACACCTTTTCGTACATAATACGATAGGGAGACATGCCAATTGGCTTCTTAAAGGCTGTCTGATATACCCACAGTGCATCAGTCAATCGCAGAGACCAATCCTTTCTACTAAGGTTCACAGTTTTCTCTAAAATGTGTTTGATCTCGCGATTAGAAATTTCTACTTGTCCACTCATTTGCGGGTGATATGGGGTGGCAACTTTGTGTGTGATGAAATACTTCTTCATCAACTGCTCAAAAATTCCGGTTGCAAAAGTGCTTACCTCCATCACTTATGATTGCTCGAGGCGTACCAAATCGAGCAAAAATAGTATCCTTCAAAAACTGGACCACAACTCTGTGGTCATTGGTCTTGCACGCAACGACCTCCACTCACATGGACAGATAGTCCACAACAACTAGAATGTACAAGTTGCCAAAGGAGTTTGGGAACGGTCCCATAAAATCAATTCCCCATACGTCAAAAATCTCAACAATTAGAATAGGGTTGAGGGGCATCATATTCATCCTAGAAAGACTCCCTAGCTTTTGGCAATGCTCACAAGATACACAGTAGATGTGAGATTCTCGGAACATGGTAGGCCAATAAAATCCACACTGCAAAATCTTTGCAGCGGTCTTTTTAGCACTGAAACGGCCTCCACAAGCATGATAATGACAAAATATGATAACGTTAGATTGGTCATGCTCAGGAATACACCTTCTGATGATCTGATCGGGACAATACTTAAAACAGATAAGGATCATCCCAGAAAAAATGTTTTACCATGGCTAAAAACTTTGATTTATCTTGTCGCCCCCAATGCAAAGGCATGTGTCCAGTGACAAGATAGTTCACTATATCAGCAAACCATGGAGCGGGATTTTGAGCAATGAGCATTAACTGCTCATCAGGAAAGGTCTCAGAAATGGGAGTGGCAGCCTCAGTGAAATCCAAAAATCAATCTAGATAAATGGTCCGCCACCACATTTTCATAACCTTTCTTATCCCGAATCTCGATGTCGAACTCTTGAAGTAGCAAGATCCATCGGATAAGATGAGATTTAGCATCTTTTTTGGAGAAAAGATACTTCAAGGCTGTATGATCTGAGTAGATAATGACCTTAGATCCTAACAAGTAGGATATGAACTTGTCTAATGCAAAAACGACTGCTAACAACTCCTTCTCAGTGCTAGAGTAATTAAGTTGTGCGTCGTTTAGAGTTTGACTTGCATAATAGATAACATGGGGAAGTTTATCAACACACTACCCCAAAACAGCTCTAACAGCATAATCTGATGCGTCACACATAATCTCAAAAAGCATACCCCAGTTGGGTGGCTGAATAATGGGTGTGGACATCAGAAACTTTTTCAGATCCCCAAATGTTTTCTTACAGTCCTCATCAAATATAAATGGGGCATTCTTTTGTAATAACTGGCACAAGGGCCTGGTAATTTTGCTGAAATTCTAGATAAATCGCCTGTAGAAACCTGCATGGCCCAAAAATGATCGAACCTCCTTCACTGTACGTAGGAGTGGAAGGTTGGAAATCAGGTCCACCTTCGCTTTATCGACCTCAATCCTCTGATGAGATACGACATGCCCCAGTATAATGCATTGCTTAACCATAAAATGGCACTTCTCCCAATTAAGCACTAGGTTCTTCTCCTTGCACCGCACTAAAACCAAAGCGAGACGGTGCAGGCACTCTTCAAAGGTTGAACCGAAGATGGAGAAGTCGTCCATGAAAATCTCTAAGAACCGCTCTACCATGTCAGAGAATATACTGACCATGCATAGCTGAAAAGTAGTGGGTGCATTGCATAACCCAAAGAGCATGCGATAGTAGGCGAAAGTCCCAAAAGGACAGATAAACGTCGTCTTCTCCTAATCTTCGGGGTCCACGAGGACCTGGTTATATCCAGAATAACCATCCAAAACACAATAATACTCGTGCCCAGCCAAACGCTCCACCATCTGATCAATAAATGGTAGTGGAAAGTGATCCTTCCTTGTGGCAACGTTCAGCTTACGGTAGTCTATACACACTCTCCACTCTGACTGAACACGAGTTGGCACCAACTCGTCGTCCTTATTCTTTACTACCGTCAATCCTGCTCGCTTGGGCACGACATGAATCGGGCTCACCCACTTGCTATCAGAGATGGGATAAATGATCCCTGCATCTAACAGCTTAATTATTTCTGCCCTCACAACCTCTTACATAGCTGGGTTAAGCCTTCTTTGTGGCTCCTTCGATGGCTTGGCATTCTTCTCCAAATGTATCTTGTGCATCACCACCGAGGGACTAATACCCTTGATATCCTTAATAATCCAACCGATAGCTTCCTTGTGCTTTCTTAGAACATCTAATAATTTCTCCTCTTGAGCCTCACCCAAATCAGAAGCTATAATCACAGAAAAATAATTGGTTGGACCTAGGAACTTATACTTAAGATTATCCAGTAAAGGCTTAAGTTCCTTCTTGGGGGGTTCAAGTGCTGTAGTTTCCTCTGTCTCATTGTTTTCTTGAGGATCAGACTCCAAAATGGCATTCACTTCCTCGAGTAGCTTATCTAAGCCCAAGTCCTCTCCAAAGTTAGCAAAACATGCCTCCAGGGGATCCTCAATGCTTGATTCGTCCACAGTCTCCTCAAGAATCTCCTCTATCAAGCATACATTTCTCACTTCATCATACTCCAGTGGTTGCCTAGTGATATCAAAGATGTTTAACTCCACTGTCATATTTCCGAAGGAAATCTTCATCACCCCTGTCCTACAATTGATCAGGGTGTTAGCCATGGCTAAGAATGGTCGTCCTAGAATAACTGGTATTTGAATCCCTACATTCTGGACCGGCTCTGTGTCAAGCACAATAAAATCCACTGGGAAATAGAATTTATCCACTTTTATCAAGACGTCCTCAACTATTCTCCGTGGTCTTTTCACTGACCTGTCAGCCAATTGAAGCGTCGTGGATGTGGGCTTCAATTCTCCTAACCCCAACTGCAAATAGACTGAGTAGGGTAGAAGATTCACATTCGCCCCTAGATCTAAAAGAGCCCTCTCAATATAGCTGACTCCTATCCTGCAAGAGATGGTAGGACATCCCGGGTCTTTATACTTGATGGGTAGCTTGCACTGAAGGATTGAGCTGACCTGCTCGGTCAAAAATGCCTTCTTTGGGACATTCGTCCTCCTCTTGATAGTGACCAAGTCCTTTAAAAACTTGGCATATGATGGCACTTGATGGATGGCATCCAAAAATGGGATATTGATTTGGACCTGTTTGAATACCTCCAGAATTTCCTCATACTTCTCTCCTTTCTTGGGCGCCTGTAGTCTGTCAGGGTAAGGCACTCTAGGTACAAATGACCTAGGAGGGTCTTTTTCAGTAGGTGTGGCTGTAGATGGCTCAGCATCTCTCTTCTCCTTATTACCACTCCCTTGCCCTTGCTGTATAGCAGGGCTCTCTTCCACCCGATTGTCCACTTGTCTCCCAGACCTCAGTGTGACAATCGACTGTACTTGTTCCTTCTCGTGCGCAGGAGTTGATGAACTCCCAACCATAAATTGTCCTTTCGGGTTGGGCACGGGCTGATTGGGGAACTTCCTCTTCTCTCTCTCACCCAAGTGACTTGCAATTTGCCCTATTTAACTCTTCAGCTTGGCAATTGCTTGGGTGTTTACCATTGTTGCACTCCTTACATAGCTCATGGATTGGCTATTCATTTTCATGTATTCCTTAATGGTGTCCTCTAGTGACTGTGAAACTAGTGCTGGTGTTTGAGTGGGACCTTAGTAAGTAGGTAATGGTGCTGGATAGTCAGAACGACCATGACCAGGAATTTGTTGGGAAAATCCGAGAGGATATTGATTTTGAGCATTATGAGGGGCTCCTCCCTGATTCATTGGTTGGTTCTACCTCCATGAAAAATTTGGGTGGTTCCGCCACCCTGGATTGTACATCTCGGAGTACGATCCATTTGACTACCTTCGATAGTCATTGAAAGCATTTACTTGTTCCATAGGATACTCGGCACAAGCCGGCATTGATGGGAAATTCTGTGCTAGATGCATGGGACTAGCACAGATAGAACAGCTTTTAACATTGAATGTGTTGGCAGAATTGATGGATTGGCTCACAGTGAGAGCGTCAATCTTCTTAGTGAGGGCATCTAACTTTATCTTCAAATCAGTGTCCTCCCTAACCTCATAGATGCCTCCCCTCTTAGGAGCACAGACGGACTTATCTCGATAGCTTGAAAAATCCCACTGCTGCGAGTTATCGGACAACTTATCCAATGCGTTATAGGCTTCATCTCCCGTCAGACTTAAGAATGCCCCCCCATTCATAGACTCGATCATACTATGGTTGGGTTGAGTCAACCCTTGGTAGAAGAACTGAACGAGTCTCCACTTCTCATATCCATGTGGAGGGCATCTGATCAGTAGCTCTTTGAAGCGCTCCCAACTCTCAGAAAATTTTTCATCCTCATCCTGAGTGAAAGAGCTAATCTCCTTTCGGCACTCATTCACTCTAGATATTGGGAAAAACTTATGATAAAATTTGCTAAGCAGGTTTTCCCAAGATGTAATAGACCCGGGCATGTTGGAATCCAACCACGCCCTAGCTCTATCGTGAAGAGAAAAAGGGAAGAGTCGAAGATGGACTGACTCCTCAGAGAAGTTCTGGAATTTAAATGTGGCACAAATGTCTTTGAACTTCTTCACATGACTATAAGGATTTTCAAGATCTAAGCCATGGAATGAGGGTAGGAGTTGGATGACATGGGGTTTCAAGTCAAAATGGGTGGCATTGGTAGGTGGCAACACTATGGAAGAAGATGAATTGGTCGCAACAGGTGCGAACAAATCCCTAAGGGATGTAGTGGAATCCACGTTCCAAGCTCTAGGTTGCTCTACATATTCAAGATGATTTGCATTCCTAAAATTTTCTCCCATTTCAATTGGTGCTCTCTTCTGCCTCCTAAGAGTTCTTTCTAAGTCTAGATCTAAATGTGTCAAATCTAAATTCAAGGATCTCCGACCAAGCATAAACCACATAAAAAACACTAAAATAACCTACCAGCAGAAATTTGCAAAAAATATTTTTTTTAATAAACAAATAGAAACAAATAAAATAAAATTGCCAAACAGAAAAATCAAACAAATAATGCTAACTAACTAGTAGAAAAATAAAATTAATTCAGATAAAAATTTCACAAACCAAACAAGTCCCCGGCAACAACGCCAAAAACTTGTTGTGGGTTTTAAATTACTCACAAGCGCACGAGTCGTTTACAATATAGCGTTGTGCAAGTGCGAGGTCGAATCCACAGGGAATTGCGTTGTGAAAATATAAATTTATCTAAACTAATCTTATCTTAACCTAGTTCCGAGTTTTGTATTGTATGTTGAAAAATAAATAAAAGCTAAACTAAATTGATTTAAAACTAATAATAAAGACACTAAGGTTTCTGAATCCACCCCGCCAAAGTTAAACATATATCTTAATGTTCTAAAGATAGCCTATCAAAAAAATTCCATGAATCCAACTTAAGACAAAAAACAACAAATATCCCAGTTAAACCAAAAGCATCTAATGTATCCACTCTTAACAAATCACAAAGGAAATCCAATTTAATCGAAAACAATTCGATGTATCCATAAGATGAAACACAAGGAATATCCAACAGAACAATTTAAACTCAATCAATCATAAGATTAACTCAAATAATTGACATAACATTTATACTAAAAAAATGTCAGATTTGTACAAGCAAATCTGAACTACTATGCCAAACAACGGCGAGGCTTCATCTTCAACCTTAGCTGAAGATTCTAGCCACTCATAACTATGAAACTACAATTCATAATACAAGTGCTAAACATTAAACTAAAACAACTAAATAAAAAGAAATAAATAACTTTACATAAGAGAAATTCCACTCGCTGATGGGTGGCGCTTCCCCTCGTGGTAGCAAAGCCTTCGGGATCCACCATAATGCAGCAGACGTCCACCGGTTAACACCAAAGTGGCCCAGGCATTGTACACTGAATGATGAAGTCAGATGGTGTTTATATAGGGGGAGTCTCAAAGCACTGTAGGTTTCAGATTCGATGTGGGATAATGGCCCGAGTGCGCTCGATCGCAGAATGGTGCCAGCGATCGCATGTGCGCTCGATCGCATGTCTTGTGCGCACGATTGCATGTGCGTTCGATCGCGTGTCTTGTGCACACGATCGCATGTGCACTGTACTGCAAACATTTCAATGTGGGATTGTTGACTATGTGCTCGATCATAGCATAGTACGATCGATCGCTATTGCTCCTGAAGCTTCACATCTCTTGAAATGCTTCATTTTCTCCACAAACCTATAAAAATACACAAAACACAAAAAAAAGACATAAAATAAAGTGAAATACTACTAACTAAGAGCATAACAAATATAAGTTAAAGATCTTAAATATGTAATATTTAAGACTCATCACAACTGTCTGTTAGCATCTTCAAGTCTATTTTTGATCCCTTTGAGGAGAGTTTTGTTAGTCATTTCGACTTGCCCACTTATCGGGGGGTAGCCTACTGAGGAGAATCGATGCTCGATCTCGAGGTCTTAGAAAAATGACTTGAACCGAAAGTTGTCAAATTGTTTACCATTTTCGGTGATGAGTATCCTCAGTACACCATATCAACATACAATCGAATTCTATATGAACTCTCGAGTTTGATAGTCAGTGATGTTGGCAAGAGCTTAGCCTCTGTCCACTTAGTGAAGTAGTCAATAGCTACTATCAGATGTTTATTCTACCTTGGGGCTTCTTGGAAAGGACTGAAGATTTCCATTGCCCACATTTCGAAGGGGAGTGGGCTAGTGATCGATGTCAATGGATTGAAAGGTTGCTTGGACTTAGAGGCATATTGCTAACATATCTTGCACTTCTTGACCATCTCAGTGGCATCATGGAGCATCTTCGGCTAGTAATAGCTGTGTCAGAGTACCTTATAGGCTAGAGCCCGGTCTCCAAGGTGATTTTTGCATATACCTTCATGCACTTCACGGAGGGCATAGTCTGCATCGGCTGGCCCGAGGCATTTTAGATAGTGGGTAATGAGGCTCATTTTGTAAAACTACCCTTCAATGACTGTATACCGCGAAGCTCGAGAAATGATCTTTTTAGCTTCAATTTTTTTTATTAGGGAAAATGTCATCCCTCAAGTATTGGAGGATTGGGTCCATCCATGTTTGTTCCTTCGTCACTAGCATGACCAGAGTTTTGTCGATGCTAGGAGTAACAAGAATTTCGAGGTAGACAACTTGTGTAAGATCGAACAGTCTTGAAGAAGTGAGTCAAGCTAGTGCATCTGCTTTTAAGTTCTGTGCTTGCGACACTTGTGTTATCTGAAACTTTTTAAATGAAGTGACAAGTTCATGAGCTTTCTCAAGATACCTGATAATCTTCACGCCTCTAGCCTGATATTCAGTGGTCATTTGGTTGACCACTAGCTAGGAGTCACTATACACTTCCAAGGTTTCTGCGGCTAAGGCTTTGGCAAGCTTCATTCCTACAAGCAAGGCTTTTAGAATGTGCTTGACCTAGTATCTCCTAAAATTTTAATGATTTTTTTTATAAAACCAAAAATACCCTTACAACTTTTCACTAATTCCCATCTAACTCCCTATATATTCAAATTACCTAAAACCTAAATCTTCATTTATCTGTAACTAGTTTATCTCTGTAAAGGAACTAGGTTAAATTAAATGAGAATTTCAAATTACGTAAATGTGATATTGTTAAATCATTTAATCACAATTGTGGATACTTTTTATTTTATTATTAACTAATAAGTGATTTTATTAGTATAAAGTTGTTGATTATTATTAACTAATGAATTATTTTATTTTTGTTGTTGATAAAAAATACCTCTTTAGTTAATAAAATGATTTATTAAAATTGTATACCTTTGAACCATGTCTATTTTGGTAATTTATAGTTTCATAGCACCATTAAGGTTACAATACCAAACATTATTATTGATCACAACACTTTCACAGTGTTTTTGCAAGACAGTTTACTAAACGCTACACAAAGCTTTTAACAACAACATTTTCCACAACTCTTTTAGTGCCAGCATTCTCACAACACTTTTGACACCAGTAAGCTACAACAAATCACTCCCAAACGCACTCATAGTAGATTGACTTTTGAACTCACTTTCTTCTTGAATTTAGACAAAAGCTACTACGTCTTGGCCAACAGCAATGTAGAGAAAGAGCTCCTCCCTAGAAATTAGTTTAGTTAAGAGTGGTGGTGAACTTAAGTATTCCTTAAGGTCTTCTAAGGCCTTTTGAAAATCTTCAGTCCAAGAGAAGTTTTTAGCCTTTCTGATTACCTTAAAGAAAGGCAAGTTCTTTCCAGCAGATTTTTACATGAAACAGCTGAGGGCGGCAATGCATCCGGTCAACCACTGGAATTCTCTAACAATATGTGGAGGACTCATATTTAGGATCACATTGATCTTCTCAAGGTTAGCCTTTATTCCCAGTTGAGTTACCATGAAGCCGAGGAATTTTCCAAAGATACAATGATAGGTGGATGAAAAATTTTCCCCAACATCACATATGTACATATATATGAATTTGGGTCCTATAAGTTATGGTTGAAGGGTGATCTTCACTTGCCTTTTAAGTGAGTGAGTGTGTGGGTTTTGTTTTGTTCCCTTACTATGTACCATTATTTTCCTTATTTACATTCTTACTTTTGTAGTGATGTATCGAATGAACTGTTTCTATATTGAAAGAAAAAGAACTACTACATGCATATATGTCGTCAACAATTATCTTCCTATGCATGCACATTCAACATATAAATCTACGAAAAGAGAATATAAATTCAATGGAGGCTATTAGATTTTTATAAATCAGTATAAATAAGATATTATCTAGTTGTTTATATCAAATATCGTACTTAACAAATTTGAGAGTTAAGAGATATCTATAGCAAATGAGTAAACCATAATGTTTTTTTGTGTAACTATGATGGTGTAGTGCGAAGCAAAAGTGAAAAAAAAAATAGATTTAAATAAAGTCGTCTTGGTTTCAATGTTTATTTATTTTTAGCACAAGCATACTATTATTGTGTTGTAACGAGATCAATACCAATAACCAAAAGAAATAGTGAAACAGTAATCAAAACAATCATACAAAAGTAAAAGATACACAATTTACGTGGTTCAACTGGTTAAGACTACGTCCACGGGAGAGAGTAGAGAAATTCACTATCAAATATGAAGAGTATAAAAGTCATCTAAGCAATTTGTCTTCCAAACCCTAACAAATGTCTTTATATATCACCCAAACCCTAACAAACATATTTATATATCACCCAAACCCTTCGCCTCGTAAACTAAATCTCAATTTTATTTCCCTTCAAAATTACTCCAAAATATTTCGAGCTAAAGCGGATTTTTAGGTTGAACTGGAATGCAAGACATCTTGATCAACATATTGTTTCATAAATTGGAATAAATTTATCTTAATTTATGATATGGAATTCTATGTGAAGAAATTTATGCATTTGAGGGGAATAAAAGAATGATAACAGTTAGATAAATTAAAAAAATTGTGTTAAGAAACCTAATTAGGATTTTATTAATAATAAGTTTTGTGACACTCAAAACAGGAGACTCTAAAAAAAAAAAATGGCCGCTTGTCAAAATTTTGGAAGCACACAAAACATATGATCAATACGCTTTAATACTATGAAGAAACCTAACTAGGGTTTTATTGATAATATTTTGTGAGTACGTAGATACCCTTGATAGAGTTTATATAATAACCTAAATAACATAATAAAAAAATTAACCTAAGAATCTTAGCTAAATCGCTATGCATTAATATTCTAAAATATTCTTTTCACACCAAGCATAACACATGATAAAAAAAAAAAAAAACTAGTATCATGTACCCATAAAGTATTAACACATTTCTCGTGTTAACTCGATGAGTTAAACTGACAAATTTCTTAATTTAATCCAAATGATACTATAAAAAATCTCACTTTTGCGACTAAGCTATTGGTCTGATGGTAAGGATGCAGTGGGTTTTTGTAATGACCCATCCCGGGTTGGCCACCTCGAAACGGTATCATCACGTTTTGAGAATCCCAGCACGACACATATATGCAACAATAAATATCATCAAAAGAACTTTACATCAATATGATCTTTATGCATTCTATACAACGTAAAATGTATGAAGATTTACAAATAAATTTTTCATTTTATTTTCTCTTTAGTCTGAGGATGATGACACGTACGCGGCTTACAGAAAATGATTTCTTCTGAACCTCAACTCACCAAACTATTTGTCAAGCCTGCTACCTAAAAATCATTGTACAATGAGGGGTGAGCTTCACAAGCTCAGTGAATTAAATTTACTATAAGTATTCCAAATTCCATAAATAGTCCTTTAATATTTAATCTTTTATTTTTCATATAACTTGATGAGAACTTTCTACTATCATTTCACATATCATAAGATTTATTCTCTATCAATCTCCTCTTCTCAATCACTGGTCAACCTTAAGACCATCAATTATCTCATAATTACTTCGTAATGAGGTTCTCATCATAAAATCCATCATTTAGATGGTTCTTATCATTCTTTGCTTCTTGCTTACCATAATTGTCTCCCTCTGTGAGACCAAATCATCTATCAACAATTTCAAAATAGTATACCACACATCAACATTTTTATAATACTATCATCATAACTATATCTTTTTATGAGACTCAACCATTTATAATTAAATTCACAACAATATACCACATCTCGGCTTTTCAGTAATCTCATCATCATAACTGTCTCTTTTTATGATACTCAACCATCTATAATTAAATTCACAACAATATACCACATCTCAGCTTTTCAGTAATCTCATCATCACAACTGTCTCTTTTTATGAGACTCAACCATCTATAATTAAATTCACAACAATATACCACATCTCAGCTTTTTAGAAATCTCATCATCACAAATGTCTCTTTTTATGAGACTCGACCATCTATAATTAAATTCAGAATTTATACATCACACATTAGTATTTCAATAACGCAAGCAATAATTAAAACAAATGCAATGCAATGAACGCATATGATGGGAACGTCTTCCCACCTGTCGACAGGTTGTTATTATCTTAGACCGACTGCCCTCCCGGTTCTTTTATTTTTATTTAGACCGACTGCTTTCCCAGTTCTTTCATTCTTATAAGACCGGCTGCCTTCTTGGTTCTTTCGGTTATATTATTAAATGCATATGCACATGAACAATGATATGAAATATGCATATAAGCAGTAATATAAAAAAAAATTCAAACCACTTAAATTGACTATCCTAATTATCCACAAATTTATATAACAAAGATTCCTCTCATCCTAAATCACATCAAATAATCCATTAAATTTGTCAAGATCCACTCAAATTCATCTCAAATCATCCATCAAAATTTTTCAAGATCCACTAAAATTCATCTCATCAAAATTCGTATTAAAACATCAATATACCTCATCAATAATTTATTTATTACTTTTATTCTCAAATAAACTTATGATTTCCAAAAAAAATATCATTTCTCACCGAAAAATATTTCTACATGTCCAAATTTCCTATCATACCCTTAAATCAATTTTTCATCTATCAACCAAGCATACTTTAATAATTAAATTTAATCTTATCACCAAATAATTGATTTTTTTTAGACCACTTAAAGTAAATCCAACTCACCACGTATCACTTTTAAGTTACCCGTAGATCACTTCCTTGCCTTTTTTTTTTTGTTCTTCTCCAAAACTTCCTCCGATTGTTGACCGTCCATACCTGACATAATATTTGTATTCAATTTCTAATTATTTCTTCATTTCTTCATAAACCACACACTCTAAAAATTCCCACTTTAACTTCCTGAAACTTTCATAAATGCTAAAATTTTAAAATACACATTACCTTCTGCTATTCTGATATCTTCTCGTAATTCTCTATAAAATATTCCCGAAAATCTCTTCAAAATTTTGATCTTCCAATTTTTTCTTTGAACTCCCAAGAGTTTAGAGAAAACTGATGAATTACATGAACTGAAAAATTTCCTTCGCGTAATTGTCTGAGCCTATTGTACAATTTATATAAGAGAGCTTCAGCAGCCCCCCCCCCCTCTCTTATGGTCTCCACGTATTGGAGAATTTGAATGTAAGGCATGATTTTCTTACCAACATAATCATTCACCTTTGCTTTTCTTTTCTTTTCTTTACTTTACTTTCCCCCATTTTAAAACAAAATAAAATGATTGCTTTGGCAATCATCAATTCACTTGGCATCCACCTGCCAATTTTGCTTTACTTTGCAAACAAATGGTGGTCCCCACCAACATTTAATGAAACCACACATTCATTCCCATGTTCTCCCACTTCATAAGCCTTGCTTGATTTAAAACTAAAGATAAACACTTTATTTGCTGCCACATCCTATTTACAATTATGCCACCATGCATTTTCATTTAAATTTTACAACTTTGCCACAACTTAATTTCGTTTCTGCCATCGATCTTTCAGCCTTTTAAATTTACGATTATGCCGCTTCAATACTTACGATTTTTCCACTGTTTAATTACAATCTTGACATTTTTTTAAGAATTATTTTATTCAATACGAATCCTTCTCATAAATATACTATATAAATTTCATGACATATTTATTAAATTACTTCTTTACCCTTACTTCACGAATACAAGTATTACAATTCTACCCTCCTTATAAAAATTTCGTCATCGAAATTTCTTTACTTTACTCCAGAGACAATTGTGAATAATACTTCTTCATATTTGTCTCACACCTTCACATAATCTCTTCAACATCCTTATTTCGCCACAGTACTTGAACTAATGCAATTTTCTTTATTATACAAAACTTGTTCCTTTCTCTAAAATTTTTATTGATACTTGTATGTACACCTAATCCTTCTGAATTTCTATAGCTTAGCTCGAAATATCATGTAATCACTTCCTTAAAAGTGAAACATGAAATACATTATATAAATGTTTTTAATTCTGTAGGCAAATCCAGACTGCTCACAATTAGTCCAACTTTCTCAACCACCTCACAGGGTCCCACAAACCTCAGATTCAACTTTCCTTTCCAGTTTAAATCTCAATACACTTTTGCATTGAGATATTTTTCAATACACCAAAATCGTCTACTCGAAACTTAGGAAATCTCCTTTTATTATAGCTATTCGGTCCCTTCTGTGCTGCTTTACGATTCTCTCTAATCAATCTGATCCTCTCAACTACTAGCTCAAAATTGGATGGACCAGATATATTTCTCTCTCCCATTTCTTCCCAACATATAGGAGTTTTACATCTCCTACCATACAATGTTTCAATTGGTGCCATCCCGATATTAGTTTGACACTGATTATTATAATCAACTTAAATCGATGGCATGTAAGCATCCCAACTTACTGAGAACTTATCACATTTTCCCTTTATATATTTTCTAGTACTCTAATAATTCTTTCTCTCAGCTACATCCCTTTTCAATCTTGACCATTAGAAAATTTTTTATCTCAATCCTGTATACATCTTATGGTTACTTGATTGCATCAAATCTATATCATCATGAGCCTTCCTCATTATCTCATTTCTCATCTCTGTATTATCGTGAGCACAACTCCTCTATTCTAATATCAAAATACCCCTACTTCGAATTTTAAACTCATATTGCTTTCTAGTAAGAACTCAATACTAACTCATTTCTATCTCTTCATCTTTACCTAGCATTTCTTAAAACATTTTAATATGGATGACTGTACAACCATATTCGTTAATCATGATCCTCTATCACTGATATTCAACTTCATTATTATCTCTTTAAATCCCTCATCAATTTCACATCAGGGCTTCCACTAGTAGTTAATTTTCTTGTAGACTTTTTACTTAATGTATCAACTATCACCTTCGCATGCTCTAGATGATAATGAATTGTACAATCATCGTTACTAATCAACTTTATCTACCATCTCTGCCTCCAATTCAACTCCCTCTAGGTAGGTAAGTATGTCCAACTTTTATAACTCATGACTATCTCACAAGTGGCTCCATACAGATGATGTCTCCAATATTTAAAGTAAACACTGTAGTAGCCAACTCTAAGTCATGAGTAGGGAAATTTCTTATCATAAATCCTTAATTGCCTAGAAGTATAGCCCACAACTTTTCTATGTTACACATATCCCAATCATTGATGTAATGTATCACTATACACCATAAATCCTTCATCACCAGAAGGAAACACGAATACTAGAACTGTAGTTAATTTCTCCTTTGGAAATTGGAAATTTTTCTCACACTTCCCTCACCATATAAATCTCACCTTTTGTAAATCAACTGCTATTCATTTCCCAATATTACATGTTCCAAGAAAGTTATTTCATTCAGCCAACACTCACACATAAAGAACTTATATCATACCATCTCTTTCTCCTCAAAGTCTCCCACACAATTTCTAAATGTTTTACTTGCTCTTTCGTAGTCTTAAAATATACCAAGATGTTATCAATGAACACAACCACAAGATTATCAAGAAATGGTTCAAACGTTTTATTCATCCAGTCCATGAATGTTTCTGGAATATTATTCAGTTCAAATGTCATCACAAGAAACTTATGACCATAATATGTCATAAAAATAATCTTAGGCACACCTCCCTTCTCTATCTTCAATTGGTGATAATCTGATATCAGATTTATCTTAGAAAACACTCTCACTCCTTGCAACTGCTCAAACAATTCATTTATCTTGGGTAAAACATATATATTCTTATTCCAACTATTTGTAGTCTATATATCCTCCTATCGTTCCATCTTTCTCTTTCACGAACAGCACATAGGCTTCCCGAAATACATTAAGTCTGATAAATTGTTTATCCAAAAATTCTTAAAATGGTACGTTCAACTCTCTCAATTCAGCTGACATCATTCTATAAGGTGCTATTAAATATATGTGATGATCCTGGTATCACATCATTAGAGAATTTAATCTCTTTACTAGGATGCAACCTAGGCAACTCATCAAGAATTACATTAGAATAATCTTTCACCACTAAGATTTATTCTAACTTCCAATTTTCCTTTCTAGGATCCGTTACTGCAACCATCTCCTAGTATTCAGAGCAAAATGAGATAGTTCGAGAGTATCTTATACTCTCTCTAAAGGTTACACTCCTCATGTCCACATCTTGAACACTACCTTCTTTTTGGAACAATCAATTATATTCAAAGAATATCAATCCACTTCAGATTTTCTATCACTGATACAAATCACACAACCCTTGTAAACCTTTATGATTATCCCTCTATCTCTAGTGAGAATTTCAACAAAAATATTTTTCATCAAAGGACTAATACATACTTCCATAGACTTTATATGAATACTGGATGCAAAAGAATGGGTTGTATCAAGATCAACCAACATTGACATATCCATTTTCTCTACACATAAAGCACTTCAATTTTGAAAATTTTGGGATAAATATCTTATCTGAATATAATTATAATAAACTTTTATATCTCAATCATACATTAGATTGTCATTTTCACTTGGTGGCATACTTACTTCCTCTACTATGACTTTCAGTTCCCATAATCTGTCTCCCAAATCTAAGGGTCTCACCAATAGTATTCTGAGCTATAGAAGTAATAGATCATGTTTTCCTCTGACTCTGTACTTCGGTTTCCTGGGACAAGGAATGCCTCCTTTGGGTGGTCTCCTACCCTGCACATTCATATTGCCACTACCTCCATAACTTTCATTTAACCACTCTTTCTCTTTCTCTTAAACTCTATCACATTCCTCTTAATCTAAAATGATATATCCACCAATCTGACATAACTCATATGCCTCATGTAAGATAGTTTCGATCAAACCTTAAAACATAGTTCATCTTTGAACCTCTTACATTTCTTCTCCTCCAGATCTACCATTTTTGGTATAACCATTGACAAAACCATAAATCTGCTATCATACTGAGCCACAGTCAACACATTTACCCCAAGTAAATAATATCTCTATCTTGTTGAGCTTCAGAGATATAAGGAAAATATCTATCAAGAAAAACTTCCTTAAACCTATTTCAGGTTAAGGGCCTATCAATATTTGTACTTACCTTGGGAAGAATATCCTTCCATTATTCACAAAACGTCTCTTTCTAACGCCAATGAAGTAAATGCAATCATCTGTTGTAAAATACTAAATAATGTCTCCACATATTTCTTCGAAACTTAAGTGTAAAAGGATTCATAGATCCTTTAAACAACAAAGCATTTAGCTTAATTATATCTCCCTGCATCTTATGCATAAATCTACTTTTCCCCCTTTTTAAGTGTCTACCATTACTAGATTAACAACATCAGGCACTACTCTAGTCTGCTTATGAAGTCTATGCTATAAGTTATCCACTCGATCATTTGTTACATTCATTTTCTCAAAAGCATGAGTAAGAACTCATCTTAGCTCATCTCTTTCAACTTCAGATTTCTCTAATACCTCAATTATATTACTAATATCAATCATATTATCAACACGTTCCATTCTAGGAATCACAGATTCAGACTCAACCTCGACTTATCAAAAATATTGCGGGCCCACCACGCCCTCTTAAATCAATAATTCTAACTCTAGCTCTAGCGCGTCCACGTGTCATCCACAGACTGTTCATTATAATTTACTTTAATCTTCCACTTTCATACTTTTTATGCAGTCTACAGAATCATAAAACATAATGCTCTGATACCAAAATTGTAACAACCCATCCCGGGTTGGCCACCCCGAAATGGTATCATCACATTTTGAGAATCCCAACACAACACATATATGCAACAATAAATATCATCAAAAGAACTTTACATCAATCTGATCTTTAAGCATTCTATACAACGTAAAATGCATGAATATTTACAAATAAAATTTTCATTTTGTTTTCTCATTAGTCTAAGGATGATGACACGTACACGGCTTACAGAAAATGATTTCTTCTGAACCTCAACTCACCAAACTATTTGCCATGCCTGCTACGTGAAAATCATTGTATAATGAGGGATGAGCTTCACAAGCTCAGTGAATTAAATTTACTAGAGGTATTCCAAATTCCATAAATAGTCCTTTAATATTTAATCTTTTATTTTTCACATAACCTGATGAGAACTTTCTACTATCATTTCACATATCATAAGATTTATTCTCTATCAATCTCTTCTTCTCAATCATTGGTCAACCTTAAGACCATCAATTATCTCATAATTACTTCGTAATGAGGTTCTCATCATAAAATCCATCATTTAGATGGTTCTTATCATTCTCTGCTTCTTGCTTACCATAATTGTCTCTCTCTGTGAGACCAAATCATCTATCAACAATTTTAAAATAGCATACCACACATCAACATTTTTATAATACTATCATCATAACTATCTCTTTTTATGAGACTCAACCATTTATAATTAAATTCACAACAATATACCACATCTCGGCTTTTCAGTAATCTCATCATCACAACTATCTCTTTTTATGATACTTAACCATCTATAATTAAATTCACAACAATATACCACATCTCAGCTTTTCAGTAATCTCATCATCACAACTGTCTCTTTTTATGAGACTTAACCATCTATAATTAAATTCACAATAATATACCATATCTCAGCTTTTCAGAAATCTCATCATCACAACTGTCTCTTTTTATGAGACTCGACCATCTATAATTAAATTCACAATTTATACATCACACATCAGTATTTCAATAATGCAAGTAATAATTAAAACAGATGCAATGCGATGAATGCATAGAATGGGAACATCTTCCCACCTGTCGACAGGTTGTTATTATCTTAGACTGGCTGCCCTCCCGGTTCTTTTTTTTTATTTAGACCGGCTGTCTTCCCGGTTATTTCATTCTCATAAGACCGGCTGCCTTCCCAGTTCTTTCCAGCATATACTGGCTGTCACGGTTTTCCCTTTTAATTCCAGCATATATCGGCTGTCACGGTTATTTCATTAGACCGGTTGCCTTCCCGGTTCTTTCGGTTATATTATTAAATGCATATGCACATGAGCAATGATATGAAATATACATATAAACAGTAATATAAAAAAAATTCAAACCACTTAAATCGACTATCCTGATTATCTATAAATTTATATAACAAAGATTCCTCTCATCCTAAATCACATCAAATAATCCATTAAATTTGTCAAGATCCACTAAAATTCATCTCAAATCATCCATCAAAATTTTTCAAGATCCATTAAAATTCATCTCATCAAAATTCGTATTAAAACATCAATATATCTCATCAATAATTTATTTATTACTTTTATTCTCAAATAAACTTATGATTTCCAAAAAAAATATCATTTCTCATCGAAAAATATTTTTACATGTCTAAATTTCCTATCATACCCATAAATCAATTTTTCATCTATCAACCAAGCATACTTTAATAAGTAAATTTAATCTTATCACCAAATAAATGATTTTTTTTAGACTACTTAAAGTAAATCTAACTCACCACGTAGCACTTTTAAGCTACTCGTAGATCATTTCCTTGCCTTTTTTTTTTTTGTTCTTCTCCAAAAGTTTCTCCGATTGTTGACTGTCCATACCTGACATAATATTTGTATTCAATTTCTAATTATTTCTTCATTTCTTCATAAACCACACACTTTGAAAATTCCCACTTTAACTTCCTGAAACTTTCATAAATGTTAAAATTTTAAAATACACATTACCTTCTACTATTCTGATATCTTCTCGTAATTCTCTATAAAATATTCCCGAAAATCTCTTCAAAATTTTGATCTTCCAATTTTTTCTTTGAACTCCCAAGAGTTTAGAGAAAACTGATGAATTACATGAACTGAACAAATTTCCTTCGCGTAATTGTCTGAGCCTATTGTACAATTTATATAAGAGAGCTTCAGCAGCCCCCCCTCTCTTATGGTCTCCACGTATTGGAGAATTTGAATGTAAGGCATGATTTTCTTACCAACATAATCATTCACCTTTGCTTTTCTTTTCTTTTCTTTACTTTACTTTCCCCCATTTTAAAACAAAATAAAATGATTGCTTTGGCAATCATCAATTCACTTGGCATCCACCTACCGATTTTGCTTTACTTTGCAAACAAATGGTGGTCCCCACCAACATTTAATGAAACCACACATTCATTCCCATGTTCTCCCACTTCGTAAGCCTTGCTTGATTTAAAACTAAAGATAAACACTTTATTTGCCGCCATATCCTATTTACAATTATGCCACCATGCATTTTCATTTAAATTTTACAACTTTGCCACAACTTAATTTCGTTTCTGCCATCGGTCTTCAGCCTTTTAAATTTACGATTATGCCACTTCAAAACTTACAATTTTTCCACTGTTTAATTACAATCTTGACATTTTTTTAAGAATTATTTTATTCAATACTAATCCTTCTTATAAAAATACTATATAAATTTCATGACATATTTATTAAATTACTTCTGTACCCTTACTTCACGAATACGGGTATTACAGTTTAG
Source organism: Bretschneidera sinensis (assembly GCA_023935145.1). Classification (NCBI taxonomy): domain Eukaryota; kingdom Viridiplantae; phylum Streptophyta; class Magnoliopsida; order Brassicales; family Akaniaceae; genus Bretschneidera; species Bretschneidera sinensis. The sequence continues at coordinate 44,804,096 of CM043701.1, forward strand.
GCCCTTTTGAGATAAGTATACCTAGGGTTCAATTTTTCTAAACTGTAATTTCTCTATGTAAAAAATAAAAATCTCATATTTATACTAAAGAAGGTCTATTTTATTACCATTTGAATTCCGACACATGAGAGGATAATGTTATCAATATATGACTTTTTCTTCATATAAATTGTGATGTAATAGGGGATTAGTGATTCTAATTTAGCTAAGTCCTCTTTTGAAAAGAGAGTTGTAAATATCAATTACGCTCTTGCTTATTGTTGATATTAAAAATATTTGATTTATCAATTATTTTATAATTTTAAATTGATTAAAAATGATTGAATACATGATACTACGACTTTATGTGTACATGAAATATTAAGATGAAACCCAAATGTAACAAAATCCAAATATTGAAAGAATAAAGAATCTAGTGAAATACTAAATGAAAAAAACATCCCTAAGACTTGAAACTATGACTTGCTCTGATACTATATTAAATATTGTTGAGTTACCAATTATCTTAAAAACTTAGGAAGGGTTAAATTATTTTTTTTTACTTTAACATTTAACCCTATATTTTTAATTTCTCATCCTAAAAGAATTAAAGCCATAATATCTTATATAATTTGACTTTTCTAAGCAATTATTCTATTTGTTTGGATCAGCTTAAAGGTAACTTATTTTTTTAAAAATTATCAAAAATTTAGTCAAATTATATCAAATATTATTAAGTTTTATTAAATAACAATTGAAACATAAATTAGTAGGTGATTTGATTTATTTTGATTAAGTTTTGACAAATTTTAAAAAATAAATTTCAACTTAAAGTTCGCTTTAAGCTAACACAAACAGTGACATTATACAATGATAGTCTTTACCTTATTTAATTCTCTATAGTACTAGTAGTTCATATAAGTATCTTTTATGTATGGATCACGATCCTTTCCATTTGAGAATTAAAATGGAGGTCAAGTTCATTATGAGATTTAATGTCACAATGACAAATTTAAATTTGAATATCTTCCATTTGATGATGTAGCATTCAATCTCACCATAAACTTGACTTCATTTCAATTCTCAAATAGAGAGGATCGTGATCCTTTATATATAAGGCGACAATATTGGTAAGAATTATATCGTTTCAATTGATAAAGTTATCTTAAGCGGAGAAGAATGAGAGAAAATTTAATTAAAGATAATTTTGTTAATTCAAAACATGTTGCTTCTATATTACTCTGACAAATATAAATCAATCACTAACTTTGAGCAATATCACTACCCTACTAATATGTTAAAAAAAATTTAATTTACGATTAGAATCATATAATCATCACAACTCTATAAATCTAATAATTTACAACCCATCATGATAATAGTCCACACAAATTTACACATAATAATAGAAATAGCCAACATATAAATTGAAGAAATAATTCACATTTAAAATTAATGGGAAGCGAACCTAGACCTTTGTAGTCTCAAGATTTGAATCATATCCATTTGAGAATCGAAATAGAAAAGATGTAAATCCAAATCTAACGTGGTAGCATTCAATCTTATATGAACTTGATTTCATTTCAATTTTCATCCCAAAGTCTCATCATTGACCAAAACCTCATTGACATATATTGAAGTAGTTAAGTAATTACTTTAGTCAGTAGAATTGTTTAATTGTACTAAAGATTTGTAATAAAATGATCGTGTCTCATCCGAGATTGAAGTGATTATAGAATGGGAAAGACTATATCCAATGTGTAGCCTAGCCAATGACCAAAAAAAAAAAAATCCCTTCTACCATTTACCACAGCTTATTTACTTAGAAACCTTTTTTTTCTTTTAAATTTCTTTGAGCAATAATCAGATACTTTCGAATTGGGACCAAAGATTATCTGGGTTAGGGATATCTATTAAACGAGAGGATGAAATATCAAAAAAGATAGTTGTGCCCTCCATATATTTGTAACATGAAACTCTAATTTATTTTTAACTTCATTGCTTCAAGCCAATTTGCATTAATTTTTATATTTACAGAGAAGAAAGCTTCTAAATTTGAAGATTGAATCTTAATTTTTTTTCCATGTTTCACATTGCATTTGAAGGGTATATACATGTTTTCTTTGTAATGAAATAAGTAATAGCATAAGAATAAGCAATCATCTATATGGTGATGTTTGAGTTATAGATTTAATCAAGGTTAAATTAGTTTGATTAAACCTTTTCCAAAGTAAAAATTGCCTTAAGCCTGACCCAAACAACACCTATATATATAACTATGAGTTGGATATATATGAACAACTTTGAATAGGAAAGAGAACAAAAATAACTCTATAGTATGAGTTTTGAGGATTTTAGTTAGCTCTAGGAGATAATTGTCATTAATTGTAACCCAGGTGATGTAGAACAGGATAGAGAAGAAAAAATAGAAACCAAGCTACCTTGGGGATTGGAAGAAAACTAAGCTACTCGAAGGTTGAGAGGAATTGATACCTAACATCAATCATTTTTATTCATTCAAAGCTACTTGAAAATTAACATAAGGATCTCTTATATAGAGATATTTAGGAATCCTAGTCCTAATCCAACACTATAAATAAATAAATTCAATACTAATCAAATACTATATCCTATTCTAAGAAATTAAATCATAATCAAATACTAAGGCCTAAGATCCCTACTAAAATATAATTCTTTCATGATATTGGGCCAGGTGTTGGCAGCAATTATCCCATGGAAAAGGCCCGGGTTGGGGCCAAGTCACAATTGAAACATGACGCTTGTGCTGCTGTGTAGTTTAAGTGGTTTAAGTTACACTTTGGCTATCAGCTATAGGTTTTGGTACAGTGGTAGGTGCTTGATCCTGACCATTGGTATCAGAGCTAAAGCCACAAGTTTGATTCCCAATGGTGCAATTGCTGAGGGGATTATTTTTTGGCCAGGTATTGGTAGCAATTATCCCGTGACGGAGGCCCAAGTTGGGGTCAAGTCACAGTTGAAATGTGGCGCTTGTGCTGTTATATGGTTTAAGTGATTTAAGTTGCACTCTGGCTATCAGCTATAGTTTTTGGCGCAATGGTAGGCCCTCGATCCTAACACATGATTACAATTATAAAATTGTCCTCATACCCTTCTTAACCCCCCATACCCTTATGTACCCCATCATTCTCTACCATTTCGAAAAAATTCGACCTCGAGTTTTGAAGTGAGGAAGCAACAAAATTTGTGTTGCTTGGAGAAACAAATTATAACCATAAAATTCTTAAAAACGAAAGTCTCTACCACATAAAAAAAAATGTTGGTCGAAAGGTCTATTGTGGAGAAACTTCAAGCCAAATAAGCATAATAAAATCAATAGAATAAGCATGCATATCAACCATTGTCTCAATCATGTCTTCATGCTTGTCTTTGGCGTGCTTGAAATCCGTGGTCTCAACTTGCTCGATAAAGACTTTCAGCTTGTCTTGGGATGCCTCAAAGTCAATGATCTTGAATGCTTCATCTTCTTGGTTTTCATGTTGGAGTTAAGCATCATGAACCTCATCCTGCTTTGATGTGTCTAGAATAGAACTATATTTATGAGAAAAATTGGCAGCAAAACTTTCTATTATCTTAGAAACCCTATCAAGTACTTGTTGGAGCTCGAGTAAAGCCTCTTTGGGCATAGTTGGTTCTCTTGGCGAGTAATACCCAATTTTCATCTAACAATAAAAGTCATAAATACAATGACCATTCAACTTTATTTTAGCCCAAAAAGGATGTTGGCGCCAATGATAGTACATCAGGGCTTGAAAATCAACATCAGTTGGAGAAATTATAATTTTCTTACACTAGGCCTTGAAAATCAACATCAGTTTGAGAGATTATAATTTTCTCAACAAATCCATATGGATCAAAAACATGCTGTAACATACCTTTCGTGATATGATAGAATACATCATAAATGGTTACACAAAAGATATTGGTTTGCTCAACTGAACCCATTACTTATAATAAATGGCTATAATATTTTTTTCTTTTTCCTTTTTCCTGTTTTTCCTTCAATTTTTTTCTTTTTTCTGTTTCTTTTTTTTTTAAAAGGAAAAGAGATTAAATAAAGCATACAAACTAAAAGATAAATACAAAGTCTTAGAAATCTGCATAGGCAGATCTATAGTAGTTGGTCAAAGATAAGTTGACCTTTACCAGAAAAGAGATCAGCCACGTTAGTGACGATGACGAAGGTGGTAGAGGTTATACTAGCCAAAAACTTCAGCACGTCGTGGTGGTGGCGACGTGTTCTGAGGAGCAGTGGAGGTGACCGGATCTGACTCTTCCTCTCTACTATTTGTCCTCTTAAACACACGATCTATTATTGTTCATGTTACTGCTCACTTCAATGTTCACAATATGATTTTTTTAGATGTATAACCTTTTGCCCTGATACCAAACTAATGTAGAACATGATAGAGAAGAAAAAATAGAGTGAGGCTACCCTGGTGATTGGAAGAGAACCAGGCTACCCTAGAGGTTGATAGGAAATTAATACCCAATATAAATAATTTTTATTCATTCAAAGTTACTTGAAAATTAACATAGGGATCTCTTATATAGAGATCCTTAGGAATCCTTGTCTTAATCCAATACTATAAATAAAGAAATTCAACACTAATCAAATACAATATCCTAATCATATTCTAAGAAAATAAATCATAATCAAATACCAAGTCTTAAGATCCCTATCAAAACACTGATTATTTCATTATTACAATTACAAATTTGTCTCCATACCTTTTGATGGGGTACAAAATGGTATGGGAACAAATTTGTAATTGTAATCATAAAAGAATTATATTTTGGTATGGATATTAGGACCTAGTATTTGATTAGGATTTAATTTCTTCTAATAGGATTAGGATATAGTATTTGATTAGTATTGGATTTCTTTATTTATAGTGCTGGATTAGGACTAGGATTCCTAAAGATCTCTATATAAAGATCCCTATGTTAATTTTCAAGTAGCTTTGAATCAATATAAATTATCGATAATGGGTATCAATTTATTCTCAATCTCTAGGGTAGCCTAGTTCTCTTTAAATCCCCAAGGTAGTCTGACTTCTATTTCTTCTTAGTTATCATGTTCTACATCAGTTTGGTATCAGAGCAAAAGGTCTTACGTCTATAAAAAAAATCAGATCGTGAACATTTAAGTGAGTAATAACGTGAACAATAATAGATTATGTGTTTTAAAAGATAAATAGTATAGAGGGAGAGTCAGAATTGGTAACCTCCACTGCTCCTCAGAACACATCACCACCACCATAATGTGCGGAAGTTTTTGGAGAGTATAACCCACCACCTTCACCATCGTTGTTAACGTGGTCGATCTGTTTTCTGTTCAAGGTCGGCTTGTCTTTGACCAATTGAGACAGATTTGCCTATGCAGATTTCTAAGACTTTGTATTTATATTTTAGTTTGTTTGCTTTATTTAATCTCTTTTCTTTTTTAAAAGAAAAAAGAAACAAAAAAATAAAATAAAAAAAATAGAAGGAAAAAAAACAAAAAGAAAAAGTAAAAAAATGTATTGCCATTTGTTATGAGTAATATGTTCAGTTGAGCCAACCAATATCATTTGTATGACCATTTATGATGTATTTTATTCTATTACAAAGGATATGTTGCATCGGGTTTTTGATCCATATGGGTTTATTGAGAAAATTATAATATCTCAAACTGATGTTGATTTTCAAGCCTTGGTACACTATTATTAGCCCCAATATGTTTTTTGGGCTAAAACAAATTTGAATAGTCTTTTTATTTACGATTATTGTTGTTAGATGACATTTGAATATTACTCACCAAGAGAACCAATTTTTCCGAAAGAGGCTTTACTCGAGCTCCAACAAGTACTTTATAGGGTTTCTAAGATAATAGAAACCTTCGATGCCAATTTTTCTCGCAACTGTGGTTCCATTCCAGACCCGTCAATGCAGAATGAGGTTAATGATGCTCAACTCCAACTTGAAATCCAAGAAGATAAAGCATCTAATATCATTGACTTTGAGATGCCCCAAAAAAAAGCCGAAAGTCTTTCTTAAGCAAGTTGAGACCACATATTTCAAGCACACCCAAGACAAGAATGAAGACATGATTGAGACAATGGTTGATATGCATGCTCCTTCTATTGATTTTATTATGCCTATTTAGCTTGAAGCTTCTCCATAATGGACCTTTTCCATCAACATTTTTTTATGTGGTAAAGACCTTCGTATTCAAGAATTTCAAGACTATAATTTGTTTCTCCAAGCAACACAGATTTTGCTGCTTCCTCTCTTCAAAACTTGAGGTTGAGTTTTTAATAAGTGGTGGAGAAAGATGAACGGAAGGGTATGGGGACAAATTTGTAATTGTAATCATGAAAGAATTATATTTTGGTATGGATCTTAGAACCTAACATTTGATTAGGATTTAATTTCTTATAATAGGATTATGATATAATATTTGTTTAGTATTGAATTTCTTTATTTATAGTATTGGATTAGGACTAGGATTCCTAAAGATCTCTATATAAGAGATCCATATGTTAATTTTCAAGTAGCTTTGAATGAATAAAGATTATTGATATTGGGTATCAATTTCCTCTCAACCTCTAGGGTAGCCTGGTTCTATTCCAATCCCCAAGGTAACCTGACTTCTACTTCTTCTTCTCTATCCTGTTCTGCATCACTTTCTATACCTCATACCTTTTTGTACCCCATCACCAAGCCTCTTATCTAATGGTTATTTCTGGGTAGTTCATATAAAAGACCTTGATTTGCTCCTCTTTTTTCATCAATGTACTGAAAAAAGTCTTAATTATGTATGTAATAGAAAATATTGTCAAGTCATTCCAATTTTGAAATTGAAGAAATTTATTTTTTTGGTCAAAAATAGTAAAATTATTTGGACTCTTTATTTTACTTGAAGTATTTTGGTTTGACACATTCAAAACATGTTAAAAAAAATATGATGTGATTCTTGAACATTCCAAATCAATAAAAAAAAAACTTATAAAAATTAAAACATTATTCATATCAGAAACGTACACGTCACACAGCTGCATAAAGTCTAAATAACATAGATCTTAGGTATTTTGTTCTCATATTATCCTTAAAAAAATTAGATTAGGGAATAAATATAGTTTTATTTAGAAAAAATTAGAAACAATAGTATTAGTAGTTCTCTTTTCCTTTTCATGGCTTAAACATTTAAATGATATCAACATCAAATTTTTTTTTTCAAATTAATAAAGAGTGGTGATTTCAATATTCCAATTTCATGGTAATCACTATAGATTCAAAGAGGTCCATTAGTAAATACGTGAAGATAGAGCAATAATTTCGATATTAATTCTTTTAAATTTTTTTAATGTTTTTAAATATAATATGTGATTCATAGTATGTCACATTTTAGGTACAGAATAATTATTATTGGAAAAATCAGCTCTAAAAGCTGATTTTAGACCATTTTAAGGTCTCAATTTGAGTTAATTAATGGTCATTAAAAAAACCTTTAATTAGGTGCATGAAATTAAACTTAAGTTGGAGATTTAATAGGTATTTATTTTGATTCAAAAAGAATCTTAATATATGAGCTTAAAATGAGAATAAATGGTTGTTTGAAAATCCAAATTGGCTTTGTCCCACATTAATAATGTAAACCGAGGTACAAATCCAAAAAGGGGGGTGAACTGAGTTTTAAAAACTTTTTTCTAATTAACTCACAAGTTTTTAACATTTCAATCAAGTAAAGTACATAACAAATAATATGCTTGAAAATAAAGGAGTTAAGGAAGAGAATATTCAAACTCAGTTTATAGTGGTTCGACAGTATCAGAATCTCTCCGACTGTCAACTCTCTTCAAGGAACCTTCTTGAAGTAATCTACTAAATATAGTCGAGCAACTTCACGGGTGTTGCACAAACCTTACAAACAATCTCTTCCTCAAGAAAATTATAATGAAGTGTTTAATCCTAAACATTCTAAGAGTTACAGCAACTCTTTCTCTTTACATGAATGGTATTGAATGTAAAGGAATGGTAAAGAGATAGCAATGAATTCTTTATAAAATGAAGATTATCTCTCTTTCAAGAACAAGCTTAAAGAATGGCTCACAATAAAGTTTTCAAGGCTTTTGAGAGTATTAATGAGTTATAAGATGAATTGAATGTTCTCTTGCTTTTTTCAATGCTCATTGAAGGTGATTTTATAGTCTTGGACTTATATGACCGTTAGATGCTGATTTTATAGGTTTGGAGCATTAAATGCTCAAGTCCTGCGTCTCAAATGGTCATGTTTTTGAATTACTAGTCAACTAGGTCAAGTGAAAAAAGTTCACTTTTAGGCTTAAGGAGAGTACCAGTCGATTGGATCTTAAGACCAATCGACTAGGTAAAGTTACTAGTCGACTGGGTCCTATTACCAGTCGACTAGGAACTTACTGTCCCTTTTACCAGTCGATTGATTTAGAGACCCAGTCGACTAGTTTAGAGACCCAGTCGACTAGGTTGTCCACAAATCCAGTTTTTAGGTTTTAAAGCAGTTTTTTACTTAGAAACATTTTTCGTATTTTAGTTTTATCAAAGTCTTTTGTAAAATGAGTCATAGTTCAAGCTAGATAATTGAAATTAGAGATTTACAATGTGATTCAATTACCTTAGAGCCTATTATAGATCTTCAGTCTTTTTTTGGTATTTGAACGTGTTGTGTTCTTGCGTCTTGTTTATGTATTTAATGCTTTTACCGCTTAAACACTTAGATAAAACTATTAGTACAATTTAAGTAGTGTTTTGTCATTATTAAAATCAAATACGAGTCAACAATCTCCCTCTTTTTGATGATGACAAAACCATAGAGAGAAAAAACAGTTTTAAAAACTAAATGTTGGTTTTTTGAAAAAATTTGGACAGAGTTTCATCTGTTTTTGTGATAATAACAATCCCAACCAAGCAATGCAAGACTATTTTAAGCATTTTAACATGTTCGGAGCAATGCTCCCCCTAAAGCTATGCTTTATATCTAAGTTTACATACAAATTTCTCTTTTTTTTTCTCCCCTGTTTTGACAACATTAGAAAGGGGGGTAAACTAGAAAAATAAGTAATACAAACACCATAGACAGAAAGATAAGGCATAAACAAACTTGTGTGCAAAAACTAAACATAAACTGAGGTTGGAAAGACCTCCCGAACAGAATCAAAAGTTTGAACAGAAGCTTGAAACTTGTAAAGCATATTGAAGAGCTTGAAGGGCTCAAACTAGGCAACCGTATAACTAAAAGAAATAACATACATGAGCAAAAAAGCTATATAAATGAAAAATAAGCATGCATATATAAATGGTCCATACATAACCGGGCTTAAAGAAGCTATCCGAGAAGGTCTGATATATACAAAGAAAATGATGTATGAAAAAGAAAAAGAAAAGAAATGTTCTTGCAAACTACTCATGAAGTAAAAAAAAAATGCATAACAAGGACAAATGATAAAGACTGATGACTCAGCGAGTTGGAGAGTCAGATCTATCTCAGAGAAGATCCTGAATCTCAACCAAAAAGCCTTCCAAATGCTCTTGGAGTAACTCAAAATCATCCCAAAGGGTGTTGATGTCGTGACACATGAGGTCGATGTCGGTCCGCACTAGCTGGAAGCTCTGGTCGACTGAAGAGTTCAAGCTCTAGAATCTGAACTGCATGGACATTTGGAGGCTTGCTATCGCCTGTAGTAGATTATTGTGTCTAGCCTGACCAACAGTCGAGCCACCATGCCCAACATGCTATGGACTAGGTGTCTGCTCGTTAATGTCTATGGCAGTGGGAGGAACTACATCATCGTTCTCATCGCTATCATCATCATCCCCGATGCAAATGTTCTTCCTAGCCTTAGAATGAACCATACCATTCCAAATCGTACACCCCATCTTTTTCAGTGAAGAGACATTGATGATGTCTTTGGGGCCGATGTCTTAAGCTTTGGAGGCATGCAAGGGAACTTTGAAGTATTGCAGGATTAGGGTTATGAGCATGCCATAGGGGAGACACCTGGAGTCATGAGCCTTTCCATTGAGCATATCGGCAAACAAGAGGTAGTAGATATTGAAATGGTGTCTAGTTTTGAGACATCAGATCAATACTATGTCAATTTTTGACATATAACCTCGACTCTCGAGTCGTGGGTGGATGGTCCAACTCACGATGAGGTTAAACAATTTTCAGTCGAGGGGCATGTCACAATACTAATGAAATTTAGTGGGTCGAAAGACATAGTTAATGTCTCCCCTGACTATCTAGCATGCCTCTTCACAATCAAAATTGGCTAGCCATCCATCCAGACTCCATGAGATCCCAGCCAGCGGGATTCTCAACAAGTTTACCAATATGTTAGTGTTGACCTCAAACTCTATACCCATCACACTAGTCTTAAACCTAAGAGCTCTTGGATAGGGTTTGACAATATTGGCATAAAATTGATGTATAAGGCATGAGTAATATTTATAATAGATATTTACAAGTGGGGTTAGGCCTATCGCCTCAAAAGTATGAAGTCTATCGAAATTGTAATGACGAATAGAATCAAAATCTATGAATCTACCCATCATGATTTTCTTATGACTAATCATAGTGTTATACCTACTTTTGACAGTAGAATTCCAGAAAAGCCAGTCATCGAGCTTGGTCTTTGCTTGCTTGCTCGAGGAGCCGGTTATCCCTTTGCCTCTTGAGTCCAGTGCCGAGGACTTCTGTGATCTAGGTCTCGTGGGTGCGTGAGGTCTGACAACAGTCATTTTGACTTGTATTCTCTCAAACATTTTAGGAAATCTCGGTTGGTGAGAGATTTTTTGGGAAAAAAGTGAAGAATCAATCGGGAAAATTTTAATATGATGTGTTTTGAAGGATGATTAGGGGTTCTATGGAGTTATTTCAAGAGATTTTGGGCTAAAGGCAAGGATTTTTTTAGAGATAGAAAGCTAGGGTTTTGGAAAAATGGACAAGAAATACAAATGGGAAACGCTGCCATAATCAAAGTTTGTAGCAAAGGAATAGTCGAGATTGACTTCATATCTAGAAAGTGTTTTAGTCTTCTTAATGTTTTCTATGTACCAAAGATTTGAAATAATTTAATTTCAGTAGATTGTTTGGATAAAAAAAGGATTTTGAATTTCTTTTGAATCTGGCAAGGTCATACTTTCAAAGAATGTGGCATGTATAAGTTGAGTATTGATAATAATAATAATAAGACCACAATTTTTACTTATATTGTTGGGCCTTCTTCTTTATGGCATAGTCGTTTAGCTCATATAAATTATGGTTATTTAAATAGCATGCATAAGTTAGAACTAATAAATATTAGAAATGATGACTTAGGAAAATGTGAAATATATGTTCAATCTAAAATGGTAAAGAAACCTTTTTCCTAAGGTACAAAGAGATTCACAAATTTTAAGTTTAATACATTCTGAATTACGTGAATTAAATGGTATGTTAACAAGAGGTGAAAAAAGATATCTTATTACTTTTGTGGATGATGCAAGTAGATTTTTATATGTTTACTTATTAAGATCCAAAGATAAATCTTTTGATATTTTTAAGAAATATAAATCAGAAGTAAAATCAACTTGATAGAAAGATTAAAATTCTACGTTCTGATAGAGGTAGTGAATATTTTTTAAATGATCTTGATCAATTCTGTGAAGAGCATGGCATAATACATCAATGCACTGCACCTTACCACAACATAATGGTTTGGTTGGAAGAAAAAATCTTTTTTAGTTGAAATGGTAAATTACATGCTAGTTAATGCTAAATTACCTTTAAACTTATAGGGTGAAGTACTTTTTACTGCTTTCCATATTCATAATAGGATTCTAAAAAAGAAAACAAAATTGAGTCCTTATGAAATCTGGAAAGGTAGATAGCCTAACTTAAATTATTTTAAAGTGTGGGGGTGTTTAGCATATTATAGAATTTCATATCCTAAAAGAACAAAAATAGGACTTATAGCTACTAAATGTGTATTTGTTGGATATGTTAGAAATAGAAAGGCCTATAGACTACTTGATTTAGAGTTTAATTTTATTATTTAGTCATGCGACGTAGAATTCTTTGAAAAGAAGTTTTCTACTTATTTTGAGATTATAGAATAAGAGTCTCAAAAGGATGAGTCCAATGATAGATTAAGACTAGAAATTAATAATAGAAAAATTAATGTTCCTGAAAGGACCATTGAACCTAGATGAAGTATTAGCGCAAGAAAATAGAAGACTTTAGATCCTGATTTCATTTACTCTCAATCTTTGCTATTTCTAGTTGAAGGTGACCAAAATATTATTGTATTGAATAAAATTCCTATTGTGTTTAACTTAGAAAAGGATCCTACAACTTTTAAGGAAGCTATGGCTTCAAGAGACGCTTCTTTTTGGAACAAAGCTATTAATGATGAGATGGATTCTATAATGGGTAATAATACTTGGGTATTGGTAGATTTACCCAAAGAATCAAAACTTATTGGGTGTAAGTGTGTGTTTAGGAGGAAATACAATACCGATGGCACTATTCAAACTTTCAAAGCGAGACTAGTAGCCAAGGGTTTTAGACAAAAAGAAATGATTGATTATGTTGACACTTATGCATTAGTTGCACGTATTACTTCTATTAGAGTCCTTATAGCTTTAGCATCCATTTATAATTTGTATATTCATCAAATGGATGTAAAAATTGCTTTCCTAAATGGGGATTTAAATGAGGAAGTATATTTGGAACAACCCGAAGGGTATGTTCTCCTAGTCAATGAAAATAAAGTGTGTAAATTAGGGAAATCTCTTTATGGTCTAAAACAAGCTCCAAAACAATGGCATGAGAAATTTAACTCTGTTATTTTATCCTTCGATTTTAAACATAACAGTGCTAATAGAGGCATTTACTCTAAATTTACTAAAACTTATGGTGTGATAGTTTGTTTATATGTTGATGATATGTTGATCATTGGTACTAATGTGGAAGGAGTAAATGAAACTAAGAAGTATTTATCTTCTATCTTTAAGATGAAAAACTTGGGTAAAACAGATACAATCTTAGGAATTACAATTAAGAAACATAGTTAGGGTTCTTCTTTAAGTCAATCTCACTATATTGAGAAAATATTAACTAAGTTTAAACATCTTAGTTTCAAAGAGTATAATACTCCTTTAGATCCAAGTATTAAATTACAAAATAATTCTAGTAGAGTAGTGGCACAACGTGAATACACTAGTGCTATTGGTAGTCTAATGTATGCAATGCACTGCACTAGACTAATGTGGAAGGAGTAAATGAAACTAAGAAGTATTTGTCTTCTGTCTTTAAGATGAAAGACTTGGGTGAAGCAGATACAATCTTAGGAATTAAAATTAAGAAACATAGTTAGGGTTATGCTTTAAATCAGTCTCACTATATTGAGAAAATGTTAACTAAGTTTAAACATCTTAGTTTCAAAGAGTATAATACTCCTGTAGATCCAAGTATTAAATTACAAAATAATTCTGGTAGAGTAGTGGCACAACGTGAATATGCTAGTGCTATTGGTAGTCTAATGTATGCAATGCACTGCACTAGACTAGATATTTCCTATTCTGTGTTTAAACTTAGTAGATATACTAGTAATCCTAGTATAGAACATTGGAAAGCCATTGGTAGGATAATGGGATATCTCAAGAAGACCAGTGGTTTGGGACTATTTTACAACAGTTACCCAAGTGTATTATAATGATACACTGATTCGAGTTGGATTACAAGTATGGGAGATAATAAATCCATAAATGGGTGGATATTCACTCTTTGTGGGGGTGAAATTTTTTGAGCAAGTAAGAAACAAACTTGTATATCCCACTCAACTATGGAATCCGAATTTATTGCCCTAACGGCAACTGGGAAGGAAACCGAATGGATTAGGAATTTATTGTTAGACATCAAATTGTGGCCTAGTCCAATGCCTCCTGTTTCACTTTATTGTGATAGTAAAGCTACTTTATCAAGAGCTTATAGTAGTACCTATAACGGTAAGTCTAGATATAGCAATATTAGACATGAATATGTGAGACAATTAATACAAGATGGTATCATTACAATTGTCTATGTAAAGTCAAGTAAAAACTTGGTTGGTCTACTTATTAAGGCACTCGCAAGAGACCTAGTAAGTAGCACATCTAAATATATGGGGCTCAAACCATTTAAAAGTCAACAGTGATGGCAACCCAACCTAATGCTAGTAGACCACTAGTCCTAGATTTTAATGGGTAATAACAAGTTACTGTGATTGACTGTTGATATTGTCATAAAATTGGCCCATAATTGAGAAAGACAATCTCATCCGTTATGTTTTAGAGAATTAGTTAAAACTCTTAATGAAGTTATAAAATGTGTTCTAGTAACGGAAACGCAAGAGGAACTTCACCTATATAAATGAAGGAGTGGTGTTGTTTCTTATAGAGAGTTGTAGTTTGCTCTCTTGAGTTTCATGAAATCAGGATATAGCACATGGCCATAATAGTGCTAAGTGAAAATAAATTCTCATCGAAATAAGAGAATTGTATGTGTGTGGTGGCTCCAGTCATATTATATAGGAATGTTGGTTTAATCTAAAGGACACCATTCATTTCGATACGACTTTGAGTTATTTACACTAATAGAAGGTTTTAAATCGAAAGATACATTCTTTATGCATACAAGACTCAAAGGTATCATGGTAGTTTTTTTTTTTTTAAGATAAAAAAATTTGTTTTTCAAACAAGTGGAAAATTGTTGGAAAAATCAGCTCTAAGAGCTAATTTTAGACCATTTTAAGGTATTAATTTGAGTTAATTTATGTTCATTAAAATTTTTTTAATTAGGTGCATTAAATTAAACTCAAGTTGGAGATTAAATAGGTATTTATTTTGATTCAAAATGAATCAAAATGTATAAGCTTAAAATGAGAATAAAGGGTTGTTTGAAAACCCAAATTAGCTTTGCCCCACATTGATAAGAAAAAGAGAAATAAAATGATTTATAAGCATTTATTTGAGATTCTTATCTATTTTTGTTAAAATAAGGGATAAAGGCGACCGTGCAAGCTCCCGTGCCCCCGTCACGGCCCTGGCCCGAGCCTAGTCACGTTGCATTGGCACTTTAAATGCACTTCACACGTGCACATCATCGCTAAGGAGCCCTCGCCCAGAGCCCAGCCCGTGTTCAGGTTCTAGTATCCAGTTTTTAGACAAAAACCCAAGATTTAATAAAAAATGTGTCAAATTAAATCAAAATGCATCTGATTAAATCTAAAGGTTGTAATTTAATCAAAGAGGCATAATTTAAATCCAATGGTCATAACTTAATCAAAATGGTGTCAAATTAGTCAATTGTCTCTTTAAAAAACATGATCTGGACCGTTTAAAATAAAGAGATATGATCTAGAGGCTCATATTAAATCTAGAAAATCATGTCTTTCCAAATTGGAAAGAATGTTTATCTAGAATTGGTTGAAGATGTGTCTCTACACTTATAAATATCCTGCCTCTCTCCACATTCAGATTATAATTTCATTTCTTTCTTCTTCTCTCTTTTTCTCTATAATATTTCAATTATTTCAAAGCAAAATAAATTATGAAATTCTTCAGATTTTGCTATATGTAGACTTCAACCGAGAGACTTAATTGTATTGTGGAGGACTAATCGTCTGTACCCATAACAAACTTGTTAATTCAAGTGGGGACGAATAAAATCTTAAAGACAATGATCAATTCATATATCTAAGTTTTGATTCTTATATTTTGATCCATTTAAAAAAAATATTAATACAGTTATCACAAACCGGGTCGATGGATAACCACACATTAATAAAGGGTAAGTTAATTTTTTCTTCAATTAGTCAAAAGTATCCCGTTATAGGGATGGGGCAGAATTTTTTAGTCTTGTGCAATGTCAGTCATTTTATGTACTTTTAGCATGCATGAATGCCACAACAAACTGACCAGTGAATCACTTTGTGATCTGAGTTAAAGTCTAAAAGCACATGCAGATTCAAAGCCAATCAATATTCAATATGTGATAACACTGACTCTCTACATCTTTGAATCCACAGTATTTTTAGTAATTATTATAAACATCACACACTCTAGTCTCATGGTATGGTTTTACCACTCAGGAGATGGCCAGAACTTGTGACAGCATATATTATGGACCTAGAGGCAGGTGCAGTCAGCTAAATCATATGATCACCAGTACAAAAGTACAGTATCAATTTATTTCTGGTTTTGGCTGGTGCAAAACTAGACCTTATCAATCCAAGCACAACCTTGGTTTGTCTCAATTAAGTTTCTTTGGAGGGCTTTTCAACAATTTGAGTGTGAATTGAGTAGAATCTTCATGATGATAGCCAATGTGGTGCCTATGTAATAAATTGGAAAAATTACACTAAAGGCCCGAACTTTGAACTCATAACACAAATTTGATGTCGAAGATCTTTATATTTTCAATTGATAGCAACGTCAACATTTTTTCAGTGAAATATCTATTTCTTCATCTTTCACCCTCATATTATTTTTGTGATTTGTCAAATGTTTGACAGTAAAAAAGTAAACAAAATATTTTTCAGAACTCAAAAATATTACGTTGTTTTTCATGGTATATTATATATTTTTTTGCATGCGTATAAATATCATACGCATATTCTTTATATTTTATTTTTATAAGACAATTTCATAAATAAAAGATGACTAAAAAGGTTAAATCGCAATCAATTAAAAGTTTGAAAATCTCTAATGTTAAATTCATAGCTTAGAAACCTAAATATTAGACATTCATAGTTTAGCAACTGCCAGTGCAATTATCTCTATTTAATTTATTTTGCACAATTTAAGTCCTATGTATTGAGGAATTTAAGGATGCACTTAGTTTGTGAAAAATATATTTTTTTATTTAATTTTTCATATCCATTTTTTTATAACACTATCTTCAACAAATTGTACTTTTTTAACATAATTTGAAAAACAACACTTTTATTTAAAACATAATATTAAAAAATTAATTACAATATTATGTTAAAAATAAAAGTGTTATTTTCAAATTATATTAAGAATATATAAATTGTTAAAAAAAATGTTACAAAAATTGGGAATGCACCTTAAATATTTATGCAAAATATTTACATGATTAACCTTAATTATATATTCAAAGTTTGTGCTAGCTAGCTATAGGTCATTTTTTTATACTACAGGTCATGCCCAATTATCCTCGGTGCAGTTTTGTTTCACTGCAGCATTCAATTCTCTTACAGTCTTTATTTTTTTTCCGAACAAAGGATAGAAAAGTAAAAAACAAAATGCAAAATAAAAAAGTAAAAAGAAAAGCATCCATTGTCTAATGGATAGGACAGCTCTTCTTAACCTTAAGTATAGATTCAAATTCTATTGGAAGCAATTTCTTTTCATATAATATATATTTTGATTTTTATGTTAAGAATAGAAAGAAATTTTTAATTATATTAAATGAAATTTAAAAATTTCACTACCATAAACCAAGAAAATAATGGCAAAAAAAAGATAAAATTTTACTTCATATATTCCTGTTTTATCTTCATTTTGATGCACAAATCCACCTTGGAAAAGTCACAATGGGAAATGGAAGTCGTCATCATCGTCAGTACCACTACTGGAGTAGTGAAATTAATTTGAGAGAGACTTGAATAATGAAAATTAATTTAGACCTGACCCCGTTCAATTACTATCTTGCTATGTAAGAGGACTAAAAAAACCCTTCAAAAATCCAAATCAATAGGAAATTTTTTTTTTATAAATCAAAGTAAGTGAACTATGCTATCTTCCAACTTGGACTTGAAACAAATTAAAGGGTACCCTGTCATCTGACCTTTTATACATATACTCTTGATCATATTAATTTCACTATCCCATTTATTTCACTGACCTTTCTTCTCTGCCCATCTCTCTTCATTTACAAACACAAATTTCTCTCATCTTTGATCTCTCTCTCCCCCCATAAGTTAATTTTTCCATATCTTGTGTTATATAAAGAGCTAACAACTATACTACCTTTCTTTGCTAATCTCTTTAGTAAATGGGTCGATCACCATGCTGTGAAAAGGTTGGCTTGAAGAAAGGACCATGGACACCTGAAGAAGATCAGAAACTGCTTGCTTACATTGAAGAACATGGCCATGGAAGCTGGCGTGCCTTGCCAGCCAAAGCTGGTGATTTTTTACAATTTAAATTAGCATTTTATTAAGGATCAATTTGTAGCAAATGTAATTTAGGTTTTTGTTTTTGTTTTTAAATTTGATATGTAGCTTAATTAAGTAGAACATCTTTCTCATTGGCCTTTAGGTCTTCAAAGATGTGGAAAGAGCTGCAGGCTTAGATGGACTAATTATCTAAGACCTGATATTAAGAGGGGAAAATTCAGTTTGCAAGAGGAACAAACCATCATCCAACTCCATGCCCTCTTAGGGAACAGGTATAGATTATATAAAATTGCTTTAAATATAACTTTTATAATTAGTCTTCCAGTGTCAATTTCCTTTCAAGACATAACTAATGTGATGATTCAATTTGTTGTGACTTGAAGGATTTTCATTTTGATCCTCTACATTCAAGGCGGTTAAGTTTTAAAAAGTTCTACAAGATTTTTTTGGAGAAATTTTATGAAAAAATTGAAGAATTTTCTATTACTGAATGCATTCTTATTTTTTCATGACTTTTAATTCTTCATTCTAATATGAATGTATGGAGATCTAACACATGCCCATGACGTGAAATTCTTGTAAATTATCAGGTCATCATCTTGTAGCCTCATTTTCCTTTAATTTTTATAAAATTAATGCATGAGTTTTTGAGTTGTTTTTTTTTTTTTCTTCTACTGCAAACTAAAATTTATTGACCATACTAACTTTCTTCCTTGTCTGTAACATGTTTTTAGATTTAATAATAGCCTCTTGCAATTACTCTCCTGCAACAAATCACTGTACCCTATTACCTACATTATTAATAATTTCTTTTCCTTTTGACCTACATTTCGAAAATAATTTCTTCCATTTACAACAAGTCACTGTTTCTGACATCTTCATAATTTTATTACTGCAGGCATGGTATCTTTTCTTGATATGTCCTTCAATATATCATAGAAAATCCTGTTCTTTTTTCTTTCTTGAATTAATTTCCCTTGTCCATATTCATCCAACTGAAATGGATTTTAATTATTTCTGTCTCCTAAGAGCATTGAAGTTGAAATCCTTGTGGTTTGCTACTTGATGGTTAATTTCTATGGATTTTAATTATTGTTAATAAAGTTTTTTAAGGGTACTCTTGTCTCTATTCTGTTTCTTTGTTCTCTTGTCTTCAGGTGGTCGGCTATAGCAACTCACTTGCCGAAGAGAACAGATAATGAGATCAAGAATTACTGGAATACCCATCTGAAGAAAAGGTTAGCTAAAATGGGGATAGATCCGGTGACCCACAAACCGAAAAACGACACCTTAATATCATCCGGTGATGGTCAATCCAAGAATGCAGCTAACCTTAGCCACATGGCTCAATGGGAGAGTGCTCGGCTCGAAGCTGAGGCTAGATTGGTTAGAGAATCAAAACTACGCAATATCCAGCATCAACACCATCAGCATCAGCTCAACAATTACTCTCCCCGTCCTAATTATAATTCAGCTTCTTCCTCTTCTTCTCACGTTGTGAACAAAACATTTCGCTGGATTAATGGTACTAATGGTGGTGTAATTGGTACTGGTGATCATCATCAGCTCGAGTCACCGACTTCCACACTTACTTTCTCAGAGAACGCGCCACGACTCTTAAGTATCGGACAACTTGGAAATGGAATGACTTCTTCTTCATCATCATCGATGCCAATGATTGAGTTTGTTGGTTCATCTGAGGCTGCAGGTGTCATCAAGGAAGAAGGCGGTCATCATGATTGGAAAGACATTGGAGACTCAAATTCTGATCATCATTTGCCCGAATACAAAGAGGGTATCGAAAATTCTCTTTCTAATTTCACTTCGAGCCTTCATCAAGAGCTGACAATGTCGTCGATGGAAGCCGCGGCGCCATGGAGTTGTAGTAGTACTACTACTACTCATGATCAGTCTCTAAGGGTAAACGTTAACGGTGCTCATGTGTTTCATGTTGGTAATAATTCAATGGAGGAAACTGGGTTTACTAATCTTTTGCTTAATGATTCGACTAATATTGATCAGAGTTTGTCGGTCGACAGCGCTAAAGACTCGGAGAATGGTCGTGGCAGCGGCAGTGATTACTATGAGGATAACAAGAATTATTGGAACAGCATTCTTAATTTGTTCAATTCTTCCCCGTCTGATTCGCCAATGTTCTAAGATTACTTGCTTAATTTGTCCTATAAACATCTTCAAATTAATTTAATGTTGGCTAGTGATGCATCATTGACCCACAACTACTGATCCTCCCCAGCCCTACCTTAATCAAGATCCGTTGATTCTCTTCCTTCGTTTTCAATATAAGGAAAATTTGCCATTAAAAATTATTGTTTGGGCTTTTAATTTTGTTGGTTCTAGAGTTTTCTCTCTTTTAAGTGTACTATAATTCTATAATATCACTCTAGAAACAACAAATACAGCTTTGGCGATATCTTATTATTTCCTTTCACATATGAAATGTTAATAATTATGATAACATATCAGTCGAATTTTTCAGTTTATTGAAAGCTCGTTAGACTTATGAATTACATAGTAAAAAAAAATCATTTTTTTATCTTTAATCTTTTATATGAATGAGAATCAATTTTAAATTTCTTATACGACGACAATGACTTAGCAATTAAATCAGTTGTTGCCTGCTTGATCAGTCATTTCCACTTGGTATAACATGATGTTCAAGTTGAAAGGGATATCTTCTTTTTTTTAATATGATTTACATGTATCTTCTTTTCCATTTTAATCTTGGTGCTTTTCATGTAAGTCTAAGTTGCCATGGGATGAGAATGTGATCTGATTGAAGAAACCAGTTCTCAACAGGGGGTGTATGAACTATGAAGTGAATGAGTTTACTTTATCCAAAAGTGATTTTCCTTTGTATTTAAGACTTCATAAATATAAACACATCCAATAAGATGTATTTATTACAGACTTTATTGCTGGTGGTTTCATGTCACATTCTACTGCCAATTGCTTCTTGGTCCCAATAAAAATATCTGGATGAAAATCAAACCAAAAAAACCCAGAAATTAAAATAAATCAAAACGCCTTTTTTACAGTTGAAATTTCACTAAAAGCATTCAAAACTTGAAGCAAAAAGGAAATGAATGGATATAAATATTAGATACCATGCAGAAAGGCTATTTAATTTGATTCCGATCATTTCTGAATTTAGTAGCATTATCTTTCAAACTAATGTGGCAATCATCCGTTTGAAATGAATGCCATGATAATGTTTCATTTTTATATGAAAAGACAAAATCTTATCATGATAATGACTCAGACTTTTTAATTTAATTATTAATTTCAAATTTTTTTATATAAAAAATTTTAATTAAACTTTTTTTTTTTATCAATGTACAAGAGATTAATGCACTACGCTAATATAAACCAGAACTGTATAAAATTGGAGCAAAAGATCGCGACAGCTAATGTATACCCTTGCTAGAGTTCCTATCAATGTTGTGTGTCTTGCTCATTAGTAGCCTTCAATCGTTTTCGCCATCTTTCATCAATGTATATGCTTTTTTTTGTTTTTATTTTTTTAAATAAAAGAAAAAAAATGACCCTAGTTTTAACACCTTAAAAAAACAGGGGAACAAAAACTATACAATTGTTCAACAATTTTTTTGTGGGTGATGACACATTGGGTTCCACTTTTACACCGGGCTTTAGATGCTTATGTATGTGTGACCTTCATTAGTGATAAAAGAAAAAAAAAAAAGAATAAAGAATGAAGAAATATTGATCTCTTGTTAAAGAGAAGAAAAAATGAGATAAAAACAAAAAAAAAAATTAATTAATTTTACTTTCCATTCCCAAATCTTTTTCTTAAAAAAATTATAATTTATATATATGAAAAGAAAACATTAATTTTCTCTTTTTTTTTCCTTTATGTGAAATTATTTTATTCTTTTTTTCAATAAAACAAAAAAGAATATTTTTCTCTTTTTTATTTTATTTTTTTTACTTTTCTATTCTGCTAATCATAATTTCGATAGAAGACTTTACAAAAGTACATTGAAACCAATCAAATTTAGAGAATTTATAAATATATATAAATTTTTATTACTAAATATAAAAATTTAATCTCTTAACATTTTTTTTTATAAAATTCCAACCCCTTTAAAATAGCAGAATACTGGTTCTCCCTTGTGACAACGATAAATAAAAAATTAAAATTAACGTTATACCGTTGATAAATGTGCAAATCAACTTAGTGTGCATTGTCTTTAATTTTGGTACATTGGTGGGAAAAGATATCAAACTCAAATCTATTATTTGTAGGACTGATCAAAAAGTGATTAGGGGTGAGCATAATTGATTTAGGTCGAGTGTTCTTGAAATTTTAATTCAACAGATTCAAATTGGTTTGTTTAGGTTTTAATCATCGATTTAATTTTTTTGTCGCTTAAAAATTAATTCAAACATATTATATAAAAAAATATTCAACTACAATAATTCATCATTCATTAAAATCAAAATCAAATTCATATAAAAATGGATTAAATCTTTCAAATCCATCACTACTTTAAATCACTTAATCCAAAGTTCAAACAATCTTAATTTAATACAAAACCATACAAAAGTAAAAAAAAAATTTGAATTTGAATGTGTTTAATCAATCAAATTCTTTAAAACTTCAACACAATTACTATAGAATAAAAATAAATGCAACATATAAATAATTTCATATAATAAGTATTAAATATATAAAAAATATATAGTTATATAATAGTCGAGTTATAAATATGGGTTTGATTGAAATTTTTTGAACTCATAATCCAACTTAATTTATTAGATTCAATAATTTTTCAACTCAATCCTAACTTAACTTCTAAAAAGTCAATCTATTGTATCGATCTAGATGAGGTTTATGAATTGATTGATTTTCATACTCAACTCTGGAAGTGATTGTTATATTAATAACATTGATGTAAACTATTTTTTTAGAGTACATTGGTGTGAAAGGTGATTGAACTTGAATTTGTTATATTTAGGACCGAAAATGAATGCTAGATCAAAAGACTTGGTAGGATGTGCGTTGTTTCTGTACAAATAAAGTGGTTCTCTTTCTTTTTTCCCTTTTGGCCACGGCAAAGGTACCAATCTATGACACTAACTTATAGGTTTCCTAATATGACATAAATTTATTCTAGGTAGGTTGATGATCTTCCATCAACATTTACTGAAAAGCTACTTGATTTTCTTCAAAACCAAATATAAATTGCACCATTTAGGCATATTTTCCACTAGTCAGAGTTCTATAAATTTATTTTAAGATAGGTAAATCCATTTAATTAGGTCATGGTTTGCATCAAATGATATGTCCTACAATTAATGCATGTTAGACTATCGTGTAAATAGACATTCAACAATTATCATATATTGCAAGGAGAAAAAATGGAACTAATCACGTTTATAATTTCAAGACTCAAAAAATAAGAAAAATGTTGATGAACGTTCAAATTTCCATTTTAACTTGAAATGGTCCATCATCGAGAGGGACTTTTGTTGATTTTGGAAAACTATTTTGATTTTCATTTATGATTTCGTCAATTTCTCGAAATGTTACACATTCTTTCTTCTTCTTTTTTGAAGAAATGTTACATTTGCAATTGTTAAAAATAACCAAAAAAAAAAATCAATGTCCTGAAATTTCTCAAAATTCTGGAGGTATTTTTGTCAAAACAAAATGAAATGTGGATACTATATGAAACATTATTAGATAAGGATCGTAGTTATTCGCACAATCATCCAATAATTATTGTCCATATTGAATTATTAATCCACATCATCTAATGATATCACCATTATCTTATGAATTTGACGGATGGAGACCATTGTCTTATTAATATATCGAGGACATTAAAAATTCGAAATTTAGATGATTTTTACGAAATTATAATCACTAGACATAATACATATTTTTTGTCCCTTTTTTTTTATTTTTGTTTAGAGTTATGAATCCTAAGCTTATTAGCACACCTATAAACTTGACGATCTTTTCGTCAATGGAAATGAAGGGTGACATAATTAAGTGAAACTCAAACACAAACTAACTATCACAAACAAGTGATTAGTCTGTTTTAGCGATAGGACATGATAATTCTAATGAAGGAATGATTCTCATTGAGATTGTGATCATGAAGCTTAAACTAACTAAGCTTAACCAAACATGAAACATATGTAGGAAAAAAATAGTTTATAAAATGTTTATTTTCTTTTAAAAAATTGTTTTTACTACTGTTTTATTAAATTAACATCAAATAAATAATAATTGTTGTAGTTTTAACATAAACTGCTTCATATATAATTCATAAATCGTGTTTATTGTTAAGTCAAGGTCTGTCAATTAAATCAAAATAACATTTATTTGAGATCCAAATTGTAGATTCAAGATTAGTGAGTTGGCTGTATCACATATTGAAATTTTCACACACACACATATCAACTGTAGGGTTCATGAGACACGTTTGGATAACATTAATATGTAAAATGGGTTATGGGTCCAGCAAAAAGATAGCTTTATTTTTTCTTGCAGCGGAAGCGAGCTTAATACTTAATAATCCCGACAACAAAATTGCGTGTGTATATATATATAAGGTCCCCAATTTTGGGTTGATATGTTGACTTCAAATTTTTGGATAAAAAAATGATTTAATGTATCGGTGGCTAAAATGGAAGAATAAATTAATCATAGATATTCCACGTGTACCGTTCATCAATAAGGCATTTTGCATGGAGCAGAAGGCAATGGCTCTTTTAAAGATTCTATATATCAGTACTACTGGCCATGGAGATTCATTGCTTCAATCATTTGCTGATGCGAGAAAGGATAAAGTAAACAATGCGATCCCTTGTGAAGAACATTAATACAATGATTTCATGATGGATTAGGGTTGTTGTTTATCAGTATTTTTAATTAACAGGTTTGATATATATATATATATATATATATATATATATATATATATATATATATATAAAAGAAAAACAGATTTTAGTTGATGGAATGTATACACGCGCGCAATGAAGTCATTAATGATGACCTATTATAGAGGTCTACAATAGTTTAGTAAAGAGGAGATGCAAAATAGAACATGATATACATCTCTTTTCTTTTTCTTTTTCTTTTTGATTGAATAAGAAATTTGTTGAATCCAAGCTCTTTCTTTTTATATTTTTTTGCTAGGCACTAGCTAGTATATATGAAAAAGATGTATACATGTATATAATTATAAAGTAGAAGAATGCTAACAAGTGATCCCACTTCCTAAGTTAGCTTATATAGTATTTAAATTTATTTGAATCAAAATGTCTCCAAACATTTAATATACGTAAGACAACCACAAAATTATTAGGGTAATTCAATAACACTTATTTTCTAACAGTCGAAAACACATTTGTGAATTTCAACAAATGAGCGGACGAAAAGTTGAACTGTCGACATCTTTAGAGTCAATAACCACTGATCTATGTACAATCAAGTTTTGTTGTTAACCATTGTATGCGTTGTCTGTATTTTATGAGTTCTTGACCAATCACCTTATAGTGTTAATCGACAACCAACACCCAAAAAAGCTGAAAAATCAATTTCTAGCATTTTGATCGAAGCCGAGTGTTTGATACCTAAATCCTGCCAACTCATGTTAAGAATCTTTAATGAGCAATCAGTAATGTTTGGCACTAGGATTAAGATTGAATCCATGAGTCTTAATATGTTGAACGTTATTTAGTGTTTATGAAGGTTTGCGTGAAGCTGTGTTCTGAGGGGTATTTTGAATCCTAATATCTTCATATGGCAAAGTTAAAGTTCATGTGCACAGGTAGTGATGTGTTGATGGATCCCATAGAGAGATGTTTTTGAGCAGTTAAGGGTATAACTAATGTATATATAAATAACAATGAAATTGCCATTTGAAAAGGATCTTCAATCAATCAAACCAATTTTCATATACTTGCATTTACCTTTGTTAGGAATAAAGCAGCGGAAAAATATACAGTCACAGAAAATTTTCGTGGTTCGGAGTTAAAACTCCTACACCCACGGGCGATGGTGAGAGATTCCACTATAATCAAAATTGGAGTAGAAATCAAGAGAGATAAAACTCTCTAAGCCCAAATCAGAATAGAGATAAAACTCCCTAAGCACAAATCCCAAATACACCCAAATTTAGGCTACCACAAATTTAATTGAGAAAATACAATAGCTTAGAATGAAGAAAAGAAGTATTAACCTTCTACAGGGATCTGTTTGTTATACATATTTGTCTTTTGTAGCTTTCTCTTTGTTGCTCTATTGTACCTTTTTATTTATTGTCTCTAATATTGGAAGAAGATAAATATGTACATATATATAGGCAAGGTCAAAGAGAATTATTCTTCTATTTAATTATATTCCTTATCCTATTAGAACTAAAATAGCCAATTTTTTAATTATTGCTTATCCTACTGCAATTTGTACTCTTGCATGATGACGTAGCAATTAAAAGAGAATGAGCCCACTTTCACTCCAAAAATTCAAGCCATAAATTAACAAATCTCCACCTTGACTTGAATTTTCACAAATAGTAAATACTCTTCACCATCACCACAAATGCCTCTACCCGGAGATAATTCAAATACTGTAAGTAACACCAATCAAGTCCAAGAAATGCTCGAACTTGGACACTAGAAATGGTTTAGTCAACATATCTAGTGGATTATCTGTTGTACCAGTTTTCTTCACAACAATTTCACCACTATCAACTATGTCTCAAACAAAGTGGTAACGAACATCAATATGTTTCGTTCTTTCATGGAACATCTGATCTATAGTCAAGTGAACGACACTTCGACTATCACAATGGACAATAGTAGCATCATGAACCCAACACAATTCACTAAAAAACCCTCTAAACCAAATGGCTTCCTTGATAGCCTATGTTATAGCTATATATTCCGCCTCTATAGTCGACAAAGCAACAATTGGTTATTGATTAGCTTTCCAACTGATAGTGTATCCACCAAGAGCAAATACATAACCTATAGTAGATCTGCTTTTGTCAAGATCGCATGCAAAGTCTAAATCAACATAACCAACAACATCGCTCTTGTGGCTTCCAAAATTCAAACATAAGTCTGAAGTACCTCTAAGATATTGTAATATCCACTTAACAACTCTCCAATGCTCCTTTCCGAAATTATCTATATACCTATTAACCACACTAACAGCATGTGCAATATCTGGACGGGTGCAAACCATGGCATACATAAGACTCTCAACTGCACTGGAATAAGAAACACATAACATGTAATCTTTGTCTTCATTTTTCTGTGGAGACAAAGCAGTTGAAAGTCTAAAGTGACAGCAAGAGGAGTACTAATGAGTTTGGCATTCTTAATGCCAAAACGTTCCAAAACTTTCTCAATGTACTTGTCTTATGTCAAATATAACAAACCCGCATCTTTATCTCTTTTGATCTCCACACCAATAACCTTCTTAGTTGGACCCAAATCTTTCATCTCAAATTCATTTCTAAATAGTACTTTTAGGCTAGCAATCTCAAATTTACTCTTACAAGCAATGAGCATATTATCCACATACAACAATAAATAAATGAATGATCCATCGGCAAGCTTCTTGAGATATACACAACTATCATACTTGCTTCTCGAATACCCATTACTTACCATAAAAGAGTCAAACCGCTTGTACCACTAACGAAGAGACTGTTTCAAACCATATAGGGACTTCTTTAATAAATAAACAAAGTCTTCCTTGCCCTCAATAACAAAGCTCTCGAGTTAATGTATGTAGATTTTATCTTCAAGCTCACCATGCAAAAATGTGGTTTTAACATCAAGTTGTTCTAATTCCAAGTTCTGCATAAAAACCAATTATAGTATAACACAAATGGAACTATGCTCTCAACCGAAGAGAAAACATCATTAAAATCAACTCTTGCAACTTGAACGTATCCCTTTGCAACCAGATTTATTAAAAGTAATATCAGAACTAATGAGAAATTTAAGTGACTTAGGATCAAGACATCATAATCTATATTCTTTCACACCATCAGCATAACCAAGAAAAATGCACTTTTTAGCTCTAAGCTCTAATTTTCTATTTTTAACATGTGCATATGTAGGACATCCAAATATTTTTACCATAGAATAATCAGGAGGGTTACCAGAATTTATGTGGGGTTTTACAGCCTATACCCGTAGTTAGAGATCGATTCACCAAATAACAGGCAGTAAATGCCACATCTGCCCAAAACTCCTTTATCAACCTAGCATTTAAGAGTATACAACGATCTCTCTCCAAAAGAGTTATGTTCATTCCTTCAGCAACCCCATTCTGTTATGGTGTACCTCTGACTGTCTTGTGTCTAACAATAACCTCATCTTTCCAGTAGTCGTCAAACTCATTTGAACAAAATTCCAAACCATTATATGTCCTTAGCCTTTAATTTGCTTCCTTGTTTGCTTTTCAATCATGATTCTCCACTATTTAAAACACTTGAATGCCTCATATTTGGTCTTCAACATATACACCCATATACTTGGAAACACCTTAGAAGGAATACATAAAGGTCCTCAAAGATCAAAGTGTATATAATCCACAATACTCTTGGTTCTGTGAATCGCTATACTGAAGCTAACTCTCTTCTGTTTGTCAAAAACACAATGTTCACATAATTCCATTTTACTTGTATTCTATCCACATAGCAAACCTCTTTTGCTCAACAAAGATAGTCTTTTTTTTACTTATATGACCAAATCTCATATGCCACAATTTTGTAATCTCAGAATCTGACATAATAGAAGCAGCCGCTGAACCAGTGACGGTAGTACCTTGCAGAACATACAAATTTAACGAAGTAATCTTTTCTTTCATGACAACCAGAGCACATTTATTAACTTTCATGACTCTACCTTCAGATGAATACTTGTACTTTTTAACATCAAGAGTACTAAGAGAAATCAAATTCTTCTTGAAGGAATAAATATGCCTAACTTCTGTCAAAGTTCTTATTACACCATCATGCATTCTGATCTAAACAGTTCATATATCAGTAATTTTTCAAGTTACATCATCACCTAGCAATACTCTGTCATAAGGCTCATATTCTAAAAACTAATCCTTATTTCAACAAATATGGTAGGAAAAAGCTAAATCTACAATCCAATCAGACCTAAAGAACCCATTACCACTGGCACCGAGGACACGATCATAGTCATCATAGTCTTCTTCAATAACATTAGCTTCAAGCTGTTTCTCTTTTCGATCTTTATCCCGATATTGATTATGATCTAGATTTTGACATTGATTCTGATTGTTTTGTTTTTGAATTTTCTTTTTCAAATTCCAACATTCGTATTTGAAATGTCCATTTTTATTACAGTAATGACAGGTCATATTCTTATTTTTATACTTAGATCGAAATTTCTAACTACTGTTACCTGAATTTTTTTTTCTAGATCTTTTTTTAGAACCTCTAGTGACTAAGGCATCACCTTGACTTCGTTTCTCATAATTATTCCCAGATATATGATGCTCAAGCAATTCTTTAGAAAATAATGAAGTTTTAACATCTTCTAAAGAAATTGTATCTCTACCAAATAGAAAAGTTTCCCTAAAGTGTGCAAACGATGGTGGTAGGGAACACAATAATAGAAGAGCATGATCCTCATCATCTAATTTAGCTTCAAATTGAATTCAAATCAATAATAATAGAATTAAATTCGTCAACATGGGATTTCATTGACATATCTTCAGCCATACGCAACAAATACAATTGTTGCTTCACGAATAATTTGTTGGTGAAGGGTTTCATCATGTACATAGACTCTAACTTACTCCATAACTCGACCGCAGTTTTCTCTGTAAGAACTTCATGCAAAACTCCAGCTAACAAACATAACTGAATTGTAGTCAGTGTCTTCTCATTTATCTCTAGCTTCTGTTTATTTATCATCATACTATGCATCTTCTCCTTCCCCAGCAACACATTTTTCAAACCCTTTTAGATTAATACGACTTGCATCTTCACTTGCCAAAGATTAAAATTTTTGGTTTCATCAAACTTTCGTGTCTCTTACGAAGTATTAGAAGACATCGTACCTAGATCGATTTTAACAATAGCTATGATACCAGTTTGTTAGGAATAAAGAAACGAAAAAATAAACAGTCATGAAAAATTTACATGGTTCAGAGTTAAAACCCCTACATCCACGGACAATGCTGAGGGATTCCACTATAATCAAAATTGGAGTAAAAATCAAGATATATAAAACTTCCTAAGCCTAAATCAAAAGAGAAGTAAAACTCCTTAAGCCCAAATCCCCAATACACCCAAATCTAGCCTACCACAAATTTAATTGGGAAAATACAATAGCCTAGAAGGAAGAAAAGAAGTATTAACCTTTTATAGGGATCTATTTGTCATACAGATTTGTCTGTTATAGCTTTCTCTTTGTTGCTTTGCTGTAGCTTTCTCTCTGTTGTCTCTAATGTTGAAAGAAGAGAAATAAGCACATATATATAGACAAGGTCAAGGAGAATCTTTCTTCTATTTAATTTTATATTCTTTGTCATATTAGAACCATAACAACAACATTTTTTTAATTATTACTTATCCTACTGCAATTTGTAATCTTGTATGATGACGTGGCAATTAAAAGAGAACGGGCCTACTTTTACTCCAAAAATTGAGGCCACAAATTAACCTTTAAGTGTTTATCTTTAATTTCTGCAATGTCTTTCAATTCATTTACTTTTCTGCAATTGCAATTAAGTTTCCTTTAAATTATGGCCTTAACTTTTTTTAACGTTGATTAGAATCCTTTAAAAACACAAAATCCATCAACTTTTTGAATTGTGTGCAAGGAGCCAACAACATTTGCTCGATCGCTCTAATTGCAAATCCTTATACGTAATTTCATCATTAATAATGGAACACTTTGTAAGATGATTGGTGCTAATCAATTATCTTCCAAGATCAAGAGATGAATAATCGAGGCAAATAAAAAATGGTGTCAAACGAAGTTACTAAAACACAGGTTGTAGAATCCAGTCATAATGCTTAGGAAATGCATATGGAACATCAACAAGTATTCCCGTGAATCTAGTGTTCCCCTCAGAAAGTCTCTCGTCAATTGAACTTGTATCCCCTAATCAATAGAATTACGTCTTGAACCCAATATGAATTCTATTTTAGAACATAATGTTTATGAAGTTACAATGTATGTGAGCCAGTTGTCTATTCAAATGCAAGGATTCATGAATAGTATGCAGGGACTTGATCAAACAAGTGCAAATGGGTTAATGACATTTTCTGAAAAAAAAATTAGTGCATGGATTAGGCGAAAATATTTCCCGTGAAGTGGTGAGTAATTTACACGAGATTGAAAAATTAGACGAAGTTATGAATCAATCAACGATTCATGTTTGGCGTAAAATATACGACCTTGATCAATCTCTGAACGTGATGGTTAATGAAAATAATAGAAATATGTCAGATGCTATTGTGGAAGCTGTGAGTTCCACTGACTGAGAAGTTGTGTATGAATCTTTAGATATGAGACAAATTAAAGCAAGTTCAAGATTTTGATCAAAGTAGTAATAATACATAAGGGGCATTGTTGACGTCAAAATTCTACCCGCTCAGATTAATGATCCTATAAGT
Organism: Bretschneidera sinensis; assembly: GCA_023935145.1. NCBI lineage: Eukaryota > Viridiplantae > Streptophyta > Magnoliopsida > Brassicales > Akaniaceae > Bretschneidera > Bretschneidera sinensis. The sequence goes on from CM043701.1 coordinate 44,835,972, forward strand.
GAATACTCGTTGGATCCTTAATGAGTGTTCAGTAATATGTTTTGGACTAGGATCAAAATTGGATCAATGGGTCTTAATATAGTGAAAATTATTTAGTACTTAATTATGAAGGTTTGTGTGAAGTTGTGTTCCGAACGATCTTTTGAATCCAAGTATCTCCAGATGACAGAAGCATACTAGAGTTAAAGTGCATGTGATAGGTGGCGACGTGTTGATGTATCCCGTAGAGAGATGGTTTTTCACTATTACGAGTTTAACTGATGTATAAATAACAGTGGAACCGCCATTTATAAAGGATCCTCAATCAATCAGAAAAATTTCCATGTACTTGCACTTATACCTTTATACTTTTATTTTAATTTCAAGCAATGTCTTTCAATTCGTTTACTTTTTTGCAATTGCAATTTAATTTTCTTTAAATTCATGTTGTAACTTTGTTGCAGGTAGATTACAGTCTTTTAAAAACACAAAATCCAACAACTCTTTGCATTGTGTGCAAGAAGTTAAGAAGTTTCGCAAAATTGCTCTGATTGCAAAGCTTTTATCTATGATTTCATTGTTAACACTAGGGTTAGGCCACGTGTCCTCTGACGCATGTGAATTTGATTTTGACATAATTGTTTTTTTGATTGAAATAAAGAGAAAAAAGTTAAATTGATTTTAAAATTTCTAATTTAATGAGACCTCTAAGAAAAATTTGATCTAATTCAATTCAAACATAATGCTAACATGTGAATTTAAAGGTGGCAATTAGGTTAACATTCTCCTGTGTATAGTTCTACATAATTAGATAAAGAAAATATATATTATAATGTGGTTTAGTAACTTATTTTAAGTGAAATTAAAGTGAATTTTATTTATTTATTTAGTTTAATTTAATTTAAAATGAGTTACTAAGCTATGCTTATATATATATATATATATATATATATATATATATATATATATATATATATCTCCCGCTCGCACAAATTTGAAACCAAATTTTTAATGATTTGATTTTTTAAATATGTGCATGGAGACCTTAAAACAATAAATCACATGGAGCACGACACGCCACGGCAAGTCATCTCATGAAATTCAAAGGAAAAACGAAATCTTAAAGAAGAAAAAAAAAACCAAAAAGCTGTAACTTTCCAATTAAATGAGTAGATTATGAAGCCAGGCTGTGCTAGAAGTGATGGAGCATAGGTGAAATTTTGGCCACACTTCATTTCTGTAGTATCCTTTTCTTTCCTTCTTTCTTTCTTTTTTGTCCTTTCTAGCTTATAGTAATATTTTTGTGTACGTGAACATTTATTTCATTGTGTAATGCACATGGGTCTTAATTATTTTACCTCGAGTGCCCCCAATCGTGCCTATTAAATGACCTCTTCTTTCAATTTAAGCATGTGATTTGTACCCTAATAAAAGGTAAAAACTACTATATATAGTAAAAACCCTTTTTTTATGTTTAGTAATTAACTAAAAACTGAATATAGTTGCAGAAGTTGGTCACTGTAACCGCACTACTGTGTTTCCTCATAGTTCGTTGAACATGGGCTGTGGCTGGTTGAAAAGATAAAGTGATAGATTCCACGGAACCTTTGTTTAGTACGATAAAAAAAAAAAGTGTAAAATGGTTTTTTTTTTGTTTAATTAGAGAGAAAATTAAGAAAGAATAAAATTAAAATGATTTATATTTTTTTTTATACATACAAATTATTATCTTTTAAAATTGAGAGAATTGAAGAGTGAAAAAATGATGAAGTTTGTGTTTAGGGTTTAGACAAATATTAGGGTTTAAACAGAGAGAAAAGAAATAGAGAGACATTAAACAGTAAACCGGCTCCTAACCCTACTATTAGTATTCATATATATAAAGAACTTAATATTATGAAATTACATCAACACACTTAAACCCTAAACTCTTAAGACTTTAACAGTCCCCGTCAAGTTGGAGTCTTCAACTTGTTACAACAAGACCTATCTAATTTGGTACATATAAATTCAAACTTAAATGACAACAAAGCTCATAGTAACTATTGCCCAAGAGAGCAGTTAGGTCACCTCGTCGACACTACCTAACAACAATATATCAACATGATAGATGAACAAGATTCGGGAGCACCAGAGAGACAAGACTCTCAACTTAGAAGTCAACAAGAAAATAAAACAAACCGAAACAAGCTGTTTCACATAGACTGAATCCATGAAACGGGTTGCACTGGATAGTTTTAAAAAAACACACGGGCAAATCTGATTTTGATTCGGGTCGGGTCAACACACAAACCAAACCCAAAAACTTTTTTTTCTTCTTCAGGCAACATCACCACACATTTTTTTTTTTTAATTCTTCTGTTACTCCAACATCATCATTACATGATTTTTTCTCTTTCCTCTTTTTTAATTCTCCTTCTCCTTCTTTTTTTTTTCTTCTTCTTCACCAAAATAACAACAAACTACAAACATAAAAGGAACTAGGTGAACAACACTGGGCTAAAAAGCTGATGGATCTGAGTTAAAGTCAATGGATCCGTTTCGAGTCAACATCACTAACCTAACCCGCAACCCTTATCTCATTCACCAAAATCACGCTACAACACCAAACAAAAATAAAGATTTCTGCTTCAACGAACTTGGGACTTTATTAGAGAGACGCGACCAGATCTCGACGATAAAAGCAAGGCAGCGACGTGGACAGAGATGACCGAGAGCTATAAGGCTCGCAACGAACTGGACTGAATGAGATTGCATTAGATAGGGTCACGTTGAACTAGACAAGATCGCGCCGAGAAAAAAAGTCATGATCTTGTCACGATCTCGCAAGAGACGATGTTAGAACTTCACTAGATTGAAGAAGGCGAAGATGCAAGCAAAACAACAGACATAAACAGGGAAAAAGACAATGAATTGCAGTGGCGTCGAAAAATGATGACTCGAACGACGACGGCCGGAAAGGAACACACCAGAGAAATGACTGGAAAATATGACAGATTCTAAACTTGGGTTTTTTTTTAAGGGGGTTTACTCAAATACCACCAAAGTCTCAAACCATGAACTCTAATACCATGATGACGTTTATGTTTAGGGTTTAGATAGAAATTTAAGTTTAGAGAGAGAGAGAGAGAGAGAGGAAAATATAGAGATAGTAAATTGGTTACTAACCCTAAGATTAGTATTCATATATATAGAGGACTTAATATTATGAAATTACATTAATAGTCTTAAACCCTAAACTCTTAATACTCTTAAGAAAAAATAAAAGAGAAAAGAAATTAACATTTTGAAGGATATAATGATAAAAATAATACTACTGTATTTTCTTTCCTCTTAATCTTCCACTGTACTAAATAAGGATAGGAGAAAACTATTTTTGTGTTTTCTTTCCTCTTAGTTTTCCATCATCTCTAGTAAACACATGAAATAAAACACTCATATTCTTAGTTTTCTTTCCTCTTACTGTTCATTAATCTCACCTTTTTTTCATCTCACTTTTCCCTTCTACTACACACCTTAAAGGTCCACTAATAATTATGAAAAAGTAGAATAATGATTTCAATATTAATTATTTTTCTTTAATATTTAGTAGGTGAATTTTAATACAGTGTTGTTTACAAATTATCACGTTTCGATTCGGTGATAATAATCAATGCCAATGTAAAGGAGAAGTGGAAACTAAGTATGCTTTTAATTGAATCCTTAAATTCACGTGTTGTTCACAATGTAGTCTTTTTTCACGTGCAACTTTACTCATTAGAACAGACAAAATTTCTCACGATTCTGGTATAAGAAATAATACTAATTGCTTTATATTAGAGACTAGTATTGGTTTTTATCAACAAAAATATAAATAAAAAAAACATAATAATCGTGAGAAATTTTACAAATTATATATATACTTCGAGAATGCAAATTTTATATATGGACTCTATAGAGATCTTTTGTTGGTACAAATTACAATAATTTCCTAGAGATAGAAATTAAAAAAAAATTAAGAAAATTTAATAAGTTATATAGCAATGGACTGAGGCGCGACAATTGCTCTCTTTAAGGTGATTCAAGCCACTGTGGGAGTTACTTCTCAACTGGTGCAACATGATCACTGACTTGTCACCCCTTGGATACAACGACCCAGCTTTACTATGCCGTATAGCTCTCTTGATTTTGTACTCACAAGATATACCCTTCTTTTCCCAAAAAATAAAGTAAAATGAGAAAGATGGGAAAAAGGAATACAAAATAAGATAGAAGTTAGTTGTGTTGTGTTGGAGAGACTCTTATGTAAGCCTTATATGGGCTTAGAGAGTTAAAGGGTTAGTGCAATAATGGAGTTACAATGATTATGTAACTCTCCATATTAAATACAGGTTTAATTATTTGTTTATTTCATTAAAATATCTAACATTCCCCCACTATTTTTAATAAAAATAAAATACCATGAAAACAAAATTATTAGGAAAAGATAGACCATTATGCATCATGAATGTGTGCTCTGGATTGAACCTTCACTTAGTGATTCAACAATTCCTATTCCAAAACCAGTAGTGGACCAAACTTTGAACTATAGTTGCTTAAAAGAGATAGGATATTGCTTCATACACATAACAATCTAGGTATCACCATGAGCTTTATTAGCTAGCACGTTACGGTCTTATACTCATCCCAGTTTCATGAGCGATGTAGAGAATAAGCCCAGTTCTCGTAGGAGGCGGTCTCACTTCCATGCTCACATAGGTGAAATCCATCAATGGTGCTTTTGTAATTATAACACCACACTCATAAGAACTATGGATTTTCATTAAGAGTTTAAAACCTCAACCTGTCATTTCATTACAGGATAGATACACTAACACCTTAAGGATGAGTTTAAGATCTTATATGCTCTAGATTTAGTGCATCTCACCACCTAACCACCATATGATTCGTTCTTCCCATTGAACTAAGTTTTTGGAATCTTTAGTCCCCGAGTTGGGCATCCTCATAGTTGGTTTATGAATCTATGGGCTTTAGCCTCATCCCCTTCGGTGTCATCAGGACATTTTCTCTAACTAGAGCCTTAGTCAAAAGATCTGCGAGATCATAACATGATCTAATATAATCAATAGTTATAACACATTATTCAAATAAGATCTCACGGTATTGTGTTTTCTTCTTATAAGTCTTGATTTTCCATTATAATAGCGATTATATACTCTATCAATAGCAGTAGTGCTATCACAATGCATCAAGATTGATGGTACAGGTTTTACCCACATAAGGATTTTAAATAAAAACAATCTTTTAACCAGTTAGCTTCCTCACGAGCTGAAGCTAAGGAAATAAGCTTAGCCTAGTTGAGTTAGCTATTATTTGTTGTTTTTTAGATTTCCAACAAATAACACCACTTCCAATTGTAAAAACATAACCATCGATAGACAATGAATTATCTGACAAAGTATTTCAATCGGTATCACAAAAGCCTTTAATTACAGTAGGATAAACCATAATTTTTAGTGCCATTTTAATATTTCATAACTCATTCAACGGCACACTAGTGGTCAGAACTTGGTTTACTGGTAAATTTACCAAGTACTCCTATTGCATATGCAATGTCAGGTCTAGTGCAATCAGTAGCATATCTTAATTCCCAATTATGCTAGGTTATCTTTTTTTATCAATGATTTCATTATCATTGAGAGTGTGATACAAATGAAAGCTAGGATCAGAAAGAGTATTAAAAGATTTGCAATCAAACTAATTGAACTTTCTTAAGATTTTCTCAATGTAATGTGATTGATCAAGAAAGATGCTATTACATGTTCTAGTAACTTTTATGCCCAAAATAAGATTAGTCTCACCAAGATCTTTCATATCAAAATTGTTATTCAGCAATGATTTGGTTTCTTTGACAATCTTTAAATTTGAATAAAAAATTAAGAGATCATCCATATAGAGAATAACAATCACATCTATATCATGAACACTTATAATATATATGGATTTGTCACACTCATTAGATCTGAAACTATTTTCTAACATGCACATGTCAAACTTGTCATGCCATTGTTTTGAGGATTGTCTCAAACCATATAAAGATGTTGGAAATCACCTTGACAAGATGCCCAGGTGGTGATCTTCCAAACACCCAAGTCTTGAATGACTTGTAGAAAGAATTTCAGCAATCGAACTCAAGAACAGAAAATCAAAGAAAGAAAGAAGACAAGTAATTTGTTGTCGAGGTTCGGCAATGTGCCTACGTCCCCGTGAGTTCCTCCGAACTCTCTGCACTATCTCAATGGTTCTTACAAAGTTACAGCAATCCCCTTCAAGAATCCAAGTTCTTGAAGAACCAAGAAGAGAACGAGAAAGTGATAGACCTATTACAATGCTTTCTATCAATTCTCTACTAACCTCTCTTCTTTACAACCAGCCTCACTACAAGAGTCCCTCTTGTGTTTATGTCTCTCTACACAATTCTCTCTTAGTGTTTACAATGATCTCACAATGTCACAAAACTCTCTTGTATGTGTGTTTTTTTATCTTGTATTATCTTATGAAATGAGGCCTTGAGAACCCCTTTTATAGCCTCTTAATTCTTGGACATTCTTGTGAGTCATTATCCTCCCTTTGATCATGTTCTTCCTTTAATCTCAGCCCTACATCACTCTCCAAGTGATGCTGTGTGTTTTGGTGTGGTGCTGTGTGCTTCGGCGTGACCTGATGCTGCAGCCACCTGATGCTGTGCGCACACCTCCTGCCTGTGGGCAGAAACTTCCACAGCAGTGTGCCTGACCTTCCTATGCTCAAAATTGAAGCTCACACATGTGTGCAACCTTATAACTTGCTGAACTTTGATATCCCATAATTGGTTTGGAAATTAACCAAACTTAGACCATGTTTGGACATGTTTGAAACTTAGGCAAATAACAACAAAAGATTTAGTCAACTTACACACTTTCTTTTCATTGCCATGCTCAACAAATCCTTCAAGTTGATTCATATAAATTTCTTCCTCTAGATCACCATTTAAAAAGGTTTTCTTTACATCCATTTTATGGATTATCAAATTGTGAATTGCTGCAATCGTAACCAATAATCTAATAGAAGTAATTCGAGTAACTAGAGAAAAAGTATCAAAAAAGTCTATATCTACTCTTTGTTTAAAACCTTTTGCAACGAGTCTAGCTCTAAACTTATCTATTGTTCCATCCAGTTTAAGTTTCTTTCTAAGAACCCACTTACAGCCAATCGTTTCATAACCTGGTGGTAAGTCTACTAATTTTCAAGTCTTCTTAGAAATTAGTGAGTCCATTTCATCATTGATGCCAAAGCTTCATTCAATGTTATGAGAGTATCCTCAACATTGTAAACATAATAGTCAAGACAGAAATATTTTTTTTACTCTAGCTCTTTTACTCAGCCTTAGTTGAGTATCAAAATTTTCTTGGTTTTCTAAAGAAGGAGTAGAAGAACAAGGCTTTAAAATACTTGTTTTTTTTTTTCATTTTTTGGACCCCCACTATTTTTATATTTGAAAGAAAAATTATCTTCATGAAAAAAACCATCACCAGACTCGATAATAATTTTATCATCAATATCAAAAAATCTATAGGTCGTACTATTTGTTGCGTAGCCAAGAAAAGCACAAATGGAAGCTTTAGCACCCAATTTAGGCTTTTTCGAGTCCGTCGATATCACGTAAACCAAACAATCCTCAACTCTTAAATAATTTAAATTAGACTTATGCCTTTTCCACAATTCAAAAAGAGAAATTAAAGTCTTTTTGTGAGGTACTCTATTCAAAACATAGCAAGCAGCTAAAATTGCCTCACCCCAAAAATTAGACGGTGCACCCGAACTTATAAGCATAGCATTTGTCAAATCCATTAAAGTTTTATTTTTATACTCAGCACCCCATTATAAGCTGGAAAGTAAAGGGGTGTAGTTTCATGAATGATCCCAAGAGATTGAATAAATACATAAAAATCATTTGAATCATATTCTTTGCCTCTATCACTTCTAAATCTTATGATTTTTCTATTGAATTGATTTTCAACTTCTTTTAGAAAAATCTTAAATGTTTCAAAAGCATCAGTTTTATGTTTAAGCAAATAAACATAAGTATACTTTGAAAAGTCATTGATAAAAGTTATAAAGTATCAAATTCCACCACGAGTTAACGTTCCTTCAAATTCACAGATATCCGTATGAATTAACTCTAATAAATCATAATTTATTTTAGTACTTTTATTAGGCTTTCATGTGATCTTTGCTATGCTACATGGCTCACATTTTTCATAATCATTTGTCAATTTAGGAATGAGACCCAAATTACTCATGATCTTAACATATCAATTATTAACATGACATAAAGAATCATGCCAAATATTCACAGAAGAAACCATGTAAACAGAACTAGTAGATGCTTTATTCACATTCTCAACATTCAATTTGAACATACCATCACATGCATACCCCTTACCTACAAATATGCCATACTTTGTAATCACATATTGATCAGATTCCATAATCTTTTTGAAACCAACCTGATTAAGGAGAAAACTAGACATCAAATTCTTTCTCGTAGCAGAAGCGTGCAACACTTCCCTTAGAGTGAGTGTCTTTCCAGAAGAGAAGTTCACCCAAAACTTGAGTGGTATAAGAATCACCAACATTATAGTTTTGGGTTCTTTATGAGTATAAACTTTGAACCATTTTTTTATCGTAGTAAATATACTTAGAGGCACCAGAATCTACCCACCACCCTTCCAAACCTTCAGTCAAATTAATTTTTGTTATCATTGCCACAAGTGGCTCCTCAAATACATTTGGCCTTAGGAATGACCCTTGTTTTCAGAATCAAAAATTTTGAGCAATATGCCCACCTTTGCCAAATACAAAGCACAGATCATTATGGTGTTGTTTAGAAATGAAACTTTGGTTCCTACTCACTTAATTCGGGTTTAACCTATTTTGGTGAGAGAGTCGATTACCAAAATTTTTATTTTTCATGTTTCTCCCCTTAAGCCTCAGTTGTGCATTATTTGTCATATATGGTCCTTTAGGAATTCTATCACTAGAAATAAAATTTACCTTAATGGTTGAATTTAGATCAGCATCAAGCATAAGCCTATCTTGATTATTTGTTTCTTCCTCCACCCAAATGCAAGTGATGAGAGTCTCCAAAGAAGTCTCTTTTTGTTTGTGACAAAGAAATTTTTGAAACTCCCTCTATGAAGTTTGGAAGTTTGTCAATAATGTTGACAATAATAAGATTATCTTCAATCTTTATTCATTTTGTTCTAACTTCATGGGCAATCATTTAGAAATCTTGAGTTTGCTCGACCACCGATTTTCCATCTACCATTTGGAAATGAAAGAAATGGCTAGCATCATACTTTTTTGCTCCTGCCTCCTTGATGTCATATTTTTTCTGTAAAGTTTTTCAAATTTTCTTTCCAGTAGAGTAAGCATTCTCATAATAATCATAAAGGTGATCAGAAAGACAATTTAAGAGATAAAACGACAATCATACTCATCATTTTCCCTTTTTTTTCACTTTCTCTTCATGTTCTTTTCGCTCTAGTCATTCATACCTTCAATGGGTATTTTCTTTGGATTCTTCTCGATAACGATATAGGTTGTTGTAAATTTTTTTAAACTGGAACAGAATATAAGAATCAAGACTTAGAGGCATGAATTAATTACTGTCTTTAAGGCTTTATTCGTCCCCACTTGAATAAACAAGTTTTCTATGGGTATAGACGAATAGTCTTTCAGGATATAACTAAGTCTCTAAGTTAAAGTCTGCAGATAGCAAAATCTAAAGAACTTCGAATTTTATTCTGCTTTGAAATAATTGAAATACTATAGCAGAGGTTTTGAGAGAAAAAGAGATAAAAAAGTAGAAAGTAGGAGGCAGGGTATTGCAGAAGAACTTCTTCAAACAATTCTAGACAAACATATCTTTCAAGTTTGAAAAGACATGATTTTCCAAATTTAAAATGAGCTTTTTGATTATGTCTCTTAACTTTAGACAGTCCAGATCGTGTCTATTAAATAGACTAATCTGACACCTCTTTGACTAAATCATGACCTTTGGATTTAAACCATGCCTTTTGATTTAATCTAATACCTTTCTAATTAAATCACGGGCATTTTTTGGCTTTTGTCTAAAATCTAGATAATTGAACCCGAACAACGGACACGGAGTGGGCTCGGGATGAGGGCTCCTCAGTGACAATGTGCACATGCGAAGTGCGCCTAAAACGCCAATGCAACTTTACAATGCAACCGAGCTCGGACTCGGGCCGAGGCACGGGTGTGTGCGTGGTGCAATGCATTGTGAGCCTTCACCTTTATCCTTTCTTTTAACAGAAGTAGATAAGAATCCCAAATAAATTCTTATAAAGCATTTTATTTCTTTTTTTCTTATCAATGTGGAACAAAGCCAATTTGGGTTTTCAAACAACCCTTTATTCTCATTTTAAGCTCATATATTAAAATTCCTTTTGAATCAAAATAAATACACATTAAATCTTCAACTTGAGTTTAATTTAATGCACCTAATTAAAAGTTTTTTAAGGACCATTAATTAGTTCAAATTAAGACCTTAAAATGGTCTAAAATCAGCTCTTAGAGCTTATTTTTCAAACATAGGCCACCTTCAAAAAATTAAGATAAAAGATAACCTTGGTTTTCCATCGCTTGAAGTGAACTCTCTTGAAACGAAATGGCTTATTCAAATCAGCAACTTTCTCGGATGATTTCTCTTCAACATGCGCCATGAGTTTGAATCACCTTAAAATTGTTGGTACAAGTTACAATAATTTGCTAGAGATAGAAATTAAAAAAGACTTAAGAAAATTTAACAGGTTACATAGCAATGGACTAAGGCGTGGAACTCGTTCTCTTTAAGGTGATTCAAGCCACTACAAGAGTCACTTCTCAACCGGTGCAACAAGATCAGTGACTTGTCACCTCAAGAATATAACAGCCCAGTTTTACTATGCCATATAACTATCTCGATTTTGCACTGAAAGGAGAGCTCAAAGCTCCACAAGATATACCCTTCTTTACCCCAAAAAAAAGAGTAAAAAAGCACGATGAGAAAAAGGAAGACAAAGTAAGATAGAAGTGAGTTGTGTTGTGTTGGTGAGACTCTCATGCAAACCTTATATAGGATTTGAGAGTTAGTGGGCTAGTGCAATAATAGAGTTACAATGATTATATAACTCTCCATATATTATTTATTTATTTTATTAAAATATCCAACATATTTTTTTATAAAAGTAGTACAATAATGGATTTGATTATAGTATAAGTCCGTATTATCTCATTATCCATATATAATTATAATACTGACACAATCCAAGATGGAAAAATAACCAATATATGAATCAACAAATAATTTGTATATCGTGAAAATCGAACCTAAGACTTTCTAATCCTAGAGCTGCCTCTATAGAGATCTTAATTAACCTAATATTGTTAATATTTTTTGCTTTTTTCCCCTCCTCGATCAAATTTTGTTATTATGGGTCACTAATGTACTAGGATAATTATGATCAGTTGGGCTGTTGTTCTAGAGCTGAAGGAAAGAAAGTACTGATGAAGTGAAAAATTCAACTACTTTGGATAAAAGTCCAATTCCATATATATATATATATATATATATATATAGAGAGAGAGAGAGAGAGAGAGAGAGAGAGAGAGAGAAAACACTGCACTGAATAAATAAAAATGGAAAAATAGTTCTTAATGTAAACTACAAAGAACAAGGTTACAGATAAATAAAAAATGCACACAAACAGTACTTTGTGTGACCCACATGATTCGAAACTTCATCTTCATCATTATTGATATTGCACTTGGGGAGGCATTTAACTCATCTTCAATTCTTTACACTAGTTCATATCACAGTGAGTTCATATATGCATGCATCTTTTTAATGTATTTCAATGAAAGATGGCATGCATATGTGCTATACTAATTAATTAACTGCATGGCCATATAGTATGATATATATCCAATTTCAATTTGAACTTTGAATGATCAAAAAGGCACCACCTTATATAATTTTGTTATTGATTAATTAAAATCATTTTTACGATCCATTTGGTTGATTGTAATATTTAAATTAAGATGTAATAAAATTGGAATTAACTCAGATCATATTTGTGTTTGAATTAATTTGTAATTCCAATTTTAATGTTTAATTGTGAATTTCAAATAATTGATTTCATTATGTTTATATATAAAATACAAAACCTTTTTTTAATGTTGTTTAAATTCTATATCTTTGACTCGGAATTAAAACAATATGACGCTTTCATAGACTCAAAATGATTTTTTTTAAGTCACAAAGTAAGAGTATAACATAATTATATCAGAGCATGCACCAGTCGAAAATGTGGAGTAATTTGAGATACACAGTGCATATGTTCTGTTACCCTCAATCTTACAAGGGAATCTAACACCAAAGACAATGGCAACAACATCCGGTAAATTATGTGTTGTGTATACCCTCGAAATACCACACCATCCAGTAAATTATGTGTTCTGTATTATACACAAATATAAGGCATATCTTTGAAGACAACAATTGGCGTGGTTTGGTAAAGTGATTAAATCTAATTTTTGTTATATCATCTAAAAAATATAACAAACTTAGCAAATGTCACATGTTTTTCCTATTTAATTTAAAAGGTCACTCATATATCAAGGTTTCAACATATTGAAGGAAGGATAATTCTCATGATTTCAGTTAATATTCTTAAACGATTGGATACAATTATCGTTTTTTAAAAATTTAAAATGTAATTGTATATATGATTTAACTAAAGAGATATAATTATAATTTATCCAATTTCATGTAAGAGATAAAAAGTGCTCTGAGATGTATATACTAAAAAACTTGGATAATATATTTTTAAGTTTTGGTAGTTATGGCGACGTTTAAGTTTAGCTTAAAATCAATTTTAAAGTTGTAGTTTATTTTTAAAAATTTGTCAAAAGCTTAGTTAAATCATTTATTAATTGATATTTAATTGTTATTTAATAAAATTTAATTCAATTTAAATAAGTTTTTAATAAATTTTAAAAAACAAACATCAATTTAAATTTTTTTTTAAGTTAACCCTAAACATCATCAAATACATAAGTGAAAGTATTATTTAAAATATGAATTTTCAAAAAGCAGGAGTTCAACATGGCAAAATGATAAGATAACTGATTACTGAGTTCAGTTGCAGGGCTTTATTCGACAAAAACAAGCTTTCATAGCTCAGTTGGTTAGAGCACCCGTTTAGTAAGCGGGAGGTCTTGAGTTCAACTCTCACTGAAAGCACAACACAATTTTCATTTTTTTTATAAAGATTATAAAGTTTATATCACTTTATTTATTTTAACAAACAAGTAAAGGTTTGTAAACACCTCTATCATGAAAGGTGTTGTTCACCAAAAATAATATGAATATCTACAAAGAATTTATTTATCAAACGTTTGAGTTTGTTTTGCCGAGAAATTATTTGGTAGGTGGTGTTTACAACGTTAATAATGGATAAAACTAACACAAAAGTGTAACATATGTCAAATTTGATTTAGTTTTCAATACAGTCAAGTAACAAAAATAAATTTCATTAGAAAACAAAATTGTTGTATCATTTTTCTATTGGTTTAGTTTACAATATGGTCATGTGGTACGCACTGTCTACTTAAAAATATTCCCATAAAATTCAATGTTTACAGTTTTTTCTCTAATTCCTATAAAATCATAATAAATTTTTTTAGATTTTCCTGGAATTCTTTTTTATAGATTTATTTTGATTTGGGGTTTTCTTTTTATTCATTAATTAAGGTTTTATTTTAAAGGAGTATATTTTGATCAGGATGCAATTATCGCTTTTTGATCAATTGGCAAAAATTCTAGGTGAGTATTCCATTTCCTTCATCTATTTCTGTATATCTTTCATTAATTTGACCTCAATTTCCGTTTAATCCACTTTTACCTTTATTTCCTTTTTTTCACCAATCTTTTCTTAAGAAATACATATTTTACTATGTTGAACTTTTTTGTTTGTCACAAATCGTATGCCATTAGGGAGACATGGATAGAAATTTTAGATAAAGTTGGGATTGTTTTGAATTTTTCTTTCAAGAATTGTTTGTCTGCTTTAAGTTTTTTTAGAGCTTTGTTTAAAGAATTGTTATTCCCTTACCTCTTATTTGAAAAAAAAAATGGAACATTAACGGAAAGGAGAATCAAACCATGTCTCTTATATAAAGAATCCGAATATAATCCTTAGGCCAAAAGATTATGGTTATTAATTTATTCCAAGTTAGTTTGACTTGGACATCTATTGATCTAGTAGTTACCTCCAAATCCTTAATATAAGGAAATCCGGGTTCAATGTACAAAAAAGTTTGTGTTATGAACATTATCAACTTGAACAATCAAATTTGTTATTGTTGATGTTGAAAATAGTTCGGGTGTATTTGGGTATGATAGGTCTACTATTGGGGTCAGGTCTAAGTTATTAAAGGAAGGTCATACATTGACTAGTTCTTGTTTTGTCCGAGTCGGGTCCACAGTACCTAAAAAGGAAGCCGACTCGGAGTGATTGACTCAAGGAAGGACCCTACGAAGATTAAGTCAGAGTATGAATTGGGGGAGAGCAAACGTGAGAGTAAATAGTGTCTTGCTCACTATTTGGGGGCCCTTTACTTATAAGATCCAATTGGGGTAAAGATTACCATTTTGCCCTTGTGGTTGACATGTGTCATCTTCTATTTGAGGGTGTATTTGTCCTATCACATGCTCTCCCCCTTTACTCTTTCAGTTCTAAAGGAGTCGTGGTCTATAAGCGTCATCTTCGTGTTGATGTCTAAAAGCGTATTTTTTTCGGTAGTCGGCCTCCATTGAACCAAGTTGGTGGGTCCTAGCCAATTAGGGCACCCAACTCGATACTCAGCTGGTCCTTAGGTTGAGTTGGTAGGTCTTAGTGAATTGGGACACCTAACTCGGTACTCGGCTGGTCCTTAGGCCGAGTTAGTGAGTCCCAATAAATTAAGACACCTAACTCGATACTCTGCTATCCTTTTTGTTACATATCAATGTATTCATTTCGTAAGGGTGAGGGTACTAGTCATCATTTCGGATCTGATTCTTCTTTTTCTAAGAAGACATGATCCAGACCTAGGTTTAAGGAGGATCAAGCTGATCCTGAGTTGGAGGAAGATATACCTCCTGTAGAGAAGTTGTGTGCTGAGATGTCTAGGGACCATGACCATTTTCATTATGTAATTGAGTCATTTCCTTTTAATATTTTCAAGAAGTTATTTTCAACCTTCCGTCGAAAATATTATATTCCAAGGGAGTATAAGATACATCACCCTACGCCTGAGTGATGACTAGCAGCCTTAACCTCACGAAATGAAGACATCACTGTGTAACAAAAAGGATAAGGTAGAATTTTTTCTAGAATAAGAAGCAAACTACAGAGTCGGAAGAAGCTAAGTATCGAAGGCGGACGAAGCCGACAAGAGGACCTTGCATGATCCGGACCTAGGTTTGAAGAGGATCAAGCCGATCCTAAGTTGGAGGGAGAGATTCCTCCTGTAGAAGAGTTGTGTGCTGAGATGCCTAGAGACCATGACCATTTTCATTATGTAGTTGAGTTGTTTCCTTGTAATATTTTTGAACTCGTTTTCAACCTTCTGTCGAAAATATTATATTCCCGATGAGTATGAGATACATCTCCCTACTTTTGAAGAGTGGGCATGTAGCTCGATCTGCTAGGATTTCCTTTATGAGATGTGGGTCTACACAGATTTTTTCAGGGGGATTACTACTTCCTATAGATCCGGAGGTGGCCCAAGTCTTCAATTTCTTTAGTAATGCTCTTAACTAACTTCTTCCGAATTCTATGATGATGGTTACAAGTTTCTTTATTAGCCTTAGGAAGTATGGTTAACGCATACCCTTTACCATGAACCTTTTCCGTAATGTTTATATCATCAAGAAGCTTCATGGTTGGTACAAATTTTCTGTGATGACTAATAGAAAAAATAGTGATCGAGAACCCGTCATCCGTCCATGATTGATACGGCTAACAAATGGGATGCGGATCCTATTCAAGTTCCAATTGGTCCTGTTACAAGGGCTCGAGCTAAAAGGTTCAAGGAAACTCTCAATGGGCTGATTCAACATATTTGGACTAAGAACCATCTTTGGGGGCCCAAGGATAATGCTATACGTGATCTACAAGGATGGGTTTCCATGATTCAAGCTTTGGAATAATCTAGCAACTCAAGATTGTGAATTAAAACTTAGTTTCCCAAAATTAGAGACTTACTCTTTTTTTTTTTTTTTGCTCATCAAGGAAAACAGCTGGCTGCAGTTTTTCTTATTACCTTTTATTAATTGTTTCCTTCTAATTTTAATTGTTGAATTATAAAGCTTGCATGCCAATTTAGGTACTTTCCTTTTTTGGATTTTAGGTAAATATAATTGAATTTAGGTTTGTTTCCTATTCCTTAGTTTCTTTTTCTAATTTTGGATGAATTTTGGAATTTTTAGCTGCCCAATTTGTGATCCTCATGTATTTAAATAGCTATTGGCTATTTAGAATAGAATAATTCAGATTTGATTCTTACTTTGTGAGAGAAAATTCTCTTTGGTTCTTTTTAGAACTTCTGAACTTATCGAAGTTTTCATGGCATTCATCTTCAATTTATCAATTAGTCCTTCCATAATTGATTGTGGCGTCTTCATTATACCAAGGTTCTTGCTTCAATATAAGCAATGGGTCGCAGTCTCACATAAATTTGCTTCTAGATGATATTGCAAGCCTTCTTGATCCATCAATTTCTTATTTCCTAGCATGGATCATATCATTTGGTATCAGAGCCTTCTAGTTGCAGGTTTACTTATCTTTTGTTTTTGTTTTATTAAAAAAAGTGTGAAAAAAAGAGGCGGAAATTCGAAAAAAAAAGGAACAAATTTCTAGTTTTAAAAAAAATGTGTGATATTTAGATTCAATCCTTTCAATTCTTGTTTCAATTTCTCATTTTTGTTTTCCTTGTATTCTAGCCTTTAAATCTGAATTTCTTTGTGAATTATTGGTGAATTGTTACTGGAAACTTTGATACTTGTTTGGTTAGTTTGATAAGAGCTTATAGAGGATTATTACAAGTGGAAAAAGATAAGAGTGGTGAGCACATAAGAGGGTAAAAGCCAATCCGATTTTGTGTTAAAACACGAGTAAAATTGAGTGACTCGTTCTTTGAGTGAAACACGTGAGGGAGTGTGTGAGGTCCTTTTGTTCTTTTTTTTCTAACTTTGTTTTTGCAGCAAATAAGTCAGATAATAAGAAAAAAAATAATTCCGCAGATATGTCGGGAGAGGGTGATCCGAAGTTGCTCATGGAGGCTTTAATGGGTCAGATGAGGAGAGTATTGAGAACGAAGATGGAAAAGGTTCATGAGCGGATAGATCGAGTAGAAAATGCACGTGTAGGGAAGCAACAAAACGCTCATAATGTGCGTAGGAGAGAGAGAATTCAACATAGGGGAGAGAGAGTTGAAGATGAAGAGTATTATGGGAATGGATTTGATGAAGAATGATTGGGAATCGGTTGCTAGCCATAGGAGATTTGGTGGTCAAGGTAGAGAAGCTATGAATCGGAAGATAATAACTTGGGTAGTATTAAGATGAAGATTCTATCGTTTCAAGGTAAAAGCGATCTTGAAGCTTACCTTGAGTGGGAGAAGAGGATAGAATTAGTATTTGATTGTCATAATTATTCCGAGCTTAAAAAGGTTAAACTTGCGGCCATTGAATTTTTTGACTATGCGATTATTTGTTGGGATTAACTAGTGTTAAACAGGAGCAGAAATAGAGAGCGTCCAATAGAGACTTGGGAAGAGATGAAAACCGTGATGAGGAAACGGTTTGTTCTGAGCCATTACTACCGTGAGTTGTACCAAAAATTACAAATTCTTACATAAGGTAGTCGGAGTGTGGAGGATTATTATAAAAATATGGAAGTAGTTATGATCCGAACAAATGTAGAGGAGGACTGAAAGTCTACTATGGCTAGGTTCTTGGATGGTTTGAACCGGGAAATGGCTAATTCGGTGGAGTTGGAAGATATGGTGCACATGGCTAGCAAAATTGAGAACCAACTCAAGAAGAGGGGCAACAATACACGATAAAACCCTAACTCGGGTTCACTTTGGAGGCCGAATTTTATGAAGAAAGAGGAGAAGCAAGCCACGGCCAAGCCTAAAACCGAGCAAAAGCAAGAAAGTACCAGCCATGGAAATCAAGGTAAAAATGATTCTTCCACCACTAGCAATCGTGATATTAAGTGTTTTAAATACCAAGGCAGGGGTCACATAGCAAGCCAATGTCCGAACAAAAGAGTTATGGTATTGCGAGATAATGGTGAAATTGAAACCGATGGCGAAAAAGATACCAAATCTATGCCACCATTGGAAGACGTGGGTGATGAGGAATACGCTACCCAAGGAGAATTGTTGGTTGCAATGAGAGCTCTAAGTGTGCAAATCAAAGAAGGTGACGAAGTGCAATGAGAAAACATCTCTCAACTAGATGCCATATGCAAAATAAGGTATGTAGTGTGATTATTGATGGAGGTATTTGTACTTACGTTGCTAGCACTATAATGGTTGAGAAATTAGAGCTGCCAACAATTAAACATCCTCGGCCTTACAAGTTGCAATGGCTCAATGATAGTGGTGAAGTGAGGGTGAACAAACAAGAGTTAGTTTCCTTTCGAATTGAAAAATATGAAGTTTTGTGTGATGTAGTTCCGATGCAAGTTGGACACTTATTACTAGGCCAACCATAGCAATTTGATCGGCGTGTTAAGCATGATGGCTTCACTAACAAATATTCGTTTATAAGCAATCAAAGAACAATCACTCTAGTTCCTTTGACACCAAAGCAGGTTTATGAAGATCAAGTGAGGTTACAAAAAAAGAGAGTAAGTCAAACGAAAGAGAGTGAGAAAAAGAGAACAAGTGAAAATCAGAAAGAGAAAATGAGAGAGGCCGGGAAATTGAGAGAGAAAATAAGATAGCTGATTCGGCCATTGAGAGAAAAACAAATTTCTATGCAAGAGCGAGTGAAATAAAAAGAGCGATGTTTTTAAATCAGCCCATAATTGTACTTTTGTACAAAGAGGAGTTAAACACTAACCAATTTGACTTATCTTTGCCTAGTTCTATTATTTCTCTTTTGCAAGAGTTTGATGATATCTTTCCCGAGGAGATTCCACATGGCTTACCTCCTATTCGAGGAATTAAACATCAAATTGATTTCGTACCCGGTGCTACAATTTCAAACCGGTCAGCCTATCGAAGCAATCCTGAGGAAACAAAAGAGCTACAAAGGCAGGTTAGTGAATTGATGGAAACGGGGTACATAAAAGAAAGCATGATTTTGTGCGCTGTTCCAGTGATTTTGGTTCCTAAAAAGGATGGGACGTGGAGAATGTGCGTTGATTGCCGAGCGGTCAATAATATAACGGTAAAGTATTGACATCCTATTCCTCACTTAGATGATATGCTAGATGAACTGCATGGTGCTTGTGTATTTTCTAAGATTGATTTAAAAAGTGGATATCATCAAATAAGAATGAAAGAGGGTGATGAATGGAAAACTGCTTTTAAAACGAAATATGGTTTATATGAGTGGTTAGTTATGTCATTTGGATTTACAAATGCACAGAGTACCTTCATGAGATTAATGAACCATGTTTTGCGAGCTTTTATAGGCAGATTCGTTGTTGTTTATTTTGATGATATTCTCATTTATAGCACAAACTTAGATGATAATGTTGTGCATTTAAAATCAGTTTTAGATGTACTTCGAAAAGAGAAGTTGTTTGCTAACTTGAAGAAGTGCATCTTTTGCACCGATAAGTTTGAGTTTCTTGGTTTTGTTGTGAGTGCACAAGGAATACAGGTTGATCAAGAGAAGATCCGTGCGATTAAAGAATGGCCAAGTCCCACGAGTGTAGGTCAAGTTCATAGTTTTCATGGACTTGCTAGTTTTTACAGGAGATTCATGAAAGACTTTAGCAGTATTGCCGCACTGCTTACCAAAGTCATCGAGAAGAATGTTGGATTCAAATGAGCAGACGAGCAAGAGAAGACTTTCCAATTGATCAAAGAAAAATTAACTCATGCTCCTTTACTTGCTTTTCTTGATTTTACTAAAACGTTTGAAATTGAATGTGATGCTTCAGGTTTGGGTATCGGCGTAGTTCTTATGCAAGAAGGAATACCGATCGCATATTTCAGTGAGAAATTAAGTGGGGCAGCTTTAAACTACCCTACTTATGATAAAAAATTATATGCGTTGGTTCGAGCATTGGAAACATGGCAACACTATCTTTGGCCTAAGGAGTTCGTGATTCACACTGATCATGAGTCCTTGAAGCATTTAAAAGGTCAACACAAGTTGACTAGGAGACATGCACGATGGGTAGAATTCATCGAGACATTTTCATATGTCATTCAATACAAGATGTAAGGAAAACATCGTTGCAGATGCACTTTCTCGAAGGTACATATTAATTTCTACTCTAGATGCAAAATTACTTGGTTTTGAGTACATTAAAGAATTGTCCTTCAGACAACAATTTTTGTGAGGAGTCTCGGGCTTGTGAGAAAAACACAATGGGTAAGTTCTTTAGGCACGAGGGTTTCTTATTTCGAGAGAATAAGTTGTGTGTACCGAATTGCTCTTTGCGTGATTTGTTAGTAATGGAGTCCCATGGAGGAGGTTTAATGGGTCACTTTGGAGTTGCTAAAACCTTAACTGTTTTACAAGAACACTTCTATTGGCCTCACATAAAAAGAGATATTGAGAGAATTTATGGTAGATATGTCACGTGTAGGCAGGCTAAATCTCGAGTGTAACCCCATGGTTTATACACGCCACTGCTCATTCCTAGTGAGCCTTGGATAGATATTTCGATGGACTTTGTGTTAGGCTTACCTATGTCTAAATGTGGTAGAGATTCAATTTTTTGTGGTTGTGGATAGATTTTCTAAGATGAAACATTTTATTCCATGTCACAAAACTGATAATGCTTCCAATGTTGCTGATTTGTTCTTTAGAGAAATTGTAAGATCACATGGTATGCCTATAATAATAGTTTCGAATAGAGATGCTAAGTTCTTGAGTTACTTTTGGAAGACTTTGTGGTGTAAGTTAGAGACTAAGCTATTATCTTCTACTACTTGTCACCCACAAACTGATGGTCAAACTGAAGTAGTGAATAGGACTTTGTCTATTTTGTTGAGGACTATTATTAAACAGAATATCAAAACTTGGGAATAGTGTTTACCACATGTTGAGTTTGCTTATAATCGTGTTGTTCATTCTGCAACTAAGTTTTCACCATTTGAAATTGTTTATGGTTTTAATCCTTTAACTCCATTGGATTTAACATCATTACCTATGTCTGAACGTGCTAAATTGGATGGAAAGAAAAATGTTGAATTTGTTAAGCAGATACATGAGAAGGCAAGACTAAACATTGAGAGGAAAACGAAACAATATGCAAAACAAGCTAACAAAGGTCACCGACAGCTGATTTTTCAACCCGAAGATTGGGTTTGGTTACACATAAGGAAAGAAAAATTTCCAGCACAAAGGTATTCAAAGTTACTTCCTAAAGAAGATGGGCCTTTTCAAGTCCTTGAGCGCATCAGTGACAATGCATACAACTTGGATTTGCCATGTAAGTACAATGTTAGTGCCCCTTTCAATGTTTCTGATTTAAGACCTTTTGATGTAGGTGATGATTTGAGGACAAATCCTTTTCAAAATGAGGGGAATGATGAGGACACAACAAACAAATGGAATGTGGATCCTATTCAAGTTCCAATTGGTCCAGTTATAAGGGCTCGAGCTAAAAGGTTATAGGAAACTCTCAATGGGCTGATTCAACACATTTGGACTAAGAACCATCCCTAGAGGCCCAAGAATGATGCTATACGTGATCTACAAGGACGGGTTTCCATGATTCAAGCTTTGGAATAATCTAGCAACTCAAGATTGTGAATTAAAACTTAGTTTCCCAAATTTGGAGACTTACTCTTTTTTTTTTTTGGCTCATCAAGAAAATGGTTGGCTGCAATTTTTCTTATTACCTTTTCTTTATTGTTTCCTTATTATTTTAATTGCTGAATTTTAAGGCTTGCATGCCAATTTAGGTACTTTCTTTTTTGGATTTTAGGTTACCAGAATTAAATTTAGGTTTGTTTCCTATTCCTTAGTTTCCTTTTCTAATTTTGGATGAATTTTGGAAGTTTTTAGCTGCCCAATTTGTGATCCTCATGTATTTAAATAGCTATTGGCTTTTTGGAATAGAACAATTCAGATTTGATTCTTACTTTGTGAGAGAAAATTTTCTTTGGTTCTTTTTAGAACTTCTGAACTTATCAGAGTTTTTGTGGCGTTCATATTCGACTTATCAATTAGTCCTTCCATAATTGATTATGGCGTCTTCATTATACCAAGGTTCTTGCTTCACTATAAGCAATGGGTCGCGGTCTCATATAGATCTGCTTCTAGATGATCTTGTAAGCCTTCGTGATCCATCAATTTCTTAGTTCTTGGCATGGATCATATCACTTAGGAAGTATGGCTGGCGCATACCCTTTACCATGAACCTTTTCCGTAATGTTTATATCATCAAGAAGCTTCATGGTTGGTACAAATTTTCTTTGATGACTAATAGAAAAAATAGTGATCGAGAACCTGTCATCCGTCCATGATTGGAAGATGAGGTTTTTCTTCGTTTGACATAGAGATCCTTTTCTTGTCAGACGAGAGTGGGAGTACGATATTTTTTTATTCTCAGAGAAATCTTCCTCCACTAACTAAGGCGGAGGAGGATCGTCTTGATAGGATGTGTGTTAAGCCTATTTTCGTAAAAGAGTTGTTAAAGGAAGAAGATCTTGTTCGATATGGGTTGAGTCGAGCTACTCCCGGTAGTTTGTCTTAACTTAGAAGAATTTTTAGGTTTACTTGTCTAGAGTGTTTGTTCCTTTGTTTTCTCCCTTGTATTGATTTTTCTTCTTGTCTTTGCAACCATGGTTGTTGATAGGTCCTGCCTTCTTCACTTAGTTATGAACAAGTAGAATCAGCCTCCTCTAGTTTATCCTCTTGTTCCTCCTCCTCATGCGGGGGTGTTGGACAAAAATATACCTAAATTAATAAGCAGATAATCAAACTTGTTTTACTTGCAAGTTCACAAGGTCAACTTAGTAGTATAGTGTGCGAAAGCAAGATCATCTCCACAAGGATTGGTGAATTTCGTTTTAGAATTATATTCGCAATGTAAAAAGATAGAAACAATAAAAGAGTTGATTTAGATAAAGATAAAATAATAAGGATAAAGGCATATGGACTTGATATCCACCACTAATTATGCTACCACAACAAAACAGTATGCCAATGCTTTACTCATGTCATGAATACCTAATGTTTGTCAACCTAAGGGCATGGTATCTACTCCTTAAGCTATTGATCTCCCTAAGCAACGAGTTAGGCATGGTATCTACTCTAACTCTTTTCTCTCTCAAGGGATTCAAAATGGTGTATGCTGAGTTGTTCCTTAAGAGAGCATAGGATCTGTGGAAATCGACAACCACACGGGACCTAGAGCATGGTATCTACTCCTGGTTTCCCATGTTGATTAACCCAAGAATCCGGTGTGGATATATTTGTTACTAATGTCAGACCCAGGACTCGGTCATCCAAATTGATCTAACTAACAAGTCCATACCACATGCACATATTGATCAGACATATACATATGAGGAATTTAAATACAAACAGGCATTAATCAAGTTAAGCAACATAACATAAATATCGCAAAAGTACCGATACTGAATTATTGAATAAATGTAATTAGGGCTTCAACCAAGCCCTTACTAAAAGTTAAGTACACATAATAAAAATAAAGGAAAGAAGAAACCCGAGAGAAGAGTCGTCAATTCTCCTCCATAGTTTCCTTCTCCAAGCTAAAGCAAAAGATAAAAGAAGTGATTCTCTCTAAGAAGTGATGATTTGTGTGTGCTTTACAGGTGTATTTATAGGGCTTGAGTAGTCCTAAAAGGCTCATGAGTTCCTAAACTTTCTTAAAACACAAAACTCCTTTATTTCCAAAATAGTGTTATTTCCAAAATAAGGTTCTGCAGTTTACTGTTCACCTCTGTACATATGCGTTCGATCGCATGCGCATTGCGCTCGATCGCATTGCTGCGCTCGATATTTCATATGTGCGAACGATCGCATGCAGTAGTGCGATCGATTGCACTTTGACCAGAAGCTGCTCCAGTATTTCTAGGCTTAATCCCTTAAGTGCCAAAACTGCTTCCTTTTTCTCCAAGACCTATAAAAACATGTGAAACACACAAAATGAAGTAAAACAGACTAAAACATATAGACAAAGAGCTTAACACATGTAAATTAAGGGGCTTAAATATGAATATTTAAGCACTCATCACACCCCAAACTTACATATTGCTAGTCCCTTAGCAATACAAAACTAAAAACTAAATGAAGAACAAAATTAAAGATAAATTCACTTCCATGATACTCAAAGATTTGGGTTGCACAGAAAACTATGATAAAAGTTCATGAGTAAGTTTAAAATAAAAACAACTTTTTGTATTGAAAAAGGATTTTCAAAAGTTCATATTACTTACCTAAGGTTGGCTTAAGGCATCGTAAGTTTGATTTGTGTGTGATGAATTAGCACATATAAGATGAGGCTTCCATATAATTTTAGTGTATAGGGTTTCGATGCCCAAACCTTTATCAAATTCCTTATCAAAGAGAACAAAAATGGCATAATACTTTCTTTTTCTTTCTTTTTCTTTCATCATGCGATCTTTGCCATGTTGAGTTCCATCGAGCTTTTTATTTGACCCTTGTAACGAGTGTTTAGCCAATGACTCCCAAACCAGATGGTTTTAGGGCATTAGGTGTAAAGACACCCCTAAGGACTTATTAACTCGAATCAAAAAGGCTACGAAACTAACAGGTTTTAATGCTTCTAAATGAAATTCCCACATTTTGACGGGAACACTCAATGCTTACTGAGGCAAGAGGCCCAGTTACTCAGTGGAAAGCTTTTTGATCACTTTTTGCATGATGAACATTTTTCTTATATTTTTTTTTCTTTTTTATTTTTCTTATGCCAAAGTGTTCTTTTCAACAAGTTATCAAATTACAGTTAGATTATGGAAACATATACAAGAGAATTATATGTCATACACCACACAAATGCGTGTTTAAATGTGCTCGTGCAAATTTGGATCAAACTCGTGAATTCTTAGGTGCCTTGAGGTAGGTAACTAAACTTTGTAAAATTCCCATTACAAGACTATTTTTTCTAGCTTTTAAGCATACTAATGAAGTGTTAGCAAATTTTTAAATCAACAAAAAATTTTGTTTACCAAAAGAACATGCATTTATCTTCCTAAAAAAACTGGGACTTAGTGTGTGTATATGTTTCAAGTGCGTGTGTGATAGTATCTAGTATCTCCCACTACCCCCAAACTTAAAATACACATTGTCCCCAATGTGTGTGGCATAGAAAGATCTGACCTGGGAGATGGAGAACTTGGTTGCTTGCTTTGCTTGTAACACGCCCCCAAACTTGAACTGGATGCACGCACTAAGTACCTCACAAAGAAAAATAAACATTGTTCTAGAAAACAAGAAATATAAATACTAGATATGTAAATATAAATATAAACAAAAGAAAAACACTAAAATGAAAAAGATAAGTCTGGGGTGTCTCCCATGAGTGCTAAGTTTAACGTCTTCAGCCGGACCCAGCCTTATTCTTCCCCAAAACTAAGATTGGCAGCAACTAGCTCAGGTAGTGTCTTATTCTCTCCCATATAAGCATAAGTCAAACGCTCTGGCAACTGCTTGAATTCCAAGTTAGGTGCCTGCACAATAAAAGGGAAAATAGTATTAATAGGCCCAAGAATTTCAAATTGATCGGTGTACTTACTTGGAGGCTTTGGAAAGGCCTCAAGGAGGTGCATAGTGTCAATGATGTCATCAGTAACATCCTTGCATTTGGGCTCAATATCTAATCTTGGGACACTATAGGTAAGAGCGGTTTGTACTGGATCAATGTGATGGACCTGAAAAGCTTCCTCAACAACACTTTGCGTCATGCATACATTAAAACATTTTATATTATCTGGGGGTAATTTTAATGCATTATATCTTTTGATTTCAACCTTCTCACCATTTACCTTCTCCATCTCACTTACCTTGGATATAGATGCTTGTGCAGGCTCATCAGCTCCGATGATCTTACCATTTGTTAGAGTTGTCATGGCATTTAGTTGTTGATGTCCTCTTGGAGTAAGTAGTGG
Source organism: Bretschneidera sinensis (assembly GCA_023935145.1). NCBI lineage: Eukaryota > Viridiplantae > Streptophyta > Magnoliopsida > Brassicales > Akaniaceae > Bretschneidera > Bretschneidera sinensis. Next base: position 44,862,381 of record CM043701.1, read on the forward strand.
TTGGACTGAAAGTTCACCCAACTTTCTTTCACTTAGCTCCTTAGCCAATTTTCCCATTTGTTCCTCGAGTCTTTGAATGGCTTGCTCATGATCAATTGCCTCATAAGACTCTCTAGGTCACTATTTTTTGATTTCGACACTGGTTGGGCTGCTGGTTAGAAGTGTCGTTGCTGTCCTTGAAGATTCAAAGCATTTTGAGTGTTGCTCCATGAGAGGTTGGGGTGGTTCTGCCATCGAGGATTGTAGGTATTTGCATATGCACTGTTTAGTCCCTCATAATTTGCTTGTTCTTGATCTGTAGTTGAATACAGAGGACAAGTATAAGTATTATGATCAAAATGAGAGCATATAGCACATACCTGGTGTTGTGTAGCCTGTGGACTAGGTAAGTTGTTCTGATCAGCCATGGCTTTTATGAGCATGTCTAGCTTTCTTTCCATAACAGCCATCTGATTCGAAGATCCATCATTGAAGCTCACCTCATACATACCCTTACTTTTAATTCCTTGTCTACCTCTCGAGGAGAATTGTTGGGTGTGCTCACTTAATGTCTCAAACAGCTCCATGGCTTCTTCACTAGTCTTCTCCATCAGCACACCTCCACAACTGGAAGCCACTATACCTTGATTTATGCCACTCAAACCTTCATAGAAAGCTAGGACCAGCTCATCTTGAGGTAAGTTGTGATGTGGACATTTGAGTAGCAGCTCATTAAAGTGTCCCCATGTCTCGAATAAAAGGTCCCCATCTTTTTGTTGGAAGGACTGGATCTCCTTCCTCATTTGCCTTGTCTTTTGGGCTGGAAAGAACTTCTTTAGGAACTTGCTTGCCAACTCCTCCCAAGTGTGGATGGAAACTGCAGGCAAAGAATTATACCAAAGTTTAGCATTATCTTTTAAGGAAAAAGGGAACAGAATTAACCTTATTCCTTCTTGGTCTAGTCCTTGTATGTGCTGGAACTTGCAAAGATCGAAAAATTCTCGGAGGTGCAAGTGTGGATCTTCGTTAGGAGTGCCTCTAAAATGAGTTAAACCATTCAAGATTTGCGGAGATATGTAATAATTTCCCACCGCCTCAGGTTGATATGCAATGCATGATGGTTGATCAATGTTCCGAGAGATGAAGGAATGCTTCATTGGTACTTGTGCAGGTGGTTGCAGGTTCTTGAGCTGTTCCGCCATTTGTGTTTCGATCTCGACTTCTTCTTCGTTCTCCTAGGAGTTGTTCCTTAGCTTTTGTTGGATAGTCCACTCAAGCTCGGGATCAAGGGAAAAGAATGTTGGATGTCGGGATCGTAGTCCATGCATAAATCAGGAAAATTGGTTTTAGTGCAGCATTGCAACTCTGTTGCTCGGGTAACTCTCTGCCCTAAATGCGCTCGATCGCACAAGAGGTTGCGATCGATCGCACGTATCACAGAAAGTGTGAGTTAGGGTTTGATGTGCCAGAAACAGAAAACAATTTAATTAGGTTTGATGAAAAATAAAGATGGTAAACAAAAAATAAAGTAATAATAACAATGATTAAAAAGAAAGTAATTCTAAAAGGAACTTTAGCGCAGTCCCCGGCAACGGCACCAAAAACTTGTTGGATGAAAATATACCTAAATTAATAAGCAGATAATCGAACTTGTTTTACTTGCAAGTGCACAAGGTCAACTTAGAAGTATAATGTGCGAAAGCAAGATCATCTCCACAAGGATTGGTGAATTTCGTTTTAGAATTATATTCGCAATGTAAAAAGATAGAAACAATAAAAGAGTTGATTTAGATAAAGATAAAATAATAAGGATAAAGGCATAGGGACTTGATATCCACCACTAATTATGCTACCACAACAAAACAGTATGCCAATGCTTTACTCATGTCATGAATACCTAATGTTTGTCAACCTAAGGGCATGGTATCTACTCCTTAAGCTATTGATCTCCCTAAGCAACGAGTTAGGCATGGTATCTACTCTAACTCTTTTCTCTCTCAAGGGATTCCACATGGTGTATGCTGAGTTGTTCCTTAAGAGAGCATAGGATCTGTGGAAATCGACAACCACACGGGACCTAGGGCATGGTATCTACTCCCGGTTTCCCATGTTGATTAACCCAAGAATCTGGTGTAGATATCTTTTGTTACTAATGTCAGACCCAGGACTCGGTTATCCAAATTGATCTAACTAACAAGCCCATACCACATGCACATATTGATCAGACATATACATATGAGGAATTTAAATACAAACAAGCATTAATCAAGTTAAGCAACATAACATAAATATCGCAAATGTGCCAATACTGAATTATTGAATAAACATAATTAGGGCTTCAACCAAGCCCTTACTAAAAGTTAAGTACACATAATAAAAATAAAGGAAAGAAGAAACCCGAGAGAAGAGTCGTCAATTCTCTTCCACAGTTTCCTTCTCCAAGCTAAAGCAAAAGATAAAAGAAGTGATTCTCTCTAAGAAGTGATGATTTGTGTGTGCTTTACAGGTGTATTTATAGGGCTTGAGTAGTCTTAAAAGGCTCATGAGTTCCTAACTTTCCTAAAACACAAAACTCCTTTATTTCCAAAATAGTGTTATTTCCAAAATAGAGTTCTGCAGTTTAGTGTTCACCTCCATACATATGCGTTCGATTGCATGCGTCTTGCGCTCGATCGCATTGCTGCGCTCGATCTTTCATGTGTGCGAATGATCGCATGCAGTAGTGCGATCGATCGCACTTTGACCAGAAGCTGCTCCAGTATTTCCAGGCTTCTTCCCTTAAGTGCCAAAACTGCTTCCTTTTTCTCCAAGACCTATAAAAACATGTGAAACACACAAAATGAAGTAAAACATACTAAAATATATAGACAAAGAGCTTAACACATGTAAATTAAGGGGCTTAAATATGAATATTTAAGCACTCATCAGGGGGTTTCTCCTTTTCTTTTGTAAAACCCCATGCTTTGAGCAATCAACTTTGGTCCTCGGTTGCGAAGGAGATCTAAGATGGATGCTATTTTGGATGCTTCACTTCGATCCTCGGCTATGGAGGATGTCCGAGGTGGATGCTATTTTGGATGCTTTACTTCGATCCTCAGCTGTGGAGGATGTCCAAGTTGGAAGCTATTTTGGATTCTTCACTTCGGTCCTTGGTTGTTGAGGATGTCCGAGGTGGGTGCTAAAACGTAAATATGTATAAATTTTTGACAAAATTCATTTAATTTCATAAAGTTGAAGTGCTTACATGATTTTGAGTTGTATGCTGTTATGATATGTTTGCTTGTATATGATTGATCATATGCATGGAGGGAAGACCAGAACCATGGCTAGTCTAGATGAAACATGTCAACATGTGGGAATAGATTCCCAAAAGTTGTACTAGAGATTGGTATGGATACCCGAAAATGGATGAATTACCCATATATTGATAATATGGAGGAGATGTGGTATGATATGATGAGAAAGAAAGAAAGAAATGAAATGATGAGATTATGATGTGATTGTATTCACGTTTATTTTTATATATTATTGAGATGTTAAGGCATTAAATTGATTATGAAAGATTATGATGTGAAATGAGTCCCATGATGAGACTGGTGAGATGATAAATGATGAACATGATTTGAATTTATAATATTCATTAATTGACTATGATATATGTTGTGATCCTCATGATGAGGTAATTATGAAAAAAAATGTTGATAATATTAGCATATATGATAGTTATAAATTGATTGGTACTATATGATTTGAAAAATTGAATGACTTATTGGATTGGATGATGATATGAGAATTGATAGTTGAATAAGTATTGAGTTATGTATATGTTTGAGATATAAATATGACTAGAAGTATACAAATCGAATACTTCTAGTAAATTGAATTCATTGAGCTTGTGAAGCTAATTCCTAAATATTAAATGATTTTAGGTCGCAGGTAGGACCAATAGATTTTGACCTATGACTCAGAGCAAGTTTTAGGTATGTCTAGCGTGGTCAACAGCCTCAGACTGTATAAAAAAAGAATTAATGAAAAACAGTTGTATATGTACATACATTTGTATAATTATATGAAAATATGAATATTTTAAGAAAATTGTAAAGAAAGAATTGTATCTCTTTTGTAATGAGTTAAGGTTGATATTTGTAAATATTTTTCAATAGTTGTTGCATATATATCGTGCTTGGATCTTGAACGTGATGTTATCATCTCAGAGAGAGCACACCTGGGAAGGATCGTTACAATTTTGGTATCAGAGCATGAAGCTTTATGATTATGTAGACTGCATAAAACTTAATGAAGTAAAGGTTTAAAATAAATTATTTTAATGCAGAGTCCAAAGATTTTGTGTGGACATGGTAGACATAGAGTTAGAGTTATTGGACAGAGAGGGCATGGTAGGCCCTTTATGTTTAGAAGATCAGATGTTGAGATTAATGTTGAGTTTGTGGTTGCTGAAAGGGAATATGTTGGTAGTGCACTTGGTACTAGTGTTACAATGCGGAATACTGGTGCTAAAAGAAATAAGTTAAGAGAACTCTTACTCGTGCTCTTAAGAGGTTAAATGAGGTTGAAGGTAGAGTTGATAGTCTACAGCATAGATTGGATGAGCAAGTTAGGCAAGAACCTGATATTGTAATTCCTATAAGGCATAATGTTCATAAGGAAGAGATTGAATTTTCTCAAGAGATACAAGAAGAATGTTTTGTTAGGTTCATTAAGTTTAAACCCTCGTCTTTTAAAGGATCTAATAACCCTTCTAAAGCTGAATTGTGGATAAAACATATTGAACATTTATTTAGTGTATTACCAGTGACAGATAGGCAGAGAGTTTCCTTTGTTTCTTTTCAGTTAGAGGATGAAGTCTCTAATTTGTGAGATGATATTCTTCTTAGGCTGAAAATGGATGTAGATCGATCCTTAACCTAAAATAGGTTTAAAGAGGTGTTCGTTGCAAAGTATTTCCCTAATACTTTTGATCCCAGTAGGAAAGGGATTTTATCTAGTAGAGGCTAAACATGATGATTGTGGGGCAATATTATGGTAGATTTGTGGCATTATCGAGATTTGTGCCTGAGCTGGTGAACACTAAGGAGAGAAAGTGTAAGAGATTTCTATATAACTTTCATTTTAAGATACATTGTAGATTGTTATATTTAATGCATCTGAATTATACTGCTTTGGTGGTGTAACGACCCATCCCGAGTTGGCCACCCCCGAGACGGTATCATAACATTTTGAAAATCCCAGTACGACACATATATGCAACAATAAAAATAACATCAATAGAAATTTTTACATCAATCCTTAACCCTCAACAGGGGACATACATCATTCTGATATTGACTTAAACATTATATACAACGTAAAATGCATGAATATTTACAAATAAATTTTTATTTTATTTTCTCATTAGTCTGAAGATGTGGACACATACATGGCTTACATATAATGATTTCGTATGAAACTCAACTCACCAAACTATTTTTCCTGCCTGCTATCGGAAATCGTTGTATAATGAGGGATGAGCTTCACAAGCTCAATGAATTAAATTTACTAGAAGTATTCAATTTGTATAAATGGTCTTTCAATATTTAATCATTTATATCTCTTATAACTTGATAATAGCATTCTACTATCACTACACATATCATAAGTCTCATTCTCTATCAATCTCTTCTTCTTATATATTGGTTCACCTTAAGACCATCAATTATCTCATAATTACCCCGTAATGAGGTTCACAACATAAAGTCTACCATTTATATGGTTCTTATCATATCATACTTCTATGTTTCTCTCTCACCATAACTGTCTCGCTGTGAGACTTGTTCATCTATAAATAAATTTACACAATAACACACAACACATCAGCATTTCAGTAATGCAATCAATATTTAAAATAGATGCAATGCATAAATTATTATTAGGGAATGTCTTCCCACATGTCGACATGTTTTTATCTTAGACCGACTCCCTCTCAATTCTTTCATTTCCAGCATATACTAGCTATCATAGTATTTATTTCCAGCATATACCGGCTGTCACGGTTTTCATTTATTTTCAGCATATACCGGCTGTCACAATTTTCCTTTATTTCCAACATATACCAGCTGTCACAGTTTTTCAATTAGACCAGCCCCCTCCCGGTTATTTTATTTAATGCCTATGCATATGAATAATGATATGAATATACATATGAGCAATAATATAAAAACAAACATGAATTCAAATATTTAAATTAGCTATCCTGATTATTCTCAATTATTATTGAAAGAAATTCCACTAAATTCCTCTCCTCATAAATCACATCAAATCATTCATCATAGCTTATCAAGATCCACTAAATTTCATCTCCTCATAAATTGTATCAAAACATCAACCAAAGCTCATCAAGAATTTCACTTATCGTTTTTATTATTAAATCAACTTATTATTCCAAAAATATTATTTCTCACATAATAATTTTCTACATGTCCAAAATTCCTATCATATCTATCAATCAATTTTTCATCTACCACCAAAAGATAAGCTAATAATTTCTTTTAATATTATCACTAGATATTTCATTTTTATCTAGATTACTTAAAGTAAATCTAACTCACCACGTAGCACTTAGAGCTACCAGTGGATCACCTCCTTACCTTTCCCGTTCCTCTCAGTAATTGCCCCCAGTTACTGATCGTCAACACCTGACATAATATTTATATTAATTATCTAATTTATTCTTCAGTTCTTCCTAATTTACACCCTTTGAAAATTTCCACTTTGAATTCTGGGAAATTTCATGTATGTAAAATTCAAAAATAAATTTCACACTATTACCTTTTGTTTTTCTTAGCGCTTCCCGTGACTCTCTATAAAATTCTCCCGTAAATCCTTTCAAAATTTTGCTCTTTCAACCTTTCTTTCGGTCCCTAAGTGTTTATAAAAATAGAATAGTTTGAATTTTAAAAGGAAGAAACCAAATGGGATTTGGAAATGAATAAATAAAAGAAGAAAACTAAACAATATATATATATATAAGAAAAAAAAACTTAAACTCAGTAGCCCTCTCCCCCCCCCCCCCCTCCGCCCCAACTCCCAATTGACATGAATTGGCCACATGTAATACATGCAGAATGCCTTCTTCCCTTGGCAGCAGGTGGCAACACTTACTGCCACGTTTTTTGTGTTGTTTTTTTTTTTTTACTTTTACTTTTTCTTTTTCTTTTTCTTTCTCACGCTGGATCTGTCCTTTTTTTTCCATTTTCTTTGTAATTACGCCTCCACACGTCCATTTTTTTTAATTCCATGTCATATTTATTAAATTTCTTCTTTACCCTTACTTTACGAATACGGCTATTATAGGTGGATATGTCGCTTCAAATTGAGAATGACATAGTTGAGTCTAGAGAACACAAAGAGTGGTTGAAGATGATTAGACTTGAGGATTCTAGAGGTGGTAATATGGGGATTCATGGTAGACACCTACTCAAGAGGGGTTGTTCCTTTTAACAGTGACCTATTGTTCAGAGTCTGTAGAGATAGGCTGGATCTATGGCATCTGTGGCTCAGAGTTCTGTTAATGGAACCCATAGGTTTTGGAAACAACCTACGGGAGTTAGAGGATTCAGTAAAGGTGGTATACTTCTACCAAGTGGAAGTGGTAGTGTTGTATTTGATAGAAAGAGCAGAGTATATAACAAGTGTCATCAGACAGGACATTTGTCTCGGAACCTTGATGTGTTTTGTTTACAGGGAAGTGTGGATTGTCCATTAAGGAGATAAACTAAGATGATGAATGTTGGAGGTGTTGGAAAATGACTGTCAGAGAGAGGTTTTGGATATGGGAACATTTAGGATAGAGCTTCAAGAAGAGGATCAGTTGCTGAGAGAGGACGCAGTCCAAAGAGAGAAAAGTATATGCACTGACCTAGCAAGATACCCAAGCAAATCCTAATATTGCAATGGGTACAATATCTATCCATAATAGACCTACAAGATTATTGATTGATCTTGATGCAACCTATTCTTTTGCATCCATTGTTTTTATGAAATATATTTAGGCATGTGTTAGTCCTTTGATTCATAATATTATTGTTGAGTTACTCACTAGGGATAAAGTTATGATCATAAATTATTATCAGGGTTGTTTGATTCGTATGGTTTATAGAGAATTTGAAGTAGACTTATTATCTCTAAATATGATAGATATTGATTTTATATTTGGAATGGATTGGTTATCGACGTATCACGCATGGGATGATTGTTTCAAGAAGAAGTTAGTGTTCAGAATTCCTAAATAGAATGGGTTTAGCTTTCAAGAAAAACGTAATATACTCTCAAATTATTTTATTTTTGCCTCTACTACTAGTAAATGGTTTAGAGAAGGTTATGAGGAGTATTTAGCTTATGTGGTGGAGTCAAGTAAAGAAGATAAAAAGCTGGAAGAAATCTTAGTGGTGAGAGATTATTCAAATGTATTTCCTTATGAGTTGTCTAGTTTGCATACTAGTAGAGAGATTTGAGTTCTCCATTGACTTAATTCCAATTTTTGCACCTATTTCAATAGCACCCTACAGAATGGAACTTGTTGAGTTGAGAGAACTGAAAGTTCAACTTCAAGAATTATTAGATAAACAATTCATTCACCCTAGTGTTTCACCATGGTTAGCGCTTATATTGTTTGTTAAGAAGAAAGATAGAACAACAAGATTGTGTATAGACTACAGACAACTGAATTAGATAATTATTAAGAAAAAATATCCTTTACCCAGGATAGATGATCTGTTTGAGTAGTTTCAGGGAGTAAGGGTGTTTTATAAGATAGATCTCAGATCAAATTATCACCAATTGATAATTAAAAAATGAAACGTGCCTAAGATTTCTTTTAGGACATGTTATAGTCATCATGAGTTTCTTGTGATGCCATTTAGGATGAGGAATGATCCAGCTGCATTTATAGATTTGATGAATAGAGTGTTTAAACCCTTTATTGATAAAAAAAAAATTGTATTTATTGATGACGTTCTGGTGTATTCTAAGAATGAGGAAGAACATGTGAAGTATTTAGAAATTGGGTTAGAATTCTGAGAAATGAGAAATTGTATACTAAATTTTCTAAATATGAATTCTGGTTGAATGAAGTAACTTTCTGAGGGCATGTAGTATCTGGAGATAGTATAGCAGTTGGCCCACAAAAAGTAGAGGTAGTGTTGAGTTAGGAGAGACCAACTAATGTAACTGAAATTAGAAGTTTAGTAGATTTGGCTGGTTGTTACAAGAGATTCATTCAGAATTTTTCTATAATTGCAACACCTTTGACTAGATTAACCAGGAATGTGAGAAGAGTTTCCAGTTATTGAAAGAGAAATTAACTACCACTCTAGTATTGGTGCTTCTTTCTGATGATGAATTATTTGTAGTGTATAGTGATGCTTCACATCAAGGGTTGGGATGTGTGTTGATGCAACATAGGAAGGCGCCTATTCCTCTAGGTAGTTGAAGAATTGTGAGAGAAATTACCCTATCCATGACTTAGAGTTGGTTTTCATAGTGTTTACTTTGAAAACTTGAAGACGTCATTTGTATGGAGCCACTTGTGAGATATTTACTAACCATAAAAGTTTGACATACTTACCTACTCAAAGAGAGTTAAACTTGAGACAAAGGTATTGGATGGAACTGATTAGTGATTATGATTGTACGATTCATTACCATCCAGGGAAAGCGAATGTGGTAACTAATGCATTGAGTAGAAAATCTACGGGAAGAATAGTTGTTATTAAGAGTCATGATGTGAATATGATGGTAGAGTTGATGGAGATAAGAATGAAATTGAATATCAGTGATAAAGGAGTATTGTTAACAAATATGGTTACACAGTCATCCATTTTAGAACGTTTATTAGAAATGCAAGGTAGAGATAGGGAGATAGAGAATATTAAGCAGGAAGTGCTGAGTGGAAAGTAGTTTGAATTCAGAATTATAAATGATGGTATGTTGGTATTGGGACATAAGATTTATGTTCCTAATGAAGCTGAGATGAGAAAGAAGATTTTGAGAAAGGCACATGATGCAGTATACTCGATACACCCAAATAACAATAAGATGTATAGGGGATTGAGATAGAATTTCAGGTGGTCATGATTGAAGAGGGATGTAGCTAAATACATTTCTAAATATAGTGAAGTCAGAGAATAGACTTTCGGCTACAGCATTTTCCAGTGCCTGAGTGGCCATTGGAGAATGTGAGTATAGATTTTATTTTTAGATTTCCCCATACCCAGAGAGATCATGATGCTTTATGGGTGATAGTAGATAAACTTTCTAAGTCATCTCATTTTCTTCTAATTAAAACTACTTAGAGTCTTGAAAGGTTAGCTGAATTGTATGTAGCTGAGATTGTAAAGTTATAAAGATTACCTTTGAGCATAGTGTCAGATAGATATGCTGGATTTATGTCTTGATTTTGGAGAGACTTTCAGAAAGTTATGGTATGCAGTTATAGTTTAGTTTTGCTTTTCATCCTTAAACAGATGGGTAGATAAAGAGGATAAGTCAAGTACTGTAAGACATGTGGAGAGCTAGTGTGATGAGTTTCTCAGTGAGCTATGATGCTTACTTACCCTTGATTGAGTTTGCTTATAATAATCATGATGGGCACCATGCTGGACCGATTCTTAAACATCCCTTGCAAGTTCCAAATGGGCCAATCAAAAGGTCAAGAGCTAAGAAGATCAAGGAAGCAATGCAAGGATTGGTGCAATCCACTTGGGCCGAGTTTGAAAATTTATCAAACAAGACCTCAACATTCAAAATGGGCTTAAAATAATAAGAACCAGCTTTAATCCATGTGATGCAAGCTACAGAGGGGGGCGGCATAGCCTAGTGGTTTTGTGTAGACTTTTTATTTCATTAAGTATAGGTGTGTGGGCCTATTTTATGTTTCCATGGTTATAGACATTTGGGCCTATTTAATTCATTAAGTGGACTTCTTTTATTAGCAATAGGCATGTAGTTTAAGATGTTTTGGGCTTAAAGATGTTCAGCTCATATCTTTTAATTGATGTAGGCCTTATTCGGCCCTAGGGTTTTCATAGAGGGGTTCAAAAATACTTGTAGCCGCATTTTGAGGGTAAGTTGAACGTAAATGAAGTTTTCTCCATAGAGAATTTTCAGTTTTCTCTACCTGTTCTTGATTGAACTAAAAACTTATCGAAGGCAAATCCTTTGTGGGGTTCTCACCGAATCTAGGTTCTTGAAACAAGATTATTAACTTTCTTGGGTAAGTTTCAATTTGATTGTGGGTTCAAAGGATTTCCATCCCATGGGTTCACATCATTTGATATAAGAGCCCAGGCTCCAAATTAGGTCTGATTTATCCTTTTTAATTCTTGCATTTGAGTTTTGTCTTAGGTATATTCTAAGGTTTTCTATTCTGATCTGCGATTCCTTCTTCATTCTTGTTGATTTTGTGTGTTTGAATTCAGATCTGTGATTTTCACATTTGATTACTCGTGTACTTGATTCAAGAATTTAGATCTGCGAATCCTTTAATAGATTACACGAATCTTTGCTTTAATCTCTAGATCTGTAATCTTTGCTTTGATTCCGTCTGTTTCGTTTCATATTGTTGAAATCAAATCAATCTTTTTCGAAAATTGCAATTGTTGTTGTTGTTTGTGACCGAATCTATATTAAGAAAATAATTAAAAAAGAAAGAAAGAAATTTCGGAACTGGTTGTTTGATATACTTTGCAATCCGAAAATTGAAGTGATTTGGTGTTGATTGATCTTTATCTTTAAAGGGGTTGAATATATCATCTTTAGTATCTTGTTTCCTAATTTCTCTTTTCCTCATACAAATTCCTTGAGATTTGTGTCATTTTATTCCTTTCTTGTTTCTTGAATCTATTGTTGGGTGGAATAATACAAGGTTGTGTCTTGATTTAGTTCAACTAGTTCTTAAAGAACTTGAAAGGGAAAACAGGTGAGGTAAAAGGCAAGAGTGGCTGAGAATAGTATTGGAAAAGGCCAAAAGAGTGAAACATGAGTGGAGTGACAATATTTGAGGGTAAACACGTATGGGAGTGTGTAAGGTTTTATCACTAACACTCTTGTTTTGCAACGCATTAAAAATGTCTCATAAGAGTGACTCAACACCTAAGGAGGAGGTGGATAATACATTCTTTGTGTTGCAAGCTATGCAACAATAGTTTAAACAATCGAATTTGGTGCTGGGGGAAGTGAGGGATAGGATGGATCAGCAAGAGGTAGTGATTAGAAATCTGCAGGGTGAGCGAGATAAGAAGAGACGTGAGCCTAGTGTTGAAAATGAGTATGAGAACGAAGAAGATGAGGAAGACATAGTATTTGAAGTTAGAATGGGTGGAATGGGCAAGCCTAGAGGAGGTAGGCGTGGAAGAGGACCTAGGAGAAATCCAAGGGTTCGAGATGGGGTAGATACGAACCTTGGGAGCATCAAAATGAAAATACCATCTTTCCAAGGTAGGAATGACCCTAAAGTCTATTTAGAGTGGGAGAAGAAAATAGAGTTGATTTTTTATTGTCATAATTATTCAGAAGAGAAGAAGGTGAAGTTGGCGGTAATTGAGTTCACTGATTATGCAATTATTTGGTGGGATCAATTAGTGACCAATAGGAGGAGGAATCATGAGAGACCTGTAGAAACATAGGGTAAGTTGAAAGCTCTCATGAGGCAGAGATTTGTACCTAGCCACTACTATAGAGACCTCTACCAAAAATTACAAAACCTTACATAAAGGTCTAGGAATGTAGAGGATTACCATAAGGAGATGGAGGTGGCTATGATTAGAGCTAATGTAGAGAAAGATCGAGAGGCCACAATGGCTAGATTTTTAAGTGGTTTGAATAGGGACATAGCCAATGTAGTTGAGTTACAGCATTATGTGGAGGTAGAAGACATGGTGCACATGGCTATGATGGTGGAGAGGCAGTTAAAGAGAAAGGGTGCGGCAAGGCATACTTCAGTTTCTACCACTCCTTAGAAACCAAAGCGGGATAGAAATGCTCGAGTTATAGCAAAGGAGAAAGTTAAACCACCTAAGGGAAAAAGATGAGGGAACTAGCAAGAACAAACCCAAGGTAGATTTCTAACCTTCAATGAATAGAGATATTAAATGTTTTAAATGTTTGCGTTTAGGGCACATCACGTCTCAATGTCCAAACAAGCGGGTGATGGTTATGCGTGACACTAAGGAGGTGATGATTGAGAGTGAGGATGATAGTGGTAAGATGCCCAAGTTGGTCGATGCTAGTGATGATGATGGAGTGGAATACCCCATAGAAGGTGAGTCTCTTGTTGCCAGGCGTGCTCTCAATACCCAAATTAAAGTAGATGATATAGAGCAGCAGAGAGAGAATATATTTTTTACTATATGTTATGTAAACAAGGTTTGTAGTATGATTATAAATGGGGGAAGTTGCAGCAATGTAACTGTGGGGAAACCACTTGGATGATGCCCAGGTGATGGTCTTCCAAACACCCAAGTCTAGAGTGACTTGTATAAGAAAAGAAACAACAACCAATCAAAGCAAGAAAGAAAATAACACAAGAAATTTGTTGACAAGGTTCGGTAAAATGCCTACGTCCCCGTGAGCTCCTTCGAGCTCTCTACACTATCTTATCAATGGAGTTCTTTACAATCAATAACACCCTTCTAAGAACTCACATTTTCTTGAAGAACAAAAGAAGAAGAAGAAGAAAGTGATAAGAACTAGCCCTGGAATTTTCCCAAGAAAATTCCCCTTATAAGCCCTTGAATCCCTTTCTATTCTACTCTCTCTCTTTCTAAACAGCCAACCTCTCTACAGAATCTCTCTTGAGTTTAGTGTCTTTGCACTCTTATAATTGATCTCACTTTTAATCACAAGTTATGTTATGACTTTTGAAGCTAGCTGACCCTTTATATAGTGCACCAACTTCTTGACCAATCTTGAGGGTCAATATCCACCCTTAGATCTATAAGACTAATCATCCATAGCCCTTGATCAATCCTTAGTGATCCTATGTATTTTGAACATGTCTCACGAACCACTTAAAAAGCTGAAACATGTGTGCATCAGTGTGCCTGGTGCCGCAGCCCAGAACAGGGCAGGCCGCAGCCCAAGGCAAAGCACACTTCCTCAAGCTTCTGGGCATCGTGGCCTGGGGGAGGCTGAGCTGCGGCACACACCTCCTCCAAGACTCCTCCCTTGCTGGGTGCCACAGCCTGGGAAGGCTATGTCATGGCGCACACTGGTGCTAAACATGCTGATTTTATTCTTCCACCTTCTTGTTTAAACCTCGGACAAAATACCAACAATCTCTACCTTTGTCCAAGCGTTTAAACCTGAACCCATTGTGCAGAGAACTCAATATCCAAACTTATCTTGAGTCATCATATCAACCGACTCCAATCCTAAGAAGTCCAAGGCAATGATTGAACTTGCTTAGAGGTAGAACTTTAGTACCTAAATCCGCAGGGTTTTCTTCCGTGGCCACCTTGTCCACATGGATGCATCATTTCGTAACATTTTCCCAAATGAAGTGGTACCGAACATCCATATGCTTTGTCCTCTCATGGAACACCGGATTCTTGCATAAGTGCAATGCACTTTGGCTATCCGAATACACCACAACCTGCTTCTCTAGTACCTTCAACTTTTCCAATAACCCTTTGCACCACATAGCCTTCTTGATGGCTTCCGTAGCCGCTATGTACTCAGCCTCGGTTGTTGAGAGTGCTACCACCGGCTGCAACTGAGCCTTCCAACTTACACAACATCCGTTTAAGTTGAAGAAGTAGGAGGTAATCGATCTCTTTTTATCTCGGTCTGCTCCATAGTCCGAATCAGCATAACCTTCAAGGCAGATGGACTTACCCGTCTTCTTATAAACCAGCCCCACATCTGGGCTTCCCTTCAAATACCTCAGTAGCCACTTCATCCCAAGCCAATGCTCATTTCCAAGATTACTCATAAACCTACTAAGGACACTTATTACATGAGCAATGTCAGGTTTAGTGCGTACCATGGTGAACATAACTGATCCAACAGCACTAGAGTAGGGGACCTTTTCCATTTCCTTCATCTTCTCATTCAATATTGGACATTGATCGCTGGAGAACTTGAAATGACCAACCAGGGGAACCTTCACTATTTTGCTATCTTCCATGGAGAACTTAGATATCATCTTCTCTATGTAGGAAGTTTGAGAGATCTTCAATCTGTTTCTCTCCCTTTCCCGGATGATACACATCCCAAGGATCTTCTGTGCATAGTTAAGATCCTTCATCTCAAACTCCTCACTGAGTTGAGTCTTCAATTTCCTTATCCTCTCCATGTTGCTCCCAACCAGCAACATATCATCAATATAGATCAGAATGATCACCACTTCCTCTAACTTGTATCTAGGAGAGAAGGTTTCTATGAAATCTATGCCTTCTGTTGTGAGTTTTAAATTACTCGCAAGCGCACGAGTCGTTTGCAATATAGCGTTGTGCAAGTGCGAGGTCGAATCCACAGGGAATTGCGTTGTGAAAGTATAATTTCAATCTAAACTAACTCTATCTTAACCTAGTTCCAAATTTCAGAATGATATTGCAAAATAAATTAAAACTAAACTAAGTTGATTTTAAAACTAATAATAAAAAGCACTAAGGTTTCCGAATCCACCCCACCGAAGTTAAGCATATATGTTCTAAAAATATAGCCTATTAAAACATTCAATGAATCAAACTATAAGACAAAAAACAAAGAATATCCCAACTAAACCAAAAGCACCCAATGTATCCGCTCTTAACAAATCACAAAGGGAATCCAATTTAATCGAAAAGCATTCAATGTATCCATCCGATGAAACACAAAGAAAATCCAACAAACAATTTAAACTCAATCAATTATAAGATTAACTCAAATAATTGATAGAACATTTATACTAAAAATTGTTAGATTTGTACAAGCAAATCTGAATTATTACGCCAAACAACGGCGGGGCTTCATCTTCAACCTTAGCTGAAGAGTCTAGCCACTCATAACTATAAAACTATAATAAAAAGTGCTAAACATTTAAACTAAAACAACTGAATATAAAGAAATAAATAAAAAAACTTTACATGGGAGAAATTCCACTCGTTGACGGGCGGTGCTTCCCTTCGTGGTAGCAATGCCTTCGGGATCCACCGAAATGCTGGCGGAAGTCCACCGGTAAACACCAAAGTGGCTCAGGAATTGTACACTGAATGATGAAACCAAATGGTGTTTATATAGGGGAAGACCCGGAGCAATATGGGTTGCAGATTCAATGTGGGATACTGCCCATGTGCGCTC
Organism: Bretschneidera sinensis; assembly: GCA_023935145.1. Classification (NCBI taxonomy): domain Eukaryota; kingdom Viridiplantae; phylum Streptophyta; class Magnoliopsida; order Brassicales; family Akaniaceae; genus Bretschneidera; species Bretschneidera sinensis. The sequence continues at coordinate 44,878,695 of CM043701.1, forward strand.
GATCGCAGTGTGGTGCGATCGATCGCAAGTACAATCGATCGCGTGTCTTGTGCGCACGATCTCGTGTGCGCTCGATCGCATGTCTGCTATGATCGATCGCAGATGCACTGAACTTCAAATATTTCGATGTAGGATGTTGACCATGCGCTCGTTTGTAGGCAGGAGCGCTCGAGCGCAGGTGCGCTCAATCGCATATCTCGTGCGATCGATCGCAATGTCTCCAAAAGCTTCACATCTCCTGAAATGCTTTATTTTCTCCACAAACCTGTAAAAATACACAAAACACAATAAAGACATAAAATAAAGTGAAATACTACTAACTAAGAGCATAACAAATGTAAGTTAAGGGTCTAAAATATGCAATATTTAAGACTCATCAAATACCCCCAAACTTATATTTTGCTAGTCCCTTAGCAAAACAAAATAAAAGACTCAATGAAAAACAAAGAACATAAAGATAAAGTCATCACTCATGGTATCCAAAAATTTAAGGAGCATACATCACCATGATATTCATTCATAAGCAAACTTAAAAAGGTAAACCCATCTTCGCAATGAATAGAAATGTTAAAATCTAATTACTTACAAAAGGCAAGATAAGGCATCATAAGCTTGAATCAGTGTAAGGTGAATTAGCATATAAAAATGAAGCTTCCAAGTAACTCTAATGTGTAAGGTCTCCATGTCTCAAGATTTACCGAATTTCCCATAAAAAATGAACGAAAAGGCATAGTTTTTATTTTATTTTTTTTATTTTTATTTTTTTAACAGTAATAAGGCACGACTATGTTTAGTTCCCTTAAGCTTTCTAATTGACCCATGTAGCGAGTGTTGAGTCAATGACTCCCAAACCAGGTGGTTTTAGGGCATTAGGTGTAAAGACACCCCTAAAGGCTTACTAACTCGAGTCAAAAAGGCTACGAAATTAAACCGGCCTTAATATTACCAAGCAAAATTCTACCTTTTGACGTAACACTCACTGCTTACTGAGGCAAGAGGTCCAGTTACTCAGCGAAAAGTTTATTGATAATTTTTTTTTTTAATATTTTCCTATGCTCAAGAGTTCATCCAACAAGTCATCCAGTTTCAGTTAAGATAAGAAAAAATACACATTAAAATCACAAGTCATACCTCACATAATTTGTGCTAATGTGCTCGTGTTAGATTAGATCAAACATGTGAATTCTCAAATGCCTAAGGTAAGTAACTAAATTTTAAAATTTATCACCAGATCATGTGTTCAAAATGTTAAGCTCACCAATGACATCACATCACAGAAAATGTTTAGATCAACCAAAATTTCACGATAACATGAGCATGCATTTATCTCTATGACGAAAAGACAACAAATTAGGACAAAGTGTGTGATGTGTCTCCCATACCCCCAAACTTAAATTACACATTGACCCCAATGTGTGACTAATATGGAAATAGCTGACCTGAGATATGGAGAACTATCTGGACTGGTATGGCTCATAGCATACCCCCAAACTTGAACTGAAATACGCTTTGTCCCTGAAAAATAAAAACTGGAAAACAAAAAATACTGGAAACAAACATTAATCATAAAAATGCGAAATAATAAATAAACAAAAGAAAAGATAAGCTGTGGGGTGCCTCCCATGAGCACTAAGTTTAACGTCTTCAGCCAGACTCTCCCTAGAATACTACACTCAATCTGAGTAACTAGGATCCTCCAACAGTATCGTCTCAATGTCCGGACTCCTCAACTCTAAGAATGGTTTTAGCCTCTGTCCATTTACCTTGAAAGTATTACCATTCTTAGGATCCTCAATCTCGATGGCCCCATGAGGAAAAACCGATCGAATAATGAATGGGCCTAACCATCGGGATTTGAGCTTGCCTGGAAAAAGATGCAGGCGCGAATTATAAAGAAGAACTTTCTGACCCGGCTCAAAAGCTCATCTCAAAATGTTTTGATCATGTGTCTTCTTCATTTGTGCTTTGTATGATCGAGCACACTCATATGCATCATTCCGCAGCTCCTCCAATTCATTGAGTTAAAGCTTCCGTTGTGAGCCAGCCTTGGAAAGATCGGAATTTAGTTGTTTGACAGCCCAATACGCACGATGCTCTAATTCAACCGGAAGGTGACATGCCTTTCCGTATACAATGCGATAGGGAGACATGCCAATTGGCGTCTTGAAGGCTGTCCGATATGCCCACAGTGCATCCGTCAATCGTAGAGACCAATCCTTTCTATTAGGGTTCACAGTCTTTTCCAAAATTTGTTTGATCTCGCGATTTGAAATTTCTACTTGACCACTCGTCTGTGGGTGATATAGGGTGGCAACTTTGTGCGTGATACAATACTTCTTCATCAACTGCTCAAAGATCTTGTTGCAAAAGTGCTTACCTCCATCACTTATGATTGCTCGAGGCGTACCAAAACGAGCAAAAATAGTGTCTTTCAAGAACTGGACCACAACTCTGTGGTCATTGGTCTTGCATGCAACGACCTCCACCCACTTGGACAGATAGTCCACAGCAACTAGAATGTATAAGTAGCCAAAGGAGTTTGGGAATGGTCCCATGAAATCAATGCCCCACACATCAAAAATCTCAACAATCGGAATAGGGTTGAGGGGCATCATATTTCTCCTAGAAAGACTCCCTAGCTTTTGGCAACGCTCACAAGATATACAGTAGGTGTGAGAGTCCTGGAACAGGGTAGGCCAATAAAATCCACACTGCAAAATCTTTGCAGCGGTCTTTTTAGCACTAAAATGGCCTCCACATGCATGATCATGACAAAAGGCGATGACATTAGATTGGTCATGCTCAGGAATACACCATCTAATGATCTGATCAGGACAATACTTGAATAGGTAAGGATCGTCCCAGAAAAAGTGTTTTACCATGGCCAAAAATTTTGATTTATCTTGCCTCCCCCAATGCAAGGGCATGTGTCCGGTGACAAGATAGTTCACTATGCCAGCAAACCATGGTGCGGGACTGTGAGCAATGTGCATCAATTGCTCATTAAGAAAGGTCTCAGAAATGGGAGTGGCAGCCTTAGTGAATTCCACAATCAATCTAGACAAATGGTCTGCCACCACATTTTTCGAACCTTTCTTATCCCGAATCTCAATGTCGAACTCTTGAAGTAGCAAGATCCATCGGATAAGACGAGATTTAGCATCTTTTTTAGAGAAAAGATACTTCAATTCAGCATGGTCCGAGTAGATAATGACTTTAGATCCTAAGAAGTAGGATCTGAACTTGTCTAATGCAAAAACGACTGCAAGCAACTCCTTCTCAGTGGTAGAGTAATTGAGTTGTGCGTCGTTTAGAGTTTGACTTGCATAATAGATAGCATGGGGAATTTTATCAACACGTTGCTCCAAAACAGCTCCAACAGCATAGTCTGATGCGTCACACATAATCTCAAAAGGCACATCCCAGTTGGGTGGCTGAATAATGGGTGTGGACGTCAGAATCTTCTTCAGATCCCCAAATGCTTTCTTACAATCCTCATCAAATAGAAATGGGGCATCTTTTAGCAACAACTTGCACAAGGGCCTGGCGATCTTGCTAAAATTCTGGATAAATCGCCTATAGAAACCTGCATGGCCCAGAAAAGATCGAACCTTTTTCACCGTACGTGGGGGTGGAAGGCTGGAAATCAAATCCACCTTTGCTTTGTCGACCTCAATCCCTCGATGAGATACGATATGCCCCAGTACAGTTCCTTGCTTGACCATAAAATGGCACTTCTCCCAATTAAGCACCAGGTTCTTCTCCTTGCACCGTACCAAAACCAAAGATAGACGGTGCGGGCACTCCTCAAATGTTGAACCGAAGATGGAGAAGTCGTCCATGAAAATCTCCAAGAACCGCTCTACCATGTCAGAGAATATACTGACCATGCACCGCTGAAAAGTGGCGGGTGCATTGCATAACCCAAAGGGCATGCGACGGTAGGCGAAGGTCCCAAAAGGACAGGTAAATGTCGTCTTCTCCTGATCTTCAGGGTCCACGGGGACCTGGTTGTATCCAGAATAACCATCCAAAAAGCAATAATACTCGTGCCCAGCCAAACGCTCCACCATCTGATCAATAAATGGAAGTGGAAAATGATCCTTCCTTGTGGCAATGTTCAGCTTACGGTAGTCTATACACACTCTCCACCCAGACTACACACGAGTTGGCACCAACTCGTCGTCCTTATTCTTTACTACCGTTAATCCAGCTCGCTTGGGCACGACATGAATGGGGCTTACCCACTTGCTATCAGAGATGGGATAAATAATCCCTGCATCTAACAGCTTAATAATCTCTACCCTCATAACCTCTTGCATAGCAGGGTTGAGCCTTCTTTGCGACTCCCTCGATGGCTCAGCATCTTCCTCCAAATGTATCCTGTGCATCACCACCGAGGGGTTGATTCCCTTAATATCCTCAATGGTCCAGCCGATAGCTTCCTTGTGCTCTCTTAAAACATCTAATAATTTCTCCTCTTGAGCCTCTCCCAAATCTGAAGCTATTATCACAGGCAAACAGTATGCTGGACCCAGGAACTTATACTTAAGATTATCCGGTAAAGGCTTAAGTTCCTTCTTTTGAGGTTCTGGTGACACCTTCTCCTCCTCCTCCTTGCTTTCTTGAGGATCAGACTCCAAAATGGCATTTACTTCCTCGAGTAACTTATCTAAACCCAAGTCCTCTCCAAAGTGAGCAAAGCATGCCTCCATGGGATCCTAAATGCTTGATTCATCCACAGTATCCTCAAGAATCTCCTCTATCAAGCATACATCTCTCACTTCATCATATTCCAGTGGTTGCCTAGTGATATCAAAAATGTTCAACTCCACTGTCATATTTTCGAAGGAGATCTTAATCACCCCTGTCCTATAATTGATTAGGGCGTTAGCCGTGGCTAAGAATGGTCGCCCTAGAATCACCGGTATTTGAATCCCTATATTCTGAACCGGCTCTGTGTCAAGCACAATAAAATCCACGGGGAAATAGAACTTATCCACTTTTATCAAAACATTCTCAACTATCTCCCGTGGTCTTTTCACTGACCTGTCAGCCAATTGAAGCGTCGTGGATGTGGGCTTCAATTCTCCTAACCCCAACTGCACATAGACTGAGTAGGGTAGAAGATTCACACTCGCCCCTAGATCCAAAAGGGCCCTCTCAATATGGCTGACTCCTATCGTGCAAGAGATGGTATGAAACCCCGGGTCCTTATACTTGATGGGTAGCTTGCACTGAAGGATTGAACTGACCTGCTCGGTCAAAAATACCTTCTTTGGGACATTCTTCCTCCTCTTGATAGTGACCAAGTCCTTTAGAAACTTGGCATATGATGGCACTTGATGGATGGCATCCAAAAATGGGATATTGATTTGGACTTACTTGAATACCTCCAGAATTTCCTCGTACTTCCCTCCTTTCTTGGGCGCCTGTAATCTCTAGGGATAGGGCACTCTAGGTACAAACGACCTAGGAGGGTCTTTCTCAGTAGGTGTGGCTGTAGATGGCTCAGCATCTCTCTTCTCTGTGTTGCATCTCCCTTGCCCTTGCTGCATAGCAGGGCTCTCTTCCACTCGATTGTCCACTTGTCTCCCAGACCTCAGTGTGACAATTGACTGTATTTGTTCCACCCCGTGCGTAGGAGTTGATGAACTCTCAACCATATATTGTCCTTTCGGGTTGGGCATGGGCTGACTGGGGAACTTCCCCTTCTCTCTCTCACCCAAGTGACTTGCAATTTGCCCTATTTGACTCTCCATCTTGGCAATTGCTTGGGTGTTTACCACTGTTGCACTCCTCACATCACTCATATTTTGGCTAGTCGCCTTCATGAACTCCTTAAGGGTGTCCTCTAGCGACTGTGAAACTGGTGCTGGTGTTTGAGTGGGTGCATGGTAAGCAGGTGAAGGTGCTGGATGGGCAAAACAACCATGATTAGGAATTTGTGGGGCAAATCCGGGAGGATATTGATTTTGAGCATGATGAGGGGCTCCTCCCTGATTCATTGGTTAGTTCTACCTCCATGAAAAATTTGGGTGGTTCTATCAGCCTGGATTGTACGTCTCGGAGTACAATCCATTTGACTGCCTTCGAAAGTCATTGAAAGCATTTACTTGTTCCATAGGATACTCGACACAAGCAGGCATTGAAGGGCAATTCTGTGCTAGATGCATGGGACTAGCACAGATGGAACAGCTTTCAACATTGAATGTGTTGGCAGCATTGATGGATTGGCTCACAGCGAGAGCGTCAATCTTCTTAGTGAGGGCATCTAACTTTATCCTCAAAACAGCGTCCTCTCTGACCTCATAAATGCCTCCCCTCTTAGGAGCACGAATAGACTTATCTCGACAGCTTGAAAAATCCCACTGCTGTGAGTTGTCGAACAACTTGTCCAATGCCATGTATGCTTTGTCTCCTGTCAGACTTAAGAATGCCCCCCCATTCATAGACTCAATCATGCTACGATTGGGTTGAGTCAACCCTTGGTAGAAGAATTGAACGAGTCTCCACTTCTCATATCCATGTGGAGGGCATCTGATCAGTAACTCTTTAAAGCGCTCCCAGCTTTCAGAGAACTTCTCATCCTCGTCCTGAGTGAAAGAGCTAATCTCCTTTCGGCACTCATTCAATCTAGACATTGGGAAAAACTTATGGTAAAATTTGCTAAGCAGGTTTTCCCAAGATGTAATAGACCTGGACGTGTTGGAGTCCAACCACGCCCTAGCTCTATTGTGAAGGGAGAAAGGGAAGAGTCAAAGATGAACTGACTCCTCAGAGAAGTTCTGGAATTTGAATGTAGCACAAATGTCTTTGAACTTCTTCACATGACTATAAGGATTTTCAAGATCTAAGCCATGGAATGAGGGTAAGAGTTGGATAACATGTGGCTTCAAATCAAAGTGTGTGGCATTGGTTGGTGGCAACACTATGCAGAAGGATGAGTTAGTCGCAACGGGTGCGAACAAATCCCTAAGGAATGTCGTGGAGTCCACGTTCCAAGCTCTAGGTTGCTCTACATGTTCAGGATGATTAAAATTTTCTCCCATCTCAACAGTCTCTCTCTCAACTAGTGCTCTTTTCTGCCTCCTAAGAGTTCTTTCTAAGTCGGGATCTAAATGTGTCAAATCTAAGTTCAAGGATCTCCGACCAAGCATACACCAATAGAAAAATAATGAGATACTAACCAGCAGAAGCAACAGAATAAAGCAAACAAATTTTTTTTTTATTTTTATAACTAACTAGTAGAAAAATAAAATCAATTCAGACCAAAAATTTTCACAAACAAAACAATTCCCCAGCAACGGCGCCAAAAACTTGTTGTGAGTTTTAAATTACTTGCAAGCACACGAGTCGTTTGCAATATAGCGTTGTGCAAGTGCGAGGTCGAATCCACAGGAAATTGCGTTGTGAAAGTATATTTTCAATCTAAACTAACTCTATCTTAACCTAGTTCCAAATTTCAGAATGATATTGCAAAATAAATTAAAACTAAACTAAGTTGATTTTAAAACTAATAATAAAAAGCACTAAGGTTTCCGAATCCACCCCACCGAAGTTAAGCATACATGTTCTAAAAATATAGCCTATCAAAACATTCAATGAATCCAACTATAAGACAAAAAACAAAGAATATCCCAACTAAACCAAAAGCACCCAATGTATCCGCTCTTAACAAATCACAAAGGGAATCCAATTTAATCAAAAAGAATTCAATGTATCCATCAGATGAAACACAAAGAAAATCCAATAGACAATTTAAACTCAATCAATTATAAGATTAACTCAAATAATTGACAGAACATTTATACTAAAAATTGTCAGATTTGTACAAGCAAATCTGAACTACTACGCCAAACAACGGCGGGGCTTCATCTTCAACCTTAGCTGAAGAGTCTAGCCACTCATAACTATAAAACTATAATAAAAAGTGCTAAACATTTAAACTAAAACAACTGAATATAAAGAAATAAATAAAAAAAACTTTACATGGGAGAAATTCCACTCGCTGACGGGCGGTGCTTCCCCTCGTGGTAGCAATGCCTTCGGGAAACACCAAAATGCTGGCGAAAGTCCACCGGTAAACACCAAAGTGGCTCAGGAATTGTACACTGAATGATGAAGCCAAATGGTGTTTATATAGGGGAAGACCCGGAGCAATATGGGTTGCAGATTCGATGTGGAATACTACCCGTGTGCGCTCGATCGCAGTGTGGTGCGATCGATCGCAGGTACGATCGATCGCATGTCTTGTGCGCACGATCTTATGTGCGCTCGATCGCATGTCTGCTACGATCGATCGCAGATGCACTGAACTTCAAATATTTCGATGTGGGATGTTGACCATGCGCTCGTTCGTAGGCAGGTGCGCTCGATCGCATATCTCGTGCGATCGATCGCAATGTCTCCAGAAGCTTCATATCTCCTGAAATGCTTTATTTTCTCCACAAACCTATAAAAATACACAAAACACAATAAAGACGTAAAATAAAGTGAAATACTACTAACTAAGAGCATAACAAATGTAAGTTAAGGGTCTAAAATATGCAATATTTAAGACTCATCACCTTCTCTTTGCGTGAACCCCTTCGCCATCAGCCTAGCCTTATTCCGAACTTTATCCCCTAAAGGGTTCCCTTCTTTAACCTTGTAAGTCTACTTACAATCCACAACTCTCTATTTTTTTCGGAATGTGCACCAATTCCCAAGAGCTGTTCTTCCTCAAAGAATCCATTTCTCCCTCCATAGCTAGCTGCCACTTTGACGAATCCTTACACTCCATAGCATCCATGTAAGTTACTGGTTCAACCGTCCCTCCTTCCATCCAAAGAGCTGCTACATTAGCATTCGTAAAACCATATCTCAAAGGTGGTCTAACCACCCTCCTTTCTCGGTCCCTTATGAGCTGGTAGTCATTCTGACTTGCTGCATCAACTCCTTCCAGTTTAGCCTCCTCTTGAGTATCATGAGCTTGGCCTTCATCAATGGGCTCTACCTAGTCCGAACCCTCTTACCTTCCTTGCTCTACCTGAATTGAATTCTCCTTGATGCTATACTTCACAAATTCCGGACTGGTTTGCTCACTAGCCCCTGCAGGGTTAGTTTTCTCTAAGTAGGGAAATAACAATTCATTAAAAATAAAATCCCTACTTATTATTAGTTTCATTCCTTTTGGTTCTAAGGATCACAACCAATACCCCTTAACCCCATCACCATACCCTAGAAATACACATTTTCTAGACCTTGGGTTAAGTTTATCATCCTTTTGATGTGCATAAGCGGCACACCCAAAAGTCCTAAGGTTGCTCAACTCAGGGGGTTTCCCACTCCACATCTCCATGGGAGTCTTGAGCTCTAAAGCTCTAGGGGGTGATCTATTTACCAAGTATGCAGCAGTAGACACAGCTTCCCCTTAAAAATATTTGGTAAACTGGACCCAATTAACATGCACCTAACCTTTTCCATAAGAGTTCTATTTATCCTCTCAGCAACTCCATTTTGCTGAGGGGTTTTCACAACTGTTCTATGTCTTAGAATACCATTTAATTCATAGAATTTATCAAAATCCTTATTAAAAAATTCTAAGCCATTATCGGTTCTTAACACCTTAACCACCCTGCCCATTTGAGTCTCCAGCAACTTTTTCCACACCACAAATTTATTCAAAACATCCGATTTATTTTTAAGCAAATAAACCCAAACTATTCTTGAATAATCATCAATTAAAGACAGAAAGTAATGATTACCTCCCTGGTCCTTGCTGGTCCCCAAAGATTCACATGGATGTAGTCAAGAATCCCTTTAGACTTACACACTCTGGTGTTGAAGTTGACCCGATGTTGCTTCCCAAGAATGCAACTCTCACAGAAGTCCAGTTCCTCTACTTTGTCACCACCAAGTAGATCATTCTTGCTAAGAACTTGCAGCCCCTTTTCGCTCATATGTCCTAAGCGATTGTGCCAAAGTGCTGCCTTATCCATCTCAGCCATCAAGCTTGCTGCTTGATCCTTGATTTTTGTCTCACCGATCATCTCATAAAGTCCATCTTTGATTGATGCTTTGATCACTATCAAACCTTGATCTTTCCTCCCTCAGCTTTGTATGTATACCCATGGAATCCAACTACCTCAATGAGATCAAATTCCTTCTCAAATCAGGGAGATACCTTACATTTTGCAGCAGCCTTATGACTCTATCAAACATCCTCAACTGGATATCTCCTATCCCCCTCACTTGGCAAGAATTGTCATTCCCCAAGAAAACTCTTACATCATTGATCTCTTTGAAACTCTTGAACCATTCCTTGTGAGGGCACATGTGATAAGTGCACCCGGAATCCAGAATCCATTTCTCGCTGCCTTGCCTCCTGCTCACATTTGAGCACACAACAAGAACATCATCTTTGTTGTTCTCCTTTGGCAACCAAAGCCTCTCCATTGTTGGTATGGCTTCTCCCTCTCTTATCCCACAACATCTTCTTGCAATCTTTCTTAAAGTCCCTCCTTGTTGCGGTAGAAACGTTGCTTTTCTCCAAACTTCAGTTTGGAATGCGATCTCCCATGGCTTTGCCCTCTATCTCTTGATTTCTCCCGGTAGTTGCCATGAATTCTACTACCATTCCGAGTTGCTGGCCTTCCTCTTACAAACATCCCTTCCCCACTTGATGCCTCCCTACTCTTGGCTTTGAAATCATGAGCCCTTATAGCATTGACCACAATTTCTTTGGTTAGTGTATCTCTTCCATATTCAATTGCATTAATTAAACTATCAAAACAATCAGGAAGAGAATTTAATAACATAATAGCCAATTGTTCACCCGAGAATTTAATACTACAACTAGCCAAATCTTGAACTAGTTTATTAAAGACATCAAGATTATCTTGCAACTCTTTATTAGGATCCATTTTAAAAGCAAAGATTCTTTTAAGAAGATAAATCTTGTTAGGGAGAGTTTTGGTAAAAAACAACTCATCTAGTTTCTTCCATATGACAGTAGGATCTTCTAAGTCTCTGCACTCCCTCGTGACACTATCCGACATGTGTAGGAAAATGGTGTTGTATGCCATCTTCTTCATCTCAATCAGCTGGTCCTCAGTGATACTTGTTGGAAAAGCATCATCTTCTCCAATAGCCAAGTCCACCTTCTGTTGCATAAGAACAACCTTGATCTTCTACTTCCACAGGGAAAAATCTTCATTTCCATCAAACTTCTCAACAACGAAATTTGAACACATCTTGTGGAGATGATCCCAGATTTGTGCAGCACCCACAAATGCTTTCCAACTTTTTCTAAACCTCAATAACACAATTGAAGATTGATCTCAACATTGTTCGTGAATCAATCTCAAGAACATGATCTGATCTTGATCTTTACTCCGTTCTTAAATCACCCAAGAATTTTGTTCTTTGATTTTTGGAGTCTTGCTCTGATACCTTCTGTTCTTGCTCCGATATCCAGCTGTGAAAGCTCTGATACCGTTGTCCAAAGCTCTGATACCACTGTTATAGTATCTCCTCCAGCTCTGATACCACTATTGGGAAACCACCTTAGATGATGCCCAGGTGATAGTCTTCCAAACACCCAAGTCTAGAGTGACTTGTATAAGAAAAGAAACAACAACCAATCAAAGCAAGAAAGAAAAGAACACAAGAAATTTGTTGACGAGGTTTGGCAATATGCCTACGTCCCCGTGAGCTCCTCCGAGCTCTCTATACTATCTTATCAATAGAGTTCTTTATAATCAGTAACACCCTTCCAAGAACTCACAGGTTCTTGAAAAACAAAAGAAAAAGAATAAAGTGATAAGAACTAACCCTGAAATTTTCCCAAGAAAATTCCTCTTACAAGCCCTTGAATCCCTTTCTATTCTACTCTCTCTCTTTCTAAACAACCAGCCTTTCTACAGAATCTCTCTTGAGTTTAGTGTCTTTGTACTCTTACAATTGATCTCACTTTTATTGACAAGTTATGTTATGACTTTTGAAGCTAGGTGACCCTTCATATAGTGCACTAACTTCTTGGCTAATCTTGAGGGTCAATATCCACCCTTAGATCTAGAAGACTAATCATCCATAGCCCTTGATTAATCCTTAGTGATCCTATGCATTTTGAACATGTCTTGCGAACCACTTAAAAAGCTGAAACATGTATGCATCAGTGTGCCTGGCGTCGCGGCCCAGAATAGGTCAGGCTGCGGCCCAGGGCAAAGCACACTTCCTCAAGCTTCTGGGCACCGTGGCCTGGGGGAGGCGAAGTCACAGTGCACACCTCCTCCAGGACTCCTCCTTTGTTGGGTGTTACGGCCTGGGAAGGTTGTGTCGTGGCGCACACTGGTGCTGAACATGTTGATTTTATTCTTCCACTTTCTTGTTTAAACCTCAAACAAAATACCAACAGTAGCTAGTACCACCCTAGTTGAAAAGTTGAGCTTACCTTTACTAAAGCATCCTAGACCTTATAAGTTGCAGTGGTTGGATGAATATGGGGAGGTCAACGTCAATAAGCAGGTTTTGGTGGCTTTTACTATTGGGAGGTATAGTGATGAGATGCTTTGTGATGTAGTTCCTACGCATGCTGGCCATATTTTATTGGGGAGACCGTGGCAGTATGATAGGAGGGTGATTCATGACGGGTTTAAGAACAAGTACAGCTTTGTAAAGGATGGAAAAACAATCAAGCTTGCTCCTTTAACCCCAAAACAGGTCTATGAGGACCAACTGAAGCTGAAAAGTGAGATTGAGCAAAAAAGAAAGGGTGAGGCCGAAACACAAGAAAAATGAGGGTGAGGCTGAAACCTCAAGAAAAAGATAGGGTGAAAAAGAAAATAGAGAGATGGCTGAGAATAAAGAAAAGAGAGTAGAGCCACGAAAGAAAAAAGAAAGAGAACTTGTAGAGACAAAAGGAAAGACAAAGATGGGTTTTTATGCAAAGGAGAGTGAGGTTAAGAGGACTTGCTTAGCTGATCTTGTTTACAAAGAATCTTATCTTAATCTTGATGAAACTAACCAATCTCTTCCTAGTTTGGCTGTTTCATTGTTGTAGGAGTTCGAGGATGTATTTCCAGAGGAGATGCCGAGTAAGTTGCCGCCCATTAGAGGCATTGAGCATTAAATTAATTTTGTACCTGGAGCCATTATTCCAAACCAACCAGCCTATAAAAGTAATCCAGATGAGACAAAGGAGCTTCAAAGGAAAGTTGAAGATTTAATTAGCAAGGGGTACGTGAGGGAGAGCATGAGCCCATGAGTAGTACCAGTGTTACTAGTGCCAAAAAGTATGGGACTTTAAGGATGTTCATTGATTGCAGAGCAGTCAACAATACTACAGTGAAGTATCGTCATCCCATTCCTAGATTAGATGATATGCTTAATGAATTGCATGGCTAACGTATTTTCAGTAAAATGGATCTTAAAAGTGGATACAATCAAATTAGAATGAAAGAGGGAGATGAATGGAAAACTTCTTTTAAGACTAAATATAGACTTTATGAATGGTTGGTTATACGCCTAGTACTTTCATGAAATTAATTAACCATGTATTACGTGCGTTTATAGGAAAATTTGTAGTCATGTACTTTGATGATATCCTAGTGTACAGCAAGAACTTAGGTGAACATATTGAGCATTTGATATGTGTGTTCGATGTGTTGAGATGTAAAAAGTTGTATGCTAATTTTAAGAAATGTTGCATGGAAAAAGTTGTTTTTCTCAGTTATGTTGTTAGTACAAAAGGTATTGAGGTAGATGAAGAGATAGTCAAGGCCATCAAGGAGTGGCCAACACCTAAAGGTATCACTGAGGTAAGAAGCTTTCATGGTTTAGCTAGCTTTTATAGGTGTTTTGTTAAGGATTTTAGCACCATTGTTGCACCACTCACCGAAATAATTAAAAAGAATGTTGGATTTCATTGAGGGATTGATCAAGCGAATGCATTTACTACTATTAAAGAAATGTTATATTTTGCACCTATGTTAGCATTACCTAACTTTAACAAAACTTTTGAGATTGAATGTGATGCTTCAGGAGTAGGAATTGGAGCTATTTTGGTGCAGGATAGGCGGCCCATAGCCTTCTTCAGTGAGAAGCTAAGTGGGGCAGCCCTGAATTAGCCCACTTATGACAAAGAACTTTATGCTCTTGTTCACGCTCTAGAGATGTGGCAGCACTACCTTTGGCCTAAGGAGTTTGTGATCCACACCAATCATGAATCATTGAAGCATCTCAAAGGTCAAGGTAAATTAAATAAGGGACATGCTAGATGGATAGAATACATCGAGACCTTTCCTTATGTCATCCGTTACAAGCAAGGTAAGGAGAACATTGTTGCTGATGCTTTATCACAAAGGAAGGCCGAATTTTTGAAATCAATTCAGCAGAGGATACAGCTTCAAATTTTGCAAAAGAATGAAAAGTTTGCTTCTCAAGCAAATAAAGGGCGAAGGTGTATCATCTTTGAACCAGGAGATTGGGTTTGGGTTCACGTGCACAAAGAAATATTCCCAGCCCATAGAAGGACTAAATTGCATCCTCGAGGAGATGGACCTTTCCAAATCCTTGAGAAAATTAATGATAATGCTTATAAAATTGATCTTCCAAGTGAGTATAACGTCTCTGCTACTTTTAATGTTTCTGATTTTTCTCCCTTTGATGCAGGTGACGATTCGAGGTCGAATCCTTTTGAGGAGAGAGGGAATGATAGACACGATGGTGGACCGAGTCTTAAAGATCCCTTGTAAGTTCCAGATGGGCCAATCATAAGGTCAATAGCTAAGAAGATCAATGAAGCAATGCAAGGATTGGTTCAATCCACTTGGGCCGAGTTTGCAAATTTATCGAGCAAGACCCCAACATTCAAGATGGGCTTGAAAGAAGAAGGCCAACTTTAATGATGGGCACCTTAGTGGATTGAGTCTTAAAGATCCCTTGCAAGTTCCAGATGGGCCAATCACAAGATCAAGAGCTTAGAAGATCAAGGAAGCAATGCAAGGATTGATGCAATCGACTTGGGCCGAGTTTGCAAATTTATCGAGCAAGACCCCAACATTCAAGATGGGCTTGAAAAAAGAAGAACCAGCTTTAATCCATTTGATACAAGCAACAGAGGGGGGCGGCATTGCCTAGTGGTTTTGTGTAGAATTTTTATTTCATTAAGCATATGCCTATTTATGTTTCTATGGTAGGCGTTTGAGCCTATTTAATTCATTAAGTGGACTTCTTTTATTAGCTATAGGCGTATAGTTTAGGATGTTTTGGCCTTGAAGATGTTCAGCCCATGTCTTTTAATTGATGTAGGCCTTATTCGGCCCTAGGGTTTCATAGAGGGGTTCAAAAACACTTGTAACCGCATTTTGACGGTAAGTTGAACGTGAATGAAGTTTTTTTCATAGAGAATTTTCAGTTTTCTCTACTTGTTCTTGATTGGACTAAGAACTTATCAAAAGCAAATCCTTTGTGTTGTTATCACCGAATCTAGGTTCTTGAAACAATATTTCAATGGGTTTAGATTATCTTGGCTTTTTTGGGTAAGTTTCAATTTGATTGTGGGTTCAAGGGATTTCCATCCCACGGGTTCACATCAAATCGGTTTCAAAATAGTATTGAAATGGGACCGTTTAAGGCTTTATATGTAGAAGATGTGGAACTCCTATATGTTGGGAAGAAGTGTGAGAAAGAAAGATATTTAGTCCAGAATTGATAGAATAACCGACTGAGTGGATCAAACTGGTTAGAGAGAACCTTAGAGCATAACAAAGCAGACAGAAGAGTTATGCTGATAGCAGAAAAAGATCTCTTGAATTTCAAGTAGGTGATTGGGTACATCTGAAGATATCTATTTGGAAATTCGTGTTAAGATTCATAAAGAAAGGAAAGTTGAGTCTGAGGTATGTGGGACTTTATGAAATCATTGAAAGAATTAGACCAGTGGCTTATAGACTAGACTTACCTCTAGAGTTGAAGTAGTTAAACAATGTTTTTCATGATTCGCTTTTACGAAAATACTTAAATGATGAATCCCGTAATGTTCCGTATCAATATGTAGATCTTCCAAAAGACTTAACCTTTGTACAAATCCTAGTCAAAATATTATTCACAAAAGAACAAGTCTTACGTAATAAGGTCATTCCACTAGTTCAAGTGTTGTGGCAAAATCGAGAAATTGAATAGATTACGTGGGAATATAAGGCAAGCATGAGAAAGGATCATCCCCAACTTTTTCATGAGATAGGTATGAAAATTTCGACGGTAAAATTTTTATATGGTGGCTAGAATTGCAATACTCGTACCCTAAATATAATGGTCAAGAAGTAAATTGTGTATATATATATATATATATATATATATATATATATATATATATATATATATATATATTAAGTTTAACATGCATACATGTGAAGAAAAAAAAGTTGAATTTAAAAGAAATTGTGAAGAAAAATGTTGAATGAAATTGAAAGTTGAATTTGAAATGATTTTGAGAAAGATTTTGAATATTTTATTAGAAAAGAGTTAAAAAAATTTACAAAGAAGAAAGTACAAAAAATTTTGAAAGATTGAAGGAAAGAGTTTGAAATTTTTTTAAAGGAAATTGTGAAAATTTTCAAAGTTTAAAGGTTGGATCAGTCGACCATATGATCGACTGGCAAGAGTGACCGGTCGATCGATCGGTCAGTTGGCTGGGTGGACCGATTGGTTGGCAATCGACAAACAGTGTGATGTGGTAATTTGGTAATTTTTGAAAAGTTGATGGTTGACTGGTTAGCTAAACCGATCGACCAGACGTTCAATTGGCAGGGAGCCAGTCGACTGGCCGATCAACTGGCTGGTGGATGGACCGATCGGTTGGCAACCGATTGGCGACTCAAGGGGAGCTTTGTAATTTTTGAATGGGTCAACAATCGATTGAGTAGTCGATCGGTCAAACCGAAAATTTTCATTTTATGAACTTTGAAACTCATTTCTCTCTCTAAAATCACTCTCTTTAGAAAATACTCTCAAACACTTATAAACTAAAAGATTTCATAATCTTATCTTACAAATCGATCGATTTATTGAAGGATTTCAAGAATTTTGAAGGAAAAGCTTTAAAAAGTTCAAGGTTGTTAATTTGATTATGAGATTTCCAATCTTGAATAGTTATTTTTCTACCTTTCTTGAAAAGAGATTTTGAATTTGGATTTAAACTGAAAGGAAAATGATTTAGTTAAAATCATTGAATTTAAGAAAAATGAAAAATGAACATTCATACATGAAATTTAACCCGGAATAGAGTATAGAAATCTAAAGCTTAAGATAAAGAAATTAATGAGTATGTTATGATTAGGTGGTGGTCAGCAATCTAGGGAAATTTCTGAAAGGAGCAAGAAAAGAAAGGATGTGATCCATAAATAGATTTAAGCGCTACGTGGTGAGTTGAATTTATTGTTAGTAAGCGAGACAAACATGAAAACTATATAAAAACTTGAAATGATTGATAATATGAGATAGTTATTGAATATACAATATGAACATGTTGAACTGAGGAATACTTTTTGTATATGTTAACTTGATGATTTAATATATAAGATATGACTTACAGTATGATTAATGAAAGAATGAATGATAATTATATGAGGTATGTATTAATTGAATTAATAAAAATAAGTATGATATAATTGTAAAAAATTAAATGATAGGTTGATAAGTTGATATCCTTGAAAGGATAAAATTGATGAGAAGTTGAAGAAAAACATGTTGAAAAGAGAAAGAAATCTCTTGAGATTTTGAATATTGAATTGATATCATATGAAAAAGATGATTTGATTTAATATGATAAAAATAAATAATTTATGGAAGAAAATGATTTTGAGTTGTATGATGTTATGATATGTTTGCTTGCATGTGATTGATCATATGCATAGAGGGAAGACCAGAACCATGGCCGGTTTGGTAAGACATTCCCAAAAGTTGTACCAGAGACTGGTATGAATACCTAAAAATGGATTAATTACCCATACATTGATAGAATTGAGGAGATGTCGTATGATATGATGAAAAATAAAAATAAATAACTGAAATGATAAGATGGTGATGTGATTGCATTCACATTTATTTTTACATATTATTGAGATGTTAAGGCATCAAATTGATTATAAAAGATGATGATGTGAAATGAGTCTCACGAGGAGACAGATGAGATGATAAATGATGAACATGATTTGAATTTATATTATTCATTAAATTACCGTGATATATGTTCTAATCCTCGTGATGAGGTAATTATGAAAAAGATATTAATAATACGATCAAAGATGATAGTTATAAATTAATTGATATTATATGATTTGAAAATTTGAATGGCTTAATGAATTGGATGATGATAAATAAGATGATATAAGAATTGATAATTGAATAAGTATTGAGTTGTTTATATGTTTGAGATATAAATATGACTAGAATTAGACAACTCTTGTGAAGCTCATTCCTCAATATTAAATTATTTCAGATCGTGGACAGGACCGGTAGATTTTGACCTGAGACTTAGAGTAAGTTTTAGGTAAGTCCAATGTGGTCAACATCCTCAGACTGTATAAAGAAAGAATGGAAGAAAAAATGGAAAACAGTGTTTTATTTACATGCATTTGTATAATTATATGAATCTTTTGTAAGTATGTGAATATTTTAAGAAAATTGTAAATAAATAACTTTATCTCCTTTGTAATGAGTTGAGGTTGATGTTTGTAAATATTTTTCAATGGTTGTTGCATATATGTGTCGTGCTTGGATCTTGAACATGACGACACTGTTTCGGGGAGAGCTCACCTGGGATGTGTCATTACTGATGGTGTGTCGTCTAACCTTTACAACTCGAATGTTCCTGCTCTGATCACCCTTCTGATGCAGTGCAGGCCTTCCCAGTTTGCGGAGAGCTTCCCCATGTTGCAGGGGTCGAAGATTTCTTTCTTTCGGAGGACCAGTTCTCCGTCTGAAGGTTCTTTGCTTCACTTTGAAGTTGTAGTATTTGGTTGTCCTTTGTTGGTACATTACAAGTTTCATCAAAACTTCGTCTCGAGTCCCTTCAATTAGGTCTAGGTTTGCTTTAAGACCCTAATCATTGTTGCTTGGACTGTAGAGTTAAATTTTAAGGGAAGGTTCTCCCATCTCAATGGGGACCATAGCTTTAGATCCGAAAGGTTGGAAGAAGGGTGTTTCTCCTATTAGCGACCAGGGCGTGGTCCTGTAGGCCCATAATGCTTATGGCCATTCTATGACCCAAAGCCCTTAGACATCTTCAAGTATTTTCTTCAAGGTCTGTAGTATTGTTCTATTTGTTACCACGGCTTGACCGTTGGTTTGTGGGTACCCTACTGATGTGAACTGTTGGTTGATTTGTAGATCTTAACTGAATCTTTTGAATCATGCCCCTTTGAACTGTTTCTCATTGTTAATCACCAGCACCCTTGGAATTCTAGAGTGGCAAACTATGAATTTTCAAATAAATCCCTTGTCTTTATCTTCTATTATCCATGCAATCGATTCTGCCTAATCCCATCTGATGAAGTAGTTAGTTTCCATAATCAGGAACTTAAATTGTCTAAGTACTCTTGGAAATAGACCAAGTAGGTCTACCCATATCACATATGGGATTAGGCTGGTTATAACGATCAGTGGTTTTTTCGAAAAGCGATGGATCAGTGCAAATTTTTTACACTTGACATATTTTTTGACAACTTTATGGCTTCTTTCTGGATTCTGGGCTAGTAGTAGCTTGCCTTAGTATTTTTTGGGCTAAAGCTCATCCACCCAAGTAGTTTTCAAATATCCCTTTGTGTACCTCCGTTAGGGTGTAGTCAGTTTCTCTGGGTTTGAGGCACTTAAGGTAGGGCTATGTGAGGGATCATCGGTATAACTAATCTTTGATTATTCAGTAAAGAGTTGCCCTAGATAGGCGATTTCTTGCTTCTGCTCTTGTTTTTGGGAGTTAACCATTTTTTAGGTACCTAACGATTGGGTTCATC
Organism: Bretschneidera sinensis; assembly: GCA_023935145.1. Lineage (NCBI taxonomy): Eukaryota > Viridiplantae > Streptophyta > Magnoliopsida > Brassicales > Akaniaceae > Bretschneidera > Bretschneidera sinensis. The sequence continues at coordinate 44,898,692 of CM043701.1, forward strand.
CAACTAGGCTTGTCATCAATGTCCATGACTTATTTTTCACTACAATTGGTTTCAGCAAGATCTCAACATATACAGCTCTCAAGAGGTCGAAGGTTTTAGAAGATGCTAGTTGTGCTAGGGCATCGGCCTTGCATTTTCTGTCCTTAACACTCACTTCATACTGACCTCTTTGAACGCACTCATCAACTGCTTTGCTCTGGCCAAGTATTGGATCATTTGTGTTCTTTTTACCTTGTGCTCTCTTGTTACCTAACTCACCACTAACTGACCCAGCTCACCACTAACTGAGAATCACTGAATACTTCCAGATTTTCCACGATCAGAGATCAAGTTAGTTTTAACTTGGCCAAGAGTGCCTCATATTCAGCCTCATTATTTGATTCTCTAAAGTTAAATTATAAGGCATTTTCTATCGTGAATTTCTCAGGGCTGACTAGAATGAGTCCCACACCGCTTCCTCAATCATTAGAGGAACCATCCATAAAGAGTTTCGAAGTCTTTTTTTATTCCCTTTTTCTTTGCTCTTTTAAAGCCCCTTTAGGAAACGTGCACTCGACGATAAATTCGGCTAGTGCTTGGGCCTTGATCGCTAGTCTGGACTTGAACTTGATCTCAAATTCCCCCAACTCAATAGATCACTTTACTAGTCATCCTAAGAGGTCTAGTTTTTAAAGTATCATTCTCAAGGGACGGTCTATTAGTACACTGATATAGTGCAATTAGAAGTAAGGTCGTAGTTTTCGGGCTGATATTACTATTACTAATGCCAACTTTTGAGGGGTTGGTATTGCATTTCTGCATCTTGAAGTACTCTACTCATGTAGTAGGTCAGTCTATGCATCTTCTCTTCCTCCTTTAAGAGGACAGAAGCGATAGTAACCTCGTTGGCTGCCAAGTATAGGTAAAGTTCTTCACTCTCATTTGGTTTAGTTAGGATGAGAGGCGAACTTAGGTACCTTTTTAGTTCTTCGAATGAGCTCTAACATTCTTCTGTCCACTAGAAGTCTAGGATCTTCTTCAGCGTCTTAAAAAAAGCAAGAATGTTATTCACTTTGGGGTTTCTATGTCTAGGATAGCCTTGATCTTTTTGGGGTTTTCCTCAATTCACTTTTTAGAAGCATATCGTCAACATATACCTTCATGTTTCTTCCAATTTTTTCTTTGAACAGCTTGTTGACGAGTCTTTGGTATGTTACTCTGGTGTTCTTCAACTCGAATGACATTACATTTTAGCAATGAAAGCTTTTTTCTATCACAAAGACGGTATTTAGCTGGTCCGACTCATACATTCTGATTTGGTTGTAGCCTACATCCATGAAACTCAACATCTCATACCCTTATGTTGCATCAACTAGCTGGTTAATTCTTGGCAGAAGGAAGTTTTTTTTTTTGACATACTTTTTTTAAGTCAATAAATTCAATGCAGATTCTCCACTTTTCATTTGCTTTCTTTACCATCACTACATTGGCCAACCCTTGGGGGTTGTCAATCTCCTTGATGAATCCTGTTTCGAGGAGCTTTTCGACGGCTAATTGTCTCTCTGCAGCAAAAGCTCGCTTCTTCCGTATAATCGGCTTTTAACTGGGGTCGATATTTAAACAATGCATCATCGTTTTCGGGTCAATGTCTAGCATGTTAGCTACTGACCAAGCAAACACATCTCTGTTTTTCTTGAGAAATGAGACTAGCTGTGTTCGAAGTTCTCCTTCCAAACCTATGCCAATTTATACTACCTTGTCTGGTTTTTCTTCTTCAAGAGGTACTACAACCAACTCTTCCATAGGTCTTCCTCTTTGGGTCTTAGTGTTAGCCCTTCTAGTCTTCTATTTGATGAAAAAAATCCTTGTTATTCCCTTTCAACGAGGCCAAGCAACAGGTTCTGGCCGCCATTTGGTTGCATTTTACCTCCCCTATTCTATTTTCTGTTAGAAACTTCATCTTCAGATGATACATCGAGATTACTGCTCTTATGGCATTCCATCCCTAGTCGTCCAAAGATTGTGTTCTATGAAGTAATGAGGTCTATGACCAAGAAAGCACTCAGGACAATAGTTTAACATAGTGAGGTCCCAATAGTTACTAGCAGCTTTACACTTCCTTTCGGGTAAATTAGGTCACCTGAAAACCCTTACAAATGGAAGTGTACTAGTTTTAGGCGATCTTCTGACAGCATCATTGTTTTAAAGGCATCAAAGTACAGTATGTCTTGGGATAATTCATTGTCCAATAAGATTCTTTCTACTGCTAAGTTTGAAATGATAAAAGGTACAACGACGACATCATCGTGTGGAAATTTTACTCCTTCGAGGTCTTCATCCGAGAAGCTGATAGTCTTATCAACTCGCGTTTTCTTTGTGGGTCCTTCAACTGATCCCACGAAATAGGCATATACCCTTCACAAATTTGAGGACTCATCCAACTTTTTTTTATGGATTTGTTGTTTTCTATTATTTTCTATCTCGGTTAAGCTTTGCCTTGTCATGTTCCTTTCCCTAGGATTCTAACTTCTTCGGTCCCTACTTCTATGACCTAGGTTTCTCCTTCCCGAAATTCTTCTTGACTCTATCTTTACAAATTTCTGCAAGTATCCTCTCTGTATTAAACTTTCAATCTCGTCCTTCAAATTTCTGCACTCATCTGTGTCATGGTCGTGGTCCTTGTGGAATCAACAGAAACAGCTCATGTCTCTTTTTATGGTTAGGGTCTTGATCTTGAGAGGCCATCTGATGATGTCTTGGTTGGCTATCTCCATCAGGAGGTTTTTCCTTGAGGTGTTGAAGGGGGTGTAAGTCTTGTATCCCCAAGGAACTCTTGATTTTTCATACTTTCAAGCATCGTTTTGTCCTCTCTTTTTCTATTTGCTTCTAGGCCTATACTCTTCGGCCTCTTTTCTTTCCTGGCTCATTAGGGCATCTTTTCTTCTTTTGCAAATAGCTTAGTCCTTTTTCGCAATCACAAACTCGTCTACTTTGGCCAAAAGGGTCGCCATGGTTTCAACGGATTTTTGAAGAGATAATGGCTTAATTCAGAAGCTTTGAGGCCGTTGGTGAAGACCATAACCGCCACCTTTTAGTCCATCTCCCATACTTGAACCATAGCTAAAGTGAATCATGAAATGTAGTCATGGATGCTTTCCTCGACATATTGAGTTATATTTAGAAGACTTTCAAGGGTTATTTTAGGGCCTCTTCTGTTGAAGAAGTGTGTTGCAAACATTTCATCGAGTTTATCAAATGATTCTATCGACCTTGCAAACAATATGGATAACCATGTTCTCACTGTCTCTTAAAGAGTTATTGGGAGTGCACGACACATCGCTGCTTCTGAGTGGCTGTGGAGTAACATTAGAGACTTGAAAGTTTCCAAATGGTCTATAGGACACATTTTCCACGTGTACGGCTCAATGTGGGGAATTTTTAAGTTCGAAGGTATTTTCTCATCCATGAGCTTCTGGGAGAATGGATTACATGTGGGTCTAATTTCATAGATGATGTTTCCCTAAGTAGCTTTGATAACGAGTCTGATATGTTTGTTCATTTCTGTCAAATGCTTGCTCACTTCAGATTTGTCTTTCTCCTGTTGCTTCTTGGAAGGGCGTGAGTTTGAGACGGACTCATTATCTCGAACAGAGTGTCTGGAGCTTTGCTGGGGGCTTCGTCTAATCGGTTCTCCTTTGTCCGGAGGACGCCTTCCACTTTTGTCCCACATTCGGGGTTCATGTCTTATTTCCAAGCTCACCTCCACAGGTCGAACATTCTGATGTCGAAGCGCTAGCTTGGTAGTTTTCCAAATAGTGTAGGCAGTTCGAACTGTAGATTGATGGTTCTGAGTCCTACTCAGTTTGGGTAGTCTGAGGCGTACAATTACTTCTTCAAGTCGACGTTGAAGAGTGTTGTACTCGACTCTACTAATAGGCTAGTTAGGGTCTATCTTACGGGTTTCGCATTAGACTACTTGGTTTAAGTGCAAACCAGGTTGTTAGTCAAGTGGGGCCCGCTCTTTGTTCACCTTAGCTAGGTTATTACTTGCCGAGGCATGATGAGGCTTTTGTCCTTCCGTAAGAGGTGGAGGTGGTGGTAACTCGGATGAGTTGATCTCCAAGGTCGTCTGGGTGGTGTTTCGTGTAGGGAGTTTTTTAGGCAGCATTTTCAACAGAGGTAAATTTTTCTCTCGTTCCCACGGAAGGCACCAATTCTGTTAATGCCGAAAATAAGTCAGGTGTATTTGGGTCTGATCGGGTCTACTACTGGGGTCAGATCTGAGTTGATCAAAAGAAGGTTGTACGTTAACTAGTTCTCGTTTGGTTCGAGTTGAGTCCGCGGTACTTGAAAATGAAGTCGACCCGTTGTGGTTAACTCCGGGAAGGACCCTCCGAAGATTAAGTTAGAGTACAAATTAGAGGAAAGCAAAAGTGAGAGTAAATAGTGTCTTACTTACTGCGTGGGGGACCCTATATTTAAAGGATCTAACTGGGTAAGATTATCATTTTGCCCTTGTGGTTGACAAGTGTCATATTCTGATTTGAGGGTATATTTGTCATATTCTAATTTGAGGGTATATTTGTCATATATCAGTTATCTCGAAATATTGATCGATTATGCTTGATTCTCTATGATTATCAAACTAATATGGTGAAAATTGATCGGGACCTGTCTACTTAACCCATTTTGGGTTTAGCTTCTAACCGTCCGATCTTATTTTCTTTTAATGGGAAAATAACATCACATCAATAAGACGATTAAGAGTTGATATTTAACCACATATGATAATAAAGTGTAATTATCGTGAATCTAATTAATGATGTGGACTAAAAATATTTTAAGAAAATAATTTATATACTCCTATATTTTAAGATAATATAATTCATCAATCCTCTAAAAAAAAAAAATTAGTAACTTATAATTTCGTTATTTGTAATGGTGTTTACCTTATAATAACGTGTCCAATATACTTAGAAATTTAACACAATACTTTTACTAAAAACAATGTTTAAGCACAGGTTCATTTTGTGCCCAAATTATAACCTTTATATCCTAAAAATCTCACCATCCCAATATTTCATGTTGTTCCCTATTATTTTATTTTCTTTATTCTATGTTGCTCTCCATTAGTTTATATATTTTATTTTTTATTTAATGTTGATCGTATGCCAATGAAAGGGCATTTTTGTTAAACTGATCAAAAATCACCAACCTCCTCAAGCTGGTAACAATGTAGTTTCGCTAATCAAGAATGTTATTAAGGTAATTTCATCAGCTTAACTCTTGAGTTTTCAAATGATGGCATATTTTATTTTTTACATGATGTAAAAGGTGCAAGTCGAACTCATTTAAAAGTCGACAATAAAAATAATTTTAAATAAAGTATGAGTGATGCTAAAATTGTTTCGTATTATGTAAAAAAAATTAATAAAAATATGGATATAATTGGCCGATAAGTCCTTTAAGACAACAAGTTAATTGAATAAATTGTTTCACACAATAATAAAATAAAGAAAAAACTTGACTATTTGAATGTTTAAGTGACTTTCTTCTCTCCCGCAGTCTGCAACTCTGCTCCTTGTCATCACCACCACGAGTCAAGTCAACCGCCGTGCATCTCCCTTCTCTCTCACATGAGATTTGTCAACGACAACTTTTGAGGGTTTGGTTTCTTGTTGATTTTTTGTAACGACATGGGTTTTTCCTCTCTTTTTTCCTTTTTTAAGATTTTATTAGGAGAAAAACACACGAAGGAAGAAAAACAGGAAATAAGATAACTACAAATACGTACAAAAGGGAACAGGACACTGGATTAAGAGGGGTCCCCCGATAAGATGCATAATTATTCGTTATTCTTTTGGTATATTCTTAGGCTACGTTTGTTAAGACTTGTAATAACAGTTTGGTGTTCGATGACTGATAACTTAATTTTTAAATTTATTTTATTATAATCAAATTGCCTGATTTTTAACACTTTATAATTAAATTGTCTAATATTAAATCAAAACGATCTGATTCCATTAGTAACAACAAATGACTGCTGACAATTTTATTCAAAATGATTTTTTTTTCTCCATTTACTGTCTCTCCTTCACCTGCACTGCCACCGAGCCTCAATATATTTTCATTTTCTCCTTGGTTAGCACAAATTGAAGCTCAACCACTCAATTTGAAATTAATCTGGAAGCCCACCTCATGACATCCACAAAAACCCATACTCCCGTTTTAGGTCAAGAAGAATCTCATCTCTTTTGAAATGCGCACCTGAGTCTTTTATAGGGTTTTGAGGTGGCCTTCCATTCAAGGTTGTGGTGACGTGGAGGCCCAGCTGGGTGGGCAATGATACCCAGGGGGCCCAGCTGTATTGCCTTAAGTCTTCTGTGAATTTGCCTAGCTGTTGGTTAGAGGTTGTCCACGTATGAGGCAGCCCTTATGCCAAAGAAGGTGGTGACCTGGAGGGCGGTGATGACCCGGAGTCCAGTTGTCCGAGTCTAGGTCATCCGCGTGTTACCTTGCTGTTTAGCCTTGGGATGGTCCACATGTCGTCTCTTTATTGGGTATGTGTTTTTGAGCAGTATCAGAGGCCCCCCACTTCCTTGAGTATATTTATGTGCTCAATGAAGTATTGTAGGGTTCGGTCTTTAGTAAAAAATGGGTAATTTACCAAGTTTTTGATAGTACCGAGCCGAGCATGTGTGGAACAATCAATCTACTCAGACTTGGAGCTAGTGGACCGAGCATGTGTGGAGCAATCCACCTGTTCAGCCTTGGAGAACATGGGTCCGAGTGTGTGTGGAGCAATCCGTCTGCTCGGATTTGGAGCTGATGGGCTGAGCATGCGTGGAACAATCCATCTGCTCGGCCTTGGATAACATGGGTCCGAGCATGTGTGGATCAATCCATTTGCTCGGATTTAGAGCACATGGGTCCGAGCATGTGTGGAGCAATCCATCTGCTCGGCCTTGGAGAACATAGGTCTGAGCATGTGTGGAGCAATCCATCTGCTCGAACTTGGAGCACATGGGTTCGAGCATATGTGGAGCAATCCATCTGCTTGGACTTGGAGCATATGGGTCTGAGCATGTGTGGTGCAATCCATCTGCTCAAACTTAAAGCTGATGGACCGAGCATGTGTGGAGTTATTCATCCACTTGGCCTTGGAGAACATGGGTCCGAGCATGTGTGAAGCAATCTATCTGCTTGGACTTGGAGCACATGGGTCTGAGCATGTATGGAGTAATCCATCTGCTTGGCCTTGGAGAAAATGGGTTCGAGCATGTGTGGAGCAATCCATCCGCTCGGACTTGGAGCACATGGGTCCGAGCATGTGTGGAGCAATCCATCTGCTTGGACTTGGAGCTGATGGGTCGAGCATGTGTGGAGCAATCCATCTGCTCGGACTTGGAGCTGATGGGCCGAGCATGTATGGAGCAATCCATCCGCTCGACCTTGGAGAACATGGGTCGAGCATGTGTGGAGCAATCTATCTACTTGGACTTGGAGCACATAGGTCCAAGCATGTGTGGAGCAATCTATTTGCTCGGCCTTGGAGAACATGGGTCCAAGCATGTGTGGAGCAATCCATTTACTCGGACTTAGAGCTGATAGGCCGAGCATGTGTGAAGCAATCCTTCTGCTCGGACTTGGAGTTGATGGGTCGAGCATGTATGGAGCAATCCATCCGCTCAGACTTGGAGAACATGGGTTCGAGTATGTGTGGAGCAATCCATCCGCTTGGACTTGGAGTACATGGGTCCGAACATGTGTGGAGCATCCATCTGCTCAGCCTTGGAGACCATGGTTCCAAGCATGTGTGGACCAGTCCATCTGCTCGGACTTGGAGCTGATGGACCGCGCATGTGTGGAGCAATCTATCTGCTCAGTCTGCGAGAGGTTTTGATTTCCAAGAAGACTTTTAGGCTTCTTATTTTTTGAGCCCACAAAAAATGTTTCTTGAGCTTCTTTGGGCTACTGGAAAACCTAGGTTTTGTCTTGTGGGTTTTTGGGCTCCTTTGGGTTTCTTAGATTTTATTGACAAGTGGCAAGTGTCAGCCCTTATTAAATGCTTGTAGCCGTTTTTTCGCAAAGACGACGGCACTTGTTAATGACTGAATTCCTTGGGGAATGAAATGGTGTTTTTGGTGGCTTGAACGACGCTTAGGGGAGAGGGAGAGGGAGAGGGACGGCGCCTAAGGGAATGAAGTGATCCCCAGGTTTAATCATGGGCCGCCTAGTTTTTGGCGGCAGACTCCTTGGGGAGAGTAAAAATTGCCTCGAGATCCTAAAGGGTAACTTCCTCATCCGTTTCTTCTTTTAAGGCCCTCGCTTGTTATGCCCTCTTCTCCTATATAAGGAGGCCTTTGCTTCCTTCTTTCTTCACTTCAAATCATTATGAGTTTTTGCAAAGAGAGAAAGATTTCTTTAAGAGCCTTCGTCCTCATCCCCACATTTCTGAGAGCCTTCATCCCCGTCTTACTTTCTTGAGAGCTTTTCACCCTACCTCTGTGGGTTTTCGTCTTCGTCCCAAGTGTTCGAGGGCTTTCATCCTGAATTTTTTGGAGTTCTGGTGTTTGATATTTCTTGGTGGTTTGGGCTCGATTGGTGGTACGGGTGCTCGGTTGGTGTGGCATTTGCAGGGTCGCGAAGGAAGGAGTTCTGAAAAGTTTTGATTCAGAAAGGGAGTTAGAGTCTGAATTCCTCAGAATTTGGTGAGTTCATCCACCTTTTCTTTTTAAATATGTCTTCATTTGACGCATACCGAGATCAGCCTAGTAGTAATAGTGGTAACAGTAGGAGTATTGATAATGGTAGTGGTAATGATAGTACCGAGGAGACGGGGTTGGTCACGTCCTCCTCTAGGAGTGTGACCTCAGAAAAGGCTGTAATGAGGGAGGGGCCCTTGGCAATGGTGCCATACGTCTTGTTGTGGAGGAGTATGAAAATGATTCCTCCTCTAGGGATGAGACGGACGAGGTCCTAGCCGACATCAGGGAGGCCTCGACCGTGTATGAAAGAAGAGAGTGGAATTATGCTGCCAACGAGGTCCCTAGTCATTTAAAGGAGGAAAACTTGGAGATAATCCGAAAATCGTACCGTATTCCGTGCTTGTATGCCCTCCGGCTGGCTGGGGTAAGGGAGAGGGCTTGCGATGCCATTTCGATCCGCACGCCCTACGAACTGTGCGTGTATGAACACCACATGAGGGCTGGGCTTCGGTTCCCCCTCCACCCTTTTTTATGTGTCATTTTATGGTACTTTGATATTGCACTATGTCAGCTAGTGCCAAAGTCGATACGGCTAATAATGACCTTTATCATTGTCTGCTCGGAAGTGGGCGGGCTGATGAATATGGACGTGTTTAAGGCCCACTTCCAAATCAGCAAACACGACCAGACCGAGTGGGTAGTCATCAGTACCCGGGCCAAGAGAAGACTACTGAAGAAGACTTCATCCTCGATCAAAAGATAGAAGAAGAACTTCTTCTTCATCCGGTCTGGGGAGAATTTCGATCTTCCCCTCTCTTGGAGCCTGGACAGAGCGGAGAAGTGTAAGAAGCTGAGTTTTTTCCCTCGCGAGCAGGAGACTGTAAATGCTATGGTGGCCTCGCCTTTGGACGTGGAGGTCCTCTATGACAACGAAGAGCTGGTGAGGCGCGACCTTTGCTCGTCGTGCCCCGAGTCCTCTCGAGAGAGAGGTAAATCCATGCTCTTTATACTTGGTAGTTTCTTTCTATTTTCATTTGCACTTTACCTTTACTTTATACTTGTACTTATATCTCCCTTCTATGTTGGGCAGAAATAGAGGCCACGGCGTGAGCTAGAGGCCCTCAGGATCAAGGGCCAAGAAGAGGCCTTGAGCTTCCTCTCCTACCCCGATTGATCTGGAGAGCCTTCCTCGCGACCTTCTACAGCTGGAGTCCATTCCGGTGACTTGTGCTGCCCCCGGGTCTTCAGCTGCTCCTAACCCTTATGTGGGTGCTGCCTCTGGTGCGTCAGTCTTCAGGCCCAACTGGGCCCTGAAGGTCGACGACTCCGTCTTCGCGCACCCTAGAATGGCGCGGGAGCATTTGATCATGGGGATCCCTCCCCATGATCTTCAGAAGTTGTCCAGAAGGCCTACCAAGGCCTTTTGCTTGGCCGTGGAGACCATCGCGTCTCAGGTAAGGTTATTTCCTACCTTTCTAAGTTTGTTTTCTTTTTCTTTATGTTTTCACATCGTTTGGCTAACTCTTGTTCTCCTGACCACAAATGGGCGTTCTACTCTTCGTCACGTCCCGTCGATACCGAGACACTACCGAGCTGCTAGGTCGCACCCAACACCAGCTGGAGGAGAAGACCGAGGCCATCGACCAGTTGCAGGCCTCGGAAGATGCAGTCAACCATGCTAGGATCGAGGCCCTTCAAGAAAGGGATGTTGTCTTTCGTGCCACGGTCGAGGTCGAGCGGGCTATGCAGCGCCTGGCTAAGAAGGGTGAGGCCCGTACTTGGGCTACCGTTTAGGAGGCCCTAACGGCATTCCAAAGGTCAGATGCCTTCCGGGTGGCTATGGATATGGAAGGGGGAAAGCATGTCCTCGAGGGCTTTTTAGAAGGCAACAGGAAGGTCGAGGCTATGCACCTCGAGATTGATTTTTTGGGCCTCGATCTTTTGGATCCAGAAGAGGAGAAGGAGGAGCCGGCTGCTGCTTAGGTAGAGCCGGAGGATCCTGCTGGGGAAAAGATGGCTGCCGAACAAGAGGTGGATGCCGAGACGGCCCCAGCTTTAGATTAGGATTTTCTCGTTTTTTCATTTTTTCTTTTTGTATTTCAAGGCCATTAATGCCTTTTTTTATCGTTTGGAAACTATAATAAAATCTCCTTCTTTTCCCAACTTTGTTGTTTATAACAATTTTCGTTACAATTTCTATTTCAAATGAACTTCTTTTGAAACTTGTGCGCGGTGTCCAAGTTTATTGATAGAAACGTCAGAGGTGTTCGGCATTCCAAGTACGTGGAATACTCTTTCCACTAGGATCTTCGTGCTCATAAGTATCGAGGCGGCACACCGTTTTGATGCGATATGGGCCTTCCCAATTAGGGATCAAATTCCCCGTTTCCCGCTGAGATACTTTGTTCTTTCGCAGGACGAGATCATGAAGTCGAAAATGCCTTCCTCATACTCGAGAGTTGTAATACCCGACGATTCACTGTTGATAGGCGACTAGCCGGATCTGAGCCTTATCTCATGCTTCGTCAAGGAGATCGACATTCGTTCGAAGAGCCTCGTCATTGCTATTGCTCTTGAAGTTTTGCACTCGGAGCGAGGGTACCCCAATTTCCAAGGGAATGATGATTTCGAAGCCGTAAGTCATGAAAAATGAGGTTTCACCAGTGGGTTCTCGGGCTGTGGTTCGATACGCCCAGAGTATATTTGGCAAGTGGTTTGTCCACTGTCGATCCGCCTCGTCCAATCTCCTTTTGATGCCCTACAAGAGGGTTCTGTTAGTTAATTCACCTTGCCCATTAGCTTGTGGGTACCCATCAGAGGAGAAGCGATGCTTAATACGCAGCTCTTCACAAAATGTTTTGAACCAAGTGCTATCGAACTGCTTACCATTGTCCGTTACCAGCACTCGGGGTATACTGAAGTGACACACTATTGATTTCCATATGAAACCCCTAGCCTGATGGTCGATGATACTGGCCAGTGGTTCGACTTCTACCCACTTCGTGAAATAATCTATTGGCACGATGAGGTACTTTCGTTGGCCGGGTGCTCCGGTGAAAATCCGAGGAGGTCCATTCCCCACATAACAAAAGAAAGCGGGCTAATGATCGGTGTGAGAGGATTCATCAGTCTGCAGGAGATGGTGGTGTACTGCTGGAAACTCTTGCACTTCTTCACCAGTTCTATGGCTTCTCCTCACATCTCGAGCCAGTAGTGACCTTGGCGAAGGATCTTAAAAGCAAGGGCTCACCCCCCGAGGTGATTGATGAGTCTAAAATATTGCATATTTTAGACCCTTAACTTACATTTGTTATGCTCTTAGTTAGTAGTATTTTACTTTATTTTACGTTTTTCTTGTGTTTTGTGTGTTTTTACAGCTTTGTGGAGAAAATGAAGCATTTCAGGAGATTTGAAGCTTCTGGAGACATTGCGCTCGATCGCACGAGATGTGCGATCGAGCGCACCTGCGCTTGAGCGCACCTACTTATGATCGAGCGCAAGGTCATCAATCCCACATCGAAATGTTTGCAGTGCATCGCACCAGCGCGATCGAGCGCACCAGACACGCGATCGAGCGCATCTGCGATCGATCGCAACATACTGCGATCGAGTGCACTCGGGCCAGTATCCCACATCGTTTTTGCAAACCACATTAGCCCGGGTCTTCCCCTATATAAACACCACCTGACTTCATAATTCAGTGTACAATTCCTGAGCCACTTTGGTGTTTACCGATGGACGTCCGTCAGCATTCTGGTGGATCCCGAAGGCATTGCTACCACGAAGGGAAGCGCCGCCCAGCAGCGAGTGGAATTTCTCCCATGTAAAGTTGTTTATTTATTTCTTTATATTCAGTTTGTTTTAGTTTAAATGTTTAGCACTTTTAATTATAATTTTATTGTTATGAGTGGCTAGACTCTTCAGCTAAGGTTGAAGATGAAGCCCCGCCGTTGTTTGGCGTAGTAGTTCAGATTTGCTTGTACAAATCTGACAATTTTTAGTATAAATGTTCTGTCAATTATTTGAGTTAATCGTATAATTGATTGAGTTTAAATTGTCTGTTGGATTTTCTTTGTGTTTCATCTGATGGATACATTGAATGCTTTTCGATTAAATTGGATTCCCTTTGTGATTTGTTAAGAGCGGATACATCGGGTGCTTTTGGTTTAGTTGGGATATTCTTTGTTTTTGTCTTATAGTTGGATTCATTGAATGTTTTGATAGGCTATATTTTTAGAACATGTATGCTTAACTTCGGTGGGGTGGATTCGGAAACCTTAGTGCCTTTTTTTATTAGTTTTTAAATCAACTTAGTTTAGTTTTAATTTATTTTGCAAAATCATCTGAAATTTGGAACTAGGTTAAGATAGAGTTAATTTAGATTAAAAATTATATTTTCACAACGCAATTCCCTGTGGATTCGACCTCGCACTTGCACAACGCTATACTACAAACGACTCGTGCACTTGCGAGTAATTTAAAACTCACAACAAGTTTTTGGCGCCGTTGCCGGGGATTTGTTTGATTTGTGAAAATTTTTGGTCTAAAATGATTTTATTTTTCTACTAGTTAATTTAATTTTAAAAAAAAAAAATTTTGAGTTTTGTGTTTGCTTTATTCTGTTGCTTCTGCTGGTTAGTATCTCATTATTTTTCTGTTAGTGTATGCTTGGTCGAAGATCCTTGAACTTAGATTTGACACATTTAGATCCCGACTTAGAAAGAACTCTTAGAAGGCAGAAAAGAGCACTAGTTGAGAGAGAGACTGTTGAGATGGGAGAAAATTTTAATGGGGGGGCATTATCGAGTCTATGAATGGGGGGGCATTCTTGAGTCTGACAGGAGACGAAGCATATATGGCGTTGGACAAGTTGTCCGACAACTCACAGCAGTGGGATTTTTCAAGCTGTCGAGATAAGTCCATTCGTGCTCCTAAGAGGGGAGGCATCTATAAGGTCAGAGAGGATGCTGATTTGAGGATAAAGTTAGATGCCCTCACCAAGAAGATTGACGCTCTCACTGTGAGCCAATCCATCAATGCTACCAACACATTCAATGTTGAAAGCTGTTCCATCTGTGCTAGTCGCATGCATCTAGCACAGAATTGCCCATCAATGCCGGCTTGTGCCGAGTATCCTATGGAACAAGTAAATGCTTTCAATGACTTTCGAAGGCAGTCAAATGGATCGTACTCCGAGACGTACAATCCAGGGTGGCGGAACCACCCAAATTTTTCATGAAGGCAGAACCAACCAATGAATCAGGGAGGATCCTCTCATCATGCTCAAAATCAATATCCTCCCGGATTTGCCCCACAAATTCCTAATCATGGTCGTTCTGCCCATCCAGCACCTTCACCTGCTTACCATGCACCCGCTCAAACACCAGCGCCAGTTTCACAGTCGCTAGAGGACACCCTTAAGGAATTCATGAAAGCGACTAGCCAAAATATGAGCGATGTGAGGAGTGCAACAGTGGTAAACACCCAGGCAATTACCAAGCTGGAGAGTTAAATAGGGCAAATTGCAAGTCACTTGGATGTGAGAGAGAAAGGAAAGTTCCCCAGTCAGCCCGTGCAAAACCCAAAAGGACAATTTATGGTTGAGAGTTCATCAACTCCTACGCACGGGGAGGAACAAGTACAGTCGATTGTCACACTGAGGTCTGGGAGACAAGTGGACAATCAAGTGGAAGAGAGCCCTGCTATGCAGCAAGGGCCAGGGAGTGGCAACACAGAGAAGAGAGATGCTGAGCCATCTACAGCCACACCTACTGAGAAAGACCCTCTTAGGTCGTTTGTACCTAGAGCGCCCTACCCCGAGAGATTACAAGCGCCCAAGAAAGGAGGGAAGTATGAAGAAATTCTAGAGGTATTCAAGCAAGTTCATATCAATATCCCATTTTTGGATGCCATCCCATTAAGTGCCATTATATGCCAAGTTTTTAAAGGACTTGGTCACTATCAAGAGGAGGAAGAATGTCCCAAAGAAGGCATTTTTGACCGAGCAAGTCAGTTCAATCCTTCAGTGCAAGCTACCCATCAAGTATAAGGACCCAGGGTGTCCTACCATCTCTTACACGATAGGAGTCAGCCATATTGAGAGAGCCCTTTTGGATCTAGGGGCGAGTGTGAATCTTCTACCCTACTCAGTCTATGTGCAGTTGGGGTTAGGAGAATTGAAGCCCACATCCACGACGCTTCAATTAGCTGACAGGTCAGTGAAAAGACCACGGGGGATAGTTGAGGACATTTTGATAAAAGTGGATAAGTTCTATTTCCCTGTGGATTTTATTGTGCTTGACACAGAGCCGGTTCAGAATGTAGGGATTCAAATACCGGTGATTCTAGGGTGACCATTCTTAGCCACGGCTAACGTCCTAATCAATTGTAGGACAGGGGTGATGAAGATCTCCTTCGGAAATATGACAGTGGAGTTGAACATTTTTGATATCACTAGGCAACCATTGGAATATGATGAAATGAGAGATGTATGCTTGATAGAGGAGATTCTTGAGGATATTGTGGATGAATCAAGCATTGAGGATCCCATGGAGGCATGCTTTGCTCACTTTGGAGAGGACTTGGGTTTAGATAGGTTACTCGAGGAAGTAAATGCAATTTTGAAGTCTGATCCTCAAGAAAGCAAGGAGGATGAGGAGAAGGTGTCACCAGAACCTCAAAAGAAGGAACTTAAGCCTTTACCGGATAATCTTAAGTATAAGTTCCTGGGTCCAGCATACTGTTTGCCTGTGATAATAGCTTCAGATTTGGGAGAGGCTCAAGAGGAGAAATTATTAGATGTTTTAAGAGAGCACAAGGAAGCTATCGGCTGGACCATTGAGGATATTAAGGGAATCAGTCCCTCGGTGGTGATGCACAGGATACATTTGGAGGAAGATGCTAAGCCATCGAGGGAGCCGCAAAGAAGGCTCAACCCTGCTATGCAAGAGGTTGTGAGGGCAGAGGTTATTAAGCTGTTAGATGCAGGGATCATTTATCCCATCTCTGATAGCAAGTGGGTGAGCCCCATTCATGTCGTGCCCAAGCGAGCTGGGTTAACGGTAGTAAAGAATAAGGACGACGAGTTGGTGCCAACTCGTGTGCAGTCTGGGTGGAGAGTGTGTATAGACTACCGTAAGCTGAACATTGCCACAAGGAAGGATCACTTTCCACTTCCATTTATTGATCAGATGGTGAAGCGTTTGGCTGGGCACGAGTATTATTGCTTTTTGGATGGTTATTCTGGATATAACCAGGTCCCCGTGGACCCCGAAGATCAGGAGAAGATGACATTTACCTGTCCTTTTGGGACCTTCGCTTACCGTTGCATGCCTTTTGGGTTATGCAATGCACCCGCCACTTTTCAGCGGTGCATGGTCAGTATATTCTCTGACATGGTAGAGCGGTTCTTAGAGATTTTCATGGACGACTTCTCCATCTTCGGTTCAACATTTGAGGAGTGCCTGCACCGTCTCTCTTTGGTTTTGGTACAGTGCAAGGAGAAGAACCTGGTGCTTAATTGGGAGAAGTGCCATTTTATGGTTAAGCAAGGAATTGTACTGGGGCATATCATATCTCATCGAGGGATTGAGGTCGACAAAGCGAAGGTGGATTTGATTTCCAGCCTTCCACCCCCACGTACGGTGAAAGAGGTTCGATCTTTTCTGGGCCATGCAGGTTTCTATAGGCGATTTATCCAGAATTTCAGCAAGATCGCCAGGCCCTTGTGCAAGTTGTTGCAAAAAGATGCCCCATTTCTATTTGATGAGGATTGTAAGAAAGCATTTGGGGATCTGAAGAAAATTCTGACGTCCACACCCATTATTCAGCCACCTAACTGGGATGTGCCTTTTGAGATTATGTGTGACGCATCAGACTATGCTGTTGGAGTTGTTTTGGGGCAGCGTGTTGATAAACTTCCCCATGCTATCTATTATGCAAGTCGAACTCTAAACGACGCACAACTCAATTACTCTACCACTGAGAAGGAGTTGCTTACAGTCGTTTTTGCATTAGACAAGTTCAGATCCTACTTGTTAGGATCTAAAGTCATTATCTACTCGGACCATGCTGCATTGAAGTATCTTTTCTCTAAAAAAGATGCTAAATCTTGTCTTATCCAATGGATCTTGCTACTTCAAGAGTTCGACATTGAGATTCGGGATAAGAAAGGTTCGGAAAATGTGGTGGTGGACCATTTGTCTAGATTGATTGTGGAATTCAGTGAGGCTGCCAATCCCATTTCTGAGACCTTTCCTGATGAGCAATTGATGCACATTGCTCAGAGTCCCGCACCATGGTTTGCTGACATAGTGAACTATCTTGTCACCGGACACATGCCCTTGCATTGGGGGAGGCAAGATAAATCAAAATTTTTTGCCATGGTAAAACACTTTTTCTGGGACGATCCTTACCTGTTCAAGTATTGTCCTGATCAGATCATTAGACGGTGTATTCCTGAGCATGACCAATCTAATGTCATCGCCTTTTGTCATGATCATGCATGTGGAGGCCATTTTAGTGCTAAAAAGACTGCTGCAAAGATTTTGCAGTGTGGATTTTATTGGCCTACCCTGTTCCGGGACTCTCACACCTACTGTATATCTTGTGAGCGTTGCCAAAAGCTAGGGAGTCTTTCTAGGAGAAATATGATGCCCCTTAACCCTATTCTGATTGTTGAGATTTTTGACGTGTGGGGCATTGATTTCATGGGACCATTCCCAAACTCCTTTGGCTACCTATACATTCTAGTTGCTGTGGACTATCTGTCCAAGTGGGTGGAGGCTGTTGCGTGCAAGACCAATGACCACAGAGTTGTGGTCCAGTTCTTGAAAGACACTATTTTTGCTCGTTTTGGTACGCTTTGAGCAATCATAAGTGATGGAGGTAAGCACTTTTGCAACAAGATCTTTGAGCAGTTGATGAAGAAATATTGTATCACGCACAAAGTTGCCACCCCATATCACCCACAGACGAGTGGTCAAGTGGAAATTTCAAATCGCGAGATCAAACATATTTTGGAAAAGACTGTGAACTCTACTAGAAATGATTGGTCTCTGCGATTGACGGATGCACTGTGGGCATATCGGACAGCCTTCAAGATGCCAATTGGCATGTCTCCCTATCGCATTGTATACGGAAAGGCATGTCACCTTCCGGTTGAATTAGAGCATCGTGCGTATTGGGCTGTCAAGCAACTAAATTTCAATCTTTCCAAGGCTGGTTCACAATGGAAGCTCCAACTCAATGAATTGGAGGAGCTGCGGAATGATGCATATGAGTGTGCCCGATCATACAAAGCACAACTGAAGAAGACACATTACCAAAATATTTTGAGACGAGCTTTTGAGCCGGGTCAGAGAGTTCTTCTTTATAATTCGCGCCTGCATCTTTTTCCAGGCAAGCTCAAATCCCGATGGTCAGGCCCATTCATTATTCGGTCGGTGTTTCCTCATGGGGCCATCGAGATTGAGGATCCTAAGAATGGTAATACTTTCAAGGTAAATGGACAGAGGCTAAAACCATTCTTAGAGTTGAGGAGTCCGGACATTGAGACGATACTGTTGGAGGATCCTAGTTACCCAGATTGAGTGTAGTATTCTAGGAAGAGTCTGGCTGAAGACGCTAAACTTAGCGCTCATGGGAGGCACCCCACAGCTTATCTTTTCTTTTGTTTATCTATTATTTCGCATTTTTATGATTAATGTTTGTTTCCAGTATTTTTTGTTTTCTAGTTTTTATTTTTCAGGGACAAAGCGTACTTCAGTTCAAGTTTGGGGGTATGCTATGAGCCATACCAGTCCAGATAGTTCTCCATATCTCAGGTCAGCTCTTTCCATATTAGTCACATATTGGGGTCAATGTGTAATTTAAGTTTGGGGGTATGGGAGACACATCACACACTTTGTCCTAATTTGTCGTCTTTTCGTCATAGAGATAAATGCATGCTCATGTTATCGTGAAATTTTAGTTGATCTAAACATTTTCTGTGATGTGATGTCATTGGTGAGTTTAACATTTTGAACACATGATCTGGTGATAAATTTAAAAATTTTAGTTACTTACCTTAGGCATTTGAGAATTCACATGTTTGATCTAATCTAACACGAGCACATTAGCACAAATTATGTGAGGTATGACACGTGATTTTAATGTGTATTTTTCCTTATCTTAACTGAAACTGGATGACTTGTTGGATGAACTCTTGGGCACAGGAAAATATAAAAAAAAAAAAAAAAAAATTATTATCAATAAACTTTTTGCTGAGTAACTGCACCTCTTGCCTCAGTAAGCAGTGAGTGTTCACGTCAAAAGGTGGAATTTTGCTTGGTAATATTAAGGTCGGTTTAATTTTGTAGCCTTTTTGACTTGAGTTAGTAAGTCCTTAGAGGTATCTTTACACCTAATGCCCTAAAACCACCTGGTTTGGGAGTCATTGACTCAACACTCGCTACATGGGTCAATTAGAAAGCTTAAGGGAACTAAACATAGCCGTGCTTACTTAAAAAAAAAAAAAAAAAAAAAAAGCTATGCCTTTGCATTCATTTTTGATGGGAAATTCGGTGAATCTTGAGACATGGAGACCTTACACATTAGAGTTACTTGGAAGCTTCATTTTTATATGCTAATTCATCTTACACTGATTCAAGCTTGTGATGCCTTATCCTGCCTTTTGTAAGTAATTAGATTTTAACATTTCTATTCATTGCGAAGATGGGTTTACCTTTTTAAGCTTGCTTATGAATGAATATCATGGTGATGTGTGCTCCTTAAATTTTTGGATACCATGAGTGATGACTTTATCTTTATGTTCTTTGTTTTTCATTGAGTCTTTTATTTTGTTTTGCTAAGGGACTAGCAAAATATAAGTTTGGAGGTATTTGATGAGTCTTAAATATTGCATATTTTAGACCCTTAACTTACATTTGTTATGCTCTTAGTTAGTAGTATTTTACTTTATTTTACGTTTTTCTTGTGCTTTGTGTGTTTTTACAGCTTTGTGGAGAAAATGAAGCATTTCAGGAGATTTGAAGCTTCTGGAGATCGAGCGCACCAGACACGCGATCGAGCGCATCTGCGATCGATCGCAACATACTGCGATCGAGCGCACTCGGGCCAGTATCCCACATCGTTTTTGCAAGCCACATTAGTCCGGGTCTTCCCCTATATAAACACCACCTGACTTCATAATTCAGTGTACAATTCCTGAGCCACTTTGGTGTTTACCGGTGGACGTCCGTCAGCATTCTGGTGGATCCCGAAGGCATTGCTACCACGAGGGGAAGCGCCGCCCAACAGCGAGTGGAATTTCTCCCATGTAAAGTTGTTTATTTATTTCTTTATATTCAGTTTGTTTTAGTTTAAATGTTTAGCACTTTTAATTATAGTTTTATTGTTATGAGTGGCTAGACTATTCAGCTAAGGTTGAAGATGAAGCCCCGCCATTGTTTGGCGTAGTAGTTCAGATTTGCTTGTACAAATCTGACAATTTTTAGTATAAATGTTCTGTCAATTATTTGAGTTAATCTTATAATTGATTGAGTTTAAATTGTCTGTTGGATTTTCTTTGTGTTTCATCTGATGGATACATTGAATGCTTTTCGATTAAATTGGATTCCCTTTGTGATTTGTTAAGAGCGGATACATCGGGTGCTTTTGGTTTAGTTGGGATATTCTTTGTTTTTTGTCTTATAGTTGGATTCATTGAATGTTTTGATAAGCTATATTTTTAGAACATGTATGCTTAACTTCGGTGGGGTGGATTCGGAAACCTTAGTGCCTTTTTTTATTAGTTTTTAAATCAACTTAGTTTAGTCTTAATTTATTTTGCAAAATCATCTGAAATTTGGAACTAGGTTAAGATAGAGTTAATTTAGATTAAAAATTATATTTTCACAACGCAATTCCCTGTGGATTCGACCTCGCACTTGCACAACGCTATACTGCAAACGACTCGTGCGCTTGCGAGTAATTTAAAACTCACAACAGTGATTCCCACAAATCCCTTAATGAATTTCCCAAAAGGCGTAATTGGCCTCAATCGGGCCTAGGCATTTTAAATAAGGGGTTGTAAGGCCCCTTTTATACAGTTGATCGTTCAAGATTGTATCCCATGCTACTCGGGAGACGATTTTTGTGGCCTCGTTCCTTTCACTCGGGAGATGTCCGTCTCGCAAATACCTGAGGATTGGATCCATCCAGGTTCCCTCAGTGGCCACGGGCAACATGGTTGTTTCATCAATGCTAGGTGCAATGAGTGTTTCGAGCTAGACCACTCGTGTGGATTCGAGCTGCTGAGAATAGGCGAGCCAGGCTAGGGAATCAGCCTTCGAATTTTTTGTCTGGGGCAACTTGGTTGATTTGAAACACTTGGAACTTGGGGACAAGTTCTCTAGCCTTTGCTAAGTAGCTGATGATCCTCTCTCCTCGGGCCTTAAACTCTCCATTAACTTGGTTTACCACCAACTGTGAGTCGTTGTCTGTGTTTAGAGACTCTACGGACAGCACTCTAGCTAGCTTCATCCTTGCCAGTAGAGCCTCATACTCGGCTTCATTGTTTGAGGCTCTAAATTCGAACCTTAGGGCGTACTTGATAGTGAAACTGTTCGAGCCACTCAAGACGAGCTCGGCACCACTCCTGGTGTCGCTGAAGGATCCATCAATGTGGAGCGTCCATTGAGGGACTTCCTTGGTCTTCTCGAGATCCGGGGTAGAATCCTCTTGAATCGGGAGGGTGGTTCCACAATAAAGTCGGCCAAGGCCTGGGCTTTGATAGCTGTGCAAGGCCAATAATGAATGTCAAACTCTCCAAGTTCCACTGACCATTCATCCGGAGATGTCCGGCTTGCGGAATACTTGTCGGATGGGCTAGTCAGTTAGAAGGATAATCGTGTTTTGCGGCATCCCTCAGCCTGTGTCGCAGCACCCAGGAGCCTCCACTCTTGCTGCACCAGCCTGTGCTGTGGCATCCCTTAGCCCATGCAGGAGCACCCATGAGCCACCCAACCAAGCTGAAGGTAGTGCCGCAGTGCCCATATAGAAGTGCCGCAGTGTGCACATGAAATTCCTTCTTCGAGTTTTGACCTAATTAGGATTTTAATGACTTTTTAAACCCTAAAACACCCTTGGACTTTGTGATTATAAATAGACCACTTAGGGTTTGAGAAGAGACATTCTTTACACAATCATGGAGGGCTAGAAATCAAGGGAAGAGCTCCATCAAAGTCATCAAACATGAGCCCTATGGCTAACTAATCTCCAAGCAAGGCGAAGAGATGAATCCCTAGGTGTAGTTGTTCTTATTTTCCATTATTGATTCAGTTATGATTTGGATTTATTATCAAAACATTTTTTATGAGTACTCTTTGATTAAACAAGAAGAATTTAGGTTCATGTGACAGCTACGCTTTATGTTCTTCTTATTCTAGATTTTCTTAATCCGGCGATTGCATGCTTCTTCTCCATATAAGTCTAGTCATACTCTTCTTATGTCAAGTTGCTTGGATGTGATTGAGTCCGGTAGATTTATCTTTTAGGTTTGTCCATTACTGCAATATTGTCATTGAGATATATTGTCGCTTCTTGATAAATCTATAGGATAGGTCATGTGTGCTTGAATCAAAATCAAAGAGTACTTCATAACAATTACATTAGGGTTCATATGTGCTTTAATTGAATATACACCGATTGCTTGTTTGGGATGTGAAACTTGCAATCGAGATAAAAACAACTGAATCGATATTGGAATAAGGCAACGACCCTAGGGAGGATTCCTGGAACCTTGTTGTTTCCTTATTGTATTCTTCATTACAAATACACAATTTCCTCATAATACTTTACTATCAAAACCCAGATTTACTTATTTGGATTTTATCATTTCGTATTAAAGTTTACACTTTTCCTTATAGTTAACTTGTTTCCCTATGGAATCGACACCCCAAAGCTGTGCTACAACTATCGCGTTACTCTTTGGGTGTAATCAAATTTTGGCGCCGTTGCCGGGGAAACGCACTTAAGTACAAGGAAGATTGTCAACGTTAAGACAAGACGGTAATATTGTTCTTTGCTCTCTGTTTTGATTTTTTAATTTTCTTTTTCTGTTTTATTTATTTACTCTCTAATTCCTTTAGTGTATGCTTAAACCGAGAGATTCGCGAGGAAGATTCATTAAAAGATCTGAAATAGAGATACCCTCTCCTTCCATCTCTGATTACGCCCAAAACATAACGCAGTAGTTGTAGTATAGTTTTGGGATATCGATTCCACAGGGAAACAAGTTAATTATAAAGAAGTTGTAAACTTTAACACAAACGATAAAAGATTAAAAGGATAAAATCTGAATTGTTTTGAGGAAAGGGTAATTTTGTAAATAAGTTTTAAAAAATGACAACAAGGTTCCGAGAAGCTTCCCTAGGTTCGTTGCTCTAATCCTAACTTGATTCAGTTGTTTTTATCTCGATTGCAGGTTTCACATCCCAAACAGGCAATCGAAAAATATTCAATTAAAACGCATTTATAAATCCTAATGTAATCGCTATGAATTATTCTTCACTTTCTAACACACATGACCTAACTTATAAATTATCAAGAGACGACGATATATCTAAAATGACGATACCGCAGCAATGGACAAATCTATAAAAGAGATCTACCGGACTCAATCACACCCAAACAGGTACACATAAGAAAAGCCTGACTGAACTTATATGGAAAAGAAGCATGCAACCACCGGAGTTATAATAAATCTACTAATTAAATTAAAGAATAAAATATAACAATATTTAACGAAAATAATTCCAACTACAACCGAATCAAATAAAGGAAAAATAAGAACAACTACACCTAGGGATTCATCCCTTCGCCTTGCTTGGAGACTAGCCGGTCATGGGGCTCATGCGTCCTCGAGTTGCCTCCGGCCTCCCGACAATCATCTCTCCCGACCTTCAAACTTTAAACTTCGGGCTCCTCCTAAAGGCCCTCTGGATTGCTCCTAAAGGCCCTCTGGATTCATCCTCAATTGATTTCCAAAGCTAAAGTGCAGTGGGTCTTATATAGGCAAATACCAAGAGTGCAATGTGTTTTCCATCCGATGTGGGATGTGAGATATAGAAATATGTTTTCCAACCGATGTGGGATGTGGGATTTAAGCCCAAAATCACGCTGAAATCCCGCACAGCCCGCACAGCCTGACCTTTGTCTACTAAAACTGTCATAACTTTCTCTAGAAAAATCTGTTTGATGAACCGTGAAATTCTCCAGAAAATAGACTTCTGGAACTTTCTAAGCCTATATGGCTCATCTCCTGGTTCTTCTTGTATCAATACAGCTTAGTTTTCAAAGATGATTGATCTGTATGGGCAATTCTGGCAATTTAGTGAAACTCCTTTCCAGTGCGGGCAGCAGCTGTTGCTCTTTTAAGCCCTCCATCTTGTCCTTTCGGAAGCATTCCTTCACTCCAGTATGCCTCGAGTCTTTGTGCTTCAAGCAATGATAACTTTTCCTCCTCTTTTGAGCTTAAAGTACCTGAAAATGCACCAAAATTGATCAATGATCCAAGAATGATACTTTAGAGTTGTTAACGTATAAAAGTGCAATTAAAACCTAGATCAACCCTAAAATGCTAACAATTAACTACTGATAAGATGCATTTTATGACTCTCATCAGTCTCCATTAGTGAAACCTTGCCTAGATCAAACTATAGTGAAAACCTAAGAGAGAACTTAGAGAATTTTGTTAATATGGCCGAAAATCACAATGAAAATGTGGCTAGAAAACTTAAAGACTACTTGCACCCTAGCCGAATGGTCACACCCTCCTGTATCATGTTCCCCCCAAATGTTCAACAACCTGATTTTAAACCGAGCATGATCCAGTTATTACCAACCTTCTATGGATTTGAGAATTAAAACCCCCATATCCATATTAGGGAATTTGAGGAAGTAGTAGCAACCTTTCAAAGTAGAGCTGATATGTTAGACACCGTCAAACTTAGGTTTTTTCCTTTTTCACTTAAGGAAAAAGGCCATGGCTTGGCTGTACTCATTAAGGCCTAGGTCTATAGGTAGTTAGGATAAGTTGAACCGAGTTTTCTTCCAAAAACACTTCCGAACCCATAAGACCAATAACCTCAAGAGACAAATCTCAAACTTTGCACAAAATGAGAGTGAAACTATATATCAAGTTTGGGAACATTTCAAAGACCTTCTGAATTCTTGTCCACACCATGGGTATGAGAGTTGGCGGGTAGTTAGCTTCTTCTATGATGAACTTCTAAGTAGGGAGAGGCAGTTCATAGAAATGATGTGTAATGGGGAATTTCTTCAAAAAGATCCCGACCAAGCCATAGATTTCCTAGATGACCTATCGGAAAA
The DNA here is from genome assembly GCA_023935145.1 of Bretschneidera sinensis. Lineage (NCBI taxonomy): Eukaryota > Viridiplantae > Streptophyta > Magnoliopsida > Brassicales > Akaniaceae > Bretschneidera > Bretschneidera sinensis. The sequence continues at coordinate 44,923,750 of CM043701.1, forward strand.
ATCCCACACTTGGATAGGACCAAATACCATGGAAAGCACTAGGAAAAACCAACCCGCTGGGATTTATCAACTTAAGGAAGAGGATAATCTTAAAGCCCATTTAGAGGCCCTAACTAAGGAAATTGAAGCCTTAAAAACCAGAAATGTTAGGGCCCCTGAACCGGTTGCTAGGGTAGAGTCCTATGAGCCTTGTTTCATGTGTAATGGGGTAGATCGTTTACCCAAGGATTGTCCAGTTTATTTTGAGATGAAGGAAGAGTGTAATGTTGTAGGTATACCCTTAGGGAAACCACACACACCCTACTCTAACACCTACAATTCCGGTTGGAAGAATCACCCTAATTTCAGTTGGAAATCCGACATGCAACCCCCTGCCCACTATAGTACCCAATGGCAACCGGAAGCAACCTCAGCTAATGCACCTCAACAATCTTTACCTTGGGAAGAAATGTTTAAGTCATTTATACAGGTACATGCCAAGAGTGTGGAAGATCAAGGAAAAATAATTCAACGATTGTTAAAGGAACAACAAGCAATCAAAGAGGAACAAAAGGTAATAAAGAGCCAACTCACTAAGTTAACTAGTTTCTTAATGGCTCAAGAGAAATTTCGTTTTCCTTCACAGCCACAACCTAATCCAAAGGGACAACATATGGCACAAACCTCCGGACCTAAAAATCAAAATGTTAGAGAGGTTAATGCCATAATCACCCGCAGCGGTAAGAAAATTGATGGGCCCACTCTACCATCAAACTTGAGCAACAAGGATAAATCCCCCAAGGAACAAGAGGCCCATGATGATTATTCTCCAGTGGTGCCTTACCCTCAAGCACTCCTCAAACCTAAGGAGATAAATACAGCATTAAAAGGTGAGATTCTTGAACAACTTCAGCATGTTAAAATTAACCTCCCTCTTCTTTATGTTATAAAACATATCCCCAACTATGCGAAAATCATCAAGGATCTATGCACACTCAAGAGGAGGCACAATGTGAAGAAGATGGCATTCTTAATGGAGCAAGCGAGTGCAGTAATTGACAGCAAGACACCACAAAAATATAAAGATCCGGGCTGTCCAATGGTGGCTTGCCAAATTGGAAATAAATATTGTGGCCAAGCATTGCTGGATTTGGGAGCTAATGTGAACCTCATGCCATACTCCATATACTTGCAACTCGGTTTAGATGAGATTAAACCAACTTTCATGGTACTTCAATTAGCGGATAGATCGGTAAGAAAACCAAGAGGTACTATAGAAGATGTTTTGTTGCAAATTGATCATTTCTACTATCCTGTTGATTTTTTGGTTTTAGATATTGTTTCTACTGCAAAGACGAAGTCAAAAATTCCTTTGATACTTGGAAGACCATTCCTTGCCATCGCCAATGCCCTCATTAATTGTAGGAATGGGCTAATGACATTATCATTTGGAAATAGGACTCTAGAGGTAAATGTTTTTCGAGTCTCATGGCAGCCACATGAAGAGAATAAGTACATCAAAGATAATTCTAACTCTTCGAAATTCATTCCTAATAATTTTAAACTCAATGATTCTTCAGTTTATCCCTATGTCGTTAATGTTGTTGATGTTTTTGATAAGCCATGGGAATTTATTAAGAAATCTTGGCAACCATGCTTTGAGGAGTTGCTTGAGAGAAGTGACATGGATGCGGGAATCAAAAAGCCTACTGTTGATAGTAAATGAGCATCACCAAAAACACTTGAGCCACATGTGGTGGACTTTAAGTATTCCTTGTCAAAAGACTAGCACTGAAGCCACTGAGTATGTAGCCTCATCTTTAGCACCACAATGAGGCCAGCAGTGAGGGTGGTGCAACGTCTGGTTAAAGACATAAAACTTAGCACTCATGGGAGGTAACCCACAACATATCTTTTTTTTATATATTTCTTTTTCTTGTTTATTATTATTATTTTGCTATTTTCCAGTTTTACTTTCGTATTTCTTTTTCAGTGACAAATATACGAAGCAGCTCAAATGGTGGTGCACAATTTTCAGCTTCTGTGCACTATTGGCTACAAAGGGAGTTTCCTTAACTTTTTCTTTCACATTGAGGACAATGCTTATTTTAAGTTGGGGGTGGAGGAAAGGAGGAAACATATTCTTGTTTTTCATATTTTTCTTCGAACTGCTTGGTGTCTTTTTTCTTTTTGTTTGTTTTTAGCATGCTTTGTGTTAACCTTAGAGTTAATTCACATGTAAATGATATTAGCCTAATTGAGATAGCATATAGCATTTAGAAGTAGTTAAATCTTGTTTCGGTTTGAGAATAATTTAAGTATCAATCTTAACTTGGTTTGAGACTCTAGTTTACGGTAAGATTGTATGATTAATCTAAAGCATTTAGAGAAGTTTTATGTGTGATTGTTTTGTGAATACTTTTACGGTCTCGAAAAGCTCTAGAACTTATTTGATAATCACTTGAGGCAAATTACTAGAATGCACACTACTTAGGATATGATATAAGCCATTTTTGAACCGTTTGAACCTTTCAAACTTACCATTGCTATATCTATCACTAGTCACCTGTTTAAGCCTTTTTCTTGAAAAAGAATTTGAGCCTTGTTTCTTTCAAAAACCCATTTACTTACCCTTATGAGCCTAAATATATTTTATCCTTACCCTTCTTTTAAAAGAACTTAGTTGTACACATTTGTTGAGAAGCACTTAAGAGGAGTAAGGATAGAAAAATATAAAATAAAATAAAATAAAATAAAATAAAAAAACCATAATCCAAGTATATTAAAGAAGATAAGTTGGGGGTTGTGGAAAAGAAAAGAAAATGAAAATGAAAAATGAGGTGAATGGGTATTTTCCAAAAATAGAAAAGAAAACAGAAAATGAAGTGAATTATGGCAAAGAAAGAAGAAGAAGAAAAGAAAAAATTGTGATCTATTGAGAGAAATGCTCGAAGAGTGGTTGAAAGAGTTGGGTATTGAAGTAAGGTTATCCAGTGCTTAAAAGTGGTGTGTTTAAAGCTAAGAGATTGAGTTCTTTTACTTGTGAATCCTTTCCGTTCTTTCTTAACCTTTACCTTAGCCTAACATTACAAGCTTATTAAAAGACCTATTGATCCAAGGTGGTGTGATTTTTCTACAATAGTGGAGAGTGATTTGAAAAATAAGTCTATGGAGCTTGTTTATATGATTGATATCACACAATTTGTTATGTTTTTAGATGCCAAGACTTGTATTCGTGAATGTTATGCATAAAATCATCCGGGTGTTCGGATTAATGGATTGTGGTAAGATGGATATTAAGAATCGATAACAATTTTAAGATTGATGTTTAGATTACTTTTGGACTTGGGTGAAATTTAATGATTCTATGTGCCATGTGTTATGTGCGATTTTGAGACAAAAGTGAATTACTCTTGGTTTAACACTAACATTACTTTACTTTGTTTTGATTCCCACCATAGAATTCATCTCTTGTTTTCACTTGAATTGCTAGGGACTAGCAATAAGCTAGTTGGGGGTTATGATGAGAGTCATAAAATGCATCTTTACAGTACTTAATTGTTAGAATTTTAGGGTTGATCTAGGGTTTGAGAACAGACATTCTTTATACAATCTTGGAGGGCTGAAAATCAAGGGGAGAGCTCCATCAAAGTCATCAAACAGAGCCCTATGGCCAACTAATCTCCAAGTAAGGCGAAGGGATGAATCCCTAGGTGTAGTTGTTCTTATTTTCCATTATTGATTCAGTTGTAATTTGGATTTATTATCAAAACATTTTTTATGAGTATTCTTTGATTAAACAAGAAGAATTTAGGTTCATGTGACAGATGCGCTTTATGTTCTTCTTATTCTAGATTTTCTTAATCCGGTGATTGCATGTTTCTTCTCCATATAAGTTTATTCATGCTCTTCTTATGTCAAGTTGCTTGGATGTGATTGAGTCTGGTAGATTTATCTTTTAAGTTTGTCCATTACTGCAATATTGTCATTGAGATATATTGTCGCTTCTTGATAAATTTATAGGATAGGTCATGTGTGCTTGAATCGAAATCAAAGAGTACTTTATAACAATTACATTAGGGTTCACATGTGCTTTAATTGAATATACACCGATTGCTTGTTTGGGATGTGAAACTTGCAATCGAGATAAAAACAACTGAATCGAGATTGGAATAAGGCAACGAACCTAGGGAGGATTCCTGGAACCTTGTTGTTTCCATATTATATTCTTCATTACAAATACACAATTTCCTCATAATACTTTACTATCTAAACTCAGATTTACTTATTTAGATTTTATCGTTTCGTATTAAAGTTTACACTCTTCCTTATAATCAACTTGTTTCCCTGTGGAATCGACACACCCAAAGCTGTGCTATAACTACCGCGTTACTCTTTGGGCGTAATAAATGGCCGTCTAGTGAGTTTTGAGCTGAAGATCCCAGATCTCAACCCGTTCTTAAATGCCAGCATCTAGACACTGGCTCGAGGTCGGGGATCTCTCAGGCTACTGAATTGAACCTTGATATATAGGCTCAGAGTTTTTCCCCTTTTAACTGGACAATGTTAAACATGGACTTCGAGGTCTTCTTGGGACCCTTGCTGCTAAGGAAGTGTGAGGCGAAGGCATAACTTAGCTCTTTGAACGTGCGGATGCCTCCTGGTTTCCAACGAGAATACCACGTCCCAGCCGCCTTCCCAAGCGTCAGGGGGAAAGCTCGATACATTACTAGGTCGGAATGCCTGTGTAGCGTAATCGTGGTTTTGTAGTGCTGGAGGTGGTCTAGGGAGTCCGTGGAATCGTCGTAGGGTTTGATCTGGGGCATTCGAAAGTTTGGCGGGAGGGGGGGCTAAAGGACCTCCTGAGTGAAGGGAGGGTCCTGGACGTTGAGCTCGTCCATCACATTAGGAATACGGCCCTTAAGTGTTTCGTTAATCTGTCCTCTATGCGCTTACCAAGGCCCTCACTGCTCCTGGACGAAGGATTTTCTCTGGACTTGGCCACCTGAGGCGGGGAGGACTCCGCCTCAGAACAGCCGTCGATGGGGAGCCTACGACCGACCGACGGTGTGGGAGAAGGCTGGCGAGCCCCTCCGTGAACCTCGGCTGCCAGGTTGGCCACTAGTCAAGAGAGCTCCACGAATTGTGCTTAGAGCTTGGCCATGTTGAGGCGGCCTTCCATTCAGGGCGGTGGTGACGTGGAGGCCCAGCTGGATGGGCAATGATTCCCAGGGGGTCCAACTGCCTTAGGTCGTCCGTGTGTTTGCCTAGTTGTTTTGGTTAGGGGCTGTCTACGTATGAGGTGGCCCTTGTGCCAAAGGCGGTGGTGACCTGGAGGACGGTGATGACCCGAGGTCCAATTGTCTGAGCCTGGGTCATCCGCGTGTTACCCTGTTGTTTAACCTTGGGATGGTCCAAGTATCGTCTCTTTATTGGATATGTGTTTTTTAACGGTATCACTTTACATTACCTTCTCCATGATTTTCTCTGGCACCACCACCATCTCTATAGCTGATAAACGATGTTAGTGATGTGGCTAATTTGAGTGCGGCGGCTAATTTTGGTTTTTGCTCTAGATGCAGGTGATGCTAGTAATGGGAAAAAGAAAAGTTTTTGTTTTATATTTTTTCTTTACCTTTTCTGGTTTTTATTTCTTTTCTACTTTTTTCCATTTAAAAAAACTCTAATAAAAAATTTTCCTAAATCAAATTCATTGGTCAAAATTGGGTGTCAATATTTTTTATATGGGCTTTTAATTATTTAGGGGGTATTTTAATTTTATGGTAACCATATTTAAAATTATAAGAAATGTAAATTTGTTCAGTTATTTTAAGTTATTTAAAATAATTATATTGGGATCACATCTTAAAAATCATGTAGTATATAAAACATTTTTTCTATTAATTTTTAATAATTAATGACATTTAAGTTGTAAAATAGCTTATTTTAAACATATTTAAAACTATAATATAACCATAAAAATTACCATCAACTGTTGTCACCAAACATAGATAATGATATCAAACAATTTTGAATTAAAACCAGATAATTTGCAATCTAACAGTCAAAAATCATTCAATTGATTATGATAAAACAGAGAAAAAAAAAATCATTGGTTCTTTACAGCAAAATACATATCATGATTCTAAAAAAACAATTCTCAGTCATCTTCTCTTTCAGGGGGGAGACCGCAAGGCATATTAGAGAGATTCTAATTTGTGGAAGTGATTTCCAAACCCTTTTGGCTTATCAGAGATTGATATTCTAAAAGCTTTCTTTTACTGAGTGAATTGCATCACTTGTATTCAAAGTACAGCGGACTCCACTTCTTCACAAAGGATTTTTCTCAGTAACAACTCATAGTTTGATTGGTACGTAGAACCCAATTATGTGTATAAATTTCAGTTGGCATGCAATGTCCTTTTCTCCCAAATAAACCAACAAACCAGAAAATGAACCGAACACGCTAGTTCCTTGAGGGTTCATTTTGTTAGCTAATCAAACAAATGTGAATATCAATTTAATGATTGATTGAAAATGAACCGAGCTTGAACAATGTGATGTTTGTCTTGATTAGATTCGTGAAAATATTCATTAATGTGTTTGTTAGAGTACTGGTTTGTTTGTTTACATGACTTGTTTATGATCTCATTTGTTTATTTATGTATGTAAAGGATGACATTGCTTGTTTGTTTATAATTATGTTTGTTTGTTTATATATTTAGACTGTTCATTTAAAATAAACGAAAGAATACGAACTCTTAAAAATTTTAAACGAATGAACACAATCAACTTTTTAAAAGCACGATTTATTAATAAAAAAAACATGATCAGAGTGTTCAAGCTAATGAAGGAACTCAAATAGGGCACTACTCGAGCTCATTTAGTTTGCTTGCACCCCTACTTATATACCATCTCCTTTAAATAATTATATTTTGCGCATAAATGTTCTTGCATAATGTCATTTTGTTTTTCCTTTAATTTCCTTGTTGATTTTAATTTATGAAAAAACAAATCTCATACTTGTATGGTAGGAGAGGAGCATCTTGGGTTAATTCGACACTTCCAAAAAAATGTGCTTTGCCCTGAGATAACAGAATGGTTGAACCGTTTCTCTATTAATTACAGGACCTGGGACTTACTTAACAGTGGGGTGCACTTGGCAAGAAGATCCCGGACCTAGCATTCACAGTAAAGGACTACGTAAACATACCCTAATGTAATAGTCCAGTTTCCAGATAGCACTGCCTATCTAGATCATGAAAGCTATTTCGACAACGAATATTACTAGCAAGCTGGGATCATGTAAAGCAAATATCATCGGTTTTCTGATGTCAATACATTAACTTGTAGAGCTATCTCAGCTGAAAAAAAAAGGAGCTGTTAAGCACATTGTGAAAACGCTGATGCGGATGTTGAAATTCTTCACGTCAAGGAAGTACGCCAGTTACATCTCTGTTGTCCTGTACGAGGTTCATCGAGTTCTTACAAGGGGGCAAGCATTGCTCACAATACTTTTGCTTTGCGTGTATACATATGATTAAACAAGGAATTTGGATAATAAAAATTTAAAATTCCATAACTTTGAAAACTGAGCAAATCAGTGTAGAGGGACAAAATCATACAATTTTTCCTAAAAGGTGAGAGTGATGGAAAAGCTCACTTCAGAGTCTTTGCTTGTTCTCCTTGGTATTCTCATGGCTGGTTTCCTCACTAATATTGATTTGCTTTTCATTCTTCATTTACTTCTCTTCAAATGACACAAAATGCTGTCTGCATTTATTGAACTGAGGATTTAATCAGTCTAACCATTTTCACTTGAATCAGTGAACCAAAGTGCCCGTGATATTACTGGATTATGAATTGGGAAACCAAGCTAAAACTGCAGCCGAACTAAACTGGCGTTCCCACGTATTCTATTATGAGTTTTCATGACCTTCAAATGTGTCTTTAAAAAGTAATGATCAATGAATCTGAAGCATCATACTCAGGAGAAGAATCCTCCCAATACCTGCAGCAGCAGCAGATTCCCATCTGAGTCAATCTTCACAGCCCTTCCCAACTTCCTTCTCAAGAAGAGTGGAAATGTTTGGAACTAATCAAGGGGATATATCAATTGGATCTGAGGGGCGATGCAATGGAGTTTGAGGAGTAAAGAACTTTAGTCTTTTGAGAAGCAACCAAGCATCAGATGCAGTACAGCCCTGGCACACTGCAAGAGCAACTGGAAGAGGCGATGCTTTATTTATTTCTACAAGCCCTGCAGTAAAACAAGAAAAGAAAATGAAGTACTAGAAAGATGAGCCCACCTTTAAATTAATAACTTAATGCTTGACACTCAAGCCAATGTAGCATTTAAAAAAAAAATTCTCCTAAATAAGAAACAATTAAAACAACCTTCAGTTAAACTTATAAAAAATTAAACACAAGTTAACATTCTGCAATATACAGTAGAACTCATTACCTCAAAATTCACTAAAGTATTTGGAACTGTCAGTCTCCTTCATACCACCGACTGTTTTCATGTCTGAAGAAGAGAGAGTAGCAGACACCTCCACTGGAGAATGACCTATTCCTTTCTGTACAACCTTAACAGCAAAAATAACAGATCAACATATCAATAACCTTTTCGCATCAAAAGAGAGAGACAAACAGAAACTCACATTGTGATCAATCAGGATTTCAGATATGACTCTGCCATCATCAACATAACACTGAAGCTCATAAGTTGCCCTTTGCTTATACTGGAATCTCTTGACACCAGTCAAAAAGCACTACAAAATATTTGTTAAAATTTCAGAAAACATATAACACTAAAAGGATGAATTATGTACAAGTTCAATTTCATGTTTTCCTACCAAATACAGGATTAGATCTCATTTTAAAAGACTACTTCATGGCGTGCATGGTGAGTCATACAAATATTAATCACGTTACCACATAACACGTTATTCATTGGTTAGTTACATATTTAAGAAGAATATTCTGTATCTCATACGTAATACACAATACTAAGCTACAAATTTGATAAAATTACATGGAAAATTTAACAACTATTGTTAGAATTTAAAACCAAGTAAACTAACAGGTTCGTTGAATTTCATAAATTTCAAGTATATCCATCAGAAATTTCATGCACAAAGTGAGACCAGTTCTTTTTCTTACCATGAATTGATAATTTGCAAGCATGCAATTGTCAAAGTACATCTTTCAGATATAGTCTTACATAAAAAAAATACTTTTTTTCCATCAAAACAATACCTTTACCTGAACCCCACAATTACCGGAATTTGAACCATTGACCTCTCATTTGGAGGTGATGCTGCTCAGTCAATTTAACCAAAGGCTTTTCACTATATAAGAAAAGTAATTGAAACAATATAGTAGTCATAGTTGTTAAAAGCGCAAGGCGCACTTAGGCACAAAGGGTACCTAAAGCCTAGGCGTGACGTGCAGGCACGCGCCTAAAGAAGGCAAGGCGCAAATTTACTAAAATATGTATAGAATACTTATAATTCATATGAAACAAACTATATTAAGAAATCACGGGTTTTTAACTTCTAAATAACTTGTCACTATTATTTTAATGCAAACATAGTAAAAATATCTTTAGTGTGTAACTGCTGGCTGAGGGGACAAACGGGCAAAAAAATATCATAGAAAAAGAATGCATTGTTGATTGCAGGTTGCAGCTATTAAAACAGATTTCAAAAAATTGCAGCCACCTCCAGAGTTCAAAAAATTTAGCCAACTTTGACAAACAATGCAGCCAACAATGTACAGATAAGTTGTTTTAGAAAGAAACAACTATTTTTGGGAAGATTTAGCTGACATAGAGAAAGAAATAGGAGAGAGACCAAGGGTGAGAAAGGGGGGTAGAAAGGGGAAAAGAAAGAGAGGACAGAAAGAAGGTAGAAAGAAGAAGAGAAAATGGGAAAAAAGGGAAAAAAAGTGGGAACAGACAAAGAAAGAGAAAGGGACTGGCATGGTCTCTAGACGTTGCTTGAAATCTTAAGTCTTGATTGAGAAAGGATCTAGAATTTTTTTATACATTTTCTTTTGACGTTTGGACTGGGGACTTGTTCCATGTTATCCTCATATGTTCATTTATCATACACAAAATTATTGAAAATAAATAATAAATAAAACTGACCCAAGAAAATGACATATGTATGAGGCGCGCTTTTTTAGAGCCTTGCGTCAAGGCCTGATGAAGGTCGCCTCGCCTGAGGTTAGTCCAGGAGTGCCCTCCTGGGTGATCCTTGAGCCTAGGTGAGGCACGCTTTTAACAACTATGATAGTAGTAAATATTAAAGAGTATTAGTTGGAAATTGTTAAAACTATGTTTACTCATTGAAACTTCCTAAGATATTTCTTTCTCACTGATATATTAGCCATATAGTTTAGTGCAGCCAGTCCCAACTCGTTAAGCTCAGATTCTGATGAGCTGCACTAGACTGAGTTGGTAGAGCTGAGCTAATCGCTAAATCTGTAACATAATCAATTTTAGAAGCTCAATGCTATCATAATGCTAGAAAAAAGCCAACTGAAAAAAACGATCAATATAATAAAACAGAAACAAGAAATTATGTGTATACCCTAATCTTTCCCTGAACAGAAGGTGCTTTGTCCTTCATTGCCGCCCACTTGGCTGACAAGCTAGCTAAGTGAAAGGTATTTCTCACTCTCCAGACAGTAAGAGGGTGTGTTCTACCTCATCAACCATATGGATATCCTCAACATTTGGAACAGCATTGGAGTGCGGAGTAGACATGGCTTCACCCTGCTAATTGGAACGGTATCAATATCCGTCTCCTCAACATGTGAAACAACATTAGGTGATGGATGAGGCAGAGCATTTTCCACACTAATGGAAACAGAAGACCCTTTAATAGTTCTTTCACTGGTATCATTTCGGGATACAACCACATGGATATCCTCATCATCTGGTACAGCATTCATGTGCGAATTAGACACGGCTGTTTTCCAGCTCATAGGAACTGTATCAATATGCATCTCCTCAACATGTGAAACAACATTAGATGATGGATGAGGCACAGCATTCTTGACCCTGATAAACAAAGAAGACTCTTCCATAGTTCTTTGACCGGCATCAGTTCAGGACGCAACCAAAGCACCTACAGTATATGATTATACGCAAAAGAACAATGTCAAGAGTTAAAAGCATTTCCAAATAAAACTGTTATCATATTTTAAAATATAAATGTCAACTGCAACATCTCCAACTCAAAACAAAACCAAAAAGATTATTCGGCATCTTCAACACAAAACCTTGCACGTTATGAGGAAGAAAAAAGGGGGGAAGGGGAAGATTAAATTAACTAGGAACAAGATAGAAAAGAAGAGTTAAGAAATAGAAACCAGCCTACCTTGGGGATTGGAAGAGATGACAAGCTACCCTGAGGACTAGAAAAGAAGTCAGGCTACCCTGGAGGTTAAGAAGGAATTGATACTCGCTATCAATAAATTTTATTCATTCAAAGCTACTTGAAAATTAACATAGAGATCTCTTAAATAGAGATCTTTAAGAATCCTAATTCTACTCCAACAGTTTAACTAAAGAAATTCAATAATGATAAAACACTAAGGTCTAATTCTATCCAAAAAATTAAATCCTAATCAAATACTATGCCAAGTTCCCTACTAAAATATAATTCTATCATGATTTCAAAATTACAAATTTGTTCCCATACCCTTCTATACCCCATCATTCTCCACCACTTAGAAAAAATCTAACCCCGAGTTTTGAAGTAATGAAGCAGCAATATATGTGATGCTTGTACAAATGAAGCATAGTCATGGTTCAAAAACGAGGTCTGAAAAAAATTTGGCTGAGAATAGCTGTTGTGGAGGCGCTGACCAAATAGGGAGGAGAAAATCAACAGTAGGAGGATGCTTATCAACCACTGCCTCAATCATATCTTCAATCTTGTCTTAGTCGTGCTTGCAATATGTGGTCTCAACTTGCTCGACAAAGACTTCTGGCGTGTCTTGAGACGTCTCTAAGTCAATGATCTTGGAAACTTCATCTTCTTGGTTCTCATGTTGGAGTTAAGCATCATTAACCTCATCCTGCTTTGCAATGAAACCACAATTGAGAGAAAAATTGGCGATGAAGCTTTCTATTCTCTTAGAAACCCTATCAAGTACTCGTTGGAGCTCGAGTAAAGCCTCTTTGGGCAGAGTTGGTTCTCTTGGTGAGTGATATCCAATCGCCATTTGATAACAATAGTCGTAAATATAACGACCATTCAACTTTATTTTAACCCAAAAAGCATCTCGGTGCCTACTAAATTGCACAAAGGCTGGAAAATCAATAACAGTTTGAGAGATAAAAATTTTATCATATGGATCAAAAACCTTATGCAACACATTTTGTGTGATCGGATATAACACATCATGAATGGTCACACAAAGGATTCGAGTTAGCTCAACTTAACCTGTTAGTCACAATGTGGATACAATTTTTTTGTCTTTTTTCTCCAAGATCAGAAACTACATAAAGCAAAATAAAAAATTGTGAAAGCAATTTTTTTTTAGATGTAGGACCTTTTTGCTCTGATACCAAACTGATGTAGAACAGGATAGAAAATAAGAGATAAGAAATAGAAACCAGGCTACCCTAGGGATTGGAAAAAAAGTCAAGCTACCATAGGGATTGGGAAAGAAGTCAGACTACCTAGAGGTTGAGAAGGAATTGATACTCACTATCAATAAATTTTATTCATTCAACGCTACTTGAAAATTAACATATGGATCTCTTATATAAAGATCTTTAGGAATCCTAGTCCTAATCCAACACTATAAATAAAGAAATTCAATATTAATCAAATACTATATCCTAATCCTATTCTAAGAAATTAAATCCTAATCAAATACTAGGTCCTAAAATCCCTACCAAAATATAATTCTTTCATGATTACAATTACAAATTTGTCCCCATACTCTTTTGTACCCCCATACCCTTCTACACCCCATCACTGGTTGTCCCATCGAACTTTCACCCTTACTCCACATTATAAGCATACTAAAATCAGTAGCCAAAATTATCCTTACATAAGGTTTGTTACTCTCAGTGTCGATGGCATGTAAATCACACATAACAGAGTAGCACCAATGAACTTTGAGTGTAAGGCTAGGTGCTGTTACAAACTTAATTATCAGCATGGTTAGGTGTCACACCCATTGAATTAAGTAATTGTTGCTCTTCAAAAATGAAAAAAAAATAATAATTAAAGCTAAATTAAGGCAGCAAGCAAAATGCTACCTCGTCCATCCACCTCAATTGGTGTAGTGTCTTCTAACATAGAACTATTGGTGTGACCATTAGCATTAGCACCATTCAATTGCCAAGCGGCACAAGTTGCTCTAGTTGCTAAAGAAGGAACCACATCAGTCCTTGATATGCAAAATGATGGTCACTTTTCAACTGCGTAAGGTGTCAACAGTTTTGTTCAAGTAACTTTTACAGATTAATCAGTTCATTAATCAAACTACTTCAAAGAGATGAAACTGAAAATGACCAATTTACTCTTTAGATAACACTTCAACAAAAACTAAATAAAATCCGATATTATGGACCACAATCATCTTGCCATACATTTATTCTCTTACAATATGTGCATGCGGACAAAGCTCTAAAACTGGTGAAACCCAACCCCATATTGCACTATAAAAGCTTTTAGTAGCAAGAATTTCAATTGAAAATATAATAAGGTGATGATGTTGAGGGAAGAGAATGAAATGCAGTCAAGTATTTCCTGAAATATAATTCATTTGAGGGGAAAACACTATTTTTGTAATATGCTAAGTGGCGTAAAATAAATTGTGGCTTGCTGTAAATCTTAAACAAGAATACAAGATCAATGCATCCTTGGAACTTAAATACCTTTTTCCCCTTGGTAGTTTATTTATTTCATCAACAAGACACTTTTGTGCCTCATCCAACTCCTGAACTACTCCTAGAACTTCTAAAACTTCGGGAACTAGCATCAGAAGCCCATGTCGTATGTGTACATTACAGATGGCAACCTACAAGTCCAAAAAAATAACCTGTTTTCAGTTGGCATATTAGTCATCTAGTCAAGCCACAATTAGAGTAAATAAAAATGTCAGACATCCACTAAAATAATAGAACTAATTTTAAACTAAAAAGGTTAACTTGACTACTGATACTAATTCAAGTTATAGACTTGAACATTTTCTTAATTTAGTAATCTATACACTCCTTTCTCAGCCTTTTCTTTTAAAATTCAGGGAATGATTGACTTATAAAAAAATCAATTGAATGATTGAATATATCAGTTGGTGCAGAGATATCCATCAGAGAACTTTATCTCATCTCAAGTAACCATTCAAACACTCCTATAAAAGATCAATTTCCGGAAATTTTTAACATTGTGAGGAATAAAGAGGCTCTTATCAATTGTTGTGTTTCTTTCACTTCTAATGGGATTCTTTGGGATGTTCCACCCACTTGTAATGCCCATGATTGGGAAATGGGGGGAATTGTTAGATTCTTTGAGACTTTATACAGTGTGAAGTTGGATGGGAATAGAGATGACGAGGCTAAATGGGATCCTAATCCGATTAAAGGTTTTGCAGTGAATTGTTTCTATAAGATTTTGAATAGTGGGGGGCATTTAATAGGATCGTCCAGCTTTCTGTGGAAAGCAATTTGGTGTTTTCATGCCCCAGGAAAGTAAGTTTTTTTGTGTGGGAGGCTTCTTAGGAGAAAATTCTTATCATTGATAACTTGCAAAGAAGGCAGAGAGTAATCTTGAATAGGTGTTTTATGTGCAAGAAATGCAATGAGTCCGTTTTTCATCTTTTAGTGGAGTGCCCTTTGGCTGGACACTTATGGAGGTTGGCCTATAAGATTTTGGGGATTTCTTTGGGTGTAGCTGGTACAGTGAAAGATGAAATTTGGGCTTGGAGCGGCTTGAAAACGTCAAAGGATATCAAAAAAGCTTATTCCTTGATTCCTCACTTGATTTTTTGGATAGTGTGGAATGAGAGAAACTGTAGAGCCTTTGATGGTAGTGAGAAAAAATTTAATACTATTAGAGATAGATGGCTAAACACTTAATTTTTGGATTAAAGGGGATTTCATTGTAAATATTTTTGACCTTTTGGAGCTTATAGATCTCCTTTCTTGTACTTAGCCTTTGACTTTGTTTTTGCACCTTCTTGGTGCTTTGCATTAATATTTTTTTCTTTACGTATCAAAAAAAAAAAGTAACCATTCAAGCACCTCAACTTTGTGTCAAACATCTTATCAATGTCCTTAACAAGCAGAATAATAGAATCTATTGATGACTGTTTCACAGCTATAAATATGGCTAAAAACAGCCATCATCATCTCTAAGGGAAGAATACTCTACTGCCAATAAACCTTTGCAAATGGTTATGTCAATTATCTTGGGTCTCGAGCCAAATATATTACTATTACCAAAACCCAAACTCCCTACTAATAAGAAATATAGCCACACTATATAAACAATTGATTGTCACTTGTCAAAAGAAAGAAAAACCTTCAATCCAGCTGGAACCAAAACTTTGAGGTCCTTGATAGGCCAGTATTCCATCCCAAAAACATGTTGAACACCATCTATCATGGACAACTTGAGGCACCTCTTGAACCCAGGAGGTACATCCTGATACCTGCCTCGGAGAGGACAACTCATATTAACAATCTCATCAACCTGGACAAATGAAATTCAGTATGAGCAAAAGCTTCTTATTAATATTTTGTTTTCCTTCATTAAGGACTAGATCTCCCAGTGATAAATTCATTGTATTAGCCTAGTTTAGAGCAAGGCAATTTCTTAGTACATTTCTATTAACATTCTACAACAATATATTCTGAGCCAATTAACCAGAAGTTAAAATCCTCAACTTAAAAGAGAGACAAAACAATAGTTTTAATAACAGCAACAACAAGAACCAAATGGAAACATATTATATTGTACAATCCACTAGTTCAACTGCAGGATTGTCTAATAGACTGAAAGGTTACTATCTTTCACAAAACTGTTTTGCTTCAGATATTTATGATAGACATAGAAATTGAACAAGAATGGTGGATAAAATTACTCCAAACCCAGTTTTCATTACTAAAAATTATGACACATCAAATCATCATGTCACTATAACATAATAAGACAAACCGCACTACTCCGTGCCCTTACTTATCTTTTTTTTACAAGTAAAATTATCGGTGCCCTTACTTATCAAAACTCCTCTAACACAACCTGCAAAAATAACAACTTCCAAAGCATAATGAGGCAGAAGAGAAATCCCAACAAAAATACAAATTAAAAAAGAATCCATAACTCGAATCTACTTAGTGTTGGTTTTAAACTTTATCTGCCATAAGCTAAATTTTGTGACGATACATAAACCTGAAAAATTAACCAACACGAGTACAATACTTAAAATTGCAAACACCGCAATAATTCTGTCATTTTTTCATTCAATCAGAATTTAAACAAAATCACATCTATACATGAGGACTAACAAAATGAAGCAATTCCAAAGAGCTCTTCACACACAAACAAGAGCATCTTGCATCAAATTGAACAGATGTCGAAAAACACAAACGAACCTGCAACACGAACGGCTTGGGGAGATCTACCAGGTACATGGAGCCCACATTTGTGGGAGCACACCGTCTCCAGAGTAGTTCATATCCGTAAATAAGAACTGCTCGAAGCAAAGCTTCGACTTTGCCGCGACATCAAGACTCGAAAACCCTGGAACAGAACTCTCGAGCCCGCGAAGACAAGAGCCCAACCACTCTCTCCTCAATCTCAGTCTCATCCTCCAAAGGAAGTTCCCAATAGGAGAACCGCTCCTGACAGAGTTCGGCGGCGGAGGAGAAGGAGGAGTAAGGTTGTCAGAGACGTCGATGAATTCGTAATCGGAGATTGGGACTGGTTCGATCGAGGAATTAGTGTTAGGGTTCGGGTTTGGAGGTGATTTGGTTACGGGTTGGTGAGTGACGGTAGGTGCTTGGTGTATGGTTCCGTTTTCATGTTGTTGTTAATTATTGTCTTCATCTTCATCTGAAGAGCAGCTAAGCCTGAGGCGTCTTCTGAGCATTCTCAGTGCTTGGGGAGTTTTCCCTCCAGTTTTTTAGCAACGCCTTTTTGAAGTTTTGGCTAGGGAGAAAGTGGTGTAATTTGAGACCCGTACATTTAGCCGACTGGGATTTTGTGCCCGAATTAGAAAATGCCAAAGCCCCAAGCGGAGTTCGAGCTAGACTGACGGAGTGTTTGTTTGCAATGGTACACTTAAGTACCACGTCTGAATCTGATGAGATGTTGTTAACCTCGTTTGTTTTTCATTTTAAGTACCACTTAAAATTTTAATATCATTTAAATTTATTTTAAACAAAAATACCTTCAATATATTATAATATTGTCACGAGTACCGTTAATCGACACTTCTTGGGTCAGAATACCCTGGCGAGAGGAACCAGCTGGCATTCGTAAGGGAACCCAACCGACACCAGCGAAAGGAACCGATTCCAAATTCCATAGACATAAAACCCCACTGTCCTCTCTCTCTACTCTATTTGGGTTTTGTTTTGGTGAAAGAGTTCACCAAAGTTCTTCTTTGAGTTCACCAAAGTTCTTCTTTAAGGTCCTTCCATGGCTATCGAGCTCTCCACCGCCATAACCACTAAATTCCTCAGTTCATTCCATGCTTCACAATCTCATCTCCTCCGAAAACCCACTCCTCTCTTCTTTCCTTCGTTTGGATTTCACAGAAAAATCTAAAAAGCCCAGAGGAAACGAGCTTCACTTTCTGTTTTGTGGTGGAGCAGCAGAATCCAATTTTAAAGAAGAAGGTTCAATTCTTTGATTTTCCAAGATTCCAGAATCATGATCTAAAAGAGTATTAGATCTTCTATTCAAAAGAGAGATCGAAGAGCAACCAGTTACCGACTCCATTTCAATATGAAATTTCCAAATCAAATCTCAACCGTCCACATTACTTAAAGACTCGGTAGCTAAATCTGAAGTGACAGACTTCTTACCTCGAGAAGAAAGAGGGATCTTGCTTTTAGATAGATTGTCAAGCTGCTTTGACAATCAGTTGAATTCGAAAAGAATTGGAAGAATATGCCATTAAAACAATCAAGAATTACACAGATATTCTTCAGGTGAGAAAATCTAAGCATAAAAATCCAAGAATCGCCAAATTGCTCCAGTCTTGTGAGCCAATAGAGAGTTTTCTTGAATTCAAGAACAGTTAAAACCCTTTCTCTTCAAGTCATGTGCCTTTCTTCACTCAAGAAAATAAAATTATTGGGTTTCGGATTCATAGTTTCTAGAAAGCCAAACGAGAAAGCGAGATGAAACGAGTGACTAAACGATCTGTTTGCCATCTTCACCGTAAATTGTTTTTTTTTTTTAAATTATCTAATTTTTTTTTACTATTTAAACATTAATATGTATTCTTTATTAACCAATCTATTTTTATTTTTAAATTAGTTATTTAAATAAAGTGAGAATATTGTTTAATCCATTAAAAAAAGGTAATTAAGAATATTTTTATGATTGACAACTGACTCTTATTTCCCACAAACAGACATTCTTAACATATAGTTAAAAAAATATATATATATTCAGATATTTCAATCAATTCATTTATCAAACGATTCAAACATTTAACCATTCAGCGTTCATAACAAACGCTACCTGAATATTGTGATCAAGTTAGATATTTAGACAATCTAGTCCAATGGCATTAATATCGACTTAAGAATTAAGTAAGGATGGCAAAAGTCTTTGTGTTCAATAAAGATTTGATACTCTTCAACCCGTTTAGGACACGTATGAAAGCGATTTTATTCCCACACGGACGGGGATGAATACTTTTAAAAATCTTCGACACGAATGGGGACGGGATCGAAGTGGGCAGTCTTCGATCCAAAAAATCTCCATACTCATCCGTTATATACATTAGGTTTTTATGTATTATATAAATATATTAAATAAAATTATAATTACCCTTAACTATATAAATTGGCATTTCAGATAAAACTTATTTTGTGATTTAATTTTAATTTGAGAGCATGTAATTGGATCTATGGTATGGAGAAATGATAAAGTGTTTATACTTTGTATTGAATATTTATTTTGTATTTTGATTTTGCCTAATGATCGTGTGCTTTATGATAAGTGCTTAAATATTCATATTTACGCCTCTTAATTTATATTTGTTAAGCTCTTAGTTTGTGTTATTTTGTTCTATTTTATTTCATTTTTGTGTTTTATGTGTTTTTCTAGGTTTTTGGAGAAAATGAAGCATTCTAGAAATATCAAGCTTAAAGAGCAAATCTGAGGAAAAGCTGGAGTCTGTTAGAGCGATCGAGCGCAGGAGACCTGCGATCAAGCACAACAGCGCTCGAGCGCTGAAGCCAAGGATCAAGCGCACTTGCGCTCGCACACACAAGAAGAAGGATTGATCGCAATGCGATCTAGCGCACCATACTACAATCGAGCGCATTCGCACTTCAGTGAACAATATGGCGGCTGGTCTTATTTTGGAAATAGGCTTAGGGATTTGTTTTACGATTTCTAGGGTTTTTAGATGTTTCTAGGGTTACTTAAACTCTATAAAGAGGCCTGTAAACACAGAATATAGGATGGGGGATTTTGGAGACGAATTGATGGCTTTTTAAGGAAGTGTTTTCGGGTTTATTTTTTTCCTTTCTGTTTTACTCTATGAAGATGTTTAACATCAAACTCATGTGTAACTAATCCTGTTAGTAGGGCTTGATTGAAGCCCTGATTATGTTTACTCAATAATTCAATATTGGCACTTTTGCGATAATTACATTATGATGCTTAACTTGATTAATTCCTGTTTTTTGAATTCCTCATATGTGTTTGCCTGATCAGTATATACATGTGATATGGACTAGTTAGTTAAATCAATTTAGATGGCCCAGTCATGGGTTTAATAATAGTAACAAAAGAAATCCATGTCGGGTTCTTGGGTTAATCAACATGGGTTCTTGGGTTAATCCATATCCTAGGCCTCATGTGTTCGTCGATTTCCACAGATATTACGCTTTCTTCGAAAAACAACTTAGTATACACCATGCTAAATCTTTTAAGAAAAAAAAAGAGTTAGAGTATACATCATGCCTAACTCGTTGCTTAGGACAATCAATAGCTTAAGGAGTATATACCATGCCCTTAGGTTGGCAACATTAGGTATTCATAATGTGATTAAAACACTGGTATATTATTTTATTGTGAAAGCATGATTAGTGGTGGATATCAAAGCCCTACACTTTTATCATTATCGAACCAAACTAACTTTTTCTTTCTCTCATTTTGTATTGCGAAATTAATTTTAAATAAAAAATTTACCAATCCTTATGGGAATGATCTCGCACTTGCACACTATGTTACCATTTTGACCTTGTGCACTTGCAAGTAAAACGTTCAATTATTTTCCTATTAATTTAGGTAGACATTTGCATAACACTTTATCTTATATTTAGTGTTATTGTGGAGTAATTTTTTTAATCTAGTGTAGTTGAGTTTTTTAATTAAAAAAAATTAGGTTAACATGAAATCTCTTATTTTTTTAATGAAAAATCTATGTCCCTGTTTATAAACGGAGATAGGTGCAAAGATTGAAGTTTTCATAAATCTCCGTCAGGGACAAGGACGAATGGCAAAATAAAATCTTCGACGGAGATGAGAAAGGGGATGAAGAATATTTTTGTAAACAAAGACAGAAACGAAAATGACACTTTGCTTTAAACTCACTCCATTTCCATCCCTAGATCGTGTATATTTTTTCCACACATCTCACCACCTAACATAAATTCATGAAATAATTAAAGAGTCCTTAAAAACAAAAAGAGAGATAACAGAATGAGCAAAGTTGGCAATGGCTCTAGTCAGAGCCATTGGTAGTAGCTATGATTGTTGGTCCAAACCTTGTGCAAAATGCATGAAAGACATCTCCAAACAAATAAGAACTCTATAAACCATGCTCAGCTCTTGAAGCCTGGTTAGCTAGCATGGCTAATGAACAATCTTAGGTATAGTTTGGTCCAGCAGTAATTTAATTTTAAATTGTCAAATTTTTGTTCCAGTCATAGCAATGATTTAACCTACTTTCGATCCTTACTCACCCACACAACACTATTTATCATAAGAATGTTGTTGGCTCGTAATCTCAACGTACTCAAGTACATTTAACTTGAGGTAATAACCATTGAACCAAATGTTTAAAACAATTTTCAATAAACAATTTAAACAGAGATATATTTTATTTAAGGCAATAACCATTGAGTCAAAGGTTTGAAATAATTTTCAATAAAGCAGTTGTAAAGTCAAAATCTATCTAACATTTAGAAACACAACTTTAAAAAAAAAGTGACAAAATATCATTTTTTTAGAAATTGTTTTTCGATTTTGATTCCTTTTAAAAACTAGTACTTTTTCAAGGGTTTTGACCTGACTTGTATTTCTTAGAAACAAAAACTCTTTCATAAACTCTACCAGACAAAACTAAGTCATGTTCTCCAAGAATCTAATTAATCTTCTTTTTCATTAAGGTTAATAAAACTAATCGGCATTGAAGAAGTTTAATTACTTTCTTTTATCTATACTTCATCTTATCATATTAAATGAAAATAAGTAATATATATTGTATTTTTTTTGCAAATCACATCATAAAGGTCCTAAAGGATAATCCTAATTCCTAAATAGTTCCCTTGATCCTTCTCCATGATTTTGCTCGAAATTGTACCCAAATCATAATATTTATTGTTCAATTTCGCAGAATCTTGAAAACATTGCATGTTTGTTGAGCTCAATGAAATGATTATGTTGGGGTAATATTGCCTTCTAAAGAGCATAGCTCTATAGAACTAACAAGCACATAAAGCCTAGATTACTGTCAGACAGACCATGGATGCAATGAAG
Organism: Bretschneidera sinensis; assembly: GCA_023935145.1. Taxonomy (NCBI): domain Eukaryota; kingdom Viridiplantae; phylum Streptophyta; class Magnoliopsida; order Brassicales; family Akaniaceae; genus Bretschneidera; species Bretschneidera sinensis. The sequence goes on from CM043701.1 coordinate 44,945,712, forward strand.
TAAATGCCAAAATCTGGACACAAACACTAGAGCTGCAGAAGTTATTCATTACACTAACCAGTCCACTTTGCACGTGATTAAGAAGCTGAAACAGCTCCATGATCAAAGAACTCCTCTAGTCATCTATAATGTCCTGAAAGGAAATGGTGATTTCATTTCAGGACACCAGGGCCGGGGTGAGGCAACAAAAAAAAAATTGTTCTCAACTTGAAGGGCTCAAAGCTAGAAATTAAAACTTTGAACAACTGACTAGTTCAGACTCCTATCAAATATTTCTTGAAAACTTTTTGTGCTTTAGAAGAGCATAAATATCCGTTAAATATGGGAAAGCAAAAGGCAACAACAATAAAATTTCCCCTTTGCGAACCCCTTATAAAAGGGCCAAGTTTACATTGATCTACAAGTCCAAACTACGAAGCCCATGACTTTAGACAAAAATGATCGTTTTAGTTTACCAGCATTAAATTCTCTTTGTAAGAGATCAATCTGCTCTCTTAAAATATAACAAACATTAGTAATGTAAAGATGACAAGCTTTTCAACAAATATATAACTAAGAGAAACAAAAGTATAACCCACATATTTCTCAATTCTCAATTATGAACCCACATGTGTCTCAATTCTCAATTATGGTTGCAACTAAACTGTCGATCTCTCTATCTTCATGATCCACCAATAATTCGACATGAGAAGTAGCAACCCAAGACTTGTTGCAAGTGGAGTTAGAGTCCGTAAAGGTAAGAGGTATGTCATTCTTCTCTGGGGATGCTTCTTGAGTTTCTGTAAAAGAATATAGATTCATAAAGAGATGATTAGAGCCGACAAAACATAAACAATAAGTCTATAGATAAAATGGAAATTGTTGTGAACATTTGATAGTTAATAAAGCTTCGACACCAAGTGTAAAGGTCAAATAAACAAATGTCAACCAAAGAGGAAATAGAACCACAAACAAAAAGTTTAGCTGAAATTTCATATTAACAATAACAAACCCTTATTCCCGTAATTTGTTTCATTATTAGAAATGGTTCAAAGAATTTTGCATGAGGTCTTTCCTTCACTTCTAAATCTTCAACCACATGAGCTAAGTAACATAAAAAAAATAAAATATAATTTCAAGACTTTAAGACAACATTAACTTAGGAGTATCATAGGAAAAAAAATGACCTCCCAAGCTTATATGTTACGGAGCTCATTAGGTTTCAATATTCCTTATTAAGGATACCAAATGGAAGAAGAACGTCCCTAATAGAGCAAGCAAAATTAACCCTTTCAAACTCAATGAGATTTGGAATATACTATAATTTAGACTTGGTTGGAACATTTTGAGCAACAAGCTCCCAATCATCCCTATGCTTCAAAACAAATTCTATGAGAGTTTCTGACTTAGTCATTCCCATGAGGATCTTTGTTTTTACTTATATTATTGAGCTTGAAATCATCCATTGACTTCTTCACCTTATAGTTTCCACTTTTGAAGCATTTTACACAAATAATGAAAATACCAAGCTAATGCAATAATAAGAATTAAGAGAGAGTCTTTCGAATCAAATAATTGATATTACTTAAGAAGGGACAGGTTGAGGAGTTAATGACATTCCATTTTAACTACTTAAAGGTCCAAAACTTAGATGTACTTCCAAATATTATATTGTTAACTTGCTCATAATAATAATATAACCTACACATGACATATGTGCCTACCAAGAACTGCATATCTTAACTCTTATCCAAGTAAATGAAGATCAGGCTACAAATGGATGCCGCAAAGGCAACTAAGACAGACACCCCGGTAGAACCTAGTTTGTATGTGACCAATCCAAAAGGAAGAATGCTTATGGAGATTGTCGACAACAAAAATAATGTAACAAAATAATGTTGGACCATCTAATGGACAAGATTGTGAAACACTGTATGAACTCTATCTTAACAATTAGAAGTTAGAATCATAAAATACAACCCTAAATCAAACAGTAAACATTAAAAAGAAAAGAACAGGAAACAAAAATAAAAGTAGAAAGCAACCCACAAAGAAATAATTATACTCGATGCAAAGAAACAATTAACACAACGAGAAAAACCATGTTAGAAACACATGAAAGTACAAAACTAAATTACAAAGTCATAACCCAAACCTAAGTTACTGGGACTCGGGTACAGGTGTTGGGTGCGATATGTATCTAAATGTCTGACCCACCAATTTTCCCAAGCCTAAGACTTGGGAATACTGCTAAAAAGAGTAGAAAAATGGATATGGTTACATGAACTCGTTAGATATGTCTTAGATTTTTTTTTTTGATAAGTTAGATATGTCTTAGTGTTAAGATATGCCTTAGTGTTGAGATATTGGTTTTACCTACCTTTTTAAATCATCAAAGTAGGGACCTAAATGCTAGAAATCATGATGAGCATGACATTTATTAAGTTCAACCCATTTTTACTATGGCATTTATAACTTATAAGTTCAACTCACTAAAATCTAGCCCACTTTTTCATTTTTTATATGTATTTGCAAAAGCCTAAAAAATATTTACTCATGAGAAGCCCATATGAGAAAGGCCTATATACATGTATAAATATCTTATCTTCATCTCTTTATTACTATTTGCTTTCTTGCTTACGGCTCTGATCTCTCTCTCTCTCTCTCTCTCTCTCTCTCTCTCTCTCTCTCTATCTCACATTATATGTTTTAGATTTTAAGCTAACTGATGAAGTTTTATCATAATATTTTTTTTTAATCAACCAAAAAATTTTAACACAAAATGAATATGCATTTACATTGTTCAAAAATAATAGTAATTTTTTCCACTCTTTTTTTATGTCCTTCTCTCTAACCTCTCTTTTTTCTCGCAGTCAACGATGTCGCCACTATAGCTTCATATAGTTCAGTGTGGGGTTGGGTGATTATTTCATTTTTTTAATTTTCATTTATCTTCATCTCTTTTCTGCAACTCAACCACCATCTCTGTTCTACAATTCAGAGTCGGAAACCAACATTTTCTATGACGCCAACACAATTACTCCATCTTTGTTTTCATTATCGATTTATTCAATAAGCATAGCTTTAAACTCATAAATGTCCGAAGCACTAGATCCTATACCCTCACCTGCATCGTGTTGGTATAGGTATATCGGCATTTTTGGCGAGTCCAAGCAACATAGACACAAACTCAGTTTAATTTAAGAAGAAATCATGATCAACTTCTGTAACTACTTCAGTCTGAAGTTCAAACAAATTTTAAATTAAATCAGACAACATGAAGCTTAAAATACACTTTAAAAAAACAATTACAAGAATATACATGTATATAATACTTTAGTATGGTATAGGCTATCCTCAATCACACAAACCAACTCATTTGGCTTCATCAAATCACTAAAACATCTTAATACAAAGTCAATGGTGGCAATTTGAATATGCTTTTAATCTCCTCCCCCCTTCTATTCCCCACACTAAGTGGCACTAAAATAGGCTTTAATGAATTATTGAATTAGGTATAACAACAGCCTAATCACCATTTGGAGCTCTTTCCTCAATCTTAAACATTTTACTATCTTCATTATCCACCTTCGAATTATCGCAATCCGAAGGTGCACTAAAATTGATCAACCTTTATCTCGCCAAGAAGAAAAATATCCAAATTAAGAAGAGTAAGAGTAAGTTTAAGGTTTGGATTTTGAATGTGGAGAGAGAGAGACTTACTAGAGATGGTGTAGAGGTCAAGCTCTGGTTCGTCGGGTCAGATCTGTTTTAAATTTGAATCCGTACTAAACTAGACTTGGTGAGTTAGCTGAGTTGTTCAAGTTTAACCCAAAATTTGAAAGATGTGGATAACAGGCGGCCGAAACTGATGCGAGCAACCCATCACGAGTCGCAAGTCAACTGCTAAAGGTCAAAATGTGCACTTCCAAATGAGTATACTCTTTTTCGTGCCCAAGCCCCACCCTACTTCATCGCAGATAAAAGCAGGTGGCCCACTAAAATTTACTTAAACATAAAATATAAACAACATAAATTTCATATACTGCTAGTTAACATTAGAAAGACTAAAGAGGCATTAAGAAGTAATCATTTGTGTTCATGTTAAGGTATACCAAGAAGTTTCATTCAAATGAAATGTATGTTCGATGCAAAACGGACTACGATAGTTGATTACATGCTTTGTGACATAGAATTTTAAATAGTAGTTGGTGAACAATGAAAAATTACAAAGTGCATGTGAAGCTTTATTTGATGAATGCATTACAAATAAACTACCGTATTGCATTGTCTACAAAGGAATATCTTTCCCTCTCAATGGAGCAAGAAGGTCAATTGAATTACTTGAGCTCTAAAGAGTTCCCTCCTCACCATTTATAAATTCCTGAAGTCCTAGTGTTAAAGTGTGAATAAAATTCATAGCATAGAATAGTATACATAAACTATAGAAACATACCTATCTCAACTTTCTTTTATTTCGTTACTTCTTGGTGAACTTAATTTACCATGTGAATTTTAATAGACTTTCTTAGATTTTGATACCTAGAAAACAAATATTCATCCATCAGTTAGCTTAAGTCCAAAACACCGAATCATTGGCGTAAAATTTTATTCAATTTCTAAATTCTCTGTTTGGCATCTCAAAATATGAAGGAAAAGGAAAAAAAAAAAACCTAAATCATTCAATCTCATACTTTCATCATTTCGGATTGAGATACATTAACCTTTGCTCAACTAAGTTGAATACTACCACTTCCTAATTAAGTCAATTTTTCAAAGTTCTGTTTAGTTGCCAAGAAAAAGAGGAAAAAATAAAAGAAAGTGAAATTTTGAATCTTAAGTTTCACATAATTTGAAACCCAAAATACAAAATCCTCTAACCAAAACAAAAAAAAATGAAGTAAAAATAGCTAAAAAGAGTTTTACTTGAGTTAAAACTGTGAAGAAATAAGAGAACTCATATCGAGCAAATGAGAGAAATGAGAAAATGGCGTGTTAAACTATTAGATAGATATTATTCCATATCGATGCTAAAAAAAAGCAATGCTTCATGTTTTTCCAAAGGATTTCAAATTTTTTTCCAAAAAGGGATGAAAGCGACCCAAAGCCCTTTCCAAAAACAGAGGTGATTTGAAGTGTGTTTTGAAAATTATTTTCAGGAATAGCTAAGCAAACAACCCAATATACCTTTTTTCTTCTCTTTTGTTGTTTGCTTTGGTAGCCAATTAATTTTTTTCTCTAATGATAGTGGGATGCAATTACCTTTAATTTCCCAAATACCAACTGAATTAATAGATACATGTTCTTTAACTCTCAACAATTATCATCAACATACCCTCTAATAATATAATACAATAAATTTACAATGAACATTAGTTTTTTTGGCTTTTACTAATTGAGTTGGACTTTATCAACTCGGTGAAAACCAACACAGTTATTTCTTTAATTAATAATAATAGGAAAATGGTTAAGACATTAAAACTCCATCACTTACCTCCACTAAACTATTCCCAATATATATTAAAAGGTGGTATTTAATACAAAAGCATGAAAAAAAACTCAAATAAACAACACAAAAAGTTGTCGCTTATATAAGGAAAATTTCCAGCGACTGAAATGGCCTTAAAATTTTTGGAAATGAGTCCTTTGTAATTGTAAGACTTTTAAGGAAATTGATTTTAAATTTAAAGTTGTACACTTAAGAACATATTTTAACCGTGATACGTTTTTTTTTTCTTCCCTTTTTTGCTTATTTGAATATAATTGAAAATATAGGAAATGAAGAGATAGTGAACCTTCATTAGGATATTACAAGAAATGTCTTAAAAAATTTATTTTATGATTTTCAAAATTTCTAAATAGCTTGTTAGTATTGAAGCTCTCCAATATAAGTTTTGGATGTATTAATCAATACTATCTGTAAAATTGATACAAATATGATATGTATAAAATGAAAGGTTAATTTAATCAATTTCAAAAAGTTTAGAACCATTAATTAAGGGTATCAACCTTTGGTGTTTGGAAGTAATATCTATTTATTACATTTCTCTTTGAAAACCAATAATGAAAGTAAATGATATAGTTTAATGCTCCTTAACTATTACCTACATGACAGAAGGTTAACAAACAATTAATAACATTCATACTACTGTATAAATGAAATGAGGGCTTTGTTGGCAATGGTTAACGAGTACTACCTCCACCATCAATGTTTTTTTTTTAAAATTATACAATGGATAGGTAAGACTTTTAAGCACAAAGATTTATACGTTTGATTAATAATTTTAAGTTTTTAAATGACTAAACTAACCCTTATTTTTATACACATAGTAACATTTATACTACCATGTATATTATATCAAAATACATATTCAATTGCATTAAACCTATGATTTTCAAAAAAAAAAAAAAAACTTGCAATCATATACGGGGCCGTTGGCACAAATAGTTGCCCCTCATAAAAATCAAAAAGACCCTTTAATAGTTCAATTATCCTACATTACATAAGAATGTAGTATTAGTGGTCCTCTCATCTTAACGTTGACTCAATTATTCTTAAGCATGTTTTAATGAGTGGTACTCTCTGTAAAAAAAAAAAAAAAGAATGGTACTCATAGTTTAAATTCTTTGATTTTTTTTCTCTAATATAAAAAAACAAATTCATTGACAAATAATAACTTTTTATCTTTTTAAAAAGAAATTGGTAATTTTATCATCCAAATTAGGAACGTAAACAATCAAGAGTCAACAAAAGCCTCAACCCATTAGGTGGATTATCAAGCCACACAGTAGCATCATCAATAGAGCTAGCCAAACGTGCTAGTTAATGTGCAATAGAGTTATAACCTCTAGGGATAGAATCACATTTAAAGATGAGTATCCTACATGTGATAAGATTTATTTTAACTTTGTATTTTGTTTATTTAAATGTAATATTTTACTAACTATTAACTATTACATATGTAAGACTTTTTATTTGAGTTTTAAATTTATTTTAATCAAAGAGTTGTACTATATTTTGTGTTTTTTTTCCACAAGTGTTGTATGTAGTAGATAAATAAAGGTTACTTTAGTCATTAGCCAAAATATAAAATTGATTTTGTATTTGAAATAAATATCAATTATTAATACACATTGTGATGCAAAAGGGAAAAAAAATTATGAACTATTTTAGGATTTCTGAGATATTTAGGAATTATGTTTTGATTTATTTCCTATTATGTTAGGGATATTGATTTAGAAATTATTATGTTTTGATTAATTTCCTTTTATGTTAGGGATGTTATTAATTAGTAGGATTTCCTAGTGTGCCTGAGGCCTATATAAGCACCTTATTATGTTGATTTTGGAGGAAATTAATTATAAATTGAATTAAGTATTTTTGCATTTTCTGTCTTCTTGCCCTATCTTTTCTAATCTATGTTCCCTTATCTCTCTCTTCTACCTGATCTATTTACTCTCAGTCTAATATCCTTGTTTCTCTATTATTTCTCCATTGTTCTCAATTTGCTTCTCTTTTTTATTATCTATCTTGCATCAAATTGGTATCAAAGTCGAAAGCTCATGTATCCCTACTTCATTCTATCCCTTAAATCGCATACCGTATATATATATACACATACCCAGATCCATTGCCACCATCCTTTCTCCATCAGTGCGCCATTTATTTCAAAATAATTTTTAAAAAATCCAAAAAAAAAATAAAACGCCAACAAAAATACCTTCATCTGCCGCTTTCCGTTGACTTCCAGCCTGTGTCACCACCACCATCAGAGTCATAACTGTCTAGCGATCAAAACCATTAACTTACGTTGTGTTTCATCACCATTGTCAGCCCATGCACCATCGCTATCACTGGAAACATCATCATCAAAATCTCAAACCACCCCACCAAGATCGAACGTCGCCGATCGAACCAACACCGGAGCCCACGCGCTATTATTTTGGCTGAAAAATGATCGACCTCCACAAACACTACCGCATGCCCACTATCTTTGATTTCCAAATTCGATAGTTTTTACACCAAGCCACCGCCGCCGCCACCACCACCTTGGTTGCCAGCTTTAGGCGACCCTAACCTAAGAAGCTCAGACCCCGTTGCCGTCGATCCCACTGCTGTCTGGTGACCACATTACGCGTCTTCCTTTATTTGCTTCTTAGTCTCTATAGTGTATTTGTTATCTGGGTCTCTGTTAATGTTAGTGGAAGAGACTTAGCTCCTTTATTATTAAAAAAAAAGCAAAATAGAAAAGAAAACAATGAAGCAGCAAAAAAAGAACAGTAAAAAAAGAAAGACAAAAACAAAGAAAAAAACAAAAAAAATTACAATCAATTGCTATGAGTAATGGGTTCAGGTGAACCAACCCGGATTGTTTACGTGACCATTCATCATGTTTACTATCCGGTCACCAAAGACGTATTACATCATATTTTTATCCATATGGTTTTCTAGAGAAAATTGTTCCTTATCAAATTTCAGTTGATTTCCAAGCTCTTATGCAATATCATTAGCATCAAGATACTTGTCGGGCTAAAACATTGTAAGATCATTGTATTTATAACATGTTATTTCAATTAGAGATTGAGTACTACTCACCAATGATACCATCTACACGCTGCATTGAAAATATGTTTCTCAAGTTAGAATAACTACTCGACAAGGTTTTCCAAAAATTATAGTCTTGTTGATGTTTCTCACATAAATAGTTCCATTCCAGAACATTCAATGCAAGATGAAATTAGTGATAATCAACTAGCACTTAAGACACAAGAAAATGAAGTATCCAAAATCACTGACCTTGAGCCACACGCCCAAGACAAGAATGAGGACACAGTCTCTGTGTGTGATCCTTTTTACATTAATTTTGTCCTCCCCCACTGGTTTAAAGCATCTCAACAACTTCGTTTGAAATTATTCTTGTTCCCGATCGAAGGCACTATAACCAGAAGATTTCACGAGTTCACTATACGACTCCTGCCATCCATAGTTCCGATCCTTCATCACTACAAGACTCAAGGTCGAGTTTTTTACAAGTGTGGTAAAATAATGAAGCAAGAGAAAATAATTATGTATTATTTTAGGATTTCTAAGATATTTGGGAATTATGTTTTGATTTATTTCCTATTATGTTAGGGATTTGATTTAAGAATTATTATTTTTTATTTATTTCTTTTTATGTCAGGGATGTTATTAATTATTAAGATTTCCTAGTGTGCTTGATACATGTATAAGCACCTTATCATGTTGATCTTAAAGGAGCTGAATTATGAATTGAACTAAAGATTTTGGTATCTTCTGTCTTCATACTCTATCTTTTCTAATCTATGTCTTCTCTTTTCTACCTGATCTATTTTGTCTCGGTCTAATCTTCCTACAACTCTATTTCTCCTTTGTTCTCAATCTACTTCTTTTTTGTTTATATTTCATACATCGCATCACTGTGGGAGTAGTTTAGTAGAGGTAGGTAAGAGTGATTTAATACTCATTAACCATTGCCTAAGCTAAATAATCGTGTGGGTCTCCACCGAACTAGTGGAGGCTAACTCAATTGATGAAAGCTCAACTAATGAAAGTGTAAAATTATCACATTATATTAAGAGTATTATCGCTAATATGTTAACAAAATTATAACAAGTGTGTACAACACAATTACCTTGCCAAATGATTATTATAGGAAGAGCAGACATCTATTTAAAAGAAAAAAAATACTCATCGTTTACTATGCTTAACAAACAGTAAAAGAAAAATTACATACAAGTTTTTCACTTTTCAAGGGCCATTCCCATTTTAAAAGCACATATTAATTTTAACTCAAATTTCCATTGATCAATTGCATTGTGTTACTCCTTCATATATCATGTTTCACATTAATTGCAATACACTTTTATACTATTTTTGGTAACAGTTTGCAATAATAAGAGCTACCTTCTACGATAATTTAAATGCAATTAAAAATTCACTCGAAAATAACTGTAATTTAATGAGTAGTTAAAAAGTTCAATGTGAAGTAATTGAAACAAATGATGCAACACAACACGCAAATGCACACATGTTGTAGGGCTAGTAGATAGATAACATATGAGTTCCATTTTGAATGGTGATGAAAAGGGTACAATTTTTCAGTGAATGTTAATTTATCACCACTTTTCTACAACATCATAGTTTAAATAACGACATGCATTTTTTTTCATATTTAAGAAAAAAAGAGGAAAAAAGTATACATAGCTTTTCTCTATCTGAAGCAAACTTCATGCCATTTCTTACTTACAATTTTAAAAAATTGGAGACTAATGTTTCATGAGGCTTTTGATTATATTTATTGGCTAGAAAAAAAAACGGCCAAATGAGCTTATAATCTGTTCAAATCTTTTGCTTACGGTGTTTATAACTCAACTTACTGCAATTTGGATGTTTGATAAGAGAAGAAGAAAAATGGTATAAATGAACAATAGAGATAAAAGGATGGGATTAGATTATTATATCCACTATTGTTTGATGTTTTACATAAAGTAGACGAGATAACATAAAAATTTATATGGATTTGTTAATATATATACTAAGATAACTATTTAGTTCTCTCTTGTATAGGAATTTCCTATTAATACTCTTGATACGATTATATAAGAAGCACAAAAGATAAAGTTTTGATATATACTATTGAATAGCCTTAAATGCACACAACTATTCAATACAAAAACAAAACATTTTCTTCTTTGATGCTTGTATCATGGTATACAAAGAATTTTTATAGAAAACCCCTGTAAAAAGGCATATATCACATAGCTATACAATATAGACTTTAACATGTACCTTCTTCATCCATACTCCTCCAAATATTCTCCCTTAAAAAACCTACCAAACAAAGGTTGAACACGCTATACCTTATCATCTACTCTCCTCCATATCCAATCATCCAAACAAACCCTTACGGTGTTTGAATGAAGCTGTAAAGGATGACTACAAGCATTCATCTTGGTGTTATTGTTAATATGATATCATCCTATAACATGTTTGAGCTACATTACCATCACTAACACATGATTTTCAAATTCTAAGTTAGTACTAACTTTTATGTTTGAAGATAATGGAGAATTGTATCACTAGTTCATATTAAGATCAAATAAAAGCAATAACTTTTTTTCTTTTTAGGTAAAGGAATGAAAATCAACATAAGCAGAAAAAGAAAATAGTTGCAGTGGTGAATCGCAAAAGGCCATAAGTTCAGAAAATTGTTAACTGAAAGCGTATTTAACGCTTTATTAATAGTATTTTCTTCCCCCACTTTTGTTGATTTTCATTAGTTACAAAAAATTAGAATGATTTCACATCCAACTCTAAGTCTCTAATTGTACCAACACAATATGTGAAAAAGACTAATAATTTTTCCAGTTAGTTCGTAATATCATATATAGAAACAGTTTTTAATGAACCTGAAAACAAAAGAAATAACTTCTACAAGGTAAATATCTCACTGTAATATAACATATCATTAGTAGTGTTGACCCTTATTTGATTTTAATTATGACAAAACACTTCTTTAACTGTACTAACAGTTTTATCTAAGTGTTTAAGTTATAACTACCATCCAACTCAAAGTCAAGAAGCAATAAAACATATTTGAAGAAGAATTCATACTTGAGAGATACCAAAAGACGTTGGAAGATTGAGATTTGAATATTCTAAGGTAGAAAAACAAATTTGTAAATATCTCTCAAAGTATCTTAGCTTGAATATGGCTTTAAAACTTTTCTTAGAAATTTTTTTTATCATTTTAAAAATTTATTTCTCTAAAAAATGGAGTTAAAATATAAGTTTTTTTAAAATGGACAGTTGAATGTGCATATTGCACAGTCGACTGTCCAAGGTCCATAAACTACCTTTTGAAAAATAAAAAAAGACAGTAGACTATAGGGATTAAGACAGTCAACTGTGAAAAAGACAGAAAGTTTCACAGTTGACTGCACATTTAGACAGTTGACTGTTCAATGTTTTTCAGATTGAAAATTCAAAATTAAGAAATGGACAATTAACTGTTCATTTTTTGCTATCTCTCTTGCATTTCTTTTACAATCAATTCCAACAATTGTAAAGAGAAAGAGTTGGTGTAACTCTTAGAGTGTTTATGTAATACCCATATTTGTAAAATAAGGGTAAAGAAGTAATTTGATATATATGACATGGAGTTAAAATAATATATATATATATATACACACACACACACACACGAAAGATTAATTTTTATAAAATAATTCTTTGGAAAAAAAAAGGACGTGTGGACAGCATGTAAAAAAAAAAAAAAAACAAGGGAGGTGGCATTAACACCAGGAGTACAGGTGTTAACAAAATTTCCAACTTGCAATTGAATGTTGGACAGGTAGATTTCAAAAGAAAATGTTGGGACGGTAATTTGTGTATATATATACTTTTTACTTTATTTTAATTATTCTTACCAAATCTTGTTTGGTTTTCTTCAACTTAAACTCAAACTACTCCCTTTCTTTAAACACTTGGGGTCTGAAAGAAAGGTTGAAAGAGTAAAATTTTGAAGGAGTTTACGGGAGAATTTTACAAAGAATCACGAAAAAGCTCATAAAAAAAAAAAGGTAATAATATGAATTTTATTTTTTGAAATTTATCATACTTGAAATTTCTCAGAATTCAATGTGGGAACTTTAAAAGGGGGTGAATTACGAAAGAATTAAAGAATTAATTAGAAATTTTAATATAAATATTATGTCAGGTGTTGATGATCAGCACCGGGGAAAATCGCTGAAAGGAGCAAGAAAGGTAAGGAGGTGATCCACGAGTAGCTCTAAGTGCTACGTGGTGAGTTAGATTTACTTTAAGTAATCAAGATAAATACAAAATATATAGTGAAAATATTTGAATAAATTATTAACTTATGATTTGAGGATAGATGAAAGTTGGTTGATGGGTATGACAGGAATAATTGATATGTAGAGAATTATTATATGAGAAGTAATATTGTTGAAATAATGAGTCGAATTAATAATGAAAGTGATAAATGAAATTCTTGACGAGCTATGGTTGATGATTTGATATGATATATGAGGAGAAGAATTTAGTGAAATTGATCAAATAATAATTTGAGGAGAAATAGGATAGTTAATTTGAATGTCTAAATACATGCTTGCTTTTATATTATTGTTCATATGCATATTTCATATCATTATTCATCTGCATATACATAAAATAAAAGAACCAGGAAGGGGCTCGTCTAAATGAAAATCATGACAGCCGGTATATACTGAAAATAAAGGAAAACCATGACAGCCGCTATATGCTGGTGAGAAATGAAAAACCGTGACAACCAGTATATGCTGGTGAGAAATGAAAATTGTGACAGCAGGTATATGTTGGTGAGAAATGAAAACCGTGACAACCGGTATATGCTGGTGATAAATGAAAAAACGTGACAGTTGGTATATGCTGGTGAGAAATGAAAACCGTGACAGTCGGTATATGTTGGTGATAAAAGAACCGGGAAGGCAGTCGATCTAAGATAAAAACGTGTCAACATGTGGGAAAATGTTCCCAATTAATAATTCATGCATTGAATTTGTTTTAAATATTGATTTTTGTTACTGAGATGCTAAAGTTTTGTTCTTGATCATAAATTTATTGATAAATGAATGAGTCTCACACAGAGACAGGTATAGTGGGAAAGAAATATGAAAATATGATATGATAAGAACTATCTGAGTGATAAACTATATGCTGTGAACCTCATAATGAGGTAATTATGAGATATAGTTGATGGTCTCAAGGTGAATAAATATATGAGAAGAAGAGACTGATAAAGAATGGGTATTATAATATGAATAGCGATAATAAAATGCTATTATCAAATTATATGAGATATAGATGAACGAATATTGGAAGACTATTTATACAAATTGAATACTTCTAGTAAATTACTTAGCTTGTGAATCTCACTCCTCATTGTTAAATAATTTCAAGTAGCAGGCAGGACAGATAGTTTGGTGAGTTAAGATTCAGACGAAGTCATTATCTGTAAGGCATGTGGTACATATCCTCAGACTAATGGAAAAAAAATATTTGTAAATATTCATGCATATAATGTTTAAGTTGAGATCTGAATGATGTATCTCCCCTATTGAGGGTTGATGAGTGATGCAAATAATTACAGTTGCTATATTTTTATTGTTGTATATATGTGTCGTGCTGGAATTTTCAAAATGCGACAACATCGTCTTAGGGGTGACCAACCCGGGATGGGTCGTTACAATTTTGGTATCAAAGCATTAGGTTTTATGATTCTGTAGACTATATGAGAATTTAAAGAAGTGGAAGATCTAAATAAACTATATTTTAATGCAGAGTCTGAGGATGACACGTGGACGTGCTAAAGCTAGAGGTAGAATTCTAAATCACAGGGAACGTGGTAGACCCCCAATATTTAGAAGAACTGAAGTTGATGGGGAAGTTGAGTATATGGTTCTTGTGAGGGAATAAATTGATAGTGCAGCTGGTACTAGTAGAGTTGGGAGAGAATCTGAGGTTAGGAGGGATGAATTGAGAGAAGCTCTTGATCGTGCTATAGAGAGGATGAATGCAGCTGAAGAAATGACTGATAATTTGCAGAGAAAATTAGAGGAGAGGGGTAGAATAGTACCTTATGTGGTGAGACAAGAGGTTCAAGAGGGAGAGGGTGTGTTTGCACATGAGATACAAGGTGATTGTTTTGTGAAATTTCTTAAGTTTAAATCCTAATATTTTAGAGGATCTGTAAATCCTGTGGAACTTGAGCAGTGGATTAGACATGTTGAGAAATATTTTGAAGTCTTACTAGTGACAGATAAACAGAAGGTTGTTTTTGCTTCATTCATGCTGGAAGGTGAAGCTTCACAATGGTGGGAGGATATTCTGCCCAGAGTGAGTACACAGGTAGAACAACCTTTAACTTAGAGTAAGTTTAAGGATGAGTTCTTTGCAAAGTATTTTTCAGATACATTTCGGGCACAACAAGAGAGATTGTATTCATCTAACACATGGAAATTTATCTATAGCTGAATATGATAGTAGATTTATAGCCCTACCAAGATTTTTACCTGAATTAGTGAATACAAAGGAGAGGAAATGTAAGAGATTTTTAAATGGGTTACACTATGAAATTCGGACTAAACTCTCTTATATGAGCATTGAAAATTATGTTATACTGGTGGATAAAGCATTACAAATTAAGAAGGATTTGAAAGAGTTTAGACATAGAAGAGAGTGGTTGAAGAGGTCTAGATTTGAGGGAACTAGAGGTGGTAGCAGTATAAGTGTGTAAGGTGGGAGACCACCCCAGAGGGAGCGTTCCTTGTTACAAGGAACTGTAGTACAGAGTCAGAGGCAAGCAAGATCTATTGCTCTTATAGCTCAGAGTAATACCGGTGGAACCCCTAGATTTGGGAGACAGACTATGGGAAGTGGGAGTTATGGTTAGAGGAGTAAGTATACCACCAAGGAGGGTGTTAATCTGATGTATGATCGAAAGCCAAGGGTTTGCTTTAGATGTAATCAAACAAGGCATCTATCTCGAAATTGCCCTACGCAGATATGCTTCATATGTGGTGAGGGAGGACATATTGGTGTAGATTGTTTAATGGGGAAGTCTGCTGATGTAGGCACTGAAAGTGATGGGAGAAGACATGTGGAAAGAGTTGGTGGATCAGAGAGTGTGCAGGGCAAAGGTAGAGGATCAGTAACTGAGAAAGGACGTGATAGCCAGTTATAGTCTAGAGACAGTGGAGTCTATGCATTGACCTAATAGGATACACAAACCACTCCTAATGTTGTTATGGGTATGGTATCTATCCTTGATAGGCTTATTAGATTATTGATTGATCCTGGTGCAACCTATTCTTTTGCATCCAGTGTTTATATGAACTCTATTTATGCTAGTGTGAGTCCTTTGATGCATGCTATTGTTGTTGAGATTCCTACCGGGGATAAGGTTATTATCAGGACAATTTATTAAGGTTGTGTGATTAATATGACTGATAGAGAATTTGAAGTTGATTTATTGCCTTTAGATATGATAAATTTTGATTTAATTCTGGGATGAATTGGTTATCTATATATCATGCTTGGGTAGATTGTTTTAGGAAGAATATGATGTTCAAGATACCCAAAAAAAAGGAGTTTAATTTTCAGGGAAAACGTAAGGTACTTGCCAATTGTCTTATTTCTGCCTTGACTGCTTGTAAATGGTTGAAGAATGGTTGTGAGGGGTATTTGGCATATATGGTGGATTCTAGTATGGAAATTAGGAAGTTAGAAGAAATCTTGGTAGTGAATGATTTTTCTGACGTATTCCCGGATGAGTTATCTGGTTTGCCTTCCAATAGGGAGATTGAGTTTTTTTTTATTGAGGTGATTCTGGGATCAGCACTCATATCTATAGCACTTTATAGAATGGCACTAGCTGAATTGAGAGAGTTGAAATTTCAGCTTCAGGAGTTGCTAGATAAATAGTTTATTTGACCTAGTATGTCACCTTGAGGAGCCCTTGTATTGTTTGTCAAGAAGAAGGATAGGACAATGAGGTTATGTATCGATTATAGACAGTTGAATAAGATCACCATCAAGAATAGATATCATTTGCCTAAGATAAATAATTTATTTGAATAGGTACAGGAAGCTAGGGTGTTTTCTAAGATAGACCTGAGATTGGATTATCATCAATTGAGAATAAATGAGAGGGATGTGCCTAAGACTACTTTTAGGACACGTTATGGCCATGATGAGTTTCTTATGATGCCATTTGGGTTGACTAATGCTCATATAACATTTATGAATCTAATGATCGGGTGTTTAAACCATTCTTGGATAGATTTGTGATTGTGTTTATTAATGATATTCTGGTATATTCTAAGAATGAAAAGGATCATATTCAACATTTAGAGATAGTGTTTGAAATTCTGAGGAGAGAGAAATTATATACAAAGTTCTGTAAGTGTGAGTTTTGGTTGAGTGAAATATCTTTCTTGGGGCATGTTGTGTTAGGAGAGGGAATAGCAGTTGACCCACAGAAAGTAGAAGCAGTGTTGAATTGGGAAAGACCCACTAGTGTAACTAAAATTAGAAGCTTTTTGGGGTTGGCTGGTTATTATAAAAGGTTTATCCAAAAAATTTCTATGATTGCTGGACCATTGACTAGAATGACTAGGAAGGAAGTGAAGTTTAGGTGGTCAGAAGAATGTGAAAGGAGTTTTCAGCTGTTAAAAGAAAAATTGACTATTGCCCCAGTATTAGTGCTTCCTTCTGGTTATGAAGGATTTGTGATATATGGCAATGCGTTACATTAGGGGTGAGGATGTGTGTTGATGCAACATGAGAGAGTTATAGCTTATGTTTCTAGGAAATTGAAGAACCATGAGATAAATTACCTGACCTATGATTTAGAATTGGCTGCCATAGTTTTTGCTTTGAAGATTTGGAGACATCATCTGTATAGAGCCAATTGTGAAATTTTTACTAATCATAAAAGTTTGACGCATTTACCGACCCAGAAAGAGTTGAATTTGAGGCAGATGAGGTGAATGGAGTTGATTAGTAACTATGACTGTACAATTCATTATCATCCAGGAAAGACTAATGTAGTAGCGGATGCATTAAGTAGAAATTCTTCAGGGAGATTAGCTGTTATTGGGAGTCATAATAGTAGCTTGATGATAGAACTAAGAAAAATGAGGATGCAGTTGAGTGTCAATGATAGATGAGTATCAATGGAAAATATGGTGGTACAATCTTCTATTATTAATCGTTTATTACAAATGCAAGGTTGAGATGAAGGGATAGATAAGATCAGATAGGAAGTATTGAGTAGGAAGTCGACTGGGTTTAGAATTAGAGAAGATGGTATGGTGGTATTGAGGTATGAAGTTTGTGTTCCCAATGATATAAAGATGAGAAAGGAGATACTAAGAGAGGCTTATAATTCTGTATATTCTATGCACTCGAGTAATAATAAAACGTATAGGGGGTTAAGATAGAATTTTTGGTGGGCAAGGATGAAGAAGGATGTAGCAGAGCATATTTCTAGATGTGTGACTTGTCAACAGGTGAAATCTGAGAATAGACATCCAGTAGGTTTATTACAACCTCTTCCAGTAACTGAGTGGCCATGGGAGAATGTGAGTATGGATTTTGTTTCTAGTTTTCCCAGTACCCATAGGGGTCATTATGCTGTATGGGTTATAGTGGATAGACTTTCTAAGTCTTCACATTTCCTTTCTATTAAAACTATCTGGAACCCTGAAAAGTTAGCTGAATTGTATGTAGCAGAGATTGTAAGATTACATGAAGTACCTTTGAGCATTGTATCAGATAGAGATTCTAGATTTACCTCTAGATTTTAGAGAGGTTTTCAAGAAGCTATGGGTATCCAATTGCAGTTTAGTACAACTTTTCATCCACAAACTGATGGGCAATCAGAAAGAATCATCAGACTAGAAGATATGCTGAGGGTAAGTGTATTGAGTTTCTCAGGGAGCTAGGATGCTTATTTACCTTGAATCAAGTTTTCATATAATAATCAGTATCAAACTGGTATGGGATGGCACCATTTGAGGCTTTATATGGTAGAAGGTGTAGAACTCCAGTATGTTGGGAAGAAGTTGGAGAGAGAAAGATATTTGGTCCAAAAATGATAGATTTAACTACTGAGATGATTAAACTGGTTAGAGAAAACCTTAGAGCAGCACAGAGTAGATTGAAGGGATATGCTGATAATAGAAAATGATCTCTCAGGTTTTAAGCTGGTGATTGAGTATTTCTGAAGATATCTCCATAAAAAGGTGTATTGAGGTTTAAAAAGAAGGGAAAGTTGAGCCCGAGATTGTGGGGCCATATAAGGTGATTGAAAGAGTTGGATCAGTTGCATATAGATTGGATTTGCCTCCAGAGTTAAAACAATTACACAATGTGTTTCATGTCCCACTTTTGAGAAAGTATTTACACGACGACTCCTATAGTATTCAAAATCAGGCCATTGAACTTCAAGAAGATTTAACCTTTATGCAAGTACCGGTTAGAATTCTAGACAGAAAAGAACAAGTCTTGTGTAATAAAGTCATTCCTTTGATTCAAATATTATGGCAAAACAAAGATGTTGAAGTAATTACTTAGGAGCATTAAGCAAGGATGAAGAAATAATACCCTTAACTTTTTCATGAATTAGGTAAGGAAATTTCGAGGACGAAAGTTTTGTAAGATTGGTAGAATTGTAATACTCGTATTTGTAAAGTAAGGGCAAAGAAGTAATTTGATAAATATGACATGAAGTTAAAATAATATATATATATATATATATACACACACACACGAAAGATTAATTTTTATAAAATAATTCTTTTGAAAAACAAAAGACGTGTGGACAGCATGTAAGAAAAAAAAAAACAAGGGAGGTGGCGTTAACACCTGGAGTATAGGTGTTAACAAAATTTTCAACATGCAATTGCATATTGGATAGGCAGATTTCAAAACAAAACGGTGAGGTGGTAATTTATATGTGTGTGTGTGTCTATATATATATATATTACTTTATTTTAATTATTCTTACAAAATCCTGTTTGGGTTTCTTCAACTTCAATTCAACCTACTCTCTTTCTTTAAACACTTGGGGATTGAAAGAAAGGTTGAAAGACTAAAATTTTGAAGGGGTTTACGGGAGAATTTTACAGAGAATCACAAAAAAACTCTAAGAAAAACAAAAAGTAATAATGTGAATTTTATTTTTTGAAATTTATCATACTTGAAATTTCCCGAAATTCAAAGTAGGAATTTTCAAAGGGGTTGAATTATGGAAAAATTGAAGAATTAATTAGAAAATTTAATATAAATAATATGTCAAGTGTTGACGATCAGCAATCGGGAAAAATCACTGAAATGAGCAAGAAAGGCAAAGAGGTGATCCACGGGTAGCTCTAAGTGCTACGTGGTGAGTTAGATTTACTTTAAGTAATTAAGATAAATATGAAATATGTAGTGAAAATATTTGAATAAATTATTAACTTATGATTTGAGGATAGATGAAAGTCAGTTGATGTGTATAACAAGAATAATTGATATGTAGAGAATTATTATATGAGAAGTAATATTATTAGAATAATGAGTCGAATTAATAATGAAGGTGATAAATGAAATTCTTGACGAGCTATGGTTGATGATTTGATATGATATATGAGGAGAAGAATTTAGTAAAATTGATCAAATAATAATTTGAGAAGAAGTATGATAGCTAATTTGAATGCCTGAATACATGCTTGTTTTTATATTATTGTTCATATGCATATTTTATATCATTATTCATATGCATATACATGAAATAAAAGAACCAGGAGAGGGGCAGTCTAAATGAAAACCATGACAGTCGGTATATGCTGGTGAGAAATGAAAAACTATGACATCCGGTATATGCTGGTGAGAAACGAAAACCGTGACAGTCGGTATATGCTGGTGAGAAATGAAAATCGTGACAGCTGGTATATACTAGTGATAAATGAAAAACTGTGACAGCCAGTATATGCTGGTGAGAAATGAAAACCGTGACAGCCAGTATATACTGGTGATAAAAGAACCGAGAAGGCAGCCGATTTAAGATAAAAACATGTCAGCATGTGGGTAGACGTTCCCAATTAATAATTCATGCATTGCATCTGTTTTAAATATTGATTTTTATTACTGAGATATTAAAGTATTGTTCTTGATCGTAAATTTATTGATAAATGAATGAGTCTCACAGAGAGACAGATATAGTAAGAAAGAAATATGAAAATATGATATGATAAAAATTATCTGAGTGATAGACTATATGCTGTGAACCTTGTAACGAGATAATTATGAGATATAATTGATGGTCTCAAGGTGAATAAATATATGAGAAGAAGAGACTGAAAAACAATGGAGATTATGATATGAGTAGTGAAAATAGAATGCTATTATCAAATTATATGAGATATAGATGAATGAATATTGGAAGACTATTTATACAAATTGAATACTTCTAGTAAATTTAATTCACTGAGCTTGTGAAGCTCATCCCTCATTGTTAAATAATTTCAGGTAGCAGGCATGACAGATAGTTTGGTGAGCTAAGATGCAAACGAAGTCATTATCTGTAAGCCATATGGTCCACATCCTCAGACTAACGGAAAAAAAAATATTTGTAAATATTCATGCATATAATGTTTAAGTTGGGATTTGAATGATGTATCTCCCCTGTTGAGGGTTAAGGAGTGATGCAAATAATTACAATTGTTATATTTTTATTGTTGCATATCTGTGTTGTACTGGATTTTCAAAATGTGACAACACCGTCTCGGGGGCGTCTAACCCGGGATGGGTCGTTACAGTTTAGGTGTTAAACACTTTCTTGTATACTTCATTTGAAAGAGACCTTTGTAATAGTTTGAGCAACACCCGTGAAGTTGCTTGGTTAGTTGAATCCTTCAATGAATCTTTTTGGAGAGAGTGGATGTAGGTTCGGACAAATTGGATATTACCGAACCACTATAAATAGTGTTTGCATATTCTCTTCCTTATCTCTTTACTTTCAACTCTATTATATTTGCTACTCTTGTTTGTGCTTGAAAAAGTATTTAAATCTTGTTTATTGTTCAAAAAGTTTTAAAAACTCAATTCATCCCCCCTCTCTTGGGTTTGGACCTTAGTCTACAAGCAGTGAAAAGTAAAACAAAATAAAAATGGGAGAGTAAATTATCAAGTGTGTATGGGCATTTCAGCAGGAAAAAACATGTTTTCAAGTTATAAGCTGCAAAGCAAATCTTTATTTTAGTTACTTTTGCACATTAATTAAGATAAGGCAATTGATAATCCAATTTTCATGACGCGTTGGTAATAGTGCAATATCAAATCACCTATTCTACAAATTCTACATCATAAAAAATAAAATCTACAAATATGAAACAAAAAAAAAAGACTGCAGAATGTGCAAGAATCCAGATTGTACCTCAAAGCTCTCACTCGTAAGCACGAGTAGCCAAGCAAACTTTGTGAGTGTTGAGTTGAAAAGTGAAAAGACGGCTTGATTTAGATACTCCTATAAGAGAAGATTTGATATTAGGGAATTTGAATATAGATCCATGAAGACCTAATTTTTTGTCTTTAACAATTATACCTGTGATTACATCATTAATCAAGTTCACGGATGCTATAATGAAAATATTTGACAGCCCGAAAGAAGAATGGGCCAATGATTTGGGTTTCTTGCATCAGTTTGAGGCTTAAGCCTCATTAGCCGAGTTCCCACAAACCAACTCATTTGGCTTCATCAAATCACCAAAAACATCTTAATACGAAGTCAATGGTGACTTTAAATCCATTCTCAACGACTTCATTCCTTCTAATCCCCACACTATGTGGCACTGAAATGGGCTTAAATGAATTATTGATTTAGGCATAACAAATACCTATAGACTATTTGGAGCTCATTCCTCAATCTTAACCTTTTGGTTATTATCATTATCCACCTTAGAATTACGCAACCCGAAGGTGCGCTGAAATTGATCAACCCCTATCTATCCAAGAAGAGAAAGACCCTATGAAGAATAAGAACAAGAATAAGAAGAGAGCTCAAAGTCTAGGGTTTAGATTTTGAATACAGAGAGAGATAAAGATACACTTAGTAGAATGGCTAGGGATGGTGAAGAGGTCAAGCTCTTGTTCCTCAGGTTGGATCTGTTTCTAATTCAAATCCATATTGAATTGGTGATTGGCGAGTTAGCTGATCACATTTTGCTATAGGTGGATAAGAGGAAAGTCGAACAGGTGCAAGCAACCCAACACGGGTTGTGACCCACAAAAAAAATTTTAATATAAAAAATAAACAAAAAAATTTCATACATTGTTAGAGTGCTAGTTAACAACTTAACATCATAAAGACTAAGGAGATATTAAGAGTTAATCATTTATGCTCATGTTAAGGGCAACAACTACCAAGCAGTTCCATTCAAATAAAATATGTTTTATGCAAAATTGACAGCGCTTACATGTTCAGTGACAGAATTCTAAACAGTAGTTGGTGGACAATGAGAAATTACAAAGCTTATGTGAAGCTTTGCTTGTTGAATGCATTACAAATAAACTAACTACCATATAACATGTCTATAGAGGAATATCTTTCTTTCTCTCTTAACTGAACAAGAAGGTCAACTGGGTGACTTGAGCTCGAGAGAGTTCCCTCCTCACAATTTTTATATCACTTAATTTGTTTAAAACTTTGCTTACACTTTTTATCACACAACTTACTTCAATTAGGATGTTTAAAAATGGAATATGTGAAAAAAATAGAGGAGATGAAAATAGGGGATTAGATTATTATTTCCTCCCTTATTTGGATGTTTTACATAAAGGAGACAAGAGAAAATGAAAATTTATGAACATTTGTTAAATTGTATATTGTATATGTAAAGAGTATTTAGTTTTATTTTTTCTCTTGTTTGGGTTTTTCTTATAAATATTCTCTTGATACAATGATACAAGAAGAAAATAAGACAGAGTTTTGTTGTTTATTGCTCCATTGAATGGTCTTAATGAAAATATACAACCAAACTATTCAATATAAAACAAAACATTTTCTTTTTTGGCACTTATATCATGGTATTAATTGAGTATTTATAGAAAACATTGTTAAAAAAGGCATATATACCTTGCGTGTATACAAAATAGACTTTAATAGTTACTTTCTTCATCTATATTCCTCCAAATTTTCTTCGTTAAAAAAGCTACCAAAATAAAGAGGGGGTCACACCCCATTCCTAATTCTCTATTCACCTCTATCGCCAATCAAACCCTTAAGGTTTATGAATGAAGCTATAGAGGATGACTACAAGCATTCATCTGGATGTTATTGTTAACATATTAACATCCTATAACATGTTTAAGCTACATTATCATCCCTAACACATGATTTTTTAATTTTAACTTAGTACTAGCTTTATGTTTGAAGATCATGGAGAATTGTATGATTATTTTAGATTAAGATCAAATAAAAACAATAAGTTTTCCTTTTTAGCTAAGCAATGAAAACCAATATGAGCAAAAAAAGAAAGAATTGGGTGCAAAGACGAAACACAAAAGGCATATGATTTAGTAAATGCTTACTGAATGACGGTGACGCTTTATTGACATCATTTTCTTCCTCCTTGTGTTGATTTTCACTACAAAAAAATTAGAATGATTTCATATCTAACTCTAAGTCTCTAATTGTACCAACACAATATGTGAAAAAAGACTAATAATAATTCTAGTTAGTTCGTAATATCATATATAGAAATAGTTTTTAATGAACCTAAAAACAAAAGAAATAACTTCTACATGGTAAATATTTCAGTGTAATATAACATATCATTAGCATTGAAAAGAAAAATAGAATAATAAGGAGAGAAAGCAAATTATCAAGCGTGTCAAGGCATTACTGGCAGCAAAAACATGTTTCTAAGTTATAAGCTGCAAAGTGGATCCCTATTTTTTTTTTTTTTACTTTTGTACATTAATTTAAGATAAGGCAACTAATAATCCAATTTCCAAGGTGCTTCGATAATAGTGCAACATCAAATCACCTATCACCCATTCTACAAACTATATATCATAAAAAAATAAAATCTACAAATGTAAAACAAAAACAAAAACTGCAAAAAGTTCAAGAATCCATAATGTACCTCAAAACCTTAGCTTGTAAGCATGAGCATCCAAGCAAACTTTGTG
Organism: Bretschneidera sinensis; assembly: GCA_023935145.1. NCBI lineage: Eukaryota > Viridiplantae > Streptophyta > Magnoliopsida > Brassicales > Akaniaceae > Bretschneidera > Bretschneidera sinensis. The sequence continues at coordinate 44,970,448 of CM043701.1, forward strand.
ACTGTTGAGTTGAAAAATGAAAGGATGACTCAATTATATACTCTTGTAAGAGAAGATTTAACGTTAGGGTACTTGACATAAGATCCATGCAGACCTAATTTTTGGTCTGTAACAATTATTCTTGCGATTAAATCATATGTAAATACATATGATGCTATAATGAAAGTATTGGACGATCCAGATGAAGAAATGGGTTAGTGAGTTAGGTTCATTATCTCAGTTAAGGGCTTACGGCTTCATTATTCGGGTGAATCCGAGACCAAAACTTAAATAGAAAGGCCACTATCTCAATTACATAAACCCTTAGGGTCCGTTGGTTCACAGACAAGATTATGATGAGATAAGATTAAATGGGATTAAAGTGGGACTACCTTAATACTATGTTTGGTTCATGAGATTTCTGAATTGAAATTAAATTAGGGATGGTGCATGGAGGAAGAGGGAAGGAGAAGGGAGATGCGAAGGAGGAGGAGGGGATGAGAACTGTCACAGGGAAGAAGAAAGGGAGGGGAAAGAAGAAGAAAGGGGGAAGGTAAAATGGTTTTTTAAAAAAATTAGTCCCAACTGGTGGGATTAATTCTGTACCAGGAGACTGAGACAGATTTTGAGGGATTATGATTAGATTTGTCTCAACTTAATTCTAGATGAACAGTTAGTCTCTCCAACCAAATATAAGACTAACTGTTCATGTGGGATTAAGTTAGTATATACCACTTTAGTCCCTTGTACCAAACACCCCTTTATAGAATAGTAAGGCCCAAGAACAAGGATTGATGATTTCAAAGTGAGGTTTTTGGATCCTATAAAATATTTTAGAGAAAAATTTGTTGTGACCTCGGCAGGTATCACAAATGTTTCAATTTACTCTTAAAATTTTAATTTACGTCTATTGAACTTTAAACTCTACAAATTCTTTCCTTTTGGTCAATTCTAGTCAAAATTTTCCATTAAATCACATGTGTCATCACCAAGAAAAATTGTCTTAAAATTGAATTAGGCCTAATTTTAACTTTGATGATGGCACACGAGTGTTTACATGCGTGATTTGATGAAAAAATTTGGCTAACATTAGCTATAAGGAAGACATTGAAATAGTTTATATACCTTAGAGGTCGGAACGATTTTTTTCCCAAATTTTTAAATTTTTTCAGTGAAAAACATCTTGAAGTTTTCTTTCGTGGAGAACAACGAACAATTGACCTCTTAAAAGTTTTTAACCCCACATCCGTATGATTTTCTCAGTTCGCTTGTATTCAAAGTACAAAGGACTCCACTCTTTTACTGTGGAATTTCTATGTAAGACAATTTTTGGTAAATACATGGTAATTTTCCCCAGCTAAATGGAAGACCTTATTCTTATTTCTATGTAATCTATGTGCCATTAGATATTTTGAATAGGAATATTTTACAATTATAAACTTTATGATAGTTCGAGCTCGACTCAGCTTGAACTCAATAATAAACGAGACTATTTGAATTTGAGTTCGAAATCGAGCATGAACTTTAGATTGTCAATTCGAACTCGAGCTCAAACTATAATTTTAATAAATAAATATTGATTTGAGCTTAATAATACTTTATCGAGCTATTCGAGAGTCTGTCGAATCGAACTTTAAAATATTCGAATTCGGCTCCATATATTATTCGAATATAAATTTTAAACTGAGCTCGAGTTTTGACCGAGCTCAAACTCGAATTCGAATAACTCGATAAAAATTTAATTCGATTACAATCATAATTAATTGTACATTTATTTTATTTTTTTACATTGATAAAAAAAAATCAAACCCAAATTTAGTATGCGAAAACTTAAAAATATCACTAAATCAAAAGACTTAAATACCAATGCGTCTTTAAGCCATTAACCATTGTTGCTAACCAAATCATTAACCATTACAATATTCTGACTTGTTTTAACTTACTGTTTAATTTGGACGCCGCTTGATTAAAAAGAGAAAAAAAAAGGGCGTCACTGTGGCTTAATCCAACAACTACATCTCTTTTTATATAAAAAAGATTTGATTCCGACTCTAATTCTTACAAAATTACAATAATAAAAAAGAAATAAGTCTAGATATTTTTTGTTCTTTTCTGTACTTTTTGGGTAAAATCTAACCGAAAACCAACTATATTTAGATTCTTAGAATGACACTGACATTAGTGGGGTGTTAATGGGAACCATTCTTGTGGGCCTTGATGCACGTACGATGTATCTCCCCACAATTTTTTCACAAAGCTCTGTTGCTTTAATCATTGCTATCAACTTGCATGAAAACAATTTGCCTTGCAACTTGTTTTTTTTTTTTTTTTTTAAGATAGTAATTGTAGTTTTGATTAGGATATAATTCAATTGCTAATTACATATTTTTGTTTATTTTTTTTAAAATCAAATATTGATGTTAATTAAGAATAGATTCTAACTGAATTTTGATCGAATTATTTGAACTCGAGTGTCGAGCTTCAACCTTGAAAAATAGGCTCGAAAACATGTGTTAAATCAAGTCTGAAAATTTTACTATTTTATTCGTGAAATTCGTAAATAATTTGATAAGATATTATTGAATTCAAATTAATATTTATAAATTATTATTAATATTATAATTCAAATTTAAATTCAAACTCGTTTATTATCAAGCTCAAATTAAATCAAATTAAAATCTTAAATTTAAATAAAATTTGAACTCAAACTCGATTTTTTTATATTAAATTTAATTAAATTTAAATATTTTAATATTTAAAATCGATTCGAGTCCAATCTTAAGTGTTACGGTGAAAATGGGCCATCGAGTAAGACTGCATTGGTCGAATGAATTCGAGACCAAAACTTAAATAGCAAACGGACAAGCTTAATTACGTAAAGCCTCGTTAGCTGAGCCAGGCCCTAAAACAAGGACTGGCGTTTCCAAGGAGAGGTTTTTGGAAGTTTCTTGCATGGGAAACGACGAACAATTGACCTTTTGAAAGTTTAAACACGTCCTTCATCTTCCCAATTGGCTTGTATTCGAATTTCGAAGTACCACGAAGTCCACTTCTTTACAGTGGTAGAGCCAAGGATTTTCTTTGCAAAATTGTCCTTAAAGTGATAAGAATATGCAACTTCTTTTTCTTTTTTCCTATTTCCACCTTATAAAATAAGTTTTGAAAAAATATCAGTAGCAAAATACCATTTGATTTTTTATAAATAAAAATTATGTCAAACATCAACGATTTCGTAAAAATAATCTCGAGTTGAAAAATAAATTTAAAAAAAAACTGAATTTATATCAAAAATATATAAATTATTTTATTAAGATATTTAATTTAACTTTTATTTACTAAAATATAAATAATTTTATAAATTTTCCGAAACGAGTTTTTAAATTGTAATTGTACCTTCAATTTTGACAAAATTCAGCTGAAAAACATTTGTCTCATTTGACTTGGCATATTTTTTTGGTAATTACACCTGTCATTTCAAAAAATATATATAAGCTCAAATTCCTTACTCTTAACTATAAAATAAAACTATAACCAAGAGATATTAAATTAGAAAGAGAGACATTATTGATCATCATCGAATCGATTTTGCTTCTCCAATGTAAAAAATAGAGTATATAAACAAATAGAGCTATGATGCAGTGATAGCGCCAGTGTACAACATGGACACATTTTGTAGCATATAAACTTTATTAATAACTTTTGTAAATCTATTGATAATTTTAAAAAATTTAATTAATAAAAAAATTAATTTTACATGTCAACTAATGAGAGATAGAAAATTTGTTGTGTTTTCTCGCCTCTTTCTTTAGTTTTACCGAAGTAAATAATAAAAATAGTGTTTGTTATAAAATCCTCGAGTGAAAATAGTGTTTATTATAAAATCTCTTAATGACGTTAATGGACACTCTAATGAAACACTTTTTTTTTTTTGTAATTATTATTATAATTTTTTAACATAATTACAACTTGACCAAGTTAAGTGTATCAATTGATGTCCTACTATTTTTATATTAATATAAAGGTAAAATATTCATTGAAAAATGATACTTGTATATTTTTTTGAAATACTAAAACATATCTTGAATCTAATTAATAAATTTATGAATCAAAATCATATCCATTTAAAAATTTAAATGAAAATCAAATTCATAATCTCAAATCTAAAGAAAATATATTGTCAAGGTGGGTACACTTCATACAACAAAATGACAACTTACTATAAAAAGACAAAAGGAAAAACAAAGTAAACAAAAACATAAAACATAAAATGAATAGCAACGATTTATTCACCATTATCGTTACAATATAAAAATTAATTTATTTTTAAAATAAAAGAACCTAACATATTATAGATCTTATTTTCGAGTCATGAAAAAACATTATCTTTATTAATATTTACTTAATGTTTTGTCTACACGTATGACGTTCTGTTTGTATTGCTTTTTATATTTAATTGTTTTTATGACTTGTAAATAAAAAATGATAAAATATAAAAATTTAATTGTTCACTGTTTATTTAAACTTTTGAAACAGGAAACGATATTGCCGGAGCGAATATCATTAATACCAGAACAAATGTTTGTTAATGTACAAAGAACTTTTGGGAGGTTTGAACGACTATAGATAAGGAAGTTTAATGCCTCTTAAATGAAACTAACTAAGTAGTCGTATAAAATCTAATGTTTGAATGAATAAGTAAAGAAAATCAACCACATAAGGACAAAAATTGTACAAGAGTAAAATTCAATGTTAAAAAAAATATAAACAAAGGAATAATAAAAAAATCTCAACAAAGGAGGGATGTATCAGACAAGCATCAGCAAATAAACAAACGCCAATCTGTCACTGTCCTCCACGTCAGCAGCAGCTGTCAAACCAAACCCAAGGCTCACCATAAAACGGCAAACGACAAGCAAAGACGCATATTAAAACTCCCCTAATCCTCGTAGAGCCACCTCTGAAACAAAAGCCCTTTCGCATTTCAGGAAAGACGGATAAAAACAGAGAGAGAGAGAGAGATAATTAAAGCCGTATTCGTACTAGAAATGGCCGTATCCTCGTTTCCGTATCCGAGGTTGCTCGCCTCATCCACCTCGTTCGAGTGCCGCTCCGATCCCCATTTTTCGGGGGCACCGCGTAGGGACCACCGCAACGGTCAGCCGAGTCACGGCCGATTCGCCTCCCGCCGGGTTAAGTCGGTCCTCCGATCCGGGACTGCGTCATTCAACGGCGGCCTGTCCTCCTTGATCCTCAGGTTTCCGCCTAATTTCGTGCGCCAGCTCAGCAACAAGGCGCGTCGCAACTGCAGCAACATTGGCGTCGCGCAAGTCGTGGCGGCTTCGTGGTCCAACAACTCCGCCTCCAACTTACCCTCGGCGACTGCTGCTGCCGCTGCTTCGTCAGCCGCCACAGCCGCCTCCACCCCGACCACGGAGCCGTCGGTTGTTCTGAAAGCCGGAGATGACGTGCCGGTGGTCGAGGGTATTAAAGGAAACGGTAGTGTACTGTTGGAGGATTTGACCAAATCGAAAACCTCGTTCTTGAGCTCTGATGGGAGCATCGCAGTTCATGCTGGTATATACATTTAAAATCTATTTTCATTTGTGTTAACCTCTTTTTTCTTTTGGGTTTTCATTGCTAAGAGTTTTTTTTGTGCTTTTAATGTTTCCATTTCCTGATTTCGTATTTTGTGTTATGCATTTTTTTTAAAAAATTTGATTGGTAAAACACAAGTACTCAGCCTTAGCCGTTGTAGCCAAGGCCTCCTTGGCCATATAAGAAAAGTAAAATGACTTTTGTGGTTAATTGATGTTTTGAGATATTATTTTGGGAAAGGTGTGAATATCATTCGGTTGATGTATATAAAAGGAAAGTTTTCACGTCTCCCTTTTTATTTCATTAGTAGCATAGTATTAAATCATGACAGTACAAGAAGCAACACCCACTTGTTCTGTAATCATTATTTTCATGTATTTCTGCTATAAAATGATAGAAATTGTTATTTATTTATTTCAATTTAATAATTTTAGGCACCTTTGTTTACTCATTGTTAATCTGAACAAGCTTAAGAACCTGTTTGATTGGTATTGTCACATTGATTAGTTGATATATGGCGATTAGCAACTCACTGATATTGTACGTTATTTATGGTTTATACAGGTGAAAGATTAGGCCGCGGTATAGTTACTGATGCAATTACTACCCCGGTAGTCAATACTTCTGCATATTTCTTTAAGAAAACTGCTGAGCTTATTGATTTCAAGGTATGCTTCCTATGACAGTAACATTCATATTGATTTCTGCACTTAAATGTGCTCATTATTTATTAGTTGCATACACACTAAAATGCACTCAGATAATTTACTTGATTAAGGAATAAATGAGTAATGAAACCATTAAGTCTTGATCTTTCTGAATATGATTTGATTGGAGAGACTAATAGGCTATCCAAGAGCACCACCTGGCCAAGCCAAGGTGGTACTCCTAATCACTTGCGTGCTGCCAACAAAACAATTTTTTCAGATGATACCAGCAAAGAATAAAAAAGGAGGGGATGGGAAAAAGCAAGGAGAAAGTAACTCTGCTCTGTCCAATTACCACCACACAAAAATCTTTCTCCAATTATTTTTTAATAATTGCGAGTGGAATGAACTTGGGATGTCCTCGTGTGAGGCAAGCCACGTCTTTGTTCAATTCTTCAAATATCAATTTTTAATCAAACTTTAATTTAAGTTCTTATTTTTCAAGTCATTCCTAAATTTTGGACAAGAGAAGATACACATAATTGATTTTAGCCCTGACTTTTAGAGGTCCTTTTTCTCCACCTCAATCTTTGATACCGAATGCAAAAGAACAAATATCTGGTGCTATTGTTACCACACATAAGAAGAATTTTTGTATTGTATAAATATTATATATAAAGGGCACCAAGGGGTACTGCCCATATACAGGAGAAAATTTCTGCAAATGGAAAAGAAAACAAATGTAAGATGTTTCCTCATGCTTATCTCTAAATATTTTATTGAAACAAAACCTAATCAAAAGGAGAATGAAATAAAATATAGATATTATTTTTCTCTCTTAAGGAACTTGGTAATGTACCAATTCAGTGATTCTTGGCCGATTGTGGGTTTTCTTAGATTCATATCGACAAAAACAAATTTGTTTTTATTTGATTAGTTATCCCGCTAAAATTATGTTCATCCAAAGATTACTAAGGATTTAAAGTGTTAGTTTTATACCACAATTGATGGGTTCTAGCTTATAGATGTTCAAAAACAAAGGAGGACTATTGAAGAAAGAGATGAATTTGAAAGACAAAGAAAACGGTGCTGAGATACAGTTCATTCCCAGTCTTCTCCTTCTATTCTTCCTTTTTTTTTCATCTTTTCTTCGATGGCATAATTTGACATTTTGAAAAATTCATTTGGTGGCTGCATGTGATTGGTTAGGTGCACCACACCTGGCTTGGCCAACGCGGTTCTCCTGGATCACCTAATAATATCCCATTTGATTTGCTAAGTGGTTGCTTAATATTTATTAACTTACCCCATGTTATCGTTCTCACTTAGATGGTGACTGATATCTGGTAATGCTATAAATTAATTATTTTGTGATCTTTGGCAGGAGAAACGCCATGCAAGTTTCGAGTATGGGCGCTATGGAAACCCGACGACAGTGGTTGCAGAAGAGAAGATAAGGTTTGTCCTTTTACCTCTTATATTACTGCTTTTGCTTCTCTTATAGTGACTCTGTCTTTAGATCCTATAAGATTGACATGTTGTCTTCTAGTGCGCTTGAGGGGGCAGAATCAACCTTAATTATGGCATCTGGAATGTGTGCTAGTACGGTCATGTTGTTGGCATTGGTTCCAGCTGGTGGGCATATTGTGACAACCACAGATTGTTACAGGAAGACTAGGATATTCATTGAGACCGTTCTTCCCAAGATGGGGATTACGGTATAGGTTCTGCTCTTTTCTAACTTTTTTTTGCATGCAGTAGCTTTGTATCTTGAGATGTGAAACTGAAACTTTTTCCAGGACATTAGTATTCTGGTCAAAGAAAAGCCAGGGGTTTTCCTGCCCTTCTTGCTTTAGATTTTTTTGTTAACTTTTAATGAATGTGGTTTGTCCTTTTCTCTTGTTTCATTGTTACTTTGCTTTTGGCACGTGAAGGTAAGTACTCCTTGAAGTAAAGGTTTACTAGTTTTTTTTTTTCTTTAAGAGAAAAATAGTTTTGTGAAAAAAGAATTAAGATTGTAAGTGTGTGTGTGTGTATATATATATATATATATATATATATATATATATATATATATTCTGCTTTCTTATTTTCCGACTGCCCCCCCCCCCCTCTTTATATGATTGTGTTTGTAGTTTATGGTATGCTAATTACTTATCTCAGTTATCCAGATTTTATACTCCCTCCGTCCCATTTTCTTGGTCCTTCATTCCTTTTTTTGAAGCCCCAAATTGTTTGTCCAAGTAAAAAAGTCACTACATTAGTTTCATTAACTTTCCAAAAATAACCCTAACTATTTCTTTTATGCCATTAACCTAGTGTCTGTTTCCCAAGGAAACAGTAACTGTTTTTGCTTTATTAAAGGTGGTACATGTTTTTTCTCATTTTTTCTGCAACTATAAATTCTCTAGAGAAAAACAAAGCTCTTAACACCTTAGTTGCTAAAATACTGATTGCTTTTCTCACAAAATTAAAATGGAATTCATGGATTACAAAAATTTCAGGATTGTATAATTGGCAGCAATAGATATGATATGTTTAAAGTTTTAAGGGATATACAGTGCCATCATTGATGAGTAAACAAGAACATTAAAATAATTCACCTTAAATTGTGTGAGAGTCAGACTAGAACCAGCCATTGGGGACAGAGGGAGTAGTAATATTTGCATATTACCCTCTGCAAGAATTTTGGTGGTGAAATCTGGTGCAGTTAGTGAAAAAGGAGAAGAGAAATGGTTATTTACTTATTTATGAGTTGATCTTGTTTTTGTGACTATTGCTAGTGGCTTACATAAACATTTATCTTTCTAATACTATGAATTGGGATGTATGAAGACATTTTAGTGTAACTGTCTACGTTTATGTTTGGGGTTTTGATTATCATTCAATATGCAGGCTACTGTCATTGACCCTGCAGATATGGAAGGCCTTGAATCAGCACTCAATAAAAACAAAGTAAGTGGTTGGCTAGTTTTAAGTTCTCCTAAGCTTCTATTTTGGAAATGACAGGTCATCCTAAGTTAACCTGGCATTGTCACTCTGTGCAGGTTTCTCTCTTCTTTACCGAGTCTCCTACTAATCCATTCCTCAGATGTGTTGACATTGAGTTAGTTTCAGAACTCTGCCACAAAAAAGGAGCGCTGGTCTGCATAGATGGTACCTTTGCAACACCTCTCAATCAGAAGGCTCTTGCCCTTGGTGCTGATCTTGTTGTGCACTCTGCAACAAAATTCATTGGAGGCCACAATGACGTAAGTCAGCTTGAATTTGTTTAGTAAATTAAAAGAGTGCTTGCTATCAGGCTGTCCGTTTTCAAGAATTAAACAAGCTTAATTCCTGTTACAGGTGCTTGCTGGTTGCATTAGTGGTTCCCAGAAGTTGGTTTCAGAAGTTCGTAATTTGCATCATATCTTGGGGGGTACTCTTAACCCGGTGAGTTACTTGACACTCACTCATCATTATAAGGAGATCTATCCAAAAAAAAAATTATGAGGAGATCTATACATTTAACTTTAAAAAATTTAAGAATTCAATGGCTACTAAGTTGCTATATATTTGGAGTTTGGACCTATGGCTTCAAACCTGATGCTTTAATGGCCAACATATGTTCGGAATTCTACTTGTTCTCTATGGAAAGTTGTACACGCTTTCAGTTGTAGACAGTAATCCTTTTATGAAACAGAATGCTGCGTATCTGATCATCCGAGGCATGAAGACACTGCATCTTCGTGTACAGCAACAGAATTCAACAGCATTGAGGATGGCCGAAGTTTTAGAGGCACATCCTAAGGTATAGTTTTAGTAGCATTTTATTAAAGAACAATAGTAAAATCAATCTTCCTCTCTTTCTTAATTTGCCTATTTGGATTTTTTTTTTCTCTTTTGTTTATGTATTATGCACAGACCAGGTTTACAGTCAAACATGCACCGATATACACATGCATGTGCACCCTCTTACTCATTTACTTAATGTCACAAGGGCTTAGAACACGTACTCCTAGACTTTTACTAAAAGACCTTATAGTTGTAACTTGTAAGATAACCTCTATTTTTATTTTTCTTAATAAAGAATTTACGGATTTGACTAAAGAAAAGAAAAGGGGTGGGGGATGAGTGAATTCTTATATTTATTTAAGCGATTGTAGGGCTTTTGGATTCTACAAAAACTAAGGGAAATGATAAGCTTATGTCATAACAAGTTGGTTGCCAGTAGATTTTGGTGCGTTCATGTATAAATTTGATTTTGTTTTATTACGCGTCTTCATCTACATAAATGGTTCCATATAACTCTGTTTGTATTGAATAGCAAGAAACTTGTGTTTATGTGAAAGCAGTATTCATAAATCATTGTTGATTCTTTTGACTTAATCAATAGTATTTTTTAGTGAGGTTCGTAATAATAACTTGTAAAAGCCTAATTGTACTTCTGATGCACAATAGGAAAGAGAATATTTATTATTTTGGGATGTTGAGATTGTGTTGTAGTGATAATATTCTTAGACATGATTTTAGGAAAATTAGATTTAGGCAATTAAATAGTTATTAGGATTTGATTTACTTATTTAAATGATGTTTGGTGCCTATATAAGAGCATTGATATTAAGACTGTAAGACAGTCTTTGATTATGGAATAAACTTGAGTTTTAGTATATCTCGTCCTCCTCTCCCTGTTCTTGTTATATTCTCCTAACCAGTCTATTTCTGTTAGTTTTCTTTGCTGCTTCTCTGTTGTTTCTCCCCGTTTTGTATTTGCTTATTGACCAAACCCCGTTGACACCCGCCTGATCTGTCGCCCCAACCGTTGCCGTAAAGTTCCAGAAACAATTACCTGGTTCGTGCGATTGTTAAGACCTGATCTGCCACCTCCCGGTGTTTTCTGGCCAAACCAAGCCCCCCACGATACTCAGAATCTCAAATCCCATCGACTCTCGAAGTTTTAGCTCAGATCTGTACCGGAGTAGGGCTCATGTGTGCCACGCACCACCACTTCCGCTGCCCGCAACCTCTTCATAGGCATCCAGGATCACCATCAGGATCGAAAACTCCCAATCTATTTAGTCTCGTGAGCCATGAGCCCATTCCTCGCCTGTAGGTCGTCGTAATGCCACAGACTTGATTCGGCCTATCACGTCCCGATTTGCTGTTTCCGGTCGCCCATCGTCGGATCTGACGCCACCTCAGTGACCAGAACCAGATTTTCGGCCTCACCCCAGAAGTCTGGACCAGATCTGCTTTGTTGGATCTGACCCGCATCATCTGATCTGTTCGCGTACACTGCCCTAAGCTGGAGTCCAGCTGAATTGTAGCCAACTTGCTGCCGAATTTTGAAGAAAAAAAGTCTGGTTTATTTATTTATTTAATTTCTGCGTATGTAGTTGTTGATTTTTGTAATAAAAAAAATTGCAGAAAAGAAAGTGAAGAAAAAGAGAAAGCAGCAGAAATAAAAATCAGAAGAAAAAAATAATTATAAAAAGGGAAAAAATAATAAATTCATTTTTTGTTTGTTTTATTTACCTTTTTTTATTTACATCAAATTGGAGTCACTTATGAGGAATGAGTGAGTTTAGTTGAGATCTTCTGGTTACAGTTCATCAAGTACTGCATTTCATTACAGAAAATGCGCTTTAAGTTTTTGGTCAGTTTGGCCATGTGGAGAAAATTAGTCTTTTCTCTGGTTCAATGGAATTTCAAGCCTCGTGCAATACTATTGGCCTCAAGATGCTATTTGGGCTAAAACCGAGTTGGATGGCCAGTGTTGTCAATTCGAGATCGAGTATTCCACTTTCGAGACTCAAATTTGCAAGATGCAACAACTCCTTGAACAAGTGAAACAAGTGAAAGTAGCTTTTACCCAAACTTCTACCAATCAGGATTCCATTCAACATGAGTATGAAGTTGTTTCTCCAACCCACATCAACTTTGAAACGAACGAACAAATCATTGAAGAAAGCTCTACTATTCGTTGTGAGGATGTACCTATTGAGTCACTTCAAAACGAATAAGGCCAAAGCCAAGATGAGTGCACGATTTGTGCGTGTGACCTTCCTTACATTGATTTTGTCCTCCCGCATTGGATTGAGGCTCCTCAACAACTCCTCTTCTTGATATCCTTTTTCTGCTCAATCAAGAATGCTATATCTCGAAAATTGCAATCTTTGCCATGCAATTTAAAGAACCGCAAGTTTTGATATTTCATCACTTCAAAACTTGTGATTGAGTTTTTTTATAAGTGGGGGAGAATGATGTAAAATAGGAAAGAATATTTATTATTTTGGATGTTGAGATTATGTTGTAACGATAATATTCTTAGACATGTATTTTAGGAAAATTAGATTTAGACAATTAAATAGTTATTAGGATTTGATTTACTTTTTTATTTAAATAATGTTTGGTGCCTATATAAGAGCATTGATATTAAGATTTTAAGACATGCTTTGATTATGGAATAAACTTGAGTTTTAGTATATCTTGTCCTTTTCTCCCTATTCTTGGTCTATTTTCCCTTTGTTCTATTTTCTTTTCTACCTAGTCCATTTCTGTCTGTTCTTTCTACTTATCTGTCCGGAATCAACTTCCCATTCCCTTGTCAAAAGTCCATGTAACAAGTCATCTTCTAATCTTAGGGGTGTTGAATCTATCTTGCTAGCGCTTTCAACTAATCAGTTTTAGTGCTGCGGTAAATGTCCATAACATAATCACTACATCAACATCCTCTGCTACCCTGTTGTTGTCATCGTCCCGGTGTCATTTTAAACTCTGCCCTTAACCCTCAACTGTTCAGAAGGCCTCTATAACAAGGCTAAATTTACCAATCTACATGCCATTGTTTCCTCACACCAGCAAGTTTGCATGAATACCATAACAAATTGGTTTTTGTTACCACTTGCATGTTCATTCCTGCTAACACCACTTGCATTTTATTTCAATCCTTCCCGTTATATACTGGACAATTGTAAGCCAACTTGTCTAACTATTTTACTATCAGGTTCAGACATGTGTGTATGTACTTGTGTGAGCATTGATATTGATAGTTATACTATAGATAACTGATGGGGAACACGAGGAAGATTAGAATTAGGGATTTTAATCTAGGAATTAGGGGATATGGGGATAATTATGTAATCAGGAAATAATTTGGGTATCTAGGTGCAGTTAATTTTTATATTGCAGTTTCTTTTCATATTTCAGTTTCTTTATCGGACTAGAGTTAAAATCCCTATATAAGAGGCGACCCTATGTCATTTGTAGTCAACTTGGAATTAATAAAAATAAATTGAGAGCATTGAAATCAAACTCTGTGATTGAATTATTTCGCGCTATGTGATTTGGTTGTAGTGTTCGCGTCCATGTGATTTGGATTGCGGTTCTCATGTGATTTGGGAAGATCCATGTGATTTGGATCGGTTATTTTTTATTTTTTAGTTTATCTTTATTTCTCCCCTATTGTACGACATCAAGTGGTATCAGAGCCTAATCTCGAACCCCCATCACCATTCTCAAACACTCCACCCAAACAAGCCCTTAAACTCGAAACAAAAACAACATCCAAAGAAGCCCATAAACTAAAAACACCATCCAAACATGCCCTTAAACCAACACTTAATAAAAACCCATTAGATATAGTAGCAACACTTGATTTAGTGCCGTACACCGCCGCCAGCCACTGTCCAAGAAGCCTGGGGCACCACCTAAAGGTGCGGAATTCTCGTGCGACCAAACCCTGAGAATTCCGTCCTCTTCTGCCACCTTCTTCAGCCTCGAAATCAATCGCAATCGTTCAACTTTTCTGCTTCCATCGTTGACCGACGTAAGCCACCACACTAGCCATCGACACCACCACCGATCGGTGTGGAATCACGGAGCGACCCCACCCCTCGAGTCCCAGACTTCACCAACGCCTTCTTTGCTGCCAAAGTTCGAAATCTAGAGGCACGATCAATCAATTTCTAGACACGATGTACTCTTTTTTCGTTCCACCAATGTCGGATCCGGCACCACCACCGTGACTAATAGCCTATTTTCGGTTGATCCGTCCCCCTTTGGCTTTGATTCGCCCACGATCTGATCGGGTTAGATTCGACCCACTATGAGAACCCGTTCCGTTCACAGTGAAGGAGACGACCCAGTCCAGTCGAGCCGAGACGACGTCATTGAGCTGAGCTGCTTCCTAGTTGCGAAGCTGAGCCATTCTAGAGCCATTTCTTAGTCTAGACTTGCCAGAGAGCCAATTTCAGTTTTGCATCTATTTTTTTTGATTTCTTGAATTTACTTTGCTTTATTTTGTGAAAAAAAGAAATAAAAAGCATTAGAAAAAAAACAATAGAGAAAAAAATATATATGTTTGAGCTATTTTAGTATTATGACTATTACTACAGAGGAACATATTCAGTATTTGACTGATAAAATTCTCGATGAGTACGATCGTATGTGCGAGTTAAGATCTTTATGGACAAGGTATGGATAACACTCTTTTTGTCAACATTGGAAAGAAGGATATAAAGTATTTGGTAGTTGTCTTCGTGTCAAGCAGCGAGCTCTGGCACAACTCTATCGGCCATATGAGACAACCCCAAGCAAGGTTGAAGTTCATGCTCAAGAAAAGATTCAAGTCGAGGTTGAACATGTTGTCCCAACTTCATGCGAGACTGTTGTAGTTGAACCATGTCAGTCAAATGATGATTTAGTTTTGCCCATTGGCATTGACCAGGTTCAAGACAAAGATACCATCAAAGATGACGAACCTGTTGATGACCAGCCTGGTGTTGTTGAGCATATTGAACCAATTCCTTGTGAGGTTATCTTATTCGAACCAATTCAAGATGACGACTTTGCTAAGCACATTGTAGCGGTTGAAAAGATTCAAGACAAACAAGACGACAAACTTGATTGTTCGATTGTGGTTCGAGTTGATGCACTTGTCCGTGATATTGAGTTTATCCTTCTTACCTGGTTTCACACCCCTCAGCAACCAACATTCCTAACTCAATTTTTTTCACCTCCTAGTGGCTTCGACTTTCCTGAGTTTCATGATTATGTTTTGCTTCTCCACGCTTTGGAGTTCTTGTTTTTGGAACATTTTTCACCTCAATGACGAGTTTTTTTTAAGTGGTGGAGAATAATGGGGAACACAAAGAAGATTAGAATTAAAGATTTTAATTTAGGAATTGGGGGATATGGGGATAATTATGTAATTAGGAAATATTATTGGTATCTAGGTGTATTTAATTTTTATATTGCAGTTTCTTTTCATAGTTCAGTTTTCTTATCGGATTAGGGTTAAGATCTCTATATAAGAGGCGTTCTCATGTCATTTGTAGTCAGCTTGGAATTAATAAAAATAAATTGAGAGTACTGAAATCAAACCCTGTGATTGAGTTATTTCGCGCCATGTGATTTGGTTGCAGTGTTTACGTCCATGTGATTTGGATTGCGGTTCCATGTGATTTGGTTATCTTTTGTTTTTAGTTTATCTTTATTTCTCCCCTACGGCATCAATAACATAAAAAGGATTTTGTGGAGGAATAAGATTTATGTTTATACAATTGTGATATGGTTCCATTTCTTTGAGCGAATGTCTCAAGAGTGAATAATCTCATTTTGCAAATGCAAAGGAAATTTTGCATTTGTTCAGCATCTACTGGCTGTCTAGCCATTTTTTAGTTATCAGTGATAATATTATTTCCTGAAAGAAAAAATTGATGAGGTTTTTCTGGTAACATTGTACCTTGCCGTTTTTCCTTTTAGACTCATATAATATTATTGGCAGGTGAGACATGTCTATTACCCAGGCTTGCCAAGTCATCCTGAATATCACATTGCCAAGCGGCAAATGACAGGTTTTAGTGGTGTGGTCAGTTTTGAGGCAAGTATTTCCGAGTATTCCTATTGATGCCTGGTGATTCATTTTTCAATCACTTCAATCATTTTTTTGCTCTCTGATAATGCAGGTTGATGGAGATTTGATGACCACCATAAAGTTCGTTGATGCATTGAAGATCCCTTATATTGCCCCATCCTTTGGTGGATGTGAGAGCATTGTGGATCAGCCAGCTATTATGTCATATTGGTATGCCGTTCAATGTTTTTCATGATGTTGATAGTTATTTTCATACAATCATACTGTCATCTAATTAGCTATCCAAACTACAACTCATCTCTTCTCTGTCATAAGGGGCCTGCGATAGAACTATGTAATCTGGCCAAGATAGAGTGTACCGAAGTAAATATTCTAAGCCTACGTGACACTTGGGTGACACATGGAACTGTGAATTCTCTATAAGGTTATCCTTCCTCCTTTCCTAACGAGGGGGAAAGGCCCCAAAAGAAACAAGAAATCTTTTACACTCTAGCATAAAAAGAAAGAAGAAATCAAAATAAAGATATACAGAGATGAAGAATTGTAGTGGAACTCTCTGGAATTTTGTTTACTAAAGTTTGCAGCATTGTTTCTGTAAAAATGTTTTCACAATATGTGATGTGGAGTTAAAGAAACATCCAATATGATTAGGTCAATTTTTAAATATTTTGTAATAACATTTTTATAATAAGACGATTAAACATAAATTCGTTAAAAAACAACACTGGCCGTGTAGACAGATTGTAATTGAATATGCATTTTTATACGTAGAACCATTTATATATATTAATTTTGTTCTTCTATAGTGACCAAAGAGGAGACTCATTCCTGTATATGATACATTGATACTGCATTACAAAAGTCTGTCTGCCAACACAGTCCTGAAGAATTTCAGTGTCTGACAGTAAAATGGCTCTTTCCTAGTGGCATTCACAATGTATAGATGCACAAGATCTATTTAGTGATTAAAGATGATTTAGTTTTTGTTTGGTTGCATTTCTATTATTGATATTAATAATTTTCTTAAATATATTTTGAAACAGGGATCTTAGCCAGGCAGAGAGGCTTAAGTATGGGATTAAGGATAATTTGGTTCGCTTCAGCTTTGGAGTTGAAGACTTCAAAGATTTGAAGGCTGATGTACTGCAGGCCCTGGAGACCATTTAAGTGCACATCACCTATCTTGGTTTCTGTTATTTTTTTTTTCCTTCTTTCCTTTGTTTTGTTTTTGTGAAACATGATTTCTTGTTGGTGCTTCAATTAAGTATTTGATCTCCGAAATTTTCTGTTCGGCTCCAAGTGATCATTGCCTGAATGAAGTAATAACTCCACGAATAACTTGGAAGTTCATCAATAACTGTCCTTTCTTTCCTATGTATTGCCATTTGGTTTTCTAGATTTGTTGAATGGTTTAGAAATGGAACTGATTATAAATGGGGAAGAAAAAGAAAAAAAAGCAGAGAAGAGTTTTGATAAGTAATCATTGCTCATTAGTTATGAGCGTATTTCCTTTTCTCTTTTAGGTTTAGCAAGGATTAACATCTTGTTCATTCCGAAGCTTGATACAGAATTGTTGGATCTAACGGTTTTTTATGCATATGGTTATGTATCATGTGGATCAGACTTGCAAACAATGAATAAATTACTTGTTATGCTTGTCGCCATTGCTTAACTGGATTACGTTTTTGCTTGTGTCTAGTGTGTTTGGCCTCTGGGGATTCACTTCTCCAACCAGAAACCTTGGGGCATTCGTTTTACCAATGAATCATTTCTCAGGATAGAAGGGGATATGAAAGACAATTTTATAATATTTTTTCATAAGCTGAAGTAAGAAGAATTTTTTTTATGTGGGCAAGTAAGAAGATGATGAATACAGCATTCTTAAAATGAGATTCTGTAATTAACCTGTGAGAGATTATAGGTAATACAAAGAGTTCTGATTCACCAAGCTTTGTTGTCAGAGCCGTTTGGTTCAAATCTTCAATCTGGTTTCTATCATTGGTACCCTCTTTGCTCTGACATTTCATGCCATTTAAAACGAGCTCTTTCAAAATACCTTAGATTTCAATATTGAAAAAGAAGAAGAAAGATTTTTGTATTTGACCTCTCAATACCTATTTTATGGGTCAATTTGTTTTGAATTTTTTAACCTCCTCCAAAATTGGAAGGAATATAGAATAGATAACCTTGTACTGTACTCCCGCAGTACTCATGTGATCTGCATGTTTGGTACATTTGACGAAAAAAAAAGGAACTCCGGAAAAAATACTTTTTATCATTCAAATATGTATTAAAATACTTTTTATCATTCAAATATTTTAAAAAAATGCATTAAATACATACAAGTTTCGAGTAATTGAAGCAAGAATAAAAAATATGTTAAAAAGATTAAAAATAAAAATCTTTAGACTTTCGAATTACGATTGAAAACAATTATTATCTCAAACTAGAAATGAAGGCCGCTCTTACGTGACGATAGTAGAAAAAACAAATGCTACCATCACACAAGGAATATGCGAAGTGCTTTCTTTATTGACTTCATCCTTGAAAAGGTTAAAAGAAGGTGGTGATTATCAAAGCTTAAGAATCATTTTATCAGGTGCAATTTTTCTTTTACAAGAAAAAGAAGAGAAAATGATGCTAATCCAATACAATGGCATGAACCGGACCATTTTATCATCTTAAATCCACGTCCACTTCAGTAGATTCCATATTCCTCCTTATCCTTTTTGATTCATCTCTCTCATTTACACTCAAAGATACATGCTTACCCATATAAATAATCAATCGATCAATCCATCAAATTGATCATCAGTTAATCAGACGATGAAATTCGGGAAGGAGTTTAGGACCCATCTGGAGGAGACCTTACCGGATTGGAGGGACAAGTTCCTCTGCTACAAGCCCTTGAAGAAGCTCCTCAAACACATCCCCGACGCGTCGCACGACCCCACTTCTCTTCCAAATCAACGACCCAACACAACCGCAGCCGTTGATTCCGGTGATGACCATCTTCATCATGGAGAGACTGGCGGTGATTGGCCCTCGGTTGACTTCCAAGATTGGTTCGTTAGGATCCTCAATGAAGAGCTTGAGAAGTTCAATGATTTTTACGTTGATAAAGAGGAGGAGTTCATTATTCGCTTACAGGTTCTTTTAACTTTGGTTTTTATTCTATCAGTTTTTTCTTTTTATTGCTATTGTTTGATTTATGGATTTTGCTTGCATGATGGACAAACCAGAATTTTGGAATTTTATGTTACAAGCTACTCCATAATTAGAAACCTTAATTGCTGCCTTTTAAGTCCACAGTACACGAACTTTTTATATTGATCTTTTAGCTTCATGGAGTATTTTTTTTCCTTTTCAATTAAATTTTTTAGGGTACTTATGACTTTGATAGGATATGAAATGTGAATTTGTTGAATTGTGAAGTTAAGGATTGCTGTTAAACTGTTGTTTGATAGTTGATAATCTTTTTGAGATTAAGCAAAAATATTAGTAATAGTTATTGGGTGATTGAGAAACAATAGGTTAATCAAATGAGGTTTAGTCTAAATGATTCAGGTGGGTTTGTGTGATCGAAGAAAATTTAGTTTAAAAAATGAACTCATTTACAAGAAAAGCGTAGAGAAATAAGTTTTGCATTCAAAACGAACCTGTCAGGATTATAAGGCTATGTTGAGTTTAGTTCAGTTGAATGTAACTTTCTTAAGCAAGATTTTTTATGGTTGAATGCAACTTTATGAGCAAGATTTCTATATCTTTGGATAGGCTGCGAAAGCATCATAGAGATGTTGTTCTTCTTATGATGGACTGGGATATCTTTGGAATTACCCACATAATGGATCTAATTATTTTAATAATTCATCTTAAACAGTCCTGTGTGTAGCCACCATAGTTGAATCTTCTCTTCTATTGCTTGAAAAGCCACGAGCACCCTAATTCGGACTTTCAAAACATAGCTTGTGAGGGGTTTAATCCAGAAAACGATATATACTCTCTTTTTTTTCATTCTTTGAGAAATGCATTTATTAAACTAATACTTACGTCCTGCACTTCATATATATATATATATATATATATATTGTTTCAAGAGAATATGACCTTTTATGATTTAAGTAATATCCCATTCATTGAACAGTTTAGATTGAGTTTAACTGAATTTAGTGGCTTTTGGTTTGCAAATGTGGATAATAGGGTCATCGATAGGCCCAAATAAGGAAATTACACAATATGTGCCTTCAAAGGCTTTGTAAATGAAGGTTTAACAAGAAGCTCTGAAGAAAATTTCTGTTATCAAGAATATCTGTGGGCTTGTAGCCTTGTAAATGCCTTAAAAATGCCTGTCTTACATCTTTACAGCCATCTTTCTTGGGTAGTATCAATCCTGATAAAAGATGCAAACGCGATAACACATTCTGTAGTCTTGTTTCCTTTTGCAAATATATATCAGTCCCCCGAAATCATGCCAAGTTGTCGGCGAACCTGAAGTGATCATTGGATCAATAAGATAATGTCATTTGATCAAAGTAGCAAATGATGCCATAGCTTCTCTTACCCACTTTTGAATTTTCACATGTATTGCCTCCAGTAGTTGACAGTAGAATCAACCTGTTGTAAGATTGACAAAGCATTTGGTGAAGAAAACCCTCTTGAAATCGGATGCATGAATGTAAGTTGATTCTCAAATTTCTTTCCTGTACACTCGTTAAAGGTTTCGTAGGGTATCTTCTTGGTGGTAGGCACTTGGAGATCCTCTGAATGTTATGCTGGCGTGGCTGTTTTGGATGTTTCTTTGTGTGCTTCTGATGCACCTTTGTCGCACCCCCATTTGGGTGTTCCTTCTAATGCTTTTTGTTATTTTTCACAATGAAAAAAGGCTACCATGGGAATTTATCTGTTCTCATCTGCAATCACTACAGGAGCTGAAGGAAAGAATTGAGAGAGTTAAGGAGAAGAGTTGCAGGGGTGGAGTTTTTACATATGAGAGTGAATTCAGTGAGGAAATGATGAATATTCGTAAGGACTTTGTTACCATTCATGGGGAGATGGTGCTTCTAAAAAATTATAGCTCCCTAAATTTTGCAGGTACAGCAGCTACTTTATTTATATTTTTCTTCTACATCTAACTTGGGTTGGTAAGGGCTTTCTCACTTTTCATGGGGAGATGGTGCTTCTCGAAAAACTTTAGGTCCCTAAATTTTGCAGCAGCAGTTGCATCCTTACCCACCCACCCCCCCCCCCCCCCCCCCCCCCCCCCGCCCCCCAACCCTTTTTTTTCTATCTAACAATATGGGTTGGTGAAATATGGTTTGTTGGCTTCTAAAACTATATCAATTATTTGCTTCAACAGGGCTTGTTAAAATTTTGAAGAAGTACGATAAACGAACCGGGGAATTGTTGCGTCTACCTTTCACACAACTTGCTCTTCATCAGCCTTTCTTTACGACTGAACCTCTTACAAGATTAGTTCGTGAATGTGAGGCAAATCTTGAGCTTCTCTTCCCACTGGAAGCAGAAGTAATTGAATCTACTCCAACTACACAGGACCAGCCAAACCCACCACAGAATAATGCAGCAAATATTTCACTTGAAACTTCGTCAACACTTGGGGAGGAAACATTTGATATATATCGTAGCACCCTTGCTGCAATGAAAGCCATACAGGGCCTTCAAAAGGCGAGCTCCACCTGCAGCCCATTGTCATTTTCATCATTCGTTAAGAACCAGGATGATGACAGTATTGGTGCCTTAACAGCTGAAAACTCAGCTGAAAACTCTTCAGCTACTTTGCAAAGCGGGGATGAGGCTGACCAAGAGTGATGATCATTCTACGTAACAGAATTTGTCTTTTTGGTTGAATTTCCATATTTCATATTTTAATTATTGTAACTGGTGGAAGCTTAACAGTAGTTTCTACAGCAGCTCGTATTATGAATTGCATTATAAGCTTAATTTTTCTGGCCTTTGTTTCAAGCAGTTGCCACGTTCTGTTTTTTGAGTTTGGATTTGTGGAACTATAACACAACGTTTTTCTCAATGAATTTCACCATTCACCTCTTGATTGGGAAGCTGTAATATTTCATTTTGTTAAGATTATGATGCTAGAGCATGACAAAAGTATTTGAAAGAAAGCAGAGCAATAGATTAGTTTATTTCAGTTCATGTTGTCATGAATCCATTTGCTTTTTCTGTTGAAATGTTCTGTTAGATTTCCACTACAATTTATTCACAATGGATCTCTTTTAAGTGCTTTTCAAGGTCTTCCCTTTCGAAGGCTGATGGATATATTAATTTCCTTTGATGTCATTTTGGTTTCAGTGGGGTTGATTTATTATTATTTTTAGTGGTGGGAGATCTAAACTTTTGACCTTTTTACCAATTGGGCTATGCCCAAAGCACCAATCGGGTTGAAGTTAAGCATCAATGAACTAAAATGTCAACTTCGTCCATTAATGAAAAATACCGAAGCAGAGTTTCTCAATGAAAAATGCCCCTTTTATGTGATTCTGAAAGTGTAGTAGGCGGGCAATGCAGTGAAATAAAATACATCATTGAAAGATAAAGTCCACAACATAAGGGTTATGTGATTCAAACCTTGGCTCTAATTGAGAAAGGAAAAGTTGGAGGAAAGAAGAGAGGAAAGAAGTGGTTGAGGATCTTCGGAGAGAATGATGAGAATAGGAGATTATTGATGTCTTCTATTTTCTATTTGGTAAAATTGATAAAAAATGAGAGAAAATAAGACATAAAAAAAGTTTATTTACTTTCACTTCTCAATCATCTCAATTTGTTAGAATTTTAATTTGTCCATTAGAAAAGAACACAAACCATTTCACTATTTTTTTTATCCCACTGCCTACTAAAGGATAGAAAAGATACTCTTTTTTCCTCTGTCTTCCTCACACTTTTCCTCTATCAATCATAGCCTTAGAGATGTAAAACATGGTTGAGAATGGACACTTGCATGCATTTAGATGGGTAGTACTTGCATGCATGAAAACCTTGAAGCTTCACTGAGGACAATCTAAAGGCAATTTCAAGGCATGTGATGAATGAAACACAAGGATGTCAAGCAGGTAACCTACTTGATAAAGAATCTAAGCAAAGAATCAACTTGATAAAGAATGTATTCCTTTCTAACATTTATGCTTTGGTGTACAATAGAGAATTGTTGCTCTCTTTCCATAAGGCTGCTAATTGTTATAGAATTAATGCAGCTCTGGTCTGTGTGTAACTATTGTACTTCTTTCCACTAGATCTCTCATCTATCTTCAACTTAAAATAATAAATTAATTTAATAAGAAAAATGAAACGATGAACAAAAGAGAAAACAGAAATGTTTTCTTCATTGATATCAACAAAGATTCAATCTTCTGTCTGTTTCTCTTCTCTCTGCCACATTCATGTTTATTCACCCTTGTCTTCATAGTAAAAAGGTAGAGGCACAGATTTGAATGCTCGATACTTGCCCACATTGTTTAAGTGCTCATTCTCCAACCTGATGAATAAAAAATAAAGTCTTTATCAGTCACAAGCAAGGATTTGAAGCCTGGCATGCATCATGCAGCAGAAATGAGACTAAGGTGCTTGTTTGTGCATTTTTCTTAGAAGCAAACAAGTATAACAGACAGAAGATTTTTTCTTTTCTTTCCAGAATGGCCTATTCTTCTTACCTAAATGTTGAAACACATTAGGAAGATTGCTTATCAGATGTTTGAAGGTAACTTTTGATAACAAAATGAATTATCTTGTAGGTTCTCAGAATTTACTGTGCGCTTGCTGGGTAGATTTCACAGCTTTCCCTGTTTACATTAATTCTAGATGAAACTTAGCCCTAGGTAATATAACTTTCAATGAAGGGAAAAGATTATGTGAAAATTGTTGTTGAAATTCTCCATAATGGGTGCTAAACTCCTTGTTCAGAAAATTAAAGTGATCTCTCACCTTCTTGACTTTAATTCGTACTTTAATCTGCAGTAGAATTAAAGGGGATTGACTACTAAAAATAAGCATGACAAACCTAAAGAAACTCCAGATGCCACGACGAATGATCTCCAAGCTTGCAACTACTACAGTTAAGGCTGTTCTATGCAGGAAAGGCGCTTCTTTAATCCCTAACACTGACTGCATCCAAGCAAGTCTTAGCAGAACATTTACTAGCTGCATATGTACAGTCGTAAAATAATTAAGTGCCATATTTTACCCTAGACAATAAATTTTCTCTTATGTTTGGATTGAGAGGAAATGGAGGGAAAAGAAAGGAAGGGAAACGGAAAAGAGGTACCCCTTCCTTTTTTCCCTCCATTTCCCCCCTCAATCCAAACAGAAGGAAAGTTTCCTATCATCTTACCATTGCAATGAAGTAAACACTTTTGTTTGGTACAACGAGTTTATCTCTCAGCCAGGGGTTTCTTGAATTTCGTCGCAGAAGACCCCAATCCCTAACAAGATCCCAATATGTATTAAAAATTGTGGATACACCTGACGTGGTTGCAGCCAAGATCAGTAAAGTTTTCCCCTTTCTTAAATCATAAGTTGTCCTCATGGCAACTGCGACAATTGTTGACAGGTATTTCAAGCCATTATAAACATGATTCACATCTTTTTCTTCTACCAAGCGTCGAACACACTGAAACATGAAAAATCAATGTAATTGGTGTTTTCTTAAAACATAAACAAACTGCAATCCTCTCAAATTGGAAGCTGGAGAGGAAAAATGACTCTTTATCGTTTAGTAGGTATAAAAAAGTGAGAGGAAAGAAAGTGGGGTGATTGGTGTTTTTTCCCACATAATTAACGGTAATCCTCTCAAATTGGAGTGATTGGTGAATTCTTATTTCCTCTTATGTTTCCATCGTCTTTATCAAACAGAAGATGAAAAACTTCATCAATCATCTCATTTTTTCATCATCTCTCTCTTCTTTTCTCCCACTTTTTCTTCTCTACCAATCAGAGCCTTAAGCTCCGACAGCTGTGTCATTCCAGCCTAAAGCATATATAAGCCGTGATATAATTACCTGAACAAAGCGTAACCAATATGGGATAATTGCTACAATGAGATAAAACATCTTATAAACATGGCTTTCATGGCAGTTGTTTGATCTCCTTTTAAAATCCCCCCAACCATAGTAACAAACATAGAATTCAAAACTTCTGAAAGCTTGCACCTGAAAAAAATGGTAATTTTATATTAATAAACAAAACCAAACCAGGTAAAAAAACATTCTAATTAACATAAGCAAATAAATTTTTTTAAGATTATTGAAAAAATACATATAGCAATGTTAATATTCTACAGTTTTTAGCAGCAGGGTATACTCTGCAATTGCAAATGGTAGTTTATTTATCCAGAGATGAAAATTGCATTGAAGTATGACCATGAGAAAAGAGTAATGATTCATATAGTTTATTTATCATATGATTCATATCTTACTTGGCTGGTAAGTTGATCTGCAAGGAAGAAATCTGGGAGAGTGACCTACATAGCAGAAAAAAAAAAAGAAAATATTGATGAATTGATTTTTTTAGCACATAAAACTTACTTATCAATAATCTGTATACAAAATTTTTCATTCTTTCTACCTTGTAAAGAGGCGCACAAATACAGTGGAAAACACATCGGATAAGGAAGTATCTGCTTGAACGGTACATGATATTGAAAGGACAGAATGTTACAAGAAGTACAGTCTGCAGTTTGAGCAAATCAGACAAAATGTTGTTTTAGCAAAAGTTCATCTTCATTTAAAGCAAAGATTCGTGATAAATAGATCACAAATTGTGTCTGTTTAGGGAGATTTGGTGCATAAGACTTACAAGGAGCAGCCCTAAAGGGACTAGCTCAGTTACAGCTCCAAAATGTTTTGTTCTTGGGTCCATCTCCATATCTAAATTTGACATCACACAAGCTAATGTGAGTACTGCAAGACCTGAACTGAGAAGAAGGACCTCTCTATAACCCAATTCAGATCCTTGCTTGAAGCCGAATATAAATGAATAATTGACCCGATAACGCTTCCAAAAGTATATGTTCCCAGCATACATACACAAATGCAGGGCAATTAACCCGAACACACTGCAAGAAAATGTAACAAACTTATCATATTCCTTTAATTCAATATGGCTTCTTTCTTTCTGTAAAAATTAATCTTCACTCGAACCTAGAAACTTACCTGTAAAGTGGAAATATGTTTTCCATATACCGATTAAGCCCAGCACTCTCTTGCAGATTTCTTAATTGTACGAACACAGTAATGGCCACAGCAAGTGCTACCGTGCATCCAGAGAAGAAACCTGCAGGAAAAGAAAATGAAAGAGCATTCTTTTTGGGTTTACTCATTTAAAAAAAAGTACGAGAAAATTTGAATAGAATTTTTGACTAATTATAGGTGAAAAAATATGTGTTTTTGCTAGCATCAGCCTTACCAAGGAAATATGTAATTCTATGCCTTTCTGTTTTAGCTTTCGGTCTTAAAGTTCCCATTCCTTTTCTGTGATTTCCATTAGCGAAGTGCTTAATGTAGGTAGCCTCCACTCTTTCCATTAGCTTAGTAACCTGTAATGTTATGTTGGAAGGAAAAATTAGTTGCAGAAATAAAATCCATTTTTTACTGATGTGAAAAAGAGTCTCATTAGCTAAAACTTACCTCATCAGAGCTGCCAAGATAAGAATTTTCCACCATCTGTAAGTAAGCCTTTGATGCATTCCTTGAAGTGGTCTGCACCATTATTTATAACTTAGCAACATCAAAGTAAAACAAAAATTACAGTTTTAAGTTGACTGCAAGAAAGTAAAGAAACTGACCTTCTCATACTTCTTCATGATCTTGGAGAATGCCAATTGATTCAGAAAGCTATTAGCACAATTACTGATATGGTTAATTAATCTGAAACTTGAAAACAAAAAACTTCACATCATTGAATAGTCCTATAGAGAAAGGAGAAAGTCACATTACCAGTAGCTTTTCAAAAGCCGTAGCTTTTGGTAGAACTCAATAAAGGCCCTTGAAATTTGTTCCTCTGCTTTCTTTAGCTCAGTCTTGCTGAATGACACATCCATTTTTGAACTCATAATTATGCCTTTAATTGTTGCTACTGGAGTTTCAAGCTCCATATTGATCTTTACATGATCTAACACTTCCAATGGAGCCGTTGTAAAGCCCTGAATACCAGGTTTCTCTTCACTGATTTTCCCATCATCTAAATTTTCTTCGCTGCTCATCTCAACTTCTTGAATTACATCCATTGTTGGCCCTCCTACATAATATAAACAGACTGATATTTTTAGAGGATTTAACACCACCTTCTCCTCAAAAACTATGTTTGGGAGTTTTTTCACAAGGAGGGGAAAGTTTTCAACCCTTTATACTCTCTTTTCCCTACCCTTCATTTCCTTTAAAAAAGCCTTCCTTCCCTTTCCTCTTAAACTCCCAAACACACTGGGGGAAAGGGGGGAAAAAAACACCTACCAGGAATTAATATTAAACATTAATTTAGTATCTCAATTTTCATTGAATTAAGATTTATCTTTCCTACTGATGAAATTAAATCAGTTGTTTCATTCTTGAAACCAAGGAAATTTTAGACCGAAATGAAATTGTAAAGATTAATATATCATAAAAATGATTCTCTGTTTCAGTCTCAAACAACCCAGAATCCAGATTACTTTACCTGGTTTTTTACCATTGATGGGATGAACAACGGAGGCCGAAGGTGAAGGAAAATCATTTGTGGTGGCAAGATTTACCACAGCAGCCCCTCCTAGCACCGGATTCTCAACCTTAATCCTCAAAGCAATCAAAGCATTCATTTGCCTGCTCAATTCATCCGCCTCTGCCCTCACTTCTTCAACTTTTCCCTTATAAAACTTCAGTAGCTTGTTGAACTCATCATCGAGCCTCCTAAAGAACATAAGCTCATACTCTCCTCCTTCCTCTGGTGTCCTTAAAAATATTGTCTGGTAATTACTTGCTGCTGATGATCCATCTTCTTGCACTGGACTTACTAGTATCACTTCTTCTTCATTTTTCATGTTCTCGCCGTGCCTGCCTGTTAATCCACTAAAGGCTCTATAGAGAGATACCCTTCTCTTCAAGGCACCTCGCGGACACGTTGCTGATTGTGCATTTTTCTGTCTAAACTTCAATATCTCTTTCAAAAATGTCTTGAGATGGTTGTAGTCCATGTATGCTTCTTGCCATTCCTGCACTAGCTGTACCTTGAACTCTTTTCCAAACTTCATTCTTTCTCCAAGAAATTTAGACAGTCACTTTCTGCAGATATTATAATGACCATAAAACTGAATTACTATGCTTGCCCTTAGCTCTTTTTATATGGTGTGATTGTGAAGTTAGTCAAATGAAATAAAAGGGGTAATTGAAGACGATGATTATGGAGATTTTATAATATACCCATCTTCCTCCTTTCTTCTAATTTTCACGTCGTGATGAGCATTTTCTCTTACGTAAGATTCACACGGAGAATTTTAATATATATGCAATTAATTAAAGATTACATTTTATAGAGCCCACTACTCGTTTTAATCAAAGTTACTTGTGAAGTTTGCTAACAAATTGTTCACATGATGAAAATGTCCTTTCTGTAAAAGGAAAGTGTTTTTTTTTTTGGTCCTTCAATCACGGCTCACGGCTGTAAGTCCTTCAATCACGGCTGTCATTAAAGTGAAACATACTGGAATTATGTTATTGTCACAAATATGAAAATGATTTTTGGCCTTTTTTTTTATTTAAAATAATTTTTTTTTTTTGTAAAGCCAGTTTCACGGTAGTTTCTTATAAATTCTGATATGAATCACCAGGGAAAGAAATCAGGAATATCAATCAAACAAGGAATTTTTGTTTTCTTTCATTTTTTTGTTTCTATAAGTCATATGTCCCACATTAACATATAGATTCAAATCTGTATCAATTAAAAAAAATAAAGAAATACTGTATTGTAGACATATTAACACCAATGAAGGAGTCATACATGCATCTTGATGTGGCCCAAAATATTCCGGCCCAGTAAACTCCTCGGCCTAGTAGTAAACTCTCCGGTTCAGTAAACACTCCGGCCTAGTAGACTCTTCGGCCTAGTAAACACTCCGGCCCAGTAGACTCTCCGGCCCAGTAAACACTCCGGCCCGGTAAACTCTCCGGCCCAATGAAAAACGGCCCGACAAACATACACCTGGGCCCCCTCCATGCACGCAACCTGGCAGCCACTCTACGCCACCCTACAACATGCCGTCCTATAGCCACCTACATACGCAGTCCTATAGCCACCCAACGGCACGCCGCCCTGCAGCCACCCTACAACACGCCGTCCCCTGAGCATATAATCAATGCCTTCCCACGAGCGGATGGCTATAAATAAGTCGAGGTATGAAATTCATATTCATTTAGACTTATCTGCTTATACTTGATTTACTTAAGCCCTCGGCCTTTCCCTCTAGCCCTCATGCTAACTTAAGCTTCGGAGCGCCCTCGGAGGTCTCCCCCTCCCTTCCTTCCGAGGGCCTTTAGTTCATCCCTGTTACTTGTGCAGCACCCCGGCCACGTTAGCGCCCAGACCACGTCAGCAGGAGCAAATTTTTGGCATCAACAGATTGGCACCGTTCGTGGGAAACCACAATCTCTCGCTGTAACAAAAGCGAAAGAAGTACAAAAAAACTCATCTGTCACGATGCCACCTAGAAGCAGTACGAGAAGGACCAACAAGGAAGCCCCAATAGTGTGTTCCTCTCCTATCCGGGGCAGTGCCCGCAGCCAACAATCTGGACCCAAGTTCCCTGCAATCCCAGAACATGCAACCCCCGGGTCGAGCAGGCGGCCCCTCGCCAGAGAACAATGCCCTAGCCTCTCCAGAACCAACTCTCTTGATTATGAGGAAGCAGCTACACATCCTTACGCCTCTGTGACTCAAGCACAGTTCCAAGAACTCTCTCGGATGATAGCCAATTTGGCAGCCCAAGTCTGAGGCGGAAGCCGGCAACCCTCCCTTTCTCCCCACCAGGCTCCAGAGCAAGCAAAGCCATCCGACAGAGACGATCCTACCTAAAATCAGCCCCCTATTGAGCCTTCGCTGTGTAGCAACCGGTCCAAGGAGAGCTCATCTTCGAAGAGCAACTTCAACTTAGACAAACGGTTCGAAGAGAAAATAGATTTGGCCTTAAAACACAAGAACCTTAGCATCTTGGATGAGCTTAGCATCCAAGATCCCCCATTTATAGAAGCTGTTCTTGAGACCCCGCTCCCTCTCAACTTCAAAATGCCACAGCTTAGAATGTACGACGGTTCAGGAGACGCCTTAGACCATTTGCAGCACTACAAGACAACTATGGTGCTGCATCGAAATCCTGACCCTGTCATGTGCTGTGTCTTCCCCCTGACCCTCGAGAAGGCTGCAGGCACTTGGTATTCACGTCTAAGGCCGGGGAGCATTGGTAGTTTCAAAGAACTAAATTATACCTTTGCTTCGCACTTCCTCAGCAGTAAGGAACCAAAGAAGACCTCGGAAAGTTTGTTCAACATTATTCAACACCGAGGAGAGAGGCTTCAAGCCTACATATCCAGGTTCAACTCGGCAGCCTGGGAAATCCCCAACCTCGACCCAAACGTTCAGATGATGGCTTTCAAAAATGGGCTAAGGTTCGGGATCTTCAGATCCAAGCTCACCAGGCATCCGCCCAAGGACATGAACGAGGTCTTAGCCTGAGCAGAGAAGTACATGCTGGCAGAGGATGATCAGGCATTCAAAAGGGAAAGGGAAGGAGAAACGGAAAAGAAGAGAAAGGACGTCGACCCACAGAGAGGGATGATCAGAAGACCCCATCAAGAAAAGAGGTACAAACCACAACCCTGGTTCGACAATTTCACTCCCCTTAATGCATCTAGGACTCATGTCCTTATGCAGCTCCAAGATAAGTTGGTCCTCTAGTGGCCACCCAGGACATAGTCCCTCGGTGGAGATTAAAGACAATAGTGCCGTTTTCACCGAAACTATGGCTATGATACCGAAGATTGCCATGCCTTGAAAGAACATATCGAGGCCCTTATCAGCCTGGGGCACCTGAAAGAATTTACAAATTCCCAGATGAGAGAGGCACCCGCTCAGCCAAGGAGAAACTCTGGATATCTCCCTCCCCAAGGACAATACAGGTAAGGCCCTCGGCGAGACACCAAAGCAGGGCGGGAAGCGTTCGGTCAGAAACATCAAGAAGTAACAACTACCACCCGGACATCAAACCATATATGGAGGCCCTATCGCAGGGGGAAGCTCGAAGCAAAGCAGTAAGGTATACGCGAGAACCGTGGCCTCCATCAACGGACCTCATAAGCGAAGAAAGGAGAAACTGGAAATCTTTTTCACAGAGGATGACTTGGAAGATGTACAGACTCCTCATGACGACGCAGTGGTGGTCTCTCTCTTGGTAGCCAACCTCGAGGTATGACACATCTTAATTGATAATGGAAGCTCCGTCGATATATTATTTTACACTGCCTTCCAACACATGGAACTGAAGGACGAGCGTCTAGAGCTAGCCCTGGCTCCGCTCTATGGTTTTGATGGATCTCCAGTTTTTCTCGAAGGAAGCGTAGTCCTCCCAGTCACCGCAGGAACAACACCGCTGATGTCCACTATGCAAACCACATTTTTGGTAGTAAAGTAGCCTTCCTCTTACAATATGATCATCGGGCGACCCACCCTCAACAAACTAAGGGCTGTTGTTTCCACGTACCATCTGAAGGTTAAGTTCCCCACCAGTGAGGGGGTGGGCATAATCAGAGGTGATCAGAAGGCCTCCCGGTCTTATTATCTGAATGCAATAAAGGAAGGAAAGAAGGTCGAAGCCCTTCCCCTTGAGGTGGAAGACCTCAGGGATGAGATGAAGACCCCAATAGGGTGACCCGTGGAAGAGCTAACTCTGGTGCCCTTTAGAAAAGATCTCAACCAGACCATCTAGATAGGATTAAGCCTCTCTGAAAAGCACAGGGAATAACTCCTCTCCCTCCTCCGAAAGAACCGAGACTTGTTCGCCTGGTCAGCAGCGGACATGCTTGGGATTGACCCGAGGACCATTGAGCATCACTTGAATATGGACCCCAAGTACAAACCAGTTGTATATAAGAAAAGGTCTTTCACCCCAGAATGCCAAGTCGCCATCAACGCTGAGGTAGACAAACTGCTTGAGGCTGGTTTCATCTGAGAGGCGAAGTACCCTGAATGGGTATCCAACGTAGTGATGGTCAGAAAAGCCAACAGCAAATGGCGAATCTGCATTGACTTTACCAACCTGAACAAGACTTGCCCAAAGGATAGCTTCCCCCTCCCCCGAATTGATCACCTGGTAGATGCCACTTCGGAGCATGAACTCATCTCCTTCATAGATGCGTACTTTAGATATAACCAAATTTTCATGTACGGGCCGAACCAAGACAAGACCGCCTTTATCACCAACCGAGAGCTGTATTGCTATAAGGTCATGCCCTTTGGACTAAAGAATGCTGGTGCTATATACCAAAGACTGGTCAACAAAATCTTTAAGGGGCAGATAGGGTGGAACATGGAAGTTTATGTGGATGACATGCTGGTCAAAAGTATGGAGGCAAGAAGCCACTGCTCCAATTTAGAAGAAGCCTTTGGGATACTGCGCAAGCACAACATGAGATTAAATCCAGCCAAATGCGCCTTCGGTGTGACTGGAGGGAAGTTCTTAGGGTTCATGGTCACCTAAAGGGGAATAGAAGTCAACACGGAGAAGATAAAAATCGACATGACTCATCCTAGATCTGTGAAAGAAGTACAACGACTCACCGGGAGAATTGTCGCCCTAAGTCGCTTCATGTCCAAATCAGCGGAAACATGCCTACCCTTCTTCAAGGCTATCAAGAAGGCCAAAGACTTCTCCTGGACAAAAGACTGCAGGAAGCATTCGAAGGGCTAAAAACGCATTTGAGCTCGCCCCCACTCCTAACCAAGCCTCTCCCGGGTGAAGAGCTGTTCCTATACTTATCAACTAGGGAAAGCACTGTGGCCTCTGTCCTGATTCGGGAAGAAGAGAGTGTCCAGAAACCCATATACTACGTCAGTAGAGTCCTCCACGAGGCAGAAGTGAGGTATCCTCCCATTGAGAAGATGGTTTACGCCCTTGTAATAGCCGCGCGAAAGCTTTGACTGTATTTCCAAGCACACACAGTCGTTCTTTTGACTGACCAACTTTTAAGGCAAGTCTTTCACAGTCTAAGTATCTCCGAAAGAATGGTGAAGTGGTCAGTAGAGCTCGGAGAGTTCGATATCCGGTATCGCCCTCGACAAGCTATCAAAGGCCAAGCTCTGGCTGACTTTATCATTGAAACAACCCTCTTGGTGGACCTCAGTGTGGGAGTGGAGCCGACATTAGATGAGACTCCAGATGAATCGCCTCCAAGATGGACTCTCCACATAGACGGATCTTCGAATGTCATAGGAAGCGGAGCAGAACTCATCCTCTGTAGCCCTGATGGCTTCACAATCGAGTACACCTTGAGATTTGAATTCAATGCTTCCAATTATGAGGCAAAATATGAAGCCCTACTAGCTGGACTAAGGTTAGCCAAAGCCCTAGCCGCCGAGGTCATAGATGTGTTCAGTGACTCCTAGCTAGTAGTAAGTTAGGTAATAGGAGAATTCGAAACCCGAGGAGATAAGCTTGCCCGGGTACCTATAAAAAGTAAAAGAGCTCGCTGTCAAGTTTAGAATGTTCTGAATAACTCAAGTTCCACGGGCTAAAAACTCCAAGGCAGATACTCTGGCCAACCTAACCTCATCCCAACACCTAGAGCCAACTCGAGTTGTTTATCTAGAAACCCTCTCTGTTCCTAGCATAGAAGAAGCCTCGGTCCTATCGACGTGGATGGACCAAATCCTGCGCTACCTGAAAGATGGAAAGGTCCTCGAGAGGAGAAGCGAAGCCAAAAAGTTAATCTCCCGAGCCTCTCGGTACACGATTATAGATGGGAAATTGTACAAGAGAGCTCTGACTATGCTTTACCTGAGATGCCTCGGCCTGATAGAGGCCAAAATGAAAGAAGATGCGGCTGACTTGGTCAAGAAGTGCAAAAACTGTCCGCAGTACTTTCTAATGCCGCACCAACCTGCTAATCTTCTCACCTCAATCACTAGTCCGCTTCCCTTCGCTATGTGGGGGATAGACATCCTGGGCCCGTTCACCGCAGCAGCTGGGCAAAAGAGACACCTTATCGTAGATATTGATTATTTCACCAAGCGGGTCAAGGCAGAACCACTAGCCAGCATTACGGATCTCCAAACTAGAAACTTCATTTGGAAGTCGATCGTATGTCGGTTTAGGATTCCTCGGGTGTTGGTCACCGATAACGGAAAGCAATTTGATAGGTCATAGTTCAAAACATTATGTGAAGATCTCCAAATCAAGCATCAATTCTCATTCGTCGGATACCTGCAGGCTAATGAATAAGCCAAAGTCACCAACAGTACCCTCCACCAAGGTATCAAGAGGAGACTAGACGAAGAAGATAAACATTGGGCTGACCAACTCCCCAACCCCGTTCTTCATGACGTACGGTTCGGAAGCTGTCATCCCCGTCGAAATTGGAATTCCATCAATGCGCATAGAGTTTTTTGAACCAAGTAACAATGAGGAAGCCTTAAGGATGAACGCAGACTTGGTTGACGAAACGCGGGACAAAGCCCAGATCTGTTTAGCTGCATACCAAAAAAGGATAGCTCGGTATTACAACTCCCGAGTTCGAAACCCGGAGCTTCAAACTCTATGACCTCGTCTTACGAAAGAGTGAAATGTCCCGTCCTCGCCACTCAAGAAAGCTCGTTTTGGGAAGGTTCGTACCAAATCTGAAAAGTTTGCCAGGTTGGCACCTATGAGCTCGAGGAATTAGATAGGAAACCCATCCCTCGTACTTGGAATGCAGAGAACCTCCGCAAATTTTATCAATGATATGAAATGTAAAGTAAAGAATCAATAAAGTTCAAATTTCATAGAAACATTTTGAAATTTCATTTAAGTTAAAGATGGAGGTACAAAATTGGGCCCTATCGGCCTCGGATACAAAAAACAAAAGAAGAAAATCTATTCTAAAGGAGTAGGGGCCTCGTGGACCTCGCCCTCACTCCCCGTCGCCTCCTGGACCTCACCCTCAGCAGTCTTCTAAGCCTCGCCCTCCACGACACCAACTACAGCGGTGTCCTCTGCATCTTCTCCTGCAGTAGCGGCACCTGAGTCCCCAAAAAAGGCACCCAGATCAAGCCTGGAAAAGACAACCCCCGGATAAAGGGACTCAGTCTTTCTCTGGACCTCATTGAAGCCTATCAGATACTGAGCCCCGGCCTCTTCCACTAAGGACTTCTCGGCCTTGGCCGCGGCTTTCTCCCTTTTGGCAGTCTTGGCGAGCACCTCCTCCATCTCAGCCCTCAGAAGCCCATTCTCTTTCCTCAAAGCCTCCTCAGCCCAGCCGTGATGGTCCCTCTCCATTACGGCTGTATCTTTGGCCCTTTCGGCCGCCTCTAAGGAAGATAACAATGCTCAGGCCAGGTCCCTGGTCTCCTCCAGCTTATGCTTGGCTTTCGCCAAGCGCTCTGCCATGTCAGCACCTCGCCGAGCAAGGATCCCACTAAGGACTCCAGCCTAGAATGAAGGAATTGTCAAGAGTAGTTGAAATAAAAAATGAACAAATAAAAGAACCAGGACGAAAGAAAGAAACCATACCTGGGAGAGAGCGGTCTCCACGGCCGAGTAAAGTGCCTCGAAGGGCTTCGCCGAGATCTCCACAAAATCACGAAGGGGGATTCCCCTGATAAGGTGTTCGCGAGCAACCTTTGGGTACACAAACACAAAATCATCCACCCTCAGTGCCCACCGGGGCATAAAGATGGAAGCTGCCCCAAGCTCCTCCCTAGATGAAGACGGTCCCGATGGAGGGATGGGCGTGATAGGATCCACCATCTCCTAGAAAACTGGAGGCCTCGAAAAGCTCTCTGTAGCAATAGGCATCAGGGACGAGGCCCGGGTCTTTTTCTTTTGCTCTTGTGTAGAGCTACCCGCCTCTATAGCCCTCTTCTCCCGAGCCATACGTCTGGCCCTCCCCTAGCTTTGGCTGCTAACTCTATCTCTGCATCAGAAAACGGACATTAATAACTTGGATTAAAAAACCAAAATTATTGAAAGCTAAAAAAAAAGAAGACCGAGGGCTACCATGCTCGAGGTTTGACGGAAGGCTGGGAGGGCAGAGGCCACGCCGGTGGAGCTCTTTGTTATCTCCAAGCACTTCGATATTCAAAGGTGCGACCAACATGGCATTCAACGTCTCCTACTCTCGGCGTAGGAGGTGCGGCCTCTTGTACTTGCCAACACGCTCTAAGCTCCAAGAAAGGGGGACGTCGAAGCTCTTAATACTCTTTATATAAAAGAAAGCCCCCTTCCACCTCTTTATGAAAGAAGGCTTATTCCTTAAAACCCTCTTCCACCTCCTCGAACTCACGATGACCCACCCCAAATGACCAAGGCGGGAAAGTTGGAAGTGAGCTTTGAACAAATTCACGTTTATCACCTCTCCCACCTCTTTGCACATGGCAATGAATGCCAGGATCAACTGGATGGAGTTGGGCACCAGTTGACTCAGCGCGATACCGAAGTATCTGAGCACCAAGCAGAAGAATGGATAGAGAGGGAACCTAAGCCCAACTTTCAGCTGGTGTTCGTAAACATAGAGCTTGTAAGGCACCTGGCTAGGAAGGGCGTCGCAAGCCTTCTCCCCTCATTTTGGTGCCCTCAAATGGTACTCCATGGGGATCCTATACCTAATTCTTATCCCCACGAGTTCAAACTTCTCTACCACACTTGAAATGGAGTTCGCTTCGAATGTCTATTCCTCCCTCTCAGTATCCAAGGCATCGTCCCTAATGAGCAGCGACGCCCGGACATCCTCATCCTCATCCTCACTATCCTCTTCCTCCCCTCTCCCTAGAATGTAAGGCACAAGGGCCAGAGTCCCATCGCAAGGGGTAGCCTCTAAGGAAGAGACTTCCTCGCAGGAGGAAACTCCCATTGCCTTCTCCAACTCCCTCAAAAGATCCCCACTTACATCACTCTCAGACATTTTACTCACCAAAAGAACTTTTTGGGTCACCTCCTAAGAAAACCGAGCGCTCTTGAAGTGTTTCTCTCACTATATGCTCTCAAGATCTCTTAGAATACAAGTGAGAATTGTAGAAAAGAAGGACCCCTTATATAGGAGCTGTGGCAATAGAAACGAGGAGCATTAACTTGGCTCGTCAAACGAGAGGACGAGCCCTTTGCTGTCACCCAGGTGTCGTTTACATACCCCGAGGTGCCAACTGTCACACCATTTGCTACACCCAATGTGACGCCATTTAATGATAGCCGCCATTTTTTACTGCGCCTGTAAAAGAAGAACCTGTGGGCCTAAAATGAAGAAGAGCCCATAAGGCTCAAGGTAAAAAGAAGGACCCATAAGGCCCAATACAGAAAGAAAGCCCATGAGCACAAAATGGGAGCAAAGTCGTAAGCTTAATTTCTCCAAGTATTAATGGCTCGCCCAAGTTATTCTCCAGGTCCGAGCGTTTGAGCTGCTTGTCAAACGCTAGGCCAAATTTCTCCAGGTCCGAGGGTTTGAGCTACTTGTCAAACGCTCGGCCAAAATTCTCTAAGACCGAGCATTTGAGCTGCTTGTCAAATGCTTAGCTAAAATTCTCCAAGTTCAAGCGTTTGAGCTGCTTGTCAAACGTTCGGCTAAAATTCTCCAAGTTCGAGCGTTTGAGCTGCTTGTCAAATGCTCGGCCAAATTCTCCAAGTCCAAGTGTTTGAACTGCTTGTCGAACGCTCGGCTAAATTTCTCCAAGTCCGAGCGTTAGAGCTGCTTGTCAAACGCTCGGCCAAATTTCTCCAAGTCCGAGCGTTTGAGCTTCTTGTCAAACACTCGGCCAAATTTGTCCAAGACCGATCATTTGAGCTGCTTGTCAAATGCTCGGCCAAATTTCTCCAAGCCCGAGCATTTGAGCTGCTTGTCAAACACTCGGCCAAATTTCTCCAAGTTCGAGCATAGTGTTTGAGCCGATTGTCAAATGCTCGGCCAAATTTCTCCAAGTTCGAGGGTTTGAGCTGCTTGTCGAACGCTCGGCCAAAATTCTCCAAGTCAGAGCGTTTGGGCTGCTTGTCAAACGCTCGGCTAAATTTCTCCAAGTCCGAGCGTTTGAGCTGCTTGTCAAATGCTCGATCAAATTTCTCAAAGTCTGAGTGTTTGAGCTTCTTGTCAAACCCTCGGCCAAATTTCTCCAAGACCGAGCGTTTGAGCTGCTTGTCAAACGCTCGGCCAAATTTCTCCATGTCTGAGCGTTTGAGCTGCTTGTCAAACGCTCGGCCAAAATTCTCCAAGACCGAGCGTTTGAGCTGCTTGTCAAACGCTCGGCCAAATTTCTCCAAGTCTGAGCATTTGAGTTACTTGTCAAACGCTCGGTCATATTTGTCCAAGTCCAAGCGTTTGAGCTGATTGTCAAACGCTCAGCCAAATTTCTCCAAGTCCGAGCGTTTTGTCAAACACTTGGTCAAATTTCTCCAGGTCCCAACGTTTGAGCTGCTTGTCAAATGCTCGGTCAAATTTCTCCAGGTCCGAGCGTTTGAGTTGATTGTCAAACACTCAGCAAAATTTCTCCTAGTTCGAGCGTTTGAGCTTCTTGTCAAACACTAGGCCAAATTTCTCCAAGTCCGAACGTTTGAGCTTCTTGTCAAACGCTCGGCCAAAATTTCACCAAGTTCGAGCGTCTGAGTCTTTCCTCGTATGCTCGGCTAAGATTTCTCCAGGACCAAGCATTCAAACTTCTCTTCAAATACTTGGCCAAGGTCTCACCCAAGATCAAGCCTTCGTTTTATGGAAAGCGAAATATAAGAACAGGAAGATTATGCAAAGAAAAAATTGAGAGAAGAATATTTTATTAATTTATCAAAGGATTACAACTAACGACCTCGAAGTACAAACAAAAGAGGACTCTAACGGCCTCGAAGTACAAAGAAAAAACCTACTACCCTAATACAAGTCAACCAAGGAAGGGGTTGCCTCAGCCTCATCGTCTTGAGAGTTGTCCTGGGGCACTCCCCTGTGGCGGGCTACTCTTATCCTGAGCCTGGATGCTCTTCTCCTAGGATGGATGCCCTTAGGCCTTGATGTTATTCTTGCCCTCCAGGCTGCCTCTTCCCCGAGGCAGGCCCCTCCTCAAACTCTAGCAGAGCAAGGCCAGAGGAGCTTACCTCCGGATATATGGCCTCGACCTTCCTCTTGACTTCCATAAATCCCTCAAGGAACTGCTGACTCCCCTCCTTCTCCAAGACCACCACCATCCGAGCACTGAGATTTTAGTTTTAGGCTCTTAAACTCACTTTGATTTGGATTTGCTAGCAGAAACCCCCTTTTTATAAGAAAGGAAAACATATTCAACGAGGGCATTTAATACGAACATAGAAAAAGAGGAGACCTTTAAAATTCCAAGGCCATTCATACGCTTCTCCACACGACTTTTCGCTTCTCGAGGATGACAAACCCGTTCCCAAGGTCGGCCATTTAACGCGAGTTTGACTCACGTGTCCCAGAGTCGGACACCCTACGCTCCAAGACCGAGTGCTCAGACCGCGGGATGCATCCTCAGCTCCACTCACACTCGGCTTGATCCTTCATTAAAAGACCGTACCCCACAATACTTTCTTAAGCACATAAATGTACTCAAGGAAGTGGGGGGCCTGTGATGTGGCCCAAAATACTCCGGCTCAGTAAACTCCCCGGCCCAGTAGTAA
The DNA here is from genome assembly GCA_023935145.1 of Bretschneidera sinensis. Lineage (NCBI taxonomy): Eukaryota > Viridiplantae > Streptophyta > Magnoliopsida > Brassicales > Akaniaceae > Bretschneidera > Bretschneidera sinensis. The sequence continues at coordinate 45,010,364 of CM043701.1, forward strand.
ACTCTCCGGCCCAGTAAACACCTCGGCCCAGTAAATTCTCCAGCCCAACGAAAAACGGCCCGACAAACATACACCTGGGCCCCCTCTACTCACGCAACCTTGCAGCCACTCTACGCCACCCTACAACATGCAGTCCTACAGCCACCTACATACGCAGTCCTACAGCCACCCTACAGCACGCTGCCCTGCAGCTACCCTACGGCCCGCCGCCCTGCAGCCACCCTGCAACATGCCATCTCCTGAGCATATAATCAATGTCTTCCCACAAGTGGATGACTATAAATAAACTGAGGTATGGAATTCATATTTATTCAGACTTATCTACTTATACTTGATTTACTTAAGCCCTCGGCCTTTCCCTCTAGCCCTCGTGCTAACTTAAGCTTCGGAACGCTCTCGGAGGTTTCCATTTCCCCTCATTTCGAGGGCCTTTAGTTCATCCCTGTTACTTGTGCAATATCCAGGCCACGTCAGCGCCCAGACCACGTCAGCAACAGTAAATTTTTGGCATCAACACATCTAAAACCCACTTTTCTAAGGTTAAGGTCTAAAAATAAAGAAATACCTCATTATTTTAAAAGTATTTATATTCATGGATTTTATATAAAAAAATTATTGAATAAACAATGTTCTTAAAATATTGAATAATTTTTCCTTAGAATATATGCAGAAGTTTATAACAAATTGAAGGAAAGATTTTGGAGGAAAAAAAAAGACTAATTAACACGAAATGTATTACTATTCGGAAAAGGTATTAGGAAAACTAGAAGCATGTGGGTGGGCCTGAAGAATAAATCATTAAGGGAAATAGAAGAAAGTAATAATAATTATTACCCTGCGAGATGGGACGGCTCATAAAAAACATTTGGTGTGATCCCTTTCCTTTCTTCTACTCAATAATGGGGTTTGAATGATTGATTTTTAGAAATAAAAAATCGATTGAAATTATGTTTTCAGTGGAACTCTGTTGAAGAATGTTTTCGATTATTACAGGGGATCCTTGAGAAATGATTTAAGAGAGGTTGTTAAGGACAAATTATATTCTCCAACCTTTTTCTCGCTAAGGAAAAGAAAAAAGAAATACGTGAACATACTCAATTTGTATTACTGACATGGATGTATGTAAACATTTCTCAAATACATGTACCCACGTAAATATTAGCAAAAAAAAAATTTCTCGTATATATGTCATCGGAGCACTTTTAAAGGTACGTAAACCAAACCTAATTAGAAAAACCTAGATCAAATGAAAAAGTTGCCAACTGGATCTTAAGAGTACTTGCACTTTGATTCGATTGTTGTTAAATGCCAACGTTGACCCTTCCGATAAAATTTGCAACAAATCAAAATTTGTTATAAATCCCAAATTTAATGTTGCTATTAGATCATATAAAAGATTCTTGTCTAAACTTGATTTATGAGATTTAAAAAAAAAAAAAATCAAAGTTACTTTTTACAGTTTAAGAAAGTTGTATTTGTTGGTAGAAAATACCTTTCAATATCTAAATCTAGGCAAAAACATTTCAGATCATATGCTTTCCCTTTGGGCCACGCAACTTGTGGACTTTATACAAAAGTTTAAGAGTTAGGAATGATAATATGGTCCACTATCATAATCATAAATCAAGCAGCATAAACAAACCAAATTGACCAGTATGTGCCAGCTTTCTGCCAGTGGAACAAGACCAGTAAACAACTTAAGTAACAATGCCAGTAAAACACATGCCATGTAGAGAATCATTAACTTGATCATAAAAGCTTTCTTAGTAAAGATAAACGTTCAAACATACATTTCAGTCATGACCAATGAAAATGTGCCACACAGATACATTTCAGCAGGTAGGTTCTCCTTCGGGGGTTTGTTTTTCCAGGTTCCTAGCTGAGCATCAACTCCACACTCGTAGGGTTGGAGGTGAATGGCCTTCAATTCACGGCAATTGTCTATCCCTATATATCTCAAGGTTGGAAATTCAATTAAATTTCCAGTGTAGAATCTTGTGAGTTTCAGAACATTTTCAAGGCACAAGGATTCTTTAAATTCTCATGTCAAAACTGTATACAATATTGAAATTATAAACAAATTTTAACAAGATTAGACAATTCTGTGCCATAAAACACTTGCACCTATTTTTAACAACACATTTAAGCACATGTAGCAGTACATAAACATAAAATTCGGTGAAATACAGCAATTGCATTCTAATTTAGCAAATTAGTCCCTCTTTTTTCTTTGCTATGACTAAAAATTCTCGGTACACATACATATGCATGAATTGAAGTAATGATAAATTTAAGATTACAACTCATTTCTCTTTTTACATAAAAGCCTCATCAGTAAAATCATCATGCTATTAAAGAGAGTGGAAAAAGTATAATCTGCAAAGAGAGATCAAGGTTAAGTACAAAGTTACTGATACAGGGACATTAAAACAGCCAGCTACTAAAACACACACAAAAAAGTCCAATCTTTTTCAGATGGTGTTTATGTACACAGTTGCATCAATTCTTGAAACTGTGCACTTGAAACTGTTTTAAATATACGTGAATTCAGAATCAGGCAACTGATAACATCGAAAAGAAATCTATGCAAAGGATAGAGACAAACTCATATACATTATGCCACACAACATAAGTTAAATTGCCACAACTTTACCATCACATCACTTCCAGTTGTCGTCAAGATCATTCAACTTATGTCTCATCCTATCTGCACGCCTAATCACAAATTATTACTGGATATTTAAGAATCTTACCATTTCCTTTCTACATTGAAATGAAACGTAACTTTATATATATCCTTTCTTTTATATATATATATATATATATATATATATATATATATATATATATATAATTTAAAGAAATGAAAACTCACTTTGAGAGCATCACTTCAAAGTTCCAGTAGTGAGTAATATAATTGAAATTCTGGAGGGAGAAAGAGAAAAAAAAAGAAATTCAAATGAGGAAAAGGCCAAATAAAAAAGCGTGAAAGTACCAGCTATAAGAAATAAGCACTAACCAGTATCTTCTCAGTAGCTTCATAGATGTTTTCAACTTTGATCTCATATGAGCTTTTGATACCCACCTAGTGTCGCATTAGATATAATAGTATTACGCAAGGTAAGTGAAAATATCTTTACCTTCTTTGTGTGCATCATCAAGGTATAGGTCCCTGCATTTTAAGTTTCTTCACATCTTTAGCATTGAATTCTTGAGACTTGAGAGATCACTTGAAGAAGCATAAGTAATGTTTTTGCGAAAAAAAAAATTTATATAACATGAGAATGACATTCATTTCATTCTACTCAATGCTGAAATTCTACGTAAATTAAAAAGAAAAAAAAATATTTCTCTTAAAATTTGAATATGAGGTCGATATGTCAACAATTAAGTGAAATTCGCTGGAATTTTTTCAATTTGAGGACAGGGGAAGAATCAGAGTCAACCAAAATCGATATATAATGGTATCCTCTAGGTATTAGGGAAATACACTCAAAATTTATATTCAGTTCAATAAAAAGAAATTACCGGAGAAAGTGGCTTCATCAAAGCTCAAACAAACATTAAAAATGATAATTAGCATCGTAAAATTCCTTGGCATTTCAATCCAGTGGGCAGAATCTTCAATTCAACATAACAACTGCTTCGGATAAACCCAATTCAAAGCAAAAACTAATCAAATTGAGAATCAACAAGAAAAGGAAGTGGGAATTTTTAGATGAAAACAACAAATAAAAGTAACAAAAACCATAAAGGAGAGAGGGAGACTGGGAGAGAGATTAGCCATGAGAACCTACATAGATTGAGAAAGGGGGAAAAGGAATATGGGTAGGGAGTGATCTGCAGAGAGGAATTAAGTTTAGGGTTTTGTTGGAAATCGCTGATGGGGACAGAGGAAAAAAAGGATGAAAGGGAAAAAAAAAACAAATAAGAAAGAAAAGATAAAAAACAAAAAGAACTGAGATTTTGTACAGCTCCAAGAGATCCCATAATAATACAACCAAATCAAGCATTATTCACACACCCAATCGTTACCTCCAAAAGCATCCTATCACCCAAACATCTTTAAAAAAAAAGTTCTCTCTAGATCGAAGAGTCTCTAAATTAGACGATTTTAATGATAAAGTAAGTCTGGAAGGAATACTAAACGGAAATTGTGATTTTTTGAATTTTTTTAAGTATTTGGAAATGATTCATTTTATGAACTTGAGGTTTTGGGGTGAAAAGACTATTAGGTTGATATGGTTTCTTTAGTTACAGGAGTTACTAGTTTAAAAGTAGAAACTTGTTCAATAATGAGATTTCGAAAGAATCTAGCGTAGGAGTAATGATGTAAACTAAAGAGAATAACTTGAAACATGGTTTTTATTCTTATTATATTTTTTGGTTAAGTATAAATATGAATTTCATAAACTTCTTGGATTGCTATACTAAATGATACATGCTTTAGGTATGGTGGAAGAACATAGAAATAGCACTCGGTGTTATTAAGGTGAGTTTCACCTTACTATTAGTAAGCATAGTGTAATAAATGATTATGAAATTGTGATAATAATAATAATTAATTGTATTGATCTATGGATTTATAATGGATTCTACATTTGAAAGTACTGATATTGTAAATGCATTGCATGGACATAAATTAAAATGGCATTATGGAAATAAAAGGATTAAAAAGGAAATGGTAGGACCCTATCTAGAGTAGGTTGTGACCTAGGTGAAGAGGATCCAAGAATGATATTAGAATGGAAAGACCCCACTTAAAGTAGGTTGTGACTTAGGTAAGGGGATCTGAGAATGATATTGGAACAGGAGGACCACACCTAAAGTTGGTTGTGACCTAGGTGAAGGGGATCCCATAATGATATTGGAATGGAAGGACCCCACCTAGAGTAGGTTGTGACCTAGGTGAAGGGTATCCCAGAATGATATTGGAATGGAAGTACCCCACCTAGAGTAGGTTGTGACCTAGATGAAGGAGATTCGAGAATAGTATTAGAATGGTAGAACCCCGCCTAAAGTTGGTTGATACCTAAGTGGAGGGGATCCAAGGAAATGAAAAAATGCGAAATGTACCGGTACATGGGGAGACATCCCCGTTTTGTTATAATTATTCTAATGAAAGGAAAAAAAAAAGAATTGAAAATGGGAAATGAATAGTCATGTTTGACATTTGTATTGCATGATATTTTATTTAGAATGCTTATGTTGATTTATAGAATGTAAATGATTGAAATTATGCAATGATGGGTATATAAAATTTACATATATGATATAAAAAATATATAAAAGAATTGAAAGTGAAATGAAATGAAATGAGATGATTAAGTAAAGAAAATAACATACATTACATAGCATTACATTGCATTATGTTCATTCTATGGATGATTGATGTATTGACGGGATGAGCCCGTAAGGGGAATTTGTTGTGTTTGGCCTTGAAAGACATGTGATTTTGATTGAACCAATGAGAGGTAGTGATTGTGAATTTCCCTTGAGAGGCATGTGATGTGTTGGGCTTGGTGAAGGGCATGAATGATAATTGTGACAATATAATAGTATTGAGGTTTAAGTTCCCTTATTCTCGTTGACTTTATATTAGCTTTGTATGCTTGAAAGTTTTATAAGTATTTTGGTAAATACTTACTTAATTAATATTTTATTCTGTGTAAGAAATTGAGAAAATGGTTGGAGAAAACTTGACCTTTTTTGTTCACTGTTTATATGATGATTTAATTACTACAGTTATAAGTAAAACGATAATTTTCCTTCAATACGATTACTCTTAGTAATGTGCTTTTTACTGAACATTTCAGGATAATACCGGAAGTTTCACGGTTAAAGTTAAAGGGAGACATTTTTTAGGCTTTGATCTCTACATCCTCGTCTTTTGGGTTTTGTTGGGAATTAAATTCGTGGTTGTGGTTTAGTTCTTGAAAAGGAAATGCATAAGCTAGTTGTAGCGGGAAAGTGTCCTTTTATCTACGTGATGTGCAAATTTTAAACGCTCGCAAGTGCACAAATCACAAATTTTATTGCGATAAGTTTACTCTCGAGGTCGATCTCTTAAGGAATTGCAGTGGTTTAAATCCTAAATTACTTTCTTAAAATTACTAAAACAAACTCTGAAATTAAATTCTAAACACTCTAATTAAAAGATTGGTGAAGAGAAAATTGTAATAAAAGAAATTAAGTAAATTAAACAAAACAAATTATGAAGAGATGCGTATAATCAATGAGAACAATTGGAAGTTTAGCTTGCTATCCAATAATTATTGGAACATTTGGTGAATATAAAAAATTAATCAACATCCAAGATTATTGGAATTTCTGCTAAGACTAGAGAATGCCATTGATCGTGTTTATTCTCAATTTATAACTAATTAATTAAATCCCATGGATCGTGTTCATCAATTAATTAGTTAAATTAAGTATAAGGAAAACGCAATCACCAAAATCACAATCTGATTTGAATCTTGATTTAAATTCCTATTCAAGAAAGCTTAATTAGGTCTAGATGATTTGTCATTAACCTAATCTCGAATATTAACCTTATCTATCAATAATAGATGGCCAATCCACAAGCAATAATCAAAGGTATGAAGGATATTGAATAAGAAATAATATGGAAAATTTCATAAAACTAAATCCACCAAAATATCCAAAACAATCAAGACAGCTAACCCAAACGCCAAACAATGCGTTCAACCGCTCATGTTTAAATCCCAATCACAGAATTCAAATACTAGGGTTACAAGCATATTGAAGGACAAAAGAAGCAAAGATAGAATTTTTTCCCGAATTACAAGATGAATCCTCAAAGTCTTGAAGTGATTGATTGTGGTCTTCAATCTCTTGATAAGCCATCTTGATGAAAGAGCTGTCTCCTCCTTCAATCTCCTAAAGCTCCTCTTGATAATATCTCTCCAAGAACTGCCGTCGTTTCCCTAGAACCGCCGTTTTCTGAGTCTAAAAATTCCTATATATAGTTGTATGGAGACAGCTTTGTAGACAGAAAAGTTTCCCTAGGATTTCTGTTCAGGCCATGTGCTTCTGCTGTTGTCCAAGCCCGGTTCTGCTGCTATCCAAGCCTGGTTCTGCTTGACATTTGTTTATTAAAACTGCCATAACTTTCTCTAGAAAAATCATATTTATGAGCCGTAAAATTCTTTAGAAAATAGACATCCGGATTTTGCCAAACATATATAGTTCATATCTTGGTTCTTCTTGAATCAATACAATTTAATCCATAAAAATGACACTTCTGCCATGCTGAAATCACTCATAGCCTGACCTTTGTATACTAAAACTACCATAAATTTCTCTAGAAAATCATATTTATGATACGTAAAATTCTCCAGAAAATAAACATCTGGATCTTTCCAAGCATATATGTCCATATCTTGGTTCTTCCTGAATCAATACAGTTTAATCCGCAAAAATGACTGATCTGTATGGGAAATTCTGGCAATTTAGTGAAACTCATTTCCAAATACTTGTGAACCTGTAAAACAACAAAAAACAACTCAAAGTAACAAATTCCTAAGGTAAACATATAAATAAATACTTGAAAAATATACAAAATACTAGGACAAATATTCGTTCATCAGATACCCCAAAACCTAGATTTTGCTAGTCCTCAAGCAAAACTAAAAGAAAACATAAACAAAACAAATCTAAAAAATTAAATAAATGAAACCCTCATGCCTTAATTCTTATTATGACTCATATCTAGATATCTTATGCACAATTATGTTCACAGTCTCAACACTTCACAATTCATTGCTCAAATCAAGTACACATTGCACATCCATATTGCACATCCATATTCCAATGATCAAAACACCTCACGTCAATTACCCCCAAACCTAACGTCAAGAATCCGAATTTGCTTCGACTCTAGACCTCACATGATTCACTTATTAAGCACACTGAACCTAGGTTTCAAACACTCATCAAGCATATGCGAATATAAGTTATGTAAACAAGAAATTTCAAATATAAATTCGCATATGAATATAGATATCATCAAAGAATGCTCATATGTTTGCAAAATAGATCTCATGAAAGGAATCAAATGTTAGGATTGCAAAGCTATCACATTACCTATATCATATCCTAGTCAAGCACCTCAAGCAAAACATACTGAGTATGAACCTGTGCATAGATGGGCGTGGTTGGCTGAACCTGATTTATACCTGTTGGAAATCACCTCAAGATGCCCAGGTGGTGATCTTCCAAAGACTCAAGTCTAGAATGACTTGTAATGAACAGAAACAAACCAATCAAAGAAAGAACACAATAATCATTATCGAGGTTCGACAATATGCCTACGTCCCCGTGAGCTCCTCTGAGCCCTCTGAACTAAATCAATGAGTTCTTATAAGTTACAGCAACACCTTTTCAAGAAACCTGTTGTTCTTGAAGAACGAAAGAAGAGAAAAAGAAAGTGATAAGGATTTGAGTTTCCCTGGAATTTTCCTCAAGAAAATTCTACTTACAAGGCCCTTGAATCCCCAATCTATACTACTCTCTCTCTAAACAACCAGCCTCTATCCTAGTGCATCTCTTGTGTTTTTTGTCTTTGCACTCTCACACTTGCACTTGAATTCTCTTGTATGATGATCATTTGTATGTCACACTTGTTGAGATTGAAGCTAGGTGACCCTTTATATAGTGCATCACTTCTTGAACCTATCTTGAAGACGATATCAACCCTTAGATCTTGAGGACTAATCAGTCATAGCCCTTCAATAAGTCTTAGACCTTATGCTTTCTTAAGGAACAACTTAGTATACACCATGCTGAATCCCTTAAGAGAGAAAAAAGTTAGAGTATACACCATGCCTAACTCATTGCTTAGGGAGATCAATAGCTTAAGGAGCGGATCAAGCCCTTAGGTATTCATGGTAGGGCTAAAGCATTGTCACATTACTTTTTGGGAAAGTATGATTAGTGCTGGATATTAAAGCCCTATGTTCTTATCATTATCAATCTAGACTCAATATTTATTTCTATCCATTTTTACATTGTGAAACTGATTCTAAAACGAAATTCAGCAATCCCTGTGGAGATGATCTCGCATTTGCACACTATGCTACTGTTGACCTTGTGCACTTGCAAATAAAACAAGTTCGATTATTTGCTTATTAATTTAGGTAAATAAACACACAAGAAGTTTTTGGCACCGTTGCCAAGGATTGCATTAAATTTCTTTTTAGAATTATTTTTGTTTAGTTTAGTCATTTTATTTTATTTTATTATGTTTTTATCAAAAATCTAAAAAGATTATAAGTTCTATTTTCAGTTTACTGTGTTTCATCAAAAATCCAATCTATTTTCTTTTTGTTTTCTGTTTCAGACACTACAACAGAAGCTCTTTGTGAATCTTACGATCGAGCACACTGCCTTGTGCGATCGAGCGAATTTGAGGCAGAGGCTACCTGAGTAGCAGTGTTGAACTGCTGCATTGAAACGATTTTTGCTGATTCATGTAAGGGCTTCGATCCTGGTATCCAACTTTCTTTCCCCTCGATATAGAGCTTGAGTGGACCATTCTACGAAGGCTTAGAGAGAACTCTGAAGAGGTAGAAGAAGAATTCGAGGAAGAAGCATCAATAGTAGAACAGTTAGAAAATCAACAACCACCTGAGCGAAGACCTATGAAGCAATCCTTCATCCCACGAAACCTCGACCAGCCATCTTGTATTGCTTATCAACCAGAGACGAAAGACAATTACTACATATCTCCGCAGATACTCAGTGCATTGATTCACTTTAAGGGTAGACCTGCTGAAGATCCACACTTGCACCTTCAGGAATTTTTCAATCTCTGCAAGTTCCAGCACATCTGGGGCCTAGACCAAGAGGGAATCAGGTTAATTCTTTTCCCCTTTTCCTTAAAAGATAATGCTAAACTGTGGTACAATTCATTGCCTACAGTTTCTATCCATACTTGGGAGGAGATGACCAGCAAGTTCCTAAGAAATTTTTTTCTAGCTCAAAGGACGAGGCAAATAAGGAAGGAGATTCCATCTTTCCAATAGAAGGATGAAGACCTGTTCTTTGAGGCATGGGGACATTTCAACGAGCTACTACTCAAATGCCCATATCACAATCTACCTCAGGATGAGATGGTACAAGATTTTTATGAAGATTTGAGTGATACTAACAAAAATATTGTGGATTCTGGTTGTGAAGGAGTGCTGATGGAGAAAAGCAGCGAAGAAGCCATGGAGCTATTCAAAACATTAAGTGAACACACCCAGTAATTCTCATCTCAAGGTAGACATGGATCCAAGAGCAAAGGTATGTATGAGGTGACCCTAAATGAAGGATCCTCTACCCAAATAGCTGCTGTGGAGAGAAAACTAGATATGCTTGTTAAAGCCATGACTGCTCAAAATGCCTAACCTAATCCACCAGCTACACCACTCCAGGTATGTGCTATATGTTCTCAATGTGATTATAATACTGAGACATGTCCTTTGTATTCATCTACAACACTCCAAGGTGGTTCATCTCCTGGTTCATAAAAAAATAGACATCTGGATCTTTCCAAACATATATAGCTTATCTCATGGTTCTTCTTGAATAAATACAGTTTAATCCGTAAAAATGACACTTCTACCATATTAAAATCACGCACAGCCTGACCTTTGTCTACTTAAATTGCCATAACTTTCTCTAAAAAATCATATTTATGAGCTGTAAAATTCTCCAGAAAATAAACATCTAGATCTTTCCAAGTATATATGTCTCATCTCCTGGTTCTTCCTGAATCAATACAGTTTAATCTGTAAAAATGACTGATCTGTACGGGCAATTTTGGCAATTTAGTGAAACTCCTTTCCAAATGCTTGTGAACATGTAAAACAATGAAAAACAACTCAAAGTAACAAATTCCTAAGCTAAACATATAAATAAATACTTGAAAAACATACAAAATACTTGGACAAATATTTGTTCATCACTACATCTTTTATAAAGTTTCAAAATTTCGATAAATTTTGTATTGTAAGATTTTTTTTGGGTTAGCAAGTTGAATGTGTAGTTTAACTTTTTATTCAACAAGTTTATTGCTATAAATTGTAAAATTGTATGATTGCATCATAAAGTGAGGTGCTCAGAGCTGAAAGGTAATGTAGCCATTGCAAGTAGGGCTCACTTAGGATGGATCATTACATGTAACATCTTAGGCTAGTAATACTCGTGTTAGAGAACTTTGTAGGCTAGAGCCCGACCTTTGAGGTGGTTGCTGCATATGTCTTCGTGGACCTCTCAGACAACATACTCTGCATCGGTCGGCCCGATGCACTTCAAATAGGGAGTCATGAGGCTTTTTTTGTACAACTAGCCCTCGATAATTGTGAATTTTTAAGCGCGAGAGAGGATTTTCTTAGCATCATTCTTTTAGTAAAGGAATTTTCCATCACTTCAGTACTAGAGGATTAGGTCCATCTATGTCTGTTCATCGATAATTGGCATAACCGAGGTTTCGTCAATGCTGGGCATGACTAGAGTTTCCAAGTAGATCGTCTGAGTGAGGTCGGACTGCTTGGAGGAGGTAAGTCATGCTAATGCATCTGCTTTTGAATTTTGTGCTCGAGGCCCTTACATTATTCAGAACTTTTTGAAAGTTGTGGCAAGTTTTTGAGCATTCTCTAGGTATCTGATGATCTTTACTCCTCTTGCTTTATATTCATTGGTCATCTGATTGACCACCAGTTGTGAGTCATTGTATACTTCTAAGGTTTGAGTAGCTAATGTTTTTGCAAGCTTCATTCTTACGAGCAGTGCCTCATGCTCGGCTTTGTTTTTTGAAGCTTTGACCTTGAATCTAAGGGCATACTCCATTGTACAACCTTTGAGGTTGGTGAAGATAAGCTCGGCTCTGTTGCTGGTGCTGTTTAAAGATTTATCAATGTAAAGTGTCAACCTTGGCATTTGCTTATCTTCTTCGGGTTCTTGCCTCTTAAGACGAATTTTAGATAACGTAGTCTCCACTATGAAGTCAGCTAGGGCTTAGACTTTAATATCTATTCGCGGTTTTTAATGGATGTCAAACTCTCCAAACTCTATAGACTATTTTACCAACCTTCTAGAGATGTCAGGTTTGTGGAGCACTTGCCTTAGCGGCTGATTGGTCAGTAAGGTGAATGTATGAGCCTAGAAGTACGATCTTAGTTTCTAAGTCATGATTAAGAGAGCATATGCCGGCTTTTCAATAGGGAGATATCGTGTTTCTACCTCATGGAGAACTTTGTTGACATAGTAGATGGCTTTTTGGGTTCCATTTTCTTTCCAAATTAAGATAGAGGCTACCACATCCTGACCAGTTGCAATGTAGAGAATGAGTTTTTCCTCGATAATAGGCTTGGTTAGGAGAGGAGGCGAGCTCAAATACTTTTTAAGTTCTTCAAAAGCTTTTTAACATTCTTCGATCTATGTAAAGTATTTTTCCTTCTTTAGTGCTCTAAAGAATGGTAGGTATTTCTCGGAAGACTTTGACATAAAGCGATTAGGAGCAGCAATGCACCCGATCAATTGTTGGAATTCTCTAATGTTCTGAGGAGGGCTCATATCCAATACTGCTTTTATATTTTCGGGATTGGATTCTATTCCCCTTTGAATGACCATGAAGTCGAGAAATTTGCCCGACGTGACCCCGAATGTGCACTTCCCAGGGTTAAACTTCATTTGGTGGTGTTTGAGTATCCTGAAGGCTTCCTCCAAACCAAACTCATGATCTTCAACCTTGTCACTTTTAACCAACATGTCATCGACATAAACTTTCATATTTCTCCCAATTTTCTTCTTGAAAGGTATAACCTTGTAACAGTACATGCCCCCAATCAGTTATAAAAGCAGTTTTTGACTAGTCCAATTTATGCATGAGGATCTGGTTGTATCCTGAGTATGCATCCATGAAACTAAACAATTCATACCTAGAGGTGACGTTGACTAGTTGGTCTATTCGAGACAGAAGAAAGCTATCTTTCGGGCAAGTTTTGTTGTGATCGGTGAAGTCTATACAGATCCTTCACTTTTCATTTGCTTTTTGCACCATAACTATGTTGGTAACCCATTCCGGGTAGTGGGCCTCCAGGATGAAGTCAACTACGAGAAGTTTGTCCATTTTTTTCCTTTATTACTACTTATCACTTTGGAGCAAAAGATCTTTGACAGGTTTGTAATTCAAATACACATTCAGCTTGTGGATGATGACCTACGATTCTATTCCTGGTATGTCGGAAGCCGACCATACAAACACATCCTGACTTCTTCTGAGGAAATATACTAGTTATTCTTTGAGTTCCTTGGATAGACTAGACCTAATTCGCATGATCTTCGTATCTCTTTCCCTATTCAGGGGGACAACTATCAACTTTTCCATGGGTTAGCCCCTAGGAGTCTTGAACTCGTACCGCAAATCCTTGAGCTCCAAAGGTAGGGTTTTGACCTTCTTGTATCATTTGATGGAGTTGAGGTAGTAGGATCGAGATGTTTACTAATTTCCTCGAACTTCCCCAATGCTATTCTCCATTGGGAACTTCATCTTCAAGTGGTAGGTGGAGACTACCGCTATCATCTCATTCAGAGTGAGTCTTTGGAGGATGATGTTTTATGAGGATGGGTCATTGACCACTAAGAACGTGGTCATTACTATTGTCTGTTGGGGGGCTAAGCTTGTAGTGACAGGTAGGACAATGTTTTCTTATGCAAATAACGGTTTCCTCAAGAAGCTATAAAGTGGAGAGGCTACCAATTTGAGTTGGTCATCCACAAGCTTCATCTTTTTGAACGTACTGTAGTACAGGATATCTGTTGAACTTTTTTTTTCTTCACTAACACTCGTTCAACATTATAATTCACAATGAGAAGGGTAACAACCACAGCATCATCGTAAGGTGTTTGTAGCCCTTCTAGGTTGTCATCTATGAAATAAATTACTTGTTCGATTTTAACCCTCTTATAGGGTCTGCTTACTAATTCCACCAATCGAGCATAAGCTTTCTGGCTTATGAAGATTGTACCCCAACCGTAAGTCCCCTATAGATTGTCTTAATTGTATCTGTTATTGCGGTTGAACGATCTCTGTTTTCTGGGTGACGTCTGTCACCTTGGCTATTTATCCTCGAACTCAACCTAGGGCTCATTCTAGAGCTTTGCCGATTACTTCGTTCAGAGTTATGTCTACTTGTACGTTCAGAGTTCTAAATGGATGGACACTTAGGACTTTGTATCAACTGATCTCTATTACTAGGGAATGTGCGAGGTCCAGTGTATTCCTTTAAGTATCCTCGGCGGATAAGGGACTCAATCTAATTCTTTAAGGCATGGCACTCCTCAGTGTCATGCTCGCAATCTTTATGAAAATGGAACCATCTAGGTCGACCTTTACTTTTGTTGGTGTACAAAGGTCTAGAATGTCAGCGAAGAATGTCTCAATTTTGGATACTCATTAGTATATTGATCCTAGGTGAATTGAGTGACGTGTAACTATCAAACATGCGAGTTACATTGGCATTGCCCTCTTGGTAGGGCTTCTTTAGTAGGCTATATTTTGGCTCAGTGGTGTCCCTTTTCCTTTTCTCTCTTCTCTTTACCTTAGGAATTTTAGGTCTTTCTCGGCCAATATGTACTCTTCGGCCCGAATGGGGATTTCATTCACATCCTTACTTGGGCACCTAGTCAGCTTAGAGTTGAAAGTTCCCGACAGAATCCCATTCTTGAATGCAAGAGTCTGTACTGTTAGATCGAGGTCTAGGATCTCCCATGTTGTAACGTTGAATTGTGAAATGTACTCTCAAAGTTTCTCCTTTTTACATTGAATAATGCTGAAGAGACTTTATGAGGCTCCTTGTTGCTGAGGAAGTGTGCAACAAAGGCACAACTTAGGTCATTAAAGGAGCTGGTGCTTCTAGATTTTAGGTGATAATACCAAGTGTTGACAACTTTTTCTAGAGTCAGAGGAAAGCTCGATATAATACCGCATCTGGGTGACAGTGTAACAACATGGTTGCCTTGTAAAGTTGGAGATGATCTGTAGGATTTGTAGTACCATTATAAGCCTTGATGATGGGTATTCTGAAATATTGTGGGAGAGGAGCGTCGAGAATATCTTGTGTGAATGGAGGATCTTGAAAGTTGAGCTCATCTAAGACGTTAGTGCTTTTTCCTTTGAAAGCTTATTCTATCCTTCTATCCATCTTTTCCAGCTTCCTATCCAGATCATTATAATTTTTGGAGGTGGAAAAACCTTGAGACTTTGACACAAGGTTAGGAGTTGATCTGATGGTAGACTGTGTGTGAGTCGGATGGTTGGAATTCAAATGCCTTGCCAACTGATGGCTTCGCCTAAACAGTGGGGGTGACCAAATGTGAGTCTGTCATCTGAGCCTAGCGGCTAGACCCGCTACCAGCTAAGTGAGTTATATAAACTACTCTTGTATAACTGATGCGACTGAGTTTTGTGTGACTGGTGTTTCTAATTCCCCTGTGCCTTAGAGTCTGACAAGTTGGACTAAGAAAGCTAGTCCTGCCTAGTTCATCCATCGAAAGGATTGCTGGGGTTCTAGTTAGAGTTCCTGAATGACTAGGAGTTCAAAAATGGGGTGTTGACTATGACTAGAGGCCCAAGTGGCGATTGTTGTGGAACCAGCAATATTTTTGGAAGGATTCTTAGGCGACATCATAACAGATTATTTCGTTTCTTAAAGAAGGTTTCCATTGACTGCGGCTATTTGTTGATATCGAAAATCTGTCAAGTACACGAATAGTTGGAATATGAAACCTATATACACAAAGATGAGAGAAAAACTTAAAAGTCACCGGAGGACTGAAGGGGCTATGCCATCGAAGGACTCTCTGATTCCTAAGTTAGTATAGGGCTTTTTGTGATAAGGAAACTGGAGAATTTAGAGAGAATTGTGAATGAATACCTTTGATAGTGAGAGCCCCCTTATATAGCGTCTTAGAGCAAAGTCCAATTAGAAAAGTGATAGATACTGAGCATCATGATAGGATCAGAATTCCTGTAGGCTGGGATATATCCTGATAAAACTAGGTTATCCATAATCTGGAGTGTTTTGATGAGACTAGGTTATTCATAAGCTGAAGTGTCGTAGTAAGATTAGGATTCCAGTGTGAAATTATCGTCATGTCCTTCGCCATGTGTGGCCATCTGATTTGGTTGTTCTATTTTGTTTATGAAATTACTTTTTGGCCTTTGGAAGATGCCACATATCATTATGTCATTTGATGAAAATTTTTCCCCTACATCAGTTTCCATCATCATTTATCTCAAGATTTTGTTCTCTCATAAACATAGAAGCAAATGTCTTCATATTGAGACAATCCTTTATGGAAATAGTTTTCAATGAGGGAAATTTTAAAGTACCACTTCGTGAACACAAACATGTTAAGTTAGGCAAAGACTCAAGAAAAAGAGTTTTCAGTCTTCGGAAATGGATATTATCTAGTTCTGCTCCTTCGCCTCCTTCCTGTTTTGTGATTATCTCTTCCAACATGTTACAATTTTTTACTTCCATTCATTCGAGTCGCACAATATGTTAGGATTTTGGCTTAATTCCTGACAAGGAAGATTTTTAATTGGTTTGGGAAAAGTGGTTTCCTATTTTATAGTTGTTTGTTAATAGGAGTGGTATTAATTTCCTATTGGATATTGCTTGTCCTAGTAGTAGAAGAAGTTGTTTTCTTTGTTATTGTTCTTTTCATATTAGTATTAAGAAAATCTCCTTTATATAAACGGGGGTCCTAGAGAAGATTTGAGGCACACTTATTATTCTTATATACATTGTAAACTATAGGGGTTTACTACTAGAGCTAGGATGAGAGCTTTGGTTGTATTGGGGTTTTGGGTTGTCAAGTAGAGATGACGCTTACAACTAGAGATAGGTTAAGAGCTTTTGTTGTATTGAGATTTTGGGGTGAGAGTTTGATAACTTTGCTCTTCTTAAAGTTGTAATTGAAGATTAATAAAATAGTGGAGTTATTGGTGGATGTAGGCAAAGAGGTTGTTGAACCACATTAATTCTTGGTGTTCTTACTCTTTATTTTATTTGCCTTTTTAATTGTTGTGGCTGTGTTTTTGCCTAAAATTTGAGTACGTGGATTTTAGCGGTAAAATTCCAACAAGTTTTATTAAAGCTGTAATTTCGATGGAAAAAATACAAAAAAAATAGGCATGATTAATATTGAGCTATTTGATGAAAGAAGATGGGTGATCGTATGTGTATTAGTATTTTTCAATTTCATTATCACTAATTTGTTGAGTAGTATGTTGACAGAGATAAAGTACTTGCCACCGGAAGAAGATGACATAGTCACAATATTAATGGTGGGCAAGGTAGTTTGGATGGATGGGGAGGTTCCTCCAGTACCCCTAGAGAGAGATAATTTGAAGAGGCCAAAATTGTTCGAAGTTGAAGAATTGTTCATGATTATATCAAGAAAAGAGCCGGACAAAGTGAGTGAGTGGAGCACTTCAAGGAAGGTGGAGGAAAGATCAAGATCCAAGTCTCAGATTTTTCAAATAAGGAATGCATCTACAATGAGGAAGAGAAATATACACAATTGCAAAGCAAAGCCACGGTAGAGGACTTGGAGGATTTAAGTAGAGCGAAGAAGAGTGATAATGGAAAGGCTAATAAGGATGATGAGCTATAAGTTCTTGATACTTCAAAGGTAGTGATGACAAATACCATGAACGAAGAAAGCTTGTATGTGTTGAATTAGAGGATGATTGCTTCGAAGAGTAAGTGGATGAGATGGGAAAACCAAAAGCAATAGTCATATTACCCAAAGAAGAAAGCCAAATTTGATGATGAGGTAGAGAATTTGAGCCAAGGTGGAGATTTGGTAGGATTTTGGCTCAATTTCCCACAAGGAAGATTTCTAATTGGTTGGGAAAAGTGGTTTCCTATTTTATAGTTGTTTGGTCTAGTGGGAGTGGTAATAATTTCCTATTGGATATAGTTTGTTTTAGCAGTAGTAGAAGTTGTTTTCTTTGTTGCTATTCTTTTCCTTTTAGTATTAGGAAAATATCTTCTATATAAAAGGGGTTACAAAGAGATTTGAGGCACACTCATAATTCTCATATACATTATAAACTAGAGAGGTTTACTATTAGACCTAGGATAAGAGCTTTGGTTGTACTGGGGTTTTGGGTTGTTAAGTAGAGATGACACTTACAACTAGAGCTAGGTTAAGAGTTTTTGTTGTATTTAGACTTTGGGATGAGAGTTTGACAATTTTGCTCTTCCTAATGTTGTAATTGAAGATTAATAAAATAGTGGAGCTGTTGGTGGATTTAGACAACGAGATTGCACAACCATAGTAATTCTTGGTATTCTTGCTCTTTATTTAATTGTTGTGGTTTTGTTTTTGCCTAAAATTTGAGCACTTAGATTTTAGAAGTAAAATCCCAATACAATGCATAATGCCATTGATGGAGTAAATAGAAATCTCAAGCTGCTACAGTTCTCAACTTCCAACACTTTAAGGTTTTTGAAATTCAAAATTTGTTGAGCATTTCTAAATTTTAAGCTCCCATAACGCTACAAAGCAAGAAAGTCATTTTAAGCTCCTCACTTTCTAAATTTTTGTAACTCAACTCTAGTTGCATATACAACTTTGCCTGCATTCCAGTGAAGTTCCTTGAGGAGGGCCTTTTTAGTTCTCGCAAAGCATCCCCCCATTCTGATGGATTCTTTTTGTTTTTCAAAGCACTAGCAACCGTTACTATGGCAACAGGCAAACCTGCACATTCTTTGGTGACCTCAAATGCTATAGATCGTAAATCTGGACTTTCAACACTATCACATGCTTTCTTCTTAAACAGATCCCAGGCTTCTACTTCAGATAAAGTGCTAACAGCAAAAGTGTTTTGAGCATCCATCCCACATGAAAAACCATTTTGATCCTTCGATATCATCAGAATCTTGCAAATGGAAGTTCTCTCGAGATCATCTCCAATGGAATTCCTACTGCCTCTGCATCGAGTTTCGCCCAGATGTCATCTAATATTATGAGAATCCTCTTCTCTTTCTTCAGTATGTCGCATAACCTATATTACGATTTTATTTTATTATAATTTGATTTAGTTTCCATGTATATAGCAATATTTATCTTGTATATTCTGCTACACTTGTACGACATTTCTAGCTTCTCTATTAGGTTTATATTTTCCTTTCTTAGCCCATGATTCATGGGATTTGTTTCTACTAGTTGTATTATAAAGGTAGCATATCTTAGCTATGATTCATGGGATTTGTTTCTTCTAGCTGTATTATAAAGACAACATACGACTGCACAAGAATATATACAAAAATTCTTCTTCATCTTATATTATTGTTCAAACATATTTCTTAACATGGTATCAAAGCTTGATTGATCTTCTTTTCTTGTCAATATGTCTGAGTCTATGTAACCCTCTCAGAGTAACAATCTTCTGCATAGTGCCACATCATATGCAATCAGTGATGTATTTTCTCCATACTTTCTTCATTCTACAGACTATCCTGGAGCAATATTGGTTTCCATGCCACTCATTGGCGACAATTACATTACTTGGAAACGAGCCATGAAAATGGCTTTGAATGCCAAAAATAAATTTGTTTTTGTAGATGGCACGCTCACTCGACTAGCAGTTAATTCCACTGACCTTCACATATGGGAGAGGTGTAATGATATGGTGCTGTCTTGGATTCTCAATTCCTTTGATAAATCACTTCTCAATAGTGCCATCTACTGCAACAATCTTCGAGAGGTATGACTTGATTTAGAAGAATGTTTCTCTCAAAGCAACAATCCCCGAATCTTCAAATTAAAAAGGGATATATCTACTTTGAGTCAAGATCACATGTCAATTGCTGCATACTATAACATTATCAAATCATATTAGGATAAGTTAAATACACTCACTGTTATTCCTAATTGCTCTTATGGCACCTTGCGAGAACTCGCTCACCTGCAGGAAATTGAAAAAGTTTTTCAATTCCTATATGGGATTGAACAAGTCATATACCTCCATTCGTAGTCAAATCCTTGCCATGGATCCTTTTCTAAATGTTGGAAAAATTTATTCCATAATTCATCAAGAAGAAAAGCAGCGATTACTACATCTTCCATTGTCCACTACTGATTTTGTGGCCATAGCAGCAAGCCACAATCTCTCAAACCCTCGTTCAAATGACTCATGAGGAAAAGGACATGGTAGGCCAAAATGTGATCATTGTGGAGCTCTTGGGCTTTGGAAAGAAACTTGCTATAAGTTAATAGGCTATCCTCCCAATTGGGATCATTCTCGTGGCAATCAAAAGAATGGCCCCAATAAAGGATATTTTCAACATGTTGCTCATCATGCTACTGCCAGTCCAAGATCATCCCACCCTAGTGAGAACTCAATACCAAGACTTTTTGCTGAACAGTACCGCCAGTTGATGGACCTTTTCTCTCCCACAATCATCCCATCTGCCAATTTTGCTAGTAACATCTCTTCTCATTCTTGCAATTTCATTTCACCTCTAGATTCATCTGATTGGGTCATCGACAGTGGAGCATTTGATAATATGACTTCACTCTCCTTAATATTTGAGACTTCTCATGAAGTTTGTAATGCTAGTCCCATTAAACTTCCAACAGGAGAGGTTGTTCCCATCACCCACATTGGCTCCATCAAATTGTCACCTACAGTAATTCTTTCCAATGTTTTATATGTTCTTGATTTTCAATTTAATCTTCTTTCTATCGGCAAAATCACCCATGCTCTAAACCGTGTTGCCATTTTTTTTCCCACTTTTTGTGTCTTCCAAGACCTATCCACAAGGAAGCTGATTGGTATGGGTGAAGTTCGTGATGGACTTTACTATAAGGCACCAGCATCACCACCGTTTTCTGCAATGCATTCCCAGCACACCCTTGATTTCTCTCTATGGCACCAATGCCTCGGCCACCCATCTTTATTCGGTATGAATAAAATCATTTCCATTGCTAGTTCTTGTTCTCATTGTGATGTATGTCAACGAGCTAAACAGGCTCATCTCCCTTTCCCATTAAATTACAATAAAAGTATTGCATCTTTCAATCGTATTTATTGTGATATTTGGGGAGGCTATCCTATTCCTTCACACACAGATGCTAATTATTTCTTGACTAATGTTGATGATTTTTCATGCAATGCTTGGGTTTATCTTATGCGTTTAAAATCTAAAAGTTATTCTTGCTTAAACTATTTTTGCCTTCTCATCCAGAATCAATTCTCTTGCTCAATTCATCACATTTGAACTGACAATGGGCAAGAATTTCTCTCACTGCATGCAAAACTTTTTCCATGAAGCAGGTATAATTCATGAACGCACTTAAGTGGAAACTCCTCAACAAAATAGAGTCAGAATGTAAACATCGACATCTACTTAATGTTGCACGATGTCTACGCTTCCAAGCTCATCTTCCCATCTTCTTTTGGGGTGAGTGTATTCTAACTGCTGCCTATTTAATTAATATAATACCCTCCCCTAGTCTTGATAATAAATCACCTCATGAACTTCTTCTCAAAACATCTCCCCAATATCATCACCTAAGTGTCTTTGGTTGTCTTTGCTAAGTGTAAACTCTTCGTTCATCTCGCGACAAATTCTCACCTCATACCTCTAAATGCATTTTTCTTGGTTATCCTTTTGGTCACAAGGCATACCGAGTATATGATCTAACCACAAAGAAGATCCTTATATCTCAGGATGTCACATTTATTGAGAATGTATACCCTTTCTATAATCATACATCTCCTTCCACTGCACTAGTTATACCATGTCCATCACTCGATCTTCCTCTTCCCATTTCTCAGCCACTTACCTCATCTCTTTCACCCTCACTATCTACACCCACCCTTGACACACCACATGAACCCCAAATTTCATCCTCACCTTCATCTTCACCTACTCCATCTCCTGCCATCACTAAGCTTAAATGCACCATCAATAGACCTACATACCTCAAGGACTTTGTCTGTGCACCTTTATGTAACAAGTCCATCATGACTTCTACCGATCAGCACTCAGCAGGTATGGTTCATTCACTCTTTCATTTTCTTTTATACGATCGTTTTCATCCCAAACACTTGGTTTTTCTCTCTGCTTTCTCTCACCATAAAGATACAGTTACTTATGCTCAAGGTGTCCAACACTCTTACTAGTGGGATGCCATGGTTTCTGAAATCCAAGATTTGGAGGCTGACCACGCTTGGACTCTTCAAGATTTACCTCTTGGCAAACGACCCATTGGTTGTAAATGGGTCTTCAAGACCAAGCTTAGCACAGATGGTACTATTGAGCGGCATAAAACCCGTCATGTAGCTAAAGGCTACACTCAAGTTGAAGGGCTTGACTACCATGACACTTTTGCACCTGTTGCTAAGCTTGTTACTGTTCATTGTGTTCTTGCTGTTGCTGTAGCCCGTCATTGGTCTCTCTATCAACTTGATGTGCATAATGCCTTCCTGCATGGTGATCTCAATGAGGAAGTCTACATGTAATTTCCACCCGGTTTTTGTAAGCAGGGGGAGTCTCGAGTTTGTCGTCTCAACAAATCTCTTTATGGTCTTAAACAAGCCTCTCGCAATTGGTTCTCTAAATTTTCCTCTGTCCTCATTGCTGTTGGCTTTCGTTAGTCTCAAGTTGACCATTCTTTATTCACTCAGTCTCATGGATCCTCTTTCACAGTGATCCTCGTATATGTTGATGACATCTTGGTGGCCAGCAATAATATGGATAGCATCTGCAAACTCAAAGTTTTTTTAGCTCAGCAGTTTTGCATCAAGAATCTCGGCACCTTAAAGTATTTTTTTGGGCTTTGAAGTTGCTCGTTCACCCACTGGTATTTTCCTCAATCAAAGAAAATATGCCTTGGACATTCTTAGTGACAGTGGACACCTTGGTGCTCGACCAAGTTCCTTTCCCATAGAGCAAAATCTCAAACTTACTAATGAAGATGGTGATCTCCTCCATGAACCCAGTCCTTATCGCTGCCTTGTGGGGCAATTAATTTACCTCACAATCACTCGGCCAGACATCATTTATTATGTCAACATTTTGAGTCAATTTATGCATCAACCCCGCCAACTGGATTACAATACTGCTATCCGAGTTCTCCACTAAATCAAATCCTCACTTGGCAAATGACTCTTTCTTCCTTCTGTTTATGATCTCCAAGTTTATAGCTATTCAGATTCTGATTGGGCAAGCTGTCCCATTACTCGTTGTTCCACCACCGGATATTTCACGACACTGGGTAACAGTCCTCTATCTTGGAGAACCAAGAAACAAACTACCGTCTCACGATCTTCCGCTAAAGCTGAATATTGAGCATTGATAGTAACCACTTGTGAACTTATTTGGCTCAAGATGCTTCTTCATGATCTCGGTGTCCCTCATCCCCAGCCGATGTAGCTTTATTGTGATAATCAAGCTACTGTACATATTGCTGATAACCCAGTTTTTCACGAACAGACAAAGCACATCGAAATTGGCTGCCATCTTGTACGTGACCAACTTCGTGCCAAGGTCATCTCTACTGCCCATGTCTTTGCTAGTAATCAGCTCGCGGACATCTTTACTAAAGCTTTGGGTCGAGATATGTTTCATCGTTTTCTTAGCAAGTTGGGCATTATAGATCTTCATGCTCTAACTTGAGGGGGAGTATTATGATTTTATTTTATTACGATTTGATTTAGTTTCCATGTATACAGTAGTACTTATCTTTTATATAATGCTACACCATCTCTCTCGCATTTTCTAGCTCTACAAGTTGTTTCTTGAGCTTTCTTATGTTGTTCTTGTAGTTGAACGCATAACCAATCTGACGTCCAATGGGAGAAATGGAGTAGTCGACAACTATGGAAAAAATAGTTGTAGCAAACTCGAGAGCCATTTTTCTATTTTTCTCTTCTTTTTTTTTTTTTTGCTGTTTGGGGGAGTAGATGAAAAGTAGAAATTTTGTAAAAAAAAAAAAAAATTTAATTAACAAAGAAGCACCGGACAAACTAAAAACAGTCATTAATGAATATGAGAGCTAAGATTGAGATTTGAAGTCAAAGAGTAGATAGAATTGAAAGATGGCAAAAGGAGAAGAATGATAGAGGACAGAGAGAAAGTTATCTGTCTGAGTGGCTCAAGAGAGATGATGAAAGGAAGAAGCAAGAGTTTCTTAGTTCAATTTCTTTGACGGTGCTCTCAGAAAAAAAATATTTTCTTTAATGATAGAGGATGAAGAATTTCTTATGGTTAATACTGGTTACTAGAAAACCAATAAAATGAGTGTTAAGTGGCCAACAAGCTGTCTCCTAAAACCAAAAACCAAGGGTTGAACCCTTGCGGTCTGTGAAATTTTTTGCAATTTGAACAGATTCTCCCATGTGGCGGATCAAAAAGAGAAATTATTAACTTTTGTGTAAGTACCAAGACATAAAAGAACAAGCTTTACGTAATAAGATCATTCCACTAGTTCAAGTATTGTGGCAGAATAAAGATGTTGAGGAGATTATGTGGGAGCGTGAGGCGAGTATGAGAAAAGAATATCCTCAACTATTTCATGGACTAGGTAAAAAAAAATGAGGGCGAAATTTTTATATGGTGGGTAGAATTGTAATACTCATACCCTTAATATAAGGTTATAGAAGTAAATTTGAATTATATATTGAATTTATTATGCATACATGAAAATGAAATGTTGAATTTGAAAGAATTTTGAAGAAAACAAACGTTGAATGAAATGGAAGGTTGAATTTGAAATAATTTTTGAGAAAAATGTTGAATATTTTATTCGAAAAGAGTTAGAAATTTTACAAAGAAAGAAGTAAATTTTTTTTTTTTAGAGATTGAAAAAAAGAAACAGAATTTTTTTGAAAGAGAGTTAGAATTTTTTTGTAATGATTAAGGTTGGATCAGTCGACAGTACGGTCGACTAATCTGCCAACTGATTGGCTGGTAAGGGTGATCGATTGGTTGGTAAGGGTGATTGATCGGCTGGCTGGTGGACTGATCGACTAGCAACCAACTGAAAATAAAGAAATGGCATTTTTCATAAATTTCGAATGAATGGGAATCAAGTGGTTACTTGACCGGTCGATCGGGCAATCGATTGGCATGGGAACTAGTTGGCTGACTGATCGGTTAGTCAGTCATTTGGCTGGAGGATCGATCAGCTCCCAATCGACTGATAGTGCTGGGGCAGTTCTGTAAATTTATAAAATGGTCAAACGGTTAACCAGGTAGCCAACCGATCAGACCGAAAAATTTCATATAAAAGAAATTTTGAAGTTTGAAATCAGTTTACAAATTCATTTTCTTTCTCTAAAATCAATATCTCTCTCTCACTCTCTCTAGAAAAGCTATAAACACATTCAAATACTTTGCAATTGAAGAATTTGATAATCTTATCTTGAAATCAAGTAATTTACGGAAGGGTTCTCAAGAAAATCTGATAAAGAAGCATTGAAAAGGTAAAATTTATGAATTTTATTATAGGAATTCAAGTTTTTGAAATTATTCTTCTACCTTTCTTAA
Source organism: Bretschneidera sinensis (assembly GCA_023935145.1). Taxonomy (NCBI): domain Eukaryota; kingdom Viridiplantae; phylum Streptophyta; class Magnoliopsida; order Brassicales; family Akaniaceae; genus Bretschneidera; species Bretschneidera sinensis. Next base: position 45,035,947 of record CM043701.1, read on the forward strand.
AAGAAGCGTTTGAATATGAATTCAAATAGAACGAAATGAATTTCTCTTGAAAGTATTGAATTTAAAGAAGTTAAACATGCACATGAAATCTAACCCGATACAAGGTATAGAAGATTGAAATAAAGATAGAAAAATTAATGAGTCTGATATTATGATTAGGTGATGGTAATCAACAATCTGGTGTAATTGCTGAAAGAAGTAGGAAAGGAAAGGAGGTGGCCCATAAGTAGCTTTAAGTGCTACGTGGTAAGTTTTATTTACTGTTAGTAAACAAGACCAACATGAAAAGTATATTAAACTTAAAATGAATGAAAGCATGAATTAGTTTTTGAATATATGACATGAATATGTTGATTTGATGAATGATATGAAATATGTATGAAATTGATGAGTTAATAAAAGTATGATCTGTATTATGATTGAAATGATTATATATGAGAAGTTGGTGAAATTATATCCTTGAAAAGATAAATTGATAAAAATTGATGAAAAATATGTTGAAATGACAAATAAATAAATTAAGATTATATGATTGATAAGTTGAAAATGTATATGAAGAGATTATTTGATTTTATTATGAAAAGAAAGATTTTATGAAAGAAATAATTTGATTTGTATGATATTATGGTATGCTTGCTTGCATGTTGTTGATCATATGCATAGATGAAAGACCAGAACCATGGCTGGTCTGTATGAAGCATGTCAACATGTAGGAAGACATTCCCAGAAGTTATACCAGATATTAGTATTTTTTATACGTTTATAGTATGAAGTGATAATATGAAATGATGTGATGAGAAAGAAAGAAATGAATGATGAAATGAGGATGTAGATGTATGTATATATTTACTTTTATTATTATTGAGATGTTAGGGCATCAAATTGATTATGAAATGATGATAGAAATAATTGTCTCATAATGAGACAATTATGAAGAGAAAGTAACTGAAAAAAAGATGCAATATGATATATAGTAAATGACTGTTTGTATGATGTAAACCTTATGATGAAAATGATATTAAAATGATAGTCTTGAGTTGATTAAATATATGAGATAGAATTTAAAAGAATGTGAATATGATAATTGAAACTATATGATTTAGAAATGATTGATAAATGATTTGAACTATTAATATGAGAATTAATAGATAAATAATTATCTTTGAATTATAATTATGATTAGGATAAAAATATGACTAGAATTATACAAATCGGGTTCTTCTAGTAAATATAATTCATTAAGTTTGTGAACCTCAATCTTTATTGTTAAACAAATTTCACGCCACGGGAAAGATCAGTAGATTATTGTTATGAGATTCATAGTGGGTAGCTTAAGAAAGTCCTTGTAGTTGGCATCTTCCGATATTATAAAGAAAGAAATTGAGAAAAGCAATTGTACATGCATTTGCCTATATTTGAATATGTTGTAAATATTTGAATATCATATGAAAGAATTGTAACTCCTTTGAAAAGAGTTGAGGAAATATTTGTAAGTATTTTATTTTCAGATGATGACGTATTAGTTGTTGCATGTATGTATTGTGCTTAGATCTAAAACGTGACAACACCATCTTGGGGTGAGTTGTAATGCTCGTAACCTTAAAATAAAGGTAAATAGGTAATTTAACTTTATATTGAATTAAATTATGCATACATGAAAATTGACTGTCGAATTTGATATAATTTTGAGACTGTCGAATTTGATATAATTTTGAGACTGTCGAATTTGATATAATTTTGAAAGATGACATTGAGAATTTTATTGAAAGAATTGGAAATTTTTTTTGAAGGAGAAAGTACTGAAAATTATGAAATTAGAAGTATGAAATGAACGAATTTTGAAGAAAAAAAATGTGAATGAGGTTGAGGAAATTAATTAAAAAATTTGGAGGAAGAAAATATAAGTTCATGTATTTTTCTATAATTTTTAGAAAAAATTTTGAAAGAAAAAATGATGAAAAAATGATTTTTAATGGAAAATAGTAAAACTGTAATTATGAAATGGTAGAATTGTAAATAACAATTGGCATAACCGTAAATTTGATAGGCTGAAGGGCTGGTGACAGATTTGTAATTTTAAGAGAAATATGTATATATATATATAAAATTAAAAAGAAAAAGAAAAAGGCGGTGAACAGTGGAACGGTTCTTACATGTTCACGTGAACATGATAAGAATTGATTTGGTTTTAATAAAATAAATATAACGTAATATTATAATAATACTGTTGATGCCAAAAATCTGTTGGAATCTGGATAATAGAAGAGTGGGACCTGCACACACGAAACGAGGAAAAAACCTAAAGTCACGAAGGGTCAGAGGAGGGTGTGCCTCCGGAGGACTCTCCGACGCTTAAGTTAGATAAGGCCTTTTTGGAGATAGGGAAAGTGGTGTAAAATATGAGCTCTGTGTTCTTAATTGAAAAGTACCTTTTAATTTATGAAGACCCATCTTTATAGTGTGTCAGAGTAGAGTCTGATTAGGAGAACAACTTCAGTGTTGAGATAGGAGTAGCATTCTTTTAGAGTTATCTATAAGCAGTACAAGTTTATCCAAAAGTTGGAGTGGTGAAATAGCATCAGGTCTTTTGGTACGAAGTTACCATTATGTCTCTTGCTATGTGTCGAGCAGAGATTGGCTATCTTGTTGTGGTTATAAAATTACAATTTTTACCATGGAGATTGACAAGTGTCGTCATGTTAGTGGAGAGGGAAATTTCCCCTACATCAGATGCCCTCCACTTCCTTAAGTGTATTTATGTACTTAAGGAAGTAGGTAGCATGTGGTATATTGTGCAACTCAGAATGACTGGGGGTTCTTTTAGCGTCATTGTGGTTTAAACCTATTTGAGAGGAGACTACAAGGAGGTCTGCCAGGCTGGTCACCCTCGGAGTTTACTAAGCAAGTCGAGGAGTTGAAAAACAGGTCAGAATTTAGCAATTGAGTTCGACGATTTGATACTCAGTCAAAACTACTCGGAGTTTGGAAATTGAGTCTGAGGAGTTGAAACTCAGTCAAAACTGTTCAGAGTTTAGCGATTGAGTCTAAGGAGTTGACACTCAGTCAAAACTTCTCGGAGTTTTGAGATTGAGTTCGAGGAGTTGACTCATTCAAAACTTCTCGGAGTTTGGTGATTGAGTCTAAAAAGTTAACACTCAGGCAAAACTGCTCAAAGTTTGGCGATTGAGTTCGAGGAGTTGACACTCAGTCAAAACTTCTCGGAGTTTGGTGATTGAGTTCGAGGAGTTGACTCATTCAAAACTTCTCGGAGTTTAGTGATTGAGTCTAAAAAGTTAACACTCAGTAAAAACTGCTCAGAGTTTGGCGATTGAGTTCGAGGAGTTGACACTCAGTCAAAACTGTTCGGAGTTTGATGATTGAGTCCGAGGAGTTGACACTTAGTCAAAACTACGCGGAGTTTTAGCGATTGAGTCTGAGAAGTTGAAACTTAGTCGAAATTATTCGGAGTTTAGTGATTGAGTTCAAGGAGTTAACACTCAGTCAAAACTGCTCGGAGTTTATTGGAGAAGTCCGAGGAAAAGTACATAAATTCCAACAACTCGAAGTTTGTTGGAAAAGTTCGAGAAGAAAGACATGGAGTCCAACTGCTCGGAGTTTGTTGGAGAAGTTCAAGGAGAAAGACGTGGAGTCCAACTCGGAGTTTGTTGGAGAAGTCCAAGGCAAAAGATATGAAGTTCAACTACTCGGAGTTTGTTGGAGAAGTCCGAGGAAAAAATCATGGAGTCCAACTGCTTGAAGTTTGATGGAGAATTCCGAGGAGAAAGACATGAAGTTGAACTGCTCAGTGTTTGTTGAAGAAGTCTGAAGAGAAAGACATGGAGTCCAACTAATTAAGTTTTTGGCGAACATGGACTGCTTCTGAGGAGAAAGGACTTGGCTATTTTGAAAATGCAGAGTAACTTTTTCTAGGGCCTTTTGCCCCTTCTGATTTTTATAGGCTTTCTTGTAGTGGGCCATGATTCTCAATGGGCCCAAGATGTTAAACTTTAGGGCTTGTAATTCAGGTTTGGCCCTGGATTTTTCTGGCCCATTATCTAAATTTATAGGCTTTAAATGAGGATGCCTTGAGCCGTCATCTTAAATACTAAAAAGTGATGGTGTATGTTCTAGGGTTTTTAAAGAGTCGGGATCTTTCTTAATTTTGGAGAAAAGTGTTACTTTGATGTTCGAGAATACGACTAGGGTAATCAAGCCTTCTAGTTCTTTGTGTGAGGAGCTCTATGAGTTTTTTCTTTGTTTTTCACTTCATTTGCAACTTCCAAAAGATTTTAAGAGCCTTCAGAGTTTGAGAGCCTTCGGAGTTTGAGAGCTCTCATAGTTTGGGAGCTCAGAGTTATAGAAGCTTTCAAGGTTTAGGAATATCAGAGTTTAGAAGCTTTTGGAGTTTGGGAGCCTCGAAGTTTCAATCATCGTGGGAAGTTAGGAGTCTTGAAGAAGCTAAACTTCTCGGAGTTCTCGATTGGTGAGTCTCATCTTTCTTTCCTCTATGTCTACTTTTGATATTTACCGTGATAGAGATAGTAGTAGGGATGACAGTAGGGGTAGTGAAGATGGTAGGATTGGCAGTGGTAATGAGAACAATAGGGGTAGTTGTGGTTTAGAAATCGAGGTAGATGATACATTGGGAGATTCTTATGCCTTAGTTCTTAATGAGGGAGATGAGTTATCTTCCACCTATTCAGAGGGCTACCATGCCCTATGCGAGCTTCGAGATGAGATAGGCGAGGATAAGAGACCGAACATAGGATTTGCGGTGAATCTTGCTCCTAATAAGCTGAAAGAGGATGAGCTCAAGCGGATAAGGATTACATATAGGATGCCCGAGGAATTCACACTTCGGAATACTAGGATTAGGGACCATGCTTATGATGATCTGAAAAATGGGGAGTTATGCGTCTATCTGCATCATCTGAAGGCAAGAATTAGGTTCCTTATTCACTCTTTTGTCCATACTGTGCTTAAACATTATGACATAGCCATGTATTAGTTTATGCCAAATTCCATACGTTTGCTCATGGCTTTCAAGAGCCTCTTTCAGATTAGTAAGCATAAGGAAAACGGATGGGTGGTGCTAAGTTCTAGGCCAAATGGAGAAGACACATTCGTGTATCAAGCAATGGAAAAAGAGTTTTTTTTTTGTTTGTTTTTGTTTGGAGTGATAGGGGTTTCAACCTTCCTTCGAAGTGGGATTTTGATATGGTTAGGTCTAATAAGAAGCCGAACCTTCTAAGGAGGGAGATAGAAACCTTGGAGAACATGATTGACAGGCGGATAGACGTTGAAATTTTATACCAAAATATTGAGTTAGCTAAGCTTGGACTTTGCTCTAAGGGTCCCGACGAGGAGATAGGTTCGAGCTCTTTCCCTTGTATTTGTTTTTCTTCTTTTTCTTTTGTACTCATGTTTTGTTCCTCTTTGATAGCTATGGATGCGCCGAGGGCCACTCAGAATGTAGCAAAGTAAACCCAAAAAAGGAAGCTCAATGAAGAGGCTCGGGCCATAACGAACCAATCTTCTGGGAAGAAAGCTAATACAGGACTTTCTCGTAATCAAACTCCTATTCCTACTCCCATTATGGTGGACGATGATACTATTACTATTCCTTTTCCACCTCTTGTGAGGATTGTTGCCCTTGTTCAAGCTTACCCTCCCTAAGTTTTCAGGCCTTAATGGTATGTCAAGGTCGGTGACTCATGGTTCGGGAGTGCCAACGTCACTCGGGAGCACCTGATTAGAGAGATCCTCCTAAAGGACATGGTTAGGTTTCCCAAGAGCCCGTGGAGAGTTTTGCAGTGATGGTCGAGGGTTTAGCCTCTTAGGTAGCTCATAATCCTTTAAATTTATTCATAATATTCTTGCTTTCATCCGAGGGGTTTTCACTTTTTTTTTTTAGTCTAGTATAGCTTTAGACATCCTTTCACGCTGATGCTTCGACCTAGATAAAAAGTTGGAGGATTTCTACAACTTTATCTGAACTTTGCGGGATTCCTTGGCAAAGCAAGTTGTGGAGGCTACTTGCTTGGAGAAGGGAAAAGCTTTGCTGATCGAGGACCTGGAAGAGGCTTGGTCGGAGCGGGATGCAACTGAGGCTGAGATGGAGAAGCTCCGAGCTAAGAAGGAAGATGCGGAGAAGGTCTTGGCAGATTTTAAAGAATCCTAGTAGTTTAAATCAATTGTGGAGGTTGCAGCTAGAGACTTCTACCTCAGGGGCTTTAGGGAAGCCAAGCAGTAGGCCTCGACAACCTATCCTAACTAGGACTTCTCCATGGTTAAGATTCCTTCAAATGACAAGGGTGTTGGAGATGAGGAGGAGGACCAGGCCCATGCTACTGAGAATGAGGAAGAGGTCGATGTAGATTAGGATTTCCTTTATTTACTTTTTATACTCCTAGCCATCGGTGCCTTTTGTAAAAAACTTCTAAGTTAATAAAGATTTCTTTTTTTGTTTTCCATTCAATTTGTTCAATGTTCATACTCTTTCTGTAATCAAAATAGGAGTTCGAGGGGGAAGACTCTGGGCCTTCTCCTTGGCATAAGATAAACTTAAAAAAACTTGGGGAAAATGGAATATTCCTTTATTAAAAATATCTAAGGATTACATTAGCACTTGGAGAAAAACTTTGGCTGTAACTAGGGGGTCTTCGGAGGGGTTCTACTGGTAGAACTTATGGAGATTCTCGGCATTCCAAGTTTGCAGCACTGGCTTTCCATCCAAGTCTTCAAGCTCGAATATGCCAACTCAATAAACCCTCTTAGTGTGGTAGGGACCCTCCCAGTTTAGGAGGAGTTTTCCCATCTTCCAGGGGTGAGACACCTTGTTCTTTCTCAGAACCAGGTCGTGTAATCTAACTCTCTCTTGGACTCGAGCGTTGTAGTACCTTGACACCCTATGGTGATAGGCAGCAAACTTGATCTAGGATTTGTCCCTAGCCTCGTAAATCAAATCAACGTTCATCTTGAGAGCCTCTTCGTTATCTGTTTTGTTGAAGCTTTGCACTCGTAATGATGGCGTCCCTATTTTGAAGGGTATGACAACCTCAGATCCATACACCAAGAAAAACAGGGTCTCTCTTTTAGGAGTTCGAGTGGTGGTTCGGTAGGCCCCAAGAACATTTGGGAGGTGATTAGTTCATTGTTGGTTGGCATCATCAAGCCTTTTCTTGATGCCCTGTAACGGGGTTCTGTTGGTTACTTCGACTTGTTCATTTTCTTGAGGGTAGTCGATCGAGGAAAATCTTTATTCAATCTGAAGGTCTTGGCAAAAGGACTTAAATCGGGTGTTGTAAAACTGTGTACTATTATCAGTAACCAATACCCTAGGTATGTCAAATCTTTTACTTCCAGAGGAACCTTCGTGTCTAGTGGTCAGAAATGCTAGCGAGTGGCTCGGCTTCTACCCATTTGGTGAAATAATTGATGGCTACTATCAGATGCTTGTTTGGGCCGAGTACTTCTTGGAATGATCCCAGGCCACATGGTGAATGGAAGAGGGTTGGTGATTGACGTCAAGAGGTTGGCCGGTCATTGGGGTATGGAGGCATGTTCTTGACAAGTCTTGCATTTTTTTTACCATTTCAGCAGTATCACGGCTCATTTGGGGCCAATAGTAACCATGGCGAAGTATTTTGAATGCCAATGCCCAGCCTCCGAAGTGGTTGCCATATATCCCTTGGTGTACTTCCTAAGCGTGTAATCTGCGTCGGTAGACCCTAGTCATTTTAAATAAGGTGTGGTGAGACCTAATGCGAAACATCACTGTACACTAAAAATCCCTTATCTCCAGAAGGAAGTATTAATATTGGTGCAGTAATTAGCTTCTTTTCCAACAATTAGAAACTCCTCTCACACTCCCCAAACCATTCAAATTTTTCTGCTTTTCTAGTCAGTCCGGTTAAAGGTGTTGCAATTATTGAAAAGTTTTGGATAAACCTCCTATAATATCCAACTAACCTAAAAAAAAATTTGAATTTATGTTATATTGGTAGATTTCTCCCATTCAACACCACCTCAACTTTCTGTGGATCTATTGCTATTCTATCTCTTGAAACTACATACCCCAAGAATATTACTTTAGTTAACTAGAATTTACACTTAGAAAATTTTCATACAATTTCTCTCTTCTAAGAATTTCTAACACAATCTCTAAGTGTTTCACATGTTCTTCCTCACTTCTAGAGTACACCAAGATATCATTAATAAACATTCCACAAATTTATCTAAAAAGGGTTTAAATACTCTATTAATCAAATCCATAAAAGCAGCTGGAATATTAATTAACTCAAATGACATCTCAAGAAATCATGGTAACCATACTTGGTCCAAAAAGCAGTTTTAGGAACATCCACTTCCTTAATTCTCGATTGGTAATACCCTGATCTCAAATCTATCTTATAAAACACCATAACTCCCTATAATTTTTCAAACAGATCATCTATTCTGGTAAATGGTATTTATTTCTAATTGTTAAATTGTTCAACTGCTTGTAATCTATACACAACCTCAAGGTACCATCTTTCTTCTTGACAAATAACATTTGGGCTCCCTATGGTAACACCTTAGGGCAGATAAATTGTTTATCTAACAGCTATTGAAGTTGTACTTTAAACTCCTTCAACTAAGCTAGTGTCATTCTATAAATTGATATAGAAACGGGTGTAGAACCAAGAATTAAATCAATGGAGAACTCTATTTCTCTACTAGGTGGTAAACTAGATAATTCTTCAGGAAATATTTTGGGATAATCTCTCACCACTGATATTTCTTCCAACTTCCTACATTCCTTACTATAATCCACTACATAAGGTAGGTACCCCTTAAAACTTTTCCTCAACCACTTACTAGCTGTCAAGGTAGAAATAAGACAATTGGAAAGTATCTTACGTTTTCCTTGAAAGCTAAACTCTTCTTGCCCATATATTCTAAAAATTACATTTTTTCTAAAACAGTCAACCTAAAACAGACAACCAATCCATCCCCAATATCATATCAAAGTTTACAATATTCAAGGGTAACAAATCTACTTCAAATTCTCTATCTCCCATATGAATAATATATCCCCGATAAACCTTTTTGATCACAACTCTATTTCCAGTAGGAACCTCAACAATTATATCATTATATAAAGAACTGATAAGTGCATCTACAAATTTCATAAAATAAATAGATGCAAAGAAATGAGTTATGCCTAGATCAATTAATATTTTGGTAGTTTTATCAAGGATATATATTGTACCCATTACGATATCAGGTGTAGCTTTGGCATCCTGCTAAGTAAGGGTATACACTCTGTTTTCCCTTAGCTGAGTATGACTAGAATGTTCTCTCTCAGCTATTATTCCTCGGCCTTGAGCTCCACCCCGTACACTCCTTGATCCACCATCTATGTCTGACTGACCTCTCCCAACACCTCCAGTAGTAACTACATCAGCTGGTTTAACTTTCAATGGACAATCCAGACCTCTATGTCCAGATTGTCCACAAACAAAACAAACCAAAGTAGGGCAATCCCGAGATAAGTGTCTTATTTGATTACACCTATAACATGCCCTACTCTTCCTATCCGATACAATATTACCACCCCTTAGCTGTCACACTTCCACCTTAACTAAAATCTCTTGCTACCATAGGTTGTCTCCCAAACCTAAGAGTTCCTCCTACTGAACTCTGAGCAACAAAAGTCACTGACCCACTCTGCCTTTGCTGACTTTGAACAATGGGTCCCTATGAAAAGAACGACCCCTCTGTGGAAGACGACCTCCCAGCATCCCAAACCCAAGACTACCTCTGTTAGTACCCTTAGATTTGCTCCTCTTCAGCCATTCTCTACATCCTCTAGACTCAAATATATCTTTCCCTATTTGAAGTGACATATCAATCAATGCAGCATAATTTGTGTGCTTCAAATAAGGAAGTCTAGAACGTATCTCAGAGTTCAAACCATCAAGAAACCTTTTACACTTTCTCTCTTCAGTATTCACGAAACCTAGATAAAGCCACAAATCTCCTATCATACAAAGACTTATTCATCATATTCTGCCTCAACTGAATAAAATCTTTCATGTTGAAATCTGAATGTATCGTGGAAGTATTTAACAAATAATACTTCCTTAAACCTACTCCAAGTTAAGAGTTGATCTATATACATACTTAATTTAGGAAAATATATTATCCCACCAATTAAAAATCTTATATTTTACTTGAAATGAGGCAAATATAACCTTATGTCTATCAGTAACCGATAATACTCCAAATAAACGCTCAATCAGTTTAATGCACAACTCTTCTTCCGATGGGTTTAGACTCTTAAAGGATGAGATTTTAGTTTAATTAAATTAAAATTTATAAATGAACCATATCGATTAACCGATTAAGTGATTGTATCGAATCGATGTCAAAATATTTATTAATTCAACCGAAATTGTCAGAAAAAAAATTGAACGGTAAAATTTTTTTGTCGACCTTAGCGACGGTTTGTACACCCAAGTGGTTCATTTTCTTGGACCAGACATTCGAAAAAAAAAGAAAAAAAACAAGAAACAGATCTCCGATTATTACTAAAATGTTCCGAAAATCTGAAACCACTGGCTTTGCCTCTCAAAGAACGAATTCACAGAATCTGGGTGTTTATTCTTTCGTTTGCAAGAAAAATGTCTAAATTTAATCTTGTTTTGATTGTAATTGTAGGATTAATGTCAACTTCGGCACAATCAATGAGGTTCGATCTGCAATCAGGGAGCACAAAGTGCATCTCTGAGGATATAAAGACCAACGCAATGACTGTGGGCAAGTACAGCATTGTCAATCCGAATGAGGGTTACCCTTTGCCCGATACCTACAAGCTCACTGTTAGGGTACGCTCAATTTTCCATTTCATTTAGCTTTTCTATGTACATATTACATCAATGCATGTATTGCCTTCTCATTTTTTTTTTTTTTTTGGGAATTTTTACCCCCTGGTTGGTTCTTTACCCCATTTGATTATATGAGTTCCTTTTTGTTTTTTTTTTCTTTTGAGTTTGATGTGGGAGATTGATGTAAAGGTTAAGAGAATGCTTTGAAGAAATGAATTCCATTAACTCAGTAGGATTCATTTACAATTCTATACGTTGTCATGAAAAATTAATAAATTATAGAATTTATTTGTTAATGAATTCGCTATGAAATTGGTTAGCTTGTTGCAAATTTCATAGAACTTACAAATGAATTCCACAAAATAAAGAACAAAATATCATGTTGACCAAAATGCGCTCTCTCTCTTCCTCCCCTTTTGAATTCTTTGTTTATTCCAAATATTTTAGCCATGAGAATTATATTGAATCCTACATGTTATTATAAGAAAGGCAAACATAAAAATTCATTTCAAGATGAATTCTTTTTTCAATTCATTTGAAAATGAACTGAAATCCGTTTTCATTTAGTTCCAAACGGAGTGTAAATTGAATTTTTTTGAGGGGAGACTAATTTGGGGAGAATGATATTTTTGAGGTATGTTATGTAGTCTTTTTCTTTCTTTTTTGGGGGGTTATTCCTTGGAATTGCTGTTGGGAAATTAATGTGAAAAGAAATTTGGAATTTACTGTAAAGCAAATGCGACAAGAAATGGATATGATACAATTGGAGCACGAAATGTGTGTTTAAATTTTTTGAACATTATCCTTCTTTCTTGTTGTTTATATTTTTGCTTCTTTGATGATTTTGGGGCTTGGTTTGGATGATTGATTTGGTGAAAATGGGGTTTGGTATTTATTATGTCACCCCATGGGAACAATTATCATTATGGGGATCATGTGGAATCGGGGAATTTTGCATTTACTGCTGCTGAGGCTGGTGACTATACTGCATGCTTTTGGGCACCTGACCACAGGCCTGTGTCAACGTTGGCGATCGAGTTTGAATGGAAAACTGGTGTTGCTGCTAAGGATTGGTCTAAGGTTGCTAAGAAAGGGCATATTGAAGTAAGTAACTTTAGTGTCCCTTCCGCTCTTCTCAAATTTTGTTCCACTGATATACGAAAAATTCTACTTGGCTTGTTAGGAGACAGAAACGAATTCATAGGTCACACTGCCAATTATAAGTAGTTGTATTTAAATTTTAGTGTTGATTGCACCACTTGTTTGAATCTACTATAATTCATAATGATTTTACTGCATTACCTATTTGCTAGAGTTTATTTATTATTTGGAATTTTGCTTGATGCTAAAAGTGGGAGTTTTTTTTTAGTTTAGATGCAGATGCAATGGCATGCATGAGAAGTATTGGTTGTATATAGGTAGATAAAGTTGTTTTGTGTCTTATTGGCAAGTAGCATTCACTGCCTTCATAGATATTGGTGTTCGTAGCTCCATTAGATCATACATCTTGCTTGGAATATCCAGATAATAGGTAGGACCATACGAGCATAAACTGAAACATTAGGGAGTTACAAAGATAGTTATTAAACTGTTAGCCCTGCATAAAGCCATTCCTTCTAGATTAGCTGCTAATATGAATAACAGAAACTCTGTTATAGCGATTTTTGCACATTCAGTGTAATCTATAGATGGAGGAATACAGAGAGTTGAACATAGTGAAAGAAAAAATTGAAAGATTTTGTTGAAATTGTTCATCACGACATGCATACTATGTATTTGAAATTAGTTTGGATGTCTTGCGTGGTGAAGATACATCCTACTTTGGTATTTTCTAGTTGGTGGTCCTTTCCTCTCTGTATGAGGTTTATGTTCAAACTATCTAAGCGGGAATTTAGAAGATATAGGCACCTAATATGTAAACTCAGTCCAGAAAAGAAAGGGGGAAATAATAAAGAACTGTTCTGGTGAATTTTGTGAGTTTTACTTTTTGATGCTGACTCATACTCCTTTTTTTTTTTTTCATTCCTTGAAAATTGAATTAGTGCGGGACAGTGCACCACATAGGTAGTGCATTGGGTAAAAAAAGGGGAGTTGCAAATGGCTTTACTTGGTGATATTTATTTTCAAAATCTCAACCAATAATGTTCATGACATATCGGGATCTATGGTTGCACATTTGACTAGGTCTATTATATATGTTCTGTCGTCAACTACATTGCATTATGGACACTTAAATGTAAATTGGACTTTACTCTCCTTGCCTTGCATGTTGTCCATTAGCATGCAAAATGTGTATTGATTCATTTAACATGTTGAATTTGTCTAGGAATGGCAATAGGACGGGTTTGGGGACCTCTCCCCATCCCCGTCCGTATACTCGGCAGGCATTTTTTTATTCCCCATTCCCATCCCCATCCCCAATGGGGATTTCTGGGACATTAATCCCCATCCCCATTCCATTTATCCACGGGATGGGGATTCCCTGTCAATAAATACCAGGATTCCTGTAACAATTCTATTTTTTTTAAAATAACAATAAAAATTGCTTTTAGAGCAATTCCGAGAAGGGAGAGATTAGTTTCCGATTTCCTGAGTGCTTCCATTCGATCAATTCAAAGCTTCAAATGCCTTGACAATTGCTACTCAGAATTTGGATTCAAGAGGTTATAGCTCTGTTTCTAACCGTCCCTCCATAGATTTTAGTTATGCGAATTGGACAGAATTTCTATATGAAAAGAGGAATTGGCGATCTTTTCAAGGACAGAGAGCACTTTAAGCATAGATGCTATAGTATCCTATTTTTGGGTCTTGGGTATAGAAGATCAGATTTAATATCTCCAATGGGTCTAAGGTTGATGGCACTTTCATTCAAAATGCTTCCATGACTACAGCTAAACAACCTGAATTTGACAATGAGGATAACAAAGAACTGGTTGGTAAAAAGAGAAAGGTGGCAGAAAGAGAGTGGGAGGAGGAAGAGACAATACCTAGAAAAAAAGAGAGAAAATATTGTGATTTGGACAAACCCTACTTTCCTATTTATATGGCAATATTGTAATTATTTTAACATATATAATATAAAATACTTTAACATATATAATATAAAATACTACGGGGATTAATCAGGGCGGGGAATGCGATCCCCGAACTTGATCTGGGATTAGTTTTCATCTCTGTGCCTGCGAGGGGGAAAATCTTCCCCCAAACCTGCCTTAACAATGCAGTGAATTTTGCCATCCCTACACATAATGTGTCATTAAGTTGCTAGAAATATGGAAGTAAAGAAGTCAATACTGATTTCATTGGCAATCTCTTGGTTGCTCCTTTGCCTTTCTGGAGATGTAAATAATCGATCACATCTCTCTTGATCTTGACTTATGCAATCGTTCTTATCTTTTGCATTTCTTTCTCTGGTTGCAATTGCATAAAATGGTCTGTTTACTGAGGATGATTGTATGATTTCTACTTGAGATTGGTGGTTGACAATGAACTAACTAAAAATGACCATATTATTTTAGGTTAAAAAACTAAAAAAAAATAGTATATAATTAAAATACATGCTCTTTTAGTGTCTAGTTCACAGAAAACACAACATTTTTTGTTTATTATCCATTGGGTTTTCCTCACCTCCTATGATTTTTAGGTCGCAAATATAACTAGTTCTAATGCAAACAGAAGCTGAAGTATATTCTGGGTTTCCTGACAAAGGGCTTCTAGAGAACATCTTAGTATCTGTGAAATGGTTTGGTCTTTTGCAATTAATATCTCAATCTTTCATGTGGGATAATACTTTTCTGCTCAAAATATTGAATATCCTCTATCAACAAGCTCCTCCATTTATCTTTGGTGTTAGAAATCGCTGCTATCCTTGTCAGATATTTTAAACCCTTATATGGTAGTTACATTGGTCAGAGTTGTCTAACCTCGCAATGTATATTGGAAGCTTGACACCTGAATTTTTATTTTTTATTATTCTTTGATCTGGTAGTTATTATTGTCATATAGAAGATTTAATCTATTAATACCAAAATTTCCGCAAGAGAATTGAATTTTATAATATTTGTTGATGTATTGTTTCTTTTTTTGTGCCAGATGATGGAACTTGAGTTGAAGAAGTTGTATGACACAGTCACATCCATTCATGAGGAGATGTTTTATCTTCGTGAGAGGTACTTTGGCGCTTCTCTCTCTGTCTCTGTATGTTTCTGCGTGTGTTTTGGTGCACACATCCATGTGTGTATGCGTGTATATGGTATGCTAACAAGAAGTGGCACCATAATATGAAGGCCTTGCTAGCTCCATTGTCATCACAACTGGTGTTATATAGGAGGTGCTGCATAGTCTCATTGTCAGTTGGTGTCTTTATTATTGATGGTTTATAAATTTGTTTTGAAACGGTTTATGGTAAAACAGGAGTAGAGCTATAAATTGTTTAGTGTTTAGTAAAACAGTAATGACAACAAATTTTTTGGGACAAATTTAATTTCTTAAAAAAAAAAAAATCATTTCTTAAATTCGTTTTTAAGGGTGTTTGGCCTAGCTTCTGGGACAGAAACCATTTTATAAACTGTACTAAATGGACTCTTAGGAGAGAGAAAGAAAGAAAATTTAAAAAAAAAAAAAAATTCTTCTCCAGAGATATGAAGTTTCAGCTTTTGAAGCATTCACAAGTTATTTTCTACCTCAAGCTTTCAATACAAATCAATCCCATAATTGAGGATTATGGCCCCTTTATTGGTTATATTGTAAATTATTTCCCTTCTACTATACTATTGTTTATTTTTTTAATAATTAATTTACAACTTTAGAATACTGCTCTAGATGTAAAAGAGTTAAAACTAGTATGATGCATGACTGCTGCCCTCTCTACAAGAGGAGGTCCAAATTTTACAGATTCCTGCTGCTAGGGGTATAAGTGTAGTTTGACCTCTCTCTTTCTCCTCTTTCCAAGCAGCTTTCTTTACTTATTTTTCATTTATTTTAAAACTGATACTTGGTTGCTATTCAGTGAAGGTGGTGTTTAGGTAGTTGATTCCTTGCAAAATTTGGATGTAAATTGAGTATGATAATTCTTTTTCACGTTTTGTAACAAGGAATAAAAGTTTCTAATATTCAATGTAAAATTTTACTTTGGAGAGATTTATAGTAGAGTCATTTGCCTGAAACATTGGAGCTTTTGGTCTGGGATTATTTTTATTGAGAAGCAACATTCTGTTTTCGTCATATCTGATGTTTCTTTTATCTGTTCATGGTTTTTAGGGAGGGAGTAATGCAACTTCTCAATCGATCAACAAATTCTAAAATGGCTACTCTTGGTTTCTTCTCGCTCTTAGTTTGCTTATCGGTGGCTGGTTTGCAATTATGGCATCTGAAGACATTCTTCGAGAGGAAGAAACTCCTCTAAATTTGCTTTGATTCTTTTAACTAAACTACTTGCTGTTTATTAGTGAAATGCTTACCCATTGTATCGCTATTTTGAACTTTTGAGGCTAGTGATTACAAAACATCTTATCAACTGGTCTGTGGTTTGCAGCACAGAGAAGTTGATACCAGAAAATACTCCTTCCTAATTAGTCTTATTTTTTACTTGCAATGTTATTGATAATTGTTGAATTCTGTCACTTTTCCAAAGAGTTCTGTACGGTCAAGTAATTAAGAGATCAATGGAGATCAATGCCTGATCGATGTGTGTCATGTCAGCACTATTGATTAAGGGTATAAAATTGATTTCTTATACTAGTAAAGCATGAGTTGTGAGCGGTTGACTTGTATGGTAGCTAAAGCGTTCACTATAGAACTTCTGGATTGTTTGATTTGCAATGTTGACTCAAGTAATACCCAAAAACTTGGTACTTGTAATGGTCGAGGACAGAATTCAATTACCACAATTACAATTTTTTTCTACTTCAGTAAGAACCTCGTTACATGAGCGTTAGAAAAATTTACATCAACAGCGTTTGAACTCTTTGCCCACAAGTTGGGTAGGAAGATACCTCGAGCTGTGTGATACAATTCACAATTATTTTTTTTTGGCTTAGATGCAAATTTTACCTTCAAATGTGGGGTTCAATGTATTTTTTATTGTTTAAAAACGATTTGAACCTTCAATTGAAAATTGAATGCAATATATACTTTCCAGTTAATTTTTTTGATGGAATTAAACATGTCAAAGCAATGTACCACATTTAAATCCTAAAATTCATTAAGTTGGGATATTATTAACCAAAAAATAAAAAATAAAAAAATGCCAGACAACGGTGAAATGTGAGTGTCATCTTGGTTTCAGGTGTGAGTGTCATCTTCCTTGAGAATGAAAAAGCGAGGGTGTTGGGACTGCAATTAAGACTCTTGGTCATCTTCATTTCTCATAAACAGAGACCAAAATTTTTCAACTAATTTCAAATTCAAGCTCACCGATGGCAAGTAGAGCAAGCTCCAGTTCTGGCATGGAAGGTCCTTCATGTGGCTGTGCGAATTTGGCCCGAGGTTGGCTCCATCAAGTTTGTTTGTAATTGGTGTATGTATTTTCTTTTTTTGATTTTAGTGTTCGCTTTTGTTTTCCATTGAAGTTGCACATGATTTTTTAATACATAACTTACTGTGAAGTTGTCATGTCAAAATAAGAGGAGGTTCCACCATGCTGGTTTAGAACCAAGTATTATTCAATTGATAAAAGAAAAAATGAAACCCATATAGAGTATAGGAATGTTAATGGACCATATCAGATGCAAAAGTCTCTCCATCTAACCTCACCCACAACGGTGGAATTCACCATTCACTACCACTTCATCGTATGAGAAATGTTTACCCAAACCCACCCGATACAGTTGAGAGATCTATCCACCTCCACCCAATACCACCCAACTTTATTTTTAGAAAAAAACTAAATATTGTTTTATCCATATATCAAATTGTACTTTTAACAACACAAACATATTACACTACCTATACATGTTATAAAATATAACAGAAAAATATTTTTGTAAATATAATAATTTATGAGTGGTAAAATCAGAATTTCATAGGGGTAAGTGAGGCAGGTGGAAGTCCAGGTAGGATAAGAGGTTGCACCCACTTCTACCTAACTACCAGTTTGGAAGTAGAGTTTTACTTTCACAACTGAACTATTACCCACTTTCAAACAAAAAAAAGTCCATATCATCTGAAAACTTTTCTTGTTCAATTAGCATAGCTAAATTTGAATAAGATGACTCAATGTCAGGAAAAGTAAGCCCCCATTTGCCTTGATTGAATTAGCTTCCCTAAATCAAAACCACACTAACCAAGATGAGTGGATCAGACTTTTGGATGTTGGGTCGGTTTTTGACATCTCTAGTGGATTATTTGATTGCAGACCTTGCATTCTCTAACGCTACCACAATTTTAAGAAAGAAATTTTTTATTCTAAAACATAGTCAAAAGAGCATAGGCAAAGCATTTAGGGAGAAAGAAAATGTAATTTTATTTTATGGGCTAGAAAATCTATCGGTATAAGACATTGTTTGCTCTTAATAAAAAATTAAAGCTTGACCCAAATGGGTTTACTTTTACATTCTTGTTTAAATCGCGATCAAGGATAAAAATGAACTTTCCTTTGATGATGGACTCGTATGAGATACATGGGACAGTTTTGAAGATTGGCTTTTCTTCATATTTGTATGTTCAGAATGATTGATTCATTTATACGCAGTGAGGGGGATCCCTGTGGCAGTGCCAAGAGTGTTTGATGAAGCTGTGGATGTGAATGTTGTTTCGTGGTCTGGTTTGGTTGTGGCATATATGAAGGCATGTGAATTGGAACTAGAGAGAAGAGTTTTTGATGAGATGCCGAAAAGGGATGTGGTTTCTTGGATTGCTATGGTTTTTGGGTACTCACAAGATAAGAGTTTGAGAGAGGCATCAGGGTTGATTAGTGAAATGACGGATGCAGGGGTGAAACCTAATGAAATTATCATGATCAGTCTAATTTATTCATTTACTAATTTAGATGTTGTAGAACTGGGGTTGAGCATGCATCGTTACATTGATGAGAATGGATTTGGGTGGACAGTTTCACTTTGTAATGCAATGATTGACATGTATGGGAAGCGTGGATGCATGGACCGAGCATGTAAAGTGTTCGATAACAAGAGTAGGAAGAGCTTAATTACTTGGAACTCAATGACCTTGGCATGTGCAAACCAAGGTAATGCAAAAGATGCATTTGGTTTATTCAGTTGTATGTTGAATTCTAGTGTTTTGCCAAATAGAGTGACATTTGTTGTTCTTTTAACTGTTTGTACGCGTAATGGATGGGTTGATTAAGGGTCTAGATTGTTTGATAGTAAGCAAAGGGACTATGGTATTCAAACATGTCTTGAGCATTATGGCTGCATGGTAGACATGTTAGGCAAGGCATTATGATGCATATTAGGAATAAAGTAGTGGAAAAATAAACAGACAGAAAATTTATGTGGTTTAAAGCTAAAACTCCATTATAATCAAAGTTGGAGTCCAAATCAAGAGAGATAAATCTCCCTAAGCCCAAATCCCCAAATACACTCAAATCTAGGTTACTACGAATTTAATTGAAAAAATACAATAGCCTAGAAGAAAAGAAGTTTTAACCATTTACATGGATTTGTTTGTTGTGCAGCTCTGTCTTTAGCTTTCTCTCTATTGTTAAAAGAAGAAAAAATAGACACGTATATATAGGCAAGGTCAAGGAGAATCTTTCTTCTATTCTTCTATTTAATTTTGTATTCCTTATCCTACTAGCACAAAAACAGCCACCATTTTTAATTCTTACTTTTCCTATTGTAATTTATACTTTTGCATGATAACGTGGCAATTAAAAGAAGAATAAGCTCGCATTTACTCCAAAATTACAAGTCGTATCTAACAAATCTCCACATTGTCTTGAATTTTCACAAATAGTAAATTACTTTTCCTATTGTAAGTCCAATCAATGCTTGAATTTGGACACTAGAAGTGGTTTTGTCAACATATCTATTGGATTATATTTTCTTCGCAAAAATCTCACCACTATCAACTATGTCTCGAACAAATTGGTAACGAACATCGATATGCTTCGTTCTCTTATAGAACATTTGATCATTAGTGAAATGAATGGCTCTTTGACTATTACAATGAACAACAATAGCAACATGAATCCCAATTAATTCACTCAACAATCCTTTCAACTAAACAAATTCTTTGATAGCCTTTGTTATAGTTATATACTCTGTCTCTGTAGTCAATAGAGCAACAATTAGTTGTAGAGTACCCTTCCAACTAACAACGCATCCACTAAGAGTAAACATATCTTTTGTCAAGATCGCCTGCAAAGTCCGAGTCAACATAACCAACAACATTACTCTTATGGTTTCCAAACTTTAAACATACGTCTTAAGTACCTCTAAGATACTGAGGTATCCACTTAACAGCTGTCCAATGCTTCTTCCTGAGATTACCCATACACTTGCTAACTACACTGATAGCTTGTGTAATATCTGGACGGGTGCAAACAATGGCATACATGAGATTCCTAACTGCACTGGAATATGGAACACGTGACTCTTTGTCTTCATCTGTCTGTAGAGACAAAGCAGTTGAAAGTTTGAAGTGATCATCAAGAAGAATACTAACGGGTTTAGAATTTTTCATGCCAAAACGTTCCAAAACTTTCTCAATATACTTCTCTTGTATCAAATATAACAAACCCGTACCTCTATCTCTTTTGATTTTCATACCAAAAATCTTTTTAGCTGGACCCAAATCTTTCATCTCAAATTCATTGTTGAGCAGTGCTTTCAGGCTAGCAATCTCAGATTTACTTTTACAAGCAATGAGCATATCATTCACATATAATAATAAAGACTGTGGAAGCTAATGATAGACAGTTGAGCAAGAAAGACTCTAGGTTGTAGCTGGGTGGGGCATAAACCTTAGAATTAACCTTTTATTTGCATGTAGAATTGGCATAGATAAAAAAATTTTGCGCAACCATTAGTTCCGGATCTGTAGTGTTCTCAACAGCTTAGATAATCCACGTGGCATTCATTCCTTCAAACATTTCACTATGTAGTGGAATTTGTTCTTGTCGGTTGCATAGTAATAAAACAAAAGAGCAAAGTTAGATTTTTCATCTGTAATTCATATTGGATTCTCATGGGAAAATTACTTTGGCTTTGCTTAATTTTTTGGTTATTATTATCTGTTAACATTTGGTTGGTGAATCATAGTGACAAGTTGAGTGATTAGAGACATTGCAAAAGTAGTTGATCAAATTGGAATTCATTTTAGTTCTAAATACAATCACACAAGCTAGATTGTGCTCTTACATGCTTCTTCCGTGTGATATCACTTCAAAGGGAAAATGACCATTACTATCATAGACTATTTTTTATACCGTTGAGCACAATAAGAGGTATTTTTGCTTTAGCATGCATAGTCATTGTCACTGAAGAGAGAGACTCATGGCATTTAAAGTGGTGATTAATTGTCAAACAGACTTAAACTTTAATGCATAGTGAGAAGAAATGGGATTTAAGACAAAGGTTACTTCTCTATTTACAACAACTTTGTGAATAAGTTAATTCAAGTTAGAATTTTAGGTCTCATTAGCTTTCTCTAATTACTTGAGGCATGCAAAACGATTGTAGAATCAAGACTAACAAGCAGTTAATAAGCAATTTTGTGAATGAAAACGTTTGTCTCTTGTGGGACATAAAAATTGTTGAGCTGTGAAAAACAAACCTTGTAGTATTATTGATTCATTTATTGATCATAGCAATCTATCGCATTTTTGTCACTTTAAGAAATTTCATCTATCAGAGATTATTATCCATTGGGTAAAATGAAATTGCATTAAGAAAAAGAGGACAAAAATCAGCCATTTCGCCCATTACAACTCACAAAACAGGGTAAAACAACACCCCTCGTATAAGCATCATGCAAAGCCCAAACAAAAGGGGCATAAAAAACATTCAGAAAACCATTATAATCCAAATATTTCTTAGACAAAAAATCAATAAATTGATTGACTTCCCCTGAAGACAGAAGCAATTTTGAATTTTAGTTTTCTCAATATTGGCTAGCAAGCACCTGTATTGATCAACAACAATGACGTGCTAGTGGTAAGAAGCATCAGCACCCACAACAAGATCCATCACAACTATACTATCCTTATCTTCTTTTATTTTAAACACCACCTGTTATAGTGGGGGGTTTGGTAAACCTTAACTTGTTAATTTTAAAATTAAAAGATACAAAATTGATGGGGGCATGAACCAAGAACCCTTATAGAAAATGACAATGAGCATATAGTAGGAAAAGTCTTAAAATCTAAAACAACAATCGATAACTAAGGTGATCTATATGAGTAAAACCTATTACAATCATGCTTACAAGCTAAAGCAATATCCTTAGGTAAAGAACCCAACAAAGAAAAAACTTTATTTTCCAAATTAGCATGTGCAAGTGAAGCAAGAAGATTTACAAGTTTGTTAACCCGCATGTAGATATGATGAATTTAACAATGATTTGTGATAAGGGCCTTGCATTTCCGTAAAATATATTGTAGCTTCGATGGGCCAAATTCTGATTTGATGCAATAAAGTAGGGATTTTGAATCATAATCAATGAAAGAAATAGGAATATCTTTAACTTTTCATAGTTCCAAACCCGTAAGAAGAACCTTTGTTTCACCATCCATGTTTGCTCCAGGGCCATAATAAAAAGAATATGCCAACATTATTGAAGCTAAATGGTAACAGATTAAGCCACCTCTAGTGTACACACCCTTCCTACAAGAGCCATCAAAATTCAATTTAAAATTCCTCATGCAAGAAGCTTCACAACACACTCATATAACTCTGCAAATGGAGGTGATTAAATAGGGACATGCAACACCTGAAGTGCAATACATGCAAGAAAGAAATTAAGGTTAAACCAAAAATGAATATAACGGCGTAATTTTGCTGGCCATTAGCTTAACCTACCTGATCACTGCAACACCGTTTAAAGTAGTATTTTGATGTAAGACTTTATTCCCCTCTAACCAAATGTATAAGAAAATAAGGCACACAAGCAGGTATCACATGAAACCCAGTTTCGATATCAGAGAATCTACAAACTAAACATTAAACAGACCTAACAAAGAAGATAATTGTTGTCTTAAGTCTACTATAGCACCCAAATATTTCCAAGAAGCTACAACAGTATTACTGTGAACAAACATATGCTCTTCTGATTCAATAAATGGTTGCTGACAATATAAACATTTAGAAATTAAAAGAATGCCCAATCTCTGAACGTTTGCTTTGACGAAAATTGCCAAATTGAATAATTTCCAAATAAAGGAGCCAATATGAGATGAAATCTATTTTTTCCATAGTCTCTTATACCAGTGAAACAAAGCACCATAAATGCGGTTATGCTTTTAGAAAGAAGCACTAGAGAACTTACCATATTGAGAGGGACACTACACTAACTTATCATTTGAAGAATTTAGAACAATAGAAGATAAAACTCTTTGTTGATCCTAAGACAACAATGACATTATTGAAGAAATAAAATCTAGAGTGGAAAAAGCATCAACTACCGAAATTTTAATCATACTCGCAATCTCAGGAGGGAAAGAATAAGTATGCCATTTATCATGAGTAAGAGATATCTCAAACTTGCCACACCGAATGCTCTAACAATTACCAAATGAAAGGATTAATAACTCCCCATCAATGATGGGTGAATTATAGAAGAGAAGACTAGTTTGATGTCCTACCATATTTAGATTGCATGAATTTTTCTTACATCGAACGACCATGAAGAAAACTCCATGCAAGCTTATCGTGCAAAGACAAAATAACTTGCTCCAAACTCCTATTGCCTAAGCTACCGTCATCTGTTGGATTTATGACACGCTATAAGATACCAAATGATGAACAATTTGAGCTCCATAAGAAATTAACAAACATAGACTGTAATATGGATAATAATTTCTTTGGAAGCTTTAACATTGTTAAAGTATGAGTTGGTATAGCCGTGAGTACAGATTTGATCAAAGATAATATTGCACCCAAAAGAAAGTAAATAATCCTTATAACCATCAATTCATTTTCCAATTTTTTGGACTAACTAATACGAGTACACCATTTTAACTTTCCCTTTAAACAAAGGAACACCTAAATATTTCAAAAGAAGATGTTATTTTTGGAAACTTGTCCAAGCATAAATGAGAGCATCTTTGAGAGGCAACCTGACTAGAAACCACAAAACAACTCTTATTCTTGTTAATCATTTGGCCACTTTCATACTCATAAGTGTGAAGAAGTTTAAACAATTGAGAGAAGGAGCTCTTAGAGCCATTGGGAAAAGTAAGAATATCATAAGCAAATAGCAAATGTGAAACAAAATGATGAGTACCACTGCATCTATAAGGATGAATTTGTTGCTCTAAAATCAAACCTTTCAAGTCGTGACTGAGTATATCCCAAGCTAGAATAAACAGTAAAGGAGAAAGTGGATCACTTTGTCCCAAACCTCTAGAAGAAGTGAAAAATCCATAAGATTTTTCATTCAACAACAAAGAATACCAATACTTAGATAAAATTATATAAACAAGATCACACAAGATTTTAAAAAACCCGAAGCTCCTTATAGCTTGAATTTAAAAAACTATATCCTAAATAATCATATGCCTTTGCAATATCAATTTTAAGCATAATATTAGCTCCCAAAGTTTTCTTATCAATGTCAACAAGAAGTTTAGAAACTAAAGCTATGTTATCATGAATACTCCAACTTCTCACAAATTCATATTGTTCCTAAAACATAATAGTGGGTAGCTATAATAACCCATCCCGGGTTGGCTACCATCGAGACGGTGTTGTCACATTTTGAAAATCTCATCATGACATATATATACAACAAAAAAAATAATAATAATTCTAACTGCAATTTTTACATCAATCCTCAACCCTCAATAGAAGATATACATCATTCAGATCTTGACTTAAACATTATATACAACGTAATATGCATGAGTATTTACAAATAAAATTTTATTTTTTATTAGTCTAAGAATATGAACCACGTGGTTTACAGATAATGACTTCGTCTGAATCTCAACTCACCAAGCTATTTATCCCGTCTGCTACATGAAATCATTGTACAATGAGGAGTGAGCTTCGCAAGCTCCGTGAATTAAACTTACTAGAAGTATACAATTTGTATAATTAGTATTCATATATTCATTCATATATATCTCATATATTTTAATAATAACATTCTATTATCACTACTCATATCAAATCTCCATCCTTTATAAATCTCTTCTTCTCATATAGTTAATCATCATCATGAGATTATCAATTCTATCTAAATTACCCCATTATGAGGTTCAAAGCATATAATTAGTCACCCAGATAATTCTTATCATTTCATATTTTCATACTTCTTCTCAGCATAATTGTCTCTCTGTGTGACTCATTCATCTATAAATAAATTTACAATCATAAATAACACTTTAGCATGTCAAGTAATAATAATCAATATTTAAGCAAATGCAATGCATGAATTTAAATGTTATTATTATTGGAAACGTCTTCCCACATGTCAACATGTTTATCTTAGACCGACTGCCTTCTTGGTTCTTTTATTTTCATTTAAACTGGCTGCCTTCCCGGTTCCTTTATTTTCATTCAGAATGGCTGCACTTCCGGTTCTTATATTTCCATTTAGACCGACTGTTTTCCTGGTTCTTTTATTTTCATTTAGACCTACTGCCCTCCCGGTTCTATTATTTTCATTTAGACCGGCTGCTTTCTCAGTTCTTTTATTTTCATTTATACGCATATGAATAATGACATGAAATATGCATATGAACAATAATATAAAAACAAGCATGTATTCAAACATTTAAATTAGCTATTCTGACTATTCTCAAATTATTATTTGAAAAATTTCACTAAATTCTTCTCCTCATAAATCATATCAAATCATCAACCATAGCTCGTCACGAATTTCATTTATCACATTTATAATTAAATCAACTCATTATTCTAATAATATTGCTTCTCATATAATAATTTTCTACACATCAATTATTCCTGTCATACCTATCAACCAATTTTTTATCTACCACCAAAACATAAGTTAATAATTTATTCTAATATTATCACTATATATTTCACATTTATCTTGATTACATAAAGTAAATCTAACTCACTATGTAGCACTTAGAGCTACCTGTGGATCACTTTATTGCATTTCCCGTCCTCTTAGCAATTTCCCTGGTTACTAATCGTTAACACTTGACATAATATTTATATTAAAATTTCTATTTTATTCTTCAATCCGTCCATAATTCACATCCTTTGAAAATTCCCACTTTGAATTCCGGGAAATTTCATGTATGCTAAATTTCAAAAATAAACTTCATGTTATTACCTTATGTTTTTCTTAGAGCTTCCCGTGACTCTATATAAAATTCTTCCGTAAACCTCTTCAAAATTTTACTCTTTAAACCTTTCTTTCGGCCCCCAAGTGTTTAGAGAAATAGAGTAGTTTGAATTGTAGAAGGAAGAAAACCAATCAAGATTTGCCAAGTATAATTAAAATTAAGAACAAAGTATATATAAGCAAATTCCCTCCCCCCCCCCCCCCCCCCACAAAACTATTTCACCTTTTGTGCTGTGTATCATGCAATGATACACATCACCTAATCTTTCTCTTTTGGAAACATGTGGTTTCCAGGTATTGCCATATTTTTTTTAAAACCTTTTTTTTCTTTTCTTTTTTTTTCTTCTTCTTATCCTCCTCCAATTTTTTTTCTAAAAGAATTGTTTTATAAAAATTAAATCTTTTGCATATATATATTATTTTCACTCCATGTCATATTTATTAAATTACTTTTTTACCCTTTCTTTATGAATACGGGTATTACAATTCTACTCACCTTACAAAAATTTCGTCCTCGAAATTTTCTTACCTAATTCATGAAAGAGTTGGGAGTATTCTTTCCTCATTCTTGCTTCATGCTCCCAAGTAATTTCTTAAATATATTTGCTTCACCATAATACTTGAAGTAATTGAATAACTTTATTATGCAAGACTTGTTCCTTTCTGTCTAGAATTTTGACCGGTATTTGCATAAAGGTCAAATCTTCCTGAAGTTCTATCTCCTGATTCGAGATACTATGAGATTCATCGTGTAAATACTTTCTCAAAAGTGACACATAAAACACATTTTGTCATTGCTTTAACTCTGGGGGCAAATCCAATCGATATATTACTGGTCTAACTCTTTCAATCACCACATATGGCCCCAAACACCCTTCCACAAAGATATCTTTAAAAAGACCTAATCACCAACTTGAAACTCGAGATGTCGTCTTCTATTATCAGCATATCCCTTCTGTCTGTTCTGTGTTACTCTAAGGTTCTCTCTAACTAGTTTGATCTTCTCAGTAGTCAAATCTATCATTTTTGGACCAAATATCTTTCTCTCTCCAACTTCTTCCTAGCATACTAGAGTTCTACACCTCATACCATATAAAGCCTCAAATGGTGTCATCCCAATATTAGTTTGATACTAATTATTGTATGCAAATTCGATCAAAGGCAAATAAGCATCTCAGCTTACTGAGAAACTTAATACACTTGCCTTCAGCATATCTTCTAGTATTCTGATGATTCTTTCCATCTGCCCATCAATTTGTGTATGAAAAGCTGTACTAAACTATAATTGCGTACCCATAGCTTCTTGGAAACCCCTCTAAAATCTAGAAGTGAATCCAGAATCTCTGTCTGATACAATGCTCAAGGGTACTTCATGTAATCTTACTATCTACGCTACATACAATTCAGCCAACTTTTCAAGACTCAAGGTAGTTTTAATAGGAAAAAAGTGTGAAAACTTAGAAAGTCTATCCACTATAACCTATACAAGATTATGTCTTCTTTGGGCACGGGAAAAACCAAAGACAAAAACCATACTCACATTTTTCCATGGCCACTCAGTTACTGGAAGAGGTTATAATAAATATGCTGGATGTCTATTCTCAGACTTCACCTGTTGACAAGTCAAACATCTATAAATATGTTGCGCTACATCCTTCTTTATCCCTGACCACCAATAATTCTATCTTAATCCCCTGTACATCTTATTATTACATGGATGCATAGAATATACAGAATCATTAACCTCCCTTAGTATCTCTTTTCTCATCTCCACATCATTGTGAACACAAACTCGATGCCCTAATACCACCATACCATCTTCTCTAATTCTAAACTCAATCCGCTTCCCACTCAATACTTCCTGTCGGATCTTCACTATCCCTTTATCTCTACCATGCATCTGTAATAAACGATCAATAATAGAAGATTGTACCATCATATTTTGCATCAATACTCCTCTATTATTGACACTTAAGTGCATCCTAAATTTTCATAATTCTATCATCAAGCTAGTATTATGACTCTCAACAATAGCTAATCTCCCTGTATCCTTTCTACTCAAAGCATCAGCTACTACATTAGCCTTTCCTGGATGATAATGAATTGTACAGTCATAATCACTAATCAACTCCATCCATCTCATCTGCCTAAAATTCAACTCTTTCTGGGTAGGTAGATGTGTAAAATTTTATGATTAGTAAAAATTTCACAATTGGCTCTATATAAATGGTGTCTCCAAATCTTCAAAGCGAAAACTATAGCTGCCAATTCTAAATCATGGGTTGGGTAATTCCTTTCATTATTCTTCAATTGCCTAGATGCATAAGCTATAACTCTCTTATGTTGCATCAATACACATCCCAACCCTTGATGTGATGTATCACTATATACCACAAATCTTTCATCACCGAAGGAAGCACTAATACCAGGGTAGTAGTCGATTTTTCTTTTAACAGCTGAAAATTCCTTTCACATTCTTCTGACCACCTAAACTTCACTTCCTTCCTAGTCAATCTAGTCAATGGTCTAACAATCATAGAAAAATTTTAAATGAACCTCCTATAATAACCAGCTAAGCCCAAAAAACTTCTAATTTCAATTACACTAGTGGGTCTTTCCCAATTCAACACTGCTTTTACTTTCTGTGGGTCAACTGCTATATCTTCTCCCAACACAACATGCCCCAAGAAAGATATTTCACTCAACCTAAACTCACACTTAGAGAACTTTGCAGATAATTTCTCACTCCTTAGAATTTCCAACACTATCTCTAAATGCTGCATATGCTCCTAATCATTCTTAGAATATACTAGTATATCATCTATAAACACAATCACAAATCTATCCAAGAATGGTTTAAACACTCGATTCATTAGATCCATAAATGTTGCAGGAGCATTAGTCAACCCAAATGACATCACCAGGAACTCATGATGGCCATAACGTGTCCTAAAAGCAGTCTTAACCCCCTCCTTTATGCTCAATTAATGATAACCCGATCTCAGGTCTATCTTAGAAAACACCATAACTCCCTGTAATTGCTCGAATAAATCATCTATCTTGGGCAAATGATATTTATTGTTGATGGTGATCTTATTCAACTGTCTATAATCAATACACAACCTCATTGTCATTTCCTTCTTCTTGACAAACACCATAGGGGCTTCCCAAGGTGACATACTAGATCAAATAAATTGTTTATCTAGTAACTCCTGAAGCTGAAATTTCAACTCTCTTAATTTAGCAGGTACCATTCTATAACATGTTATAGATATGGGTGCTGATCTTGGAATCACCTCAATAGAAAACTCAATCTCCCTATTGGAGGCAAACTAGACAACTCCTCAGGGAATACGTTAGAAAAATCTTTCACTACCAAGATTTCTTCTAACTTCCTACTTTCCTTGCTAGAATCAACCACATATGCCAAATACCCCTCACAACCCTTCTTCAACCATTTATTAGCAGTTAAGGTAGAAATAAAATAGTTAGCAAGTATCTTACGTTCTCCCTAAAAATTAAACTCCTCTTATCCGAGTATCTTAAACACCACATTCTTCTATGCAGATAACCAATTCATCCCCAAAATTAAATCAAAATCTGTCATATCTAAAGGCAATAAATCAACTTCAAATTCTCTATCAGCCATATTAATCACTCAACCTCGATAAATTGTTTTGATAATAACTCTAACCCCATTAGGAACCTCAACAATAATCGCATGCATCAAAGAACTAGCACTAGCATAAATAGATTTCATATAAATACTAGATGCAAAAGAATGGGTTGTGTTAGGATCAATCAATAATCTAGTAGGCCTACCAAGGATAGATATCATACCCATAACAATATCAGGAGTGGCTTGTGCATCCTGTTAGGTCAATGCATAGACTCTGCTATCTCTGGACTGAAACTGGCTACCACGTCTTCTCTCAGTTACTGATCCTTGACCTCTGCCCCGCACACTCCCTGATCCACCACCTCTCTCCATCGGTCTTCTCCCAATACTTCCAACGCCTACGTCGACAGATTTACCCACTGGACAATCTACAACAACATGTCCTCCCTTACCACATACAAAGCATATCTGTGTAGGGCAATTTCAAGATAGATGCCCCGTCTGATTACTTCTAAAGCAAACCCTTGACTCTCGATCATTCATCAAATTACCACTTCCCCTTGGTGGCATACTTACTCCTTTACCATAACTCCCAAATTCCTATAGCCTATCTCCCAAATCTAGGGGTCCCATCGGTATTACTCTGAGCTACAGAAGCAACAAATCCTGCTTGCCTCTGACTCTGCACTACAGTCCCTTGTAACAATGAATGCCCCCTCTGGGGTGGTCTCCCACTCTGTACACCCATACTGCGATCACCTCTAAGTCCCTCAAATCTAGACCTCTTTAGCTAATCTCTCCTACCTCTAAACTCCATCAAATCCTTCTTAATTTATAATGCTTTATCCACCAGTATAGTATAATTCCTTATGCCCATGTAAGAGAGTTTAGATCGAATTTTGTAGTGTAACCCATCTAAAAATCATTTAAATTTCCTCTCTTCCATATTCACTAACTTAGGTAAAAACCTTGACAGAGCTATAAATCTACTATCATATATGCCACATATGAGGTACTCTGCCTTAAGTGAATAAAATCTCTCTCCTACTGGGTTCGAAATGTATCTGGAAATTATTTCCCAAAGAACTTATCCTTAAACTTACTCCAAGTTAAAGGTTGTTCTACCTGTGTACTCACCATAGGCAGAATATCTTCCCACCATTGTGAAGCCTCACCTTTCAGCAAAAACAACCTTTTGTCTATCTGTCATTAGTAAGACTTCAAAATATTTCTCAACATATCTAATCCACTGCTCAGCTTCCATAGAATTTACATATCCCTAAAAAGACTGGGGTTTAAACTTAAGAAATGTCACAAAACAATCCCTTTGTATCTTATGTGCAAATACACATTCTCCCTCATAAACCTTTCTTCTCACCATATCAGGTTATACTGTACCACTTTTCTCTAATCTCCTCTGCAGATTATCAGTCATTTCTTCAGCTGCATTCATCCTTTCTATAGAACGATTAAAAGCATCTCTCAATTCATCCCTCATAACCTCAGATTCTCTCCTAGCTTTATTAGTACCAGCTGCATTATCAATCTGTTCCCACATAGGAACCATAGACTCAACTTCCCCCTCAGCTTCAGTTCTTCTAAATTTTGGGGGTCTACCACGTTCCCTTTGATTTCGAATTCTACCTCTACCTCTAGCACGCCCCCTCAGACTCTGCATTAGAGTATAGTTTATTTAGATCTTCCACTTCTTTAAGTTCTCACGCAGTCTACAAAATCATAAAACCTAATGCTCTGATACCAAAATTGTGACGACCTATCTAGAGTTGGCCACCTCGGAGACGGTATTGTCACATTTTGAAAATCCCAGCAAGACACATATATGCAAAAAAAAAAAATAATACCAATTGTAATTTTTACATCAATCCTCAACCTTCAACATGGGAGATACATCATTCAGATCTTGACTTAAACATTATATACAACATAATATGCATGAATATTTACAAATAATTTTTTATTTTTTGTTTTCCATTAGTCTGAGGATGTGAACCACGTGGCCTACAGATAATGACTTCGTCTGAATCTCAACTCACCAAACTATCTGTCCTGCCTACTAACTGAAATCATTGTATAATGAGGAGTGAGCTTCACAAGCTCCATGAATTAAACTTACTAAAAGTATTCAATTTGTATAATTAGTCTTCCAATATTCATTCATCTATATCTCATATATTTTGATAATGGCATTCTATTATCACTGCTCATATCAAATCCCCATCCTTATAAATATCTTCTTCTCATATAGTTAATCATCATCTTGAAATTATCAATTCTTTCTTATAATTACCTCATTATGAGATTCACGGCATATAATCAGTCACCCATATAATTCTTATCATTTTATATTTTCATATCTCTTCTCAGCATAATTGTCTCTCTATGTGGCTCATTCATCTATAAATAAATTACAATCATGAATAGCACGTTAGCATCTTAAGTAATAACAATCAATATTTAAGCAAATTCAATGTATGAATTTAAATATTATTATTATTGGGAACGTCTTCCCACATGTTGACATGCTTTTCTTAGACTGACTGCCTTTCTAGTTATTTTATTCTCATTTAGACCGACTGCCTTCCTGGTTCTTTTTTTTTCATTCAGACTAGTGCCTTCTCATTTTTTTTTATATTTTTTTTCATTTAGACCGGATGCTCTCCCGATTCTTTTATTTTCATTTAGACAAGCTGCTCTCCCGATTCTTTTATTTTCATTTAGATCGACTGCCTTCCCGGTTCTTTTATTTTCATTTATATGCATATGAATGTATTCAAACATTTATATGCATATGAACAATAATATAGAAACAAGCATGTATTCAAACATTTAAATTAGCTATCCTAATTATTCTCAAATTATTATTTGAAAAATTCCACTAAATTCTTCTCCTCATAAATCATATCAAATCATCAACTATAGCTCGTCACGAATTTTATTTATCACCTTTATTATTAAATTGACTCATTATTCTAATAATATTACTTCTCATATAATAATTTTCTACACATCAATTATTCCTATCATACCTATCAACCAATTTTTTATCTACCACCAAAGTATAAGTTAATAATTTATTATAATATTATCACTATATATTTTGCATTTATCTTGATTATTTAAAGTATATCTAACTCACCATGTAGCTCTTAGAGCTACCTGTGGATCACCTCCTTGCCTTTCCCACTATTCTCAGCAATTTTCCCCTGTTGCTGATCGTCAGCACCTGACATAATATTTATGTTAAAATTTCTAATTTATTCTTTAATTCTTTCATAATTCACACCCTTTGAAAATTCCCACTTTGAATTCTGGGAAATTTCATGTATACTAAATTTCAAAAATAAACTTCACGTTATTACCTTTTATTTTTCTTAGAGCTTCCCATGACTCTCTATAAAATTCTCCCGTAAACTCCTTCAAAATTTTATTCTTTCAACCTTTCTTTCGGTCCCCAAGTGTTTAGAGAAATAGAGTAGTTTGAATTATAGAAGGAAGAAAACCAATCAAGTTTTGGTAAGTATAATTAAAATTAAGAACAAAGTGTGTGTGTGTGTGTATATATATAAGCAAATTTGCGCCCCTGCACTGTTTCACCTTTTGTGCTGTGTCACCTAATCTTTCTCTTTTGGCAAAACCTAGATTCGAGGTGTTGCCACTTTTTTTTTGAAAACTTTTTGTTTCTTTTCTTTTCTTCTTCTTATCCTCCTCGATTTTTTTTTCCAAAAGAATTGTTTTTATAAAAAATAATTTTTTTGCATATATATATATTATTTTAACTCCATGTCATATATAATAAGTTACTTCTTTACCCTTTCTTTACGAATACGGGTATTACAGTAGCAACTTCACAAGTCTATCATTAATAATTTGTTACAATTTTTGAACTACAATTACAAAGACTAATAGGTCGAAGATTAGTGAATGCAATGGGGTTTGGCACTTTTGGAAGAAGAAAAATATTTTTTGAGGTTGTTGCTTTTAGCAAATAACTTTATGTAATACTCGTAAATAGAATTATAATGAAATTTAACCTGTATACACATAAATTGAAAGTTGAATTTGAAACAATTTTTGAAGAAAGATGTTGAACAAATTTGAAAAAAAGTTATAAATTTTTAAAGAATAAAGATGAATTTTTTTTTTCAAAAATTTAAAGGATGAATCGGTTGGTGGTTGATTGGTTGGCTGATAGGGGTGGATCCATCGACTGGTGAGTCGACTAGTGGTTTGGAAGTTTTTGAGTTTGATTAAGTTGCAATCGATTGGTTTGTAAATAACTGATCGACTAGTAGGGAATCGATCGGTTGACCAGTTGATCAGATGGTCGACTGATCGATCAATCGGTTGGTCGACTGATCGGCTAGCAATCAACCAGTTCTTTAAGGGCAGTTTTGTCAAAAAAATTAAAATGACCAACTGGTCAATTGAGTAGTCGATCAGTCAGACTGAGATTTTCATATAAAATCATTTTGATGAGTTAAAATTTATTTTCTTAAATTTTGAAACTCATTTTCTCTATCTAGGAAGCACTCTTTCTCTAAAGAGCCTACAATCACTTCAAAAACTTTAAGGATTTCATAATCATGTCTTAGAAATTGATTAATTCATGGAAGAATTTCAAGAAATTGAAGAGAAAGCTTTAAAAAGATAAAAAGTTTAATAATTTTATTATAGAATTTCAATTTTTTTTAAAGTTGTTCTTCTACTTTTCTTAAAAAGGGATAAAAAAAGGGTTTTCATTCAAAACATTAAATTCATGAAAAATGAACATGAATACATGAAAATTAACTTGGTACAAGGTATAGAAAATTGAAATATGGAATAAAGACATTGATAAAAAAAATTTATGGTTAGGTAGTTATCAGCAATTTGGACAAATTGCCGAGAGAAGAAGAAAAAGAAATGAGGTGAACAACGATTAGCTTTAAATGCTACGTGGTGAGTACGATTTACTGTTAGTAAGTGAGACAAATAAGAAAAATACATAAAACTTGAAAATAATAATATTATGAGAAAAATTATTGAATATATATGATGAACATGATTGATTTGATGAAAATATGATATATGTATTACTTGAATGATTAAATAGAAGTATGAAGTATAAAGTATGATATGATTGAAAGTGAGCATATACAACAAGTTGATGAACTAGTATCCTTGAAAAGATAAGATTAATGAAAAATTAATGAAATATATTTTGAAAGAGATAAATATCTTGAAATTGTGATAGATGAGTTGATATTATATAAGAAGAGATGATTTGATATATATGATGAAAAGAAAGATTTTATAAAAGAAAATAATTTTGAATTGTATGATGATCATTATTGTAACGACCTATCCCGGGTTGGCCACCCTGGGGATGGTGTTGTCATGTTTTGAAATCCAAACAGGATACATATGTGCAACAATATAAAACATACATCGACTGAAAATATAAACATGCATCAATCATCAACTCTCAACAGGGGAGTTACATTATTAATATCCCAACTGAAACAATATATACAATATATTATGCATGAATATTTACAATTTTTTTTCTTTCATTAGTCTGAGGATGTGGACCACGAGACTTACAGATAATGACTCAGTTTGAATCTCATCTCACAAATTTACCTATCCTACCCGCTACCTGAAATTATTTAACAATGAAGAGTGAGTTTCACATGCTCCCAAGTAATTTCTTCAACATCTTTGTTCTGCCATAACACTTGAACTAAAGGAATAACTTTATTATGCAAGACTTGTTCCTTTCTGTCTAGAATTCTAACTGGTACTTGCATAAAGGTCAAATCTTCTCGAAGTTCTACAGCTTGACTTGGAATACTATGGGATTCATCATGTAAAAAATTTCTCAAAAGTAATTGCTTTAGCTCTGGAGGCAAATCCAATCTATATGCTACTGGTCCAACTCTTTCAATCACCTAATATGGCCCCACAAATCTCAGACTCAACTTTCATTTCTTTTAAAATCTCAATAATATAGAAACAAGCATGAGAACTCTTCTCACATTCTTCTGACCATATGAATTTCACTTCCTTCTTGGTCAATTTGGTCAATGGCATAACAATAATAGAAAAATTATGGATAAACTTCCTATAATAACCAGCCAACCCCATAAAGCTTCTAATTTCGGTCACACTAGTGGGTCTTTCCCAATTTAACACTGCCTACACTTTCTGTGGGTCAACTGCTGTACCATCTCCTGACACAACATGCCCTAAGAAAGGTATTTCATTTAACCAAAATTCACACTTCGAGAACTTCGCATACAATTTCTCTTTTCTCATAATTTCCAACACTATCTCTAAATGTTGCACACGCTCCTCTTCATTCTTGGAATATACCATAATATCATTAATAAATACAATCACAATTCTATCCAAGAATGGTTTAAATACCTGATTCATTAGATCTATAAATGTTATAGGAGCATTATTTAACCTAAATGGCATCACAAAGAACTCATGATGGACATAACATGCCCTAAAAGCAGTCTTAGGCACGTCCCCCTCATTTATCCTCAACTGATAATAACCCGATCTCAGGTCTATTTTAGAAAACACCCTAACCCTCTGTAATTGCTCAAATAAATCATCTATCATGGGAAAAGGATATTTATTCTTAATAGTGATCTTTTCAACTGTCTATAATCAATACAAAACATCATCGTTCCATCATTCTTCTTCACAAAAAAACACAAGGATTCCCCAAGGTGACATACTAGGTTAAATAAATTGTTTATCGAGCAATTCCAGAAGCTGAACTTTCAATTCTCTCATCTCAGCTGGTGCCATTCTATAAGGTGCTATAGATATGGGTACTGATCCCGAAATCGCCTCAATCGAAAACTCACATCCAAACAATCTTTCACTACTAAGATTTCTTTTAACTTCTTACTATCCTTTTTAGAATCCACTACATATGCCAAATACTCCTCCCAAACCTTCTTTAACCATCTACTAGCAGTCAGAGTAGAAATAAGACAGTTGGCAAGTATCTTACGTTCTCCATGAAAATTAAACTCCTCTTGTCCTGGTATCTTGAACACCACATTCTTCCTAAAACAATCTACCCAAGCTTGATATCAAGATAACCAATTCATCCCCAGAATTAAATCAAAATATGTCATATCTAAAGGCAACAAATCATCTTCAAATTCTTTATCAGCCATACTAATCACACAACCCCGATAAATTATCCTGATAATAACTCTATCCCAAGTAGGAACTTCAACAATAACAACATGCATCACAGGACTAACACAAGCATCAATAGATTTCATATAAACATTGGATGCAAAAGAATGGGTCGCACAAGGATTAATCAATAATCTAGTAGGTCTATTAAGAATAGATACCATACCCATAACAATATCAAGAATGGCATGTGCATCTTGTTGGGTCAATGCATAGACTCTACTGTATCTAGGTTGTACTGACCACCGCGTCCCCTCTCAGCTACTAATCCTCTACCTCTGCCCCGCATACTCCCTGATCCACCACTCTCTCTACTTGTTTTCTCCCAACAGCTCCAACACTTATCTCAATTGATTTCCTTACTGGACAATCTACACTAGTATATCCTCACTCACCACATACAAAGCACATTAGAGTAAGACAATTCTGAGATAGATGTTCTGTCTGATTACATTCATA
Source organism: Bretschneidera sinensis (assembly GCA_023935145.1). Lineage (NCBI taxonomy): Eukaryota > Viridiplantae > Streptophyta > Magnoliopsida > Brassicales > Akaniaceae > Bretschneidera > Bretschneidera sinensis. Next base: position 45,073,564 of record CM043701.1, read on the forward strand.
GTAAACTCTTGTCTCTCGATCATACATTAGATTACCAGTTTCCTTTGGTGTCATACTTTTCTACCATAACTTCCAGTTTCCATAGCCTGCCTCCCAAATCTCGAGTCCCACCAATATTGCTCTGAGCTACAGAAGAAACAAATCCTACTTTTCTCTGACTCTGCATTACAGTTCTTTATGACAAAGAACGCCCCCTATGGGGTGGTATTCCACCCTGCACACTCATACTACTACCACCTCTAAGTCCCTCAAATCTTGACCTCTTCAGCTAATCCCTCATACCTTTAAACTCTATCACATCCTTCTCAATTTGTAATGCTTTATCCACTATTATAGCATAATTCTCAATACCCATATAAGAGAGTTTAGTTTGAATTTCATAGTGTAACTAATCTAAAAATCTCTTACATTTCCTCTTTTCCATGTTTACTAACTCAGGTACAAACCTCGATAGGGCTATAAATCTATTATCATACTTAGCTATAGATAAAATATTCTACCTTAAATGAATAAAATCTCTCCCTTGATGTGCTCGAAATGTATCTAGAAAATACTTTGCAAAGAACACATCACTTATGTTAAGTTAAGGGTTGATCTACTTTTGTACTCAATCTAGGCAGAATATCCTCCCACCATTAGGAAGCCTCACCTTCTAGCTTAAATGAAGCAAAAACAACCTTCTGCCTATCTGTCATAGGTAAAACTTCAAAATATTTCTCAACATGTTTAATCAACTATTTAGCTTCAATAGGATTTACAGATCCTCTAAAAGACTGGGGTTTAAATTTAATATATCTCACAAAACAATCCCCTTGCATCTCATGTGCAAACACACCCTCTCCCTCATAAGCCTATTGTCTTACCACCTCAAGCTCTGTTCTACCTCTTTCCTCTAGTCTCCTCTGTAAATTAATAGCCTTTTCTTCCGCTGCATTCATTCTCTCTATAGCACGACCAAGAACTTTTCTCAATTCATCCCTCCTAATATCATATTCTCTTCCACCTCTACTAGTACCAGCTATACTAGCTACTTGTTCCCTTGTATGAACCACAAACTCGATCTCCCCCTCATCTTCAGCTCTTCTAAATATTGGGGGTCTCCCTTGTCCTCTCTAGTTCAGTACTCTACCTCTAGCTCTAGCACGTCCACATGTCATCATCAGACTCGCATTAAAATGTAGTTTATTTAACTCTTCCACTTCTTTAAATTTTTATGTAGTCTCTAGAATTATAAAACTTAATTCTCTGATACCAAAATTGTAATGACCCATCCCGGGTTGGCCACCTTCGAAATGGTGCCGTCACGTTTTGAAATCCTAGCACGACACATATATACAACAATATAAAACATACATCAACTGAAAATATATACATACATCAATCCTCAACCCTCAATAGGAGAGTTACATTATTAATATCCCAACTGAAACAATATATACAACATATTATGCATGAACATTTACAAAAAAAAAATCTTTTTTTTTTCTTCCATTAGTTTGAGGATGTGGACCACGAGACTTACCGATAATAACTTAGTTTGAATCTCAACTCATGAATTGTTGGACGATTATCTACCTAAATAAATATGCAAATAATCGTACTTGTTTTACTTGTAAGTGCACAATGTCAATGGTAGTATAGTGTACAAGTGCAAGATCATTTCCACATGGATTGGTTAATTTCGATTTAGAATTAGTTTCTTCAAAGTAAAAAGAGAAATAACTGTTGAGTGTGAGTTAATAATAATGAGAACATAGGACTACGATATCCACCACTAATTATACTTTCCCACTAAGTAAGGTGCCAATGTTCTAGCCTTATTATGAATATTTAATGGTTGCCAACCTAAGGGCTTGGTCCACACCTTAGGCTATTGATCTCCTTATGCAACGAGTTAGGCATGGTATATACTCTAACTCTTTTCTCTCTTAAGGGATTCAGTATGGGTGTATACTGAGTTGTTCCTTAAGAGAGCATAAGGGCTGTGGAGATCGACAACCACACGAGACCTAGGGCTTGGTCCGCTCCCAGTTTCCCGTGTTGATTAACCCGAGAATCCGGTGTGGATATCTCTTGTTACTATTGTTGAACCCAGGACTCGGTCATCCAAATTGATTCAACTAACTAATCCATACCACATGCATACGTTGATCAGACACACACATATGAGGAATTTAAATACAAACAAGTATTAATCAAGTTAAACATTCTAACATGGCTATAGGCAAAGATAATCAATGAATAAATATGTGGAAAAGCATAACTAGGGCTTCACTCGAGCCCTATAAAAGTTTAGTTACACATGCTAGTTAAATTAAACATTCTAACCATAATGAAACAAAAACAAAAAAATAAAACCCGAAGAACACTCGGGAGATGAGTCATCAATTCCTCTCCTAAGCTTGCAACTTTAAGTCTAAAATAAAAGGTATGGTTTATGTGTTTTACAAGGCTATATATGGGGCTCTGAGGGTGTCCGAAAACCCTAATTTCCTACTTGAGATCCGGAGACTTCTTTCCATATCTGGCTTTGCCGCCTCTGGAGTGTTTGCGCTCAATCGTATGCGGGCTGCACTCGAGTCTGTGCACTCGATTACAAGGGAGGTGTGCTCGAGTGCACCTTGCTGGATGGCAGAACTTGACTTTTTACTCCTAAAAGCTCCAAAATATCATATTTTTGTCAAAGCCCTGTGGAAAACACATAAAACACGAAAATAAAATAGAATCTACTAAAATAGATAAACAAAAAGCCTAACAAGCATAAATTAAGGGGCTTAAATATGATTATTTAAGCATTTATCACACCACCAAACTTACATATTGCTAGTCCTTTAGCAATACAAAACGAAAGACTATGTTAAAACAAAATTAAAGATAAATTCATTTTCATGATATTCAAAAATTTGAGTTGTGCATAAAACCATGATAACCATTCATGAGTAAGCTTATAATAAAAACATATTTTTTTTTATTGAAAAAAGATTTTTAAAAGCTCATGTTACTTACCTAAGGTTGGCTTAGGGCATTGCAAGTTTGATTTGTGTGTGATGAATTAGCACGAATAAGATAGGGATTCCAAATAATTTTAGCGTATAGTGTTTCGGTGTCCAAACCTATATTGAATTCCTTATCAAAAAGAACAACAACAGCATAATGTTTGCTTCTTTTCTTTTTCTTTTATCATGCGATTTTTGCCATGTTGAGTTCTATTAAGCTTTCTAATTGACCCTTGTAACAAGTGTTTAGCCAATGACTCCCAAACCAGCTGGTTTTAGGGCATTAGATGTAAAGACACCCCTAAAGACTTACTAACTTGAGTAAAAAAGGCTACAGAATTAACAGGTCTTAATGCTTCCTAGTGAAATTATCACTTTTTGACGTGAACACTCACTGTTTACTGAGGCAAGAGGCCCAATTACTCAGTGAAATTTTTTATTATGATCATTAAAGGCTTAATTCCCACCTTTTGACATGAACACTCACTGCTTACTAAGATAAGAGGTCCAGTTACTCAGTGGAAAGTTTTTAATGATCATTAGAAGCTTTTTATTTTCTTTTTGCATGATGAATATTTTTCTTTATTTTTCTTATGCCAAAGTGTTCTTTTAACAAGTTATCCGATTACAGTTAGGTCGTGGAAACATATACCAAATAATTATATGTCATACCCCACACAAATGCATGCTAATGTGCTCGTGCAAATCTGGATCAAACTCGTGAATTCTTAAGTGCCTTGAGGTAGGTAACTAAACTTTGTAAAATTCCTATTACAAGACTATGTGTTCTAGATTTTATGCTTACTAATGAAGTTTTATCATATTTTTAAATCAACTAAAATTTTTATCACCAAATGAACATATATTTATCTTTTCTTAAAAAAACTGGGACCTAGTATGTGTATGCGTTCAAGTGTGTGCATTTGTCAGTGTGTATCTCCCACTACCCCCAAACTTAATATACACATTGTCCCCAATGTGTGTAGCATGGAAAGATCTGACCTGGAAGATGGAGAACTAAATTGCTTGCTTTGCTCGTAACACGCCCCCAAACTTGAACTAGATGCACGCACTAAGCTCTTGACAAAGAAAAATAAACGTTGTGCCGAAAAACAAGAAATATGGATAATAGACATGTAAATATAAACATAAACAAAAGAAAAATATTAAAATGAAAAAGGATATGGTATGGGGCACCTCTTATAAGCACTAAGTTTTACGTCTTCAGCCAGATGGGGTATCCTATCACTACTGAGTATCAGGTGGTGCAGTTGAAGGAGTACCGGGTGCAGGGGGTAGCTTCTGGTGTAAATGTGCTCGAGTGAAAGAAGTATTGCACTCGATCGTAATGCATCATGTAGTGATGTTATATGTGACAGAAACTGGGAATTCAAGTGAATCCGGTGTCCGTGGATCAGCGACATATTGTACAGTTTGAAGTGTCAAGTCCTCGTCCCGAGGAGGTATGTTGAGATTGAGGTATGGTTTAACGTGGTGACCACTGACTGTAAATGTTTGATTGCCATTTTAGCTATGAATCTCCAAAGCCCCACGAAGAAAGACCTTGGTGACCACATATAGACCAACCCAACGGGACTTTAGTTTGCCTGGGAACAACCTTAATAATAAATTGTAGAGTAGCACCCTTTGTCTTACGTGAAACTCTTTTCGCACTAGTTGTTTATCATGATAGGCCTTTGCCCTTTCCTTGTAAAGCTTGGCATTCTCATATAAGTCATACCGTAATTCTTCTAGCTCATTTAAGTGCAGCCTCCTTTTCTCACCCGCTTGTTTCATATCGAAGTTGAATTGTTTAATGGCCCAATATGCTCGATGTTCTAGCTCTACGGGTAGATGGCATGCTTTTCCAAAGACTAAACTGTATAGGAACATCCCAATTGGTGTTTTGTAAGCTGTCCGGTATGCCCACAGAGCATCGTTGAGTCGTAAAGACCAATCCTTCCGACTAGGATTCACGGTTCTCTCTAAGATACTTTTGATTTCTCTGTTACTTATCTCCACTTGGCCACTAGTCTGAGGGTGATATGGGGTGCCAACCTTATAGGTGATTCCATATTTTCTGATGAGTACGGCAAAATAATGATGATGGAAGTGGCTACTTCCGTCACTGATGATCGCTCTTGGTGTTCCGAACCGGGTAAAAATGTTATCTTGTAGAAACTTTAACACCACTTTGTGATTATTAGTCTTTGAGGGGACAGCCTCTACCCATTTAGATACATAATCCACACCCACAAGAATATATAAATTACCAAAGGAATTGGGGAAATGAGCCCATGAAATCAATGCCCCATACATAAAAAAATTCTACTATGTGGATATTTTGTAGGGGCATTTGATTTCGGGATGAGATGTTACCTGTCCGTTGGCATCTATCACATGAGCTGCAAAATGTGAAGGCGTCTTTAAACAGATTAGGCCAATAAAAACCAGATTGTAGTACCTTAAGTGCTATTTTCTTGGCCCCAAAATGTCCTCCACAAGCAAACTGATGGCAGTGTTGTAATAAGCTCAAATGCTCCTCTTCCGAGACACATCGTCGAATGATCTGATCGGGACAAAATTTGAAAAGGTAGGGATCATCCCAATGGTAGTGTCAAGACATAGATATTAACCACTTCTTTCCTTGCGTTGTCATACTTGGGGGAAAAACTTTAGCAGTTAGATAACTGACAATATCAGCATACTATGGAAGTTTTACCTCTAGAGCGAATAATTGTTCATCAGGGAAGTTCTCATTCAAGGACAGCTCATTTTTGTCATCCTCGTAGGGTAGCCTTGATAAATGATCTGCAACCACACTTTCACTACCTTTCTTGTCTTTGATTTCCAAATCAAATTCTTGCAATAGGAGTACCCATCTGATTAACCTAGGCTTTGCATCCTTCTTAGAAAACAAATATCTCAAAGCAGCATGGTCAGTGAATACAATAACCTTAAAGCCAATAAGATATGATCTAAACTTCTCTAAAGAAAAAATAACAGCTAACAATTCCTTTTCAGTAGTAGAATAGTTAAACTGAGCATCATTTAAAGTTCTAGAAGCATAGTAAATAGCATGAGGTACCTTATTGACTCTTTGACCTAGGACAGATCCCAAGGCGAAATCACTGGCATCACACATTAATTCGAATGAAAGATTCCAATCTGATGCCATCATTATTGGGGTGGAGGTTAGAACATCCTTCAATGTGTTGAAAGCTGTCATACAGTTATCAGTCCACTCGAATATGGTATCTTTAGCTAACAGTGCACAAAGAGGTATTGAGATCTTAGAGAAATCCTTGATGAATCGTCTATAAAACCGACATGTCCGAGAAAGCTTTTAACACCCTTGACTGTGAGAGGGGGAGGTAGCTTTGAAATGATGTCTATTTTAGCCTTGTCTACCTCAATACCTTTGTTGGAGATAGAATGACCCAATACAATGCCTTGTTGGACCATAAAATGACATTTCTCCTAATTCAACACTAAGTTGCTTTCTTCACATCTCTTGAGGACACTCTCTAGATGACTTAGGCATTCATCAAAATTGGAACCAAAGACATTGAAATCATCCATGAATGCCTCAATGTATTTCTACACTATATCGAAAAATATGCTCATCATACATCTTTGAAAAGTGGCTGGCGTGTTGCATAAACTGAATGGCATCCTTTGATAAGCAAATATACCGAAAGGACATGTGAAGGTAGTCTTTTCTTGATCCTCGGGTGCTATGGCAATCTGGTTGTACCCACTGTACCCATCCAAGAAGCAATAATAGCTGTGGCCAGCTAATCTCTCTAACATCTGATCAATGAATGGCAAAGGACAGTAATATTTTCTGGTCACTTTGTTCAATCTTTCGTAGTCAATACATACTCTCCAACCAGTTGTCTTTCCTGTAGGTATGAGCTCCTCATCCTCATTCTTCAGCACTGTGATCCCACTCTTTTTCGAAACAACTTGGACCGGACTTACCCATTTACTGTCTGAGATGGGGTAAATAATGCCAACATCTAGCAATTTTAATACCTCGGCCTTTACTACCTCTTTCATGTGTGGGTTAAGTCTTCTTTGAGCATCTCGAGTGGGCCTTGCTTCATCCTGAAGGTAGATACTATGCATGCATTTGGCTTGACTTATCCCCTTAATGTTAGCAATGGTCCATCCAATGGCAGATCTATGCTCCCTAAGAACTTTTAATAATTTTCTTCTTCTCCAATACTCAAATTAGCAGCCACAATCACAGGTAATATCTTCTTCTCTCCCAAGTAGGCATAAGTTAGATGTTCTGGGAACTGCTTTAATTCCAATGTTGGTGCCTGGACAATAGAAGGAAGAAGAGTAGTATTAGTAGGTATGAGAGTTTCGAATGGAGGAGCATACTTACTTGAATGTTTTGGAGAAGCCTCAAGGAGGTGCACAGCTTTCATGATGTCATTAGAAACATCTTCCGGTTCTTGCTCAATATCCATTGTTGTAAGGCTATGGGTAATAGTAGCCTCCAATGGATTGATGTGCTAGACCTAAAAAGCTTGCTCAACAAAATTGTGCATCATACATACATTAAAGCATTCCATATCATCTTGAGGTAATTTTGATGCATCAAATATTTTAAATTCTATTTTCTCACCATTAACCTTCATACTTATTATACCCTTTTTTCACACAAATCTTTGTATCGACAGTTCTCATGAAGGGCCTTCCTAAAATGATGGGCAAAGGTAATGGCATAGAGTATTCCTCTATATATCTAACACAATAAAATTAGCAGGTAGAATGAACTCACCTAGGGTTTCAAATACTGTGTATGGTAGCAAATTTACACCCACTCCAAAATCTAGTAATGCTCACTCAAACAACTGATCACCTATCCTACAGGGAATAGTAAAACTACCCGAATCTTTCAATTTTGGTGGGAGTTTTCTTAATAGCACAACACTTACTTCTTCAGTTAAGGCTACAGTCTCATGCTTTTAAAACTTTCTCTTATGAGTACAACAATCTTTTAGGAATTTGGCATAGATAGGTATTTTTTGAATTGCATCTAATAAAGAGGTGTTTATTTCAACCTTCCGCAAGGTTTCAAAAATATCAAGCAGTTTATTTTCTTTCTTTTGTTTCACTAACCTTTGCGGGAAGGGTGGTGCATTCACCTTTGATGCTGATGGTTTCTCTAGAGATGTTTTTTCAGATTCATTGGTCCCTATCACCTTACTATTTCGAAGGGTTGTGACAGCTTTCAGTTGTTGATGCCCCCCAAGGTGTTGAGCTGGAATCTCACTTTGCTTTCTGCCACTCGGTTCTTTAGCCAATTGTCCCATTTGCACCTCTAACCTTTGGATGGCTTGTTCATGTTTTGCTGTGATTTGCCTTAGTTCAATCCGAAATTGCCTTTCATCTGCCATGAACCGATCTTGTGAAGTCATTAGTTGTTGCTGCTGAGATGCCAATTGCCTCACAAGACTTTCGAGGTCACTTTTCTTTTTCTCAGGAGCTGAGTGGGCTGCTGGTTGAAAGTTTCTTTACTACCCTTGACTGTTCTAACTCCAAGAAAAATTTGGGTGATTCCACCATCCAGGGTTGTATATGTTTGTATAAGGATTGTTCTTCGGCGGATAATTGTTTGGTCCCACAAAGTTTGCTTGCTCATGATCTGTAGATGAATACGAGGGATATATATCAGTATTATGATCAAATTGGGAGCAAATGGCACATACCTGGAGTGGTGTGGTTGGTGGGTTAGGTGAGGTTTCTGGGTAGCCATAGCTTTAACCAATAGGTCTAGTTTCCTCTCCATAGCAGCTATTTAAGGAGATGATCCTCTATTTAAGTTTACCTCATACATACCCTTACTCTTGGTTACATGTCTACCTCGAGAGGAGAACTGCTGAGTGTGTTCACTTAGGGTTTTGAAGAGCTCCATAGCTTTTTCGCTGCTTTTCTCCATCAGCAGTCCTCCACAACCTGAATCCACAATATTTTTGTTAGTATCACTCAAACCTTCATAGAAAACTTGTACCAGTTCGTCTTGAGGTAGGTTGTGATGTGGGCATTTGAGTAGCAGCTCGTTGAAGTGTCCCCAGGCCTCAAAGAGTAGATCTTCATCCTTTTGTTGGAAGGTTTGAATTTCCTTCCTCATCTTCCTCGTCTTTTGGGCTGGGAAGAACTTCCTTAGAAATTTGCTAGCCAACTCCTCCCAAGTGTGAATAGAAACTGCAGGCAAAGAATTGTACCATAGTTTAGCATTATCTTTTAAGGAAAAAGGGAAAGAATTAACCTTATTCCTTCTTGGTCTAAGCCTCGGATGTGCTGAAATTTGCAAAGATTGAAGAACTTGCGAAGGTGCAAATATGGGTCCTCATTAGGTGTACCGCTAAAGTGAGTCAGTGCACTGAGTATTTGTGGAGATATATAGTAATTTCCTTCTGCCTCAGGTTGATACGCAATGCATGATGGTTGATCGAGGTTCTGTGGGATGAAGGATTGCTTCATCGGCCTTCGCTCAGGTGGTTGCTGCTCGGTGATCTGTTCAACCATTAGTTCTTTTTCCTCGATTCCTTCTTCTACCTCTTCCAAGTTGTCTCTAAGCCTTTGTCGGATAGTCTGCTCAAGCTTGGTATCAAGGGGAAAGAATGTTGGATGCTTGGATCGACGCCCGTGCATGAATCGGTGGCAGTCACTTAAATGCAGCAGTCAAACACTACTGCTCGAGTAACTCTCTGCCTCAATTGCACTCGATCGAACAGAAGGGTTCACTCGATCACAAATGGCACAGAAGGTTCTCCTGGAGTGCCTAAAAAAGAAACAAAAAGAATTTGATTAGAGTTTTAATGAAACGAAAATAAGATAAAGACAGAAACTTAAATATTTCTTGAGATAAGAATAGAATAGAATGAAAAAGAAATAACAATGATTAAAATAATTCTAAAAAGAAATTTAAGCGCAATCCACGACAACGGTGCCAAAAACTTGTTGGACAATTATCTACCTAAATAAATATGCAAATAGTCATACTTGTTTTACTTGCAAGTGCACAAGGTCAATGGTAGCATAGTGTGCAAGTGCGAGATCATTTCCACAGGGATTGGTTAATTTCAATTTAGAATTAGTTTCTTCAAAGTAAAAAGAGAAATAACTGTTGAGTGTGAGTTAATAATAATGAGAACATAGGACTACGATATCCACCACTAATTATACTTTCCTACTAAGTAAGGTGCCAATGCTCTAGCCTTATTATGAATATTTAATGGTTGCCAACCTAAGGGCTTGGTCCACACCTTAGGCTATTGATCTCCTTATGCAACGAGTTAGACATGGTGTATACTCTAACTCTTTTCTCTCTTAAGGGATTCAACATGGGTGTATACTGAGTTGTTCCTTAAGAGAGCATAAGGATTGTGGAGATCGACAACCACACGGGACCTAGGGCTTGGTCCGCTCCCGGTTTCCCATGTTGATTTACTCGAGAATCCGGTGTGGATATCTCTTGTTACTATTGTTGAACCCAGGACTCAGTCATCCAAATTGATTCAACTAACTAATCCATACCACATGCATACGTTGATCAGACACACACATATGAGGAATTTAAATACAAACAGGTATTAATCAAGTTAAACATTCTAACATGGCTATAGGCAAAGATAATCAATGAATAAATATGTAGAAAAGCATAACTAGGGCTTCAATCGAGCCCTATAAAAGGTTAGTTACACATGTTAGTTAAACTAAACATTCTAACCATAATGAAACAAAAACAGAAAAATAAAACCCGAAGAGGACTCGAGAGATGAGTCATCAATTCCTCTCCTAAGCTTGCAACTTCAAGTTTAAAACAAAAGGTATGGTTTATGTGTTTTACAAGACTATATATAGGGCTCTCAAGGTGTCCTGAAACCCTAATTTCCTATTTGAGATCCAAAGACTTCTTTCCATATCTGGCTCTGCCGCCTCTGGAGTGTTTGCGCTCGATCATATGCGGGCTGCGCTCGAGCGCATGTGTGCACTCGAGCCTTCTACAAGTGCGCTCGTGTGCCTATGCGCTCGATCACAAGGGAGGTGCGCTCGAGCACACCTTGCTGGATGGTAGAACTTGACTTTTTACTCCTAAAAGCTCCAAAATATCATATTTTTGTCAAAGCCCTGTGGAAAACACATAAAACACGAAAATGAAATAGAATCTACTAAAATAGATAAACAAATAGCCTAACAAGCGTAAATTAAGGGGCTTAAATATGACTATTTAAGCACTTATCACGAATCTATCTATCCTGTCTGATACTTAAAATTATTTAACAATGATGAGTAAGCTTCACAAGCTCAGTGAATTAAATTTACTCGAAGTACTCAATTTGTAGACTTCTAGTTATATTCATTCATTGTTAAATCAACATAATCAACCATCTATCTCTTCTCACATTCTAATTCAATCATTTATCAATTTCTCGTAATAATTGAATTATCAAGCTATCCTCTTTCAATACATATATCTCATATATTTTATCAATTTAATATTTTTAATTCAATATCATCATAAAGTTCACATCATATAAACAATCAATAATATAATTCTTTATTATGTCATCCTTTCTATTTATCTATCATCAAAATTGTTTCATTATGAGACTCATCTATCTATCAATCATTTAATACTCAAAAATGATTCTTTAGCATCTCAGGCATTAATAATAAATATTTAAAACAAATATAATACATGAATTTAAATTTTCTTTCTTTCTTTCTCATCAGATCATTTCATATTATCATCTGGGAACGTCTTCCCACATGTCGACATGTTTCAGCCAGACTAACTACCTTCCTGGTCTTCTCAACCAGACCAACTTCCTTCCTGGTCTTCTTAACCAGACCAGCTGCATTCATAGTCTTCCTTTTTATGGATATGAGCAATAATATGCAAGCAAGCATACATCAAATCATTCAATTCAACTAACTAGCTCTTTCTCAAAATTATTATTTTTATCATATTTATTAAATTGTCTCCTCATATATATATATATATATATATATGAGCAATAATATGCAAGCAAGCATACATCAAAGCATTCAATTCAACTATCTAGCTCTTTTTCAAAATTATTATTTTTATCATATTTATTAAATTGTCTCCTCTTATATATATATATATATATATCAATTTTTCAATCATATTTTTAAAAAATTCATATAACTTCTCAGCATATTTTTCATTAATCCATCCTTTTTAAAATATAAATTATTATATAATTAATATTCAATATACTATTTAATTCATGATCAATAAATCAATCAATTATCATACTTAACGAAAAATACATCATTAAATCATTATAATTCAACCATTATCAAAATATTATAAATTCATATTTTTATTCGTCTCAATTACTAAAAATAAATCTAACTCACCATGTAACACTTAAAGCTACCCGAGGATTACCACCTTGCTTTTCATGCTCATTTCAACAATTTTTTGAGTTTGCTAATGACCAACACCTAATCATAAACTTTCATAAATCTTACTATTTCTTAACTTAATTCAAACAATATATTATTTAGTTATGAGTCTTATTAAAAATTTACCTCAAATATGATGAAGTCTTGCTATTGTAATTGAATGACCATTCTATCTCTAATATTGGAGAAATTTTCTTTATAACTTTTTGCTAAAAAATTTGAATTGAAGAAAGAAAGAAACCAAACGGGATTTGGTAAACAATAAAAACAAAGTCTCTGAGTTCAAAGACTATAAAGCTTTCAATTTTTTTTCTCTCTTCACCACTTCACAGAGACCATAAATTTTTATTTTTTTTCTTCAACACTTCACAGAAACCATAAATTTGTTTTCTTACCTTCACATGAACCTCTTCACTTCCATTTTTTAAATGCAATTTACATATTTACCATTGGTTATTTACAATTATGCCATCATTTAAAATTTACTCTTTTGCCATTATATAATTACAATTTTGCCATTTATCCTTTAAAATCAATTTTCATCTTTTTTTTCCTTTCAAAAATTTTATAAAAATATAAAATTTATATTTTCTTACAAATTTTTTTTATTATTTTCCTCAACTTCAGTCAATATTTTTCTTCAAAATTATTTCATTTCAACTTCAAATTTTAAAAAATTTCAGTACTTTCTTCTTCAAGAATTTCTAACCCTTTTCAACAAGATTTTCAATATTATCTTTCAAATATTATTACAAATCAATACTAATCTTTCATCAATGGAATATTTAATTTAATATAATATATGTAAAATTACTTTTTTACCCTTATTTTATAAACACGAGTACTACAGTTATGTCTGCTTGTATGTGGTTGGTCATATGCATGCTAGGGCCACTAGAGAGATGGAGTGTGTGATCTCGGGGAAGACCAGAACCATGGTTGGTCTAGATGAACTATATCGACTTGTGGAAATGTGTTCCTAACAGTTGTACTAGAGACTAGTATGGATACCCAAAAACGGATAAATTACCCATATGTTGATAGTATGGATAAGATATGATGTGAAAGAAAGAAATAAATAAATAAAATAAAATGATGAAATTAGGGTGTGGATGCATTCATATTTATTTTTATTTAAATATTGAGATGTTAAGGCATAAGATTGATTATGAAAGTATTGATGATGTGAATATGAATCTCATAATGAGACAGTTGAGATGATAAATGAAGAATATGATTTATTATGATAATCAATAAATAACTATGTTATGTTGTGAACCTTGTAATAAGGTAATTGTGTTGATAAAATGATGATAAAAATATCAAAGATGATGATTATAAATTGGTTGAATTATATGAGTTGAAATCAGAATTGATATCTATATGATGATAAATATCATGATATGAGAATTGATAGATAGAATAAATGATTGAATTATGAATATGAATCGTGATATAATTATGACTAGAAGTATACAAATCGAGTACTTCTAGTAAATTGTAATTCACTGAGCTTCCTCAATATCAAATAAATTTTAGGTCGCGAGCAGGACCAATAAATTTTTTACCAGAGACTCAAGGTAAGTTTTAGGTGAGTCCTTGTGGTTGCCATCCTCAGACAAAATAAAAAATGAAAAGAAAAAAAAAATACAAAAGAAAAAAAGAAAGAAAATAAAAGAATAAAATAAAAATTAAGAAAAGACAGTTGTACAATTATATATGTACTTGTATATTGTAAATTTTATTTAGATTATGAATATTGTAAGTATTTGAATATTTTGAGAAAGTTTTAAAGATAGAATGTTGTAACTCTTATGTAAAAGAGTTGAAGAAAATGTTTGTAATTATTTTCAGTATTTAATGCAATAGTTGTTGCATATATATGTCATGTTTGGATCTAAAATGTGATTGTACCATCTTGGACAGACACGTCCCGGATGAGTCATTACAATTTTAATATCTAAGCTATAGGTTTTATGATTCTGTAGACTGCATAAAACAAATTAATAAAGTAGAAATCTAAAATAAATTATTTTAATGCATTATTTGAGGATGTCGTGTGGACTGGTAGACTTAGAGGTAGATTTATAGGGCAGAGAGGGCATGGTAGGCTCCTCGTGTTTAGGAGAGTAGAGGTTGAGAACGATGTTGAGCCTATAGTCCTTAAAGGAAACATGTTGATAATGCACCTGGTACTAGTGGTGTAGTGAGAAATTCTGGTGCTGAGAGAGATGAGTTAACAAAAGCTCTTACTCTTGCTCATGTTCTTGAGAGAATGAATAAGGCCGAGGGTAGAGTTGATAATTTATAGAGTAGATTGGATGAGCATGATAGGCCAGAACATGATATTGTAATAGACCCTGTGAGGAGTCTTGAGAGGCATGAGATTCAAAGAGATGATGGTGGTGATTTTGTTGATGAAATGCAAGGAGATTGTTTTGATAGATTCATTAAGTTGAAACCCTCGTCTTTTAAAAGATTTGATAACCCTTAGAAAGCTGAGTTGTGGATAAAACATGTATAATGTTTATTTGGTGTATTACCAGTGACAGATAGGTAAATGACTGACTTTACTTCTTTTCAATTAGATGGTGATGCCTCTAACTGGTGGGATGATATTTTTCCTAGGCTAAATATGGATGTAGATCAATCCTTAACTTGGAGTAGGTTTAGGGAAGTATTCTTTGTAAAGTATTTCCCTTAAACTTTTAGATCTTAGCAAGAGAGGGATTTTATCTAATTGAGGCAGAATATGATGATTATGGCTGTTGACCCTCACCTATATTTTAATGATGACAAAACGCAACTCTTATTATACTAACAGTGCTATCTAAGTGTATTAAGCAATAAGAGCATTCAACCAAGGATCAAGGTGCAAGAACTCAACCCGAATCAATCACCAAGTCAAGACAGAGATCTAGTATAGTTATAAGATATTTAAACAAGTTGTAAATCTCACTTGTTCAGGTAGTTAGCTTGTCCAATGGCTCTTTTTAGAAAAGCATTTTAAAAACTAACATTTTAAAATCAAAAACTTTTATAAGAATGAAAAACTGGGTTGAAAGGTAACCCAGTCGACTGGGTACTTACACCAAAAGACTGGTGTTTTGGACAGATAGTCCCCAGTCGACTGGTAAGACCAACCCAGTTGACTGGTACTTTGGGTAAAAGTTTCCCAGTCGACTGGTAAGTCATACCCAGTCGACTGGTACCTTCAAAGCCTTAAAAATGGGATTTTTAAGCTTGACCCAGTCGACTGGTACTAAGATCCAGTCGATTGGTAGTTCAAAAAATATGACCGTTGAGACGCAAGATTTCAGTACAAATTGTACTAAAACGTACCAAATCAGTTAAGAACGGGCATATTACATCAAGGCTATATAAACCCACTCTATTAAGCATTTCAAAAAAGTGCATCACGCATTCAATCAAGTTTTTACTCATTGATATACAAAAAGCTTTGAAAAATTAATTATTGAGCCATTCTTCAAGATTTACCTTGAAAGAGAGATATTATTCAGTTGTATAAGCTTTCATTGTTGTCTCTCCACTATTTACTTAACAGCATCTATTGTAAAGGGATTAACTTTCGAAAGGAAGAGATTAGCTTATGAGAGGAAGGGGTTTGCTTCCGAGAGGAAGGGGTTTTGCTTCTGAGAGGACGGGGTTTTGCTTCCAAAAGGAAGGGGTTTGCTTCCGAGAGGAAGGGATTGTAAGGTTTGTGCAACACCCGTGAAGTTGCACGACTAAGTTTCTTAGTGGATTACTTCAAGGAGGTTCCTTGAAGATAGTGGACGTAGGGTCGGAATGAATCCGATATTGCCGAACCACTATAAACTGAGTTTGCATTCTCTATCCCTTAAAATATTTATTTACAGTACATATCACTTGTTTATACGCTTGTGGTGTTATCATTTTTTATAAACTTGTGTTTAATTAGCACAAGTTTTTAAAAACCCAATTCATCCCCCTATTGGGTTGAAACCTCAGTCTATAATTGGTATTAGAGCCTCGTTCTCAATTTTAGGCTTAATATCCTTGAGTTGATCCGATGGTAGCAAATAGCTATTCTTAGGGACACTCATACACTAGGCCTCCTTTATTCAATGGCTCCAACTATAACTATTGGAAAAACAGGATGAAAATCTTTGTCGAAGGATAAGATTATAATCTGTGGAGAGTCATTGAAGAAGGACCTAGAATTCCATCAAAGGATATAACTATTGGAGAAATCAATCATACAATGCATAAACTCAAAACTAAGTACAATGATGAGGATTATATAATGATGTCTCTCAATAGTAGAGCCACAAGCATTTTACATTGTGTGATATATCTGAATACAATAAAATCTCTGCATATGTTTCGGCTAAGGAGATATGAGATAAATTGCAAGTTACATATGAAGGAACTAGTGAGGTTAAAAAATAAAAAATCTATATGCTAGTTTCTGAATATGAATCTTTTAGAATGTCTCTTAACGAAACAATTTCTCAAATGCACTCACGTTTCACAACTATTGTTAATGGTTTGAAGCTTCTTGATAGGAACATTGAGGAATATGAACTGAAAAGAAAAATCTTAAGATCTTTGCCACCCACTTGGAAAGCACAGAAGACGGCCATCACAGAGGCCAAAGATCTCGACAAACTTGATGTTGAGACACTCTTGGGTCATTGTTGACATATGAGATGGAAGAAATGAATCCCATTGTCAATGATGATGAGAAGAAGAAAAAGATAATTGCTCTCAAAGCCTCTACATGCAACAGAGAAGAGGAATCGGAAGAAGAAGCTGAGAACAGTGAAGAGGATGGAGAAATGGCCTTAATCACCAAACGGTTTCATAGGTTCTTGAAGAAAAGCAAGAAGCCATACACAAAGGATCCCACCTCAAAAAGGGAACCCCTTGTGTGCTATGGATGCAAGAAACTTGGTCACATCAAGGCCGATTGCATAGCTATAAGCAAACCATACAAGAGCTTTAAGAAGAAAGCTATGATTGCAACCACTTGGCGTGATGACGAAGAAGAAGACTCCTCGGATAAAGAAGTTGGATACGAGGAAATTGCCAACCTATGCCTTATGGTAATTGATGATGAAAATGAGGCATTATCTTCTTCCTCTTCTAAAAATAACATTGTTAGTAGTAGAGAAGAATTGTTAGAAGTCATAAATGAAATGCATGATGATGAATTGAAGAAATTCGATTCTAGGAACTCAACTTTTAAGAAAGAGGTATCATCTCTTTCTAAAGAAATGATGAGTCTAAGAGAAGAAAAAGATAAACTATCTTCATTGCTTTATGATTCTTCTCAAGACTTTCTTAAAGATGAAAATGAAAATTTAAAGAAGAAGATACTAGAATTGAATGGTACAATATCTAGACTCATGCTTGGAAAAGAAAAACTTGATGAAGTGCTTTCTTGCTAAAGAGTAAGCGGAGGAAAATCCGGGTTAGGATACTCTCCAATAGGCAAGCAAAAATAAAAAAAGAGCTTATTCATTAAAGCTTCATGTGTGAATGAAGCCTCTACTTCAAAGATCAAAATCACACCCACATTGAATGATAGCATGTCTAGAAATGCTAATTCTAATGCATATATAAGAATGAAGAATCCTAGAAATACTCATGCTTATATGTATGCTCATTCAAGAAATGCTTATACACATCCTAGGAATAATCATCATACGCATCCTAAAAACTATATGAGTAATCAAAACCTACACACTACACATACATATACTAAGAGTTATCATCATAGTCATCCTACAAATAGTGTGCATACAAGCATGTATCCTAGAAATCATCATCATACATTTTCTAGAAATGACATGTATATTCACATTCCTCACAATAGAAACATGTATCCTAGGAACTCATATCCTAAGCATTATAAGCATGCACAACTAAATACTCTTAGAAATTTCAATAACTATCATCCTAGGATTGTGCATTATCAACATGTCTATAGATCACCATATCAGTTAAGAAAGTATGGGTCCCAAAAGGAACCGTATTTTCAAGGACTAACCCCAAAAGACCCAAGAAATTTTGAGCACCTAAAAATGCCATTGTGTATCCTTGTGTGATGTAGGTATGTCTCCACATCAAGGAAAAAGATAATTGTTGGTACCTTGATAGTGGATGCTCAAAACACATGATCGGTGATAAAAGTGTATTTAAGAAGCTAACTCTAAGAGATGGTGGACTTGTCACCATTGGAGACAACACAAAAATAAAGATCATCGGGCATTAAAAAGTTGGTAATGATTTCTCAACCATAGATAATATATTGCTAGTACAAGGCCTTAAGCCAAATTTACTAAGTATTAGTCAACTTTGTGACAAAGGCAACAAAGTCACATTTGGAACCTCTCATTGTCTAGTTATAGACATCAAGAGTAACAAGATCAAATTTTTTGGCCATAGACATGAAAATGTCTATATAGTTGATTTAAAATCCTTGTATTTCGAAAATGAAAAATGTTTTCTTGCCATTAATAAAAATGCATGGCTATGGCATAGAAGGCTTGGTCATGTGAACATGAACTTGTTGAAAATCATTTCAAGAAAAGATTTAGTCATTGGACTTCCCAAAATCAGTTTTGAAAAAGACTAAGTATGTGAAGCTTGTCAAATGGGAAAACAAGTTAGGATTTCTTTTAAATCAAAGAATATAGTCTCAACTACTAGACCATTGGAACTCTTGCATATGGACTTATTTGGTTTAATAAGTGCCATTAGTCTAGGTGGCCATCAATATGCTCTTGTTATTGTTGATGACTATTCAAGATACACCTTTGTTATTTTTATTGCTTACAAGGATGAAGCGTTTAAAGGATTTGAAAACTTTTGCAAAAAGGTTCAAAATGAAAAAAGAACTTGTATTTCAAGCATTAGAAGTGATCATGGAAAAGAATTTGAAAACCAAAGTTTTTCAAAATTTTGTGATGAAAATGGAATTGATCACAACTTTTCAGCACCTAGAACTCCTAAACAAAATAGAGTTATTGAGAGGAAAAATAGAGCTCTAGAAGAATTTGAAAGAACAATGCTTTATGAAAATAGTTCACCAAAATACTTTTGGGCTGAAGTAGTAGACACTACTTGCTATATTTTGAATAGAATTTTAATTAGGCCTATGCTTGATAAAACTCCGTATGAATTATGGAAAGGTAGAAAGCCTAATATCTCTTATTTTTGTACATTTGGTTTTAAATGCTTCATTCTAAACAACAATAAAACTAACTTGGGTAAATTCGACTTTAAGACCGATGAAAGGATCTTTTTAAGATATTCAACCTCTAGTAAGATTTACAGAGTCTTCAACAAGAGAACTCTAGTGGTAGAAGAATCTGTACATGTAACTCTTGATGAATCTAAGCCAATTAGTAGTAGAGAAGTTTCTTTCAATGATGATGCAAATTTTATTCCAAGAACAGAAACACCTACTCCCATTGTTGACCCAAAGGAGAGTCCACCTCAAACAAATGAAGAGATGGAAACTCTCAAATTGGACCAACCATCTATAAGCCGACAAGAGGATAATCTTCCTAAAGATTGGAGGTATGTAAATTATCACCCGATTGATCAAGTGATTGGTGATCCTTCACAATGGGTAAGAACTCATTCCTCTATTAGAAATATTTGCAATTATGTAGCTTATTTGTCTCAAATTGAAACAAAGACATTTATTGAAGCTGAAAAAGATAATGATTGGATAAATGCTATGCAAGAAGAAATAAATCAATTTGAAAGAAAAAATGTTTGGAATCTAGTTCCGAGACCTAAGAATCATACAATAATTGGAACTAAATGGGTATTTAGAAATAAGATGGATGAAAATTGAATAGTGACTAGAAACAAGGCTAGACTAGTTATAAAGGGATTTAATCAAGAAAAATTAATAGACTTTGATGAGACCTATGGTCCCGTAGCTAGATTAGAAGCTATTCGAATGTTATTAGCCTTTGCATGCTTTAATAAGTTTAAGTTATTTCAAATGGATGTAAAAAGTGCATTTTTAAATGGCTTTATAGAAGAAGAGATTTATGTTGAGCAACCTCTTGGATTTGAGAATCCTAGTCTTCCAAATCATGTCTACAAGCTCTCTAAGGCTCTATATGAGTTGAAGCAAGCTCCAAGGGCATGGTATGAAAGATTAAATAAATTCTTAATAGACAATAATTTTATAAGAGGTAAAGTAGACACAACTCTCTTCACTAAAACTCACATAAATGACACACTACTAGTCCAAATATATGTTGATGATATTATATTTGGTGCTACTAATGAATCTATGTGTCAAGAGTTTGCAAAGTGCATGCAAGGTGAATTTGAGATGAGCATGATGGGAGAGCTTACCTACTTCCTTGGACTTCAAATCAAACAATTGAAAGGAGGCATCTTCATTAATCAATCAAAGCACACTAAGGACCTACTAAAGAGGTACGGGATGGAAAGCTCAAAGCCACTTGATACTCCTATGAGCACATCTACAAAACTTGATCTTGATGAAGGAGGTAAGAGTGTAGATACTAAAAATTATAGAAGCATGATAGGAGCATTGCTTTATTTAACTACAAGTAGACCTGATATAATATTCAGTGTATGCATGTGTGCTAGATTTCAGGCTAATCCTAAGGAATCACATGTAGTAGCAGTAAAAATAATCCTTAGATATCTACAAGGAACTCAAACCATAGGATTATGGTACTTTAAAGATTCATCTTTTGAGCTTGTAGGATATTCAGATGCTGATTTTGCTGGATGTAGGTTAGACAGAAAAAGCACAAGTGGAACATGTCAATTCCTAGGTGCAATGTTAACCTCTTGGTTTTCCAAGAAACAAAACTCCGTTGCACTATCAACCGCCGAGGCAAAATATGTAGTAGCTGAAAGTTGTTGTGCCCAAGTGTTATGGATGAAACAACAACTAGAAGACTATGGTATGAACTTTAAAAGTATCCCTATACATTGTGATAATACTAGTGCTATCAACCTCACCAAGAATCCTATTCAACACTCTAGAACTAAACACACAGAAATTAGACATCATTTCTTAAGAGACCATGCTAAAAAAGGTGATATAAGACTAGAATTCATACATTCAGAAGATCAAATAGCTGACATTCTCACAAAATCTCTAAGTGAAGTCAGTTTCTGCAAAATTAGACTATTAATGAGATTGTTAGATTATGATAAACTGAATGTCTGATTGCTTCATTCATCATTATGCATACTTGACATCTAGTGAAAGAATATTATCCTTATTTAATGTCTCCCTCACTCAAGATGACATAGATAAACAAAATTCGTGCTAAGACTCAAAACTAAAAATTTTCTTAAAGGGTTTAGTCGATTTGTAAGTCTATCCTAGTCAACTGGTAAGTCTTTGCCCATTCTTCCAGTCGACTGGTAAGTCCATTCCAGTCGACTGGTAAGTCCATTCCAGTCGACTGGTAAGTCCATTCCAGTCGACTGGTAAGTCCATTCCAGTCGACTAGAACTTGTTTGGAGCCATTTTTTTGAAATTCAGTCATCAACCCAATCGATTGGTATAAACTACCCAGTCGACTGGTATCTGTCTGCCAATTCAACCAGTCGACTGGTACCCTGACCCAATCGACTGGTATCGCGATTCTATAAATAGGCTCTTTATTTTTTCCAGATTTTTATGCCATTTTCAAAAACCCTAGCTTTCTCTCTTTAAAAAATTTCGTCATATTGAAAAAAAAAAAAGCATCAAAACGCAACCTAAACACCTTAATCTACTCATCCAAAACATCTATTTCAACTTTCTATGGCTGAAATCTCCCATTCCACCAAAAACCCTATTTTACCCAAAACTCTCATTTCTACCATAATGTCCGAAAGAATTCGGATAAAGACCACCGTTGGGGGACCACATGCGCCTATGAGGCTAAGGTCCATGAAATCTATGACTTCAGAGTCACGGGGGAAGGGAGTAGCAGGCTCATCAAGCAAGAAGCCCAAAACAGAGCTTGATGATTCACTATTTACCAACTCGACGGTGAAGGACATGTATACTTCCATCATTAGGCATAAGAAAATCATGACGGGTAGAGTTGTCAACTTCAACTCTATTCGTCATGGTAATTTCGATATATTACCTGCCTTCGAGGCAATAAACTTGACCCCACTGGTCAAGGTACATGAGAAGTACTACCTTAGACTGATTCACTAGTTCTATACGAACTTGGTGAAACCCAGTCCACTGGCTTTGAGGTTCAGAACCAGTGTCATGAGTGTGGAGTTTGAGGTCACCACTGACCTCCTGATGAGTATTTTGAGGATCCCTGTGGGAGGGATCCAATGGAGTCTGGATAGATGGCCAAACAATTTCGAGATTGAGGAGGCATGTCAGATAGTTAGGGGAGACCCTAACTACGTGTTCAGACCCACTATATTTCACACATGTAGTGACATGCCCCTAGACATGAAATTGTTTAACCTTATTGTGAGTTGGATCATCCACCCGAGACTAGGGAGTCGAGGGTATCTATTTAAGATAGATATTGTATTGATTTGGTGTTTTAAAACTGAGCACCACTTCAATATCTACCCCCTACTACTCGCCAACATGATTAATGGCAAAACAAGCGACTCTGGATGCCTTCCCTATGGGATGCTCATCACGCTCATCTTTCAGCACTTCTGGGTGCCTCTCTCTGCCTCTGAGGCTTAGGACATCGGTCTCAAGGACATCATCAACATCTCCTCATTGAAGAAGATAGGATGCACAGTTCGAGATGGCTTCATCTACTCCAAAGCTGGGAAGTACATTTGGATTGGAGAGGACGACAGCAGTAATGATGAGGACGAGGGTCCAGATGCTGCTGCTATGGATACGGACGACCAAGCACCTCCTATAAGTGACCCGAGTGCTAGTCAGGCTGGCTATGGCGATCCACTTTAGGCTATCATGAGCCTCCAGCTGACAATACAGTCCGACTTCCAGAGCCTAAGCTCTACGGTCGAGAGCATGCATCATAACCTCCGCTCTCTCCAGGACGACTTCGAGTTGCACCTTGAGCATATCGAGGGATTTCTAGTTGAGCTTCGAGATCTCATCCATGACAACTCCAATTCTTCCACTCCATGAGTCATATTTTTATCTTCCTTTCCATGTACTTAGTAGTATAGATTTTCATTGTTTTTAGCACGACCATATTTTCATATTTTCCTGTATTTTGTACTTCTATTTGGCTCTACGAAGCCTGTACTGTATAGACTGTTGATATATATGACTATGATTACAGCTTAGATTTAATTCACATGCTTGTTTTACATTTGTGTACTATGGTTACATGCTTTATAACTCTTTATATTCGGATATATGCTTTAAACTGCTTCTGCATGTATGGAAACTTCTGGTTCTTCTCGGGAAGGCTTTCATACTTTAAATGATGCCAAATTTTCGTATAAATTTTTTTTATGCATGCTCTTTATGTTTATGGTAGCTGATTTTCTTATTTGTTACTTTACTACCCCCTTTCTACTATTGTCAAAACGGGCGAGAAAAATGAGAAAATATGAAAAACTAATGTAAACTCAAACTAGTGCATAGATTTAGGGCGAGCATTGCTCCAAAGATCTTGGTATATGTTTATAAATGTTGAGTTGATTGGTTGGGCTACATATAAACTGCTTTTGATCCTTTTACGGGTTGGTTTTATTCAAAAAACAGAGGAGACTCTGCCCGATTTTCCCCAAAAATCCAACTCTTAGTTTTTTAAAACAGTTTTCTCTCATTAGTTTTGTCATCATCAAAAAGGGGGAGATTTTTTACTCTCACCTATATTTTAATGATGACAAAACACAACACTTATTATACTAACAGTGCTATCTAAGTGTATTAAGCAATAAGAGCATTCAACCAAGGATCAAGGTGCAAGAACTCAACCTGAATCAATCACCAAGTCAAGACAGAAGATCTAGTATAGTTATAAGGTATTTAAATAAGTTGTAAATCTCACTTGTTTAGGTAGTTAGCTTGTCTAATGGCTCCTTTTAGAAAAGCATTTTAAAACTAACATTTTAAAATCAAAACCTTTTATAAGAATGAAAAACTGGTTTGGCAACCCAGTCGACTGGGTACTTGCACTAGAAGACTGGCGTTTTGGATAGACAGTCCCTAGTCGACTGGTAAGACTAACCCAGTCAACTGGTACTTTGGGTAGAAGTTTCCTAGTCGACTGGTAAGTCATACCCAGTCGACTAGTACCTTCAAAGCCTTAAAAATGGGATTTTTAAGCTTGACCCAGTCGACTGGTATCCAGTCGACTGGTAGTTCAAAAAATATGACAATTGAGACGCGAGATTTCAGCACAAATTGTACTAAAACGTACCAAATTAGTTGAGAACGGGCATATTACATCAAGGCTATATAAACCCACTCTATTGATCATTTCAAAAAAAGTGCATCACACATTCAATCAAGTTTTTACTCATTGATACACAAAAAGCTTTGAAAAATTGATTGTTAAGCCATTCTTCAAGCTTTACCTTGAAAGAGAGATATTATTCAGTTGTATAAGCTTTCATTGTTGTCTTTCTACTATTTACTTTATAGCATCTATTGTAAAGGGATTAGCTTCCGAAAGAAAGAGATTAGCTTCCGAGAGGAAGGGGTATTGCTTTCGAGAGGATGGGGTTTTACTTTCAAAAGAAAGGGATTATAAGGTTTGTGCAACACCCGTAAAGTTGCACGACTAAGTTTCTTAGTGGATTACTTCAAGGAGGTTCCTTGAAGAGAGTGGACGTAGGGTCGAAACAAGTCCGATATTGCCAAACCACTATAAACTGAGTTTGCATTCTCTATTCCTTAAACTCTTTATTTACATCACATATTACTTGTTTATATGCTTGTGGTGTTATTAGTTTTATAAACTTGTGTTTAATTAGCAAAAGTTTTTAAAAACCCAATTCACCCCTCCTATTGGGTTGAAACCTCAGTCTACAATGGCATAATATAATGGTAAATTTGTGGCCTTATCGAGATTTGTGACCGAGTTGGTGAATACTAAGTAGAGATTGTTTGATGGTTTTCACTTTGAGATATGTTCTAGACTCTCATATTTGAGTCATTTAAATTATACTGCTTCGGTAGATATGTCGCTTCAGATAGAGAATGCCATCTTTGAGTCTAGAGGACATAAAGAGTGGTTAAAGAGGATTAGAACTGAGGGAAATAAAAGTGCTAGTTTTAAGGATTCAGGGAGGTCTCCCACCCTAGAGGGGTCATTCATTTTCACAAGGACTCGCTATTCAAAGTTAGGAGAGACAAGTTGGATCTGTAGCCTCGGTCGCTCAGACTTCTATAAGAGGAACCCTTAGGTTTGGGAAACAACCTATAAGAGTTAGAGGATTCAGTAGAGGTGAGAGTATGCTACTAAGAGAGCTAGGATTATGCCACCAAAAGGAGGTTGCAGTATTGTATTTGATAGAGAGAATAGAGTATGTTACAAGTGTAATTAGATAAAACATTTATCTCGGAATTGTCCTACCTTGATGTGTTTCATTTTTGGAGAGGGTGAACATATTAGTGTGGATTGTCCATTGAAGAGATTAGTTGAGGTGGTTTATGTTGGAGGTGTTGCAAAAAGACAGCCAGATAGAGGTGGTGGATCTCAGAATGTTCGTGGTAGAGCTCTATGTAGAGGATCGGTTACCGAGAGAGGGCGTGGTAGTCAAACACAATCCAAAGAAAGCAGAGTATATGCATTGAACTAGCATGATGCCCAACTAGCTCCTGATGTCGTAAGGGGTACAATATCTATCGTTAATAGACCTACTAGATTATTGATTGATCTTGGTGTAACCCATTCTTTTACATCCATTGCTTTTATGTAATCTATTGATGAATGTGTTAGTCCCTTAATTCATAATTATATTGTTAAAGTTCCTACTAGAGATAGAGTTGTGATCATAAATATATATCAGGGATGTGTTATATATATAAGTGAGAGAGAATTTGAAGTAGACCTATTATCTTTGAGATGATAGACTTTGATTTGATATTGAGAATGAACTGGTTGTCAGCATATCATGCCTGGGTTAATTTTTTCAAGAAAAATATAGTATTTAGAATACCTGGACATGAGGAGTTTAGTTTTTAAGGAGAACTTAAGATACTTTCAAATTGTCTTATTTCTGCTTTGACAACTAGCAAGTGGTTAAGGAAAGGGTGTAAGGGATTCTTAGCATATGTGGCGGATTCTAATAAAGAAGGTAGAAAGATGGAAAAAATATCGGTGGCAAGATATTATCCGGAGTTGTTTCCTAATGCATTATCTGGTTTGCCTTCGAGTAGGGAAATTGACTTCTCCATTCATTTGATTCCAGCTTTTACACCGATTTCTATAGCACCTTATAGAATGGCACCCGTTGAGTTGAGAGTGTTGAAAGTACAACTTTAGGAATTATTAGATAAATAATCCATTCGCCCTAGCATGTCGCCATGGGGAGTCCCGATATTATTTGTGAAGAAGAAAGATGGAACCATGAGATTGTGTATAGATTACAAGCAATTGAATAAGATAACTATTAAGAACAAGTACCCTTTACTCACAATAGACGATTATTTGAGAATCTGTAGGGAGCGGGGGTATTTTCTAAGATAGACTTGATATCAGGATACCATCAATTGAGAATTAAGGAAAGACACGTGTCTGACTGCTTTTAGGACACATTATGGTCACCATAGTTTCTTGTATGCCATTTAGGTTGACAAATGCTACAGTTACATTTGTGGATTTGATGAATAGAGAGTTTAAACCATTTCTTGTTAAATTTTTAGTTGTATTCATTGATGATATTCTGGTGTATTCTAAGAGTGAGGAAGAGCATGTGAAGCATTTAGAAATTGTGATAGAAATTCTGATGAGTAAGAAATTGTGTGCAAAATTTTCTAAATGTGAGTTTTTGTTGAATATAGTAACTTTCTTAGGGCATGTAGTATCTGGAATAGGAATAGTAGTTCATCCTCAGAAGGTTGAAGTAGTGTTGAGTTGGGAGAAACTTACCAATGTAATTGAAATTAGAAGTTTCTTGGGATTGGCTGGTTATTAAAAGAGGTTTATCCAAAATTTCTCAATAATTGCAACAGCTTTGACTAGATTTACTTGGAAAGAGATGAAATTTGTATAGTATGAGGAATGTGAAAAGAGTTTCCAAATGTTAAAAGATAAATTGACTATTACTTCAGTAGTAGTATTTCCTTCTAGTGATGAAGGATTTTTGGTATATAGTGATCCTTCACATCAAGGGTTGGGATGTGTGTTGATGTAACGTAGGAAGGTTTTGGCTTATGCCTCTAGGTAATTGGAGAAACTATCAGACCAATGACTTAAAGTTGGCTGTCATAGTGTTTGATTTGAAGATTTAGAGACATCGTTTGTATATAGTTACTTGTGAAATTTATACCGACCATAAGAGTCTTATATATTTACCTACCCAGAGAGAGATAAATTTGAGACAAAGACGTTGGATGGAGTTTATAAGTGATTATGATTGTACAATTCATTACCATCCAGAAAAAGCAAACGTAGTAGCTGATGTATTAAGTAGAAAATTCATAAGTGGACTAGGTGTTATTGAGACCCATAATGTGAATCTAATGGTAGAGTTAAGAAATTTGAGAATGAGATTGAATATCAATGAGAAAGTAGGATTGTTAGCTAATATAGTTATACAATCATCCATTGTAGAAAGCCTTTTAGAAATGCAAAGTAAAAATGATCAGATAAAAAAAATTAACCAGGAAGTGCTGAGTGGAAAGCAATCTGAGTTTAGAATAAAAAATGATGCTATGTTGGTATCGGGACATAAGATTTGTTTTCCCAATGATGTTGAGTTGAGAAAGAAGATATTAAGAGAGGCACCTGATGCGATATACTCTACGCACCCGAGTAATAATAAGATGCACAGGGGATTAAAGTATAATATTGATGGTCAGGACTGAAGAGAGATGTAGCTGATTATATTTCTAAGTGTTTAGTTTGTTAGCAAGTTAAATTAGAGAATAAATATCTAGTAAGTTTGCTACAACCTCTTCCAGTGTTTGAATGGCCATGGGAGAATGTGAGTATGGTCTTTTTTACTGGCTTTCCCTGTACCCAAAGTGGTCACAATGCTGTATGGGTGATAGTAGATAGACTTGCAAAGTCATCTCATTTTCTTCCTATTAGAATTACTTGGAATCTAGAAAAGTTGGTTGAATTATATGTTGCTGAGATTGTAAAATTGCGTGGAGTACTTTGAGTATAGTATTAGATCGATATATTAGATTTACATCTCAATTTTGGAGAGGCTTTCTGAAAGCTTTGGGTACGTAGTTACAATTTAGTATTTCTTTTCATCTTCAAATAGATGGGTAGACTGGGAGAGTTATTTGAATATTAGAGAACATGTTGAGGGCCAGTGTGATGAGTTTCTCAGTAAGCTAGGATGTTTACTTACCTTTGATAGAGTTTGCATATAATAAAAAATTTCAAACTAGTATTAGAATGGAACCGTTTGAGGCATTATATGGTAAAAGATGTATAACTCCTATATGTTAGGAAGAAGTAGAAGAAAGAAAGACATTTGGTCAATAATTAATAGAATTAACAACTGAAATGATCAAACTGGTTAGAGAGAACCTTAGAGCAGCACATAATAGACAAAAAAGTTATGCTAATAATAGAAGAAGACCTCTTGAATTCCAAGTCGATGACTTGGTCCATTTGAAAATATCTCCATGGAAAGGAGTATTGAGATTCAGGCAGAAAGGGAAATTGAGTCCAAGTTATGTTGGACCATATGAAATCATTGAGAAGGTTGGACTAGTGACATATAGACTGGACTTACCTTTAGAATTAAATTAGTTACATAACGTTTTTCATGTTTCTGTTTTGCGAAAGTATTTACATGATGAATCACATAACATTTCATATCAATTTGTAGACCTTTAGGAAGTCCTAACTTTTGTCCAAGTTCTAATCAAAATTTTAGACACAAAAGAATAGATATTGCATGACAAGATTATTCAGCTAGTTCAAGTGTTGTGGCGAAATTGAGATGTTGAGGAAATCACAAGGGAACATGAAGCGAGCATGAATAAACAATATCCCCAAATTTTCATGAGATATGTAAGAAAATTTCGAGGATGACAATTTTATATGGTGGGTAAAATTGCTATACTCGTACCCTCAATGTAAGGGTAAAAGAGTAAATTGAATTATATTGAAATTTAACATGTATACACATGAATTGAAAGTTGAATTTGAAACAATTTTTAAAGAAAAATATTGAACAAATTTGAGGAAAAGAGTTAGAAATTTTTTAAAGAGAAAGATAGAATTTTTTAAAAAATTTAAAGAATAGATCGATCAACTGGTAACCCAACCGATATGCTGGTGGTTGATCGGTCGGCAGCCTGATCAGCTGGTAAGGGAGGATCGATTGGCTGGTGTAATGACCCATCTCGGGTTGGCCACCCTCGAGACGGTGTCTTCACGTTTTGAAATCCCAGCACGACACACACACACACATCAATCCTCAACCCTCAAAGGGGAGTCACATTATTAAAATTTCAACTGAAATAATAAATGCAACATACTATGCATGAATATCTACAAAAAAAAAATTTCTTCTTCCATTAGTCTGAGGA
Source organism: Bretschneidera sinensis (assembly GCA_023935145.1). Lineage (NCBI taxonomy): Eukaryota > Viridiplantae > Streptophyta > Magnoliopsida > Brassicales > Akaniaceae > Bretschneidera > Bretschneidera sinensis. The sequence continues at coordinate 45,103,696 of CM043701.1, forward strand.
TGTGGACCACGAGACTTACAGATAACAACTCAATCTGAATCTCAGCCCATAAATCTATCTGTCCTGCCCACTACTTGAAATTATTTAACAATGAGAAGTGAGCTTCACAAGCTTAATGAATTATATTTACTAGAAGTACTCGATTATATACTTCCAGTCACATCTTATAATTCAATTATTTCTAATTCACCAATATTAATAATCTATTTCTTCACATATAATAATTCAATCTTTCAAATAATCTTCCAATATTCATTCATCTATTATCTCATATAATTCAGTAATAACATTCTGTTATCACTACTCATATCATAAATCCAACCATTTATCAATCTCTTCTTAACTTAATCATCAAACATATCAATTTTTCTTCTAATATATTTAATCATCTTGAGACTGTCAATTCAACATCATTATTTACCTCGTTATGAGGTTTATAGCATATAATCAATCAATCAAATAATTTTTATCATATTATACTTTCATATTTATTTCTCATCATATTTGTCTCTCTGTGAGACTCATTTATCCATAAAAAATTTCGCAATCAAGACCGATACTTTAGTATCTCAATAAATAATAATCAATATTTAAAACAAATGTAATGCATGAATTTAAATTTTCTTTCTCATCATATCATTTCATATTATCATCTAGGAACATCTTTCCACATGTTAACATATTTTAGCTAGACCAGCTGCTTTCTTGGTCTTTTCTTTTATGCATATGAGCAATAATATGTAAGCAAGCATACATCAAAACATTTAATTCAATTATCTAGCTCTTTCTCAAAATTATTATTTTTATTATATTTATTAAATTGTCGCCTCACATATCATATCAAGTTTTCAATCATATTTTTTAGAAATTTCATACGACTTTTTAACACATTTTTCATTTATTCATATAATTAATATTCAACATATTATTAAATCCATAATCAATAAACTAAATCAATTACCATACTTATCGAAATATACATTGTTAAATCATTATAATTCAACAATTTATTCAAATATCATAAATTCATTTTTTTTATTGGTTCTGATTACTAAAAGTAAATCTAACTCACCATGTAGCACTTAAAACTACCCGTGAATCACCTCCTTGCCTTTCCTGCTCCTTTCAACAGTTTCTTGAGATTGTTAATTACCAACACCTCAAATGTGATGACATCTTGCTATTTTAATTGAATGACTGTACTATCTCTAATATTGGAGAAATTTTCTTTATAACTTTTTGCTAAAAAATTTGAATTAAAGAATGAAGAAAATCAAACGGGATTTGGTAAGAAATATAAAACAAAACAAAAAACTAATTCTTATATCAAAACCGTTATGCCACCGTTCTTCATATCCCTGTCCATTTAGCTATCTTACATGCAATTTTTGCATGTGTTGTAGCCTAACCTGGACTAAGCGTCAGGGCGTATCACCACTTTTTTTTTTCTTTCCTTTTTTTCCTTGTTTGTAACCGCAAACAACTTGGACACTTCCCTTATTATTATTTTTTTTTTGCAGCAATGACTACACTTTTTTTCTTTCTTGTGACACCAAACATCTATCTTTTTTTCTAAAGATTTATTTTATTCAATAATAAATCTTTCATGTATATTATTATTTTAATTCCATCTAATATCTATCAAATTACTTATTTACCTTTACTTTAAGAACACAGATATTACAATTTGACACACCTTATAAAAATTTCGTCCCCGAAATTTTCTTACCTAACTCATGAAAAAGCTGGAGGGTACTCTTTCCTCATTCTTGCCTCATGCTCCCAAGTAATTTCTTCAAAATCTTTATTCTACCCTAATATTTAAATCAAAGGAATAAGTTTATTACACCATACTTGTTTTTTCCTGTCTAGAATTTTGACTGGTAAAGTCAAATCTTCTTAAAGTTCTATAGCCTGATTCAGAATACAATGGGATTCATCATGTAAACACTTTCTCAAAAGTGAAACATGAAACACATTGTGTAATTGCATTAACTCTGGTGGCAAATTCAATCTGTAAGCTACTAGTCCAACTCTTTCAATTACCTCATATGGCCCCACAAATCTCAAACTTAACTTTCATCTCTTTTTAAATCTCAACACACCCTTCCATGGAGTTATCTTCAAAAACACCCAGTCACCAACCTGAAACTTAAGATGTCATCTTCTATTATTAGTATATCCCTTCTGTCTGTTCTATGCTGCTCTAAGATTCTTTCTAACCAATTTGATCCTCTCAATAGTCAAATCTATCATTTCTGGACCACATACCTTTCTTTCTCCAACTTCTTCCCAACATACTGGAGTTCTACACCTTCTACCATATAAAGCCTCAAATGGTGCCATCCCAATACTAGTTTGATACTGATTATTGTATGCAAACTCGATCAAAGGTAAATTAGTATCCCAACTCACTGAGAAACTTAATACACTTGCCTTCAGCATTTCTTCTAGTATTATGATGATTCTCTTTGTCTACCCATCAATTTGATGATGAAAAGTTGTACTAAATTGTAGCTGTGTATCCATAGTTTTTTGAAAACTCCTCCAAAATCTAGAAGTAAATCTAGAATCTCTATCTGATACAATGCTTAAAGGTACTACGCGTAGTCTCATAATTTCCACTACATATAATTCAGCCAACTTTTCAGGACTCCGTATAGTCTTAATAGGAAAGAAATGTGAAGACTTAGAAAGTCTATCCACTGCAACTCATACAACATCATGACCTCTCTGGGTACGAGGAAAACCAGAAACAAAATCTATACTCATATTCTCCCATGGCTATTCAGGTACTGGAAGAGGTTGTCATAAACCTGCTAAATGTCTATTCTCAGATTTCAATTGTTGACAAGTCAAACATCTAGAAATATAATCAGCTACATCATTCTTCATCCCCGACCACCAATAATTCTGTCTCAATTTCATATACATCTTATTATTACCCGGGTGCATAGAATACACAAAATCATGAGTCTCTCTTAGTATCTCTTTTTTCATCTCAACATAATTGAGAACACAAACTCTATGTCCCAATACCACCATACCATCTTCTCTAATTCTAAACCCACTTGGTTTCCCCACAATATTTCTTGTCTGATATTCTTTATCCCTTCATCTCTACTCTGTATCTGTAATAAGCGATTAATAATAGAAGACTGTACCACCATGTTTTCCATCAATACCCCTCTATTATTAATACTTAACTGCATTCTCAATTCTTTCAGTTATACTATAAAGCTAATATCATGACTCCCAATAGCAGCTAATCTCCATGTAGATTTTCTACTCAATGCATCAACTACTATATTAGCCTTCCCTGGATGATAGTGAATTGTACAGTCATAGTCACTAATCAACTCCATCCACTCCTCTGCCTCAAATTCAACTCTTTTTGGGTAGGTAAATGCGTCAAACTTTTAAGATCAGTAAAAATTCCCAAGTGGCTCCATACAAATGACATCTCCAAATCTTCAAAGCAAAAACTATAGCAGCCAATTCTAAATCATGGGTCGGGTAATTTCTCTCATGGTTCTTTAATCATCTAGAATCATAGGTTATAACTCTCTCATGCTGCATCAACACACATCCCAACCCTTGAGGTGACGCATCACTATATACCATAAATCCTTCATCACTAGAAAGAAGTACTAATACCGGAGCAGTAGTCAATTTCTCTTTCAATAGCTTTAAATTCTCAAATTCTTCTAACCGCATAAACTTCACTTCCTTCCTAGTCAATCTGGTCAATGGTCTAGCAATAATAGAAAAATTCTGGATAAACCTCCTACAATAACCAACCAACCCCAAAAAAATTTTAATTTCAGTCACACTAGTGGGTCTTTCCCAATTCAACATTGCCTGTACTTTCTGTGGGTCAACTGCTATACCATCTCTTGACACAACATGCCCCAAGAAAGGTATTTCACTCAACCAAAACTCACACTTAGAGAGCTTTGCATATAATTTCTCTCTCCTTAGAATTTCCAACACTATCTCTAAATGTTGCCCATGCTTCTCTTCATTCTTGGAATATACCAGGATATCGTCAATAAATACAATCACAAATCTATCCAAGAATGGTTTAAACACCCGATCATTAGATCCATAAATGTTGCAGGAGCATTAGTTAACCCAAATGGCACCACAAGGAACTCATAATGGACACAACGTGCCCTAAAAGCAGTCTTAGGCATGTCCACCTCCTTTATCCTCAACTGATGATAACCCAATCTCAGGTCTATCTTAGAAAACACCCTAGCCCACTGTAACTACTCAAATAAATCATCTATCCTGGGCAAAGGATATTTATTCTTGATGGTGATCTTATTCAACTATCTAAAATCAATACACAACCTCATCATTCCATCCTTATTCTTTACAAACAACACATGGGCTCCCTATTGCGACATACTAGGTCAGATAAATTGTTTATCTAGCAACTCCTTAAGCTGAACTTTCAATTCTCTCAACTCAATTTGTGCCATTCTATAAGGTGTTATAGATATGGGTATTGATCCCGGAATCACCTCAATAGAAAACTCAATCTCCTTGTTGGGAGACAAACCAGACAACTCCTCAAGGAATACATCAGAAAAAATATTTTACTACTAAGATTTCTTCTAACTTCCTAACCTCCTTTTCTAGAATCCACCACATACACCAAATACTCCTCACAACCTTTCTTCAATCATCTACTAGTAGTCAGGGTAGAAATAAAATAGTTGGCAAGTATCTTACATTCTCCCTGAAAATTAAACTCCTCTTGTCCTAGTATCCTAAACACCACATTCTTCCTAAAAACATTCTACCCAAGTATGATATGCATATAACCAATTCATGCCCAAAATTAAATCAAAATCTGTCATATCTAAAGGCAACAAATCAACTTCAAATTCTTTATCAACCATATTAATTACACAACCCCAATAAATTGTCCTGATAATAATCATATCCCTAGTAAGAACCTCAACAATAACAACATGCATTAAAGGACTAACATAAGAATTAATAGATTTCGTATATACAGAAGCAACAGATCTTACTTGTCTCTGACTCTGTATTACAGTTCCCTGTGACAAAGAACACCCCTCTAGGATGGTCTTCAACCTTGTACACTCATACTGCTACCACCTCTAGGTCTCTTAAATCTAGACCTCTTCAGTCAATCCCTCTTACCTCTAAATTCCATCACATCTTTCTCAATCAGAAGTGCTATAACCACCAACCTAACATAATTTGTATGCCTCATATAGATAGTTTTGATCTAATCTCAAAATATAATTCATCTAGGAACCTCTTACACTTCTTCTCCTTTATGTCTACCACGATACAAACCTTGACAAGGCCATAAATCTGCTATCATACTGAGCCACAGTCAACATATTTGACCTCAAATAAATGAAATCTCTCTTCTGTTAGGCTCTGAAAGTATATGAGTAATATTTATAAAAGAACAAGCCTTCTTAAACCTACTCAAAGTTAAGGTTCTATCACTATATGCATTTACCCTGGAAAGAGTATCCTCCTAGCATTCCAAAGCTTCTCCTTCTAACTTAAATGAAGCAAAGGTGACCTTCTGCCTGTCAGTCACTGGTAAAATACCAAATAATCTCTCTACATGTTTCACCCATAGCTCAGGCTAAAAAGGATTCATAGATCCTTTAAACAACAAAGCATTCAACTTAATATATCTAACAAAACAATCTCCTTGTATCTCGTGCATAAACTCACCTTTCCCTTTTTGAATGTCTACCATTACTGGATTTACAACAACCTCAGGCATTGTTCTAGCTTGTTCATCAAGTCTATGCTATAGACTATCAACTCTATCATCTGTTATATTCATTTTCTTGAGAGTATGAGCAAGAGCTTCTTTTAGCTCATCTTTTCCAACTCCAGATTCTCTCACACCTCTACAAGAATCAATTGTACTAATAACACTTTTCCTTTTAGGAAACTTACTCTAACTCAGTCTCCATCTCAACCTCAGCTCATATAAAATTAGGGGTCTACCACGCCCTCTCTGGTCAGCAAATCTAACTCTAGGTCTCCCATATCCACACGATATCATCAGACTATGCAATAAAATATAATTTATTTTAATCTTCCACTTTTTTTTCTTTTTATACAGTCTACAGAATCATAAAACCTAATGCTCTGATACCAAAATTGTAACGACCCATCTAGGGTTGGCCATCCCCGAGACGGTGTCGTCACGTTTTGAAATCCTAACACGACACATATATGCAACAATATAAAACATACATCGACTGAACATATATATATATATATATACACACACACACACACACGCACATCAATCCTCAAGCCTCACTAGGGGAGTTACATTATTAAAATTTCAATTGAAATAATATATACAACATACTATGCATGAATATTTACAATTTTTTTCTTCTTCCATTAGTCTGAGGATGTGGACCACGAGACTTACAGATAATAACTCAGTCTAAATCTCAGCTCACAAATCTATCTGTCATACCCACTACCTGAAATTATTTAATAATGAGGAGTGAGCTTCACAAGCTCATTGAATTATATTTACTAGAAGTACTTGATTATATACTTCCAGTCACACCTTATAATTCAATCATTTCTAATTCACCAATATTAATCATCTATTTCTTCACATATAATAATTCAATCTTTTAAATAATATTCCAATATTTATTCATCTATTATCTTATATAATTCAATAATAACATTCTATTATCACTACTCATATCGTAATTCCAATCATTTATGAATCTATTTTTAACTTAATCATCAACATATCAATTTTTCTTCTCATATATTTAATCATCTTGAGACTATCAATTCAAAATCATTATTTACCTCATTATGAGGTTCACGACATATAATCAATCAATCAAATAAGTTTTATAATATCAGACTTTCATATTTCTTTCTCATCATATCTGTCTCACTGTGAGACTCATTTATCAATCAATAATTTCACAATCGAGACTGATACTTTAGTATCTCAATCAATAATAACAAATATTTAAAACAAATGTAATGCATGAATTTAAATTATATTTCTTTCTTTCTTATCATATCATTTCATATTATCATCTGGGAGCGTCTTCTCACATGTCAACATGTTTTAGCTAGACCAACTGTCTTCCTGGTCTTTTCAGCTAAGCCAACTACCTTCTTGGTCTTTTTTTAGCAAGACTAGCTGTCTTTTTGTTTTTATTTTTTTAGCTAGATCGGCTACCTTTCTAGTCTTTTTTTTTAGCTAAACCAGCTTGCCTTCCTAGTTTTTTTTTTTTCCAGCTAAGCCAGCTGCCTTCCTGGTCTTTTTTTTTATGCATATGAACAATAGTATGCAAGCAAGCATACATCAAAACATTTAGTTCAATTATCATATCAACTTTTCAATCATATTTTTTTTTAGAAATTTCGTATGACTTTTCAACACATTTTTGATTTATTCATATAATTAGTATTCAACATATTATTAAATCCATAATCAATAAACGAAATCAATTACCATACTTATCAAAAAGTAAATCGTTAAATCATTATAATTCAACCATTTATGCAAATATCATAAATTCATATTTTTATTGGTTCCGATTACTAAAAGTAAATCTAACTCACCACATAGCACTTAAAGCTACTCGTGGATCACCTCATTGCCTTTCATGCTCCTTTAAGCAATTTCTTGAAATTGCTGATTACCAACGCCTCAAATGTGATGACATCTTGCTATTTTAATTGAGTGACTATACTATCTTTAATATTGGAGAAATTTTATTTATAACTTTTTGCTAAGAATTTGAATTGAAGAAAGAAGAAAACAAAACAGGATTTGGTAAGAAATATAAAACAAAACAAAAAAAAACTAATTCTTATATCAAAACTATCCTGCCACTGTTCTTCATATCCCTATCCACTTAGCTGTCTTACATGCAATTTTTGCAAGTGTTGTAGCCTACACCTGGACTAAGTGTCCAGGTGTATGACCATTTGTTTTTCTTTTTTCTTTTTTTTCCTTGTTTGTAACCCCAAATGACCTAGGTGCTTCCCTTTTTTTTTTCTTTTTGCAGCAATGACTAGACTTTTTTTAAAGAATTATTTTATTCAATAATAAATCTTTCATGTATATTATTATTTTAATTTTATGTAATATATATCAAATTACTTATTTACCCTTACTTTAATAACATGAGTATTACAGCTGGTGAGCCGATCAGCTATTTGATAGTTTTTGAGTTTGATTAAGTGGTCGGTCGATCGATCGATTGACCGATAGTCGAACCGGTGTTGGTAATCAACCGGTTCTTCAAGGGTAGTTTTATAAAAAATTTAAAATGACTAACTAGTCGACTATCAGACTAAGATTTTCATATAAAAGCATTTTGAAGACTTATAATTCATTTTCTTAAATTTTGAAACTTGTTCTCTCTCAGTGAAGCACAATCTCTCTAAAAAGCATGCAAACACTTCAAAAACTTAATGATTTCATAACCTTTTCTTAGAAATCATTGATTCACGGAAGGATTCCAAGAAATTGAAGAGGGAACTTTGAAAAGGTAAAAGTTTAAGAATTTTATTATAAGATTTAAATTTTTTTGGAGTTGTTCTTCTACTTTTCTTTAAAAGGGATTTGAATTGAATTCAAACCAAAAGAAAAGGGTTTTCATTGAAAACATTGAATTCAAGAAAGATGAATATACATACATGAAAATTAACTCTGTATAGGGTATCGAAAATATTGAGATGCTTAGGCATCACATTCATTATGAAAGTATCAACGATGTGAATATGAGTCTCATGATGAGACAGTTGAGATGATAAATGAAGAATATGATTTAATATGATAATCAGTAAATGACTATGTTTGTTATGAACCTCGTAATAAGGTAATTGTGTTGATAAGATGATGTTAAAAATATCAAAGATAATAATTATAAGTTGGTTGAATTATATGAGTTGAAATCAAAATTGATATCTATATGATGATAAATAAGATGATATGAGAATTTATAGATGAAATAAATAATTGAATTATGAATATGAATCATAATATAATTATGACTAAAAGTATACAAATCGAGTATTTCTAGTAAATTGTAATTCACTAAGCTTGTAGAGCTCATTTCTCAATATTAAATAAATTTTAGGTTGTGGGCAAGACCAATGGATTCTTGACCAAAGACTCAAAGTATGTTTTTGGTAAGTCCTTGTGGTTGGCATCCTCATACAAAATAAAGAAAGGAAAGAAAGAAAGAAAGAAATGCAAAAGAAAATTTGAGAAAAGACAATTGTACAGTTGTATAGTTGTACATGTATATGCATATTGTAAATTTTATTTAGATTGTGAATATTGTAAGTATTTGAATATTTTGAGAAAATTGTAAAGAAAGAATGTTGTAACTCTTATGTAAAAGAGTTGAGAAAAATGGTTGTAATTATTTTCAGTATTTAATGCAATAGTTGTTGCATATATGTGTCATGCTTAGAATTAAAAAGTGACGGTACCGCCTTGGGTGGCCTCACCTGAGATGGGTTGTTACAATTCCTCTGAAAATATCCTGAACCATAATAATTACAACATGCCTGATGATATACCAACAACTAGTAAATAACACTCCATTAAAACCATCAGGTCCAAGGGCATTGTTGGAGTCTAGAGAATTAACCACTTCAAAAATTTCAAATAACAAAGTCAGGGAACAAAGCCTTGAGTTTTCAGCCTCAAAAACCAACTGAGCAATACAGGACAACAAAGAACTTCTTCGTGAATTTAAAGATGAAGCAAATTGAGAAGAGAAAAATTACACCGTTTTTTGCATAATTAGATTATCATCTGCAATAAAATCTCCATTAATTTCTCTAAGCCAAAGCTTAACATGAGAATACACTTATTAATGCAAAAATGGAAAAAAGATTGTATTACGATCACAATCTATTAGTCATTTAACACAAGCTTTTTCTTGTAAAAGGGGAGCTTATTTATTAAGCAACATATTCAAACCATTATTAGCTTCATTATACATGTTAAAAGCAGTCTCAGACCAGCCTTGCTGCAATTCCACATCTGCCTGTAAAATCAAATCTTACTCTTTAGAAATATTCTGTTTTAGATCCTAAACCCTTACCAAGTCCAAGAATTTAAAAGCCCCCTCAAGCCTTTAAGCTTGGAATGCAGATTACTGCCACAGTTATGACAATGGCATTTTACAAAACTGATTCATGAAACCTGGATTGCCTTGGGGAAGAATCATGTTGAATAAAGGAAATTACAAATGGTGCATGATCTGATTTTGGCCTAGTCAAATGCTCTATAGATATAGAAGAAAATGTTGGGATTTTGGCTCAATTCCCCAAAATGAAGACTTCTGATTGGTTTTTGAAAAGTGGTCTCCTATTATAGTTGTTTGTTCTAATAGGAGTGGTAGTAGTTTCCTATTGGATATTACTTGTCCTAGTAGTAGTAGAAGTTGTTTTCTTTGTTGTTGTTCTTTTCCTATTAATATTAGGAAAATACCCTCTATATAAAGAGGGTCCCAGAAAAGGTTTTAGGCACACTCATAATTCCTATATACATTGTAAACTAGAGGGGTTTACTACTAGAGTTAGGATGAGAGCTTTAGATGTATTGGGGTTTCGGATAGTCAAGTAGAGAGGATACTTACAACTAAAGCTAGGTTAAGAGCTTTTGATGTATTGAGACTTTAGGGTGGGAGTTTGACAACTTTGCTCTTCCTAAAATTGTAACAAAAGATTAATAAAGCAATTGGTTTATTGGTGGATATAGGCAAAGAGGTTGTCAAACCACATTAATTCTTGATGTTCTTGCTCTTTATTTTATTTTCCTACTTAATTGTTGTGGTTGTATTTTTTTACCTAAAATTTAAGTAGGTGGATTTTAGAGGTAAAATCCCAACAAGTGGTATTAGAGCTATGGTTCCGATGGTAAAAATACAAAAAAATAGGCATGGTTAATATGGAGCTATTTGATGAATTGAAGATGGAAGAACGTATGGGTATTAGCCTCTAAAATTTCGTTATCACTAATTTGTTGAGTACTATGTTGGTAGATGATGAGTTTTTTGCCCATGAAGAAGATGACACAGTCACAATGCTAATAGTGGGCAAGGAAATTTGGATGGTTAGAGAGGCTCCTGCGGTACCTGCAGAGATAGATAAGTTAAAGAGTCCAAGTGTGTTCGAGATTGAAGACTTGCTTGTGATTATATCAAGTGAAGAGCCGGACAAAGTGAGCGAGTGGACTACTTCAAGGAAGGTGGAGGAAAGATCAAGATCCAAGTCTCTAGATTTTTCAAATAAGGAATGCATCTACAATGAGGAAGAGAAACACACATAATTGCCGAGTAAAGCCATGATGGAAGACTTGTATGAGTTGAGTAGAATGAAGCAAAGTGATAAATGAAAGGCTGATGAGGATGATGAGATGCAAGTTCTTGATGCTTCAAAGGTAGTGATAACAGATACCATGAACGAAAAAAGCTTGTAAATATTGAATGAGAAAATGATTGCTTCGAAGAGTAAGTGGATGAGATGGGAAGATCAAAAGGATAGATCACACCAACCAAAGAAGAAAGGCAAATTTGATGATGACATGGAAAATTTGAGCCAACATGGAGATTTGTTAGGATTTTGGCTCAATTCCCCACAAAAAGGACTTCTAATTGGTTTGTGAAAAGTGATTTCCTATTTTATAGTTGTTTGTTCTAATAGGGGTGATAGTAGTTTCTTATTTGATATTGCTTGTCCTAGTAGTAGTATAAGTTATTTTTTTGTTATTGTTCTTTTCCTATTAGTATTAGAAAAATATCATCTATATAAATGGGGTCCCAAAGAAGGTTTCGGGCACACTCATAATTCTCATATACATTGTAAGGGTTTATTACTAGAGTTAGGATGAGAGCTTTAGGTGTATTGGGGTTTTGGGTTGTCAAGTAGAGATGACACTTATAACTAGAGTAAGGTTAAAAACTTTTGTTGTTTTGAGACTTTGGGGTGGGAATTTGACAACTTTGCCCTTCTTAAAGCTGTAACAGAAGATTAATAAAGCAATTGGTTTATTGGTGGATATAGCAAAGAGGTTGCCAAGCCACATTAATTCTTTGGGTTCTTCCTTTTTATTTTATTTGCCTATTTAATTGTTATGGTTGTGTTTTTTTGCATAAAATTTGAGTATGTGAATTTTAGAGGTATAATCCTAACAGAAAATAACTCAAGGAATTGGCTACTAATTAAACATCGATCCAATCTACACTAAATACGCGCAACCCCTTATTGATCATTACCAAGTGTACAAATTGCCTTTGAAACCTGCATCACTCAAACCAGATTGAAGCATACAACTTCTAAAAAAAAAGAAAAAAACTTTTCATGAGGAGCTTGCACAATTTTAAAATCAGCGCCAACTAAGCAGAGAAGAGAGTGAAAATTTGACAAACCGTGTAACTCATCCCACAACGGTTGCCTATCTACGACACTTCACATACGCAGCAGTAAAATATCAAACTTTATAAACTGAATTAAAACAAACCGTAACTGTAATTGCTTGCAAATGAATACTAGTGACTGTAATTTACAAGTTCCAAAACAACCATATATGGGTGTTAATTGGATTGCAGAACCAAAGTTTTCGAGCTTAAGCATGCATGTTGTCACCTTGTTGTTTAGGGACTAAAAGAACCATAAAAAAAAGGTTGGTACTCCTTAATGAGTTCATTTAAGTAGTGCATTCTTTTTTCGTGTTTAAGAACCTACGAATATTCCAAACTAGGATATTAATCATGAATATTTGTACGGAATGATACATAATGACCCCGTTTGAGATCAAGTAACCATTTTATAGTACATTCATTAATCTTCTTACATCTCTTACATTTTCTCTGCGAGGCAGATTTAAAAGCGATAGTAGTGAAAGGAAGGCTAACTGCTAAAGACTGTAGATTTCCGGTTGACGCTGATCGTTGAAGCACGAGAGTAGTCAGCTTTATTAATCAGTTCTTCATAACAAGTAGCATCTAGTGGATCCTCACCGAGAACAGCAAAATGATTGAGCGAGGCATACACGTCCATATCCTTGACATCCAACTCATCACGTATACCATCATTTGGTTTATCAGATAATACAGTTGTCTCTCCCGAATCTGACTCTACCAGGGGACCATACTGATCACTAGCCGTAGGATGCTGCTGCAAGACAGGTTTCTCCTTAATCTTCCAAATTTTTGGACGTAAGTCTTTCTGGGCTTCACTAGTAAGTAGTATAGGGTCTTTCGAGCGAGGCTGTTGCAAAGAAGGACCTTTATCATGACTAGTTGTGGCTTGCCTATTTGGATTTTGAAGAATTTTAATTTGAGGGTTAGCCGAAACTGTAGCAACGGGAGGGATAGTGGGATTTTTTGTCAAATTTGGTTTGGATATTGAATGTTTCTTCAGTTTACGACAATCATCTTTCACGTGACCATACAGATGACAGTGACTACAAAAATTTGTTTTGCTCTCAACGACAATTTTCTGTCAGAATCATTGAGATTTATCAGTTCCAACTGATATCCATACTTGTGAGGGAATAAGTTTTGAAACATCCACATCCACGCGGACCCCCGCATATATATGATGAGACATTAGTGGCGTTTGGGCATCAACTCGAAGAAACTCCCCAAAAGATCCAAAAATATCCTTGATGAATGAACTAGGAAAGAAGGATAGTGGTAATTGAGACAGTCGAACCAACATTGCAGCTAGGGTAGATTCATAAGATGGATCAAAACTAGAATCCTATCTAAACAACCTAAAAAGATGAGTACCAATAATGTGAGACTCCAAAGACCAAACCTTGATGAAATCCTCCTTGCAAAATAAGCGTATCAAAACGAGTCATGATTTGTCAACCTGTTCTGTGATAAAATTTATTGGAGGACACTCCTGAGAAAATTTTGCAACAAGTATAAATTCAAAGAGTTTTTCTACCTTCTCGACATCAGATAGAGAAAACTCAATAGCAAGGAAATCTTCGTAGGTAGCAGGCAGTGTAGAACTGATTGGTATGGAAGGAAAAGCTTGATTTAGGGTTTTCGTTTGAGAAGAAGAAGAAGATACAACAGATGTGAGAGTTGTACTATAAGATTTTGGGGTTACTGAAGGATCAGAAAGTAGGAAAGAATCAGGTCGAGCAAGGGCAGGGATGCTCCGTCATAATGACAGATAACTAGAGAGAAGGCTAATGTTTTAGGCTAGGGTTTAGGCTAGAGAGCGTTTTCATTCCTTTCTTTAGCATCCATGTCTCAATAACAATGGACGGTTCTTCGCTTAGTGGACAGCTACCGGACGACGACTGCTTCTTCTGCGCCCAGTCGCTTCTTTTGATTTTCTTGTTCTTTAGAATCCTAGACTAAAGAAGCTCCTGAATCAGCGCAGGGCCAAATCAACAGTAGGAGCACTGCACTAATCTTAAAACCCAGAGCAACCTTAGGGATGAACTCCAAGTTGGAGTCCCTCTTTAAGAGCCCATAGTTCAGCAGTACTTGCAATTCCCAAATAAACAGTTCGTCCAAACAATGAGGTTATTATTTATTTATTTATTTATCTATCAGTTCATAGGGGAAAGCAATACCTTGCCAGGACTAAGGTATCCAATCAAGTGCGATATGTTTTCAGACATTTTTCATGAGCCGTAATTTAAGAGCCCCAGCAGATTTAATACTATCAAGGGATCAAATTAAGATGTCCATTCACAGTTAGATGAATGTCCAACTCATTTAAAATATAATTGATGCTTTATATGTTGCCACATCTTTTGAGCATCTAAGTACTGTAGAGCGGGTGGGTTAACATTCTATCTGTTATTTTAACTGGGAAGTGCCGGGAGAAAGGAGTTTGATTTAAGACGACAATCAAAGTTATCCCCAAACTTTGCTATTGCTTTTCTGGTGGTAGACAAATTCTAATCATTATACAATATTATAGTGACAGAAAAGACCTATTTCCACCTCGTAGCAACTTCAAACGTTATCATCTCAAAAGAACAATTCACAAAACCACAATTCCAACGTAGATTTATAAGACAAGATAATTATTTCCCTCTTTAATATTCTCATACTTCCTATCCCTCTCAACATTACGAGCCTCTGAAATTGTTTCCAATATGGCCAGGGGGGAGGGGGAGGGGGAGGGTTTCCAACAAATCATAAAACTCATACCAAACCATATATGCTATTGCAACACACTACCTCCCATTCTACAGCATATTCTGTTCTCTCAGGATAGCAAAACTACAGTAGATAAATAAAGCATTACGCAGATTGACAACAAGGCAAAGAGCTACTTAAAAAGAATAATACAAATACACTAGCTAGAAAATGCAAGACATCACATATCATCATCAAGCCAATAGTTTCCAATTATAACACAGCATACCCAATCGTTTGGGATTTTTAATAACCAGCTCAAACACTGAAACATGCTCAAGTTTACACTGTCAAATAGCTCTTTAAAGTTTAGAATACTCAGCAATAGTTATCACCCAAAGGAAGACATGCCTGACCATTTATTTAGTAGCTAATAATGGCATGAATTCCATTCAAAAGGCAATCTTCAGTTTGATCACTCCTCATCATAGCGCTTATGGCGGTGATGCTTATGGCGGTGATGCTTCTTCTCTTCATCATCATCAGAGTCATTATCTCCCTGCAAATTCATTAAAGATCAAACAGATGAGTTTCAAACCAATTACTACATAAAAAGCTGTACAAATATTCCTTGTCCTCCGCTTTTCACAATGAAGAAACCATTTATCTCTCTCTACAATTCACTAGCACTTGAATTGATTCCATAACATCTAGCCACAATTATTATCAAAACGTGTTTATGAGTCATCCAATTTCATAGAAAAACAAGGTATTAACGGTCCGTTTGGTTCATGGGATTGGACTGGGATTAAGTGGAATTGGACTAACTTAATTCCACTTTAATCCTTAATCCCATATTTGGTTGACACTTGAGGCGGGATTAAATTAATTATTAACTTAATCCCACCTCAAGCTTAATCCCACCAAATTTGTCCCATGGGGGAGGTGGGATAGATTTGGTGGGATTAACTTTTTCATGACAAGTTTGCTCTATATATTTTTTATTATTTTCGACATTACCCTTTTACATATAAACAGATAATAAAATAATAATTATAATAGTTATCATAATTATAATAAAGTTTAAAAATAATTATTATTATACTTAAAATAATGATAATATGTAGAATAATTATTATAGTATTTACATTATTATTATAGTTAAGAATACAATAATATTTCTAATAATAATGGTTATAATTAAAACTATAATAATATTATAAGAGGGGTTGTTTAATAATTTGAATAGTAATTGTTAAAAAGATTTCTTTCTGAATCAACTCATTGAATCCCTTTCTGTACATAATTTCCATCCAAGTCTTTATAGGCCTCCCTCTATCCCTTCTAATAATGTCAGCTTCTATCAAGTCAGATCTCAATTCAACGTAAAATAAGCTGAGGATGCATCTTTGTTCCTTTTGAGTCTATCACTTTTTTCATATCATTCCCAACAATTAATATTTGTTTTTTGGACTTCATTGATTTCATGAAACAGTGGAACAGTGACAATGATATTATTATGAAATCTGTAAATATGTCGAGTTTCAATTGTTTTCTTTGAGTGAAGCGAAAGTCTTTTGATTTTGTTGTTGAAGGCAGAGGTGGTGATCAGCTTAGAATCACAAAAAAAGGTCTTGACAAGAGGATTTCGCTTTCCTTGGAGAGGCAAGAGGTTGAGTGGTTGCTGGACTCTTGATCTGAGTTTTGGTATGAAAAAGGGGATCAGTTCTGGTTCCAGAGATTTAGAAGAGCCGAAAAGTCTTGGGTTTTGGGGTTGCACAGTAACAGGCAAGGCAGATTCCTCTCCCTCTTAGAGATTTCTCCAAATGTGGTGAGGACACAGCTAACAAATGGGAGGCGGATCCTATTCAAGTTCCAATTGGTCCAGTTACAAGGGCTCGAGCTAAAAGTTTCAAGGAAACTCTTAATGGGCTGATTCAACACATTTGGGCTAAGAACCATCTTTGGGGGCCCAAGGATGATGCTATACGTGATCCACAAGGATGAATTTCCATAATTCAAGCTTTGGAATAATCTAGCAACTCAAGATTGTGAATTAAAATCTTAGTTTCCCAAAATTGGAGACTTACTCGTTTTGGTTGGCTCATCAAAGAAAATGACTGGCTGCAATTTTTCTTATTACCTTTTCTTAATTGTTTCCTTATTAATTTAATTACTGAATTGTAAGGCTTGCATGCCAAGTTAGGTACTTTCCTTATTTGGATTTTAGGTTACCAGAATTCTAGTATGAAACCAATTCCTTAGTTTCTTTTTTCTAATTGGTTACGAATTCTCATGTATTTAAATAGCTATTGGCTTTTTGGAATAACACAATTCAGATTTGATTCATACTTTTGGAGAGAAAATTCTCTTTGGTTCTTTTAGAACTTCTGAACTTATCAGAGTTTCCGTGGTGTTCATCTTCGACTTATCAATCAATCATTCCATAATTGATTGTGGCATCTTCATTATACCAAGGTTCTTGCTTCAATATAAGCAACGGGTCGCGGTCTCACATACATCTACTTCTAGACGATTTTGTAAGTCTTCTTGATCTATTAATTTCTTAGTTCTTGGTATGGATCATATCAGTTGGTATCAGAGCCTTCTAGTTGCAGGTTTGCTTATCTTTTGTTTTGATTCATAAAAAAAAGTGAAAAAAGGTGGAAATTCGAAAAAAAAAAGAGAACAAATTTCTAGTTTAGAAAAAAAAAATGTGAAAAAAAGTGTGTGATATTTAGATTCAATCCTTTCAATTCTTGTTTCAATTTCTCATCTTTGTTTTGCTTGTATTCTAGCCTTTAAATCCGAATTTCTTTGTGAGTTATTGGTGAATTGTTGCTAGAAACTTGGATACTTGTTTGGTTAGTTTGATAAGAACCTATAGAAGATTATTACGAATGGAAAAATGCAAGAGTGGTGAGCACATAAGAGGGTAAAAGCCAATTTGATTTTGTGTAAAAACACGAGTGAAAGTGAGTGACTCATTCTTTGAGTGAAACGCATGAGGGAATGTGTGAGGTCCTCTTGTTTTTTTTTTTCTAACTTTGTTTTTGCAGCAAACATGTTAGACAACAAGAACAAAAATAATTATGGAGATACGTCAGAAGAGGGTGATCCAAAGTTGCTCATTGAGGCTCTAATGGGTAAGATGATGAGAGTATTGAGAACAGAGATGGAACAGGTGCATGAGCGGATAGATCAAGTAGAAAACGCTCCTAATGTGCGTAGGAGGGAAAGAGTTCAACCTAGGGGAGAGAGAGTTGAAGATGAAGAGTATTATGGGAATGGATTTAATGAAGAAGATGATCGGGAATCGGTTGTTATCCATAGGAGATTTGGTGGTCGAGGTAGAGAAGCTAGGAATTAGGAAGATAATAACTTGGGTAGTATTAAGATGAAGATTCCATCGTTTCAAGGCAAAAACGATCTTGAAGCTTACCTTGAGTGGGAGAAGAAGATAGAATTAGTATTTGATTGTCATAATTATTCCGAGCTTAAAAATGTTAAACTTGCAGCCATTGAATTTTTTTACTATACGATTGTTTGGTGGGATGAACTAGTGTTAAACAAGAGGAGAAATAGAGAGCATCCAATAGAGACTTGGGAGGAGATGAAAATCGTGATGAGGAAACGGTTTGTTCCAAGCCATTACTACCGTGAGTTGTACCAAAAATTGTAGTGTCTTACACAAGGTAATCAGAGTGTGGAGGATTATTATAAAGAAATGGAAGTAGCTGTGATCTGAGCAAATGTAGAGGAGGACTGAGAGGATACTATGGCTAGGTTCTTGGCTGGTTTGAACCAGGAAATTGCTAATTCGGTGGAGTTGCATCATTATGTGGAGTTGGAAGATATGGTGTACATGGCTGTCAAAATTGAGAACCAACTCAAGAGGAGAGGCAATAATACATGGCAAAACCCTAACTCGGGTTCATCTTGGAGGCCGAATTTTGTGAAGAAAGAGGAGAAGTAAGTCACGACAAAGCCCAAAACCGAGCAAAAGCAATAAAGTACCAACCATGAAAATCAAGGTAAAACTGATTCTTCCACCACTAGAAATCATGATATTAAGTGTTTTAAATGCCAAGGCAGGGGTCATATAGTAAGCCAATGTCCGAACAAAAGAGTTATGGTATTGCGAGATAATGGTGAAATTGAAACTGAGGGTGAAGAAGATGCTGAATCTATGCCATCATTGGAGGATGTGAGTGATGAGGAATACACTGCCCAAAGAGAATTGTTGGTTGCAAGGAGAGCTCTAAGTGTGCAAATCAAAGAAGATGATGAAGTGCAACGAGAAAACATCTTTCATACTAGAAGCCACGTGCAAAACATGGTATGTAGTGTGATTATTGATAGAGGTAGTTGTACTAACGTTGCTAGCACTACAATAGTTGAGAAATTAGAGCTACCAACAATTAAACATCCTCGGCCTTACAAGTTCCAATGGTTCAATGATAGTGGTGAAGTGAGGGTGAATAAACAGGTGTTAGTTTCCTTTCGAATTGGAAAATATGAAGATGAAGTTTTGTGTGATGTAGTTCCGATGCAAGCTGGACACTTGTTACTAGGCTGACTATGGCAAATCGATCGGCGTGTTAAGCATGATGGCTTCACCAACAAATATTCATTTGTAAGCAATCAAAGAACAATCACTCTAGTTCCTTTGACACCAAAGTAGGTTTATGAAGATCAAGTGAGGTTACAAAAAGAGAGTGAGTAAACAAAAGAGAGTGAGAAAAAGAGAACAAGTGAAAATCATAAACAGAAAAATGAGAGAGGCCGAGAAAATTGAGAGAGAAAATAAGAGAGTTGATTCGGCCATTGACAAAAAAACAAATTTCTATGCAATAACAAGTGAAATAAAAAGAGTAATGGTTTTAAATCATCCAATTATTGTACTTTTGTAAAAAAAAAGGTGTTAAACACAAATCAATTTGACTTATCTTTGCCTAGTTCTATTGTTTCTCTTTTGCAGGAGTTTGATGATATCTTTCCCGAGGAGATTCCACATGGCTTACCTTTTATTCGAGGCATTGAACATCAAATTGATTTCGTGCCCAGTGGTGCAATTCCAAACCGACCAGCCTATCGAAGCAATCCCGAGGAGACAAAGGAACTACAAAAGTATGTTAGTGAATTGATGAAAACGGGGTGCGTAAGAGAAAGCATGAGTCTGTGTGCTGTTCCAGTGATTTTGGTTCCTAAAAAGGATGAGATGTGGAGAATGTGCGTTGATTGCCGAGCAGTCAACAATATAATGGTAAAGTATCGACATCATATTTTTCGCTTAGATGATATGCTAGATGACTGCATGGTACTTGTGTATTTTCTAAGATTGATTTAAAAAGTGGATATTATCAAAAAAGAATGAAAGAGGGTGATTGATGAGAGCTATAAAATGCATCTTAATAGTACTTAATTGTTAGCATTTTAGAGTTGATCTAGGTTTTAATTGCACTTTTATATGTTAACAACTCTAAAGTGTCATCTTTGGATCACTAATTTGTTTTGATGCATTTTCAGGTGTTTTGAGTCTTAAAGAGATAGAAAAGCTATTGTTGAATAAAGCACAAAGATTCCATGTATAGCAGAGCAAAAGAATGCTTTCAAAAAGGCTAAACAAAGAGATCCAATCATGTGCACCGCGCCCTGGAACTAGCTGGGCCGCACCCTCCAGAACAGAGGCTAAAGCAAGCAAAGAAGGCCATCAGGTCAGGGTGCATCGCGCCCTGAGGAGTGAGGTGCGCCCTGGATTAATCTAGGGTGTGCCCTAAAGGTCTGAGGTGCACCCTGGATGGAGCTGGGGCACACCTTCCAGAAAGTTCACAAGGCTGGCTTAAAACTGAGCCTAGGTGCAAGAAAATCCAAGCCTAGGCACGGACACAAATTTTGCTCTCCGAGTTAGGTTTGAATTAGGTCTTTAATGATTGTTTAAAACCCTAAAACACCCTTGGACCCTTGTATTATAAATAGATCACTTAGGGTTTGATATTATTCACTAATTAAGCCTAGGAAACTCAAGGAAGCATTCAATTCTCCTCCATCAAAGTGTTCAGCTATGAGCCCCATGGCCAACTAATCTCCAAGTAAGGCGAAGGGATGAATCCCTAGGTGTAGTTGTTCTTACTTTCTAGTCTTGATTTGTTTGTAAAGATTTAATGTTAAAACATTGTTTATGATTTATTCTTTGATCAAACAAGAAGAATTAGGGTTCATGTGACAGCTGCACTTTTATTCTTCTTATCTTAGATTTTCTTAATCCGGTGATTGCATGCTTCTTCTCCATATAAGTCTAGTCTTGCTCTTCTTATGTCAAGTTGTTCAGGTTTGAGTCCAGTAGATTTCTCTTTTAGGGTTATCCATTATTGTGATATTGTCTTGGTGATATATTGTTGTTTTTTGATAACTCTATAGGATAGGTCATGTGTGCTTGAATCGAAATCAATGAGTATTTCATAAGCAATTATTTTAGGGTTTATATTTGTGCTTAATTGAATATTTGCCGATTACCTGTTTGGGATGTGAAACTTGCAATCGAGATAAAAACAACTTAATCTTGATTAGGATAAGGCAACGAACTTAAGGAGGATTCCCAGACCCTTGTTTCTTCTCCATAATATATATACACGACTATTTACACAATTACTATCAAAACTCAAATTTTTTCATTTAATCTTTACCGTTCGTGTTTAGGTTTACCTTCTCTTATAGTTAACTTGTTTCCCTATGGAATCGACACCCCAAAGCTGTGCTACAACTACCACGTTACTCTTTGAGCGTAATCAAATTTTGGCGTCGTTGCCGGGGAGACGCGCTTACTTACAAAGAAGTTGTCAACTCTAAAGACAAGACAGTATTATCGTTCCTTTCTATTAGTTTTGATTTTCTGATTTTGTTGTGTTCTGTTTTATTTATCACTTTTAAAAAACTCAGTTGGTGTATGCTTAGACTAAGAGATTCGTGAGGGAGATTCATTAAAGGACCCGAAAGAGAAATACCTTTCCTTTCCACGTCCGTTAGTGAAACCTCGCCTAGATCAAATCCTAGTGTACACCCACCCGAAAATTTAGAAAATTTTGATAACATGGCTGAAAACCCTAATGAAAATGTTGCTAGGACACTTAAAGATTACCTACATCCTAGTCGAACAACCACACCATCATGCATTATGTTTCCAGCCAACACTCGCCATCAAGACTTTAAAATAGGGATGATACAATTACTCCCTAATTTTCATGGTTTGAAAAATGAAAACCTATATGTGCACATTAGAAAATTTGAGGAAGTAGTTGCGACTTTTCATAGTCAAGATACAACGGATGATATCGTGAGACTCAAGTTTTTTCCTTTCTCTTTAAAGGATAAAGCTAAGAGTTGGTTACACTCCCTGAGACCATGATCAATTGGGTCATGGAATGAGATAACCCAAGGTTTTTTTAACAAATACTTCCCTCAACATAAGACTAATGCATTGAAAAGACAAATCTCCACCTTTGCAGAAAATGAAAATAAGACTTTGTATCAGTCTTGGGAGAAATTTAAAGAGCTGTTAAGTATGTGTCCACATTCATGGGTAAGAAAATTGGCGTTTAGTGAGCTATTTCTATGAAGGTCTTACCTATAGAGAATGCCAATTTGTAAAGATGATGTGTAATGGTGAGTTTCTGCAAAAAGACCCTGATGAGGCTATTGAGTACCTCAATGAGCTTGCTGAAAAAGCTCACACATGGACTGGACCTAGTGCTACTAAAAACACAAATAGGTCACGACCTATAGGAAACCCTAGTGGTGGAGAAATCTACCATCTTAGGGAAGAGGATAACCTTAAGGCCAAGGTCAATATGCTTACTAAGGAGTTAGAGGCATTAAAAACTAAAAAACCAACACACATGGTTAATCAAGTCGAACCTTTAGAACCATGTTTTGTGTGTGGTGGGGTTGATCATCCCGCCCAAGAGTGCCCCGCATTTGTTGATATAAGAGGGCTGTACGAGGAATAATGTAATGCCTTAGGCATGTACAAGAAACCTCCAGCACCCTTCTCTAACACTTACAATCTGGGGTGGCGAAATCACCCCAACTTCAGCTGGAAATTTGAAAATCAGCAGCATGCACAGCCCCCTAGATTATACCCTGCACCCTCATCCTCTAGGAACTCTTTAGAAGACACCTTACATGCTTTTATAGAAGCACAAGGTAAAACAATCCAGAGGTGTGAGGATTTAATTACACAGGTAGTTGAGGAAAACAAAGAGATAAGGACCCAAGTGTCTAAATTAATGGGCTCCTTGAGTGTGACTGAGCGAGGTAAGTTCTCTTCCGAAGCTCAGTCCATACCTCATAGTCAACATATGGCACAAAAAAATTTGAAAGATGTAAATGCCATTGTGACCCGAAGTGGTAAGTCACTACACATCCTACCAATGAATAAATCCGAGGATGTGGAAAAGGGGCAAGCTAGTAACAATGCCGAGCTGCCCAGAGACTCTGAAGTGACCAAAAGTCCTGTTAAGGCACCATTCCCCCAAGCCTTAAAATCCAACAAAAAAATATGAAAATAAATAATGAAATCCTTAAGAACTTAAGGCAAGTAAAACTTAATCTTCCTCTTTTGCATGTGATTAAACAAGTCCCTACTTATGCAAAAGTTCTTAAGGATTTATGCACAATTAAGAGGAAACACCATGTCAAGAAAACAACATTCCTAACTGAGCAAGTTAGTACATTAATTGAGCAAAGAATTCCCCAAAAATACAAAGATCCGGGTTATCCTACCATTGCTTATAGCATTGGAAATCATGAGGTTGGACAAGCCTTGCTAGATTTATGAGCTAATGTAAACCTGATGCCATTCTCCATTTACTTACAGCTACGGTTAGGAGAAATCAAACCAACCGCCGTGGTATTACAATTGGCTGACCGCTCAGTCAAAGTACCCTGGGGTGTGGTAGAGGATGTTTTGATTCAAATTGATAAATTTTACTATCCCGTTGATTTTCAAATTCTTGATACCACTTTTGCTGTTGACACTAACTCTAAAATTCCTTTGATTTTGGGTAGACCTTTTCTTGCTACTGTGAATGCTCTAATAAATTGTAGGAATGGACTCATGAAGCTGTCCTTTGGAAACATGACCCTTGAAGTAAATATTTTCAATGTTGTAAAACAGCCTGAAGATGAGGACGAAAACCACCAGCTTTACATGATTGATTCACTCATCAATGAGGGAGTTTCCTTAACTCATGATCATGATCCTCTTGAAAATTTTCTTGTTAATTTTGAGATAGATTTATTTGATGATAAAACTGATATAATTGATATCTATGCTGTCTTTGACAAATCTCAGGATTATGGCACTCGGGCATGGCAACCAAGGTTTGAGAAGCTGCCCGAAAGAAGTAAGACACAAGTCCCGTCAACTGTAGAAGCACCTAAATTCGAATTGAAGCCACTACCTAAGGGTCTAAAACATGCCTTTCTCATTCCAGGTGACACCTTTCCTGTTATTATTTCTTCTGAATTATCTGAAACCCAAGGTAAGAGATTAATTCAAACTTTAAATGCACACAAATCAGCCTTAGGATAGAGCATGGCTGATTTAAATGGAATTAGTCCCCTGATCTGCTATCATAAAATAAATTTGGATGAAGGAACTAGTCCTCGTAGAGACCCTCAACGTAGGCTTAACCCCACTATGAAAGAAGTAGTGAAAAATGAAGTGCTGAAACTGTTAGATGCGAGTATTATATATCTCATAACTGATAGTAAGTAGATAAGCCCTACGTAAGTCATTCATAAAAAGTCTGGAGTCACGGTGGTAAAGAATAACCAAGGAGAGCTAGTCCTTACCAAACTTGTGACCGGGTGGCGTATGTGCATTGATTACAGAAAATTAAATGCTGCCACCCGGAAAGACCCCTTCCCACTCCATTTTATTGATCAAATTCTTGAGCGTGTAGCTGATCATCCCTTTTACTATTTTCTAGATGGTTATTCTGGTTATTATCAAATAGAAATTGCATTAGAAGACCAAGAAAAGACCACATTTACTTGTCCCTTTGGAACTTATGCTTTTCGTAGAATGCCATTTGGATTATGTAATGCCCCTACTATTTTTCAATGCTGCATGATGAGTATTTTTAGTGACATGGTTGAAAATTGCATGAAGGTTTTTATAGATGACCTAACTGTCTTTGGTTCTTCATTTGAAGCATGCTTAATGAATTTAGAAAGAGTATTAATTCACTGTGAGAAAAAAGAATTGGTCCTAAATTGGGAAAAATGTCATTTCATGGTACCATCCGGTATTGTCTTAGGGCATATTGTCTCTTCTAAAAGGATAGAGGTTGATCAATCTAAGATTGAATTAATCTCTAAACTACCTACCCCTAAGACAATAAAGGATGTGAGATCTTTCTTTGGTCATACTGGTTTTTATAGGAGGTTCATACAAAAATTTTCGAACATATCTAGACCACTATGTGCCCTCCTAGTTAAAGACACCCCCTTTGAGTGGACAAAAGCTTGTCAAGAGGCATTCCAAATGCTGATCGGTAAGCTTACTTCTTCACCTATAATGCAGTCACCATATTGGACTTTTCCTTTTGAAATCATGTGTGATGCTAGTGACTATGTTGTCAGTGCTATTCTTGGACAGCGAAGGGAAGGTAAACCTTTTGTCATTTACTATGCTAGTAAGACTTTAAATAGTGCTCAAATGAATTACTCTACAACTGAAAAAGAATTACTAGCTGTAGTATTTACTTTAGATAAATTTCGTGCTTATTTGATTGGTTCTCCTATCCTTATTTTTACAGATCATGCAGCCCTCAAGTATCTTCTTACAAAGAAGGATGCTAAGGCATGACTAATCCGATGGATCCTCCTTTTGCAAGAATTTGATATAACCATCAAGGATAAGAAAGGAGTGGAGAACGTAGTAGTTGACCATCTATCAAGTTTGATATAACCATCAAGGATAAGAAAGGAGTGGAGAACGTAGTAGCTGACCATCTATCAAGACTCACTTTTGAGGACACTTGTGATGACATACCAATCAAAGATGACTTTCCCGATGAGTATTTACTCTCCGTTACTTCTTTACCATGATTTGCTCACATCGTGAATTATTTGGCTACAGGTGAGATACTAATGGATTGGAGGGCTCAAAACAAAAGGAAATTCTTATATGAGGTATGTAATTTCTATTGGGATGATCCCTATCTTTTCAAGTACTGCCCTGACCAAATTCTAAGGCGTTGCATCCCTAATGAAGAGATTGCAAGTGTCTTAGAATTTTGTCACTCCCAAGCTTGTGGAGGTCACTTTTCGATGAAAAAAACCGCTGCAAAAATTTTGCAATGTGGATTTTATTGGCCTACCTTGTTTAAAGATGCAAACACCTATTGTCGCTTATATGAAATGTGTCAAAAGTTAAGAGCTGTGTCTCACCGAAATATGATGCCCTTAAACCTTATTTTAGTGATTGAAATCTTTGATTGTTGGGGCATTGATTTCATGGGACCCTTTCCTCCTTCTTCCGGATACCAATATATTATTGTGGCAATAGGCTATGTATCTAAGTGGGTAGAGGCAGCAGCCTACCGAAGCAATGATAATAGAACGGTGATTAAATTCCTTAAAGAAAATGTGTTATCTCGATTTGGTACACCACGTGCTATAATTAGTGATCGAGGTACACATTTTTGCAACCGTTCTTTTGAAGCATTGACGAAAAAATATGGGGTATTACATAAAATCTCTACTACCTATCATCCTCAGACTAATGGACAAGTAGAGCATGCTAATAGGGAAATTAAACATATTTTAGAAAAAATGGTTAACCCGGATCACAAGGATTGGTCTTTGAGACTAGTTGATGCGCTTTGGGCTTACCGTATAGCTTTTAAAACTCCCTTAGGTATGTCACTTTATCGGCTTGTTTTTGGAAAGCCTTGCCACTTACATGTGGAGCTCGAGCATAGAGATTATTGGGCCATCAAGTCTTTTAATTTTGACATAGGAGAGGCGGGTAAGTTTAGAAAGTATCAACTAACCGAGTTAGAGGAATTAAGAAACGATGCTTATAAGAACTCTAGAATCTATAAGACCAAGATGAAATCATTCCATGACAAAAATTTTGAGGAAAACATTTAGACCTAATGATCGAGTGTTCTTATATGACTCTAGACTTCATAAGCATCCTGGAAAACTTCGGTCAAGATGGACCGATCCCCCTTTTATGGTAAAAAATGTTTTTGAAAATGGGTCAGTGGAAATTGAGGACACTAAGAATGGTCGGATTTTTAAAGTGAATTGTCAACGACTTAAGATCTTAATTGATAGACAAGATTCGGAAGTGGAAGACTTTCCGCTTATAGATCCGGTCTATTCACCTTGACCACACAACAAAGGTACGTTTTTTTTTTTTACTTTTCTTTTGTTTTGTGAGTTTATTTTTAATTTTTAGTTTTTAGTTTAATTTAATCTGATTTATATATATATATTATTTTGGCTAATTTTATTTTTCTTTTTCTCTTTGGCAAACAAACAATTTTTTTTTTAATCAGGTCGCGCTGCACCCCACCAGAAGCCACGCCACGCCTTGCAGAACACCTACCTCACTCCCACAGCCCAAACCGCGCCCCACCAGAAGCCGCACCACGCCCCGCGGCTTACCCTGATTTGCCACCTGCACACATACTTAAAACCTTTTTTTCACTCTCTCTTCTTCATATCATCACACGAACCCAGTAGCCCTTCTCCCTCTTTTCTCTTCCTCTCTCCAAACCCTAACCTCCCTCATCATTTTTCCTCAAAATTTCTTTATTCTACCTCCATATCTTGTAGGATTTTGCACTAATCTTGCAACTTTTGTTGAAAATTTCTCCAACTCACTTGGTTCAAAGAAGCTTTTGGTGTTCATCAAGCAAACTTCAAGTTGGTGGTTAGTTTTCTTCTCTCCAATTTTGAGTATCAAGTAAGCATAAATTATTCCCTTCTTGTACAATTGTGCTATTTAGGTGGTTAATTTTACCTTTGTATTATTATTCTATACACTTGATTCACATTGCACCCAAATCCAAGAGACCAAAAGGGAAACAGCCTCAAGAATATGATGAGAACAAGTTTGTTAGTTTTGACACTAGTGAGAGATATAATAGCTTGTTAAATACTAGGAAAATCATTCCTGAGAGAGGATTCAATATCACTGAGAGGGGTAGCCCATTCTTATTTCAAATGATTATTGATAGAAATTAGGGTACCTTTTCAAGATAACCATCTAATTCTCTCCCTAATATAGTTTGCGAATTCTATGCCAATGCCGACGAACATAGGAATGGTAAGGTCTTGGTGAGAGGAAAAACAGTCTCTTTCAGCCGCTCAGCCAATAATAGGTTCTATGGGTTACCCGACATCGAACACAGTGAGTATCTTGCATATGCATCTAATATTGATTATGATGAGATTTGCCATACTCTTTGTATTCCGGGCACAACTTGGAAAATGACGGGCAATACACATAAAACCTTGCCTGGTGCATCTTTGAATGTCAATGCTCAGGCTTGGCAATATTTTGTATGTCACAAATTAATGCCTGCTTTACATTATAGTGACCTGACTGTTGAGAGAGCTATTTTGATATATGCCATTTTGATGGGTATGACCATAGATGTGGGTGCAGTAATATCCAATTCTATCTTACACATTGTGCGACATAAGCTTGGATTATACTTTCCTTCTTTGATCACCCAACTTTGCATCTAAGCTGATGTCTCTTACAGTAGTATTAAGGAACACCACCCACCCAAGAAACCCATCGATGATAGCTTGCTCACTCTAATTAGAACCTCAAGGCCACCAATTCCGGGAGAGTAGGCAGTGATTACTGCCCCTCCTCCTCCCTCTAGAAATTTCACTATTGTAGAGTGCCTTGAGCATTTAGAGAGTCGTTTCGACGAGCACCAGAAATTGTTATTTGATAGGTTAGATCGTTAAGACCAATTCTTGGCTCGTCAAGACCGATTCTTAGCTCGGTAAGCCGATTATCAAGCAGAAGTCAACTCCACCTTTGGTCAGATGTACCAACACCTTGCCTCCGCTATTGGTTGTAATATGAGTCATTTTCCTACCATGCTAACCTATCCGGGTTCATCTTTTGATCCACCTCCCAAGGAAGGTGAAGAAAGTGAAGGGAATGCAGATGATGATGAGAATTTAGAGGAATAATTTAGGGTTTTATCTCTTATTTTCCCTTTTCCTCAGACTATTTTTTGTTATTTTCTTTTTCTCATTTTCATGATTTTTCTACATTTTATGTGTTAACCTAACATATGGTGGGAATCTTAAGGGTACACCACAGTTGTTTTCTTTTTGTTGTCTTGTGCTATGTTGTAGATTGGAATTTCAGCAAGAAGAATGGCATGCAATTCCCTGGTGGTAAACCTTTTTTAGCACCTGTGCACTCGTGCTTACAAAAGGAGTTTTTTTCTTTACTTTCTCTTTAACATTGAGGACAATGCAAATTTCAAGTTGGGGGTGGAGACATATTTCTTAAAAATTACTTGGTGTTACTTTCCCTTACCTTTTGTTTTAAGCATGATTTATGTTTGCTTTAGAGTTAATTCACATGTCAATGTTATGAGCCTAATTAAGATAGCATATAGCGTTTAGAAGAAGTTAAATCTTGCTTTGGTTTGAAATTAATTTAAGTATCAATCTTCATTTGGTTTAAGACTCTAGTTTGTGGTAAGATTGTATGATTAGTCTAAAACATTTAGCGAAGTTTTATGTGTGATTACTTTGTGAATACTTTTGCGGTCTCAACAAGCTCTAGAACTTACTTGATAACCACTTGAGGTGAATTCCTAGAATGCACATTACTTAGGATATGATGTAGGCCATTTTTGGACCATTTGAGCCTGTCAAACCCACCATTGATGTATTTACCACTAGTCACCTATTTAAGCCCTTTTTCTTGAAAATAAATTTGAGTCTTGTTCCTTTCAATAGCCCATTTACTCAACTTTATGAGCCTAAGAAAATATTTTATCCTTACCTTCCTCTTAAAAGAACTTAGCTATACACATTTGTTGAAAAGCACTTAAAAGGAGCAAGGATGGAAATATGAGAAAATATCGCTACCATAACCCAAGTAAATTAAAGGAGATAAGTTGGGGGTTATGGAAAAGAAAAGAAAAATGAAAAAGGAGGTGAATGGTCTTATGCCAAAATACAAAAGAAAAAAAAAGAAAAGAGAAGTGAATTATGGCAAAGAAAGAAGAAAAGAAAAGAAAAGTTGTGATTTGAGAAAAATGCTTGAAAAATAGTTTAAAAAGTTAGGTGTTGAAGTAAGGTTATCTAGTGCTTAAAAGTGGTTGTGTTTAAAGCTAAGAGATTGAGTTCTTTTACTTATGAATCCTTCCCATTCTTTCTTAACCTTTACCTTAGCCTAAACGTTACAAGCTTATTAAAGACCAATTGATCCAATGTAATGTGATTTTTCTACAATAGTGGAGAGTGGTTTGAAATGTGAACCTATGGAGCTTATTTTTGTGATTGATGTCACGCAATTTATCATGTTTTAGAGGCCAAGACTTGTATTCACGAATGTTATGCATAAAATCATCCGGATGTTTGGATTAATGGATTATGGTAAGATGGATATAAAGAGTTAATAACGATCTTAAGATTGATGTTTGGATTACTTTTGAACTTGGGTGAAATTTAATGATTCTATGTGTTGTGTGCCATGTGAAATTTTTAAGACAAAATGTGAATTACTCTTGGTTAACACTAATATTGCTTTACTTTGTTGTGATCCCCACCGAAGAATTCATCTCTTGTTTTCGCCTGAATTGCTAGGGACTAGCAATAAGCTAGTTTGGGATTGTGATGAGAGCTATAAAATGCATCTTAATAGTACTTAATTGTTAGCATTTTAGAGTTGATCTAGGTTTTAATTGCACTTTTATATGTTAACAACTCTAAAGTGTCATCTTTGGATCATTAATTTGTTTTGATGCATTTTCAGGTGTTTTGAGTCTTAAAGAGATAGAAAAGCTATTGTTGAATGAAGCACAAAGATTTCATGTATAGTGGAGTAAAGGAGTGCTTTCGGAAAGGCTAAACAAAGAGATCCAAGCATGTGCACCGCGCCCTGGAACTAACTGGGCTGCACCCTCCAGAACAGAGGCCAAAGCAAGCAAAGAAGGCCATCAGGTCAGGGTGCGCCTTGGACCAATGTATGTCATGCCCTGAGGAGTGAGGTGCACCCTGGCTTAATCTAGGGTGCGCCCTGAAGGGCTGAGGTGCACCCTGGATGGAGCTGGGGCGCACCTTCTAGAAAGTTCACAAAGCTGGCCTAAAACCAAGCTGAGGCGCGAGAAAATCCAAGCCTAGGCATGGACACAAACTTTACTCTCCAAGTTAGGTCTGAATTAGGTCTTTAATGATTGTTTAAAACCTTAGAACACCCTTAGACCTTTATATTATAAATAGATCACTTAGAGTTTGATATTATTCACTAATTAAGCCTAGGAAACTCAAGGAAGCAGCTGATTCTCCTCCATCAAAGTGTTCAACCATGAGCCCTATGGCCAACTAATCTCTAAGCAAGGCGAAGGGATGAATCCCTAGGTGTAGTTGTTCTTACTTTCTAGTCTTGATTCGGTTGTAAAGATTTAATGTTAAAACATTGTTTATGATTTATTCTTTGATCAAACAAGAAGAATTAGGGTTCATATGACAGCTGCACTTTTTATTCTTCTTATCTTAGATTTTCTTAATCAGGTGATTGCATGCTTCTTCTCCATATAAGTCTAGTCTTGCTCTTCTTATGTCAAGTTGTTCAGTTGTGATTGAGTCCAGTAGATTTCTCTTTTAGGGTTGTCCATTACTGCGATATTGTCATTTCTTGATAACTCTATAGGATAGGTCATGTGTGCTTGAATCGAAATCAATGAGTATTTCATAAGCAATTACTTTAGGGTTTATATTTATGCTTAATTGAATATTTTCCAATTGCCTATTTGGGATGTGAAACTTGTAATCGAGATAAAAACAACTGAATCTTGATTAGGATATGGCAACGAACTTAGGGAGGATTCCTGGACCCTTGTTGCTTCTCCATAATATATTCACATGAGTATTTACACAATTACTATCAAAACTCAAATTCTTTCATTTAATCTTTGCCGTTCGTGTTTAGGTTTACCTTCTCTTGTAGTTAACTTGTTTCCCTGTGGAATCGACACCCCAAAACTGTGCTACAACTACCGCGTTACTCTTTGGGCGTAATCAGTGATGAATGGAAAACTACTTTTAAAACGAAATATGGTTTATATGAGTGGTTAGTTATGCCATTTGGACTAACAAATGCACCCAATAACTTCATGAGATTGATGAACCATGTTTTGCGAGCTTTTATAGGCAGATTTGTTATTGTTTATTTTGATGATATTCTCATTTATAGCACAAACTTAGATAATCATATTGTGCATTTAAAATTAGTTTTAGATGTGCTTAGAAGTTGTTTGCTAACTTGAAGAAGTGCACTTTTTGCACCGATAAGCTTGTGTTTCTTGGTTTTGTTATGAGTGCACAAGGAATACAAGTTGATGAAGAGAAGATCTGTGCGATTAAAGAATGGCCAAGTCCCACGAGTGCAGGTCAAGTTCATAGTTTTCATGGACTTTCTAGTTTTTACAGGAGGTTCGTGAAAGACTTCAGCAGTATTGTCGCACCGCTTACCGAAGTCATCAAGAAGAACGTTGGATTCAAATGGGGAGACGAGCAAGATAATGCGTTCCAATTGATCAAAGAAAAATTTGCTTATGTTCCTTTATTTGCTTTGCCTGATTTTACTAAAATGTTTGAAATTGAATGTGATGCTTCAGGTTTGGGTATCGGCGCAGTTCTTGTGCAAGGAGGAAGACCAATCTCATATTTCAATGAGAAATTAAGTGGAGCAGCTTTAAACTACCTTACTTATGATAAAGAATTTTATGCGTTGGTTCGAGCATTGGAAATATGGCAACACTATCTTTGGCCTAAGGAGTTCGTGATTCACACCGATCATGAGTCCTTGAAGCATTTAAAAGGTTAACACAAGTTGAGTAGGAGATATGCACGATGGGTTGAATTCATTGAGACATTTCCATATGTTATTCGATATAAGCAAGGTAAGGAAAACATCGTTGCAAATGCACTTTCTTAAAGGTACGTATTACTTTCTACTCTAGATGCAAAATTACTTGGTTTTGAGTACATTAAAGAATTGTATCCTTCAGACAACGATTTTGGTGAGGAGTTCCGTGCTTATGAGAAAAACTCAGTGGGTAAGTTCTTTAGGCACGAGGGTTTCTAATTTTAGGAGAATAAGTTATGTGTACCGAATTGTTCTTTGTGTGATTTTTTAGTAAGGGAATCCTATGGAGGAGGTTTAATGGGTCACTTTGGAGTTGCTAAGACCTTAGCTGTTTTACAAGAACACTTTTATTGGCCACACATGAAAAGAGATATTGAGAGAATTTGTGGTAGATGTGTCACATATAGGCAGACAAAATCTCGAGTGCAACCCCATGGTTTATAAACGCCACTACTAATTCCTAGTGAGCCTTGGATAGATATTTTCGATGGACTTTGTGTTAGGTTTACCTAGGTTTAAATGTGGTAGAGATTCAATTTTTGTGGTTGTGGATAGATTTTCGAAGATGGCACATTTTATTCCATGTCACAAAACTGATGATGCTTCCAATGTTGCTAATTTGTTCTTTAGAGAAATTGTAGATTACATGGTATGCCTAGAACAATAGTTTCAGATAGAGATGCTAAGTTCTTGAGTTACTTTTGGAAGACTTTGTGGTGTAAGTTAAGGACTAAGCTATTATTTTCTACTACTTGTAACCCACAAACTGATAGTCAAACTGAAGTAGTGAATATGACTTTGTCTACTTTGCTGATAACTATTATTAAACAGAACATCAAAACTTGGGAAGAGTGTTTACCACATGTTGAGTTTGCTTATAATCGTACTGTTCATTCTGCTACTAAGTTTTCACCATTTGAAATTTTTTGTATGATTTTAATCCTTTAACTCCATTGGATTTAACACCATTACATATGTCTGAATGTGCTAACTTAGATGGAAAGAAAAGACTGAATTTGTTAAGCAGATACATGAGAAGAGAAGACTAAAAGTTGAGAAAAAAACGAAACAATATGCAAAACAAGCTAATAAAGGTCACCGA
Source organism: Bretschneidera sinensis (assembly GCA_023935145.1). Classification (NCBI taxonomy): domain Eukaryota; kingdom Viridiplantae; phylum Streptophyta; class Magnoliopsida; order Brassicales; family Akaniaceae; genus Bretschneidera; species Bretschneidera sinensis. The sequence goes on from CM043701.1 coordinate 45,138,095, forward strand.
CAGCTGATTTTTCAACCTGGAGATTATGTTTGGTTACATATGAGGAGAGAAATATTTTTTGCACAAAGGCATTCAAAGTTACTTCCTAAAGGAGATGGGCTTTTTCAAGTCCTTGAGCGCATCAATGACAATGCATACAAATTAGATTTGCCAGGTGAGTACAAAGTTAGTGCCACTTTCAATGTTTCTGATTTAAGCCTTTTTGATGTAGGTGATGATTTGAGGACAAATCCTTTTCAAGAGGAGGGGAATGATAAGGACACGGCTAACAAATGGGAGGCAGATCCTATTCAAGTTCCAACTGGTCCAGTTATAAGGGCTCGAGCTAAAAGGTTCAAGAAAACTCTCAATGGGCTGATTCAACACATTTGGGCTAAGAACTATCTTTGGGGGCCCAAGGATGATACTATACATGATCCACAAGGATGAGTTTCCATAATTCAAGCTTTGGAATAATCTAGCGACTCAAGATTATGAATTAAAATCTTAGTTTCCCAAAATTGGAGACTTGCTCGTTTTGGTTGGTTCATCAAGGAAAATGGTTCGCTGCAATTTTTTTATTACCTTTTCTTAATTGTTTCCTTATTAATTTAATTACTGAATTGTAAGGCTTGCATGCCAAGTTAGGTACTTTCCTTATTTGGATTTTAGGTTACCAAAATTGTAGTATGAGGTTTCAACCCAAGAGGAGGTGAATTGGGTTTATAAAAACTTTCACTAATTAATCGCAAGTTTATAAAAATTGATAAATCCACAAGCATATAAACAAGTAATGTGTTGTAAACAAAAGAGTTTAAGGAATAGAAGATGCAAACTCAGTTTATAGTGGTTCGGCAATATCGGATTCGTTCCGAACCTACGTCTACTCTCTTCAAGAAACCTTCTTGAAGTAATCCACTAAAACTCTTAGTCGTGCAACTTCACGGGTGTTGTACAAACCTTACAAACAGTCCCTTCCTCTCAGAAGCTAATCTTTTCCTTTCGAAAGCTAATCCCTTTTACAATAAATATGAGTTGATGTAAAGTAAATGGTAGAGAGACAGCAATGAAAGCTTATACAACTGAATAATATCTCTTTTTCAAGGTAAAGCTTGAAGAATGGCTAAACAATAAATATTTCAAAGCTTTTGTGTATTAATGAGCAAAAATTTGATTGAATGTGTAATCTCCTATGTTTTAAATGCTCATTTGAGTGGGTTTATATAGCCTTGAATTATTATGACCGTTTTGTACTGACTTGGAATGTTTTGGTGCATTAAGTGCTCAAGTCTTGCGTCTCAACAGTCATATTTTTTGAATTACCAGTTGACTGGGTCTTAGTACAAGTCTACTGGGTCAAGTGAAAAGTCTCACTTTTTAAGGCTATGAAGAGCACCAGTCGACTGGGTCAAGTGTACCAGTCGACTAGGGACATTTTGTCCAATATACCAGTCGATTGGTATGAAGCACCCAATCGACTGGGGATACACTGTCCCATATACCAGTCTTCTGGTATAAGTACTAGTCGACTGGGTTACCCTTCAACCTAGTTATTCATGCTTTGAAATGTTTTTGACTTTATAAACGTTTGAATGAATAGTTTTGTTAAAATTATTTTTCAAAAGGATCCATAAGACAAGCTAGTTACCTGAACAAGTGAGATTTACAACTTGTTTCAATACCTTATGCCTATACTAGATCTTCTGTCTTAACTTGGTGTCTGATTTGGGTTGAGTTCTTATGTCTTGATTCTTGGCAGTATGCTTTTATCGTTTAAAATAGTTAGATAAAACTGTTAGTATAATTAGAGTTGTGTTTTATCATCATTAAAATTTAGATGAGGGTCAACAATCTCCCCCCTTTTTTATGATAAAACAAATGAGAGAAAACAGTTTTAAAAACTAAGTATTAGGTTTTTTTTTTTTTTTTGGTGAAAAATTGGACAGAGTTTCCTCTGTTTTTTGAATAAAACCAACTTGTAAAACATTTCAAAGATAGTTTATATTCAATTCAACCAAGCAACCCAAGATCTAGTCTTATACAATATGTCATTTGGAGCAATGCTTCCCCTAAATCTATGCACTACTTTAAGTTTACAGTCATTATAGTCATTTTTCTCATATTTCTCCCCCATTTTGACAACAGCAAAAAAATGGGTTGTAAACCAAAAAATAAGCAATATAGACACTATAAACATTAAGATAAGGCATAAACAAACTTGTATACGAAAATTTGGCATAATTCGAAGCTGGGAAGACTTCCCAGGAAGAGTTAGAAGTTTCTATACATGCAGAAGCAGTTACAGCATATATCCAATCAAAGAGCTATTTACATTAAGTAAATATATGAAATAAAAGTAAAGCAAGGATATAAATCAAAAGATGAAATGAAATATAGACATAGAACGTAAATATCCATACATAATAGGCTTCTAAGAGCTGAAACTGAAAGAAAAAATACAATATATGATGAAATGATGTTCGTGCCAAGAATAACTGAAAGCTACATCATATACAACAAAAAAGGTACTAAAAGCAACTCATGGAGTGGGAGAGTCAGAGCTGTCACGAATAAGATCCCGAAGCTCAGCCAGGAAACCCTTGGTATGCTCTCGGTGCAGCTCATAGTTATCCCGAAGGGAGTGGAGGTCATGATGCATTATACTGGTTTTGAACCGCAGAGCCAGTGGACTAGGTTTCACCAAGTTCGCATAGAACTGGTGAATCAGTCTTGGGTAAAAATTTTGGTGTATCTTGACCAGTGGGGTCAAGTTTATTGCATTAAAAGAAGGTAAATTGTCAAAATCACCATGATGAATAGATTTGAAGTTGACGAATCTACTTATCCTGATCTTTTTGTGACGGGTGATAGTGGTATACCTTTCTTTAGCAGCGAGGCTGGCGAACAGGGAGTCATCGAGCTCTGTTCTTGCCTTCTTGCTCGAAGAGCCCGCCAGTCCCTTCCTTTTAGGATCCGGAGCCATAGATTTGGTGGACCTTGGCCTAGTAGGCATATGAGGTCCCCCAACAGTGGTCTTGATGCGGATTCTATTGGACATTTTTGGAGGAAAATGATTTTAGGGGAAAATGAGATTTTGATGGATATTTGAGGTTTCAACCATAGAAAGTTGAAATAAATGGTATAGATGTGTAGATCAAGGTGTGTATGAAGCGTTTTGAGGATTTTTTTGATAAAAATGATGATATTTTTTAGAGAGAGAAAACTTAGGGTTGTAACAATGGCGTGAAAAAAATGAAAAATCTGAAGAGACCAGGAGATGAACCATATATGTTTGGAAAGATCTGGATGTCTATTTTTTGAGGAATTTTATGGCTCTTAAATATGATTTTTATAGAGAAAGTTATGGCAGTTTTAGTAGACAAAGGTCTGGCTGTGCAGGATTTCAGCATGGGCAGAAGTTTTGAAGGGCGTATGAAGGCTTAAATCCCACATCACACATCGGTTGGAAACACCTTCAATATCCCACATCCCAAATTGGATTGGAAACACATTGCACTCATGGATTTTCCCTATAAAAGTCTTATTTCACTTCATCAAATGGGTGTGCAATCTAGAGGACTTCTGCTAGCATTCTGATGGATCTCGAAGGCTTTGCTACCAATAGGGGAAGCGCCGCACGACAGCTGCGAGTGGAATCTCTCTATCCATGTATTGTTAGTTTTAATTTATTTTAAGTTTTAAAGTTTAATTGTTTAGCACTGTAATTGTGAAAATCATGTTCATAATTATGCGAGGCTAAAATCTTCATCTAAGTTTGAAGATGAAGCCTCGCCATTGTTTAGCATTATATTTTCAGATATGTTCGTATTATATTTTCAGATATGTTCGTACAATTCTGATATTTTTAGTATAAATGTTCTATTTCAATTGTTTGAGTAAACTCTTATGATTGATTGTTTTTAAATTGTTAAATTGGATATTCTTTGTGTTTCATCTGTCAGATACGGCGGATCATTCAAATTAGATTGGATATCCATTGTGATTTGTGAATTAAACGGATACATTGGATAGTTTTGGTTTAGTTTGGGTATTCGCTGTGATTTGTATAATGGAGGATTCATTGAATGATTTGATAGATTATTTTTATATAGAACATGAAGATATATGCTTTACTTTGGTGGGGTGGATTAAAAAAACCTTAGTGTTTTTATCAGTTGCTTTAAAATCAATTTAGTTTAGTTTATATTTCTTTGCAAGATACAATCCAAAATTCAGAACTAGGTTAAAATAGGGTTAGTTTAGATAAAAATATATTTTCACAATGCAATTCCCTGTGGATTCAACCTCGCACTTGCACAACACTATATTGCAAACAACTCGTGCACTTGCGAGTAATCTAAAACTCACAACAAGTTTTTGGCGCCGTTGCTAGGGAGTTATTTGGTTTGTGAAACTTTAATTTTTTATTTGAATTGATTTTATTTTTCTACTAGTTTAGTTAGTATTTTTGTTTTATTTTTCTTTTTGGAATTTTACTTTTGTTTATTTGTTTTTATTTGCAATTGCATATAAAAAATAAAAATATATATTTATATAAAAAAATTTGCCAATTTTTGTTGGCCCATTTTGTGAGTATTGTGTTTTCTGTTTTGTATTTATTTTATATTATCTTATTGTTATTTGTATTTTATTTTATTCTTTTGTTTCTGCTGGTTAGTTTATATTAGTGCTATTTGTTTGGGGTATGCTTTGTCGGAGATTCCTGAACTTAGAGTCAATACCTTTAGATCCCGAATTAGAAAGAACTCTTAGGAAATAGAAGAGAGCACTTGTTGAAAGAGAGATAATTGAGATGGGAGAAAATTTTTGGAGTATAAATCAACCTGAGAATGAGCAACCTAGAGCTTGGAATGTGGACTTCACTACATCCCTTAGGGATTTGTTCGCACCCGTTGCGACTAACTCCCCTTCTTGTATAGTGTTGCCACTAACCAATGCTACCCATTTTGATCTAAAGCCACAGATGTTGGAGGACAGCCTCAAGGATTTCATGAAGATGACCGGCCAGTCCATCAATGCAGCCAATACATTCAATGCTGATAGTTGTTCAATTTGTGCTAGTCTTATGCATTTAGCACAGAATTGTCCATCAATGTCGGCTTTTGCCAAGTATCCCATGGAACAAGTGAACGCTTTCAATGACTATCGAAGGCAATCAAATGGATCTTAGTCCGAGACTTACAATCCAGGGTGACGGAACCACCCTAATTTTTTATGGGAGCAGAACCAACCGATGAATCAAGGAGGAGCCCTTCATCATGCTCACAATCAATACCCTCCCGGATTTCCTCCACCATTTCCATCATGGTCTTTCAGCCCATCCAGCACCATCACCTGCTTACTATGCTCCCACTTAAGCACTAGTACCGGTTTCACAGTCTCTAGAGGACACCCTCAAGGATTTCATTAAGATGACCGGCCAATCCATCGGCGAAGTGAAGAGTGCAACAATGGTAAACACCCAAGCGATTGCCAAGCTAGATAGTCAAATAGATCAAATTGCAAGTCATGTGGGTGAAGGAGAGAAGAGAATGTTCCCCAGTCAGCTCGTGCCCAACCTAAAGGGACAGTTTACGGTTGGAAATTCATTAAATCCTATGCACGGGTTGGAACAAGTGCAATCGATTGTCACATTGAGGTTTGGGAGACAAGTGGACAATCAAGTGGAAGAGAACCTTGCTTTGCAGCTAGGGCAAGAAAGTGGCAACAAGGAGAAGAGAGATGTTAAGTCATCTATAGCTACACCTACTATTAAGGATCTCCCTAGGTTGTTTGTACCTAATGCGCCTTATCTTGAGAGATTACAAGCACCCAAGAAAGGAGAGAAGTCTGAGGACATCCTGGAGACATGCTTTGCTTAGTTTGGGGAGGATTTGGATTTGGATAAGTTATTTGAGTAAGCAAATGCCATTTTGGAGTCTACTCCTAGGGAGGGCAGTGAGACGGAGGAGATCCCAGCACCTAAGCCCCCCAAGAAGGAACTTAAGCCTTTACCAGACAATTTTAAGTATAAGTTCCTGGGTCCAGCAGATTCTTTGCCTATGATTATAGCTTCAGATTTGGTTGAGGCTCAAGAGGAGGAAGCTATCGGCTGGACTATTGAGGATATCAATGGAATCAGCCCCTCGATGGTGATGCACAAGATACATTTGGAGGAGAATGCCAAGCCATCGAGGGAGCCACAAAGAAGGCTCCACCTAGCTATGCAAGAGGTTGTGAGGACTGAAGTGATAAAGTTATTGGATGCAGAGATCATTTATCCAATCTCTGATAGCAAGTGGGTGAGCCTTATTCATGTCGTGCTCAAGCGGGTTGGATTGACGGTAGTGAAGCATAAGGACGACGAGTTGGTGCTAACTCGTGTTCAGTTAGGATGGAGAGTGTGTCTACACTATCGTAAGTTAAATGCTGCCACAAGGAAGGATCATTTTCCACTCTCATTTATTGATCAGATGGTGAAGCACTTAGCTGGGCATGATTACTAATGTTGGGTCTAGCTGAAGATGTTAAACTTGGCGCTCATGGGAGGCACCGCACAGCATATCCTTTCTATTTGTTTATTATTTTACATATTTCTTGTTACTGTTTATTTCTAGTGTTTCTTTTGTTTTCCAGTCTTTATTTTTTCAGGGACAACGTGTACTTCAATTCATGTTTGGGGGTATGCTATGAGCCATGCCAGTCCAGTTAGATCTCCATCTCTCAGGTCAGCTCTTTCCATATTATTCACACATTGAGGACAATGTATAATTTAAGTTTGGGGGTATAGGAGACACATTACACGCACTTTGTCCTAATTTGTTGTTTTTTTTTCTTCTTCGTTAAAAAAAAAAAGATAAATGCATGCTCATGTTATTTTGAAATTTTTGGTTGATCTAAACAAATACTGTGATGTGATGTCATTGGTGAATTTAAAATCATGAACACATGATTTGATGATAGAGTTTTAAAACTTTGTTACTTACTTTAGGCATATAAGAATTCACCTAATCTGACATGAGCACATTAGCACAAAATTGTATGAGGTATGACATGTGATTTTAATGTGTATGTTTCCTTGACTTAACTGAAACTGGATGACTTGTAGGATAAACACTTTGGCATAGAAACGTAAAATATATATATATATATATATATATATATATATATATATATATATATATATATATATATATATAATGATCATCAATAAACTTTCCACTGAGTAATTAGACCTCTTGCCTCAGTAAGCAGTAAGTGTTCACGTCAAAAGTTGGGAATTTTATTCTTAATAATCATTGCGAAACTTTCTGCTAAGTAATTGGACCTCTTGCCTCAGTAAGCAGTGAGTGTTCACGTCAAAAAGTGAGAATTTTACATGGTAGCATTAAGGCCAGTTTAGTTTCGTAGCCTTTTTTACTCGAGTTAGTAAGTCCTTAGGGGTGTCTTTACACCTAATGCCCTAAAACCATCTGGTTTGGGAGTCATTGACTCAACACTCGCTACATGGGTCAATTAGAAAGCTTAAGGGAACTAAACGTAGTAGAGCCTTATAATAAAAGAGAGAAGAAAATAAAACTATGCCATCGTTGTTCATTCTGATGAGAAATTCTGTGAATCTTGAGACATGGAGACATTGTACATTGAAGTTATTTGGCAGCCTCATCTTTATATGCTAATTCACTTTACACTGATTCGAGCTTATGATACCTTAGCCTGCCTCTTGTAAGTAATTAGGTTTTAAAATTCGTATTCATTGCGAAGATGGGTTATATTTTTTAAGCTTACTTATGAATGAATATCATAGCTTTGTGTGATACTTAAATTTTTGGATACCATGAATGATGAATTTATCTTTGTGTTCTTTGTTTTTCATTTAGTTTTTTTTTTTTATTTTGTTTTGCTAAGGGACTAGCAAAATGTAAGTTTAGGGGGATTTGATGAGTGCCAAACATTGCATATTTTGGCCCCTTAATTTGCATTTGTTAGCTTAGGGATTTGTTACTTTGAGTTGTTTTTCGTTGTTTTACAGGTTTACAAGCACTTGGAAAGGAGTTTCACTAAATTGCCTGAATTGCCCGTACAGATCAGTCATCTTTGCGAATTAAACTGTATTGATTCAGGAAGAACCAGGAGATGTGCCATATATGCTTGGAAAGATCCAGACGTCTATTTTCTAGGAAATTTTATGGCTTGTAAATATGATTTTTCTAGAGAAAGTTATGGCAGATTTAGTAGACAAAGATCAGGCTATGCGTCATTTCAGCGTGGCAGAAATGATTTTTGTGGATTAAACTGTAATGATTCAGGAAGAACCAAGAGATGAGCCATGTATGCTTGGAAAGATCCAGATGTCTATTTGTTGGGGAATTTTATGGCTCATAAATATGATTTTTCTAGGGAAAGTTATGGCTGTTTCAGTAGACAAAGGTCAGGCTGTGCGGGATTTCAGCGTGGGCAGAAGTTTTGAAGGGCATGTGAAGGCTTAAATCCCTCATCCCACATCGGTTAGAAACACCTTCAATATCGCACATCCCACATTGGATTGGAAACACATTGCGCTCATGGAGTTCCCCTATAAAATCCCCATTTCACTTCATCAAATGGGTGTGCAATCTAGAGGACTTCTGCTAGCATTCTGGTGGATCTCGAAGGCTTTGCTACCAAGAGGGGAAGCGCCACACGACAACTGCGAGTGGAATCTCTCTATCCATGTATTGTTAGTTTTAATTTATTTTAAGTTTTAAAGTTTAAATGTTTAGCACTGTAATTGTGAAAATTATGTTCATAATTATGCGAGGCTAAAATCTTCATCTAAGGTTGAAGATGAAGCCTCGCCATTGTTTAACGTTATATTTTCATATATGTTCGTACAATTCTGATATTTTTAGTATAAATGTTCTATTTCAATTGTTTGAATAAACTCTTATGATTGATTGTTTTTAAATTGTTAAATTAGATATTCCTTGTGTTTTATCTGCCGGATACGGCGGATCATTCAAATTAGATTGGATATTCATTGTGATTTGTGAATTAAACGGATACATTGGATGGTTTTTGTTTAGTTTGGGTATTCGCTGTGATTTGTATAATGGAGGATTGATGGAATGATTTGATAGATTATTTTTATATAGAACATGAAGATATATGCTTTACTTTGGTGGGGTGGATTCAAAAAACCTTAGTGTTTTTATCAGTTGTTTTTAAATCAATTTAGTTTATATTATATTTCTTTGCAAGATACAATCCAAAATTCGGAACTAGGTTAAAATTGGGTTAGTTTAGATAAAAATATATTTTCACAATGCAATTCCCTGTGGATTCGACCTCACACTTCTACAACACTATATTGCAAATGACTTGTGCGCTTGTGAGTAATTTAAAACTCGCAACACACAACAACTTCCAGCTGCTACATATTCCGCCTCAATGGTTGATAGTGCAATGTGAGTTTTGTTTCTTGGAAAACCAAGAGGTTAACATTGCAACTAAGAATTGGCATATTCCACTTATGCTTTTTCTGTCTAGCCTACACCCCGCAAAGTCAGCATCTGAATATCCTACAAGCTCAAAAGATGAATCTCTAGAGTATCATAATCCTAGGGTTTGAGTTCCTTGTAGATATCTAAGGATTCTTTTTACTGCAACTACATGTGATTCCTTAGGATTAGCCTAAAATCTAGCACATATGCATACACTGAACATAATATCAGGTCTTCTTGCAGTCAAATAAAGTAAATCTCCTGTCATACTTCTACAATATTTAGTATCTACACACTTACCTCCTTCATCAAGATCAAGTTTTGTAAATGCGCTCATAGGAGTACCAAGTGGCTTTGAGCTTTCCATCCCAAACCTCTTTAGTAGGTTCTTAGTGTATTTTGATTGATTAATAAAGATACCACATTTGATTTGTTTGATTTGAAGCCCAAGGAAGTAGGTAAGCTCTCCCATCATGCTCATTTCAAATTCACTTTGCATGCACTTGGCAAACTCTTTACACATAGATTCATTAGTAGCACCAAATATAATATCATCAACATATATTTGGACTAGTAGAGTGTCATTTATATTAGTTTTTGTGAAGAGAGTTGTGACTACTTTTCCTCTTATAAAATTATTTTCAATCAAAAATTTACTTAGTCTTTCATACCATGCTCTTGGAGCTTGCTTCAACCCATATAGAGCTTTAGAAAGCTTGTAGACATGATTTGGAATACTAGGATTCTCAAATCCAAGAGGTTGCTCAATGTATACCTCTTCTTCTATAAAGCCATTTAAGAAGGCACTCTTTACATCCATTTGAAATAATTTAAACTTATTAAAGCATGCAAAGGCCAATAACATTCGAATAGCTTCTAATCTTGCTACAGGAGCATAGGTCTCATCAAAGTCTATTCCTTCTTCTTGATTATATCCCTTAGCAACTAGTCTAGTCTTGTTTCTAGTCAATATTCCATTTTCATCCATCTTATTTCTAAGTACCCATTTAGTTCCTATTATTGTATGATTCTTTGGTCTAGGAACTAGATTCCATACATTGTTTCTTTCAAATTGATTTATTTCTTCTTGCATTGCAATTATCCAATCATTATCCTTTTCGGCTTCTACAAATGTTTTGCTGGTATTTGTCTATGGTTTAAACATGGTTAAGGTTTAAACAAGAGATGGAAGAATGAATTTCAGCATGTAAAGGAGTGCACACAAGTGTACGCCTCACTTTGGGTGTGTGCATGCCTCTCTTTTCAGCAAGATAAAGAAGTGCGCACAGCTTTGAAGGGTCTAGTATTAGTGTGCGCCATAGCCCTGCTCCTCCCAGGCTATATTGCCCAGCAAGTGAGGATGCTGGAGGAAGGCTAAGGTCACGGCGACCCCTACTCAAGGCCGCAGTGCCCAGAAAGTGGTGAAAAGGTGTTTTGCCCAAGGCCGCAGCGCGCCCTGTTCAGTGCCTAGGCGCTAAGCACACTGATGCACACATGATTAACTTGATTAAGGCTTTAGTTAAGTACATGGGTGCAAGTCCAAAATGCATAGTATCACTTAGCATTGATGGAGGGCCATGGTTGATTGGTCATCAAGATCTAAGAGTGGAGAATGACACTCAAGATTGGTCAAGAAGTTAGTGCACTATATAAAGCGTCACCTAGCTTCATTCTCAATAAAAATTATGATAGAACATGTGAATGAGAGAATTGTATGAGAGTACAAAGACACAGACATATAAGAGGGACCCATTGGAGAGGCTGGTTGTGAAGAGAGAGATTAGTATAGAAAGGGGATTCAAGGGACTTGTAAGTGGAATTTCCAAAGGGGAAAGTTCCAAGGTATCTCAAGACCTTATCACTTTCTTGTTCTATTTTTTGTTTCTTCAAGAACTTGTGGATCCTTGGAGAGGGGTTGCTGTGATTGTAAGAACCATTGATTTAGTGCAGAGAGTTCGGAGGAACTCACGGGGACGTAGGCTATTACCGAATCTCGATAACAATTGCTTGTCTTCTTTCTTGCTTTGGTTGTTGTATCTTTTCTTTACAAGTCATTCTAGACGTGGATGTTTGGAAGATCACCACTTGGGCATCTTATCAAGGTGATTTCCAACAGTGGTATCAGAGCTAGAGGAGATACTACAACAGTGGTATCAGAGCTAGTACAGTCGGGTGTCAGAGAAAAAATAGAAGGTGTCGGAGCAAGACTCCAAGAATTGGAGGTCAACTTCTTAGGTGATTCAAGAACGGAGTTAAGATCTATATCTGATCGTGTTCTTGAGGTGAATCAAGGATGGAGTAAAGATCAATATCTGATCGTGTTCTTGAGGGTGATTCAAGAACGAAGTAAAGATCGAGATCTGATCGTGTTCTTGAGGTTGATTCAAGAACGGTATTGAGATCAATCTTCGATCTATGTTCTTGAGATTTAGAAGAAGTTGGAGAGTAATTGTGGGTGCTGCACAAATTTGGGATCTTCTCCGCAAGATGGGTTCAAATTTCAGTATTGAGAAATTTGATGGAAAGAGAGATTTTTCCCTGTGGAAGCAGAAGATCAAGGCTGTTCTTATACAACAGAAAGTGGAATTGGTGATTAGAGAAGATGATGTTTTTCCAGCATGTACCACGGAAGACCAGCGGAATGAGATGAAGAAGATGGCATACAACACCATCTTCTTGTACATATCAGATAATGTCACAAGGGAGTGCGGAGACTCGAAAGATCCAGCTGTCATATGAAAGAAACTAGATGAGTTGTTTCTTGCCAAGACTCTACCTAATAAGAGGTATCTTCGTAAATAAATCTTTGCTTTTAAATTTGATCCTAATAAAGAGTTGTAAGATGATCTTAATGCCAAGATGAGGAGTACATCAAGTGGAGAAAGGTTGTTCATTAAAAGAAGGCCAACAACTCGGTATGGCAGCAATATCCATGGCTACTACCTAGACAGAGGTAGATGAGAGAGCCCTAGGAGAGTGCACAGCAACATACATGGCTACTACCGAGACAAAGGTAGAGGAGAGAGCCATGGGAGAGTGCACAGCAACATATATGGCTACTACTGGGATATAGGTAGAGGAGAGAGCCATGGGAGATTACACAACAACATACATGGCTACTATAGAGACAGAGGTAGAGGAGAGAGCTATGGGAGAGTGCACAGCAACATACATGGCTACTACCGGGACAGAGGTAGAGAAGAGAGCCATGGGAGAGTGCACAGTAACATACATGGCTACTACCAGGACAAAGGTATAGGAGAAAGCCATGGGAGAATGCATTCCAAAATGAGATTTGGAGGGAAAAAATGTTACTACTACCACAAGGAGGGTCATGTCAAGAAAGATTGCAAGGAGAAGATGAGGGAAGAGGGAAGAAGCCATACCAAGAATGGAGAGGCTTCGGTTGCCAAAATAGAACAGCAAGATGATGATGTTCTTGTTGTATGCTCAAGTGTGTGCAAGGGGTAAGAAGGCAGCGGGAAATGGATCTTGGATACCGGGTGCACTCATCACATGCGCCCTCACCAGGATTGGTTCAAGAATTTCATGGAAACCAATGATGAAAGGGTTTTCTTGGGGAATGATATTTCTTACCAAGTGAAGGGGATAGGAGATATCCAGTTGAGGATGTTTGATGGAATGACAAGGCTGCTGAGGAATGTGAGGTATCTTCTGGATGTGAAGAGGAATTTGATCTCATTGGGGCAGCTGGATTCCATGGGGTACACATACAAAGCAGAGAGAAGAAAGATTAAGTTAGCCAAGGGATCTTTGGTAGTGATCAAAGCAGCAATGAAGGATGGTCTCTATGAGATGATCGGAGACACGGACATCAAGGATCAAGCAGCAAGCTTGATGGCTGAGATGGAGAAGGCAGCCCTTTGGCACACTCGTTTAGGACATATAAGCGAAGAGGGGCTGTAAGTTCTCAACAAGAACAGATTACTTGATGGTGACAAGGTAGAAAGACTCGATTTATGCAAGAATTGTGTTCTTGGACAGCAATATTGGGTCAGCTTCAACATCGGAGTGCACAAGTCTAAGGGCATTCTTGACTACATTCATGCGGACCTTTAGGGACCAGTAAGGACATCAACACAGGGAGGTAACTTTTGCTTTCTATCTCTAATTGATGATTATTCAAGAAATATTTGGGTTTATTTGGTTAGAAATAAATCAGATGCTTTGAATAAATTAGTGGTGCGGAAAAAGCTAGTGGAGACTCAAATGGGCAGGGTAGTTAAGGGGATAAGAACTGATAATGGCTTAGAAATTTTTAACCAAGAACTTGATCAATTCTATAGGTTAAATGGCATTCTAAGACACAGAACGGTTGTGAAAACCCCTCAACAAATTGGAGTTGCTGAGAGGATGAATAAAACCCTTATGGAAAAGGTTAGGTGCATGTTAGATGGATCCAGATTACCCAAATGTTTTTGGGCGGAAGCGGTGTCTATTGCTGCGTATTTGGTTAATAGATCACCCTCTAGGATTGTGTACCATAAGACTCCTGAAGAAATGTGGAGTGGAAAACCCCCTGAGTTGGACAACCTTAGGACTTTTGGGTGTGCTGCATATGCACAACAAAAGGATGATAGACTTAGCCCAAGATCTAGAAAATATGTGTTTCTAGGATATGGGGAAGGGGCTAAGGGGTACAGGTTATGGTCTTTAGAGAAAGAAGGATTGAGACTCATAATAAATAGGGATGTCATTTTTAATGAATTGTTATTTCCCTATTTGGAGAAAACTAACCCTGTAGGGGCTAGTGAACAAACCAGTTCGGTATTTGTGGAGCATAGCATCAAGGAGAATTCGGTTCAGGTAGAGGAAGGAAAGTAATAGGGTTTGGACCAGGTAAAGCCCCTTGATGAATACCAAGCTTAGGACATTCATGAGAAGGCTGAACTGAAAGAGGATGATGCAGGGAGTCGGAAGGACTATCAACTCACAAGAGACCGGGAAAGAAGGCTGGTCGGACCACCTTCAAGATATGGTTTTGCGGATGCTATGGATGCAGCAGCTACTTGGATAGAAGGAGAGATGAGTGAACAAGAGACTTACATTGATGCCATTGGATGTAAGAATTCGCCAAGATGGAAGCTAGCTATGGAGGAAGAAATAGATTCTTTAAGGAAGAACAACTTCTGGGAATTAGTGCACATTCCGAGAAAATAGAGAGTTGTGGATTGTAAGTGGACTTACAAGATCAAAGAAGGGTACTCACTAAGAGATGAAGTCCGAAACAAGGCTAGGCTGATGGTGAAGGGGTTCACAAGAAGGAAAGGCATGGATTTCACATAAATCTTCCCACTTGGACATAAGGTGGATGAAGTGGTGATTATCCTCATCTATGCCAATGATATGTTGTTAGTTTGGAATAGTAGGAAGAGAATGAAAAGGTTTACATCTCAACTCAGTGAGGAGTTCAAGAGGAAGGATCTCAGCCTTACACAAAAGATCCTTGGTATGAGAATAATTTGGGAAAGGGAGAGAAACGGGTTGAAGGTTTCTCGGTCTTCCATGGAAGATGGTAAATTAGTGAAGGTTCCTCTTGCTGGTCATTTCAAGTTCTCCAACAAACGATGTCCTAGAATGGATGAGGAGAAGAAAGAAATGGTAAAGGTCCCTTACTCTAGTGCGGTTGGACCAGTCATGTCCATGATGGTATGCACTAGACCCGAAATTTCTCAGGTAATGGGTGTTCTTAGCAGATTTGTGAGTAATCCCGGAAAGGAGCTTTGGCTTGGAATGAAGTGGTTGCTGAAGTATTTGAAGGCTCAGTGGCAGCCGGTGGTAGCACTCTCAACAACAAAAACAGAATACATAGTGGCTTCAGAAGCCATAAAGGAGGCTATGTGGTGCAAAGGGTTGTTGGATGAGTGGATGGTCCTAAAAGAGCAGGTGGTGGTGTCTTCGGATATCTAAAGTGCGTGGCACTTGTGGAGGAATTCGGTGTTCCATGAGAGGAAAAAGCATATGGGTGTTGGGTAGCATTACATTTCGAAAAATGGTACTAAGGTTCTACCTCTAAGAAAGTTCAATCATTGCCTTGGACTACTTAGGATTGGAGTCAGTTGATTGATGGCTCAAGATGAGTTTGGATCCTGAAGTTCTCTGCACAATAGTTCAGGTTTAAACGTTTAGACAAAGGTAGAGACTATTGGAATTTGTCTAAGGTTTAAACATGGTTAAGGTTTAAACAAGAGATGGAAGAATGAATTTCAGCATGTTAAAGGAGTGCACACAAGTGTGCGCCTCACTTTGGGTGTGTGCACACCTCTCCTTTCAACAAGACAAAGAAGTGCGCACAGCTTTAAAGGGTCCAGCATCAGTGTGCGCCATATCCCTGCTCCTCCTAGGCCTCAGTGCCCAGCAACTGAGGATGCTGGAGGATGGCCAAGGCTGCAGCATTCTCTACCCAAGGCCGCGACGCCTAGAAAGTGGTGAAAAGGTGTTTTGCCCAAGGCCGCAACGCACCCTGTTCAGTGCCTAGGCGCTAGGCACACTAATGCACACATGATTAACTTGATTCAGCCTTTAGTTAAGTGCATGGGTGCAAGTCCAAAATGCACAACATCACTTAGGATTGATGGAGGGCCATGGTTGATTGGTCATCAAGATCTAAGGGTGGAGAATGACACTCAAGATTGGTCAAGAAGTTGGTGCACTATATAAAGGGTCATCTAGTTTCATTCTCAATAACAATTGTGACAGAACTTATGAATGAGAGAATTTTATGAGAGTGCAAAGACACAGACATACAAGAGGGACTCATTGGAGAGGCTGGTTGTAAAGAGAGAGATTAGTATAGAAAGGGGATTCAAGGGATTTCCAAGGGGGAAAGTTCTAGGGTATCTCAAGACCTTATCACTTTCTTGTTCTCTTCTTTGTTTCTTCAAGAACTTGTGGATCCTTAGAGAGAGGTTTCTGTGATTATAAGAACCATTGATTTAGTGCAGAGAGTTCGGAGGAACTCACGGGGACATAGGCTATTGCTGAACCTCGATAACAATTGCTTGTCTTCTTTCTTGCCTTGGTTGTTGTATCTTATCTTTATAGGTCATTCTAGACTTGGGTGTTTGGAAGATCACCACCCGGGCATCTTGTCAAGGTGATTTCCAACATGTTTTAGGTTCTATTTGAGACAAATAGGCTATATACTTACAAATGTTTCTAATAGAGGAACAAGTTCTTACCCCTTGTGAAGGATCACCACTCACTTGATCGATTGGGTGATAAGTTACATAACTCCAATCTTTGGGAAGACTATCCTCTTGTTGACTTGTAGATGGTTGGTCCAATTTGAGAGTTTCCATTTCTTGATTCGTTTGAGGTGGGTTCTTCTTTGGGTCAACAATGGGAGTAGGTGTCTCCGTTCTTGGAATGAAATCTACATCATCATTGAAAGAAACTTCTCTACTACTAATTGGGTTAGACTCATCAAGGATTACATGTACGTATTCTTCTACTACTAATGTTCTCTTATTGAAAAATCTATAAGCCTTACTAAGGGTTGAATATCTTAAGAATATCCTTTCATCAGTCTTTAAGTCAAATTTACCCAAGTTAGTTTTATTGTCATTGAGGTTGAAGCATTTACAACCAAAGGTACGAAAATAGGAGATATTAGGCTTTCTACTTTTCCATAATTCATAAAGAGTTTTTTCAAGCATAGGCCTAATTAAAATTCTATTCAAGATATAGCAAGAAGTGTTTACCGCTTCCGCCCAAAAGTATTTTGGTAAGCTATTTTCACAAAATATTGTTCTTGCAAATTCTTCTAGAACTCTATTTTTCCTCTCAACAACTCCATTTTGTTAAGGAGTTCTAGGAGCTGAAAAGTGTGATCAATTCTATTTTCATCACAAAATTTTGAAAAACTTTGGTTTTCGAATTCTTTTCCATGATCACTTCTAATGCTTGAAATACAAATTTCATTTTCATTTTGAACGTTTTTGCAAAAGTTTTCAAAACATTTTGAAAAACTTTGGTTTTCGAATTCTTTTCCATGATCGCTCCTAATGCTTGAAATACAAATTTCTTTTTTCATTTTGAACCTTTTTGCAAAAGTTTTCAGATCCTTTAAAAGCTTCATCCTTGTAAGCAATAAATATAAGAAAGGTATATCTTGAATAGTTATCAACAATAACAAGAGCATATTGATGGCCACCTAGACTAATGGTACTTATTGGACCAAATAAGTTCATATGCAAAAGTTCCAATGGTCTAGTAGTTAACACTACATTTTTTGATTTAAAAGAAATTCTAGTTTGTTTTCTCATTTGACAAGCATTACATACTTTATCATTTTCAAATTTGATTTTGGGTAGTCCAATGACTAAATCTTTTCTTGAAATGATTTTAAGCAAATTCATGTTCACATGACCAAGCCTTCTATGCCATAGCCATTGGTTTTAACTAAATGCGGGAAAACATTTTTCATTTTCAGAATGCAATGATTTTAAATCAACTATATAGACATTTTCATGTCTATGGCCAACAAACTTGATCTTGTTACTCTTGATGTCTACAACTAGACAATGAGAGGTTGCAAATATGACTTTGTTGCCTTTGTCACATGGTTGACTAATACTTAGTAGATTTGGCTTAAGGACTTGCACTAGCAATACATTATCTATGGTTGAGAAATCATTACCAACTTTTACATACCCAATGATCTTTATTTTTGTATTGTCTCCAATGGTGACAAGTCTGCCATCTCTTAGAGTTAGCTCCTTGAAGACACTTTTATCACCGGTCATGTATTTTGGGCATCAACTATCAAGGTACCAACAGTTACTTTTTTCCTTGGTGTGGAGACATATCTGCATCACACAAGGATACACAATTGCATTTTTAGGTATCCAAAATTTCTTGGGTCCTTTGGGGTTAGTCCTTGAAAATACGGTTCCTTTTGGGACCCATACTTTCTTAACAATATATGGTGTTCTATAGACATGTTGATAATGCATAATATAGTTATTGAAATTTCTAGGATAACTTAGTTGTGCATGTCTATAATTCTTAGGATAGGAGTTCCTAGGATACATGTTTCTTATGTGAGGAATATTCATGTTATTTCTAGGAAATATGTGATGATGATTTCTTGGGTACATGCTTGCATTATTATGAGTATGCATATTATTTCTAGGATAACCATGATAGCAGTTCCTAGGATATGCTTGTGCAGTGTGCAAGTCTCGAGTATACATGTTATTTCTAGGATGTATATGATGGTTACTCCTAGGATATGTATAAGCATTTCTTGAATGAGCATACATGATGCTTTCATTCTTGTATATGCATTAGAATTAGAATTTCTAGACCTACTAGCATTTATTAAGGAAATGCTTTGGACCTTGCTAGTGGTCTTTAAAGTAGAGGCTTCATTCACACATGATACTTTCATGAATAAACTCTTTTTTTATTTTTGCTTGCCTAATGGAGAATATCCTAACCTGGATTTTCCTCCATTTAATCTTTGGCAAGATAGCACTTCATCAAGCTTTTCTTTTCTAAGCATGAGTCTAGATATTGTGTCATTCAATTCTAATATCTTATTCTTTAAGTTTTCATTTTCATCTTTAAGAAAATCTTGAGAAGAATCATAAAGCAATGAAGATAGTTTATCTTTTTCTTCTTTTAGACTTATCATCTCTTTAGAAAGAGATGACACATTTTTCTTAAGAGTAGAGTTCCTAGAATTGAATTTATTCAATTCTTCATGCATTTCATTTACGACTTCTATCAGTTCTTCATTACTACTAACAATGTTATCTTTTGAATAGGGAGAAGTTGATACCTTATTTTCATCATCGATTGCCATAAGACATAGGTTGGAAATTTCCTCGTATCCAATCTCTTTATCCGAGGAGTCTTCTTCTTCGTCATCACTCTAAATGGTTGTAATCATAGCTTTCTTCTTGAAGCTCCTATTTGGTTTGCTTGTAGCTGTATAATCGGCCTTGATGTGACTAGGCTTCTTGCATCCATAACACACAAGTGGTTCCCTTTTTGAAGTGGGATCCTTTGTGTAAGGTTTCTTGCTTTTCTTCAAGAATCTGTGAAATCGTTTGGTGATTAAAGCCATCTCACCATCTTCTTCGCTGCTCTCCACCTCTTCTTCCAATTCTTCTGCTTTGTTCCTCGTAGAGGCTTTGAGAGCAATCACTTTTTTCTTCTTGTCATCATCATTGACAATGAGATTCATTTCTTCCATCTAATATGTTAATAATGAC
Organism: Bretschneidera sinensis; assembly: GCA_023935145.1. Classification (NCBI taxonomy): domain Eukaryota; kingdom Viridiplantae; phylum Streptophyta; class Magnoliopsida; order Brassicales; family Akaniaceae; genus Bretschneidera; species Bretschneidera sinensis. The sequence goes on from CM043701.1 coordinate 45,157,800, forward strand.
ACACGAAGTGTTTTGACATCAAGTTTGTCAAGATCTTTGGCCTCCTGAATGGCCATCTTCTTTGGTTTCCAAGTAGGTAGCAGAGATCCTAAGATTTTTCTCATTAGTTCAAACTCCTCAATGTTCCTACCAAGAAGCTTCAAACCGTTAACAATAGTTGCAAAACGTTAGTGCATCTGAGAAATTGTTTTGTTATTAGACATTTTAGAAGATTCATATTCGGATACTAGCATATAGATTTTTTATTTTTTAACCTCACTAGTTCCTTCATATGTAACTTGCAGTTTATCCCAAATCTCCTTAGCCGAAACACATGCGAAAATTTTATTATATTCAGATATATCTGAAGCACAATGTAAAATACTTGTGGCTCTACTATTGAGAGACATCATTCTACAATCCTCATCATTGAACTCAGTTTTGAGTTTAGGCATTGTATGATTGATTTCTCAAATAGTTATTTCCTTTGATGACTCTCCATAGATTATAATCTTGTCCCTCGACAAATATTTTCATCCTGTTTTTCCAATAGTAATAGTTGGAGCCATTGAACAAGGGAGGCCTAGTGTAGGAATGTCCCTCAGAATACCTATTCGATGCCATCGGATCAACTCAATGATTTTAAGCCTAAAATTGAGAAAGAGGCTCTAATACCAATTGTAGACTGAGGTTTCAACCCAAGAGGGGGGTGAATTGGGTTTACAAAAATTTTGCTAATTAATCACAAGCTTATAAAAACAGATAAATCCACAACCATGTAAACAAGTGATGTGCTGTAAACTAAAGAGTTTAAGGAATAGAAGATGCAAACTCAGTTTATAGTGGTTCCACAATATCGGATTCGTTCCGACCCTACGTCCACTTTCTTCAAGGAACCTCCTTGAAGTAGTCCACTAAAACTCTTAGTCGTGCAACTTCACAGGTGTTGCCTAAACCTTACAAACAGTCCCTTCCTCTTGGAAGCTTATCCCTTCCTCTCAGAAGCTAATCTCTTCCTTTCAGAAGCTAATCCCTTTACAATAAATATGAGTTGATGTAATGTAAATGGTAGAGAGACAACAATGAATGCTTATACAACTGAATAATATCTCTCTTTCAAGGTAAAGCTTGAAGAATGGCTCAACAATAAATATTTCAAAGTTTTTGTGTATTAATGAGCAAAAACTTGATTGAATTTGTAATCTCCTATTTTTTAAATGCTCATTTGAGTGGGTTTATATAGCCTTGAATTAATATGACCGTTTTGTACTTACTTGGAATGTTTTGGTGCATTAAGTGCTCAAGTCTCGCATCTCAACGGTCATATTTTTTGAATTAAGTGTCGACTGAGTCTTAGTACAAGTCGACTGGGTCAAGTGTACTAGTCAACTGGGGATATACTATCCAATATATCAGTTGACTAGTATGAAGTACCCAGTCGACTAGGGACACACTGTCCCATCTACCAGTCTTCTGGTATAAGTACCAGTCGACTAGGTTGCCCTTCAACCCAGTTATTCATGCTTTGAAATGTTTTTGACTTTATAAACGTTTGAATTAATAGTTTTGTTAAAATTCATTTTCAAAAGGAGCCATAAGACAAGCTAGTTACCTGAACAAGTGAGATTTACAACTTGTTTCAATACCTTATGCCTATACTAGATCTTCTGTCTTGACTTGGTGTCTGATTCAGGTTGAGTTCTTGTATCTTGATTCTTGGTTGTATGCTTTTATTATTTAAAACACTTAGATAAAACTGTTAGTATAATTAGAATTGTGTTTTATCATCATTAAAATTTAGATAAGGGTCAACAAGAATTCAGTTACTAGAATTCTAGTATAAAATCTATTCCTTAGTTTCCTTTTTCTAATTGGTTACGAATTCTCATGTATTTAAATAGCAATTGGCTTTTTGGAATAATACAATTCAGATTTGATTCATACTTTTGGAGAGAATATTCTCTTTGGTTCTTTTAGAACTTCTGAACTTATCGGAGTTTTTGTCGCATTCATCTTCGACTTATCAATTAATCCTTCCATAATTGATTGTGGCATCTTCATTATACCAAGGTTCTTGCTTCAATATAAGCAACGGGTCGCGGTCTCACATAAATATGTTTCTAGACGATCTTGTAAGTCTTCTTGATCCATCAATTTCTTAGTTCTTGGCGTGGATCATATCAAAATGGTTATCGTATGGTTTTCTTTCCTGAAGGAGTTGAAACAGGGGGTTAGTGGAGGATTTATGATGCCATTAAAGATGTAGCTGCTTCTTTGTTGCCGGAGAAGAGCCTCCAGCCGTTTTCTGAAGGTCTTATTGTGAGTGCTAAACCTCATATTGTTCCAGATTTGTCTAAGGTAAATGTGGAGGATTTTATGTTTAGAGGAAACTGCCTTCACCGTGGCCAATGTTTGGCTGGCAACTTGCAGTTTGAAGCTCAGAAAAGCAGTTTCAAAGGCTCCAAGCAGTCCTGGCCGTCGTTGGAAGTGAGGGAGGCTGGGGCATGCACTTGCAGATAGGTTGGATAACCAGAGCTGTGGAAGTTAGTGGGAGACAGTCGCCATGTACCTTAAATTCAAATTTAAAATCAATATTTGCTCTCTCAAGTAAAGAAAAAAAAAAGGCAGGCTTGGGCTCAGTTGGTGAGGAATTTGTTGTGAACAATAATTTGGGTCAGAAGGGGCCCAATTATTTTTCTGGGGATGTTCAAGCTGGGCTGAGTCGCTATGGTAGGCTTCAGTCTTCTAATAAGAATATGGGTGGGCTGAAGGAGTTAAACAAGAATAGAGATTGGGTCGAATTTCCTTAAAAAGGCATCCAGAAAGTGGAAAATCATAAAGCCCGGATGGGCCCGCTTCTCCAAAGCTGTTCTTGAGCCCATGAAGAGATGGGTAGCAAACCAATTTGATATGCTAGTTGCCACAGGTTATTGAACAACGGAAGAGGGGGGGAGATGGTGTCAGCCAGAGCGACTCTTGCCGGCGATGCTGCGCCAGTGCAGGTGTCTCGACCAAATTATGGGCGGGATTTGATGATTTTGACCTTTTCTAAACCAAATTTTGAAGTTTTCTTCAAAAATAGACAGCGGGTTGAGGAGATGTTGTGCAAAAATCTACCTAAATTAATAAGCAAATAATTGAACGGTTTTACTTGCAAGTGCACAAGGTCAACATAGTAGTATAGTGTGCAAGTGCGAGATCATCTCCACAGGGATTGGTAAATTTTGCTTTAAAATTAAATTCGTAATAAAAAACGATAGAAATAATAATTGAGTTTGAATTGATAATGATAAAAGTATAGGGACTTGATATCCACCACTAATCATGCTTCCATAATAAAATAATATGCCAATGTTTTAATCACGTCATGGATACCTAATGTTGTTAACCTAAGGGCATGGTGTATACTCCTTAAGCTATTAATTTCTCTAAGCAACGAGTTAGGCTGGTATATACTCTAACTCTTTTCTTTCTTAAAGGATTTAGCATGGTGTATACTAAGTTGTTCCTTAAGAAAGCATAATATCTGTGGAAATCGACAAACACACGAGACCTAGGGCATGGTATATACTCTTGGTTTCCCATGTTGATTAACCCAAGAACCTGGCGTAGATTTCTTTTGTTACTGTTGTTAAACCCAAGACTCGATCATCTAAATTGATTGATTTAAGTAACTAATTCATACCATATGCATCTGTTGATCAGTCAAACACATATGAGGAATTCAAGAAAATAAGAATTAATCAAGTTAAGCATCATAATATAAATATCACAAAGGCTCCAATACTGAATTATTGAGTAAACATAATCAGGGCTTCAATCAAGACCTTACTAGCAAATTAGTTTCACATGAGTTTGATGTTAAACATCTTCACAAAATAAAATAAAGGGGAAAGAATAAACCCGGAGGAGCTTCCTTGAAGAGTCATCAATTCTTCTCCAGAATCTCTCCTAGACGATCCTCCCCCCATATTTCTGTGTTTGCAGGCCTATTTATAAGGTTTAGGAACAGCTGGAAACCCTAAAAATCATAAAACAAAACCCTACTTTTATTTCCAAAATAGGAACTACCATTTTTACTATTCACTTATGCGCTCGAGCGTAGGTGCACTCGAGCCTTCTTCTTGTGTGCGTGAGCGCAGGTGCACTCGATCCTTGGCTTGGGCTCTTGAGTGCTATTGCGCTCGATCGCAGCTCTCCTGTGCTCGATCACAACAGCAGATTCCAGCTTTTCCTAATTTTGCACTTTAAGCTAGATAATTCCATAATGCTCCAAAAACCTAGAAAAGCACAGAAAACACGGAAAGGAAATAAAATAGGATGAAATAACACAAACTAAGAGCTTAACAAATGTAAATTAAGGGGCTTAAATATGAATATTTAAGCACTTATCACACCCCTAAACTTACATATTGCTAGTCCCTTAGCAATACGAAACTAAAAACTAAATGAAAAACATAGAACATAAAGATAAATCCATCGCTCATGGTATCCTAAACTTTACATGTCACACAAAACTATGATATTCATTCATGAGCAAGCTTAAAAAATATAAACCCATCATCGCAATGAATAGAAATTTTAAAATCTAATTACTTACAAGAGGCTGGCTAAGGCATCACAAGTCTGAATTAGTGTAAAGTGAACTAGCACATAGATATTAAACTTCCAAATAACTCCAATGTGCAATGTCTCCATGTCTCATGATTCACCGGATTTCCCATCAGAATGAACAACAATGACATAGTTTTATTTCCTTCTTTCTTTATTATGAGATTCTGTCATGTTTAGTTCCCTTAAGCTTTCTAATTGATCCATGTAGCGAGTGTTGAGTCAATGACTCCCAAACTAGATGATTTTAGGGAATTAGGTGTAAAGACACCCCTAAGGACTTACTAACTCGAGTCAAAAAGGCTACGAAACTAAACTGGCCTTAATGCGACCAAGAAAAATTCCCACCTTTTGACATGAACACTCACTGCTTACTGAGGTGAGAGGTCCAGTTACTCAATGGAAAGTTTATCAATGATCATCTTGAGCAAAATTCTCTTTTGTGCAATTTTTTTTTTACTTTTCTATGCCAAAGTGTTCATCCAACAAATTATCTAGTTTCCGCTAAGCCATAGAAACATACACATTAAATTCACATGTCATACCTCACACAGTTATATGCTAATGTTCTTGTGTCAGAGTAGATCAAACATGTGAATTCTCAAATGCCTAAAGTAAGTAACTAAAGTTTAAAACTCTATCATCAGATCATGTGTTCAAGATTTTAAGCTCACCACTAAAATTACATTGCAATTTTCAGATCAACCAAAATTTCAAGATAAATATGAACATGCATTTATTTTATTCTATAGCCTATTTTAAAACGAAAAATAACAACAAATTGGGACAAAGTGTGTGTTAAGGTGTCTCTCATACCCCCAAACTTAAATTACATATTGTCCCCAATATGTGAATAACATGGAAAGAGCTAACCTGGGAAATGGAGGACTAGCTGGATTGGCATGGCTCATAGCATACCCCCAAACTTGAAATAACGTACACATTGCCCCTAAAAAATAAAAATAAACAACAAAAAGAAATATGAAAAACAAGAAAAACATAAAGGATATGTTGTGGGGTGCCTCCTATGAGCGCTAAGTTTTACGTCTCTAGCTAGACGGTGCAACTGCTTTAATGATGTCATCAGTAACATCTTCAGATTCAGGCTTAATATGCGATATAGTGAAACTATGGTTGATGGTAGTCTCCAATGGATCAATGTGATGGACCTGAAAAGCTTGCTCAACAAAACCTTGCATCATACATACATTAAAACATTCCATATCATCCTGGGGTAATTTTAATGCATCAAATATTTTGAATTCTATCTTCTCACAATATAACTTCATACTTATAATACCTTTTTTCACATAAATTTTTGTATCAGTAGTTCTCATAAAGGGTCTTCTCAAGATGATGGGCAAAGTCAATGGCATAGGAGATTCTTCCACATCTAATACAATAAAATTAGCAGGTAAAATAAAGTCACCTACCTTTACTAAGACATCTAAAAGAATACCTCTTGGTCTTTTGATGCTTCTATTTGCCAATTGCAAGGTGATGGAAGTTGGTTGAAGCTCTCTCAAACCCAATGTTTTGAATATATTGTATGGTAGCAAACTGACACCTGCCCCTAGGTCTAGTAATGCAAGCTCAAAAAGCTGATCACCTATCCTACAAGGAATGGTAAAACTACCTGGATCTTTTAGCTTGGGTGGTAGTTTCCTTAACAATACCACATTTACCTCTTCAGTTAAAGCCACTGTTTCATGTTCCGGAAACTTCCTTTTATTAGTGCAACAATCTTTCAAAAATTTAGCATATACAGGAATTTGTTGAATTGCATCTAATAAAGGAATGTTAATCTCAACTTTTCTCAATGTTGCAAAAACATTAAGCAATTTATTTTCTTTCTTTAGCTTTACTAACCTTTGAGGGAAGGGTGGTGCATTCACCTTCTCCATTTCACTTACCTTTGATATGGATGTTTTAATTGGAGATGTTTGTGCAGGTTCATCAGCTCCTATGATCTTACCATTTCTAAGAGTTGTAATGGCCTTCAGTTACTGATGTCCTCCTGGATTAGGTAGTGTTTGGGTTAGAAATTCACCCTGCTTTCTTCCACTCAGCTCCTTAGCTAATTGTCCCACTTGTACTTCTAGTATTTGAATAGCTTGCTCATGCTTTGCATTGGTTTGTCTTTGCTCAGTCTGAAATTGTCTTGCTTCTACCATAAACTGATCTTGCGAAGTCATCAGTTGTTGTTGTTGAGTTGCCAATTGCCTTACAATGCTTTCTAGGTCACTCTTCTTTGATTCTGGAACTGATTGGGCTGCTTGTTGAGAGTTCCTTTGCTACCCTTGAAGGTTTATGGCATTATAATTGTTATTCCATGAGAAGTTGGGGTAGTCTCGCCATCCTGGATTGTAGGTATTTACACATGGATTGTTCTTGGGAGGATAGTTATTTGGTCCCACATAGTTTGCTTGCTCTTGATCTGCAGATGAATACAAAGGGCAAGCTTCAGTAATGTGATCAAAATGAGAACATATAGCACATATCTGGAGTTATGTGGCTTGTGGACTAGGTGTGATGTTCTGAGCAGTCATGGCTTTTACAAGCATATCTAGCTTTCTTTCCACAGCAGTCATCTGATTTGGAGATCCACCACTTAAGTTCACTTCATATATACCCTTGCTCTTTACTCCTTGTCTCCCTCTAGATGAGAATTGTTGGGTATGCTCACTTAATGTCTCAAAAAGCTCCATAGCTTCTTCACTGCTCTTTTCCATAAGCACTCCTCCACAACCTGAATCAACAACACCTTTATTCATGTCACTCATACCTTCATAGAAAGCTTGTACCAGCTCATCTTGAGGTAGATTATGATGTGGACACTTGAGAAGCGGCTCATTGAAGTGTCTCTATGCTTTGAAGAAAAGCTTTCCATTCTTTTGTTGGAAAGATTGAATCTCTTTCCTCATCTATCTTGTCTTTTAAGCTGGGAAAAACTTCTTTAGGAACCTACTGGATAGCACTTCCCAAGTATGGATAGAAACTACAGGCAATGAATTGTACCACAACTTAGCATTATCTTTTAATGAAAAAGGGAAAAGAATTAACCTGATTCCCTCTTGATCTAGGCCCCGGATGTGCTCGAACTTGCAGAGATCAAAGAATTCCCGAAGATGCAAGTGTGGGTCTTTAGCAGGTGTACCCCTAAAATGAGTCAAAGCATTGAGTATCTGCGGGGATATGTAATAATTGCCTTCTACCTCAGGTTAATAAACAATGCATGAGGGCTGGTTGAGGTTCCGTGATATGAATTGGTGCTTCTCCCTTGAGTTCTTCTTCTTCCTCCTCAACGTTGTCTCTAGGCCTCTGTCGAATGGTCCGCTCAATCTTTGTATCGAGTGGAAAGATGTTTGGATTCCTGGAGTAAAGCCCTTGCATGAATCAGTTGAGATTCTTCAGTACAGCAGTTTCAGTACTATTGGACTTGCGCTCGATCACTCTAAGAACAGTACCTGATCGCAGTGTGCTCGATCGCAATGGACGTGTGCTCAATCGTAAGGCCAGGAACTTGTTCTGCCGAAAACCTGAAGAAAAAAATAGAAAAACGAAAAAAGCGAAGAAATTAGGTTTTTTTATAAAAATAAACAAAATAGAATAAGAAAACTAAACGAAAAATAATTCTAAACAAAATTTTAGTGCAATCCCCAGCAACGGCGCCAAAAATTTGTTGTGCAAAAATCTACTAAATTAATAAGCAAATAATTGAACGGTTTTACTTGCAAGTACACAAAGTCAACATAGTAGTATAGTGTGCAAGTGCGAGATCATCTCCACAGGGATTGGTAAATTTTGCTTTAAAATTAAATTTGTAATATAAAATGATATAAATAATAATTGAGTTTGAATTGATAATGATAAAAGTGTAGGGACTTGATATCCACCACTAATCATGCTTCCATAATAAAATAATATGCCCATGTTTAAATAATGTCTTGGATGCCTAATGTTGTCAACCTAATGGCATGGTGTATACTCCTTAAGCTATTGATTTCCCTAAGCAACGAGTTAGGAATAGAGTATACTCTATCTCTTTTCTTTCTTAAAGGATTTAGCATGGTGTATACTAAGTTGTTCCTTAAGAAAGCATAATATCCGTGGAAATCGACAAACACACGAGACCTAGGGTATGGTATATACTCCCAGTTTCCCATGTTGATTAACCAAAGAACCCGGTGTGGATTTCTTTTGTTACTATTGTGAAACCCAGGACTCGGTCATCCAAATTGATTTAAGTAACTAGTCCATACCACATGCATCTGTTGATCAGTCAAACACATATGAGGAATTCAAGAAAATAGGAATTAATCAAGTTAAGCATCATAATATAAATATCGCAAAGGCAAATACTGAATTATTGAGTAAACATAATCAGGGCTTCAATCAAGCCCTTACTAGCAAATTAGTTACACATGAGTTTGATGTTAAACATCTTCATAAAATAAAATAAAGGGGAAAGAATAAACCCAGAGGAGCTTCCTTGAAGAGTCATCAATTCTTCTCTAGAATCTCTCCTAGACGATCCTCCCCCCATATTTCTGTGTTTACAGGCCTATTTATAAGGTTTAGGAACATCTGGAAACCCTAAAACTCGTAAAACACAACCCTACTTTTATTTCCAAAATAGGAACTGTTGTTTTACTATTAACTGGTGCGCGTATGCACTCGATCACAGACTGGTATGCTCGAGCGTTCTTCTTGTGCACGCGAGCACAGGTGCGCTCGATCCTTGGCTTGGGCACTTGAGTGCTGTTGCGCTCGATCAGAGGTCTCATGTGCTCGATTGCAACAGCAGATTCCAACTTTTCCCAATTTTGCTCTTTAAGCCAGATAATTCTATAATGCTCCAAAAACCTAGAAAAGCACAGAAAACATATAAAGGAAATAAAATAGGATGAAATAACACAAACTAAGAGCTTAAAAAATATAAATTAAGGGGCTTAAATATGAATATTTAAGCACTTATCATGAGGGCATTGCAGAAAAACTGTCGCCTACCCTAGGCAACCCAGTTTTTAAGGTTTTCGCCGGTGTTGGATTGTCTGAGCCATGCCATATTTTCCAGGTACTTTACACTCACCAATTGGGGAGCATTTCTTCTTCCATTCTCTTTGGGTCTTTGGGATTTGAGAAGGATGCTGAAGTAAGATGTTTGCCAGTGGAATTTATGGACTTTTTATCTGCTGTTGATTCTGAAGGGGGTTCAGTTTCTGATCAGACTGCTTCCACACATCTTGGGTTGGAGATTGTGAACAATGCAGTGGAGGGAAAGGTTGTAAGTTGTAACAGATCGAGGTGTCTATGAGGGCTCATTTTTTGGAAGAGATTTGGTCGCTACATGCTAGAGATTAGTTAAGATGGAGGGTATGATGATAAATTAGCTCTTATTATGTGTGTTGGCCATCAAGATGAGTGGCTGGTTAATGAGGAGAATCACTCTCTTTCTCTAAAATTGATCTTTTTTAATCACCAGCTGTTGGAAAGCTCATTTTCTTAATCTTGTTCAGAAGCTCTTGCCTCAACCCACTTTGGACCGTCATCCTATTGTTCTTAAAGTGGGGGGTCTTCATTTGGGTCCAAATCCGTTCTATTTTGAGAACATGTAGCTTAAGCTGGAAGGTTTTCACGATCTTATTAGAGATTGGTGGCATGGTCATGATATGAGGGGCTTTGATTGTTTCGTGCTGGCTTCTAAATTGAAATCTCTGAAAAAAGGAGCTTAAAAATGGAACAAGGAGTCTCCTGGGAATGTCAACTTCTCATTAATGTGTTAATAGGGGAGGTGAATGGGCTCGATGAGAAGGAGATTTCTTTGTGTCTTTCAGGGGAGGATATAGCGAGGAGGGCATGGGTTAAGAAAGAGTTGTCCAAGCTTATTTCGATGGAAGAAATCTCGTTAAGACAAATAGCTAAAAAAATTTGGCTTAGATAGCGTGACAAGGAACACTAAATTCTTCAACCGGATGGCTAATGCCCACAGAAGACACAACTTTATTAACTCCATTGAGGTAGGGGACTCGGTGATGAAGAGGGCTATCTATTCTTTTTATAAGTCTCTCTATAAAGAGACTTACGATTCTAGGCCGAACTTAGATGGTTTGGAGTTCTCTAGCATTGATAGCAGGCAGGTAATTTAGGTGAACGCCCTTTTGAGGTGGAAATTCTTTGTGCTCTTAAGGAGTGTTGATGAGAGTAATAAAATGCATCTTTACAGTACTTAATTGTTAGCATTTTAGGGTTGATCTAGGTTTGAATTGCACTTTTATACCTTAACAACTCTAAAGTGTCATTCTTGGATCATTGATCTATTTCGATGCATTTTCAGGTACTTTAAGTTCAAAAGAGATGGAAAAGTTATCATTGTTTGAAGTACAATGACTCAATGAACACCGGAGTAAAGGTTCACAAGCACTTGGAAAAGCGTTTCACTAAATTGCCAGAATTGCCCGTACAGATCAATCATCTTTGCAAATTAAACTGTATTGATGTAAGAAGAACCAGGAGATGAGCCATATATACTTAGAAAGATCCGGAAGTCTATTTTCTGGAGAATTTTACGACTCGTCAAAATGATTTTCCTAGAGAAAGTTATGACAGTTTTAGTAGACAAAGGTCAGGCCTCCAGAATAGCACCAGCCAGCACCGCGGTGCTCCTTAGCCAGCACTGCGGTGCCCAGAACCTCCACATCTTGAACCACCAGCCAGCATCGCAGCGCCCATAAAGGAGCACCACAGCGCACACATGTTTTTCTTCTCCGAGCTTTGACCTAATTAGGATTTTAATGACTTTTTAAACCCTAAAACACCCTTGGACCTTGTATATTATAAATAGACCACTTAGGGTTTGATATTATGATTATTAAAAACATCTTTTTAAGAGGCTGGAGGTGAGGGAAACCATCATGAAGGCTGCCACACTCTCCCCCATGGCCAACTAATCTCCAAGCAAGGTGAAGGGATGAATCCCTAGGTGTAGTTGTTCTTATTTTCTAGTCTTGATTCTTAGTAGTTTGGATTTATTATCATTAAACATTGTTATGATTTACTTTTTAATCTAATCAGAAGATTTCCCCTTAATCCGATGATTGCATCTTTCTCCCCCATATAAGTTTAGTCATGCTCTTCTTATGTGATGTTGTTGAGGTGTGATTGAGTTTAGTAGATTTCTCTTATAGATTTGTCCATTACTGTGGTATTGTCATTATGATATATCGTCGCTTCTTGATAATCTATAATTTAGGTCATGTGTGCTTGAAAGCAAAGAGTATTTAATAACAATTACATTAGGGTTTATATATGTGCTTTAATTGAATATTTGTCGATTGCTTGTTTGGGATGTGAAACTTGCAATCGAGATAAAAACAACTGAATCAAGAATAGAATAAGGCAACGAACCTAGGGAGGATTCCCGGACCCTTGTTGTTCTCTATTATATTTACACAATTATTTCACACTACTTTAAACTCAGATTTTCTCGTTTAACTTTTATCATTCGTTTTAAGGTTTGCACTTTCTCTTGTAGTTAGTTTGTCTCCCTGTGGAATCGACACCCCAATGCCGTGTTACAACTATCGCGTTATACTTTGGGCATAATCAAGTGTGATGGTGACAAAGCCCCTAGTCCTAATGGCTTTTCTATGGCATTCATTAAACATAATTGGGAAGTCCTTAAAGATGATATTCTTCAGCTATTTGAAGAGTTTCATTTTACGGGTGAATTTGTGGAGAGTCTCAACTCCACCTTTATTGTCCTCATTTCAAAGAAAGTGGGAGGTTCCAGTACCAAAGATTTTCAGCCAATTAACCTTGTGGAGTTTATTTATAAACTCCTTTCAAAAGTCCTTACTTGTAGGCTGAAGAAAGTTATCTTTAAAGTGGTAGTCCCTTTCAAAATGCTTTTGTAGAGGGAAAACAAATTTGGGATGCGGCTTTGATTGCTAATGAAGTGGTGGATGCTCACTTAAAAGATAGAAGGGGGTGATTTGTAAGCTTGACATGGAGAAGGCTTTTGAATCATGTATGTTAGAGTTTTGTGATTTACCTCATGAAGAAAATGGGTTTTGCGGAGAAATGATATAAGTGGATCTTCAAGTGCATCTCTTCAGCCTCCCTTTTTATCCTTATTAATGGTTGTCCTTCTAGTTACTTCAAAGCCTCAATGGGTCTAAGGTAAGGAGACCCTTATCTCCTTTTCTGTTCACTTTGGTTATGGAGGCGTTGAGCAAAATATTAGGTAAGGCGGTAAATGGAGGGCTTTTGAGCCACTTTAAGGTGGGGAGAGAAGGGAGTTATGTTATAGTGTCACATCTTCTTTTTTGCGGATAAAACTATTATCTTTTATGGGGCAAAAACTAATCAAATCTTGCATCTTTGATGTATTCTTCATTGTTTTGAGGCAGTCTCAAGGCTCAAGGTCAATCTTAGTAAGAGTGACTTAATTCCTCTTCATGAAATATTAATGATCGTCTACTTGCTAATTTGTTGGGGTGCAATGTAGAATCGCTTCATATTACTTATCTTGGCCTCCCTCTTGGAGCCAAGTTTAAAGATGTAAGCACTTGGAATCCGATTATGGAAGGGTTTGAAAAATGGTTAGCCAAGTGGAAGAATCACCTTCTCTCTAAAGGAGAAAGATTTACTCTCATTAACACCACTCTTTTAAGTCTCCCTATTTATTTCATGTCTCTATTTCCTATCCCTAGTGTTGTGGCTAAAAAAGGTTAGAGGATATAGAAAAGAGATTCTTATGGGTAATATAGGGAGTATAAATATCATTTGGTGAGATGGGGAGTGGTAAAGCAACCAATGGAAAGAGGGGGTCTTAGTTTGAACTCTCACTTTTTTCAATGAAGCCCTCTTAGGGAAATGGTTGTGGAGATTTCTTGTGGAAAGGGATCAATTTTGGAGGAAGGTGGTAGAAGCTAAATTTGGGATGGACTCTTGCAAGTGAAAGTCAAAAAATGGGAAGACTTATGGTGTAAGGGTGTTCAAATGGATAAGTAGGTGTTAAGATGACTTGCGTCCTTGTCTTTCAGTGATGATGGGTGATAGGAGGAGAACCAATATTTGGCATGATTCTTGGTTTGGGAACACTCCTCTTAAAGACTAGTTTCCAGAGATTTTCACAATTGTGAGGGATAAAGAAGCTCTTATTTCTTCATGTATCTTAGTGTCTAATGGAGATATTTTATGGGACATTCCTTTGATTCTTAATGTTCAAGATTGGGAGGTTAAGAGGGTTGAAAGTTTATTGGAAACTTTGTATTGCTATAAGATGGATTTATCTAAGGAAGATGTGGTTAGATTGAAGGATAATCAAGGTAAAGATTTTGAGATGAAATCTTTCTACAAGATTCTTGTGGAAGGGGATTCCTCAAATGGCTCCTCTAATTTCCCATAGAATTCAATTTGGTGTTCCGATGTCCCGAAGAAAGCGTTCTTTTTTGGGTGGAAAGTTGCTTGGGAAAATAATTTTGCTTTGGATAATTTACAAAGAAGGGGGAGGGTGTTGGTGAATCGTTGTTTCATTTGCAAAAATTTCGGAGAATCCATGTTTCATCTTTTGGCTAAAATTTTCTTTGGCTAAAGCTTTATGGAAGATGGTTTATAAGGTTTTAGGTGTGTCTTGGGCTTTTGATGGCTCCGTGAAAGATGAAATTTTGGCTTGGAGTCGGTTTCAGACTTCAAAGAGCCTTAAGAAAGCTTACTTTATGATTCCACTTTTTTTTTTATAAATAAAAAATTTATTAAGAAAGCACTAAGATGGTGCACCAAAAAGCCAATGGCTAATTATAATGAAGGAAAACCACAAAATCTAAAAGGTCATCACTATTTACAAAAAAAGTTTCCTCTAACCCAAAAATTGAGAGAGTTAAACTACTTATCTCTAATGATCTCAAAAGGACTCTCCTCACCATGAAAAACCCTCTGGTTCCTTTCTTTCCATACCATCCAAATAATAGAATATGGAATTAAACTCAAAGCTTTCTTAACCTCCTTGAGAGCTTTTAAACCATTCCGAACCCGAATCTCATTCAACACGGTACCTACAAACACCCAAGAGATTCCCATAATCCTATAAATCATCTCCTATAAACTTCTCGCTAAAGAGGACTCTACCAAGAAATGAAAGACGGACTCAACACAATATTTGCAAATAAAACACCTATTTGTAATCACTTTCCGCATCTTTTGTAAATTCTGAAGGGTCAGAATCTTCTCCCACGACCCAAACAAAAAAGTTAACTTTGTTTGGAGATCTTGACCACCAAATTACTTTCGAAGGGTAGTTTTAGATACCGATTGCAGAAGCTTTATGACAAAGGATTTTATAAAATTCTTTCGCCTTAAACCCTTTAGATGGACAAGGCCTCCATCTCATCACATCCTCTCTACCTCTCACCATTCTAGAATTATATAAAGCATCTAGAAACATAGCCTTCTCTTCAACTTCCCAATCATAAACATTGTGGATAAAAGGAATATGCCAAGAGACTCCATCATTAGACACGGAGTAGCAAGAAAGAACATTTACTTCTTTATCCCTTACAATGTTGAATATACTAAGAAATTTATCCTTGGGGGGGGGGGGTTTATTCTCGCACCAAATTTTGTACTAAAGACGAGTTCTAGCACCATTGCCAACAGAAACCTCCAAAAGAGGCTTCAAATAATCCCAACCTTTCCTAATCCATTTCCAAACTCCCAACCCACAAGCTCCCCTAACTTCCTTAGATATCCACCCATCGTGCTCCATCCCAAACTTAGCATCCACCACTTTACTCCTCAAATGGTCTCTCTCAACAATAAACCTCCAAAGTCATTTGCCAAAAAGAGCCTTATTAACAAAAGCTAACGAGCTAACACCAAGACCTCCTCTTTCTAACGTTGCTTGACCACACCCCAATTAACCAAATGGAACTTGAAATCCTCCATCGTATTGCCCAAAAGAATATTCTTTAAATACCCTCCAATCTATTAACCTCCGAGCTAGGCATAGTGAAGAGAGACATATAGTAAATGGGGAGACTAGAAATGATGCTCTTTATGAGAGTAAGTCTACCTCCTTTTGAAAGAAATGAGTCTTCCATCCGGATAAGTGTTTCTCAAATTTTTCCACAATTGGGTTCCATAAACTCATCTATAAACTTAGCTAAAGGAAGGCCAAGATAAGTAATTGGAAGAGAACCCATTTTGTAACCCAACAAACTAGTAAGAAAATGGTCATTATCCACATCACCAAGAGGAATTAAGTCACTTTTACCAAGATTGACCTTAAGACCCGAGACCACTTCAAAATAAAGGAGGATGCATCTCAGGCGTAAGATTTGATTGGTCTCGGCCCCACGGAAGACAATCATGTCATCGGCAAAGAGAAGAAGAAATATCTACACACCCACCATTACTTCCCACCTTGAAGTCGCTTAACAAACCCCTCTCCATCGCTCTAGAAAACATCTTACTGAATCCCTCTATAACCAAAGTAAACAAGAAAGAAGATAAAGGGTCTCCTTACCTAAGACATCTCGAAGCCTAAAAGAAACCAGTGGGACAACCATTAACCAAAATGGAAAAAGATGTAGAGGAGGTGCACTTAAGAATCCACTTACACCATTTATCCCTAAAACTCATTATTTTCAATAAGTAAATAACAAAACCCCAACACACATGATGATACACCTTTTCCATATCAAGCTTTCAAATTACCCCTCTGCCTCCATTCTTCATAAGATCGTCCAGGATATACCTCCCTTCAATAAAGGCAGTCTAATGTGGGCTCACCACTTTTTGCATCACCTCTTTCAATCTAAAGGTGATCACCTTTGATAATAGTTTATAAATGCACCCCACCAAATTAATAGGTCTAAAATCTTTAATATTAGACACTCCCATATTTTTCGAGATAAGAGTAACAAAGGTGGCATTAGGACTACACACAAACTCCTCAGAAACATGAAACTCCTCAAACCAAATAATGTTTTCTTTCAACACATCCCAATTTTGAGCTAGAAAAAACATAGTAAAGCCATTAGGACCCGGGGCTTTATCTCTAACACAAGCCCAAAATTGCAAAAATAATTTATTCCTTAGTGAAAGGACACTCAAGCCAACCTATATCATCCTCATTAATTTTAGAAAAATCAATTCCATCCAAGTTTGGACTAGAACCCCAAGATTCCTTATAGAGATTTTCATAAAACCGCTAATGGCTCCTTTTATGCTTCCTTTCTCCTCGAACACATACCCATCAATTTCAATGGAATTAATGAAATTAAATCTTCTATGAGCATTGGCCATACGATGGAAATATTTGGTATTTTTTTCACCCTCCCGAAGCCACAACTCCCTCTATTTTTGCCTCCAAGAAGTTTCCTCCATAGAAATGAGCTTTGCCAATTCTTTCTTAGCTTCCACCCTTCTATCCCTCTCATTACTCAAAAGACCATCTCTAAGTTCTTTCCCATTAAGGACACACTGATTTCCCCCAAAAGAGAATTGATAGCGAAGTTGACATTACCAAAGACTTCTTTATTCCATCTTTGCACTTCTTCCTTGACTCTTTTCAGCTTTTATCTACCACGAAGCAGGCAACATCATTAACAAAGAAACCCTCCAACCATTCTTTAATAAGATCCCAAAATCCCTAAACCTTAAGCTGCATATTTTCAAACCGAAACAGTGTTGGACCGCATATCAAACCACCACCTTCAAGAACAATGGGATGATGATCGAAAATAGGCTAAGGGAGAAGATTCTGAATCAAATCCGGACATTGAATTTTCCAACATATAGTCACGAGGAAACGGTCAATCTTGAAGAAAAAATGAGATTCCCTAGAATTTGACCAAGAAAAAGCACTGCCAGAAAAAGGAATATCAACAAGAATATGGTTTCTAACAAAATCTAAAAACTCCCTCATTGATCTAGATTCAGTATATCTACCATACCTCTCATAAGGATATAACACAACATTAAAATCACCCCCACAACCCAAGGCAACCTCCACCGATGCCTAATAGCCGACAACTCCCCCCAAAAAATACCTTGGTCACCACTATACTATCACAAGAGCCATAAACTCCAGACATCACTTAACTCCCCTCATTTACAAGACCCTTTAAAATGCAAGAAATCGAGAAGATACCCACTTGATCATCTACTAACTCCAAGACTCTTCTATCCCACATGATAAGTACTCCTTCTGAAGCACCAATCGATTATAAAACTTTCCAACCGTACAATCTTAAATCCCAAAGGCTACAAATAATCGAGTCATCTACAACCTTCAATTTTGTCTCCTAATTCCACTTTCTATATTTTGGTTAGTTTGGAATGAGAGGAATCGTAGAGCTTTTGATGGCATTGAGAGACCTTTAATTGTGATTAGGGAGAGGTGGCTCAATGCCCTTATTTTTTGGTTTACAAGAAATTCTTTTATAAATGATGTAGATGTAGTTGATTTTGTTGAGTCTCACTTGTATAGATAGCTTTGTATATGGGTTGCACCCCTATGGTGTGCTTCTCTCTCTCTCTCTCTCTCTCTCTCTCTCTCTCTCTATATATATATATATATATATATATATATATATATAGACACACACACACACATTTTACTTATAAAAAAAAGATTATAATATTGTTATTATTGTACTCCCTCTGTCCTATAATTTTTGTCATATTTACTATTTAACCAATTAAATTAATAATATTTTTTATATTGTTAAATCATTAAGAAAATATAATTTTTTATATATATACATAAAAAGAGCTTCAAGGTTTCTAAAAAATATTTTTTTATATTTTAAAAATAATATATAATAATAATAATAATAATTAAAAACCAACTTAAGTAAAAAAAAAAAAGTGATAAGTGACTAAAATTATGGGACATAGGGAGTAATACTTTGTTACAATTTATTTTATAAATTAATTATAATAATATAATTATTAAAATTATTATATAATAATTATTATTATTTTGATATGAATAATAATTATTACTAATATTATAAGAATTACAATAATTATTATTATTATTATAATTTTTATTCTAATAATAATTATAAAAAATTTACTTATTAGAATTATCGATATTATTATTATTTAGTAAAATAAAGGTTAAGATATAATAATACTTTTAGAAAATTTAATTAGATATATTACAGGGCAATTTTGTCATCTCACTCTAAGGGCACTAGGTCTTAGGGAAAATCAGGAATTCTAGAGCCACTGCCACTTAAATATGGACATGAAGTAAATTCAATGTTCTTTTAATCGTTGAAGTAACTTGAATTTTTTTAGCATACTTTTGCAACTAAAATAGAAGGGAAGTTGAAATTTCAAAAGATGAGCATATATTACTGGTATCTATAACTCAAACTTAGTAACTTGCATCAAATTCTAAACAAAACACAACAAACTAGTTTAATTTCCACAAGATAATCAAATACCCTGATGGAAATCAATTAAACTTTTCTAGTAATGCCCCAGTGGTAGAACAACAATTTGTAAGGTAGAAAATGAAACCTACTCGTAGAAACAAAAAGCAAGTCCAAATGTTTTTTTGGGGTATTATATTAAGAACATTCATAAATTAATATATAATCAATGATACAAGCTACAATTTTAGACACTAGACAATAATTCTTTCAAATAATCTTAAGTTACAACATCTATGTCCAGTGTACAAAAGCTTAACTGATGTGACCAAAATAATACAACCCAATGATAACTCAACATCTTGCCATTCAGTAACTCCCACGTGGCAAAGTGACTCGGACTGGTTACAGCAACATACGCGCAGCCATACCTCTTGACACGGTGATGGGACAACTAAGAAGGAAACCTTACCTTAAGTACAAAGAGTTGTCTATTGTTAGGAGGCTCGAGGTACTAACATCTTGTCCTACCTCAAGAAATCAACCTAGGAACACGCTAATGCCTATATAAAGGGGATCTCACCTTTGAACTAAGAGAGACAAGAGGGGCAAACACACAAAGATAGAGAAAAGAAAACTAAGCCAAATCAGTCAGAAAGAGACCCAAAAGGCATGACCTAAACACAGCCATACATAACAACACTCCTACACAGCAACACTCCCAACTAAACAGATAGAAAACATAGAGAATCCCACATACAGGAGAAATTATTCAAGGAACAAGGGGAACACATACAATTCTCTCCTCCTCCAAAATATCCCTTCACCTTCTAATACTTTCTCCTTTCACCTCATTATAGTGTTGCTTGAGCGTCGAAGAGTCCTCAACGAAGTACAAAACTCCAAGAGACTTCTTTTATATATCACTGCCCAGTGTCAGTAGGAAGAAGACCTTTAGCCCAAGGCCAACCCTCAGCACTCCCCGTTAAGGGCAATTGAATACGTCTTCGTCCACTTTTTTGGCATCAACGCCAACTATTTAGGTTCTTCTCATTCTAACTCTAACCTCAATAATAGTATTATGGCGTTGTTTGGTTTTGGCTTTTAAGCGCAACTTGAAGCTAAAAAAACATAAAGTTTTACACATCTCGCAAAATTGCTTCAAGTTGCAACACCAAATCCAAACAATGCCTATCACCCATTGGATAACTAAAACTTAACAGATTTGTTTCTTAAGATACACTGGATGATACTTTCACTTCATAATCCACAAACAACCAAATAATTAAACACAAAAAATATGATAACATTATGCATTAAGAGTAATGATGTACTCACATGTTTCTTGTGGCCATAGCTGTCTTCGCCACCACTATAATGATGCTTGCATTTCTCATCATCATCATAAGGCCTACCATAACTTGGCTTCCTATACCCTTCCTCCACCTCAGATCTCCTACAACTCGGCCTCTCATAAGCTAGCTTTCTATATTCCTCCCCTTCTTAACTGGGCCTATTGTAACTCGGCCTCCTTGGCGATTCATCACCATAACTCGGCCTCTCGAACTCATTTCTTCCCCCTAACTCAGATGAGGGTACTCAGTCCTCTCTTCCTCTCCATAACTCGATTTTCTCCCATATCCGGGCTCGGTTCTTGCTCCATTCCCTGATCCATATTCAGACTCAGTCCTCCGGCCATGTCTGAACCCATATTGAGGCTCAGTTCTCCCTTCATACCCAGATCCATAGTCTGACTCAATCCTCTGGCCATACCCAGATTCGTACTCGGATCCGAGAGTCTCATACTCAGGCTTTTGACCATATACAGATCCATATTCTGATGCACGCTCAAAATCCGGCCTGTGACCATAACTAGATGCATGCTCCTCCATTTTCGATCTCCTCCCATACCCGCCAGACCCATAACCTAACTCCGACCCATGCTCGGGCCTGATCTGGAACACACCATAAGCTGGTTCAGGTTTGGCCCTATACTCCCTTCCCGTGTGGGCCCTACCTCCAAGAGTGAACCCATAAACAGATCCTGATTAGAGCTTCGGTCGGGCATAGCTGTTATACTCCATCTTGATTACCTGATCGGCGTAGGCGGATGGCTCTGTGTATGAGGAGTACTCTGGGCGCTCGTAGTCGAAGAACCCATCGGATAGAGAGGAGATCGGGTGGCATATCTCATCGGATGATGGGAGAGGGCGTCCATAAGTGAGGGCTAAGTCGTAGCCTCCACTGTAGGGCGTCAGATCAAACTCGTCGAAGTCATCGACGTCGTCTTTGTCCCTCGAATAGTACAACATCGTTTTGGCTAAAGTAAGCACTCACTTTTTTTTTTCTATGGTTTTTGGGATCTTAAGAATGGAAGGAGCGGGAGACCGTTCTGGTGGTTTTTATAGTTAACATTTCGTTGGGGAAAATAAATGGTATCGTTTTGATGAGAGTGAAGGTTCAGTGCGCTTTCAGAAGAGCCGTGAACGAGATCCTTATTAGTTACTCTCACTTAGGGGTCAGCATGGGTCAGTTTGGGTCGGGTTATCTTAAAATTTCAATCCAAACCATTTATATCGGGTTGGAAAAATCTTAACCCAACTTAACACATGAACCCATCCAACCTCAACTCAATCCAACCCATTCTAATTGATTTGGGTCGGTTTGGATCACTGGGTTGATATATTTTTTTTACTAAATAATTAAACCGTACGTATTACATAACAAAAAAATATATTCTATTAAATCCAAAACTAAATCTATTCATACTACAAGTAAAATATGTGTGTCTGACAGTACAAAGAATATTTGATAACATGGAAAAGAGAACAATTGTCTCATGGACTACAATGGTTGTAGGCTATGCTAAATTTGGTTTTTTGGGATACTACTAAGAAGTTTTTTAATGACATGCAAGAAGAGGATGTTGTGCCATGGAATGCCATAATTGGAGGCTACGTTGAAGCCAAACTTGGTAAGAATGCTTTGGCATTGTTTCATGAAACGTAAGCGAGTAATATAAAGTCTGATGAAGTGATCATGGTTAATTGCTTATCCGCATGCTCACAACTTAGAGCCCTTGATGTTAGAATATGGATTCGTCGTTATATCGAAAAACACAATCTTTATCTTAAAGTTGCGCTAGAAATTGCTTTAGTTGACATGAATTTAACTTACTTTAGAAGACTGTTCAATTACGAAAGAAATTTGGATTTTTGGATAGCTAATAATATATTTTAGTAACTCAACATTTGTTGGCTGTGCTAGTGCTTTCTCACTAATCAGTCTAATTTTTTTTACTATGCTTTAATGCACTTAGAAGCGACATGGGGGCTCTTAAAAGGTCATAAAGAGGCAAATTGAATGGTTCAATAATGTTTGTATGAAAGACTTCCAGCAAGTTGGTATTACCAAGCTTTATTATGCATTCAACATTTCTTCCATCAACATTACGGTACATCTTTTTGGAATATAAGTTTATATGCATACATTGATCCCGACTGGAATCTTGTATGTTAGAGTGTTAATTTCTGTGTTTATTTTATAGTTACAATGGTATAAGAAATCAAAATTTTGTTAGTATAAGTTAATTGTGCATCAATTTATTCTGATTGAAGTTATACTTAAGAATAATTATGAAAACTATTTCATAACTCGAAATCAGTACTTGTTTCTAGTGTAAATATTTGAAACTAAAATTTGGGTAATTGAAAAGTATGAGACTTGCTTGGACATTGGAGTATCTGCTACATATAATTTTACACACTAGTAGTAATTAGAATTGATATTTTATGATTATATATTTTACAATTATACTATAATTATTTATACATTATTTTATATTCAATAAATATAAAATATATAATTATATATTTGACCGGGTTACCGGTTTGGGTTGGGTTAAAAATTTTGAACCCATGACCCAACTCAACCCACCGAGTTCAAAATATTTTCAACCCAACCCAACCCATCATATCGGTTTGAGTCGGGTTTACGGATCAACCGGGTTTCATGCTCACCCCTGCTCTCACTTATCAGGATAATTAAATAGTGGGCCTGGATAGTAGTGATTTAAGTGGGCTGTCATGTGAAAATGAAAGGTGAGAAATAGACATAGTAATGATTAACAAATGTTATTTATGATTATATACGGAGAAATTTTTGTCTACACCAAATTCAAAAAATTATATGTTACAAAATATTTTTTTATTATTTGATAAAAAAAATCTTTTTTACTTTATGCTATAGACTGAATATTTATTTTGACCATACAATTATTGATCGAAATTTATTTTGTTCACTCAACTTTCAATTGTATCAATAAGATCTTATGACTTTGATTTATCAATCCGATCATTTAGATGAATTCAGTCTTAAAATCTCGTCAAAATTTCACCTCAGCATCAACTCAACGTTGAGATGGCGTGTGATGCTAAACATTTTTTTCGTTGTTTATTACCCACATCAGCACTAGAAATCCAACGAGATTTAAGACTAAATTCATCGGAATGATTAGATTTAGAAACCGAACAAAATTGTAAGACTTGATGATATAATTAAAAGTTGTGTAATCAAAATAGAACCCGATCAATAATTGTGTAACCGAAATAGATATTTAACTTTGTGCTATATACCATTTTTGAATGTGGTCTAAACCAAAAAAAATCAAACCCTCTATAACGAATTTGTTAGTATTTGCCTATTTGACAATATTAGAGTTGTTGAACGCATCATTCAAGTTCAATAGATGTAAAAGGGGAAAAATTTATTGAATGGGTCATACTAATTCTTCACAAAAGTAAATATGTTTCATTAGTGATGGAGCCCACAAAAACCCTCGTCCAATGAAACGCCAACACATTGATTCTGGCATCACCAATAGGACGATGACACGTGTTAGAAACTCCACAACCTGGCAAAGCACACGTGGAGTGGGTTAATCATGCCATCGCCACGTAAAGGTAGGGTTAGCAAACCTAACCCTCTCTGAGACACGCGACCATCTGAACACGCAACTGAGACCTGTCACCATAGGCTCGGGATCACAGGGGCGAGGCCATCCCTACCCCCACGTGGGCAACCTCCACTTAGATGACTATAAATAGCCTGAGGTATGTAAGTCCAAAGGGAGAACACTTTTTGATATTCCACACAATCTGCACTGATTTACTTTAAAATTAACTCTCGGACTCGGCCTAACTAGAGCGTCGGAGTGCCCTCAGAGGTCTCCCCCTCCCCTCCTTCTGAGGGTCCCTTAGTTCACCCCTATCACTTGTGCAGATCCCAAGAAGCCGACCCTAGGTCATTGGGCAGCAACGCCATGTCAGTAGTAAAGATTTCTTGGCATCAACAGATTGGCGCCGTCCTTGGGAAATCACCATCTCTCGCTAAACAGTAGAAGCGAAGAAATCTAAAGAACTCATCTATTGCAATGCCAAGCTGTCCGACACCATGTTGCACACTTTGGAGTTTCAGAAGCACGACCGAGCGTCGTAGTGCGCACGTCCCTGTCTGAGCAGTTGCTAAGTGTGCACGGCTAGCCCCATAGTGCACATGCCCCTGTCCAAGCCATTGAAAAGTGTGCATGACCCAGCACCGTAGTGCGCACATCCCTATCCGAGTGGCTACTAAGTGTGCACGGCCTAGCACCGTAGTGCGCACGTCCCTGTCCGAGCAGTTGCTAAGTGTGCACGATCGAACACCGTAGTGCACATGCCCCTATCTGAGCCGTTGCTAAGTGTGCACGACCGAACGTCGTAGTGCGCACGTCCCTGTCCGAGCAGTTGCTAAGGGTGCACCGTTGAGTGTCGTAGTGCGCACGTCCCTGTCAGAGCGGTTGCTAAGTGTGCAAGGCTGAGCGCCGTAGTGCATATGCCCCCGTCCAAGCCGTTGCTTAGTGTGTACGGCTGAGCGCCGTAGTGCCCACATCCCTGTCCGAGAGGTTGCTAAGTGTGCATGGTCGAGCGCTGTACTGCATATGCCCCTGTCAAAGCCATTGCTAAATGTACACAGTCGAGCGTCGTAGTGCGTATATCCTTGTCCGAGTGGTTGCTAACTATGCACGGCCGAGCGCCGTAGTGAAAATGCCCCTGTCCGAGCCGTTGCTAAGTGTGCACGGTCGAGCGCCGTAGTGCACACGTCCCTGTCCTAGCAGTTACTAAGTGTGCATGGCCGAGCACCGTAGTGCACATGCCCTTGTCCTAGCCATTGCTAAGTGTGCACGGCTGAGCATCGTAGTGCGCACATCCCTGTCAGAGCCGTTGCTAAGTGCACACAAGTCGATCATTAGGGCGCATTAGTGCACACCGCCAAGCTATAGTGCGCACACCCTCTGCCGCGTCCTAGCAATAGTGCACACAGGCCGAGCATCAGTGCACATGAGTGCACATGGCCAAGCCATTGTGCACACACCTAAGGTCGAGCAAAGGCATATGTGTGCACACCCTTGGCCTCTTCCCAGCATCAGTGCACACTAGTGCACAAAGGCCGAGCATCAGTGCGCATTAGTACGCACGGCCAAGCTATAGTGCGCACACCCAAGGCCGAGCATTAGCAAGTGTGTGTACATCCTCGGCCTAGTCCCAACATTAGTGCACTCTAGTGCAAACAGGCCGAACATGAGTGCCCACGGCCAAGCTATAGTGCGCACACCCTCAGCCTCGTCCCAGCATCAGTGCACCCTAGTGCACACAGGCCCAGCATCAGTGCGCATTAGTGCGCATGGCCAAGCTATAGTGCGCACACCTAAGGCTGACCATTAGCAAGTGTGCGCACACCCTCAACCTCGTCCCAGCATTAGTGCACACTAGTGAACACAGACCGAGTATTAGTGCGCATGGCCAAGCCATGGTGCGCACACCCACGGCCGAGCATAGGCATATGTGTGCACACCCTCAACCTCGTCTAAGTATCAGTGCACACTAGTTCACACAGGCCGAGCATCAGTGCACGTTAGTGCGCACGGCCAAGCTATAGTGCGGACACCCAAGGCTAAGCATTAGCAAGTGTGCACACACCCTCGGCCTCGTCCCAGCATCAGTGCACACTAGTACACACAGGCTGAGCATTAGTCCGCATTAGTATGCATGGCCAAGCTATAGTGCACACACCCAAGGCCGAGCATTAGCAAGTGTGCGCAAACCCTCGGCCTCATCCCAGCATTAGTGCACACTAGTGCACACAGGCCGAGCATCAGTGTGCATTAGTGCGCACGGCCAAGCTATAGTGCGCACACCCAAGGCCGAGCATTAACAAGTGTGCGCACACCCTTGGCCTTATCCCAACATCAGTGCACACCAGTGCACACAGGCCAAGCATCAGTGCGCATTAGTTCACATGCCCAAGGCCGAGCATTAGCAAGTGTGCGCACACCATCGACCTCGTCCCAGCATTAATGCTCACTAGTGCACACAGGCCGAGCATTAGTGCGCACTAGCGCGCACGGCCAAGCCATGGTGCGCACACCCAAGGTTGAGCAAACCCATATGTGTGCACACCCTCGGGCTTGTCCCAGCATCAGTGCACACTAGTGTAAACAGGCCGAACATCAGTGAGCATTAGTGCGCACGGCCTAGCTATAGTGCGCACACCGAAGGCCAAGCATTAGCAAGTGTGCGCACACCCTCAGCCTCATCCCAATATCAGTGCACACAGGCCGAACATTAGTGCACATGGCCAAGCTATAGTGCGCACACACAAGGGCGAGCATTAGCAAGTGTGCGCACATCCTCGGCCTCATTCTAGCATCAGTGAACATTAGTGCACACAGGCCGAGCATCAGTGCGCACTAGTGCATGTGTGCACACCCTCGGCCTTGTCCCAGCATCATTGCACACTAGTTCACGCAAGCCATGCTCTAGTGCGCATTACTGCGCACACCTTAGGCTGAGCATTAGCAAGTGTGCGCACACCTTCGGTCTTGTCCCAGCATCCGTGCACACTAGTGCACATAGGTCGAGCATTAGTGCGCACTAGTGCGCATGGCCAAGCCATGATGCACACATCCAAGGCTGAGCAAAGGCATATGTGTGCACACTCTCAATGTCATCCCAGCATCAGTGCACACTAGTGCACACAGGCCGAGCATCAGTGTGCATTAGTGCGCATGGCCAACCTATAGTGCGCACTCCTAAGGCCGAGCATGAGCAATTGTGTGCACACCGTGGGCCTCATCCCAGCATCAGTGCACACTAGTGCACACAGACCGAGCATGAGTGCGCATTGCCAAGCTATAGTGCGCACACCCAAGGCCGAGCATTAGCAAGTGTGCGCACACTCTCGACCTCGTCCCAACATCAGTGCACACTAGTGCACATAGGCCGAGCATAAGTGCGAACACTCAAGGCCGAGTAAAGGCATATGTGTGCACACCCTCAGCCTCATCCCAGCATCTGTGCACCCAGGTCGGGCATCATGCGCACTGCCAAGCTATAGTGCGCACACCCAAATCCAAGCATTAACAAGTGTGCGCACACCCTCCACCATGTCCCAGCATCAGTGCACACTAGTGAACATAGGCCAAGCATCAGTGTGCATTTGTGCGCATGGCCAAGCTATAGTGCACACACCCAAGGCCAACCATTAGCAAGTGTGCGCACACCCTCAGCCTCATCCTAGCATCAGTGCACACTAGTGTGCACAGGTCGAGCATCAGTGCTCATGGCCAAGCCTTAGTGCGCACACCCAAGGTCGAGTAAAGGCATATGTGTGCACACCCTCGGCCTCATCCCAGCATCTCTGCACACTAGTGCACACTGGCCGAGCATCAGTGCGCGTTAGTGTGCAGGGCCAAGCTATAGTGCGCACACCCTCGGCCTCGTCCCAACATCAGTGCACACTAGTGCACACAGGCCGAGCATGAGTGCACATTAGTGTGCATGGTGAAGCTATAGTGCGTATACGTAAGGCCGAGCATTAGCAAGTGTCTGCACACCCTCGGCCTTATCCCAGCATCAGTGCACACTAGTGCACACAGGCTGAGCATGAGTACACATTAATGCGCACGACAAAGCTATAGTGCGCACACCCTCGGCATCGTCCCAGCATCAGTGCACACTAGTGCACACAAGCCGAGCATCAGTGCGCACTGCCAAGCCATGGTGCGCACACCCAAGGCCAAGCAAAAGCATATATGTGCACACCCTCGGCCTCATCCTAGCATCAGTGCACACAGGCTAAGTATAAGTGCGCATTAGTGCGCACGGCCAGGCTATAGTGCGTACACCCAAGGCCGAGCAGCAGTAAGTGTGCGCACACCCTCGGCATCGTCCCAACATCAGTGCACACTTGTGCACACAGGCGGAGCATCAGTGCGCACAGTCAAGCCATGGTGCGCACACCAAAGGCTGAGTAAAGGCATATATGTGCACACTCTCAGCCTCATCCCAGCATCGGTGCACACTAGTGCACACAGGCCGAGCATCAGTGCGCATGGCCAAGCTATAGTGCGCACACCCAAGGCCGAGCAGATAGATTGCTCCACACAGGCTCGGCCCACTAGCTCCAAAGTCTAAGTAGTGGACGACTCCACACATGTTGAGACTCAGTTCTCCAAGGCTGATCAGATGGATTGCTCCACACAAGCTCGGTCCACTAGCTCCAAGATCCGAGCTGATGGACCCAACTCCACTCACGCTCGGACTCATTTCTCTAAGGCCGAGCAGATGGATTGCTCCACACAGGCTCAACCCACTAGCTCCAAGATCCGAGCTGATGGACCCAGCTCCACTCACGCTCGGACCCATACCTCTATGGACAAGCAGATGGATTGCTTCACACGTGCTCGGCCCATTAGATCCAAGGTCCGAGCAGATGGAAAATTTTCCACACATACTCGGACTTATGTCTTCAAGGCTGAGCAGATGGATTGCTCCACATAGGCTCGGCACAGCTTTGTCAAAGCATGGCACACTACCCCTTTCATTAAAGACCATACCCTGCAATACTTCCTTAAGCACATAAATGTACTCAAGGAAGTGGGGGGCCTGTGATGGAGCCCACAAAAACCCTCGTCTAATGAAACGCTTACACATAGATTCTGGTATCACCAATAGGACGATGACACGTGTGAAAAACTCCATAGCCTGGAAAAGCACTCGTGGAGTGGGTTAATCACGCCATCGCCACGTCAAGGCAGGGTTAGCAGACCTAACCCCCTTTGAGACACGCGACCATCTGAACACACAACTGAGACCTGTCACCAGAGGCCCAGGATCACAGGGGTGAGGCCATCCCTCCCCCCCACGTGGGCAACCTCCACTTAGATGGCTATATATAGCCCGAGGTATGTAAGTCCAAAGGGAGAACACTTTTTGATATTCCACACAATCTGCACTGATTTACTTTAAAATTAACCCTCGGCCTAACTAGAGCGTCGGAGCGCCCTCGGAGGTCTCCCTCTCCCCTCTTTCCGAGGGTCTCTTAGTTCACCCCTGTCACTTGTACAGACCCCAAGAAGCCGACCCTAGGTCATTGGGCAGCAACGCCACGTCAGCATCAATACCATGTCAGCAGTAACAATTTTTTGGCATCAATAATTAGTGTCATTCTTCGATTCTTTTTAGCATGAACTAATATTCAATAGAACAGTGGTAACACAAAATATGGTTTTAACATTTAATATAATTACTCGAATTATCTATGGTATAATTTTGTAAATATAAAATTCAAGCAATGTTTGGTCTTAACTTAAAATCAACTTTAAATTAAAGTTTATTTTTTAAATTTTGTTAAAATTTAGTTAAATTGAATAAAATCTTATTAAATTTAATTAAATAACAATTAAACTTCAATTAATAAATGGTTTGATTTAATTTGATTAAATTTTTGACAGATTTTAAAAAATAAACTCTAACTTAAAGTTAGTTTTAATTAAACCCAAATATCGCCAGTTTAATTAACAATTTGTGAAATTTTGTTGGATTATGGTACAATATTATCTCTATCATAATATTATTAAATATTTATTCATTCACAAAAGGAATTTACACAGAAAAAGCAATATTAATCAGTATTATTCAATACCATTGCACTACTTTAGTTAAAAACCAAATGAATCTGGTCATGTAAGCATGTAAAAAACATTGAAAGTGAACAAATTAAAAATAAATAAAAAAACACCCTTTTTCCCTTTTTTTCCATCTTTGAACAAAGTACACATATAAACTTTATTAGTTATCATTTATCTTTATTGTGTTGTCCATTCTTTTATATATATATATATATATATATATATATATATATATATGTGAATAATCCAACACATAAACTTTGTTAATTATCAAATAATTCTTTTGGTCGATTTCTTTTTTTTTTTTTGTAATTGATTTGATGTATTAGAAAAAATTTAAATAATTTCTCTTTGAAAAAATATGGCTATCAATAATCAATGAGTGTGTCTCCCGCGAAATATGCATGTAACTTGAGTAATTGAAGTCTCCACTAAACACAAAACTCGAGTAATTGAAGATCAAATTATGTTTAATCAAGGCTATTAACTTGGCGAAATTGGGTTGCAAGTTACTAAACGATGATACACCAATCTGGACACAGGCGCTAAAGGAGAAATATGTGAAAACTGGTAATCTTTTACAAGTGGTCAAGCAGCCGATCAATTACTTTATCTGGAGAAGCATCCTCAGAGCTCTACCTTGCTTGGCTGAAGGGTTGAAATGGAGGTTGGGGGATGGTAGTAAAATCTCTCTTTGGGATGATGTCTGGCTGGGTCACTAGAAGCTCTCTGTTATGGAAGGGGTCGCTATTGTTACTTCTGAGCTCTCTTTTAAAGTTAGCAACATCATTGGTTCTGATGACTCCTAGCAGTTGGGAAATCTTATTTCCACCATCCCGGATTCGATCAAGAACTTAATTACCACGATTCCAATTCCTTTCAATCTTGAAGCTAAGGATAGGCTGATCTGAGGTGCGACCCCTAATGACGAGTTCACTACAAAATCAGCTTACGAGTCCCTTATGGATCCCGTTATGTCAATTCAATCAAATTCCTGGTCATGGATATGAAAAACTAAATGTCCTCACAAAGTTCAATTTCTCATATGGCTGGCATGTCATGATAAACTTCTAACAAACTCTGTCAGGTGTAAAAGGGGCTTCACTTTGAACCCTACTTGTTCTCTATGTCAAGCTGCGCCTGAAATATCTATCCACGTTTTAAGAGACTGACAAAGCCAGGGGCATATGGCCGAACCTGGTGTCCACTAGCCTCCCATCCTGGTTTTTTAATAGCTCGCCTCATGACTGGTTCAGAAAGAACTTTTGTAGTCCTATTGATCTGCATAGCTTGGTTGACTGGTGTCATGTTTTTCCGGCTACACTTTGGACCTTGCGGACTGCCCGAAACAAGAGTGTGATTGCAAAAGAGCCTCATTCTCCGGCTAAAATCCTTTTCCAGATTCATAACCTCACTCAAGATTACCTCCAAGCTTTTCCTACCAAAGCCAGTACAGCTAAAAGGATAGTGTCAAGTTATATCAATGGGTTAAACCTGACACAGGGTGGTTCAAACTAAATACAGATGGTGCTGTCAAACAGAAGGATCAGATCACGGCCTCCAGAGGATTGATCAGGGACTGTAATGGGAAGTGGCAATGGGTTTACAGCTGCCACTTGGGAAACGCTAGTGTGCTGCTGGCAGAATTGTGGGCTTTGAGAGAAGGCTTGAGACTTGCTGCAAAAGATACAATTATGGACCTAATTGTTGAGACTGACTCTGCTAATGTGGTCTGGCTCATTGACCATGCCACTAGTGACTTCCACTCTTTGAGAAACATCATAGAGGACTGTAGGATATTCATCCATTCTTTCAGAAACTGCTGACTGCAGAATGTCTTCAGAGAGCGAAATTTTTAAGCAGATGTTGCTAACATTGGTACTCATCACAGGGATAGATTGATTCTTCACACGTCGCCTCCTCCTGCTCTCGAGGCTTTGATTCTTGCTAATGCTATGGAAGTCTCCTTCCCTAGACCTTAGACTGTTTGTTTGCTTCCTCTGTTAAAAAAAGAAGAAAAAAAAAAACTATTAGCCTGGCATAATAAAAGATGGTTTAATTGCATTCTCTCCTCTCATATTTAGAGTTAATTGCACTTGGTATTCTCCATTTCAAAGAAGTGATATTTTAACTTATAAATTTCATTATTCGTTGCAATGAAATTTTGGCCTGACATAATAAAAAATGGTTTAATTGCATTCGCTCCCCTCAATTTTAGAATTAATTGCACTTGGTATTCTCCATTTCAAAGAAATGGTATTTTAACTCACAAATTTCATGATTTGTTGCAGTAATTTTTTTTGCCATTTCAATTTGCTTGATTTAAATTTTGTTAAATGAACAGATCACGATTATGATTAAGTTTTTTTTTAACTATAAAAATAATTTATTTCATGCAAAAAATAATAATAATAGATTTGCTATCACATGCTTATTACATGATGCCACATCAACCTCACTTTAGATTATATTAAATTGTTTGAACAGTCTGCTATTTATTTTGGATGTTTTTGTTTATGATACCAAATTTTGAGAGAGAATGTTACTTTATAAACATTTGAGATGTTACTGTAATTTGACCAAACCTTAGGGATGGTAATGTATTTTACACAAAAAATGTAGAATTCTAAATTTTACCCAGCTCAAAGTATAATTATTTTTGGGGACAATGAAAAATAGAGATCAAAGAAGTGAAGAATAAGAGGAAAGTGGAAAAAAAAAATACAAAAGTAAATGAAAAGATTGGCAGACTGCAAAACCAGGAGTACATGGTAATTAGTAAGCAAAGCAGAGGAATACGACGCACTAGCGAGTAGGTTAGCCTCTCCTCATGCAGTCACACTGCAGAACACAGCCAAAGATTCTCCCATTTTCCCACGAAGATAAAATCAGAACAACTAAACAAACCCAAACACGAAGACAACAAGATTCTAGCACTACTACTATTACATTAGTATTAACCAACCTTTTCTCTTTGTCTGTGTTTTTGTATCCGCAATCGATCCCATCGCCGCTACTTACACAACCAAAAATTTTATTCAATTCTGCATAGACAAGTGCTTTTAAGAGCGAGCGAAAGAGAGAGAGGTCATTTTTGTCAATGGCGGCTCCACGGGTGATATCGGTGTCACAGGACGGTACCGGAGACTTCCGAACGGTGCAGGAGGCGATAGACGTAGTGCCACTTTGCAACACGTGTCGAACGGTGATTCGTCTGTCACCGGGGATCTACAAGCAGCCGGTGTACGTGCCCAAAACCAAGAACCTCATCACCCTCGCGGGTATGAGCCCAGAGATCACGGTCCTCACATGGAATAACACCGCCACCAAGATTGAGCACCACCAGGTCATTTAATTTTGGTTGCACCGAGTTATTTGTGCTACAACCCCCTCTGGGTATGTGACACGTAGACGGTTTATTTAGTTTTTGATGTAGGGTGGTTTTCTCTATTGTCTTGCAGGCCTCTAGGGTGATTGGGACAGGGACGTTTGGGTGTGGGAGCACTATTGTGGAAGGAGAGGATTTCATCGCAGAGAATATCACGTTTGAGAACTCTTCCCCTGAGGTAAAAAACTTGTCAATTCTCTGTTTTTTAGGTTAGGTTATGTTCGTGTTCTTTGTCATTGCACAAGGTGAATTTAGTAAAAAATGGGTTCTTTGATTCCATTAAACTGTTGGTTTGGTTTGTAAGGTAATGGGTGTCGTGAAATTTGCGGCTTAACAGTGTAATAAATATTCGAGCTTGGTCACAGTGTTGAGACCTGCATTAGGTGTACTTGTTACCAAGATATTTGATGTAATTTGGGCTTTTGGGGCGCCAGGTAGATTGAAACTTTGTTTCTGAGGTTTTGGGACTTTGATTTTAGATAAAAACAAGAGTCTTTGTTTCTTTGATGAGTATTTCAGCTTTGTAAGCAATGAAGTGTTTTGAATTTTGTGTTTGTAGTTTTAATTATGCTGTTAACTTCACTGTTTGATTTCTTTTATAAATCATTGCCTTTTTGTTTTATGAGCATCAACTATGTTGGAATCTATATTATGATTCTTTTTTCATTTCCTGGTAATGCTTGTGTCAAGACTTGAGTATTACTTGAAAGTGTACTTATTGATAGATTTGGCTTTTAGACTATGGGGATTTCACAAAATGTGTGTTTTCAGGCTCTAGATGGTGTCAAAAGTGCCAGATCTTTTAGTTGCTGTTAAATTCTGTAACTTGTTGTAATGATTAAGCTGTTTCAGTTTTTTCTAATCTTTTTCTTATTGCAGGGCTCGGGCCAAGCTGTAGCAATAAGAGTAACAGCTGATCGATTTGCATTCTATAATTGCAGGTTTCTTGGCTGGCAGGTATGTTAAATATCTCACTCAGTTAGTTTCACGGGTCAGGTATCGACTATTTTTTTAGGTATTGAATAGTAAACAACGTTATTAATATCTGAACATATCATCTAGGTCACACTACTGCTTGAATTAGTTTGTTTTATGGTTGCATGATTCATAGTGTGAATATTTTGTGAGATTTAAAAAGAAAATAAAAGGCCTGAAATATTCATCAGTTGCATATTGGACCTTTTCATTGCAGTGGTGTTTCTTTGGGCATAAAGCCATCTCATCCATCACAAATAACTAAGTTTCCGTTGTTAGAAAATGCATTGTGGAATAGGTGATCTTTCAATGGTTCAGCAATGCAATGAATATCATGTATAAAAAAGCAGCACTGCAATGAATATAATATCTTAAATCAACTGATGCTGAAGGTTTAATTAGATGCTTCAATGTGCTGTTTAGCTGCTTGCATAGCTCTCGTTAGTTTTGAAGACAATTTAGAGGAGCTATCATGTATATAAGTTTGTTTTTGGAGCTAATGGCTTATATAACTATTATGCAGGATACTCTGTATTTGCATTATGGAAAACAGTATTTGAAAGACTGCTATATTGAAGGCAGTGTGGACTTCATTTTTGGTAATAGCACTGCTCTCTTGGAGAATTGTCATATCCACTGTAAGTCTGCTGGTTTTATAACTGCACAAAGCCGGAAATCTTCTCAGGAGTCAACTGGTTATGTGTTCTTGAGGTGTGTAGCTGACTTGTCATTTTTGTCCCTCTTTTTAGTTTCCCTTTTGGTTTATTATACAATTTTATGTATCTTTTAAGTAATTTTTGGATTCCTATGGAGAACCTTGAAATTAATATCATGTTATATATCTATCATCACAGAATTCATGATCTTGGCTGATATTTATATCATGCCGATCATGACTTTTCAAAAGATTGAAAAAAGTAATATTTTGAGAGATAGTAAATCTTTATTCACTAGATCATATGTTCGGAAAACAAAATTTTTACCTAAGTTTTGAATATGGCCTTATCAATGTAGCTAATTGCAATCCAAGGAAAGGAATCGGTTTGCACTTGGGTTGAAATCATGAGCACAAAGACCCCGGATGGAGTAGAGTGATGAAACTAGATTTGTTAAGTTAACTCTAATAAGTGAAAGGTTTGCGATTTTGCACGGCTGAGTTGCAATTTAAACCTTTAGAGGGCTGTATGATTATATAAATTATTTTCTTTGCGATATTTTGAGTTTCTAACTTTGATTTACGAACTGCCTCATATGGATGTTCCAGTAGCCATATATATGAAGAACTGAATTTTTGATGGAGTTTTCTTTCCTTGCATTAAAGATGAGGGGAGCTATTATCTACCTTATCTCCTTTCAAGATTAATAGACTTCTTTCTATCTCATTCCTTCTAAGTTCACTGAATATATGCAGGTGCGAAGGCAAGATTTTTATGTTAGGGGGTCTGAAACTTAAAACAAAGATAAAAAAATTCATAAACACATATAAAGAACTATATGAATGAAATCGAATATTATTCTTTACGAAATTGAGTTATCTCTACTACTGAACTCCATCCTCTTCTATGTCGTGACTATAGATTATGTGACAGTGTTTTAAAGGCGAAGGCGTTAGGCTAGGCGAGGCGAGTCATAAGCCCCAAGGCGTTGGGACGTAAGCCTTTTCGGTATGAGTTTGAACCTTAGACTTGCAATTTTTTCTAGTTTTTAAAAAGAACTTCACTTGGGCATAAAAGGCGTACGCCCCGGGCTTGAGCGTAAGCCTAGAGCAAAAGATGTACGCCCATGAAAGAAACGCCTAAAATTTTGTGCCTCAGGGCAGTTTGCCTACGTCTTGTCTCTGGGCTCGCCCGGGCCGTGTCCAGAAAACGTTTTTTAAAACATTAGTATGTGATACTCAAGGAAGGCTTGTTATGAACTTCTACTTTTCTGTGATAACAGTAGAAGATAATACGAAAATCACATAGAAATATCAAATATGCTATACAGTATACAAATTAATCAAGTTAAACTCTAAAGTAAAAAGTGAAAACTTTTATATTAATTTATAGCAATTATTAATTAATAAATATTATATCTAAATAAATAAAATAAAAAAAAAAAAGCTTACCTCGTAAAGTTTGAAGATCTTTTGCTAAGAAATAATAGCATCTTTAAGTTGTCTCTAAATTGATACTTGATTTTTGCCGTTTGTTAAGGATTTGTCTTATGTGTTTTGTCTTTTGTTGATGATTATTTCAACAGACAATAAAGTTTTTGTTTATTCATCTAATTATCTTTAGTCTTCTTAAGAAAGAAAAACAAAAATTAAATAAGTTAGTCTTAAAATCCCGTCGATATCTGTTTTGTCCTTCCCCCCCGGCCCCCCTCCCCCTCCCCCCTCCCCCTCCCTTACTTTCTCTATTTTCATTTTTATGGTATTTTAGTTACACAAATATAGATGTAATGATGGCTTCACATAAAAAAACAAGTTAGAGGGCAACTACAAGTACAAGTCTACAGTTTTACAAGACTAAAATTTTTAAATCCTTATATTAATGCTTGATGGGGCATGTGCATGGGGGCCAAATCTTAAAAACCTGCCTTGACTAAAGCATTTTACCAAAAGTTTAGGGGGCCCAGCCCCATGTAGCTCCGCTCCTGCATATAAGAGAATAATACTCATTGCAAAAAAGCCTCTGCTTGGTCACCATGCAGATGCAACATTCAAACAACCCTTAAATTTTTTTCTTTTTTCCTGCGCTTTAGAGTGTTTGCCCAAAAGTTTGATTCCACATCCAATTCAATTTCTACTCCACTTTTGATGGCACCTTCTTTCAATTCATCTCACTGTTACTTATCACCAACCCATTATACTTTTTAAATTTTAATATCGATATCTGAAAATGCATTATAGCTGGAATGCTTTTTAGATATGCACCTAGAGTCAAACTCAAATTTTTTCCATACTCCCTAAGACAACGCGTGCACATTGATACATCAGTAATCAGTTCTGCACTTGTATACTCTCCAATACATCATCATCGTATTTGTATTCTTGAACAGCATTTCTTATAGCTTTCTTGCTGATTGAAATTGAATGGTATGATTCTTCTTAAATTGCAACATCATTCTTGAAAAGAGTTACATTTTCAAGAACATACGCGTCGAAAAGTGTGTATATAGGTTCTGAAGTTTTGCTTTCGTTCCCATTTCTTATTGTTTTTATAGGTAAAAATTCACTATAAGGGCACCAAGGTGGTGTCAACCCATGTACAAAATCTTTTTCAAGACAAAATCCCCCTTTTTTTATTATCCTCAATAATCCAAGCGCTTTTATGTTCTCTCATGGACATTTGTGTCGATGCAGGTGTGTGATCACTGGTAATGGAGGGACTTCATATTCATATCTTGGACGCCCGTGGGGACCCTTTGGAAGGGTGGTCTTTGCATACACGTATATGGATGCATGTGTCAGACACGTAGGTTGGAATAACTGGAGCAAACCTGAGAATGAGAGAAGTGCTTGCTTTTATGAGTACAGGTATCTTATGTTTAATCCTTTCTCTGCAAAGTTCCCTTATGCTACGTTTGGTTCATTGCAACTACATGATAATACAAAGCTATTGGAATAAGTGATCTATTCAAGTGTTTGATTCGTTCATGAACCGGAATAAAACATTCAATTCAGGCTTTTATTCCACGTTGCTTGCATAATCAATTACAACCTGGGGATGTGGTAATCTGAAATTCAAGCAGGCCGACTTTAATTTTTTAGACAAAATGTTCCCAGCTTAAAAATTTTACTCCAAAACATACCCTTATCACAATCGGCACATCTCTCTCTCCAATCTTTCTCTCTCCCTGACCAGTTTCTCTCACCATTCGCCTACCCTGCGGTGATGGCAGTAGGCATCGCGCATCGAGAGGCACTTCACGGAAGAACCTCACATCATATTTCTATTCTCCTCTCCTCTTTCATACTCCTCCCTCTCTTCTGTTTATCTCCTCCCCATTCTCCCTCGATCTCTCTCATGAAAGCCGCTTCTTGGACAGAGGACAGAGATGCACGGCTACTGCGAACAATTTTCTCCCTCTCTCTCTCATTCCACCTCTCACTCTATATCCCTTTCTCAGACCTGAATATTTAAGTTGTATATGCATAGACTTCTGCTGGTATATATGTCAGTGCAGGAATTCGTAATAGTGAAGGAATGATGGTTGCAGCAAGATCAAGGGTGATTGAAAATGTTGATAATGCAATAATTCTTAAGCGATTTTGGAGGGGCTGAAGATGGAACTTGAGTTGCAGAACTGGTAAAATGTGGGCACATAATTCATGATATCCAACGTGGATTTGAGAGGTCCCTAATCTATTGGTACCTGCTATAATGTTCTTGTCAATTTAATATGAAATTTATATACAATGGTATTTCAGTCTTTTAAAACATATTTCAACTCTATTCTAACTTAAGTTCTAGGATCCAAGCACTAGAATCAAGTTGAATTTGCCAATTCAAATTAACGAACCAAACACTAGAATATAATATCTACTGCATTACAATTTTATTCTATTAAAAAAGAATCAGTGTTCAATTCAATCACACTTCGTGAACCAAATGTGGCGTTATTGTATAGTGCCTTTTTATTAGACAGTTTAGTATTATATCAAATACATGATCAAAACTTGTGTTCGAGAGCACTTTCTGGATTTTCAGCTTGTTAGTTTATTTTTAAGTGTTTCAAAGCACTTAACTTTTTGTTAAACGAGTCGTTGGAAATATTGGGTTTAAATTAGTTGCTAGGGCTTTAATAAGATCACAATTAAGTCACTAGCCATTGAGTCATTATTGATCGTCATCTCACTCATAATTTCGTTATTTAGTAGGCTTGTGAGTGCCAAATAGTAAGGAATTTTCTACATTGATACCCATCTCTTCTCTTATTCTCTCTATAATTCATCAAGTATTGTGAGTGCCAAATAGTAAGAAATTTTCGGTAGCAATTCTCTTGGCTTTGTTGTAGATGCACGTTCATACAAAGATTGCTATAGTTGAATCCTCGAGGGTCAACGTGTTGAGATCATACGCGTCAAGTCAAATATTTCGAGGACATGAAATCTACCTAGGGTAATGCTTTCACATACCTCTATAGCTACTAATCAATTTTATCTAATCATTGTGTTATTTTATTTTATTAGTATATTTTTTTTCTGACAAGCATTAAAGTATTCATTAGAAAAATAATTCCAACACATATATCCTGGGGCTAGAATTAGTATGGATGTGTATTACTTGAGGATATAAAAGGAAAATAGTTTGCCTTGAGCCTGATGCCTTCTTTGCTTGCTTGTGTATAAGATGAGTAGATGTCTCGTTTAAAGGTTTTTTGACATACTAATGGGTGGGTCCTAAAGGTTTCGGTTTTGAGTAGTGTTTGCGTGTGTTTTCACAATAAAAAGATAAAAATGTGGGTGTATTAGTTACACAGTTTAATTAGTTTTGTTGTTTTAATCAAAACTACAGGTGTTTCGGGCCGGGTAGTTGCTCATCAAAACGGGTGACATGGGCTAGAGAACTGGTGGATGAAGAAGCAAAACAGTTTATCACGCATTGTTTCATCGACCCAGATCCAGGCAGGCGTTGGCTTTGCCAGAGAATGGCCTTGAGAATACCATATTCTGCTTAGAGAATTCATTGTGGAAGGTGATATGCAGATGCTAGCAAATAATCAGAGAATTGAGGTCATATGAAAGTCATCATTCACGTGTGGAATAAATTTTATAAATTAGCTCTTTCAAGTGTTGGCTTGTCATGACTGAGAGATCTTGAATGGTTCTTACATATGCATGAGCTTTGCTGATATCAAGAGTTACCATTTTCTTATAAAAGATTTTGTGAGAGCTTCACTAATTTGTATAATTTAGTACGGTGTTTGTATAATTTAACTATAATTTATAAAGTTTAGTTAGTCAATTAAGTAAATACGTGATATTAATTCATTGGTTTCATCTTTTTGTGAATTTTCTCAACAATTTCTCAAAAGGAAGGGTTGAAGAATGCTTGTAGATTGACTAAACTGTCCCCGCTCCCTACATGACTTTCTGTGATTGGTGGCCTCCTCCAATCATTCGTAAGTTCATAGCCATGGGTATGAAAAGAAAAAAGATTGTTAAACACAGCATACCCAATTTGACATTTTAGATAATTAATATATAATTATTTAAAAATTTACGTAAAAAAAATGAGTGATTAATTAGCAGCACCGTTCGTATGAAAAACAAGAGGAAGTTGGAAAAGGTTCTGGTGGGCCAGTTTAAACGTAGATAAGAAGACGAGGCAAGTTAGATAGATAATGACTTCATCTTTCATCATCCAAGTTCCTGCTTTCCTCTCTGTCCCCATTTGCTTGCTAATTTTCTTCTTTACGAAAAGAGAGACCATCTAAAATTGGAACGTTTACATAAGCAAAATGGGTGAAATGGCAGCAAGCTCCTTTGCTCCGTGCCAATACAGTGTATTGCTTGGCCAATTTAGCAGAGGAAAATGGGGAGAGAAGCTCAAGAAGCAAGAGTCGCATTGCCATGCGGTGAGCGTGCATAAATCACAGCCACTGGTCAAGAGCCACATGTCACTGAAACCTTCCACCTACTCTTCAAGAATAGCCACTGATATCCCTCTTTATGAGTCTCCTGGGGTACCCATTTTCCTTCTCTCTCTCTCACTCACTCACTCACTCTCTTTCTGCCTGCAGTTGTGTGTTTGTAACTGGAGTTGGATGGTGTTCCCTTTGCAGGCTTCTTTTGATCACTATTTGGAGGATAAACCCAGAGTTTTCGAAGCAATATTCCCTGACAAAAGAAGAAGCCAACAACTTAATGAGGTATTTAAGTTTCATATACTTTTGATTGTTAAAATTGAATCGAGTTTTAGGATAATATTCCTTCTTCAATACTTTTTTGTTTGGAATGTTAAATTATTTAACTAATTATATTCTCTGAAACATATTCCATCTTCGATACTAATAGAGTAATATTTAATTTAACGTAGTTTCGGTAAGTTACGTAAGACTACTTTGTTTATTAATTCATTTGTGGATTGCTTAAAGCTTTGTCTAGTTGAGGAATGCCTCTGCATTACTAATATTAGGCTTCCCTTAATTTAATGCGTGTGTGACCCTTAAGTGGTTTAGAAAGTTATTCACTATGTTTGGGAGTTTGTAGGGGAATGGAAGGGAGGGAAGAGGTTTTAAAGGGACGGATGGGAAGGAAGTACATTGGTGGATTGCTTAAAGCTTTGCCTAGTTGAGGAATGCCTCTGCATTACTAATATTAGGCTTCCCTTTATTTAATGTGTGTGACCCTTATGTGGTTTAGAAAGTTATTCACTATGTTTGGGAGTTTGTAGGGGAAGGGAAGGGAGGGAAGGGGTTTTAAAGGGACAGATGGGAAGGAAAGGTAGAGTGGTTACTCGTCCCTTGTTTAGATGTTATAAAAAAAAAGATGTGAGGGTAAAGTAGGGTGAAGTACCCT
This sequence comes from Bretschneidera sinensis, assembly GCA_023935145.1. Lineage (NCBI taxonomy): Eukaryota > Viridiplantae > Streptophyta > Magnoliopsida > Brassicales > Akaniaceae > Bretschneidera > Bretschneidera sinensis. The sequence continues at coordinate 45,199,658 of CM043701.1, forward strand.
ACCTTGTGTTGATTAGTAGGGGATAGAAAGGGAAATGGTAAGTTATTATCACAAAATTACAAATATTCCTTCGTTATTAAAAGATGTTTTAATTTAATAATGAGGGGAAAAATCAAGTAACACGTTATAAATGAATAACCCTCCATCCCCTCCCCCTCCACACCTCCAAATCCAGGATATGACAAAACAAGTGGTTGGAGGGGGTAGGATTGGATGAAATCCCTCCAATCCCCCTCACCTCCGTCCCAAACAGCATTTTGTACCCTTCCCCTTCCATCCCCTCTCCTTCAATCCCCTTGGCGAATGGTTATTCAAGGACTCTACATTCTCTTGTGCCCCAAATGTGAACGGAAGGTTCAAACACGCCACACGGCATGGTGGATTTTGGTTTACATAGCCATGTTCTTATTAGGTGCTTGCTATACTTGGTGATTTTCGTAACTGACAGGATCTCAAGCAAATTATTAAATAACTGTTTGATTGTATTTGTGTGTTGGAAAGATCACTGTTAATTTGAAAATTTCATAGTTGTCTATTGAAATTATTACAATAAGAAATGGGGAGAAGAATATTACTCCATGTAGTAATTATTTACTATAATTTATAGCCAAACTGGTGGAGACAAGAGTGTGTGGCAGACCTGGACTATTGGGGTGAGGGCTTGAGGCTTTGCTAAGTTGAGGTAGTAAAGCTCATATTGAGAGTTTTCTCTCAAATTAAATGTTGATAAGTAGTATTAACTTGCTTAGTTATATTCATACCGCGGATATGTTTGATGCTCAACCAGGTTGCTATGCATGAAAGGAAAGTTTTGAATGGTCTTATAAAATCTTAGACAAATGGTTCATAACATAAAAATCATGCATCTGATTTTACAAAGGCTTTGACATGTTCTTTTCAATTTTATTTCTGATATACAAGCGTGTGAGATCATTGTGCTAGCTAGAGAAATTGGTCTTTGAGGCTCTAAACTATCCATTATGATTAAAGGGTGGTGGTATACAGTAAATCATACTCCCCGACAGCTTCTATTGAAGACACACGATCTTAGATTGATAAATTAAGTTGTGAGTTTTAGTTTAACAGTTGCCTGAAAGTAATGAGAAAAGTAGGATATACTAAATACTGGAGAGATAGCAAGGGACTACTCAGTACTCAAAAGGTTTCCAATAAATTTTATCAATGAGCTAAAATGAAATGATGGTGAAATTTTTGTAGGTATAGAGATATTTCCGTGCATGTGTGTATTAGAGTATATAAGAATAGTTGGCCATTTCCCAACATCTTAAGCTTTTGGGATAATTAGTCATCCAAATTATCTCTTTAACATGGTATCAAATCTTCAGGTCTTGGCTTTGAATCTTGGGAAACCCTATTTCATTAATATTTCCCTCTTCGGCTTGCACCCTCATCTTACACTTGGGTGCACGTGCAATACCCATCAATCCATCACCGATATATCCCTCTTCAGCTTGCACCCTTATCTTACATTGGGTGCATGCGCAAAATCCATTTATCATTCACCCAGTTTGCATGTGAAGGGGCATGCTAAGAGTATATGAGAATAATTAGACACTTTCCCAACAGTTTTAAGTTTTTGGGAGTATTGATTACCTGACTTTCCCTTTCAACATTTGATATGTTAGCCAATGAGGCCTTGGCTCAATGGTTAAGGTTGAGGCTCTAGGTACTAAAGGTCCCAGGTTCGAGTGGTGTGTGCATGTGTTTTACCAACAAAAAAAACATTTGATATGTTTGATAATCAATTTGTGTAGGAAGAGTGGAGAATTCAGATGTTGCCAATACAGTTCCTGTTCTTGACTGTCTGGCCGGTAGTTGACATGAGGTTGAGATGCAAAACAAGAGGGAAAGATTACCCATCAGAAATTCCTCAAGATATCACAAAGGTTCTTGAGCTTGACATTGTAAGTATAAAACCTTGGTCTATATTAACGATTTTGGCATAGTTAAGCTCTTGACTTTTACTAAAGGCAATCTTTTGCAGACAAAATGGGAGCTCCAAGGACTTGATAATGTTCTTGAGCCATCTCATTTCACCCTTGGGGTAAAGGGGGCATTATGGCCTGAAAGACGGGGGAAACATAGCTGGCTTAAAGGTCAATTAGAGGTGAAGATAAGTTTTGTTCTTCCTCCTGTTCTTGCTCTGGTTCCTGAAGATGTTCGCCAAAGTGTTGCAGAGTTGGTTAGACCACAAAAAGCTCATTGATATAGCAATATCTGCCATAATTTTCTGCATTTATACTTGTTCTAGCTAGTCAGCCTATTTGAAATCCATTTTGTGTGAACAGGTGTTAAAGAGATTGGTGGAGAACATGAAGCATAAAGTTAACGGTAGCTTGCTCGCAGATTATAATGAATTCAAGAGGAAGAAGCCTAAGAATCTGGTTTAAGCTTGTTAGTTGATTCAATGGTATATTTGAAGAAATTGCGGAATGGAACAGAACCATGAAAAACTGAGGACAAGACAGAAAAGAGAGAATAAGACCTTGCGGCTTGTGGAAATTAAGTAGCTTGACATTCTTGAGTCATAACAAGATTTGGTAGAAGATATTGAGCAAAACAGTTTCAAAGTTTGAGCACTTTGGCCACGTTTAATTAGGGAGGAATTATTTAGAACTTTGAGATGGGAGAGTTTGTATTAATTTTATGGTTTGTGTAATGGATGTAAGTTAATATTAAGAGAGCACTGGTTTTGTGGTGTATCTTTCTTTCAAAAATGGGAATTCCCTTTTTCTGCTAAGTGAAATTGAGAGGATCAATAGTAATAGTCTAATAAATACAAAATCTGAAAAAAGAATAAATGAAAATAATGGAGATGGGGGAGCGAACCCAGTGTTTTAAAGTAAATGCTCTACCATTTGAGCTACATTAACGTTTGACCAATTGCTTATAAACTTAAATATATTTCTCTTTCCAGCTAGGGGTATTTGAATTTCTCACCATTTTGCAAGTTTGCAGTGGCAGAAAACCCATTAAAATCAATTGAAAACTCACAAAGAGTCGACATATTTCTGATAAAAACATTAGCATGCTAAAAACTAGTAATTTTTCATTTTTTAAGGAAAAAAACAATAAGTAATCTTCACCGAAGCTTATGCTGAATTTGTCTACAGTTTGTTGAGAAATACTTTACTTGGAATTCCATATCGAAAATAAATATAAGAGAAGAAGGGTTTATATACATGGATTGGTCTACAACATATTGGATTAAGCTTTTGGATGAAGATACTCATCCATGTATGTAAAAAGATTATGTGATGGTTCGACTTGAATGTATAGACGCGATGGTGATGAGAAGTGATCACCCCCATGGTTTGACACTACCATGATATCACTTAAAAGGCGTAAAGACGTGATAATGAAGTGTATATGATGACACCCATGACCTGACCCTATCATATTAGAATCAAGTAACAAGCATGTAGGGATTGTTGGAAAAGACTTGACATGCAAATTTTATATCAGAAAGAAAAATAACAGGAGGAGGGTTTATATATATGGATTGGTCCACAACACGACTCAAGCTTTTGGGTGAAGGCGGTACTTTTCCATGCTTTTGGGTGAAGGCGGTACTTTTCCATGTATTACAAACCTTCTCACGCGCAAAGCTCCTCCATCCTAACATTGTTCTCTAAGAAAATATAAAATAAGTTTGAAACTAATAAAACGAAAATAAAGATTGTTAGTTTCTTATTTGTAAATCTTTTTTGTTCAATATATTTTTTAATTGAAATGATATTATATATACAAATACAATGATTGATTTTATCATAATATAAGTTGTTGCAAATTTGACACCCAACAAACAATTATATAATCGCAATAGCTAAAATAAAGAGAAAAAGAACACGAAAATTTTTAATGTGATACAGCACACCTCATTACCTACGTTTACAAGTGAATCACTATTCTACTTGTTGCACTTTTTAGATGGAGATAAATTGCTAAAAATCATTACACAACTCTTTACAACTTTTGGGTGGAGAAAAGCTGTTAAAACTCACTATACAACATTACACAATTTTTCTAGCAAAATCGCATGAAAGCTCTCTCCAATCCCATTACAACCCAAAACCTCAATACATCAATTGTTCACTCAACCCTTTGATGCTTGTAAAACTCACTTTTACAAGATAGATTGGTGCTTGATTTGCTACCCTCTATATCTAACAAGCTATTCCTGCATCAGAAATAGGGTGAGAGACTACCTTTCTTAATGTCTATATTTATATCATTCAATAACTTGCCCACCAATTCTCTTGAACTTCAATGCATGGTCAAAATATTTAGTTAAGTGCTGCTTACCAAGTTGTATTGGTCTTTACACAAATTCACTTACCAATATGTATTGGTCTCCACACCAACTATACTTAATTAAGTTTATGATTACCAATATGCATGTATCTCTACACTAATATCGTCAAAGTCATAAATAATGAGTCTCCCAACACGATCAAGCTTCTAACTCTTGGGCCAGGGTTTGCCTCCACCCTTTCAAAACCTCTCGGTTTTGGACGAGCCTTCTACTCATCATTTAGAATTTGGGCCTAATCCCAACATAGTGTTTGCATTACTATTACATAACTTATAGAAGCCTACAATAATATTACAATTCACCTAAAATGGGCTGATTCACAACCCGACTCAAACTTTTGGGTGAAGGTGGTACTCATCTGTCTATAACAAACCTTCTCGTTCAAGGCTCCTTAATCCTAACATAGTTCTCCAAAATATATATATATATAAAATAAGTTTGAAACTAATAAAATTAATGAAAATAAATGAAGAGATTGTTAGTTTCTTATTTGTAAATTTTTTTGTTCAATATTTTTTTAATTGAAACAATTCTATATACACAAATACAATAATTGATTTGATCATAATATGAGTTTCTAAATTACTATCACATAACCTGTAAAAGCGTACAATAATATCACAACCTACCTAAAATGAGAAAAATAATATAAAACCTTGTGGTTCTAGAACTTAAATCTTGATCTTTCCGGCCTAATGATCGGCCCAGTAGGCGCTCCAGTCCAACGTACTCCGGCCCAATGGAGGACGACTCAGCAAGCCTACACCTAGGCCCTTTTTGTGCTCATCGCCCTGCCGCCGTTCCACGCCACCCTACAACCGCCTACGACCGCAGCCGTTCCGTGCCGCCTACAGCCACCCTATGACTTGCAGCAGCCCTACAGCGCCCCTTCCCTAGGCTTGTAATCATACCCTCTCCGCCGGCTGACGACTATAAATGGGCCAAGGTATGAACTTCACCAGGCCATTCACACATTCCTTTACTTACACTCCCACTGCACAAGCCCTCGGTTTCTTTTGAGCCCTCGACTTCTCCTTTATACCTTCGCTAACTTAAACTTCGGAGCGCCCTCGGAGGTCTTCCCCTCCCCTCCTTCCGAGAGCCTCTAGTTCACCCATGTTACTTGTGCAGAGTTCAGGCCGTATCAGCACCCAAGCCATATCAGCTCCTAGACAACATCAGCACCCGAGCCACGTCAGCTCCCAGACCACGTCAGCACCAGTAGTTAGCGGCATCAACAGATAGTTTGCATTGTAATAGGTTGGATTCAGCTTGGGTTTTTCCCTTTGTCTCACCATATGTTTTTTTCTTTTTTGTTGAATCAATTTTGTTTTAGTTAAAAAAAATAATAAAAAAAAGTTATTCCTAATGCAAAAATAAAAAGAGGATGGAAGCAACATTGCTATGTAGCTATTTCCCATTGAAAAAAAAATAGTAACGGTGCGAGAAAAAAGGGTATTTGTTCATTCAATTAATTTTCTAATTTTAATTTTTAAATGTATGAAACAACCCAAGCAAAATTTATACTGCATGGACTCTTACTGTTCATTATATATAACAAAAACCTAACAAAGCTATTAAATTCTACTGCATTAACTTATTATGGTTGCCTTGTGCGAGCAATATGATAAATAAATAAAATAAAAAAAAGACAAGTAGTAAAAACTCTAATTTACTATTTAAGTAAAATAAATTAAATTTTTAATTGATTTCAAACAACAAATTCATTGTAATTTTACAATTTAAATAAAGTATATCAAGTATAAAAATTCATCTGAGTTCATTTATAAATAAATTTTAATTTCAATTTATTTAAAAATAAATTTAATTTTATACTTGATCTTATACCTCAATTGTAAAGGGCAAAAACAAAATGTGAAACTTTGGGGTTTTATTTTTAATCTGCGGTTTGGGTTTTTGATGGCTAGGGATTGCTAGAGCAGTAAAGTAATTGGGTGTTACGTTGTTAGTATTAATTTTACTATGGCACTTTTGACTTTGAAGGTAATCTAAGGGCAGGTGCCTATGGAAAATGAACTTAAGCTTCTGTAAATTTATTTAATTTTTAAATCTTTAGTGGTAAGTGTCACCATACCCTCAAATCCGTCTTTGGGATACACTATGGAATTGACATGATCAAGAGCTATTGTTGTAAGGAGATCCACTGGTTTGTTTGCTTCCCTAAAAATATGAGTGATAGAAACCAAGGCAGGAACAATAGAAAGGCACTCTTTCACCACAATGTATTTTCCATGCCATGTAGATTTATAAAAACAGTCCAGTAGGATCTGAGAATCGCATTCAATAAAAGAAATCTGGAGACCTTTTTGTTTGCACAGATTTAATCCAAAAAGAAAAGCACGAGCCTCTCCGTTGCAAAGAGAAAAAAGATATAACTGACGAGCATAATTTGTCGGTGATACCCCTTAATCCATATGTAATAATCATCACCGACAGACTTCCATCGGTGATGAGCTCGTCGATAATAACCTCCTCGATGATAATAATTGTTTATGTCGGATCAAAAATTTGTTAGAGAAAATAGCATTTTCGATAGATTTCCATCAAAAATAATTTTTAAAAAAACTATTTTCATCATTTTTAATACATAAATAATAAAAATAATTGTCATCAACGAAAAAATTCATTGGTGATACTTTTTTTTTTAATTTTAATTATTATCAAAGATAGATTCATCTGTCAATGCAAATTTTCTTTTTCAATTTTTTTCTTGTTTGAAACATGATCAAAATGCATTCATAACTAAATAATCATGTCATATAGTACTAATGATATTAATAAAAAAAATATTTTTAAAAAATACAAATTAAGTTAGTTTAAACAATACATTAATATACTTAAATTTGATATAATATTTTGTTTTAAAAACAAATCACAGGTTCGACAGGTCCAAACCGTCATCGTCCCAAGGCTCAACATTATCCGAAGCTGCAAAATTCTATAGAACAAAACAAAATTCTTAAGACATATATTCGTTACATATATATTTAAATGAATATGAAAATTAATAGCATTTTAAAGTTTTAAACATATATTATTTAATCCAAACCAGAACTAATGATCTGAAATGGATCCTGTTTGTTCTCATAAGTTACACGAACATGTAAACCCACACTTTTTCTAGCTGACAATCCGAAATAGATCTCGTTTGTTCCCATGATTCACATTCGACTCCACAGTTGTCCCGATACCCCTGGCTCGCCCATTACACAAGTATTTAACATTTTTGGCCTAAAAGTGGTTTAGTATTGAACTTTTGTAGCCTAAAACCTACGCTTTTGTTAGTCGGAGATCCAAAATGGATCATGTTTGTTCCCACGAGTCACGTTTGACTCCATAGACTTGCCGGTACCCTCGACTCGTCCATTACATGATGTTGACCCGTATTTGATTTTAATAATGACAAAACACAACTCTAATTGCACTAACAGTTTTATCTAAGAGTTTAAGCGGTAAAAACATTCAATACGGAATTAATATGCAAGAACTCAACATGATTCAAACACCAAAACAAGACAAAAAATCTAGAATAAGCATTAAGGTAATTGAAACAATTGTAAATCTCTTTTACTCAATTACATAGCTTGATCTGTGGCTCAATTTACAAAGACTTTGACAAAACTATTATACAAAAATTTTCTAAGTCAAAAACTGTTTTGAAAACATAAAAATTGGGTTGAAGAACAACCTAGTCGATTGAGTCTACGTACCAGTCGACTGGGATATGGGACAAAAAGTTCCTAGTCGACTGGTAACCTCACCCGATCGACTGGTTCTCTGACCCAATCGACTGGCACTCTCCCTTAGCCTAAAAAGTGAAATTTCTCATTTGACCTAGTCGACTGGTACAAGGACCCAATCGACTGGTACAAAGATCCAATTGATCAGACTTGTCATGGACCATGAAAATATTTTATTTCACTGGGATACTTGTATAAATGAAAAAGAAGAAAAGAAAGTGTTACATTGCCATATTAATTTAGAAATAAAAGATAAAAAAATTTAACAAAAACTAATCCGTTGATGATCTGTCTCTGTAAAATAATCTGCGCAATGCAGTTTTGGTCACCAGTAGTCAGAACAAGAGCATGAGCCTTGCTTGAAGCAATGAAAACGATTGCGATCTCTTACAAGAATTTCTTGGTTGTAGATCTTCGAAACAATCTTAATGGCAGAATGACAATCTCGGCATATACGCAAATTCTTGAAAATATAAAGAGGTGTGCCAGGTTTTGCGCTTATGAGCCCAAAACAGACTGCCAGTTTCTCACTGTGAGAGAACAATGCCTGCTTCTTCTCCTCCAATTCGTCTGCATTATCCTTGCCACTATCACTACCAGAGAATACTTGGAAAGTAGTATTGGGGACATAACCAGCTATTCTCAAACTTTGAATAACTTCATCTAACTTGAGATATATCTCCTGGATTCGTGGGTGTGACTTATCCCCTGCACTGAACTGATGCACTTGGCCTCCAACATGAATAAAACTCATCCCAGGAACCTTTCTGATTCCCCTATTTTTAAGAACCTGCCGGAGTGAATTAGCCTTCTCTCGCTTTCCCGCCAATGCATACATATTAGAAAGCAAGATATGATATTCTGTGTTATGGGGATCCATTTCAATTAGCTCTCGTAGAAGGCGTTCACCCAGCTGTAGCTTCCCATAGACACTGCAAGAACCCAAAAGGGATCCTAGAACAACCTCATTAGGAGGAATTGGCATTTGCTTTATTAAGATCTCAGCTTCTTCTAAAAGACCAGCCCGGCCAAAAACATCCACCATACAAGCATAGTGTTCAGTCTTAGGTTTTAAACCATATACAGATTCAAGATTATTAAAGTACTGCCAACCCTGACATACCAGACCTGAGTGGCTGCAAGCATTCAAGACAGCTGTAAACGTTAAATCATCTGGCGTGACTTCTTCAATCATCTTGGGGAATATATCCAACACAACTTGACCCTGTCCATGCATCGCTAACCCACTAAGCATAGCATTCCATGTCACCAAATTCCTTTGTGGCATTTGTTTAAAAACTTTGAATGCAGTATCTATCCTCCCACACTTAGCATACATGTCTACCAAAGCCGTTCCCACCATAACATTCATCTCCCTCCCAATCATCTTTAAAGTATAAACATGAACCCACGTACCCATTACCAAATCCCCTGACTGTGCACAAGCTGATAAGATTGAGCAAAGAGTAACAAAATTCAAATATCCCCACAAAAACAACATTTCACCAAGCAGTGCAAAACCCTCGCGTGTAGACCTACTTCCCACATAACCTGCAATCATAACAGTCCAAGTCACCTCATTCCTCTCCGGCATCTCATCAAACACTGCCCTCCCACTCTCCACACCTTCCAACTTCACCACACTATCCAAAACCACCGTCCACGACACCACACTCCTCTCACTCATATCCTCCAGCAAGCGTTTCACCTCACTTACCAACCCACACTTCCCGTACATATCCATAACGGCATTGCACACCTTCAGAATACCCCCCAACCCAATTTTCACCGCGCACCCATGTGCTTGAATCCCCGTTCCTACATCCTCCAAACGCGCACAAACACCAAATAAACAAACCATCATCACGTCATCCGCTTTCGCTCCTTCCCTCCTCATCTCAACAAACAAACGCAGTGCATTTCCTGGAAAGTAACTTTTGGAAAACGATGACATGAGCGCAGTCCAATCCACGACGTCCTTGTGTGAAAGTGGAATTTTATCGAACAGTTTGCGGGCAGAGGACGTATCGTTACAGGAAGCATAGAACTGTAGAAGAGTGTTGTTTAGGAACGACTTTGGGGTATTGGCGAGACCTGTGGTGACGATTATGGCGTGTAATCTCTTGCCAGTTGCGAGGGATGATCTCCGAGCGCATTGTCGTAGAAGAGAACGGAAGTGGTAGTGGTAGTGGTGGGTTAAGCATCTCATAACAGTGAATAGAGATTACAGATTGTTAATTGAATGCCTAAAGTATTCAGGAATCAGGATTCTAGTTGAAATTTTATCTTTCCTCGATTTTCTTGACAAACAAAACAGACAGTTAAAAGTAACAGTTTTTGGCGCTAGTTTCTATCTCTGCAACGAACCCCTGTCCGCCGAGGACCCAAAAAAATGAGCGAAAAGGTAAGTGAAGAAAAAAAAAGGTGACTTGGTAAAAAGAAAAAAATTTATTTACATATTTTATTGTAAAATTTGTATTTTTATGGTAAAATTTATACTTAAAAGAATGCAATACATATTTTTATAATAAATTTTTTTTCTATTTTTATCTTCAATACTTCCTTTTAATCATTAAATGTATAAATATATAAATTTATCATTAAAATAATAAACTCCATTAAATAAAAGCAGTGCAATTGAAAATATCATTATCCAAATATTAAATCCAACTAGGATTAGGATTTCCTAACCTGACCAGGACAAGAGCAACCTACCGATACCTTATGTGTGTGTGTGTATATATATATATATACCCTGGCAGTCCTTCAACAGTTCAACTCGAACTTACTGAAGAGAGAGAGAATGGCAGAAGCTAGAGACAAGTCAATAGTTTTCATCTTACGAAACAAGGTTAATGAAAGTACCTCAGCCGAGTTCTACTTCTACGCGATTGGAGATACTGATCCGAAGAACCCATTACCACGCAAAAAGGCTAAGGAGAGAAACGGAAAGAGAAAGAACGTAGATGTTGAACAAGAAGAAGAATCGATCGGAACTGATAATAATACAGTGAGACGATTGGCAATTCCCTCCTTCCCTCATGAGGAGGGAATTATGGGATCCCTCTCTTCCTTCCAGGCAGTTGGGTTCAAGTCCTGCATATATGTAATATGCGGAGAGCTTGGCTTGAGGGACGAGCAACCAACAAAACTTGTTTACATTAATACTCGTTGTCCTGAGGATGGATGGAAGCAAGGCCCGTCTTTGGACTCGTCAAAACGCGTACTTCCCGCAGTGGGTTTCGATGATGATATTAATAATGGAAAGTTATTCCTAATCAGAGAATGGAAGAAGGGAAAACCGTCGGCAAATATTCTTGATCAAGATCCTGGTTCACATCAATGGAGGGAATTGCCTCCTCTACCACTTGACCTTGATGACATTCAGTCCACAACAATGCATGGTGTTCTTGATTGTTACCATCTTTAAGACGGTGGGAAAATTCTGAAGAAGAACAAGCTGAATCTTTTATATTCATATTGGAATCAATGCGCCTTTTGGTACGATATGGAAGAACAAATCTGGGAGATTGTTGATGAATCCTTCGGCAAATGGGTTGCTGGTACTGATTTATATGGCGGGTACTTGTTCTGTTATGGGAGCCCAGATCCTACAAATGATTATTATAGCTTGTATGCGTTTGACACAGGTACACGATCGTGCCTAGACTGTCCCGTTGAGGGATTGGACGAACGGGGTTTGCTCAGCAAACTCAATACTAATCTGAAGAAAAATGGTCGCTGTCATGTTTACTTGTTCTGCATAAATAAGAACAAATTGGCTCTCGTTTGGTTTGTGGAAGCAAAAACTAGGCAGGGAGCTATGGAAGTGCATTGCGCAAAATTTACTGTGTAAATGCTCAGATAGTCAGAAAGGTGAGTTTTTCCGTGCCTGTAACATCTTCACTACAGATTTTGTTGTTGAGGGCAAAAGGTTAGCTGACTGCATTGCCATGTAATGTTTGGATTGATAAGGTATTATATTACTTCTTTCCATAATTTTGACTCTGCAACTGAATATTGCTTTCGCATTAATCCATGTGTCAAAAACTTCGCTCCATCTACAAGATTAGTGCAATACCATCTGCCATTGTCTTTTCTTGTTTGTTATGATTGCTAAAATGACCCTGGCAGTAAACTTATGATCTTTGAGAAAAGAAAGTGTATTGAGTTTATGACAAAACATTCCCCAAGGCTCAAGCTTTGATCTCCAATCCATTTGCAAGATTAGTGTAACAGTATCGACCCTCTAACCTTTATGCTGATCAAGCGCCCTCTCTATTTCTTCGTTATGATTGCTAAGATGAAACTAGCAATAAACTTATAGTAATTTCTTTGAGAAAAGAAAGTGCTTGAGTTTCTAAAATTCACTCCCAAGTCATGGAAGATCCTCAATTAATACCACTAATTGAAGTGAGAAATCCAATCTATAAGAGCAGAGCCTCATGTTGAAACCTTAAATAACCTTTAAATTATCTGGAATTAAGTTGGGCTTGCATTCACTATTCAGCAGAAAAGAAAATGGTGTGCAGTTTGTACAGGGACATTTCAATTATCCTCTCCCAAGTTCTCATTGCTTATGTATCCTTTCATCTATCATATATCTAATCCACATTCTTTGCAAACTAGTGTAGAAATAGACGAGAGTTATATATCTAAGATATGTCTTGAAATTCACCCCATGCAATTAAAATGGATGACATGAACAAAGGTTTAAAAAAAAATTCATAAAGTGCCTTTTAGGTTAGCACTCAGTGGAAAACTCGCAACAAGAACCCAGAAGAACACGAGACAATGAAATCATGTCCCTTCAAAACACTCACAAAACCCAAGAACGGAGAACATGATGTCTTGGCTTACTTGGAAAGTTTGAAGTACAATATCAAGATGATTGCAAGCACAAGGACTGCAAAAACAGAGCCGATAATACACTTGTTCCTGCTCATCCTCCTTGACATCGCAGTCAAAATTTTCTTACTCTTGCCAATGTTGTCATCCACTCCATGAAGCTGCAACAGGAGACATACTATGAGCTAAAATTACTGGCATAAAAATTTAGCAGTGCTGTGCGTACCAAAGAATTTTTTTGATAAGTTTGTGTGCTGAAGAATATTGATCTTTATGTTTTGCAATTTCCCAAAGATTATTGACCTTTTTATAGCTGATAGATAGCACAAAAGGCTTACAAACAGTCCAGTTCCGAGAGAAAAATATGAGGTAAACTATGGCATAAGAATTCAACAATAACAATGAATGCATATTGCATGTGTCCCAAAAAGTACATAGGAACCAAAAAAAAAGTGGGCAGTGTCCACAAGGTTTTCATGCTAGTGCTTTAGGGTGAACACCAAAACCATAGTCACACAAACAAGGAAAGGTTAACTAAAATGTTAATAGAGCAAAGAATCAAAAGGTAAACCACTCAGTAAAGATCTATATATAACAAGTGAATTACAAATTGAGTCAGAAGCCTCTTTGAAAGAGTACCGTATTATGGGCATGTAAAAGAGACTGTCTCTGAGCATGCAAGTCTTGAAGAACTGAAACACCAAGATCTTCTGTTTCCAGCATAGTTTTTCTACTTTCCTTAACTCTGTCACCGGACTGAGTCAATCGCTCCGTAGACATCAACAATCTTGATCTTTGATCAGCTGATGCCTGTTGCATTTCCATCAATCATAAGAGTCAAAAATTGTGCCAAACATCAAGGAAGAAGGATTAGACTTGGAACAGAATGCCAGAAACGAAAGCGACAATATAGCCACAGCATGGTATAAACTTCACACCGGTTCTCCCATAGAGAAAATAAACACTCAAATTCCCATTTACAACAATTAGAAACAAAATGGAGTAAATTCTTCAAAGTTTTACAAAATATGAATAAAAAGAATTCAAATGCATAACCTTGTATCTGCATTTCTTCTGTGCATAAAATGTGAACATAAATGAATTAGTTAATTTGTACAATTCCAATAAGTTTGTAAGAATAAATTCAAACCAACAACTGGTGGAACTGTTACTCTCTTGACAATGTTTCTGGACCAGTGGATTAGACTACCACCAAAATTGAAGGCAACGCAAATTTTTCTACAATTTACAAAAAATCAAAAGTAAGGCTGACAACAATCTGCTAAGCAATAACGATACAAATATATCTCTTCAACAATTCAACTACCAAGTAAGAGTTACCATACCACTTCAGAACCATAAAAAAAAATCAAAAGAAGGGGAGAAGAGTCTAGACATACCGTCAGTGCATCAGCCATTCCAGATTCCAGCAACTCATCTCGAGCAGCCGGGTTTAAGTTACCAGATGCAAGTCTTTTAACTTCGCTTTTCAGATTGTTCAGATCTGATTTATATTCCCTTAACTTAGCAAGAAGCACAGCTTTAACATTTGGCTGCAAGCTTCTCGCCTCAAGGTCCATTTTCCGAATCTGGAAAAGTATAATCACATCAACACACAATGCCCGAAATAAGGAATAACTACAGAAGTGATTATCCCAGGTCAATTACATACCAAAGATTCTGCATCCTCCAATCCAGCCTTTATTTCAGAAAGCTTCTGCTTCCTTTGCTCTGCAAATCAGTACGATATAGTAAAATCATGATCAGTGGTTTTCTTAATCATTTTCTCTAAAGTAATGAGAAAGTCATAAATCTTAATAGAAACTCAAAATTAAAAAAAAAATGCAAGACTATATAAGCACACATTAAAAAAGAAAACAGAAAAATGAAGATTAAAAAAAATAGACGAAGCAGTAATCAAGCATTGTAATGATACTAGGTGCAAGGACAACATCATCCCCTCGGAAAGGCAGCACTGAGCTCATTATGTTCTGTCTTTGCACTTTACATATATTACAAGATTATGCAGTATTTTAAAATCTAAAATACTTTCACTCTTAAGCAGTGCACTGATACAAATTTCTCATTTATATCCCCATGTTAGGTTTAAATACATATTCAGTCCAAATGCAAAGCTAAAATCCCAATTTCAACGTAAAGGGTCCTTCCCCTATTTACAAATTTCTACCCTTTCTTTTTTTATAAAATATTAAGCCTGCTTTTACCCTAGAAGTCCATCAAAATGATAGAGGAACCGCGGCAATTTTGTAGAACTGATTCCGATCTTTAATTGAATCCAAAATATTCGATGCACCTTGAAACCATTCTAGACTTGAAAATTATAATCTTTCTGGCACTTGCATCAGTATCATAGGAAACCAACTAGCCAGAAATGTAATCCTATCTCCAATACCTTTTTTTATTTAATACAATAAATGCAACAAAATCTACAAAAACAACTCCACACACGCACATGTATACAAACATGATACACAAAAATTGGATCGAGAAAACTAATCATGTCCTCAAATAATTGAATCTTAAATGCCAAACTGTTTCATTCCCTGAATATTATATCAATCTTAATTCAAATGATTATATTATCACACTGGTTTCACATGTGTACATTTCTATGTATACAAACAGAACAATAGATAGCTTAATCAAACAATAGCACCCAAAAAAACTAAGAAATAAAACATATAGAAAACATGATAAGCTTAATATTTTAATTTAATAAGTAGAACTCAAATTATGCGAAATAAATGGAGTAACAGCACAAGAACTGATAATTAGAAGATTATTAATTATAGTATTCACATCGATCTGTTTACCTCCATCAAGAGAACCAGCAGAGGTACACTTCCTTGAAAGATTTGCCGAGAGCTCAGAGTATTGGCGCTCGTATCCCTCGAAGACCTCACTCATCTTTTCCCCCAAAAAATATCTCAATCCAAGCTCTGTTCAATCAACTATCAATTTATATATATACACACAAACACCATTGTTTACATACAATCTTACAAAATAACCATACAAATATAAGCTCAACACGACCAATTCTATATTTAAATCAAACTAAATTTTTATTGAACAAACAACCTAATATCTCACTCATTAGTTCCAAAAGAAGAAAATCTTCATACAAAATCTTTTCATTCAAATATCTACATGTATTAACCGCCACTAATTCAGATTGTGGTATGAGAAAAATCAAATAAATCAGTGGCAAAAGATCTGACTTAGAGAATTATTAAGCAAAAAGAGATCCTCGTAATGAAAAGAATAGATAAGAAAAGATAACCTGAGGTGATCTGCGAATCGGAGAATTCGCTGGATTTTGAGGGGACTGCCGGAGGAGTATGACGGAGATCGGTGGATAATGATCAAGAACGGAGGTTGTATGCTTCCTATCCAAACGGAGGTTAAAACGACCATGCGTTCTGCGCGTTTGCGTTAAGACGAGTGAGGAATGGGGATAGACTTCGAAAAACGGAAAAAGGTAAAAGATAAACACCCCCGTTGAGGTACGGTTCAGTTTCTGCTTCTGATTGACAGCTGTGATATATTTGGTACGCAAGTGCGTAAGACTAGGCTTTCTTTTATCTGTTAGAGAAGGGAATATCTGTCAACTGTCTGACTACCTTAATTTTGATTATATATAATAGCTCAATTAAATTTCAAAATTTAAGAAATTTAAACTTAGATATAAAAACAGAGTAGTGTATGTGTAGATGGAAGAGTCACACTTCGTTTGGTTGTTTCAATTTTCAACACTTTTGCCCATATAATTTTTTGGTTTAATTTTATGAAATTATTATGGTTGGTTTGATTTTCAATTAAAACCTTGAGAGTTTTTTATAATAAAATAAACCTTATGATTTTTTTTATTTTTAATTTATACCCAAAGGTTTTTTTATGATAAAATAAATCTTGTGGTTTACTAGATTTTTAATTTATATCATATGGTGTATTTTTGTTAATATAAATAAGTTAACACTGATAAAATTGAAAATCAAGTAAACCATGTGGTTTATTTTGCCGCAAAAGAAAACCTTAAGATATAAATTAAAAATAAAAAAACTGCAAAGTTTATTTTCCAAAAAAAAAAAAACTCAAAGTATAAATTTAAAATCAGGCCACCCACGTAGTATTTCATAAAGTTAAGCCTAATTTTTTTCCAAACATTTTTACCTTTTTAGATTATTGTTGTGGCCATGTTTAGTAGAGAGAAAAATTAGGAGAAAGAAAAATAAGAGAAAAAATGTGAAATGAATTTTTTTTCTTATTTATTTTGAGAGAAAAAGAAAGAAAAAAAAATTAAAAAAATTTGTGTTTTCCCTTACATGTATAAATTAATCATAATCCTTTAAAATTGAAAGCATTTGACGGTGGAAAATGAGAGAGAAATAAAATGAGATTATCAATTTACTAATTAATTCTCATATAATCTATAACATTAATATTCATTAAACTTACGAATTATATAATAATATTTATATTTGTTTTCATTGTTTTCCACTTTACTGATACAGGGATAAGAGAAAAATATTTTTTCTTTTAATTTTTTATTCTTTCTACTAAATACGTCACAACAGGAAAAATTAATTTTAGCGACGGCTAATTTAATATAAAACCACAGCGGCCAAAATGTTAGCCACAAGGAACTCGGCTACTAAAATTATATGTGACCAAGAAAATGGGCGTCACTAAAGATGATATTTAATGATGGCAAAATAAGGCCACTAATTCCACAAATGTCGACATTAATTTTACAAAAAGATAGCCACCTCTTAATCCTTTTTATTACTAAAAAGGTGATTTTAATTGAATTATAAATGAACCGATCGGTACACACCAGTTTGTAAAGAATCAATTGCTTGGATCTAATCGGTTTAAAAGGCGACTCATCCTTCTGTTTTTATAAGAATTGTATTGATTTGATCTTTATTTACGATCAAATCGATCGACAATCCAGTTTTAATAACAGTACGGAAGGAGAATAACTGTGCGTTAGAATTATTGTTGTACAAAGAAATTAAAGTGTCAAGAGTATTGGTCCTACTGAATTTTACACTTAATAATAGAAAACATATCCCTAAATTTAATATTTATCCAATAATTGAATTTGTATTTATATGTTTTTTGTGTAAAAGGTCAATATTATAATATATTTCATGGTGTTTTATCAGCTGAAGTTTTCATAATATATATATATATATATATATATATATATATATATATATATATATGATAGTCTTGAAAGGATTAGAAAAAAAGACAACCAAGTAGATAACTAGTGTCCTACTCAAAATTATATTTTTCTCTATTTTCTTGATTTTAATTTATTTGATTTGATTTAATTGATTTTTAATGAATATAAATAACTTCGTTTTGAAAGACAAGAAAGAAATAAAATATTACGTCTATAAGTTATATAAACAAGTAAATTTACCAAAAAAACGAAAGAAGAAACTATTAGTCTTATAAGTTATGTTAGTAATTATTTTTTTTCGTTCGACGGTAAAATGGTATTACGGGCCACGTGACACGTATCATATTAAGTTAATTTCTTCGAATATATCAAATGTCCGATCTAGAGAATTCGCAAGGATTAACAATTAATTTTTTTTTTCAATTGTAAACTTATCATTACCACTCTATGTTTTAATAAATTTAAATTTTGAATTGAGCAGTATAATTGAAATTTAATTTTGAAATGCGAGAAACATGTGGCCATAATCATAATCAGCATTGGTTATGGCATAACCTTGGCTTCAATATGTCTTAGACTTTCGATTCCTCTTATAAATATCTCCCAATTTAGTGGTTTGAGAACAACAGGAAAAATATATTTTTAATTTCTACAAGATTATTTTATAATTTTTTATATATTTTATTTGAGTTATTTTTTTGCTTTGTTTGTAAAGACATGTATATAAAGCTACTGTTATTTCATGATGAGTGATTATCAGAGCTATTTGCGTTATAGTATATCTAAATTGCGTAATAAGAGAATATGCATATCTACGGCTCGTGTTCTGGCTATTCAATTTTTTTAATAATTAAATTTGATATATTGTATATTTTACTGAACAAACTTAATAATAATATATTTTTACCATTATTTTAAGCATGATTATATGTTTTATTGACTAAGAATTAGATATTCTTAATCTTGATTGTTGTTTGCCAAAGCAAAAAAATATAG
Source organism: Bretschneidera sinensis (assembly GCA_023935145.1). NCBI lineage: Eukaryota > Viridiplantae > Streptophyta > Magnoliopsida > Brassicales > Akaniaceae > Bretschneidera > Bretschneidera sinensis. The sequence goes on from CM043701.1 coordinate 45,218,814, forward strand.
GTTTGATAAATGATAAATATAGGTATGGTTTTCAAATTTCAACCTAATAATTGTTTTATTTGACATTTTATGTGCTGTGCAGAGGAGATTATTTGATAGAACCGAATGGGAAAATCTCTGATAAAAAAAAACGAAAGAAAAAATTCTATTGAAATTGGAGGCAGTTTGACCTAGTTTGACATGAGATTCAATTTGGATCCTAAAAAATTGTCTGTACAACCCTTCTTCTCATTCCTCTAGCACGCCCTTTGAAAACAATTACCAGCTCATCAAGGGCTATAAGAAACCATCATTGATGACCAAGAATTCAAAAAGACACACCAGTGCTTCATAAGTGAAAGGGCTCCAAAGCAATGAGATGAAATTATTATAGTTAAACAGAGAAAGGAGATCTGCTTTGTGCACCCCCTCCTTTCGCAATGTGTCATTGTGTTAGGATTATATAACATCTTCTAATAATGTTGATGAGTTTTCATTAGATTGCAAGGTTTCGTATTTATAAAATTGATTAAGTTGGATTTTTGATGAATTTTATAAGTTTGACATTCATTTGATCTCGTAGGTATATCATATACCCTTAATAAATTTAGATATAACTGAACAGTTATATAAGCTTGACAATCCTATTAAACTATGATAAATGACTTGTTAAGTTGGTTATAAATATGAGATAAATCCCTTCTTTTTTTTTTCAATTTGATGAGTTTTTCCATTACAAAGTTACCATATAAAATATAAAGAGTAAGAAGAGGAAAAACTCTAACAAAACGATCTTATACGTGTTGATGTATTGAAATCACTATGATATTACCAAAATAAAATTATGTCACAAATATTTTATAATATTTAATTGATTAAATCAGTGATTTAATACATATAATAAAATTTTAAAATATTATTAATATATGACATTAGAACTAATCTTAACCTAATTTTATATTACCTATTTTTATTGACATGCAATTTTAATTGGATGGATACTTTTTATCCGATTTTTTTTTATTTTGTTTGATACTCCATGTTGGAGGTACATTATAAAAAAAATTTCCTTTATGTACGGTAATTGATCATATCATTATTTAATATCATAGAAAATTGTTGTTAGTTTGTGGCACTAATTTTCCATTGACATAGTTGATACTTAATCCTCTCCGCTTTATAGGGTAAGGCCTATATGGTTCTCACAAGGAGAGAAGAAAAAAGTATAAACCATTCTAAATTGAAATGGTTGTCAGGTTAAGCATTAATTTATGATCTTCACTATATTTTTAGCAATCAAACGGAAATTGTAATGATTCCAACATCATGTTTTACCTTGTCCCAGGGTGTTTGACCTGAAAACTCTTTAAAATGTTCATGTGTGGAGATATCTCTCTCCATTCGAACTCCCGAATTTCTTGTGGAAGAAAGAATGGAAAACCCACTCTGATGCCGAAGATTGATAAGAATGGGAGATTTTGTAGCCCTAGAGCTGCCCGGTAGCTCGCTCTGTATGTTTTTTCTCTCTTTCAACTCTTCCTTTCTTCGTTCTGGTCCAGTTGTTACTCTCATCCAATTTCAAATGGCGACATCAGCGTTTAGATCCACAACGAAGAGAACACCAATGAGAAAATCGTCAACGAGCGCTCATGACTCGTCCTCCTCCAAACGGAGCTCGGCTTCTCGTCGCTCTCGGAGCCTGAGCAGATTTTCACACCGTTCCTGTCGCTGGATGCCGACGGGTTCTCTGAGGAGACACCGACCCGTAGGGGGAGGTTTGTAAACACGTTGAGGGGGTCGGGGTTCCCGGAGACCAGCCTCGATGATCTCGCCATTGAGCTCTTTGACTCGTTCTCCGGCGGCGGCGAATACAGAGGCCAGTCAGTTCTAGGAAGTCTGACCTCAGCCCTTGCGGTAGCGGAGGAGGAGTGAGCGCATCGTAGAGGAGAGGGTGATCGGTGTCGAGGCAAGGGTCTAAGGGCAGTGTAGGTAATAGTGCTGGTGGAGGGAGGATAATTTTGAAAAGTGGTAATTCGAGGAGGAGGCGATCGACTTCGGTGGTGCGGTATCAAATATGCGATTCTGAGGTGAAGCATTTCGGTTTTGGTTTGTTTTGCTTTTGGTGAATTTGGTTTTCTGTTGAGCATGGAGTCATTTGGTTCAAAATTTTTTATCTTGTCTATTGAGAGTTTTAACTTTGCTATTTGATTAGTTGGTTCTAATAGATAGGTAGATAGCTGTTACTTATATAAGAAAAAATAGGTAAATTAGATAGCTGTTAATTTCTATTACTCCCTATTATACATTATGCCTTGTGAAAAAAAAAGCAATTTGTGTTGTAGACATTTCTTTTGGTGTTAGGAACATGTTATCCATTTTTTGTAGATAACTTTGCAATGAAAGCAATAAGTTCCAATTAAGGACAAATCTCAATATAGAAGCTCCAAGCATACATGTTTGATCTTTCCCATATGAAGAGATTTGTTCTACATTTTAACAATTTTTTTATTAGTTGTTATAGACATTTTAATAACAAATTAACTACTAGTTTGCAAAGATGGAGTCACGTCTGGTTGGGTGCTTTTAAATTTACATTATTTGTCTTGTGTTCTATGCGTTTGGATACTATTATATAAAATAAGTGGACTTATGTGTTCTGATTTGTCATTCAGCTTTTTGGTTGATGAAGCAACTTATGTTGATTAACTTATCAAACGGTGATAAATTAAGGCATGCATACATTAGTGTAGGGTTTTGTCTATTGTGATTTATCACCGATTCACCACTTAGATGTGGAAATATCACATTCAAGTTTATTTCTTTCTTTTTTTTAAATTAATTATATTAATAATAGAGAGGATGATATGTTTTTGGATTGGTGTTGAAACCAAGATGGTTGTGTTTGGGTTTTTTCCAATTTGGTTACTGGTTGATGCTCGTCTTGTTATCAGTTTTGTCTTAGTTACTGTTTGGGTTCTGGTGAATTTTGGGTAAAGAAAAGAAATTTGGAATATTAGGAGTGAATTCAATTCAGGTTTGATAGGTTTAATTGTGTAGGAAATTTGTGAGTGACAGAGTATGGAGGTTTATGTGGAAGCTTATTATAGTGATTTCAATCCTCTTTTATAGTAGATTTCCATATGAGCAAATGATATTAGTATATTACAAGCAATTTTCAGTCATGGAATCTAAAATCAACGTTTATATTACTATATTATGCTGTTTAGAACTTGATATGGGTGATGCACATTATTTTTAACCTCTTACTATATGTTAAATTTTGCTCTTTTTGAGTTTGTCTTGTTACAATACAGTTGAAATTAGTGCTTAATATATATACTTGTGCTTCGTTATCTTCTTGTAGGGGTCAAATGTGCAGTTTTGGAGAAAAAACATGATGTTTTCTAAACATCCATAGGCACATTTTATCAACAATCGAACTATGGAGGTTGATTTTTTTTTCTTCAAGGAAGTTACTTTATATTGGGTTGTTGAAATAAATTCAAGCTTCATTATAATTTTGTTGATTGTCAAGTGTTCTGCAAATTGGGTGGATTGGCTGAGGAGATTGAAAGGTCACAACCACCGGTGGATTTATGGAGAAAGTTCGTATATTGTACTTCTCTCTCTGGTTCAATTCTTGGGTCAGTGGATATTACCTACTTAATAATAGGTCCGGTATGCTATTTTTCATTTTCAACACTGAAACTACTGGCAGTAGTTTGTTTCCAACTATCAAGCCTCTGGTTCTTGATAATCCTTCGAGTTTTCTGTTAAGGTGGAAGAAAGAAAGGAAGGACTGGAAAAGAATGAAAAGAAGAAAACAGAAAGAAAGAATTCACTTTTCGAGCAAGTGAAAGCTCCTCAGAATTTCCAAGTGAAAATGCCTCAATATTTCTTTATTCAACACCTTCAAATAAGTTGAGTACAAGTATTCAGGGTTGGTCAGTTAGTTACAGGTCTAACCAACTGTAATATAATTTTAACAGCTTTCTACTAGCTTCTAACTAGTAGGCTTAGGTGTCTTGATCTGTGTGCTCCTCCTGAGTGCAGGCACTGTTTTTGAATCATTGTGCACCCTTCTTGACCCAGTGTGAATTCCTCATGTGCTAGTGTGCAGCTCTTCTGCATTAGTGTGCATCTGACCTGTGCTAGTGTGCGCTCTTTTTTCTACTTCACTTTCTGTTCTACCTTGCAGGTCAAAATACTGCAGTTGGCCTATTTCCTGGCCTGTATCATTCCTGCCTCCTTGGAAACCAACCTTGTCCTCAAGGTTGAGAGAGGGCAAGTGACGCAGGAGGATCCAAGTCAGATGATGCAAAGTTGGCAGATCAGCGCAGAACTGGCAGGTGGACTATCTAGAACGGGCCACGGGCTCAGATCAGGCCTGGAAGACCCTAGGCTGATTGGAAACGGGCTAACGAATAAAACCTGATTATTCCGCAATCAGCGTCATCGTTTTTAAGCCAAAAAACGACGCTTAAGCCCTCAAATTGGCAATTTACAGTTTTTAGGAAACTTTTTATTTCAGTTATTTTAATTTCAGCCTTAATTTAATTTTTCTATTTTGTTTCGACCTTATAAATAAGGTCTTAGGGTTTTGTAAACATTATTATTGAATTTGCATAATTTTAAATAAACATCAGAGCTGTTTCTCTGCATTGTTTTTTAAGGTTTTTCTTGTATTACTTCCTGTGAACGATCTGTTCGACTAGCCTGCAGAATAATCGCTATTCTGCCCGGTGTCAGTTGGTATCAGAGCTTCAGCGTTTTCCTAGGGCAAGATTTCATCAGTTCCATGGCTGGTGGTCGTGGTCGTGGTCGTCGCGGGCAGGTTCCGAACGAGGAAGCCCCACGTCGTGATCGTAACGTTCAGGATGCGATGATTGAGGATTTACAGAGGCAAGTTGCCGAGTTAACCCAGCGTCTAGCGGCGTTGGAGATCGTGAGATCGAAGATCACGATTCTGATTCCAGTTCTAGTTCCGAAAAACCACATCACAATCTTGCTCGATTCTGGGAGCACAGTGGTCGGGAAGAACGTTATGGAGATCTCGTATTCAGAGTGGATCTGCCCGAGTTTTCTGGTACATTACAGGTCGAGGGATTCGTTGATTGGTTGAATGAAGTGGAGCGTATTTTCGAGTACAAGGAAGTCCCAGATCGTGTGAAGGTGAAACTGGTCGCCATCAAACTGAAGGGCAGAGCATCTGCGTGGTGGGAGTAGTTGAGGCGTTCGCGTGATCGGCAGGGCAAAGCCAAGATTACAGATTGGGAGAAGATGAAGAAGAAGATGAAGGGTCACTTCTTCCCTTTCGGTTACACTCAGACCTTGTTTCAGCGTCTTCATTCGTTGAGGCAGGGCACGAGATCGGTGGATGATTACACGGAGGAATTCTATCAGTTGATTGCCCGGAACGATTTATCTGAAACAGAGGAGCAGATGGTGGCACGGTATTTGGGGGGATTACGGCAGCCCTTACAGGATGTCCTCAGCCTTCACTCGCTGTGGACAGTTTCAGAAGCTTATCAGCGTGCACTTGCGGTGAAAAAACAGCAGAACAGGAGGCCATTGAACAGAGGCGATCAAAACAATTGGCTAGTTCGCCCTCAGGAATCCCGTCTTGTCCAGCAACCACCTCAAGGTAACCCTAACCCTAACCCTAACCCGAATATTAGATGTTTCAGATGTGGTGAACATGGACATAAATCACCTGAGTGCAGGAAGCCTGCTAGTAATAAAGGCAAAAATCTCCTGATTGAGGACGATAGGGTAGACGAATTTGAGGAGATTGGGGAGCCTGTGTATAACGATGATGAATATGGAGATGTGTTGTATGAGGATGGCCATGAGACTTTGGTCGTTCGTAAGAGTCTACTGACCCCCAAGGGCGATTCAGGGGACGATTGGTTGAGGATCAATATTTTCCACAGGACCTGTACAGTTGCCGATAAAGTCTGCAAGATGATCATAGATAGCGGCAGTTGTGAGAATGTGGTGTCTGAAGAGGCTGTCCAGAAACTGCAATTGAAAACAGATCATCATCCTAAGCCGTACAAATTGTCTTGGCTGAATAAAAGCAGTGAGGTAACGATGGATAGGCGTTGCCTAGTTTCTTTTTCGATTGGTAAGAGATATTTCGATAATGCTTGGTGTGATGTTGTGTGTATGGATGCTTGTCATGTATTGTTAGGCAGGCCTTGGCAGTATGATAGTAATGTTATTCATGATGGGCGAAAAAACACATACTCCCTTAGCATCAAAGGGAAGATGATTGTGTTGGCACCTCGTCGGGAAAGAATCACTCTTACCTTGATTTCCAATAATACTAATCTGCTTTCGATGTCCAGGTTTTTAGCAGAGGTTAAGCATATAGACGTGGTTTATGCTCTGCTGCCTTGTGGGAATAGCGCAGCAGACCTGAATCCAGAATTACCAGTCGAAGTGCAGCAACTGATGGCAGAGTTTTCTGACCTTATGCCAGAAGATCTTCCTCCTGGGTTACCACCTATGAGGGACATTCAGCATCAGATCGACCTTGTTCCAGGGTCCAGTATGCCTAATCGACTGGCATATTGCCACAACCCCAAGGAATCTGAAGAGTTGCAGCGACAGGTGGTAGAGTTGTTGGAGAGAGGCTACGTCGTGAGAGTATGAGCCCATGCGTGGTTCCTGCCCTACTAGTGCCGAAGAAGGATGGTTCTTGGCGTATGTGTGTTGATAGCAGATCCATCAACAGGATTACAGTGAAATACCGGTTCCCAATTCCCCGCCTGGATGATATGTTAGACCAGCTGTCTGGTTCTAGGGTCTTCTCCAAAATTGACCTTAGGAGTGGATACCACCAGATCAGAATAAGGCTTGGAGATGAGTGGAAGACAGCGTTTAAGACGCAGCATGGGTTGTATGAGTGGATGGTTATGCCTTTTGGGCTGTCCAATGCGCCCAGCACATTTATGAGGTTCATGCATCAAGTTTTACGGCCTTTCATGGGGAAGTTTATTGTAGTTTACTTCGATGACATCCTCATTTATAGTCCGACGTGGGAGTCACATTTTGAGCACCTCCGTGCTGTTTTTAATTTGTTTAGGACAGAGCGTCTGTATGTCAATCAGAAGAAGTGTTCTTTCTTTACTACTTTTGTTACTTTTCTGGGTTTTGTTGTATCTACTGATGGTGTTCAAGCAGATCAGTCGAAGGTAGATGCGGTCTTGGAATGGCCCACACCGAGGACCTTGCACGATGTAAGAAGTTTCCATGGATTGGCTTCCTTCTATCGCCGATGCATCAAAAATTTCAACACTTTGATTGCTCCTATCACAGAGTGCCTTAAGGGGCGTGATTTTCAGTGGTCCGAGAAGGCAGAAACCAGCTTTCAACTGGTCAAACAGAAGATGACAGAGGCACCAGTTTTAGCACTTCCTGATTTCGAAAAGGTGTTTGAGGTCAATTGTGATGCATCTGGAGTGGGTATTGGTGGTGTTCTAAGTCAAGAAGGGCGACCAGTAGCTTTTTTCGATGAGAAGTTATCAAGATCAAAGAAGAATTACTCCACCTATGATCTGGAATTCTATGCCATAGTTCAGTCCCTGAAACATTGGCGTCACTACCTAGTGCAGAGGGAATTTATTCTTATCACTGATCATGAGGCCCTGAAGTACATCAATGGCCAACACAAGCTGAGTAGGCGGCATGCCAAGTGGGTGGCGTACTTGCAGGAATTCACATTTGCGTTGAGGCACCAAGCAAGAAGTCTGAACCGTGTCGTAGATGCACTGAGCCGTCGTACATTACTTCTCACCACCATGAGCACTAGAATTGTGGGATTTGAGGTCTTTTCAGATATGTATGCTACAGATCCTTCCTTCGGGAGGATAATTCAGGAGGTAACTACTGGTCAACGACATGATTTTATTTTGCATAATGGTTATCTATTTCGTGGATTGCAGTTGTGCGTTCCAGATTGTTCACTAAGGCAGCAGATTATTAGTGAACTTCATAATGAAGGTCATTTTGGGCAAGACAAGACATTGGCCCTGATTTCCTTTAACTACTATTGGCCCAAATTGACCAGTGACGTGGCTCATCATGTGGAGCGTTGTTATGTGTGCCAGTGGTCCAAGGGAGTTCTCACTAATGCAGGTCTGTACACCCCTTTACCTGTACCTGAAGCCCTTTTGTTCGATGTTAGTATGGACTTTGTGTTGGGCTTACCCCGTACCCAACGAGGCTTGGATTCTATTTTGGTTGTGGTTGATAGATTTTCCAAGATAGCCCATTTCATACCTTGTAGGAAGACAATGGATGTTACCAGGATCGCTCATCTTTACTTCAAGGAGATTGTGCGTTTGCATGGTGTTCCCCGATCCATCACGTCAGATCGTGACACCAAGTTCATGAGTCAATTCTGGAAGAGTTTATGGGAGAAGCTAGGGACGAAGTTAATTTTAGCAGCGCCTATCATCCTCAAACAAATGGTCAGACCGAGGCGGTGAACCAGAGTTTGGGAAACCTTTTGAGGAGCTTAGCAGGAACTAAACCGAAGCAGTGGGATCTCACATTACCTCAAGCAGAATTTGCCTATAACAGGTCGAAAAACAGAACCACAGGAATGAGCCCATTTGAGATTGTGTATGGTCAGAATCCATCCGGAGTGCTTGACTTAGCCCCTATTCCACGAGTGGGTCGTTTGAATCCCAAGGCAGATGAGATGGCAGAACATCTTCGGGATATCCATGAGCAGGTGAAGCTAGCCATTCACGACAGTAATGCCAAGTACAAGGCTCAGAGCGACAGTCACCGTCGTCAGGTACTTTTTGATGTTGGTGATTTTGTTTGGGCCGTATTAACTCGTGATTGTTTTCCCGTGGGAGAGTGTAATAAGCTTAAGGAGCGAAAGATTGGACCCTGTGAGATCTTGCAGAAGATCAATGATAACGCCTACAGACTACGCCTACCCAGTCATCTGAAGACTTCTGATGTATTTAATGTGAAACACCTGAGTCCTTGTTTTGAGGATTCCGATGAAGCTATTGAGAACTCGAGGATGAGTTCTTTCCAACCCGGGGCGACTGACGCAGGAGGATCCAAGTCAGATGATGCAGAGTTGGCAGATCAGCGCAGAACTGGCAGGTGGACTATCTAGAACGGGCCACGGGCTCAGATCAGGCCCGAAAGACCCTAGTCTGATTGGAAACGGGCCAACGAATAAAACCTGATTATTCCGCAATCAGCATCATCGTTTTTAAGCCAAAAAACGACGTTCAAGCCCTCAAATTGGCAATTTACAGTTTTTAGGAAACTTTTTCTTTTAGTTATTTTAATTTCAGCCTTAATTTAATTTTCCTATTTTGTTTCGACCTTATAAATAAGGTCTTAGGGTTTTGTAAACATTATTATTGAATTTGCATAATTTTAAATAAACATCAGAGCTGTTTCTCACTATTGTTTTTTAGGGTTTTTCTTGTGTTACTCCCTGTGAACGATCTGTTCGACTAGCCTGCAGAATAATCGCTATTCTGCCCGGCGTCAATAAGCTTGAAAAAACTCATAGAGGTTTTACCATGAAGAATCTTCAGGTGATAATCCTTCCCACTGAACCAACACTTGGGGAATCAATCTACCTTTAAGGACAATTTGTATTTGAGCTATGACAGCTTAAGGTAGAATCAAGGGTTGATTGTTGATGCTATGTAAGGGCAGAGAACTGATATAGGATGGTGTGGTGGGGCTATTGTAATGCTTGAGTTTAGATATGTGGAATACTGGGTGAATTTTATTATCTGTTGGAAGTTGTAACTTGTAGGCCACCTTCCCAACCTGTTGGAAGATTTAAAATGGCCCAAAATATTTTTTGCTCAGCTTGTTATGGGCCTTGTATGCCACTGACATCTGTCTATATGGCTGTAGCTTTACTAGGACCCAGTTACCCACCTAGAAGGACCATTCTAGCTTGTGCTTGCAATAAATTGCTTTTAAGCTATTGTAACAGCTGTGTTCTGGAGACAAGATGCTGATCTACTACTTCTATGTTGGATGAGTGTGGAGTGTATGGCTGGACAGTAGGTGGTGCTCTTCTATAGACAGCTTGAAAAGGAGGCATGCCTACAGCTAAGTGGAAAGTGGTATTGTACCAGAGTTCAGCCCAAGGTAACAGGTTGTGCCACAGTTGAGAGTGATCATGAACAAATGCCCTTAAGTACTGTTCCAAGCATCTGTTTAAGACCTTTATTTGTCCATCAGATTCTGGATGGTAGGAAGAGCTTCTACTGAGAGTTGTTCCACTGAGAGTGAAAAGCTGGTCCAGAACTTTCTAATGAAGATGGGGTCTCTGTCAGATGCAATGGATTTGGGAAATCCATGGTGTTTGATCACTGTGTTGACAAATAATTCGGCTAGTGAGGCAGCTCTATGGTTTGTAGAAAGGGCTCCAAAATGAGCAGCCTTGGAGAGTCTATCAATGACTACTAAGATGATTGTACAACCTTTGGATAAGGGTAACCCAGTTATGAAATCCATGGACACTTCTTCCCAAATTTGTGCTGGTAATGGCAGGGGTTGGAGCAAGCTTGTAGGCTTTGTGATGGCATATTTGGTACCCCGGCAGATGCTGCAGCCTTTGACAAATGTTTGCACCTCTTGTTTCATATTGGGCCAATAAAAATTGGCTGAAAGCCTGAGCATAGTTCTGAGTGCACTAGAGTGCCCTCCCAATGGAGTGGAGTGGAACTCATTAATGAGAGGTTGTCTTAAAGCTGAAGAAGAGCAAAGTCTCAGCTTGCCTTTGAAGTAGAGGAGATTTTCCTTGATTGTATAATCAGGAAATGCTGTAGGATTCTGCTGTAAAGCTTTGTGAATTGTAATCAAATCAGTTTCAGTGGCATTTTCTTGTCTTAATGCAGGAATAAAAGCCAAAGATGTAGTAGAGACTGCTAGGAAACAACCCTGATGAAGCTCAGCTGGTTGGTCAGGTTCAGTGTTATGACATTTTGGCAATCTGGACAATGCATCTGCTGCATTATTGTCTTTACGTTGCATATAGACCATTGTATAGTCAAATCCCAATAACTTACTGAGATAATGGTGTTGTTCAGGGGTTTGAATAACCTGATTCATGAGATTCTTCTGGCTTCTATGGCCAGTTTTGATAATAAATTGCCTTCCCAATAAGTATTGTCTCCATTTCATCACTGCTTGAGTTTTGGCAATAAGTTCCCTTACATAGGCAGAGGCTAGGCACATTCTTGGTCCCAATTTCTTATTGAAGAAAGCAAGTGGATGTCCCTTTTGAGTGAGCACAACCCCAATGCCTATATTGGAGGCATTATTTTCTACAGCAAAAGCCTGGTTGAAGGCCGGAAGTGCTAAGACAAGCACCTGGGTCATGGCTTACTTGAGAGTGTTGAAAGAGTGTAAAGCTGTATCACTCCAACTGAATGCATCTTTCTTTAAGAGGGCAGTGAGAGGGGCAACTATGGTAGCGTAATGTTGCACAAATTTCCTGTAGTAACCAGTCAATTCTAGAAATCCTCAATGTTTTGGGTATAGGCTTGAATTTTCTTCTGGTCAATGTGGCCTAGATACTCAATGGATTGGTGACAAAATTCACACTTGTTCCTGTTGGCAAACAACTTGTTGTTTGCTAGGAACTGTAGTACTTGTTGAAGATGTTGATGATCCTCCATCGAAGCACTATACTCAGATGTCATCAAAGAAGATAGTGACAAAGTGTCTCAAGAATGGTTTAAAGATCATGCTCATGGTAGCTTGGAAAGTAACGGGCATTGGTAAGACCAAATGGCATGACCAAGAACTCATATGCCCCTCATGGGTTCTGAAAGCAATCTTGTGTATGTCTGTGTCTCCTGTACCTGGATCTGATGATAACCAGCCTTCAGATCTAGCTTGAAGAAAATCTTGGCATCATGTAGTTCATCAAGCAGCTCATCAATGGTGGGAATGGGAAACCTATCTTTGATTGTAACAACATTCAAAGCTCTGTAATCTATGCAAAATCTCCATGAGCCATCTTCTTGTTAACTAGCAAAACTGGTGAGGAAAAAAGGACTTTGGCTATCCCTAATGATGCCATTCAACAGCATCTCCTTTACTAGTTTTTCTTTTTCTCCTTTTTGGAAGTGGGGGTACCTGTAGGTTTTGATATTTATAGGTTTGGTTCCAGGAAGTAAGTGTATCGTGTGGTTTAATGGTCTAGAGGGTGGTAAGTGTGTAGGCGTTTGGAAAATTGTTTGGAAGGCTTGCAGTCGTTGGGTAATCTTGGGTGGGATGTGTGTCTGAGGGATTGAGGTGGGGGTTTCTTCAAGCATGAGATGGCAATAAGAGACAATGTCATCATGAGCAGCCATTTTCTGGAGTTATTTGGTAGGAAGTGGGGTGGGATGGAGGTATGATTCTCCTTGGAGTCACACTGTTTTTCCCATTCCACTCAAAAAGCATTGTCAACTTCTTTTAGTCAGTTAGGATAGGACCTAACTTGTCTAACCACTTAATACCTAGAACCATCTCAGCTCCTTCGATAGGAAGTACAAACAGATCAATGGTGAAATCATACAATTGTAGGGTCAAAGGCAGTGCTGAACAAACTTTATCACTACATAGGTAATCTCCATTGCCTACATATACCTTAAAAAGTCTAGATGGAAAGATTGGTAATCCTAGCCTTACTGCTACTTCATCCTGTATGAAATTGTGTGTGCTACGACTATGAACTAGCACTTGTAATGTAAAAACCCCATGATTACCAGTGAGCCTAAGTGTTCTTAGACTAATCTACCGTGCTAGTGCATGCAAGCTTATTTCAGAGAGCAATTGTGGTTCTTGGTCTGATGAACAAGTATGAAGGATATCTTGGGTATCACTAGCATCACAGAACTCATCCTCAGGATCTCCTATCAAAGTCCAGAATTTGCTTTTGCACTTGTGACCAGGATGATACTTCTCATCACAAGTATAGCACAATCCTTTTTCCCTTCTAGCATTGATTTCAGTAGAACAAAGTTTTTTAATTGGAAACTGTAATTGTTGAGGTGCAGGGTTAGGTTTATTTGGGGGCAATTTTGGTGTAGTGAACTGTGTTGGGTACCGTCTAGAAAATGACAAGGATTGGTTCTTGAAAATACCTGGGTTATGGGTGGATTATGCAATAGCTTGCCAAGAATTTCTAGGATGTTGTTGCAGGTCTTAATACTTGCTCTCTTTCAGGCTAGCCATTGCCATTGCTTGTAAGTTAGAAGAAGGCTGAAGAAGTAACAATTCCCTTTTTAAATCAGGCTTCAGTCTGGAAATAAACAAGCTTATCAAAAAGGATTCAGATATGCCTTGAACTCTAGTGGACAGTGCTTCAAACTGGTGCTAGTACTCGGACACAGAAGTTGTTTGTTGTAACTTTGCAAGAATCCCTTGAGAATCTTCATACTATTGTGGGCCAAACCTTAGCCTTAGTGCTTCAAGAAAAGCATTCCAAGAACTGATTAAACCTTCTTTGTGTAGCCATTGAAACCAGGCTAGTGCAGAACCCTCCATATGAAAGGAAGAAAGGCGGATTCTTTGATCATCATGGGTATTGTGATAATAAAAAAACTGTTCTGCCTTAAAAATCCATTCTTTTACCTCTGTCCCATCAAATCTTTGGAATTCCAGCCTAAAATTTCTAGATTGCAGAAAGCAAGAATTGATTTCTTGGTGCTGAAGGTGTGTTTCTTGATTTTGTCTTTGCTGAAAGTGCTCTGGCTGGTGGCTTTGTGCTTCCATTAAAGTCAGATGTGTCTTGAACAGCTGGTGTATGTGTGCAAACTGGGCATCAGATGCCTTTCTGTTGTCAGCAATCTGAGCTTCAAGGCCTTTTCTCCATTCAGACATCTCTTGATATTGAGAGGTCTGAAATTGCTGTATTGTATCAAACTTCCCTTGGAGATTCTTGATTTGATCTTCCATCCTGTTGTAATTGCGGGTACCCTCTGCCATCATGTGTTTCAGATATGAAAAGAAAGAAAGATGAAGAAAAGATAATGAAAGCACTAATGTTAAGGTGGAAGAAAGAAAGGGAGGAGTGGAAAAGAATGAAAAAAAGAAAACAGAAAGAAAGAATTCACTTTTCGAGCAAGTGAAAGCTCCTCAGGAATTTCAAAGTGAAAATGCCTCAATATTTCTTTATTCAACACCTTCAAATAAGTTGAGTACAAGTATTTATTTAAGTATTCAGGGTTGGTCAGTTAGTTACAGGTCTAACTAACTGTAACAGAATTTTAACTGCTTTCTACCTACTTCTAACTAGTAGGCTTAGGTGTCTTGATCCGTGTGCTCCTCCTGAGTGCAGGCACTATTTCTGGACCTGTGTGCACTGCTTCTAGAGCAGTGTGCACCCTTCTTGACCTAGTGTGCATTCCTCCTGTGCTAGTGTGCACCTCTTCTGCATCAGTGTGCATCTGACCTGTGCTAGTGTGCACTCCTTTTTCTACTTCACTTTCTGTTCTGCATTGCAGGTCAGAATGCTGCAGTTGTTGGCCTATTTCTAGGTCTGTATGAAGGATGCTAAAGAATCCGAGGAAGGTGAAGTCAATGGTTCTTCTTCGAGTGAGAGAGTGGCGCCAAAGAATCTGAGATGGGTGGTTTAAGGGAGGGATTTTGATGATGTTACAGGGTTTTTAAATAGCGAGAATTATGTGCTTGGGGAGAAGAAATCTGAAGTTAATTTAATTTAAATTATGAAACAGTTTAAGAATGTGGTGTAAGATTATGTTAATGCCTTTTCATTATTAACGAATTTTCGTTGTAGTGTTACCAATCTGATTTGCCTTTAGTATTCGGTGGAAAACTTGTGATTGAGTGTGGGAAGTTGTCATGGGAATGCCAATCTCAATTAATTGGATTAGGCTAAATTAATCCTCTTGTGCCATTGTGATTTATCCTAAGCTGTTGACTTTCTTAGTTTTAAGAGTCATAGCAACATTTTATTCGATGCAGCTTAGAACTTGTGTGCTTCAATCTTGCCCACGTATTCTTGCTTGGATTTATCTGTAATAATTGTATATAAATTACTTCTCACTGTACTTTATGGTTCATCATGTGTGCCAAGCTCTTGTATTGCTACCTGGTTTTCATATTTTAGTTGAACATAATGTTATAAGTGGAATAAAATGATTTGTTTGCGTTTGCATCAAATATATGACCTTTGGAGCTTTGCCACTCCAAGTTGGTACATTTATTTATTTATAGTGCTCTAATAACATCCCCTCGAAAGTTGTTCACAAAGGAGAAAAAGGTTTTACTGAATAGCCGCATACCAGTTCTAGTAGCTGCTACCTCTGTAAGTTTTTCACAGTCGTGACCATTGGTGAATGCTGTTTTGCAGGATTTTTTTTCCCTGTGGTTATACTTTTTTTTCCAGATTTTAAATGATTTATTTTGATTAATCCAACTATCAACTACTGCTTATTTTGGGTCCAAATGAATAGTGTAATACAAACTGTAATTAATGGATAGTGATACAGAAGTGCAATTTTGTTCAATGGTTGAGTTCTAAACTAAGTCTTATTGTCAAACTAGTTGGTCGGCTTAATAAATGGTGCAATGAGCTTAAGTAACTGTTGCCTATTTACCTGGGTCCTCTTTTGTGGAGTCAATGGCCTAAACCTCGGTGTGCCTTTGTATAAAGAGGTAGGTATTTTCTTGATAGAATATTGCAGCATGTAGAATAGTATTCAACCCATATGCTAGTTTTCTTTTTTCCCAGATGAGTAATATAGTCACTTTGGTTCTAGTGATCAATTAACTTAAAGCTTTTATTAATTTATATCTTCTGATCAAATCTTTTTTCAGAGGAAATGGCTTCCTCTCCACACACTTGCTGCATCAGGAGAGTTCTACCTTGTTGATGCTTTATGTTGACATCAATGCGGTCAGTAAGGGACTGGTTGGAACACTTCTATTTTTCGTGCCTTCAATTATTGTTGGGCATTTCTTGCTTAGTCTAGCATCTTTACTGTTGTTTTCACTTTTGAGATATGGTTTTCTACGGATTTTCCAGGATGGTTGGACCTCACTCCACAGAGCAATAATTGGCAAAAGGCAAGCTGTTATCAATGATCTTTTGAGAAAATCAGCAAATCCTTTTGTTCGTGATGAAGTGAGTGGAAGCGTAATTTTTATACATCGTATTTGTAACCTATCTAATAATCATAATTGTTTCCATATTATTGTATTCCTGTTGGCAACATTTGTAATTTATTAATTTATGAAAGGTTTCATGCACACTAGGTGCAGCTTCTTGAAAATTTGGCAATGCTTATCTATGAAACTGCTTCTGGACTCTTATTTTGTGTTGTTAAGATCATGGTCATGCTGCTTTAATTATTCTTTTATCCTTATCTTTTTCTCTGCCATTTCATTGGTGGACACACTTCTTATCGGACAACTTTCTTTCTCATCAACAAAAGTATATCGTTGTGGGTTAAACGTATGAGGTGTAATTCCAGGAATTTCGCGGAAATTGTGCTAAAAGGAAACATTTTCTTGGGATTCCAATATCACCCAAATTTATGTAAAATTTTATACTTCTATTCTTACTTATGTAGTTGTTTTTGGATAATTAAAAGATTTCTTCATGTAACAATTGTGTACTCAATTGTCTATTTTGATAATTTGTAGGAAATTTTAAAAAAAAAACCCTAAAATGGTTATATTTATGAAAATCGTTGATATAAGTCTTTAAAACCGTCACTAAAGCATATAATTATAGTTGTCATTTAGGATATATCGACGGATAAAAAACCGTCGGTATAGATTGAGGAGATACACTAACGGACAAATACCGTAAGTAAAGACCATGATTTTAAAAAGGGTGAGTAAAGCTCCCTTGCCTATACTTACGGATCAAAATTCATCGGTATATCCATTTAGCTACGTTTTCTTATGCCACGCTATTTAAAACCATTAGTATATCCCAACAGTTTCTATTCTAATGATTTTTGAATTTTTGCCGACGGATTTTGGTCATTGATAAATATCAATTTTTATAGTGCATATTGGCCCTACTGTAACTTAATGCAAAGTCATGGAAATCATGACCATGTTTAATGTTGATTTTACAATAAGGTTGTAACTGTAGATTTAATGCACAATTTCTAACACAAATAAGTATTTAAGAATTAACATAATTATGTTACAAAAGTTCGCACAGTAAACGTGGGTGGTTTGAAACGTTACCATGTAATTATGTTGAATTGTAAATGCTACCTGATGTAATTATCAGGCTATAAGTCCTACAATTATCACTACAAAAAAATTGGGTATTTGCGACAGGTTTTTTCATCGCAAAAACTCAAGAATTCATCGCAATTGCTTATTTGCGATGGATTTTTGTCGCAAATAATTTTTTTTTGTGACCGGAAAAAGTTTTCATTGAAAAAATATTTTTTATGACGGAATTTGCAATGGAAAATTCCGTCGCAAATAAGTCTCTCTTTTAAAAAATAATATTTAAATAAAAATAAGTTTCTCTTTTATTCAGAGTATTTCCAACGAAAAATCCATCGCAAATAAAAAACAATTTTTTTATTAGAAACAATTTTTTATTCATATTATTTGGGACAAATTTTCCGTCAAATAAAAAATTTCAATCGCAATTTTTTTATTAAAAATAAATTTTTATTAATGGTTTTTGGGACGAATTTTCCGTCGCAAATAAAAAAATCCAGTCGCAAGAAATAAATTTTTTGATTAAAAATAATTTTTATTTAAAAAAAAAATGTTCAAACTATTCAACATGCTAAAACTGTTCAAATCTATTCGCACTATTCAAACATAAATTTTACAATCAATAAAATTGACAATACATTATGCTAAAATATATAAATTCAATAACAATACATCATCTCATTCAATTTATGAATTTATATAAATTCGTTTAGAGTAATAAAAATACAATGTGATCAAAGTCTCATAAATAATACAAATAAAATCACAAATGTGACAAGTCCGAGTAGTAAACAGCAGCCTCGTCTTCATTATGTGCTTCTTTAGTAGGTCCTGTGAAAGAAGTTAAAAGAGAAACCATAAGAGATTTATTAATCAAAGGAGAAAGTATTCGTTAATTATTGAAAAAATGAATAATTAATTTTAATGTTTACGTCAAAAACTAGATAGACATGAACCGGTGGTCCGAACTCGATTGGAGTTGTTACCAAAAGTCACATTCAATGGTATGGAAGTGTCGGTACTCTCAAGTCGTCCACAGGACAAGTATTTTACGTTTTGGACCCTAAAACCACTAAATGTTAATGGTTTAGAGTTCGACTTGCATAATAGATAACATGGGGAAGTTTATCAACACGTTGCCCCAAAACAACTCCAACAGCATAATCTGATG
Organism: Bretschneidera sinensis; assembly: GCA_023935145.1. Taxonomy (NCBI): domain Eukaryota; kingdom Viridiplantae; phylum Streptophyta; class Magnoliopsida; order Brassicales; family Akaniaceae; genus Bretschneidera; species Bretschneidera sinensis. The sequence goes on from CM043701.1 coordinate 45,237,178, forward strand.
CATCACACATAATCTCAAAAGGCACACCCCAGTTGGGTGACTAAATAATGGGTGTGGACGTCAGAATCTTCTTCAAATCCCCAAATGCTTTCTTACAGTCCTCATCAAATATAAATGGGGCATCCTTTTGTAATAACTGGCACAAGGGCCTGGCAATTTTGCTGAAATTCTGGATAAATCACCTGTAGAAACCTGCATGGCCCGAAAAAGATCGAACCTCCTTCACTGTATGTGGGGGTGAAAGGTTGGAAATCAGGTCCACCTTCGCTTTGTCGATGTCAATCCCCTGATGAGATACGACATACCCCAGTACAATGCCTTGCTTAACCATAAAATGACACTTCTCCCAATTAAGCACTAGGTTATTCTCCTTGCACCGCACTAAAACCAAAGTGAGACGGTGCAAGCACTCTTCAAAGGTTGAACCGAAGACGGAGAAGTCATCCATGAAAATCTCTAAGAACCGCTCTACCATGTCAGAGAATATACTGACCATGCATCGCTGAAAAGTAGCGGGTGCATTGTATAACCCAAAGGGCATGTGACGGTAGGCGAATGTCCCAAAAGGACAGGTAAACGTCGTCTTCTCCTGATCTTCGGGGTCCACAGGGACCTGGTTATATCCAGAATAACCATCCAAAAAACAATAATACTCGTGCTCAGCCAAACGCTCCACCATCTGATCAATAAATGGCAGTGGAAAGTGATCCTTCCTTGTGGCAACGTTCAGCTTACGGTAGTCTATACATACTCTCCACCCTGACTAAACACGAGTTTGCACCAACTCGTCGTCCTTATTCTTTACTACCATCAATCCCGCTCGCTTGGGCACGACATGAATCAGGCTCACCCACTTGCTATCAGAGATGGGATAAATGATCACTGCATCTAACAACTTAATTATTTCTGCCCTCACAACCTCTTGCATAGCTGGGTTGAGCCTTCTTTATGGCTCCCTCGATGGCTTGGCATTCTCCTCCAAATATATCTTGTGCATCACCACCGAGGGGTTGATTCCCCTGATATCCTCAATAGTCCAACCGATAGCTTCCTTGTGCTCTCTTAGAACATCTAATAATTTTTCCTCTTGAGCCTCACCCAAATTGGAAGCTATAATCATAGACAAACAATCGGCTGGACCTAGGAACTTATACTTAAGATTATCCGGTAAAGGCTTAAGTTCCTTCTTGGGGGGCTCAAGTGCTGCAATTTCCTCTGTCTCATTGCTTTCTTGAGGATCATACTCCAAAATGGCATTCACTTCCTCGAATAGCTTATCTAAGCCCAAGTCCTCTCCAAAGTGAGCAAAACACGCCTCTAGGGGATCCTCAATGCTTGATTCGTCCACAGTCTTCTCAAGAATCTCCTCTATCAAGCATACATTTCTCACTTCATCATATTCCAGTGGTTGCCTAGTGATATCAAAGATGTTCAACTCCACTGTCACATTTCCGAAGGAGACCTTCATCACCCATGTCCTACAATTGATTAGGGCGTTAGCCATGGATAAGAATGGTCACCCTAGAATCACTAGTATTTGAATCCCTACATTCTAGACTGGCTCTGTGTCAAGCACAATAAAATCCACTGAAAAATAGAATTTATCCACTTTTATCAAGACGTCTTCAACTATTCCCCGTGGTTTTTTCACTGACCAGTCAGCCAATTGAAGCGTCATGGATGTGGGCTTCAATTCTCCTAACCCCAACTGCAAATAGACTGAGTAGGGTAGAAGATTCACACTCGCCCCTAGATCCAAAAGAGCCCTCTCAATATGGCTGATTCCTATCGTGCAAGAGATGGTAGGACACCCCGGGTCCTTATACTTGATGGGTAGCTTGCACTGAAGGATTGAGCTGATCTACTCGGTCAAAAATGCCTTCTTTGGGACATTCGTCCTTCTCTTGATAGTGACTAAGTCCTTTAAAAACTTGGTATATAATGGCACTTGATGGATGGCATCCAAAAATGAGATATTGATTTGGACCTGTTTGAATACCTCCAGAATTTCCTTATACTTCCCTCCTTTCTTGGGTGCCTGTAGTCTGTTGGGGTAAGGCGCTCTAGGTATAAATGACCTAGGAGGGTCTTTCTTAGTAAGTGTGGCTGTAGATGGCTCAACATCTCTCTTCTCCTTGTTGCCACTCCCTTGCCTTTGCTGCATAACAGGGCTCTCTTCCACTCGATTGTCCACTTGTCTCCCAGACCTCAGTGTGACAATTGACTGTACTTGTTCCTCCCCGTGCGTAGGAGTTGATGAACTCCCAACCATAAATTGTCCTTTCAGGTTAGGCACGGGCTGACTGGGGAACTTCCTCTTCTCTCTCTCACCCAAGTGACTTGCAATTTGCCCTATTTGACTCTCCAGCTTGGCAATTTCTTGGGTGTTTACCATTGTTGCACTCCTTACATCGCTCATGGATTGGCTATTCATTTTCATGTATTCCTTAATGGTGTCCTCTAGTGACTGTGAAAGTAGCACTGATGTTTGAGTGGGAGCTTGGTAAGTAGGTAATGGTGCTAGATGGGCAGAACGACCATGACCAGGAATTTGTTGGGCAAATCCGAGAGTATATTGATTTTGAGCATTATGAGGGGCTCCTTCCTGATTCATTGGTTGATTCTGCCTCCATGAAAAATTTGGGTGGTTCCGCCACCCTGGATTGTACATCTCGGAGTACGATCCATTTGACTGCCTTCGATAGTCATTGAAAGAATTTACTTGTTCTATAGGATACTTGGCACAAACCGGCATTGATGGGCAATTTTGTGCTAGATGCATGGGACTAGCACAGATGGAACAACTTTTAACATTGAATGTGTTGGTAGCATTGATGGATTGGCTCACAGTGAGAGCTTCAATCTTCTTAGTGAGGGCATCTAACTTTATCCTCAAATCAGCGTCCTCCCTGACCTCATAGATGCCTCCCCTCTTAGGAGAACGAATGGACTTATCTCGACAACTTGAAAAATCCCACTGTTGCGAGTTGTCGGACAACTTGTCCAACGCCATATATGCTTCTTCTCCCGTCAGACTCAAGAATGCCCCCCATTCATAAACTCGATCATGCTACGGTTGGGTTGAGTCAACCCTTGGTAGAAGAACTGAACGAGTCTCCACTTCTCATATCCATGTGGAGGGCAGTAGCTCTTTGAAGCGCTCCCAACTCTCAGAAAATTTTTCATCCTCATCCCGAGTGAAAGAGCTAATCTCCTTTCGGCACTCATTCACTCTAGACATTGGGAAAAACTTATGATAAAATTTGCTAAGCAGGTTTTCCCAAGATGTAATAGACCCGGGCGTGTTGGAATCCAACCAAGCCCTAGCTCTATCGTGAAGAGAAAAAGGGAAGAGTCGAAGATGGACTGACTCCTCAGAGAAGTTCTAGAATTTAAATGTGGCACAAATGTCTTTGAACTTCTTTACATGACTATAAGGATTTTCAAGATCTAAGCCATAGAATGAGGGTAAGAGTTAGATAACATGTGACTTTAAGTCAAAGTGGGTGGCATTGGTAGGTGGCAACACTATGCAAGAGGATGAGTTAGTCGCAACGGGTGCGAATAAATTTCTAAGGGATGTAGTGGAGTCCACTTTCTAAGCTCTAGGTTGCTCTACATGTTCAGGATGATGTGCATCCCTAAAATTCTCTCCCATCTCAATAGTCTCTCTCTCAACTAGTGCTCTTCTCTGTCTCCTAAGAGTTCTTTCTAAGTTAGGATCTAAATGTATCAAATCTAAGTTCAATGATCTCCGACCAAGCATACACCAACAGAAAACAATGAGGTACTAACCAGCAGAAATAACAGAATAAAGCAAAAATAACAAACACACTACTCACAAAAATCAACAATTTTTTTTTAATAAACAAAAAGAAACAAATAAAATAAAATAAAATTGTCAAACAGAAAAATCAAACAAATAATGCTAACTAACTAGTAGAAAAATAAAATTAATTCAGACAAAAATTTCACAAACAAAACAATTCCCCGGCAACGGCACCAAAAACTTGTTGTGAGTTTTAAATTACTCGCAAGCGCACGAGTCATTTGCAATATAGTGTTGTGCAAGTGCGAGGTCGAATCCACAGGGAATTGTGTTGTGAAAATATATTTTTATCTAAACTAACCTTATCTTAACCTAGTTCCGAATTTTGAGTTGTGTTTTTGGAAAACAAATTAAAACTAAACTGAATTGATTTAAAAATAATAAAGACACTAAGGTTTCCGAATCCACCCCACCAAAGTTAAGCATATATGTCCTAAAAAATATCCTATCAAAACATTCCATGAATCCAACAATAAGAGAAAAAACAAAGAATATCTCGATTAAACCAAAAGAATCCAATGTATCTGCTCTCAACAAATCACAAAGGAAATCCAATTTAATCGAAAACAATTCGACGTATCCATCAGATGAAACACAAGGAATATCCAACAGAACAATTTAAACTCAATCAATCACAAGATTAACTCAAATAATTGATAGAACATTTATACTAAAAAAATATCAGATTTGTACAAGCAAATCTGAACTACTATACCAAACAACGACGAGGCTTCATCTTCAACCTTAGCTGAAGATTCTAGCCACTCGTAACTATGAAACTACAATTCATAATAAAAGTGCTAAATATTGAACTAAAACAACTAAATAAAAAGAAATAAATAACTTTACATGGGAGAAATTCCACTCGTTGATGGGCGGCGCTTCCCCTCGTGGTAGCAAAGCCTTCGGGATCCACCAGAATGCTAGCAGACGTCCACCAGTTAACATCAAAGTGGCCCAGGAATTGTACACTGAATGATGAGGTCAGATGGTGTTTATATAGGGGGAGTCCCGGAGTAGCATGGGTTTCAAATTCGATGTGGGATAATGCCCGAGTGCGCTCGATCGCAGAATGATGCGATCGATCGCAAGTGCGATCGATCGTATGTCTTGTGCGCTCGATCGCTTGTCTGGTGCTCTTGATCGCAGGTGCACTGTACTGCAAACATTTCGATGTGGGATTGTTGATTATGCACTCGATCGCAGCATAGTGCGATCGATCGCTATTGCTCCCGAAGCTTCACATCTCCTAAAATGCTTCATTTTCTCCACAAACCTATAAAAATACACAAAACACAAAAAAAAAAAAAAACATAAAATAAAGTGAAATATTACTAACTAAGAGCATAACAAATATAAGTTAAGGGTCTTAAATATGCAATATTTAAGACTCATCACATGTATTGGGATACTTTTAAAGTTAATGTCATAGTCTTCTAGTTGTTGTTTCATCCACAACACTTGGGCACAACAACTTCCAGCTGCTACATATTCCGCCTTGGTGGTTGATAGTGCATCTGAGTTTTGTTTCTTGGAAAGTTAAGAGGTTAACATGGCACCTAAGAATTGGCATGTTCTACTTGTGCTTTTTTTTATCTAACCTACATCCAGCAAAGTCAGCATCTGAATATTCTACAAGCTCAAAAGATGAATCTCTAGAGTACCATAATCCTAGGGTTTGAGTTCCTTGTAGATATCTAAGGATCCTTTTTACTGCAACTACATGTGTTTCCTTAGGATTCGCCTGAAATCTAGCACACATGCATACACTGAACATAATATCAGGTCTACTTGCAGTTAAATAAAGTAAAGCTCCTATCATGCTTTTATAATATTTAGTATCTACACATTTACCTCATTCATTAAGATCAAGTTTTGTTGAGGTGCTCATGGGTGTACCAAGTGGCTTTGAGCTTTCCATCCCGAACCTCTTTAGTAGGTCTTTAGTATATTTTGATTGATTGATGAAGATGCCTCCTTTCAATTATTTGATTTGAAGTCCAAGGAAGTAGGTAAGCTCTCCCATCATGCTCATTTCAAATTCACCTTGCATGCACTTGGCAAACTCTTGACACATAGATTCATTAGTAGCACCAAATATAATATCATCAACATATTTGGACTAGTAGAGTGTAATACATGTGAGTTTTTGTGAAGAGAGTTGTGTCTACTTTACCTCTTATAAAATTATTGCCAATAAAAAATTTACTTAGTCTTTCATACCATGCTCTTGGAGCTTGCTTCAACCCATATAGAGCTTTAGAAAGCTTGTAGACATAATTTGGAAGACTAGGATCCTCAAATCCAAGAGGTTGCTCAACATATACCTCTTATTCTATAAAGCCATTTAAGAAGGCACTCTTTACATCCATTTGAAATAACTTAAATTTATTAAAGTATGCAAAGGCTAATAACATTCAGATAGCTTCTAATCTTGCTACGGGAGCATAGGTCTTATCAAATTCCATTCCTTCTTCTTGATTATATTCCTTAGCAACTAGTCTAGGCTTGTTCTAGTCACTATTCCAGTTTCATCCATCTTATTTCTAAATACCCATTTAGTTCCTATTATTGTATAATTCTTAAGTCTAGGAACTAGATTCCACACATTGTTTCTTTTAAATTGATTTATTTCTTCTTGCATGGCAATTATCCAACCATTATCCTTTTCGGCTTCTATAAATGTCTTAGGTTCTATTTGAGACAAATAAGCTACATAATTGCAAATATTTCTAATAGAAGAACGAGTTCTTACCCCTTGTGAAGGATCACCAATCACTTGATCAATCGGGTGATAATTTACATACCTCCAATCTTTGGGAAGACTATTTTCTTGTTAGCTTGTAGATGGTTGGTCCAATTTGAGAGTTTCCATCTCTTCATTTGTTTGAGGTGAGCTCTCCTTTGGGTCAACAATGGGAGTAGGTACCTCCGTTCTTGGAATGAAATTTGCATCATCATTGAAAAAAACTTCTCTACTACTAATTGGGTCAGACTCATCAAGAGTTACATGTACGGATTCTTCTACCACTAGAGTTCTCTTGTTGAAGACTCTATAAGCCTTACTAGAGGTTGAATATCCTAAAAATATCCCTTCATCGGTCTTGGATCAAATTTACAAGTTAGTTTTATTTATTATTTAGGATGAAGCATTTACAACCAAATGTACGAAAATAGGAGATATTAGGCTTATACCTTTCCATAATTCATACGGAGTTTTGTCAAGCATATGCCTAATTAAAATTCTATTCAAGATATAGCAAGAAGTGTTTACTACTTCAGCCTAAAAGTATTTTGGTAAGCTATTTTCACAAAGCATTGTTCTTGCAAATTCTTCTAGAGCTCTATTTTTCCTCTCAACAACTCCATTTTGTTGAGGAGTTCTAGGAGCTGAAAAGTTGTGATCAAATCCATTTTCATCACAAAATTTTGAAAAACTTTGGTTTTCAAATTCTTTTCCATGATCACTTTTAATGCTTGAAATACAAATTCTTTTTTTCATTTTGAACCTTTTTGCAAAAGTTTTCAAATCCTTTGAAAGCTTCATCTTTGTAAGCAATGAAGATAACAAAGGTATATCTTGAATAGTCATCAACAATAACAAGAGCATATTGATGGCCACCTAGACTAATGGTACTTATTGGACCAAATAAGTCCATATGCAAAAGTTCCAATTGTCTAGTAGTTGAGACTACATTCTTTGATTTAAAAGAAATCCTAGTTTGTTTCTCATTTAACAAGCATCACATACTTTGTATTTTTTAAAATTGATTTTGGAAAGTCCAATGCTAAATCTTTTCTTGAAATGATATTAAGCAAATTCATGTTCACATGACCAAGCCTTCTATGCCATAGCCGTTGGTTTTCACTAATTGCCGAAAAATATTTTTCATTCTCTGAATGCAATGATTTTAAATCAACTATATAGACATTTTCATGTCCATAGCCAACAAACTTGATCTTGTTACTCTTTATGTCTATAACTAGACAATGAGAGGTTTCAAATATAACTTTGTTGCCGATGAGAGTCATTAAATGCATCTTAATAGTACTTATTTGTTAGCATTTTAGGGTTGATCAAGGTTTGAAATACACTTTTATACCTTAATAACTCTAAAGTGATATTCTTGGATTATTAACTTATTTCGGTGCATTTTCAGGTATTTTGAGTTAAAAGAGATGGAAAAGCTATCATCGCTTTAAGTACGAAGCTTTGATGCAAACCGGAGTGAAGGTGTGAATGCGGAAGGAGAAAACCCAGATGCACACACAAGCAAGGATCAGGCAGAGCCGCGGCCTGGACCAGCCAGGGCCACGGCGCACATAAGTGAGAGCCGCGGTGCGCACATGAACTCCTGTCTCCGAGTTATGACCTAATTAAGACTTTAAATGATTGTTTAAACCCAAAAACACCCTTGGACCCTTTGTATTATAAATAGATCACTTAGAGTTTGATAATCACGTCATTCATTAGAGGCTGGAGGCTGGGGAAAACATCATGAAGGCTGCCACATTCTCCCCGATGGTCAACTAATCTCCAAGTAAGGCGAAGGGATGAATCCCTAGGTGTAGTCGTTCTTATCTTCCATTATTGATTCAGTTATAGTTTGGATTTATTATCAAAACATTGCATGAGTTACTCTTTAATTTAATTAGAAGATCTTTTTCTTAATCTGGTGATTGTATCTTTTTTCTCCATATAAGTCTAGTCATGCTTTTCTTATGTGACGTTGTTTGGGTATGATTGAGTCCAGTAGATTTATCTTTTAGGTTTGTCCATTACTACAATATTGTCATTAAAGATATATTGTCGTTTCTTGATAAATCTATAGGATAGGTCATGTGTGCTTAACTCGAAAGTAAAGAGTAATTCATATCAATTACATTAGGGTTTATATATGTGCTTGATTGAATATTTGTCGATTGCTTGCTTGGGATGTGAAACTTGCAATCGAGATAAAAACAATTGAATTAAGATTGGGATAAGGAAACGAACCTAGGGGGGATTCCCGGACCCTTGTTATCTATCCATTATATTTACACTACTTCACATTACTTCAATATCAAAAACTCAAATTCTCTCGTTTAACTTTTATCGTTCGTTTTAAGGTTTGCACTTTCTCTTGTAGATCGCTTGTCTCCCTGTGGAATCGACACCCCAAAGCTGTGCTACAACTACCACGTTTTACTTTGGGCATAATCAAATTTTGGTGCCGTTGCCGGGGAGACACACTTAAGTACGAAAAAGATTGTCAACCTTGAGACTTGACGGTAGAAGAATTGTAGATAGTTTTTCTTTTCAGCAGTTTGTAAAGGCGGTAACTTCGTTCATTCTTTTAGCTTACTGCATTAATTTTTTTCTTTCTTTTTATATAGTTTTTTTAAAATTATTTTACCTTGAATGCTCAGATATAGAGACACTTTGGGTAGATTTGTTTGTAGGCCTGTGTTAGAGTCAAAATTAAATTCTTTTCTAAATCCTTTATTTGACAATCCATCTAGTCCCGAAGAAATGAGTGAACATGAATATCACCCCCTAGGACCCTTCAGGATTACCTCCACCCTACATGCACAGTGACACCATCATGCATCATGCTTCCAGCCAATACTCGCCATCAAGATTTTAAAATAGGGAAGATACAATTACTCCCTACGTTTTATGGCTTGGAAAATGAAAACCCATATGTGCACATTAGGGAGTTTGAGGAAGTAGTTGCGACTTTTCATAGTCAAGATGCAACTGCTGACATTGTGAGACTTAAGTTCTTTCCTTTCGCTTTGAAGGATAGAGCTAAGAGTTGGCTATACTCACTAAGACCACGATCTATTGGGTCGTGGACTGAGATGACTCGGATCTTTTTTAATAAATACTTTCCCCAACATAAGACTAATGCTTTAAAAAGGCAAATCTCTACCTTTGCACAAAAGGATAGTGAGATTTTGTATCAGACTTGGGAGAGATTTAAGGAGTTGTTGAGTATGTGCCCTTACCATGGCTATGAGAATTGGCGCTTAGTGAGCTATTTTTATGAGGGAGTTACATATAGAGAGCGCCAATTTGTAGAGATGATGTGTAATGGTGAATTTTTACAAAAGGATCCTAATGAGGCCATAGAGTACCTCAATGAACTTGTTGAAAAAGCTCACACTTGGACTGGACCTAATGCTACTGAAAGCACAAATAAGTCACGACCTATAGGAAACCTAAGTGGTGGTGGAATTTACCATCTTAGGGAAGAGGATAACCTAAAGGCTAAGGTCGAGATGCTCACTAGGTAACTAGAGCGTTAAAGGCTAAGAGCTTACAGCCAACACACGTAGCTAATCATGCAAGGTCTTTTGGACCATGTTTTGTGTGTGGCGGGGTAGATCATCTCGCCCAAGAATGTTTCACATTTGTGGAGATGAGGGGGATCTATGAGGAACAATGTAATGCCTTAGGTATGTACAAGAAGCCTTTTTCATCTTTCTCTGATTCCTATGATCCGGAGTGGCACAATCACCCCAATGTTAGCTAGAAGCCTGAAAACCAGCTGCCTGCACATTCCCATAAATCATATCATGCACAAAATCATGCACCTGCACCTTTTAGAATTCCTTTAGAAGAAATTTTGCATGTTTTTATTGAGGTACATGGTAAGACTAATCAAAGGCTTGAATCGTTAATTACGTAGGTTGTTGAAGAACATAAGGATCTAAAAAGCCAAGTGTTCAAATTGATGAACGCCTTCAGTGTGAATGAGCGAGGTAAGTTCCCTTCCTAAGCTCAGTCCACACCCTATGATCAACACCTGGCGCAAAAGAATTTGAAAGAGATAAATGACATTGTGACACAAAGTGTTAAGGCATTACATATCCCCACAACGAACAAATCAGAAGATAATGATGAGAGCCACCAGGTATACATGATTGAGTCACTCATGGGAAAGGTCCATCACCTTAATCCATGAGAGTTAATCCACACCCATGGTTTCACAAGAGCATATATTGAGCTAGAATCTGTGGATGTTACTGATGACATCCTTGAGGCCTCTTCAAAGCATACAAGCACCAAATTTGGCAATGAAGCAGTTGCTGGTGCATCAGCTCATGTTTGTCTAGGAGGGAAAAAGAGTGTCTGGCTGAAGAAGTAAAACTTAGTACTCATGGGAGGCACCCCACAGCATATCTTTTTATTTTTATTGTTTTTCGTATTTTTTTCTTCGTTTTTTTAAGGAACAAAGATGAGCATTCAGTTCAAATGGTGGTGCACAATTTTCAGCTTCTGTGCACTTTTGGCTACAAAGGGAGTTTCCTTTACCTTTTCTTTCACATTGAGGTCAATGCAATTTTTAAGTTGGGGGTGGAGGAAACGTATTTCTTTCCATTGAATTGCTTGGTGTCATCTCCTCTTTTGTTTAGCATGCTTTGTGTTAAGCCTTTGAGTTAATTCACATGTCAATGATATGAGCTTTATTGAGATAACATATAGCATTTAGAAGAAGTTAAATCTTGCTTCGCTTTGAGAATAATTTAAGTATCAATCTTCATTTAGTTTGAGACTCTAGTTTGCGGTAAGATTGTATGATTAGTCTAAAACATCTAGAGAAGTATTATGTGTGATTATTTGTGAATACTTTTGCGGTCTCGACAAGCTCTAGAACTTATTTGATAATCACTTGAGGCTAATTCCTAGAATGCACATTACTTAGGATATGATATAGGCCATTTTTGAACCGTTTGAGCCTTTCAAACTTACCATTGCTATATTTATCACTAGTCACTTGTTTGAGCCTTTTTTTAAAAAGAATTTGAGCCTTATTTCTTTCGAAAACCCATTTACTTACTCTTATGAGCCTAAAAATATTTTATCCTTACCCTTATTTTAAAAGAACTTAGTCATACACATTTGTTGCGAAGCACTTGAAAGGAGTAATGATGGAAATATGAAAAAAAAAGTATTACTACCATAACCTAAGTACATTAAAGGAGATAAGTTAGGGGTTGTGGAAAAGAAAAGAAAAAGAAAATAATGAAGAAGAAGGTGAATGGTCTTATGCCAAAATAGAAAAGAAAAAAAAAGAAGAAAAAGAGGAGTGAAGTATGGCAAAGAAAGAAGAAAATAAAAGAAAAGTGGTGACTTATCGAGAGATATGCTCTTATAAAAAATGGTTGAAAGAATTGGGTGTTGAAGTAAGATTATCCAGTGCTTAAAAGTGGTTGTGTTTAAAGCTAAGAGTTTGAGTTCTTTTACTTGTAAATCCTTCCCATTCTTCCATTAACCTTTACCTTAGCCTAATGTTACAAGCTTATTAAAGACCTATTGATCCAATGTAGTGTGATTTTTCTACAATAGTGGAGAGTGATTTGAAAAGTGAGCCTATGGAGCTTGTTTTTGTGATTAATGTCACACAAATTAAATATTTTAGAGGCTAAGACTTGTATTCATGAATGTAATGCATAAAATCATCCGGGTGTTCGGATTAATGGATTGTGGTCAGATGGATGTTAAGAGTCGATAACAATTTTAAGATTGATGTTTGGATTACTTTTGGACTTGGGTGATATTTAATGATTCTATGTGCTATTTTTAGACAAAAAGCTGAATTACTCTTGGTTTAACACTAGTATTGCTTTACGTTGTTTTGATTCCTACCATAGAATTCATCTATTGTTTTCGCTTGAATTGCTAGGGACTAGCAATAAGCTAGTTGGGGGTTATGATGAGAGTCGTAAAATGCATCTTAATAGTACTTATTTGTTAGCATTTTAGGGTTGATCGAGGTTTGAAATACACTTTTATACCTTAATAACTCTAAAGTGATATTCTTGGATCATTAACTTATTTCGGTGCACTTTCAGGTATTTTGAGTTAAAAGAGATTGAAAAGCTATCATTGCTTTAAGCATGAAGCTTTGATGCAAACCGGAGTGAAGGCGTGAATGCAGAATGGAGAAAACAAGGAAAACCTCCACCAATCAGTGTGCGTCGCGGCATGGACCAGCCAGGGTCGCGGCGCCCAAAAGCACACCCAAGCAAGGATCAGCCAGAGTCGCGGCCTGGACCAGCTAGGGCTGCGGCTCCCAGAGCGAGCACCAGACAGAGCTGCGGTCTAGACCAGCCAGGGCCGCGGTGCCCAGAAGTTCCATAACTAAAGATCAAGTAGGGCCGCGGCGCGCACACGAACCCCTATCTCCGAGTTATGACCTAATTAGGACTTTAAATGATTGTTTAAACCCCAAAACACCCTTGGACCCTTTGTATTATAAATAGATCACTTAGGGTTTGATAATCACATCATTCATTAGAGGTCGGAGGCTGGGGAAAACATCATGAAGGCTGCCACATTCTCCCCCATGGTCAACTAATCTCCAAGCAAGGCGAATGGATGAATCCCTAGGTGTAGTCGTTCTTATCTTCCATTATTGATTCAATTGTAGTTTGGATTTATTATCAAAACATTGTATGAGTTAATCTTTAATTTAATTAGAAGATCTTTCTCTTAATCTGGTGATTATATCTTTCTTCTCCATATAAGTCTAGTCATGCTTTTCTTATGTGACGTTGTTTGGGTATGATTGAGTCCGGTAGATTTATCTTTCAGGTTTGTCCATTACTGCAATATTTTCATTAAAGATATATTGTCGTTTCTTGATAACTCTGTAGTATAGAGCATGTGTGCTTAACTCGAAAGTAAAAAGTAATTCATATCAATTACATTAGGGTTTATATATGTGCTTGATTGAATATTTGCCGATTACTTGTTTGGGATGTGAAACTTGCAATCGAGATAAAAATAATTGAATTAAAATTGGGATAAGGAAACAAACCTAGGGAGTATTCTTGGACCCTTGTTATCTATCCATTATATTTACACTACTTCACATTACTTCAATATCAAAAACTCAAATTCTCTCGTTTAACTTTTATCGTTCGTTTTAAGGTTTGCACTTTCTGTTGTAGATCGCTTGTCTCTCTATGGAATCAACACCACAAAGCTGTGCTACAACTACTGCGTTATACTTTGGGCGTAGTCAGTTGCCTTTGTCACATAGTTGACTAATGCTTAGTAAATTTGGCTTAAGGCCTTGTACTAACAATACATTATCAATGGTTGAGAAATCGTTACTAACTTTTCCATGCTCGATGATCTTTATTTTTGTATTGTCTCCAATGGTGACAAGTCCACCATCTCTTAGAGTTAGCTCATTGAATACACTTTTATCATCGGTCATATGCTTTGAGCATCCACTATCAAGGTACCAACAATTTCCTTTTTCCTTGGTGCGGAGACATATCTAAATCACACAAGGATACATAATGGCATTTTTAGGTACCCAAAATTTCTTGGGTCTTTTGGAGTTAGTCTTTGAAAATACGGTTCCTTTTGGGATCCATACTTTCTTAACAATATATGGTGTTCTATAGACATGTTGATGATGCACAATCTTAGGATGATAGTTATTGTAATTTCTAGGATGACTTAGTTGTGCATGTCTATAATTCTTAGGATAAGTATTTCTAGGATACACGTTACTAATGTGAGGAATATACATGTCATTTCTAGGAAATTTATGATGATGCTTTCTTGAAAACGTATTTGCATTATTATAAATATGCATATTATTTCTAAGATAACCTTGATGATAATTCCTAGGATATGCATGTGCAATGTGCAAGTCTTGAGTATACATATTATTTGTAAGATGCATATGATTGTTATTCCTAGGATATGTATAAGCATTTTTTGAATGAGCATACATATAAGCATGAGTATTTCTAGGATGTTTCGTTCTTGTATATGCATTAGAATTAGTATTTATTGATGGTATGTTTTTGACCTTGATAGTGATCTTTGAAGTAGAGACTTCATTCACACATGATGCTTTCATAAATAAGCTCTCTTTTGATTTTTGCTTGCCTAATGGAGAATATCCTAGCCTAGATTTTCCTCCACTTAATATTTGGTAAGATAGCACTTCATCAAGCTTTTCTTTTCCAAGCATAAGTCTAGATGTTTTTCCATTCAATTCTAATATCTTCTTCTTTAAGTTTTCATTTTCATCTTTAAGAAAATCTTGAGAAGAATCACACAGCAATGAAGATAGTTTATATTTTTCTTCTCTTAGTCTTATCATCTCTTTAGAAAGAGATGGCGTCTCTTTCTTAAGAGTAGAGTTCATAGAATCAAATTTATTCAATTCTTCATGCATTTAATTTATGACTTCTATCAACTATTCACTACTACTAGCAATGTTATTTTTGAAGAGGGAGAAGATAATATCTCATTTTCATCATCGATTGTCATAAGACATAGGTTGGCAATTTCCTCATATCCGAGGAGTCTTCTTCTTCGTCATCACTCTAAGTGGTTGCTATCATAACTTTCTTCTTGAAGCTCCTGTATGGTTTGCTTGTAATCGTACAATAGGCCTTGATGTGATCGGGTTTCTTGCATCCATAACACACAAGTGATTCCCTTTTTGAAGTGGGATCCTTTGTGTAAGGTTTCTTGCTCTTCTTCAAGAATCGATGAAACCGTTTGGTGATTAAAGCCATCATAATGGATGAATAACAAGGGTCCGGGAATCCTCCCTAGGTTCGTTGCCTTATCCCAATCTCGATTCAATTGTTTTTATCTCGATTATGAGTTTCACATCCCAAACAAGCAATCGGCAAATATTCAATCAAGCACATATATAAACCCTAATGTAATTAATATGAATTACTCTTTACTTTCGAGTTAAGCACACATGACCTATCCTATAATTTATCAAGAAACAACAATATATCTTTAATGACAATATTGCAGTAATGGACAAACCTAAAAGATAAATCTACCGGACTCAATCATACCCAAACAACGTCACATAAGAAAAACATGACTAGCCTTATATGGAGAAGAAAGATACAATCACCGGATTAAAAGAAAAATCTTCTAATTAAATTAAAGAGTAACTCATATAATGTTTTGACAATAAAACCAAACTACAACTGAATCAATAATGGAAAATAAGATCGACTACACCTAGGGATTCATCCCTTCACCTTATTTGGAGATTAGTTGACCATGGGGGAGAATGTAGCAGCCTTCATGGTGTTTTCCTCGGCCTCCAGCCTCTAATGATTCATGTCTCTTATCAAACCCTAAGTGATCTATTTACAATACAAAAGTTTCAAGGGTGTTTTAGGGTCTAAACAATCATTAAAGTCCTAATTAGGTCATAACTCGGAAACAAAGTTTCGTGTGCGCACCACGGCTCACACTTGTTCAGGCCGCGATTTAGCTTTTGGCTGGCTTTGTGGTGTTGCTGGAGGCCGCGGCACTCCTCTGGCCAGGCCGCGACGCTAAGCAAAAAGTTAAGTTTGTGTGCTGCTAGGGGCCGCAGGGTCCACTCTTCCAGGCTGCGGCGCACACTGATGACTTCTTTGCTCTTTTTGGGCTTGGTTCTGGAGGCCGAGGCTTAGACTTCTTCAGGTCGCAGCGCCCACATTTAAGACTTGGTTTCTTTTCATTTTGTCCTTCCGCAACCATGCCTTCAATCGAATGTGCATCAAAGCATCGTGCTTTAAGCTATGATGGCTTTCCATCTCTTTTGAACTCAAAGTACCTGAAAATGCACTGAAATAAGTCAATGATCCAAGAATATTACTTTAGAGTTATTAAAGTATAAAAGTGTAATTCAAACCTTGATCAACCCTAAAATGCTAACAAATAATTACTGTTAAGATGCATTTTATGACTCTCATCATAACCCCCAACTAGCTTATTGCTAGTCCCTAGCAATTCAAGCGAAAACAAGAGATGAATTCTATGGTAGGAATTAAAACAAAGTAAAGCAATGCTAACATTAAACCTAGAGTAATTCACCTTTTGTCTCAAAAATCATACATAACACACAACACATAGAATCATTAAATATCACCCAAGTCCAAAAGTAATCCAAACATCAATCTTAAAATTGTTATCGTCTCTAACATCCATCTTACCACAATCCATTAATCCGAACACCAGGATGATTTTATGCATAACATTCTTGAATAGAAGTCTTAGCCTCGAAAATATTTAATTTGCGTGACATCAATCACAAATCAAGCTCCATAGGCTTATTTTTCAAATCACTCTCCACTATTGTAGAAAAATCACACTACATTGGATCAATAGGTCTTTAATAAGCTTGTAATGTTAGGCTAAGGTAAAGGTTAAGAAAGAACGGGAAGGATTTACAAGTAAAAGAACTTAATCTCTTAGCTTTAAACATAACCACTTTTAAGCAGTAGATAACCTTACTTCAACACCCAACTCTTTCAACCGTTTTTTATAAAAGCATATCTCTCGATAAGTCACAACTTTTCTTTTCTGTTCTTTTCTTCTTTCTTTGCCATACTTCACTTATCTTTTTCTTCTTTTTTTTTTTCTTTTCTTTTCCACAACCCCCAACTTATCTCTTTTAATGTACTTGGGTTATGGCAGTAATATTTTTTATATTTCCATCCTTACTCCTCTTAAGTGCTTCTCACCAAATGGGTATAAGTAAGTTCTTTTAAAAGAAGGGTAAGGATAAAATATTTTTAGGCTCATAATGGTAAGTAAATGGGTTATCGAAAGAAACAAGACTCAAATTCTTTTTCAAGAAAAAGGCTCAAACAGGTGACTAGCGATAAATATAGCAATGGTAAGTTTGAAAGGCTCAAACGGTTCAAAAATGGCCTATCATATCCTAAGTAGTGTGCATTCTAGGAATTCGCCTCAAGTGATTATCAAATAAGTTCTAGAGTTTGTCGAGACCATAAAAGAATTCACAAATAATCACACATAAAACTTCTCTAGATGTTTTTAGACTAATCATGCAATCTTACCGCAAACTAGAGTTTCAAACCAAATGAAGATTGACATTTAAATTATTTTCAAACCGAAGTAAGATTTAATTTCTTCTAAATGCTATATGCTATCTCAATTAAGTTCATATCATTGACATGTGAATTAACTCTAAGGCTAACATAAAACATGCTAAAAACAAACAAAAAGAGAAAATAACACCAAGTAGTTCAATGAAAAGAAGAAATACGTTTCCTCTACCCCCAACTTAAAAATTGCATTGACCTCAATGTAAAAGAAAGAGTACAGGAAACTCCATTTGTAACCAAAAGTGCACAGAAGCTGGAAATTATGCACCACCATTTGAACTGCTTCGTATATTCGTCCCTGAAAAAGAAATACGAAGTTAATATTGGAAAATAACAAAATACTAATAATAAACAAGAAAAAGAAATACAAAAAATAATAAAAATAAAAGGATATATTGTGGGGTGCCTCCCATGAGTGCTAAGTTTTACGTCTTCAGCCAGACGCTCTTATTCCCTCCTAGACAAGCATGAGCTGAATGCACCAGCAACTGCTTCACTATCAAATTTGGTGCTTGTATGCTTTGAAGAGGCCTCAAGGATGTTATCAGTAACATCTGCAGATTCTGGCTCGGTAATTGCTCTTGTGAAACCATGGGTGTGGATGGACTCTAATGGATTAAGGTGATGGACTTTTTCCGTGAGTGACTCAATTATGTACACTTGGTGGCTCTCGTTCACATCCTCTGATTTGTTCATTGTTGGGATGTGTAATGACTTAACACTTTGTGTCACAATGGCATTCACTTCTTTCAAATTCTTTTGCGCCAGGTATTGTCCATGGTGTATGGACTGAGCTTGGGAAGGGAACTTACCTCGCTCATTCACACTCAAGGAGCTCATCAATTTGGACACTTGGCTCTTTAAATCCTTATGTTCTTCAACAACCTACGTAATCAAAGATTCAATTCTTTCATTAGTCTTACCTTGTGCCTCAATAAAAGCATGCAAAGTTTCTTCTAAAGGACTCCTAAAGGGTGCAGGTGCATAATATGGTGCAGGATATGATCTAGAGGGTTGTGTAGGTGGCTGGTTTTCAAATTTCCAGCTAAGATTGGGGTGATTTCGCTACTTCGGATTATAGGCATCAGAGAAAGGTGAAAAAGACTTCTTGTACATACCTAAGGCATTACATTGTTCCTCATACACCCCTCTCATCTCTGCAAATGTGGGACATAACCAGAATCTTTTCAATTTGGTCGAGTCTATAATGAAATAACCAGAATAAATCCGAAAATTGTGATGTAAGCGAAATGAACCTCAAACCTGAGAGGATTAATGCAATTTTTCTTGAATACCCATCTCATTATGAATTGATAATATAATATCAGTCATACCCATTATGAAGCCAACTCTTGATTGGCTAGCGAACAAAGGAGGAGACACAAACTTGAGGTTCCAGTTTTGGCAAAATCCACCCCGAGTTTGTTTAGGTTGATCCGGTTGGATTTGATTGAGGTCTCATGTTCAGGTATGTCCCATAGACCCTAAGAAAAACTCATTTATGAGATGCTCATGGTCCATTTCTTAAGGCTGATAACTTTCTTCGTCGTCTGATTCTTTCATGCTCTTTGAGATTAAGTTCTGGCCTTTCTTAACCCAAATCAGGTTCATAACCATCGTTGTTTTAGTTGTTATTTTCTCTTTGGCGTTGTTTAAGACTCGTTAGTTGCTCTACTGGGCTCTAATTGGGCCTTCTCTGGTCCAGAAGTTGGGCCTAAATCATTTGAGAATTTGGTAAGATGGCCGGTTAGTTCGATCTAGCCCATTATCTAACCGTGATGTTGAAAAATAATAGACCTTTCACGACGCTAAGAAAGGTTAGGCCTCGTGATACTGTAATGTGCAAAGTCTATTTCTGAATGTACAGCACAAAAAAAGTACAATTTTTTTGAATCTCTAAGCTACGAATCCTGGGATTGCTTTGGTATTTCTCCTTTTGGGTTCAAACAAATCATGGCCACATTTGTTGTAAGTTTTAGTTCTTTGGCAAGTGGGAGATTGTTTGAGTTGTGCACGGGTCCAGATATATAGAAACCGAAGACCACGGGCCGTCCACTCACGTAATTAGAGATTTGTGGGGTGGTCTGGATTAACTGGTTATATCGTGTCTTTCTGTTTATAATTCGTGCTATTGGCTAGTCTAAGAATCCTTCACTTTCAATTCTCTATTTTCTTGAATTTAAGCAATAAAAATCGTATATTATTCTATGTTTTATCAGTGTGTTTTATGGTTGTCTTCAAGTAGTTTTTGAAGTCTAAATTTCTATGATGTATTTATGTTTCTTGAAAACTATTTCATTCTTGGAGGGAATTTCATTTTCTCCGGTATGTTCATCGTTGTATAAACAATTTTGTTTTTTTCCCCTTTTTTTCACTTAAGTTTCATGTTTCAACTGAATTTTGTGGTAAAATTAATGTTAGTTCATTTAAAATCAATTTTATAGTTGTGTTTTGTTTTTGTTGTTCTTGCTTTTTTTTTCCATTCCTGCTATATTGCATCACATTTTAAAGGTAAAATATATTTCTTTTGTTGTTTAATTGATGCCAACCCAAAATTTGCCCTCTTATATGGGGTTGCACCTGTTAAAGGGTTGATTTTTTTAGTGTTACTTGCATGTAGAAATGTCCCTTCCAGTTATCTCTCTCTCGCTCGCGGCGTTATTTGATTACCATTTGTTGGTTAGCTTAACTAGCTTAATTTGTTTTTTTTAAAGGACAACCCTTCTAACTGATGGAAGATAAACACACCCCAACCTGGATAAAAACCAGACATCCAAACAATCTTAGTTGAACTCCATCGGCTAGCAATTTTAGCATTTGAGATACAGTCTTTGAATTTTCTGGATTTGTTCAGGTAAGTAGCAGTTGTAGTAGGTTATGGATGGATTAGTGAGAGGAGACTTATGCATAACATCTCATTTTTTGTTAGACAGTTTTGCAAAATGAATGAGATATATTTTTGTTAACTTCTGTATATAAAATGTTACTGAGATCTCTAATCTTATTAATTTCTATGTATTCTTTGAAGTCTCGACTCTCAAGCTGATGAAACACACATGGTTCCTTGCTGGGTGCCCTAGTCCGCAGGGCAGATAGGAGATACCCATTACATTGTGGCATTTCAGAGTTGAGAAGCTTGCCAGTTTCTAGTATACAAAAGTATGATTCACTTTTTAATTGGATATGCTTATATTGTAATTGGTTGAAGGATGGAGGCTAAAGTAGTTGGGGTTGCCTATTAAATTCCTTGATACTGGAACTCATGGTGATTCCACTGCCTTGCCTCTCATTTATTTGGAGTTCCAAAAGAATAATTCTCCATTAGACATTTAGTTAAAAGTTAGCCAACTAGCAAGTCCTGAAGTTTGATGTTTAGTGGTCTTTTTTCTTATGTTAGCATATGCTATCATTGATTTAAGAATCTCAAACCAGTTGGGGTTGGATCTGGTGATGTATTACGGTTATACTTCATATAAAAGAACCTTTTTTTTCTGCAATCCTAGATATGTTAATCTTGGTTGCTATTGACCATACCACTCATTTTTCTTTATCTCTATTGAATCCTCCTTTTTTTGCAGTTCTGTTATCTGATCACGGATTCTATGCGCTTGTAGCCAGTGAATTATTTCTTCTTCCATCACTCTTAAGCTGAAAGTTTATTTCTTCTTGCTCTGGAACCTCTTTGCTTCTTCATTGGCTAATAATTCTTTCCCTTTTGCTTTTCTCTGACCTTTCAAATTTGCCTCATTTTTTGCCACTTCATGATGAGCCGAAAATGTCTTGGGCATCATATAACATCAGCCGGAGTCATACCGGTATACCCCAACATTTTATGGATTGTATCAAATTTCAAAAAGAAATGGTGTGACTCAAGTTTGAGATCGTTTTTAGCCAGCACCTTGAATGAGTGGTTATACATACAAACATTCATAGCTCTGAGGCTTGAAAAGACTGTATGTGCTTACCTTCTGGGCTCAAACTATGTTTCTCCTCTAGACAAATGATTGTGTTGTAAGAAAATTATTTAGTACCTCACAGGCATTGAATTGTAGTACCATGATATCATGACACTGATGCCATGGTTCTTCAATTCAGTGATTTCAATCTGGTTGACCACAAAGTTCCACTGGTGTGGATGATTTCTTTGTCCCGCATGGCCTTATAATTTAACTTTACATGGTATGAAGGAAAGAAAAATGAAAAAAAAAGGAAAGAAAAAGGAGAAAAGGGAAGAATGAAGGTCAAAGACTGGGAAAAGAAACAAAGATGGAACAAGCTCTTCTTCTCTCTCCACTAGATAGTGCTCTAGCTCCTGTGCTAAAGTTTCTAATATCGCAATGAGATTGCTTTTAATTTTCCAGTTGACTGAGCTTTAAAAATTATTCTTATTTACTTAGAAAAAAATCATTCTTATTTATTTGTTTATTTTTGTTTGATGAATCTATAAATGATTATATGGTAGGTTGTCTTCAGTAGCTTTTGAAGATTTAATTTCTTCATAGAACACATATTTCTCGAAACTGTATCGCTTTAGGAAATAGTTTGTGACTTTCTGCCGCATTTTCATTGTTCTTCTATGTATTAGTTTGTTCCACTTATATTTCAACTGAAGTTTATGTTGCTTACCCAGAAAGGCATTGTAGTTATATTCAGATAATTCTTGTCTTTTATTTCTATTTCTGCCTGATTGAAAAACATATTTGGGTGAAAATGTCTTTTTATCGTACAAATTATGGCAATTTGAAATTCGTACTCATATGGGATTCCACCTTTTAATTAGCTGATCTTTGGAGCATTTGTTGCTAATAGAAACATCCCTTCCTACTATGTTTTGATAAATTTTGAGCATTGATGGCCTTGTTTTGATTTAATCATTCGTTAGCTTGGTTGTTCAGGTTGTCATTCACATTCTTTCTCTGTAGTTAAATCTTAGCTTCACGCAATTTTAGCATTAATTTGAACCAAGTATTATACCATTGGGTCCAAGTTAGCTTTCTCATTTTTATTAGAAAATTTTGCAGGATTAATGAGATCACAATTATTATTAACTGTTTATATTTGACAGTCTTTGTTCATTTCTAGGTGCAGCAAGTTGCAGATATGTAGATGGCCATTATATTGTTGCATCCTGTTGGTGAGTAACTTTCCAATCTCTAGCATACAAGTACATGAATTGCTTTGAAATCTTGATACGATTGATTGAGCGGATGGAGATTGTTAGTTAATTCTCTTCAGTCTCTTGGTCCACTAGTTTATGGTCACTCTTTATGTATTATGTCATGTAGAGTCATCCTCATAGACTGATATCAAGAATATTTCCCTTTAGCCATTTAGTTGGAAGCTAGAAATTAACGTGTTTTTAAGTTAGTCCTGCTACTATTCTGAACTTTGAACCTTTTAGTGTTCTTTGTCTTACATCAGCATTGTGCTAACTTCAATTAAGAATTACACTTGTATATATTGTATAAAGATATAACAAAATAAGGTAAAAAAATGGCTAATTGTTTGGAGCTGGTTGAGTGCTACAGTTATTCTTCATACGAAGAGACAAACTCTTACTGTCTAATCCTAAAAATTGTGATCTTAGTTGTTACTGCCCATGGCACTCATTATTTTTGCATTCCTTTCTCTTTGTTGAATCCCATCTTTGTGCATTTTCATTAGCTCATCACTGATTTGTTTTTCATCTGCATCCAGTGAATTAATTGCTCACCTTTCACTTGTTCGCTGAAAGTTGGTTCCTTCTTTATCTGTTATTTCTTCTTTGGCCGATAGTGTGCACTCTTTCTCTTCATTCTCAATTTACATCCTTGCCTCTTCTTTTGCCAATTCTAGAGCCCGAATCAGGCTTTCCAGACATGTTCCTAGATCTCCAGAAACTGTCTTAGACGTCAAATGCTCTGCAACATCAGCAGGGGTCATATCAGTTTCTCCCAACAAATATTGCTCACCTTTCACTTGTTCGTTGAAAGTTCGTTGCTTCTTTATCCTTTGTTTCTTCTTTGGCCGATAACGCATTCTCTTTATCTTCATTCTCAACTTTCGTCATTGCCTATTCTTTTGCCAATTCAAGAGCCCGAATCATGCTTTCCAGACATGTTCCTGGATCTCTAGAAACTGTCTTAGGCGTCAAATGCTCTGCAACATCAGCCGGGGTCATATCGGTTTCCCCCAACAACTATTGCTCACCGTTCACTTGTTCGTTGAAAGTTCGTTGCTTCTTTATCCGTTGTTTCTTCTTTGGCCGATAATGCGTTCTCTTTCTATTCGTTCTCAACTTTCATCCTTGCCTCTTCTTTTGCCAATTCAAGAGCCCAAATCAGGCTTTCCAGGGATGTTCCTGGATCTCCAGAAACTATCTTTGGCATCAAATGCTCTGCAACATCAGCCCGGGTCATATCGGTTTCCCCCAACAGCTTTTGGATTGTGGAAAACAAATGGTGTGACTCAAGTCTAAGATAGTTCTTGGCCAGGACCTTGAATGCTTCAAAGCTACAGTATGACAATTCTATATGCTTATCCATCCGCCTCTTTCAAACGAGAGCAGGATCAAGCTTCTCCACATAATTAGTTGTAAAAACAATTAACTTTTCTCCCCCACATGCTGACCATAGGCCATAAATGAAATTCAAAAGCCCAGAAAGAGAAACTTGATAGAGTTTTGCATCTCTTTCCTCTTTTATCCTTTGCCTAGGATCCTTCTCGTCTCCCGCTTCATCTTTCTCCTTTTTCTTCCTCCTTTGACCAGTGAGATCAAGTGAACAATCAATGTCAATAACAATAATTGACTCGGTTGATGTCTCAATTAATAGCTTCCTCAGCTCAGTATTGTCCTTCACAGCAGTTTATTCAAGATCGTAAAGATCATAGGCCAAGAGATTGGCCATGGAAGCAATCATGGTGAATTTACCAGTCTCTGGAAGCCCGTATAGGAGATATCCTCTCTTCCAAGCCCTATCGATTCTTGCATAGAAATCTTCTGTCTTGCTGATGTAATCAGGTCCTTTATAATTACCTTCTTCTCTGGCTCCATTACTAGTGTCTCAAAGGTCGTTGGGTGCTTAAACACCACATGGCTCCAGATTGATCCATTGTTAGTGTAGAGCTTTCACTGCCGGTTTCTCACCTTAATTGCTTTACCTTCTTTCAAGACATGATTCAGGTATGGCCCTATAATGAGATCCCAATGTCTTTAGTGGAAAATGAACTTGTAATACATTTTCTCGTCCGTAATAGGGTAGAAAGAGAATCACTGTGTTTTGGCAATATGTTTCCTGGATGTCCACCATAGTTTGATTCCTCCAAACTCATTTGGAATCTCTTCATGGTCATCCATGCTGAGAACAAGAGATTGGTTGTTCTTGACTATACCACCATAGTTTGATTCCTCCAAACATAATAAAGAGCTCATTGGACGAAGTTTTTTTGTTTTGATAAGTAAAAGTATATTAAGAAATGCACTAAGAGGGTGCAACCCATTTACAATGAATTTATATAGGATAAAAACTCTACAAGCTCTACAAGACCTATATCATTCACCAAAAAATTCCTCTTGAACCAAAAATTAAAGGAATTGAACCAACTATCTCTAATTACATCAAAATTTCTTTCAATGCACTCAAAAGCTTTGTGATTCCTTTCATTCCACACTATCCAAATAATAGAGAGATGAATCAACGAGTAAGCTTTCTTTAGCTCTTTAGAAGCTTGAAGCCTACTCCAAGCCCACATTTCTTCTTTCACGGAGCCGGTCAATACCTAAGAGACACCCAAAACACTATAAGCCATCTCCCACAAGCTTCTATCCAAGGAGCACTCCATCAAAAGATGAAAACGGACTCGGCACAGCCTTTTCAAATGAAATGCCTATTAACAGTCACTTTTCAATTTCTTTGCAAGTTGTCAATGGTGAGAATCTTATCCCGAACGACTTCCCAAACAAAAACACATTTTTTAGGGGCATAAGAACACCAAATTTCTTTCCACAGGAAATTAGATGAACCTTCCAAGGCATCTCCAATGAAAAAGAATCTTATAAAAAGATTTCATCTCAAATCCTTTATCCGGGCTATCCTTCCATTTAATCGAATCCTCTCTAGATAAATCCAATCTAAAACTATACAAAGCCTCCAAGAAACTTTGAATCCTCTCAATCTCCCAATCATGAACATTTTGGAGAAAAGGCACATCCCAGGAGTCATCACAGAGACACACGAACAAAAAAGAGTGTTCCAAAACCATGTATCTTTTCAAAGCTGTGTTCTCTCCCCATTACCCACCAACATAGAAACACAAGGAGACATAGCATTCCAACCTCTTCTAATCCATTTCCACACCCTTACACCAAAGGCCCCTTTCTTCCTTAGACATCCACCAATTAGGATCCATCTCAAACTTGGCTTCCACTACTTTCCTCTAAAGATGATCTTTCTCCACAAGAAATCCACCCCATTTTCAATCGGTTGCTTAACCACACCCCACCTTACCAAATGATACTTATATTCCTCCCCCGTGTTTTACCAAAGAAACCTCTTTTGAATACCCTCCAACCGATTAGCCACCGAACTAGGGATAAGAAAAAGAGACATAAAATAGATAGGAAGGCTAGAGAGCGTACTTTTTATGAGGGTAAGTCTTCCTCCTTTTGAGAGGTAGTAATTCTTCCACTCGGCTAACCGTTTTTCGAACCTCTCCACAATGGGATTCCAAACTTTAAAATTAGCTCCAAGCGGGAGACCAAGATATGTGAGAGGAAATGACCCAAAATTGCACCGTAACAAATTTGAAAGAAAACGACCATTAATATTCTCACAAAGAGAGATTAAATCATTCTTACTAAGATTAACTTTAAGCCCCAAAACCGCTTCAAAATACAAAAGAACACATCGAAGATGTAAGATTTAAAGAGCCTCTGCCCCACAAAAAAGTATTGTGTCATCGGTAAAAAGAATATGAGACACATTCACACTACCTTCAATCCCCCCACCTCAAAATCACTCAAAAGCCCCTCGTCAACCGCTTTCACCAACATTTTGCCAAAAGCCTCCATCACCAAAGTAAATAAGAAAGGCGATAAAAGGGTCTTCTTGTCAAAGACCACGCGAGGCTTTGAAAAAATCAGAAGGACAACCATTCACAAGGATAGTGAAGGAGGCTGAGGAAATGCATTTGTAGATCCAACTATGCCATTTGTCCCCAAAACCCATCTTTTTCAATAAGTACATCACAAAACCCCAATTAACATGATTATACACCTTTTCCATATTTGATTTACAAATCACCCCCTCCCTCTATCTTTCAAATGGGCATCAACAACTTCATTAGCAATTAAAACAACATTCAAAATTTGTATACTCTCAATGAATGCATTTTGAAAATGACTCACCACTTTTCGGATTACTTGCTTCAATCTAGAAGGGAGAACCTTCAAAATAAACTTATAAATGTACCCAACAGGACTAATGGGCCGAAAGTCTGACATTTGAAGCTCTTACCTTTTTCGGAATAAGGACAATAAAGGTAGATTAAGACTTTTCACAAACTCTCCGGAAGATTGAAACTCCTCAAAGAGTCTAAGAATATCCCCGTTACGCACTTCCTAATTATGGATAAGAAAAGCCATAGAAAAACCATTGGGGCCTTATCACTAGTACAATCCCGAAGAGTAGTAAGAATCTCATCCTCAAATGGATGTTTAATCCAGTTAGCCTTCCACCCCTCAATGCTAGAAAAATCCAATCCATCCAAAATCAGTCTATTCTCACATTTCTCATTGTAGAGAAGTTTATAGAAATTACAAATTGCCTCTTTCATACTAGCCTCCTCAAACAACACACCATCTACCTCAATGAATCTAAAAAAGTTGTGTCTCCTATGATCATTAGCCATATGATGAAAGAATTTAGTGTTTCTATCACCCCCCCGCAACTAAATTTCTCTAGATTTTTGCCTCCAAGAGATTTTTTCCATACATATGAGCTTAGAAAGTTCTTTCTTAACCTATACTCTTTTTTCTTTATCCTCCCCCGAAAGGCTCATAACAATCTCCTTCCCATCAAGCCCACTTATCTCACCCAACAAAGCAATAATAAAAGAATTAACATTGTTGAGGGTTTCTCTGTTTCATCTTTTCAATTCCTCTTTTAAAGATTTCAGCTTTGTCGTCGCCACCACAAAACTAGCAAAACCCCTCACATTACAACGATCCCACCACCCTTTGACAAGATCTCGAAAACCACCTACTTTAAGCCACATATTCTTAAAACAAAACGGAGTCGGACCCTAATTTAAACCCCCCACTTCAGTCACAACAGGATGATGGTCCGATGTAAGCCGAGGCAAAAGCTTCTGTATCATGCTAGGAAAGAGTGTTTCCCAACACTTGGAAGCAAGGAAACGGTCAATCTTAGAAAACAAGGGAATCTCCTTAAATCTCGTCCAAGTGAATGAACCACCTAAAAGCGACAAGTCGATAAGATCATGATCCCTCACAAATTCTAGAAACTCTTGCATAGAACTAATCTCCTGCACATTCCGGATCTCTTATGAGAATAAAGAACAACATTAAAATCACCACCCACAAGCCACAAAAGGCCCCACCGGCTTCTAACCTACGCAAGCTCACCCCAAAAACCACCCTTCCCTCGGGCCATAAACCCTGGTAAACAACCACTCCACTCATTTTCCATGTACAACAACAACAGAACAACATAAGTTTGTGACATATTTTGAGATCAATTGTAATACAAGATCTTTGCCACCCACTGATAGGTGCTTAAATATTCATATTTAAGCCCCCTTATTTACATTTATTAGGTCCTTAGTTATGTTAATTTAGTTAATTTTACTTCATTTGTGTGTTTCACATGTTTTTATAGGGTCTTGGAGAAAAAGAAGCAATTTTGGCACTTAAGGGAAGAAGCATGGAAATCCTGGAGCAACTTTTGGTCATAGTGCGATCGATCGCACTACTGCATGCGATCGTTCGCGCACATGAAGGATCGAGCGCAGCACTGCGATCGAGCGCAAGACACATGCGATTGAGTGCACATATACGGGCGTGAACAGTAAAACAGCAGAACTCTATTTTGGAAATAAGAGAGTTTTGTGTTTTAGGAAAGTTTAGGAACTCATGAGCCTTCTAGGACTACTCAAAGCCCTATAAATACACCTGTAAAGCACACACAAAATCATCACTTCTTAGAGAACACTTCTTTTATCTTTTGTTTAGCTCGGAGTTTTAGGCTTTGGAGAGGATTGATAACCCTGTCTTTCTAGTATTCTTCGGGTTTTATATTTTATGCTTAGTTTATATATGATGTTTATCTTAGACAGCATGTGTAACTAACTTTCTTATAGGGCTCCATTGAAGCCCTAGTTATGCTTTCTCATATATTTATTCATTGATAAAATCTTTTGCCAATAGCCTTTATTATGTTGCTTAACTTGATATAGTCAAGAACAACCAATCTCTTGTTCTGTTGTTGTTGTACATGGAAAATGAAGCTAGGTAACCCCTTATATAGTCACCTACTTTTTGGTCATTCTTGAGATTCAATCCTCACTCTTTGATTATGATTAACACTTAATCATGGCCCTCCATCACTCCTAAGTGGTGATGTGCGTTTCAACCTTGCACCAACGCACCTAAGAGAGGGTTAAAATAGTCTGTCCATGTGTGCTTGACTTTGCATAGCGCCTAGGTGCTCAACAAGGCGCGGTGCGGTGCTGGGCAGAGTGCCTTTGCACACTTTCTGGGCGGTGCCCTGCTGGTGGTGAGTGGTGCGGTGCTGGTGCGCATCAAGCAGCACACCTACTGGGTGATGTGGTGCTGGAAAATGGGCAGTGAGGTGCTGGGGAATTGCTGGAGTCTCCATTCTGTGAGGTGCGGTGCTGGTGAAGAGGCAATGCGGTGCACATTGATGCTGCCCCTTCACCCAGCTGTGCGCACACCTCTTCTACTTGTGTGCATAAGTGCGCACACCAGTGCACCTAGCCTTATTTTGCTCCAAAGTGATGCACACATATGTCTGCGGACCTTTAACTTACTGAACTTTAATCCTCCAACATTGGTTTAGACTTTAACCATCTTTGAACCATGTTTTGATATGTTTAAACCTTAGAAAAATACCAACAATCTCTACCTTTGTCTAAGTGTTTAAACCCGAACCATTTTTGCAGAGAGCTTCGGGATCCAAACTCATCTTGAGTTATCAATTAACCAACTCTAATCCTAAATAGTCCGAGACAATGATTGAACTTACTTAAAGGTAGAATTTTAGTACCTAAATCCACAGGATTTTCTTCTTTGTCTACTTTGTCCACATGAATGCATCCTTTCGTAACATTTTCCCGAATGAAATGATACCGAACATCCATGTACTTTGTCCTCTCATGGAACACCGGATTCTTACACAAGTGCAATGCACTTTGACTATCTGAAAACACCACAACCTACTCCTCCAGTACCTTCAACTCTTCAAGCAACCCTTTGCACCACATAGCCTCCTTAATGGTCTCCATAGCCGCTATGTACTCAGCCTCGGTTGTTGAGAGTGCTACCACTGGCTGCAACAGAGCCTTCCAACTTACACAACATCCGTTTAAGTTGAAGAAGTAGGAGGTAATCGATCTCGTTTTATCTCGGTCTGCTCCATAGTTCGAATCAGCAAAACCCTCAAGGTAGATGGACTTACCTCTCTTCTTATACACCAGCCATACTTTTGGGTTTCCCTTCAAATACTTTAGCAACCACTTCATCTCAAGCCAATGCTCATTTTCGAGATTACTCATAAATCTGCTGAGAACACTCATTGCATGAGCAATGTCAGGTCTAGTGCTTACCATGGTGAACATAACAGAACCAACCGCACTAGAGTAGGGGACTTTCTCCATTTCCTTTTTCTTCGCCTTCGATCTTGGACATTGATCGCTGGAGAACTTGAAATGACCAGCAAGGGGAACCTTTACTCGTTTGCTATCTTCCATAGAGAATTTAGATATCATATTCTCTATGTAGAAAGTTTGAGAGATCTTTAATCTGTTTCTCTCTCTTTCCCTGATGATACACATCCCAAGGATCTTTTGTGCATGGCCAAGATCTTTCATCTCAAACTCCTCACTGAGTTGAGCCTTTAGTTTCTTTATCCTCTCCATGCTGCTCCCAACTAGCAACATGTCATC
The DNA here is from genome assembly GCA_023935145.1 of Bretschneidera sinensis. NCBI lineage: Eukaryota > Viridiplantae > Streptophyta > Magnoliopsida > Brassicales > Akaniaceae > Bretschneidera > Bretschneidera sinensis. Next base: position 45,268,076 of record CM043701.1, read on the forward strand.
AACATAGATGAGGATGATCACCACTTTCTCAACCTTCTGCCCCTTATAGTACAAGCACGAGTCATAGTAGCTCCTCATGAAACCCAAGCTGATTACAAAGGAATCAAACCTCTTATTCCATTGCATAGGTGATTGCTTCAGGCCATAGAGAGATTTCTTCAATTTGCACATTAACTCTCCCTGCATTCCTTCTTTATAGCCTTCGGGTTGCCTCATGAAAATGGTCTCATCGAGCTCTCCATGTAAGAACGCTGTCTTAACATCCATTTGCTCAATTTCCCAATCAAATTGGACCACCAATGCTAACACTATCCGGATCATCTTGTATTTCACAACCAGTGAGAAGATTTCAGTGAAATCTAAGCCTTCTTTTTGTGTGAACCCCTTCACCACTAGCCTAGCTTTATATCGGACTTCATCCCCTGGAGTATTCCCTTCTTTGATCTTGTAGAGCCATCAACAATCCACAACTCTCTGTTTTTCAGGTTTGGGCACCAGCTCCCAATAGGAGTTCTTCATCAAAGAGTCCATTTCTTCCTCCATAGCTAGCTGTCACTTTGACGAATCCTTACACTCCATGGCATCCGTGTAAGTTTCTGGTTCAACCTCTCCTTCTATCCAAGGAGCTGCTCTATTAGCATCCGCAAACCCATATCTCAAAGGTGGTCTAACCACCCTCTTTTTCCGGTCTCTTGTGAGCTGGTAGTCATTCCGACTTGCTGTATCAACCTCTTCTTGTTCAGCCTCTTCCTGAGTTTCTTGAGCTTGGCCTTCATCCAAGGGCTCTACCTGGTCCGAACCCTCTTGCCTCCTTTGCTCTACCTGAACCGAGTTCTCATTGATGTGATGCTCCACAACTTTCGGACTGGTTTGCTCACTAGCCCCTGTAGGGTTAGTTTTCTCCAAGTAGGGAAATAATAATTCATTAAAAATAGCATCTCTACTTATAATCAGTTTCATGTCCTTCTTTTCTAAGGACTACAACCTATATCCTTTAACCCCATCACCATATCCTAGAAATACACATTTTCTAGATCTAGGGCTAAGTTTATCCTCCTTTTAATGTGCATATGCAGCACATCCAAAAGTCCTAAGGTTGTTTAATTCAGGGGGTTTTTCACTCCACATCTCCATCGGAGTCTTGAGCTCTAAAGCTCTAGAGGGTGATCTATTTATCAAGTATGCAGCTGTAGCCACAGCTTTTCCCCAAAAATATTTTGGTAACCTGGATCCTATTAGCATGCACCTAACCTTTTCTATAAGGGTTCTATTCATTCTTTCAGCAACTCCATTTTGCTGAGGTGTTTTTACAACCGTCCTATGCCTTAGAATGTCGTTTAATTCACGAAATTTATCAAAATCCTTATTACAAAATTCTAAGCTATTATCGGTTCGTAAAGCCTTAACTACCCTACCCGTTTGAGTTTCCAGCAACTTCTTCCACACAACAAATAAATTCAAGACATCCGATTTATTTCTAAGCAAATAAACCCACACTCTTCTTGAATAATCATCAATTAAAGACATAAAGTAAATGTTACCTCTTTGTGTTGGTGTCCTTGCTGGTCCCTAAAGGTCCGAATGAATGTAGTCAAGAATCTTCCCAAAGGTCCGAATGAATGTAGTCAAGAATCCCCTTAGACTTGTGCACTCTGGTGTTGAAGCTGACTCGGTGTTGCTTCCCAAGAATGCAACTCTCATAGAAATTCAGTTTCTCTACTTTGTCTCCTCCAAGTAGACCATCCTTGCTAAGAACTTGCAAGCCCTTTTCGCTCATGTGTTCCAAGCGAGTGTGCCAAAGGGCTGCCTTATCCATCTCAGCCATCAAGCTTGCTACTTGATCATTGATTTCTGTCTCTCCGATCATCTCATAGAGTCCATCATTTCTTGATGCCTTGATCACTACCAAAGATCCCTTGGCTACCTTGATTTTTCCTCCCTCTACTTTGCATGTATACCCCATGGAATCTAGCTACCCCAATGAGATCAAATTTCTCTTCAAATCTGGAAGATACTTCACATTTCACAGCAGCCATGTGACTCAATCAAACATCCTCAATTGGATGTCTCCAATCTCTCTCACTTGGCAAGAATTTTCATTCCCTAAGAAGACCCTTCCATCATTGATCTCCTTGAAATTCTTGAACCATTCCTTGTGAGGGCACATGTGATAAGTGCACCCGGAATTAAGAATCCACTTTCTGCTGCCTTGTTTCCTACTCACATTTGAGCACACAATAATAACATCATCTTACTGTTCACCCTTGGCAACCGAAGCCTCTCCATTGTTGGTGTGGCTTCTCCTCTCATCCCACATTCTCTTCTTGCAATCTTTCTTGAAATGGCCCTCCTTGTTGCAGTAGAAGCATCTCATTCCTCTTCCAAGTCTTGTCTTGGAATGAGATATCCCATGGTTCTGCCATCTACCTCTTGATTTCTCCTTGTAGTTGCCATGGTTGCTACTGCCATTCCGAGTTGCTGGCCTTCCTCTTACGAACAGCCCATCTCCACTTGATATCTCCTTCATCTTGGCTTTGAAATCATGTGCCTTTATGGCATTGATCACAATCTCCTTTGTTAAAGTATCCCTTCTATACTCAATAGCATTAATCAAATTATCAAAGCAATCAGGAAGAGAATTTAACAAGATAACAGCCAATTGTTCATCCGGAAAAATAATGCTACAGCTATTCAAATCTTGAACTAGCTTATTAAAGACGTCAAGATTATCTTGCAACTCTTTACTAGGATCAATTTTAAAAGCAAAGATTCTTTTAAGAAGATAAATCTTGTTAGGGAGAGTTTTGTTAAGAAACAACTGTTGTGAGTTTTAAATTACTTGCAAGCGCACGAGTCGTTTGCAGTATAGCGTTGTGCAAGTGCGAGGTCGAATCCACAGAGAATTGCGTTGTGAAAGTATATTTTCAATCTAAACTAACTCTATCTTAACCTAGTTCCGAATTTCAGATGATAATTTGCAAAAGAAATTAAAATTAAACTAAATTGATTTTTAAAAACTAATAATTAAAACACTAAGGTTTCCAAATCCACCCCACCAAAGTTAAGCATATATGTTCAAAAAATATAGCCTATTAAAACATTCCATGAATCCAACTATAAGACAAAAAACAAAGAATATCCCAACTAAACCAAAAGCATCCAATGTATTCGCTCTCAACAAATCACAAAAGGAAATCAAATTTAATCGAAGAGCATTCAATATATCCATCAGATGAAACACAAGGAATATCTAACAGACAATTTAAACTCAATCAATTATAAGATTAACTCAAATAATTGATAGAAAATTTATACTAAAAATTGTCAGATTTGTACAAGCAAATCTGAACTACTATGCTAAACAACGGCGGGGCTTCATCTTCAACATTAGCTGAAGAGTCTAGACACTCATAACTATGAAACTACAATTCATAATAAAAGTGCTAAACATTTAAACTAAAACAACTAAATGTAAAGAAATAAATAAATAACTTTACATGGGAGAAATTCCACTCGCTGACGGGCGGCGCTTCCTCTCGTGGTGACAAAGCCTTTTAGATCCACCAGAATGCTAGCGGACTTCCACCAGTAAACACCAAAGTGGCTTAGGAATTGTACATTAAAGATGAAGTGAAGAAGGGCTTATATAGGGAAATATCACAAGTGCAATATGCTTTAAATCCGATGTGGGATACTGCAGATTCCAATTTTTGCTTTTTGACATTTGTCTACTAAAACAGCCGTAACTTTCTCTAGAAAAATCATTTTATTGATCCGTAAAATTCTCCAGAAAATAGACATCGGGATCTTTCCAAGCATATATGGCTCATCTCGTGGTTCTTCCTGAATCAATACAGTTAAATCCTCAAAAATGGCTGATCTGTCATGCTGAAATCATGCACAGCCTGACCTTTGTCAACTAAAACTGCCATAACTTTCTCTAGAAAAATTATTTTATTGATCCGTAAAATTCCCCAGAAAACAGACATCCGGATCTTTCCAAGCATATATGGCTCATCTTCTGGTTCTTCCTAAATCAATACAGTTTAATCCTAAAAAATGGCTGATCTGCACGAGCAATTCTGGCAATTTAGTGAAACTTCTTTCCAAGCTTGTAAACTTGTAAAACAACGAAAACAACTCAAAGTAACAAATTCCTAAGCTAACAAATTTAAATTAAAGGACCAAAATATGCAATATTTGGCACTCATCAAATACCCCCAAACTTACAATTTGCTAGTCCCTTACCAAAACAAAATAATAAAAAAAAAACCTAAATGAAAAACAAAAAACATAAAGATAAGTTCATCACTCATGGTATCCAAAAATTTAAGGAGCACACATCACTATGATATTCATTCATGAGCAAGCTTAAAAAGATAAACCCATCTTCGTAATGAATAGAAAAGTTAAAATCTAATTACTTACAAAAGGCAGGTTAAGACATCACAAGTCTGACACTGTGTAAAGTGAATTAGCATATAGAAATGAAGCTTCCAAGTGTCTCCAATGTGTAAGGTCTCCATGTCCCAAGATTCACCAAATTTCCCATCAGAATGAACAAAAATGGCATAGTTTTTATTTTATTTTATTTTTTATATATAAAAAGCTCTGCTATGTTTAATTCCCTTAAGCTTTCTAATTGACCCATGTAGCGAGTGTTGAGTCAATGACTCTCAAACCAGATAGTTTTAGGGCATTAGGTGTAAAGACACCCCTAAGGACTTACTAACTCGAGTAAAAAAGGCTACGAAATTAAACCGACCTTAATACTACCAAACAAAATTTCACATTTTGACGTGAACACTCACTGCTTACTGAGGCAAGAGGTCTAGTTACTCAGCGAAAGTTTTATTGATAATGAATTTTTTTTTAAAATTTTTTATTATGCTTTTCTATGCCCAAGAGTTCATCCAACAAGTCATCCAGTTTCAGTTAAGATAAGGAAAAATACACATTAAAATCATGTGTCATACCTCACATAATTTGTGCTAATGTGCTCGTGTTAGATTAGATCAAACATGTGAATTCTCAAAATGCCTAAAGTAAGTAATTAAATTTTAAAAATTTATCATCAGATTATGTGTTCTAAATGTTAAGCTCACCAATGACATCACATCACAGAAAATGTTTAGATCAACTAAAATTTCACGATAACATGAGCATGCATTTATCTCTACGACGAAAAGACAACAAATTAGGACAAAGTGTGTGATGTGTCTTCCATACCCCCAAACTTAAATTACACATTGACCCCAATGTGTGACTAATATGGAAAGAGCTGACCTGAGATATAAAGAACTATCTGAACTGGTATAGCTCATAGCATACCCCCAAACTTGAACTGAAGTACGCATTGTCCCTGAAAAAAAAAAAAACTGGAAAACAAAAAATACTAGAAACAAACATTAATCATAAAAATGCGAAATAATAAATAAACAGAAACGATAAGCTGTGGGGTGCCTCCCATGAGGGCTAAGTTTAACGTCTTCAGCTAGACCCAACATTAGTAATCGTGCCCAACGAAACGCTCCGCCATCTGATCAATAAATGGGAATGAAAAATGATTAGGCCTAGTGGCAGCATTCAATTTACGGTAGCTAATACACACTCTCCAAATTGACTGAACACGAGTTGGAACCAACTCGTCGTCTTTATGCTGCACTACCGTTAATTCAGCACGTTTGGGCACAACATGAATCTGGCTCACCAACTTGTTATCAGAGATGGGATAAATGATCCCTGCCTTTAACAGCTTAATATCTTCTGCTCTCACAATCTCTTGCATAGCAGGGTTGAGCCTTCTTTGTGGCTCCCTCGATGGCTCAGCATCCTCCTCCAAATGTATCTTGTACGTCACCACCGAGGGGTTGATCCCCTTGATGTCCTCAATGGTCCAGCCTATAGCTTCCTTATACTCTCTTAAGACGTCCAATAATTTCTCCTCTAGAGCATCACCTAGATCTGAAGGTATAATCACAGGCAAACTATCGACTGAACCTAGGAACTTATACTTAAGATTATCTGGTAAAGACTTAAGTTCCTTATTGGGGGTTTCAGGTGCGGCGGTCTCCTCCGTCTTATTGCTCTTCCGAGGAGGAGACTCTAAAATGGCATTCGCTTGCTCAAGTAATTGATCTAAATCCATATCCTCTCCAAATTGAGCAAAGCATGCCTCTAGGGGGTCCTCAGTGCAGGAGTCATCCACAATGTCCTCCATTTTACTGCTCTCCCGAGGAGCAGACTCCAAGATAGTATTTGCTTGCTCAAGTAACTTATCTAAGTCTAAATCCTCTCCAAACTGAGCAAAGCCTCCCTCCATAATGTCCTCAGGCTTCCCTTCTTTCTTGGGCGCTTGTAGTCTCTCAGGGTAAGACGCTTTAGGTAAAAACGACCTAGAGAGATCCTTAATAATAGGTGTGGCTGTAGATGGCTCAGCATCTCTCTTTTCCTTGTTGCCACTTTCTTGCCCTTGTTGCATAGCAGGGTTCTCCTCCACTTGATTGTCCACTTGTCTCCCAGACAAGTATGAGACAGTTGATTGCACTTGTTCCTGCCAATGCATAGGAGTTGATGAATTTCCCACCACAAACTGTTCCTTTGGGTTAGGCTCAGGTTGACTGGGGAACTCTCCTTCCTCTCATTTACCCACATAACTTGCGATTTGATCAATTTGACTCTCTAGCTTGGCAATCACTTGGGTGTTTTCTATTGTTGCACTCATCACTTCACTCATGGATTGGCTAGTCATTTTCATGTACTCCTTAAGGGTGTCCTCAAGTGACAGTGAAACTGGCGCTGGTGTTTGAATGGGAGCTTGGTAAGCAGGTAATGGTGCTGGATAGGCTGAGTGACTATAACTTGGAACTGGCGGAGGAAATTCGGGAGGGTATTGAGTGTGAGCTTGATAAGGGGCTCATCCCTGATTCCTCAGTTGGTTCTGCGTCCATAAAAAATTAGAGTGGCCCCACCACCCTGGATTGTACGTTTCGGAGTAAGATCCATTTGATTGCCAACAACACTCATTGAAAGCATTCATTTGTTCCATGGGATACTCGGCAAAAGCCGGCATTGATGAACAATTCTGTGCTAAATGCATAGGACTAGCACAGATGGAATAGCTATCAACATTGAATGTGTTGGCAACATTGATGGACGGACTGGTCATTTTCATGTACTCCTTAATGGTGTCCTCTAAAGACTGTGAAACCGGCGCGTGATTCATCTACATTTTTTTTCTCTTTTTTTATATATAAAAAAATGATAACTAACTAGTAGAAAAATAAAATCAATTTAGACAAAAAAATTTCACAAACCAAACAATTCCCCAGCAACGGCGCCAAAAACTTGTTGTGAGTTTTAAATTACTCACAAGCACACGAGTCATTTGCAGTATAGCGTTGTGCAAGTGCAAGGTCGAATCCACAGGGAATTGCGTTGTGAAAGTATATTTTCAATCTAAACTAACTCTATCTTAACCTAGTTCCGAATTTCAGATGATAATTTGCAAAAGAAATTAAAATTAAACTAGATTGATTTTTAAAAGCTAATAATTAAAACACTAAGGTTTCTAAATCCACCCCACCGAAGTTAAGCATATATGTTCTAAAAAAATAGTCTATCAAAACATTCCATGAATCCAATTATAAGACAAGAAACAAAGAATATCCCAACTAAACCAAAAGCATCCAATGTATCCGCTCTCAACAAATCACAAAGGAAATCAAATTTAATCGAAAATCATTCAATGTATCCATAAGATGAAACACAAGGAATATCCAACAGACAATTTAAACTCAATCAATTATAAGATTAACTCAAATAATTAACAGAACATTTATACTAAAAATTGTCAGATTTGTATAAGCAAATCTGAACTACTACGCCAAATAACGGCGGGGCTTCATCTTCAACCTTAGCTGAAGAGTCTAGCCACTCATAACTATGAAACTAAAATTCATAATAAAAGTGCTAAACAATTAAACTAAAACAACTAAATGTAAAGAAATAAATAAATAACTTTACATGGGAGAAATTCCACTCGCTGACGGGCGGCGCTTCCTCTCGTGGTGACAAAGCCTTCTAGATCCACTAGAATGCTAGCGGACGTCCACCGGTAAACACCAAAGTGGCTCAGGAATTGTACATTAAAGATGAAGTAAAAAAGGGCTTATATAGGGAAATATCACAAGTGCAATATGCTTCCAATCCGATGTGGGATACTGCAGATTCCAGTTTTTGCTCTTTGACCTTTGTCTACTAAAACTGCCATAACTTTCTCTAGAAAAATCATTTTATTGATCCGTAAAATTTCTCAGAAAATAGACATCGGGATCTTTCCAAGCATATATGGCTCATCTCGTGGTTCTTCCTGAATCAATACAGTTAAATCCTCAAAAATGGCTGATCTGTCACGCTGAAATCATGCACAGCCTGACCTTTGTCTACTAAAACTGCCATAACTTTCTCTAGAAAAATCATTTTATTGATCCGTAAAATTCCCCAAAAAATAGACATCCGGATCTTTCCAAGCATATATGGCTCATCTTCTGGTTCTTCCTAAATCAATACAGTTTAATCCTCAAAAATGGCTGATCTGCACGAGCAATTCTGGCAATTTAGTAAAACTTCTTTCCAAGCTTGTAAACTTGTAAAAGAACGAAAACAACTCAAAGTAACAAATTCCTAAGCTAACAAATGTAAATTAAAGGGCCAAAATATGTAATATTTGACACTCATCAACAACTCATCTAGTTTCTTCCATATGACAGCCAGATCTTCCGAGTCTCCGCACTCTCTTGTGACGCTATCTGACATATGTAAGAAAATGGTGCTGTAAGCCATCTTCTTCATCTTGGTCTGCTGGTCCTCCGTGACACTTGCTGAAAAAGCATCATCTTCTCCAATAGCCAAGTCCACTTTCTGTTGCATTAGAACCGCATTGATCTTTCGCTTCCAAAGGGTAAAGTCTCCCTTTCCATCAAACTTCTCAACATAGAAATTTGAAGCCATCTTTACGGACAAGATCCCAGATTTATGCACTTCCCATAAATGCTTTCTTTAACCTCAAGAACACAGATCGAAGATGGATCTTAACACCATTCTTGAATCTACCTCAAGAACACGATCAGATCTTGATCTTTACACCATTCTTGAATCACCCAAGAAGTTGATCTTTGATTCTTGGAGTCTTGGCTCCGTCACCTTCTTGTTCTTGCTCTGATACCCAGCTGTGTCACTCTGATACCATTGCTGGAAATCACCTTGACAAGATGCTCAGGTGGTGATATTCCAAACACCAAAGCCTAGAATGACTTGTAGAAAGAATTGGAATCGAAAACAGGAACAGAAAATCAAAGAAAGAAAGAAGACAAACAATTGTTATCGAGGTTCGACAATGTGCCTATGTCTCCGTGAGTTCCTCCGAACTCTCTGCACTAAATCAAATGGTTCTTATAAGTTACAGCAATCCCTTTCAAGAAGCTAAAGTTCTTCATGAGTGCTATCACCGGTTACCACTGAGCCTTCAAATACCTCAACAACCACTTCATCCCAAGCCAATGCTTCTTTCCGGGATTACTCAGTTTCTTTACTTTTCTTGGATTCTACACATCCCAAGGATCTTTTGTGTAAGGCTGAGATCCTTCATCTCGAACTCCTCACTGAGTTAAGATGTACACCTTTTTATCCTCTTCCTATTGTTCCAAATCAACAGCACATCAACGACATAGATGAGGATACTCACCATCTTCTCCACCTTGTGTCCAGGTGAGAAAGTTTCTATGAAATCTATGTCTTCTCTTCTTTTGAACCCATTCGCCACCAACCTAGCTTTATTTCGAACTTTATCTCCTGGAGGGTACCATTCTTTGATCTTATCAGTGCACTTACATTCTACAACTTTTTGTTTTCCTAGAATTTTCACCAATTCCCAGAAGTTGTTCTTCTTCAAAGAATCTATTTCTTCCTCCTTAGCTAGCTTCCACTTTGACGAATCCTTACACTCCATGACATCCGTGTAAGTCTCTTGTTCACTCATCTTTCCTTCTATCCAAGGAGCTGCTACATCCACAGCATCCACAAACCTATATCTTGAAGGCGGCCAAGAGACCAGCCTTTCTTCCCGGTCTCTTGTGAGCTGGTAGTCATTTCGACTTGCTGCATCAACCTATTCTTGTTCAGCCTCGTCTTGAGTTTCTTGAGCTTGGCCTTCATCCAAGAGCTCTACTCCGTCTGAACCCTCTTGCCTTCCTTGCTCTATCTGAACCAAATCTTCCTTGATGCTATGCTCCACAAGAACCAAACTGGTTTGCTCATTAGCTCTTGCAGGGTTAGTTTCTTCCAAATAGGGAAATAACAATTCATTAAAATTAACATCCCTACTTATTATGAGTTTCAATCCTTCTTTCTCTAAGGACCACAACCTATACCCCTTAGCCCCTTCCCGATATCCTAGAAACACACACTTTCTAAATCCTGGGCTAAGTCTGTCATCCTTTTGTTGTGCATACGTAGCACACCCAAAAGTCTTAAGGTTGTCCAACTCAGGGGTTTTTTCACTCCACATCTCTATGGGAGTCTTGAGCTCTAAAGCTCTAGAGGGTGATCTATTTACCAAATATGCAGCTGTAGCCACAGCTTCTCCCCAAAAATATTTTGGTAAACCGGATCCATTTAACATGCACCTAACCTTTTCCATAAGGGTCTTATTCATCTACTCAACAACTCCACTTTGCTGAGAAGTTTTCACAACCGTCCTATGTCTTAGAATGCCATTTAACCTATAGAATTGATCAAGTTCTTGGTTAAAAAATTTTAAGCCATTATCGGTTCTTATCACCTTAACTACTCTACCCATTTGAGTCTCAACCAGCCCTTTCCACACCACTAATTTATACAAGGCATCCGATTTATTTCTAAGCAAATAAACCCACACTCTTCTTGAATAATCATCAATTAAAGACAAAAAGTAAATGTTACTTCCCTGTGTTGGTGTCCTTGCTGGTCCCCAAAGGTCCGCATTAATGTAATCAAGAATCTCTTAGACTTGTGCACTCTGGTGTTGAAGCTGACTCGGTGTTGTTTCCCAAGAACACAACACTTGTAGAAATCAAGTTCTTCTACTTTGTCTCCACCAAGTAGGCCATCCTTGCTGCGAACTTGCAGGCCTTCTTCGCTCATATGTCCCAAGCAAGTGTGCTAAAGGGCTGCCTTGTCCATCTCAGCCATCAAGCTTGTTGCTTGATCATTGATTTCTGTCTCTCCGATCATCTCATAGAGTCCATCGTTTCTTACTGCCTTGATCACTACCAAAGATCCCTTGGCCACCTTGATTTTTCTTCCCTCTACTTTGCATGTATACCCCATGGAATCCAGCTACCCCAATGAGATCAAATTTCTCTTCAAATCCGAGAGATACCTCACATTCTCCAGCAACCTTGTCATTTCATCAAACATCCTCACCTGGATGTCTCCCATGCCCCTCACTTGGTAAGAAATATCATTCCCCAATAAAACCCTTTCATCATTAGTTTTCTTAAAATTCTTGAACCAACTCCGGTGAGAGCACATGTGATGAGTACACCCGGAATCCAAGATCCATTTCCTGTTGCCATCTTGCCCCTTGCTCACACCCGAGCACAGAACAAGAACATTATCATCTTGCTGTTTTGTTTTGGCAACCGAAGCCTCTCCATTCTTGGTATGGCTTCCTCCTCTATCCCTTGTCATCTTCTTGCAATCTTTCTTGACATGACCCTCCTTATGGCAGTAATAGCAACTCTTCCCTCCAAATCTCAGTTTGGAATGCATTCTCCCATGGCTTTCTCCTCTACCTCTGTCCCGGTAGTAGCCATGCATGCTGCTGTGCACTCTCCCATGGCTCTCTCTTCTACCTCTATCCCGGTAGTAGCCATGCATGTTGTTGTGTACTCTCCCATGGCTCTCTCCTCTACCTTTATCCCGGTAGTAGCCATGCATGCTGCTGTGCACTCTCCCATTGCTCTCTCCTATACCTCTGTCCCAGTAATAGCCATGCATGTTGCTGTGCACTCTCCCATGGCTCTCTCTTCTGTCCCGGTAGTAGCCATGGTTGCTGCCATATCGAGTTGCTGGCCTTCTTTTAAAGAACAGCCCTTTACCACTCGATGCACTCCTTATCTTGGCATCAAGATTATATTGCAACTCATTCTTATGATCAAATTTAAAAGCAAAGATTCGTTTACGAAGATACCTCTTATCTGGGAGAGTCTTGGCAAGAAACAACACATCTAGTTTCTTCTATATTGCAGCTGGATCTTCCGAGTCTCTGCACTCCCTTGTGACATTATCCGACAAATGCAAGAAGATGGTGCTGTATGCCATCTTTTTCATCTCATTCCGCTGGTCCTCCGTGACATTTGCTGGAAAAGCATCATCTTCTCCAAGAGCCAAGTCCACTTTCTGTTGCACTAGAACCGCCTTGATCTTCCGCTTTCACAGAGAAAAATCTTCCTTTCCATCAAACTTCTCAATACCGAAATTTGAAGCCATCTTTTGTGGAAAAGATCCCTGATTTATACACTTCCCATAAATGCTTTCTTCAACCTCAAGAACACAGATCGAAGATGGATCTTAACACTGTTCTTGAATCTACATCAAGAACATGATCAGATCTTGATCTTTACACCGTTCTTGAATCACCCTTAAGAATACGATCAAATATTAATCTTAACTCCGTCCTTGATTCACCTCAAGAACATGATCAGATATAGATCTTAACTCCATTCTTGAATCACCCAAAAAGTTGATCTTTGATTCTTGGAGTCTTGATTCTGTCACCTTCTTGTTCTTGCTCCGATACCCAGCTGCACAGCTCTAATACCACTGTTGGAAATCACCTTGACAAGATGCCCAGGTGGTGATCTTCCAAACACCCAAGTCTAGAATGACTTGTAAAGATTTGAAATCGAAAACAGGAACAAAAAATCAAAGAAAGAACGAAGACAAGCAATTTGTTATCGAGGTTCAACAATGTGCCTATGTCCCCGTGAGATTCTCCGAACTCTTTGCACTAAATCAATGGTTCTTTACAAATACAGCAACCCTATTCAAGAAGCTCAAGTTCTTGAAGAAACCAAGAAGAGAAGAAAGGAAGAAGATAAGAACTAATAATGCTCTCTCCTATACTACTCTCTCTTCTTTACAACCAGCCTCTCTACAATGATTCCCTCTTGTGTTTGTGTCTTTGCACTCTTCACACAATTCTCTCATTCACACACGTGTCTCACAAGTTACATTACATCTTGTGTCACAACCCTCTTTTTTTGAGATTGAACCTAGGTGACCCTTTATATAGTGCACCCACTTCTTATCCATTCTTGAGATTCAATTCCCACGCTTTGATCATGATTACCACTTAATCATGGCCCTCCATCACTCCTAAATGGTGCTGTGCATTTCAACCTTGCACCCACGCACCTAAGAGAGGGTTAAAACAGGCTGTCCATCTTCTCCTTCTTCTTCTTCTTCTTCTTCTCCTCATTCTTCTTCTTCTTCTTCTTCTTCTCCTCCTTCTTCTTCTTCTTCTTCTTCTTCTTCTTCTTCTCCTTCTTCTTCTGCTTCATCTCCTTCCTCTCCTGCTTTTTCTTCTCCTTCTTTTTCTTCTTCTTCTCCTTCTTTTCCCCTCTTTCTTCTCATTCTTCTTCTCCTTCTTCTCCTTTTTCTCCTTCTTCTTCTCATTCTTCTTCGTCTTCTACATCTTCTCCTTCTTCTTCTTCTTTTTCTTTTTCTTCTTCTTCTTCTTCTTCTTCTTCTCCTTCTTCTCATTCCCCTTCTTCTTCTTCTTCTCCTTCTTCTGCTTCTTCTTCTGCTCCTCATTCTTCTTCATTCCCCTTCTTCTTCTTCTTCTTCTTTTTCTCCTTCTTCTGCTTCTTCTTCTGCTTCTTCTTCTTCTCCTTCTTCTTCTTATTCTTCTACTTCTTCTTCTTCTTCTGCTTCTTCTCCTTCTGATCCTCCTTCTTCTCCTTCTTCTTCTTCCTCTCCATCTTCTCCTTCTTGTTCTCATTCTTCTTCTTCTTCTCCTTCTTCTTCTTCTTCTTTTTCTTTTTCTTCTTCTTTTTCTTCTTCTCCTTCTCCTTCTCCTTCTTCTTCTTCTTCCTCATCTTCTTATTCTCCTTTTTCTTCTTCTCCATCTTCTCCTTCTTCTTCTTCCTCTTATTCTTCTTTTTCTTCTTCTTCTTCGTCTCTTTATTCTTCTTCACCTTCTTCTTTTTCTCCTTCTTCTTCTTCATTCTCCTTCTTATCCTTCTCATTCTTCTAATTCTCCTTCTTCTCCTTCTCATTCTTCTCATTCTTCTTCTTCTCATTTTTCTTCTAAATCTCATTCTTCCTCTTCTTCTTCTCCTTCTCTTTTTTCTCGTTCTTCTCCTTCTCCTTCTTCTTCTTCTTCTTCTTCGTCTCTTTATTCTTCTTCACCTTCTTCTTTTTCTCCTTCTTCTCCTTCTTTTTCTCCTCGCCTTTCTTCTTTTTCTTTTTCTCCTCATTCTTCTTCTTCTTCTTCTTCTTCTTCTCATTCTTTTTCTTTTTCCGTTCCTTCTTCTTTTTCTATTCCTCCTTCTTTTTCTTCTTCTTATTTTTCTTCATCTCTTTCTTCTTTTTCTCTTTCTCCTTCTTCTCATTCTTCTCCTCATTCTCCTTCATCATCATCTTCTTCTTCCTTCTTCCTTCTTTTTCTTCTTCTCCTCCTTATTTTTCTTCTCATTTTACTCTTTCTCCTTCTCCTACTCCTTCTCCTTCTCCTTCTCCTTCTCATTCTCCTTCTTATTCTTGTTCTTGTTCTTCTTTTTCTTCTTCTTCTTCTTCTTAATCATCTTCTTTTTCTTCTTCTCATTATCATTCTTCTTCTTTTTCTTCTTCTTCTACTTCGCCTCCTTCTCCTTCTCGTTTTCCTTCTTCTTCTTCTCCTCTTTATTCTTCACATTTTCCTTCTTCTTCTCCTCCTCTTTATTCTTCTCATTCTCCTTCTTTTCTTTATCCTCCTCATTCTTCTTCTTCTCCTCCTCCTCCTCCTTCCCATCTTTTTCTTCCTTCTTCTCCTCCTTTTGCTCCTCCTTCTTTTTCTTTTTCTTTTTCTTCCTCTTCTTTTTATCCTTCTCCTTCTCCTTCTCATCCTCATTCTTATCCTCCTCCTCCTTCTACTTTTGGTTTTTCTTCTTCTTCTCCTCCTTTTTCTTCTCATTTTTCGACACACCGGGCTATATTTGAGGTATACTCGTTTAGGAACTTTAATTTCTTCACCCATTTGCACACATTCTTTATTTGAGACTTATTCAAAGTGTAAGATGCTTTAGGTTTTTTAGGCTTCGCATTTACTTGAACCAACTCCAACTCCAGATGTTTATAGAGGTTTATAATATCCTCACAAGCATTTGAATTGTCTTTGGTTTTACCTTGGGCATCTATAACTATGTTGACGACATTATAGAACACATTCTTCTCAATATGCATGACATCCAAATTGTGTCTAATGAGATTTGTTTTCCAATATGATAATTCCCAAAAGATACTCATTTTCAACCAGTTATACTCCACATCGAATCCTGGAATCTCTTGTTTCTTTTTCATGTTACGAAATGTTATTTGATCGAAGGATAAAACTCTAGCCAACACTTCTACCCTAGACAACCTTGGTGGAGGAGAGCCTATCTCGATTGCTCTCTTATTAAAGTTGTCCATTTGCTTTCAAAAAGTATAATTCTGAGGTAAAAACTGGCGATGACAGTCAAACCAATAAAGCTTCCTACCATGAGGTAATCGAAACGAATTGGTACACTCCATACAGTAAGGACAAGCTAGTTGGCAATGAGTACTCCACCCAGAACGCATACCATAATTCAGGTATTTTCTGATTGTCTACAGAAATGTAACTTTCATATTAAAATTTTGTTTCCTACTTGCATCATAGGTAATAACTTCATCCGTCCACAACATTTTTAACTCGTCTAACAGCGACCGTAGATAGACATCTAGATTCTTACTGGGGTGGTTTGGACCTGGAATGATTAAGGATAAGAACAAATTATGCTCCTTCATGCACATACCAGGAGGTAAATTATACTGAGTGATAAAGACCGACCAATAAGAGTGAAAGAAAAGTCGAATGACCGAACGGAGTAAACCCATCAGTTGATAGTCCCATCCTAACATTCCGTTGTTTGAGAGCAAACAACGGATGCTCAACATCAAAGTGTTTCTATGCCTCACCATTTGTAGGGTGGATGATAAATTCAGGCTTACTACATTTTTCTTTCTTATGCTATCTTATGTGTTTGGCACTGTTTTCCGACATGTAAAGTCTTTGAAGTCTTAGTGTGATTGGAAGGTAACATAACACTTTGAATGGTATGTCCTTTTGGTTCTTATTTCCCACTTATTTAGGTTGAAATCTAGCATATCCACAGATGTCACAGTTTTTCTTTTGTATTTATTCTTGAGATTACAACATACAATCATTCGGGCATACATGTATATTCTGATAACCAAGTCCTAATCCCTTCACCATCTTCTTGCATTGGTAAAAGTTTTCTGGAAACTTCTCGCCCTCCGAAAACATACTCTTAATTATTGACATTAATTGATCATAACAACTCTCAGACATGTTAAAATTACTTGGAGTTCAATAGTTAAGCAATCACTGATAACTTGGTATACTTCTTGCAACCTTCCTATAACGACTCACCAGCATCTCATAATAAATCGTAAAACTTAGTAGCATCACGATTTGGGGCCTTCTCAGCATCCCAATTAAATTCAGGACCAACATTATCCATTATCGTGTCCCCCTTTCGATTCCTTGTTCTGAATCCTCCCTCCACATTGTCAATTCAGCTCCTCAAACTCCCCATAGACAAAAGGGACCTCTCCTTGTTGAGTCTATCTCTTATAATTCCTAACAAAATCCTTCTTTCATAGGTGCACGATAACCACATATCTCTTCGGAAACTTAGTATTGCTACAAACATAGTAAGGACATTTAATAGTTCCCTTCTACACGTAGCATTTATTACTATACGTAAAGTTAAGGAATCATTCAACTCCATTCCTAAATTCTTTCGATACGACATTATGCACAACTCGAAAATCCATCCAACTCCAATCAACTGACATTGTTCTTGATACTAAAACATTTTTTACCTTCAAATTTATTCCGATTTATAATTAACTGACATATATAACTCAATATAAATAAAGTAAATTAAGATTTCTTAGACAAACCAATTTAAAAAGCCTTATTTTGAGTGGATGTATTTTGAGCGCATTATTTTATATCTTATACATAAATCATGTCTTTATTCATATGATCTATCCTATTTTGTCATTCAAGAATGCAAGGTAAGAATTATATAAGGAATTATATTTTCTACTTATAAAAACAATCTATTCATATTTAAGTAATTGAAAACTAATTAAATTAATACATTACACAAGTTATAGTTTGCATACCTAATCAACAAGAGTAGTATTGGAGCACAGAAGAAGCAACAGGTACCACTGATTGATCGTGTAACCCTGTTAGAGAAAATTATAAAGTATTATCGAATAAGAAATTAAAAAATAAAAAATTGATTATATATGAACATCACACATGTTGATGCTTTCTAACCATATCATTCCATTCACTAAAAGGTAAATGTCCGAACCCATTAAGGAATGCATAATCCTTAATGCATTTAATAACTCCTATGCTATTTCATTTAAAAAAAAAATCAGCAGCACTTCCTCTTAGTTCTTCAAGTACACGACTTAAATTCGATGCTATCACCCGAAGGAGATAGCATAGCGTGAATTTAGTATGTTCCCAGAGAACAAGAAGAAGTACTATCAAAACTTTATTGAAACGAAACAAGCAAGGAATTATTAATTGCAATATGGATCAAGCATTCCTAAACTGTCTACACTGAAAACTCCAATGATTATTTGAACACAAACAGTCTAATTGCAAACATATAAATTAGCAAGCAACAAAAGCATTTGTGTCCCTCATTAATCCTTAGATGGATGATCTAAGGTAGGATACAATGCATGATATATGAAATAAAGAAAATATTAGAGATAGAGAGATAAGGGATTGAGATCCTTTCCATTTCAACATATTGTTATTACCACCTTTTTATTACTACATGAAAAATGAAAAATGAAAGTATTTATTAGTACAAAAAAATACAAGCTATGGTAATTTTACTAACATACATACTTCTAGTAATATATATTTTTTCAAATACATGATACTGTTAGGCATGATGACCCAAGTTTGGGAGAAACTTGGGCTTGGAGAGTCCACCAAGCAAAGGCCCAATATATGATGTATGAGACCATATGAACCCAAAAGCTTAAGCTAATGGGTTATGGTTCCACCACCATATATATGCCATTCACTTATCTAGTTTTTTCTCCATGTAGGATTGGATTTTCACATTTCTTTACTCACACGTGAATATTCCCAACAATCTCCCCCTCATGTGTGAGTCTCTATTGCTCCACTCACCATCATGTTTTATACCAACTCCAAACTCGCACCATAGTCCAACAAGAACACCTGGAAAGTCTCCTATCGAGGTCAAAGAACCACACACCAACTTTCAACAACGAGCTTCATAGACTCCACCTTTCTAACCACATAGACTTCACTCTGTGAGCATCACTCGCTTGCTACACAAGTCACCTTGTTTCCACTACATGAGTTCCTCAAGCTCCACCTGTTATTTGACTATACCACCATGAGTATCTCGAAGTTAACCGCATGATTTAGTCACGCCCAGCCAAACCATCGGCTCTGATACCACTTGTTAGGCATGATGACCCAAGTTTGGGAGAAACTTGGGCTTGGAGAGTCCACCAAGCAAATGCCCAATATATGATGTAAGAGACCATATGAACCCAAAAGCTTAAGCTAATGGGTTCTGGTTCCACCACCATATATATGCCATTCATTTATCTAGTTTTTTCTCCATGTGGGATTGATTTTCCACATCTCTTTACTCACACGTGAATATTCCCAACAGATACAAGACAACCCAAATTTTGTATATCGAGTGACTAACTACACCTCTGTTAAAACATTACTTTCATGTTCAATTAAGAATGAAATAGTTCAAATCAAATAATAAATCATCACTGAAAAAGAACATAAAACAGGGGATGCAAACACAAATTAAGTACACTATTTTTACTACAGGAGATCCATACTCTTTCTAAATTTAACTTTCTAAAATCAGACTAATACTACTGTGACTGTCTCAAGTAACCCCAGTAAATAAATAGGAAATTATTCGCAAAATAGGTAAAAAAAAAACAGTAAAGAATAAGGAACAAATTGTGAAGATTTTTCAGGTAGCAGCCACTATCCTGCACATTTTTTTTTATAGAGGAGTCTTTTTGATTAACAAGGAAGAAAATTATTAGAGAATGATCATATAAATGACAAAAGCATAAATAGTTTTAGGGACAATTATTCTCTGTATTTTTTTTGTCATTCTGATCAAGAGCAAATACTTACATGGACAGATAACTTTGAGCACTAAAGGATTATAGCAGAAAGTTTTATATGTTCTTTTTTTGTTCCTTAATTTTGAAACTTAGAACCAGTGTTGCTTGTGAACAATTTTCTATAATTGTGGAATTTGGGCTCTAGCTTTTGGTAAAAAGAGGGTTTTTTTTTTCTTTTCCTTTTCCCTTTCTGTTTTGTGTTTTGTGTTTTTCTTTTATGAAAATTCACTATTTACAAAAGATTATCTACATGAAATCATTCTCACAAAACCCAGCATACTAAAAAAAAAAAAATATATATATATATATATATATTCTTTGAGAGGACTAGAAATCTTCTTCAAAAATAAATTTCTTCCAACTCATCAAAAAAAAAAAAAAATCTTCCATCTTTTGGTGCTCATACAATATAAGAAATGCTTCATGAATAAATTTCAGAACTATTATCATTCATAAGCAAAATGTATGAAAATATGTCACTATAAATCGAATTCTCATCAAACCAAAACAAATCCACTACATACCAAACAAAACATCACTGACGTTGTACAACATGTGAATGAGAAAAGAGGAAAGAGCACTTATTTGCAGTGATGGAGGTGGTGTGGTGGAGAAAGAAAAGAAGAAAATTCATTTTTGGGCAGGAAAAAAAAACAAATTTCTAAAAGAGAATGAAAAATCAAGTAACAAATTCATGGAAGATGAAGAAAATTCAAAGAAAAATCAAGGAAGAAAAAGGGAGAGGCAGTTGAAAGTGAGGAAAATAGGGGAAAATTGCACACAACCATAGATATGAGGAAGAATGAGGGAAAAACCTAACCTAGACAAAAAATAATCTACGACGGCACCTAGCCCCCGCAACTAAGTTACCAAATCCATCGCATTTTAATGTTTGGAGTATATTTTATTGATTAAACAATCCAAAATACAATATTATATTGTTTATAAATGTATGACGGAAATGAATCACTCGCAGAATCTCAGGCGACCACAAGTGCGATGGAAAATGGAAGTAAATGCGACGAAAAGTCCCTCGAAAAATATAATTACGACCGGTATTATTGGCCGTCGCATATAAGACACAAATGCGACCAATTTTTGGCCCTCGCAACTAATTCATTGCAGATTTGTAATTTTCTTGTAGTGTATTGCTATAAATCCTTCGTGTAATAATAATGCCACATAAATGTTATATACTGCAAACGTTATACTCGTTACGTTAATTTTTATAATGCACAGTTTATAATTCTTACATGTATATTATACTGTAAACTTTATATCACTACAAATCAGGCCTATAAATTAACACTACTGTAATGTTTAAAGAAGGCCTAAAATCGATTATTAAAAGCTATAAATAAGGCTTTCATGATTGTTTGAAGATATAAGTTATAAATAACATAATTTCATGCTATTGTAAAGTTTTTTAATGATTTTTTAAATAAAAAAATGTTTGGCGGATGAAGGAGTCAAACCAATTACTCCATGCACTTTGATGTGTTTGAGCTAATTAGTCTCAACTAACTAGGGTGAGATGCTTTGTTGAACTTATTCTCATCTAAAATATCTTATACTGTATTAGAATAATTAAAAAATTAAAAAATATAATAATAATTTTAAGCCTTGGTTTGAAATAATTTTAAGGATTGAAATGGATGGTTTCCACCAAAGTGATATATTCATTAAATTTTTAGGATTATTTCATGTCGATTGGGACTAAATTAATACATTCAATCCCCTATCCAAAAAAAGTTATTGTGTGTGTTAATAATTGATAAACATGAAACTATTGTTTGAATGGATGCTAGTTTAGAGTATTTTATCGACCCAAAGGTGTAGACATTTCGAAAATTATTATGCATTCAGTTGTTAGTTTCATGTAGGAGATACTAAATGTGTATTACATTCTATGCCCAATGGGAGTTTTTAATGATGTGCTTGAGGTCTTGTTCTTTTACTGCTCAAATTCATTAACATGGTTGACTTATATTTTTCCTTGATCAGTTTCATTTGCTACTAACAATGGTAATGCCACAATTGAGATCCTGACTTGATCAAATTACAAGAAGTGGACATTGAGTTTGTAGAAACTGCTTATGAACTTGTTTTGGAAAACTCTTTTTACGTTCCATCCTTTAGATGTAATTTAATTTCCATTTCAGTGTTAGACAAATTTGGATATTTAGTTAGTTTTTAAAATTCGAAAACTCAATTGTTTTTCAATTCTAAAATTATTGTTGAATGTTTTTTGTCTGGTGATTTGTAAAGAATGAGTTTGACTTCTAAGAACATTTATACCTCCCTGAATGTCGAGAAAGTTGTTTCCAAAAGGTCTTTACTTAAGGAAAAATCCTCAATGTTGTGACACAAAAGGTTAGGTCACATTTCTAGGGAAAAGGTAGAAAGATTAATCAAATATTATATAATTCATTTCCTTATGCTGATTGTATTAAAGGTAAGTTAACATTAAAAAAAGGGCAACATGTCGTTCAGATCTTTTAGAAATAATTCACACAGGCATAAGTGGACCTTACTCAACCACTTTGTGTGGAAATAAATACTTTACCACTTTTATTGATGATTTTTATCATTATGATTTTATCTACTCAATTAAAGAAAAGTCTTATTCTTTTGAAAAAATCAAAATCTTTAAAACAAAAGTAGAAAAACAATTAGAGAAAGTCATTAAGATAGTGAGATATGGTCGTGGTGGTGAGTATTATGGTAAACATGGTGATGTTGATCAAGAAAAATGACTGTTTGACAAATACTTACAAGAATGCAGGATTCTTGCCTAATACACTATGCTCGATAATCCTAAACAAAACGATGTGCACGAAAGACATAATCACACACTTAAGGATATAATGAGAAGCATGATGAGTACGACTAACTTACCAGGATACCTTTGGGTTGAAGCCATTAAAACCACTCTTTATATTCTTAACTAGATATCTAATAAGTTTGTGCCTAAAACACCCTTTCAGTTATGGGTTGAGAGAAAACCAGTCTAAACCACTTTCATGTCTCTGTTAAGGTTAGAATTTATAACTCTTTTGAAAAAGAAAAGAAAAGCAAACCCTATATCTACTTCTTTTTTTTTTTCATTGGGTATCCAGAACACTCTAAGGGATACGAGTTCTATTGTCCTACATGTGGTGCAAGAATTGTAGTTAGTGATACTTTCGATTTTTTTGTTCATTCTCAACCAGTTGATTAAGTTGAGCAGACTAGATCTGTCACCATTCTTTTACCAGTTTTACATGAAACTGTTGTACCTGAACTTATTAAGGAAGTTACTTTTATGAATCAGGAACCTATGGATGAAGTTACTGTTATGAATCAAGAACCTATGGATGGATTTGGGGATAAGTTGTTGTTCTTAATGTTGTTACTTAGCCATAGGATCCTGTTGCTGAGGTACCCTTGAGGAGGTCAGTGAGACATATGATATCTCTTGTTCTAGACTACTATGTTTATCTGGGTGAGAGTGACTTTGATATTGGTCATATTGTTGATCCAGTTACTTTCCATGATGTTGTTAGTAGTCTATAGTCTACTATGTGGATGGATGCAATGATTGATGAGATGCAATCTATGGCTTATAATAAGGTTTGGGATATTGTTGAGAGTCTTGAGGATATCATACCCATTAGTTGTATGTGGGTTTACAATATCAAACTTGATTCCAAAGGCAAGATAGAGAGGTTTAAGGCAAAGCTGGTTGCAAAGGGATATACACAAAGATATAATATCGACTACACTAAGACTTTCTCACCAGTGTCCACAAAAGATTCCTTCAGAATTATCATAGCTCTTTCAACTCATTTTGATTTAGAGCTTTATCAGATGAATGTCAAAACAATTTTTCTTAATGGTAATCTTTGTGAGGATGTTTACATGCAACATCCTGAGGGATTTTTTTATGCTGGGAAAGAACACATGGTGTGTAAACTTAAATAATCCCTCTATAGCTTTAAACAGACTTCTAGAGAGTGGCATTTCAGATTCAGTGAGGTGGTTCACTCTTTTGGCTAAGGAGAAAACAAGTGATTCTTGCGTATATCTCAAGGTCAGTGGGAGTAAATTTATCTTTATGGTCTTGTACATTGATGATGTTCTACTTGCCAATAGTAACTTAGGTTTGCTTCATGAAATTAAGAGGATGTTATCTGAAGTCTTGTACATTGATGATGTTTTACTTACCAATAGTAACTTAGGTTTGCTTCATGAGACTAAGAGGATGTTGTCCGAGGTCATTGATATGAAAGATCTTCGAGATGTTACTTTTGTTCTTGGGATAGAGATTCACATGGATAGATCTAGAAAATTTTTGGGTTTGTCTCATTGAGCCTACATTGACCGTGTTCTTGCTAGGTTTAACATGCAAAGTTGTAACCCTAGCACCACTCCTATGTGTAAGGGAGATAAATTGAGTAAGTACCAATGTCCCAAGAATGATCTTCAGAGGGAGTCCATGAAAAATATTCTATATGCTAGTACTGTTAGGAGTTTGATGCATTCTGAGGTCTGTACAAGACATGACATTGCTTATGCAGTGAGTATGCTTGGGAGATTCTCTACTAATTCTAGTCATGGTCATTAGATAGTTGCAAAGAAAGTTGTTAGGTATTTGCAGAAGACCAAAGATTATATGTTAGTATACCAATAGTTTGACCACTTAGAGGTTGTTGGATGTGCAGATGTTGGTAAGGTGAGCACTTCAGAGAATGGTAAATCCACCACGAGATATATTTTCATGTTAGCATGGGGTGCTATCTAATGGAAGAGTTCCAAACAATCATTTGTTACCTCATCCACTATGCAGGCTCAAGTTGTGGCTTGCTTCGAGGCTGATGCACATGCTAAATGGTTAAGGAACTTCATCTCAGGGTTTTGAGTTGTAGATTTCATCTCTAGACCAATAAGAATTTTTTTTGATAACATGGCTATAATATTCTTTGAGAAGAATACTAAAAATTCTAGTGGTGCAATATACATAGAACTAAGATACTTCAAGATTAGATAATGGGTTGACAACAATGATATGTTTTTTGAGCATATTGATACCGGGGCCATGTTTGCTGATCCTTTGACCAAGGGTCTTGGGCCATCGAATTTTGTCAAACATGTAGAAAACATGAGTATTGTTAGTTCTTTTGATGTATTTTATTAGTGGGAGTATGACTTTTATATGTCAGTTCATATGTTGTTTTCCTTTATTGTTAGTTCTTAAGAATGACTTTTATGCCATTATTGAGTATGTCTCGTAACACCATGTTGTAAATTTAAGTCATATTGACTGAGACATACTGGCTTCTTGGTGAAGTCATGGGGTTACTCAAGCTGCTAAGTGAAGCCTTAGGTTTTTCCCAGCTTCAGGTTAATAGAGAAACTTAGGATATCTCTAGCTTCTGAGAGAAACAGGTAATAAAGGAATCGAGAACCCCATAAGGTTTTCTTTAGCTTTTGGGTGAAGCAAATAATAGAGAAACCTTAGATTTCTCTAGCTTCTTTGTAAAGTGGGTAATAGAGAAATCGAGGACCGACAATGGAATGACATTTTTGAGATTATATGTGGGTGCTATTCCATTGCCACAATCTCGTATCTAGATCTAAGTCAGTGAAGTTATTAGCATTTGTGATTATGGATTGGTCTTATGTCAATTAAGATGTAATGAGTGTCATGGTCTTATGTTGATGATTTTAGTGGACTGGATCATGTTTAGGTGTTATCTCAAGAAGTTTTTTTCAAAAATTGTGGCCATGTATTTAAAATTAGTAATTTAGTTCGAGAGTCGTTTTCTAAAATGTTTTTCAAGATATCTAAAAAACTACAACTAATGTTTGCCTAAGTGGGAGAATGTTAGAATATATAAAATATTCTAATATAACTAATGGGCTTCCATTAGATTGTAGGGCTTTGTATTTATAAAATGGGTTGGGTTGGGTTCCTGAGATGGACTTTGTGGGACTGACATCCACTTGATCTTGTGGGTGAATCAGATACACTTAATGGACTTAGATGTGGCTGGGCAGTGGTGTGGGCTTGGTAAACCTAATGGGCCATGATAGACGACCTATTAAATTGATTATAAGTATAAGCTAGGTCCCCTCATCTCTCAACCTAGTGAGTTTTCCCATCACAAAGTTGCTATACAAAATATAGAGAGGAAAGAGAGGAAGAACCCTAGTGAGACGGACTTGCACGTGTTGGTGTATTGAGATCACTGTGGTGTTAACAAAATAACAATATGTCGCAAACATTAGATATGTGATATTCAATTGATTAAATTAGTGATTCAATGCATGTAATAGATTCTTATAATATTATTAACACACTGGCCTCTATGAATTTTAACAACTGATACAAAGAGGTGAAAAGAGAAACTCCCAAACAATTTTTACAGACACTTGCTATGCAGTCTTGAGAGTAAACAGTAAACACAAGTTCTGTGTCTTTGAAGAAAACCATAAATGAAAATAGATCTCATAATTAATCAAAGAAGAAAGTCCCAAGAATCCAAGAATATAAATTCTAGCTAGAGAACTAAATTCTAAACCACCATAATTTGTGTTACCCGAACTCAGATATAGATTTCAGGGACGGGTACGTGTTCAAACGTCAAACTCATCTATTTTTTTTTTTGTAATTAATTCTTCATAAATTTTCAAATGAATTTAAATATGCAAGTCTCATATCGATATTCAGAGTATCCTGTCACGTGTATGACACAGTAAATCGAAGAGCCCATATAATAGAGAACATGATAATAACCTGACAAGAAGAATCATTTGCCAAGCCTAAAAGAAGAAACAATTATCAGCTAGTCAAGGAGCTATAAGAATAAGGCTTCAAACCAATGAGATGAAAAGGGCTTCAAAGAAGAATAAGGCTGGCATTAATTTTTTTTTTTCTTCTTTTGAAAGAAAAGCTGGCATAAATTGATACTATAGTAGTTATTTGGTTTATCTAATTCTGTAGTAATGCAGCTAGTGCTCACCATAGGAGACCTATTTGCTCAGTGCCTTTTCGGCTGGATGTTAAGCAGGGTTTTAAATTGCGGTGGCGATCATAAATGTTGTCGTATTGGTATCACGATCGTGAATGTTTTAAACTTTACATAACTTAAAATGCAGGTTATAGACATTGCAGTCATGGATAGCGGTTGTCGCATGCATCGCAGCAGTGGATGACGGATGTTGAGGTCTGTTATAGCCGCTACAAATTGTTATCCTGTTCGTCGTGGCCACGACGCACTGCTATAGCAGTGAATTCAACTCTTCTGCAAATAACGATGAATAGTGATTGTGAGTCGCGACACCTACTGCTACTGCTATGTCGTGTTGCGGCCACTATTTAAAACCTTGATTAGAAGGCATAGTTTCGAGTTGTGGATGGAGTAAGTTCCTTGAAATTGTTGTATAATTTGATGTTATTTGATCACTTTTAAAAACTTTTTGCCACTTTACCGTTTACTAAAACTGTAAGCAATATAAAGGTAGGAAGCACAAGAAAAAGATTAAAAAAATTAAGAAATATATATTCACTTTTTTTATTTTAAGCTAAAATGCATTAAGAGGGTTAAAAAAAAAAAATTAAGAGGGTTCAAAATTTGGCAAAGCAATGGTCCACGCATGAATTTCTTTTAAATATTAGGTTACCGAGCAGTGAGCTCAACTTCTATCCATAATCACCCAAAAATAGTAATGGCCTGACTCAACGTATAAAAGCCATATATATATATGTTAACCATATCTGAAATCCAAACATATCTTTATCTCACATAGCTATTCCAAAAAAACTTGCCTTTAATTTATCGGAAAGAAATAATAAAAAAGAAAAAAATGGGTAGAAAGTTTGACTCACTCCATGAGCCAACTCCATTATTTTTCTCAAGTTCTCAACAACTAAACTGAAACTTAAAGAAGTTGCATTGCAAAGGTTATGATAAGGAAGATAGTAACAACCATTATAGCAAGTTGAATTTAAATTATTCCCCAAACATTGCCTATGTCAAAGCAACGGATTAGCAAAACAGCCGAAAATGAACATCCGCAGTCGCACTTAGCGATTCCCAACCTCCAAAACGGCAAAACCAAAAAATTTTCTGCTTCTTAAAATTCTATTTCGCTGGGGGAGCAACAACAATAAATCTATAAAGCTTTTATGTTCCGTTTGATTTATAAATACAATTGTAGTAATATATGATTAATATTATAGTGAGATCGAATTAAAAAGATTAAAATAAGAGACATTCACATGGAGTACAACTTTTGTGCAAAATGGCTAGCATTTGAGTCCGTTGAAGCTGAACTTTGGGCTCTGGGTGCTGGAGTCCTCTCCTCTTGGAGTTCTGCAGCATATACAAAATGATGTCATGGGTGTGAAATATGACCTGGAGCATTTAGGCAGTAGCCTTGTTCCCTTCTCTGTAGCCAAAAAAAAAACAACCAAGCTTCAGACAACCAAATGTGGCATAAATTTATTTATGATTCTCTTATATTTGATTTATCTTTCTTCTTCTTTTGGTATTTGAAACCATAATTTTATTAGAAAACATACATTTGAAAGCAAGTATTACTACTCAGTTTCGGCAGAGATGACTCAACAGAAAGGGTAGAGCTTTCCCCTGTAGAAGCAGACATTTGAGAGTCGGTTCGTATTTACTACTTGGTTCCAACAGAGGATAACTAAGGCACTGTATTGTGATGTAAGTGTATGACACCTAGTACACAAAGGAAAAATGGTAGAATTTCATGGTTTTGGTACAGAGATTAACAATCCATTACAAAATTTAAGAAGGGATCTACTCTTGGTAGAACAAATAGGCTCTACACAAACTCTCCAACAATACCACTCCTTTTGTGAGGTTCATGGAGTGGAGAAATGAAAGCAGCAATTTCTCTAAAACAATGGTTCTCCGGTTTCTGTCCCTTCTGTATGGTTTGTGTCTTTCAATTCACAACTGTAAAGATTAACAAGGAGATTATTGAGGCCATGTAGGTTTCCCAAAACACAAACTACTCTGCAATCCGATAATTACACCATCTTCATGCTGTGGTCTCACTTGATGGAATAATCACTGTCGCATCAGAGACTGCAATTCCTCCAGTTTTTATGTGCTTTGACTGCATTCCCTCCAACTCATGTTGAGGGAACACTTCCGATTGCAAAGATGAGCATATGTTCTTTACATGTAGCCATGTCAGTTGCCAAAAACTATCGCCACCAATATCATCCCTTGGAATGAGAATACCTGTTGTCTTCATTACGAGCAGGGTGTTCTTCAGAAGCTCGGGAATCAATTCATGAACCTTCTTGCTATGTCTTCCTAGGAATTTTACCTTCATGTACCTCTCCATACGATTGAGAATCCCTAGCCATAGTTTGCAGAAGGATGGTTGCTGAGAGAGATCTTGCAGTGACCGTAAGAATGTTTTTGACATGAGCTTCGTGGCCAAAACAAGCGTTCCTTCCATTTTCCGGTAGTCCTTCGGGGAGTTCCCTTGTGCAATTTCTAGTAAGTCATCCATCAATGTGAAGATCACCATATCAAAACACTGAAACCACAAGGCATTGGGTAGGTGAATCCCATCCACTCCTCCCAAAGACCTCTGCAACATTAAAATTGCATGGTTCCTCACCTCTTCTCTCTGGTCCAAGCACACCTTCCTCAGTCCCTGTACCAGCCTTAACCACATCTCCCCTATATCTTGACTGACTTTCATAGCAGCCTCCTTCCCCACAGCATTCTTAGTCTCACAAGACCATCTTACTAGACAAACAACAGAACCTGCCATCATATCTATAGCAGAAACAGACCTATCAGCCTCTCCAACTCGGGACTCTGCAAACTGCCTTGCAGCATCCAGACACGGAATATAATTAGATGGCAACAGGTGTGCCCCTTCAGACATTATAAATACTAGAGCCTCAAATCCTGCTTCAGATGCTTCTGGATGTCGAGCTGTGATAGATAATAAAGAGATGATTGTCCGCCAGCCTGCATGAGATCTGATGTGTGTTGCATTTGTTTTCACAAGACGCATGACTTCCTGTGTGATAGGTTCGCAATATGCATCAGCAACCCGGGCATCAAGTTTCAATATC
The DNA here is from genome assembly GCA_023935145.1 of Bretschneidera sinensis. NCBI lineage: Eukaryota > Viridiplantae > Streptophyta > Magnoliopsida > Brassicales > Akaniaceae > Bretschneidera > Bretschneidera sinensis. Next base: position 45,297,714 of record CM043701.1, read on the forward strand.
AACTGCAGTGACTTAAGGAGCTCATCTGCCAGATTTTCTTTATAAGGAAACAATCGTTGGCATATCCTAAAGAGACCAAAGACAGCCTTTTCCACCAGAGTGCAGGGCATTGCAGTTGACTGAACAATATTTGATATATGCTCATAAACATCTTGCCAAATAAGCATAATCCTATCTCTGTTATTCAACGTAATTGCGATCAGCAACTCCAAGCAGAACACTGCAGTGTCTTCATCTTCAATAGGGCCACTTCCCTTGCGGAATTGTCCTGCAGCCAATATAAGGGCCCTCACTAGCTGTAGTAAAGACTCAGCTTGGAGAAACTTACTCTCTGTAAATATGCTATCTATGTGGCAGTTCTTTATTATCTCACGAGTGCACTGATGAGCAGCTAGCTGTTCCTCAGTTGGCTGCAACCTCGTCTCCTCCATATCAAAAGATAAGAGCCAGCTAAACCGGCCAATCAGGCCAGATGATTTCCAAGGAGTGACCACATATGGTGTGTGTGATGTTGTTAAGGGACTTGTAGAAGGCTTTCCTCCCTCCAGATCAGATGAGGGCCACATCTCCTCAGCTGCATCACTAGCCGTACAAGCAGGTAGAAGGCCAAGCTTGTGCAAACTTAAGACACAATCCAGTATGATTTTCCATCCAGACTGAATATAATCACCATATTTATTTGCTATCGTGAAAACTGCTGTGGTTGCCATCCTGGCTTTGGTGTCCTCTCCGAAGGTAAGATCAGCTTCTTCAACAGATAACGGAGTCAAGAGGGTTGTGAATTTACAGAGAGAGACAACCAAATCATCTAATACATCATCAAAATGATAACATGCCGAAATTTTGGCAATGGACAAGAATCCATCAACACATGTACGTAAAATATCTTTGTGCTCCACTTGATCAAAAACCACAGATATAGCTGCAATTGTGGGACCTGACAAGATAGTAAACATATCATGGTCGAGAGCTGTAGAGTCACAGACAATGTAAGGAGTGGTTTCTCTAGATTTGTGCAATACATTAAGCCAGCGGCTTGAAGTCATCACGGGAAAACCAGCTCCTTGTTCTGGGATCATCTCAATTTCATTCTCACAGATTGACTGATAAAGCTCTGACAGGAACTCTCTAGGAAGATCTTTCCCTCCATTGATGTGCCGATTGTTACGGATGAAGTCTTGTTCAGTCATCTTTTTCTTAACCTGCATATTGTGTTGATCTGTATTGAGCATAATAAGTGAATATGACAACAAAAGAGCAGCATCTTTGTTGATCAATATTTGCAGTGATTGCTCATAATATCTTTCACCAAATGCCTCAAGCACCCTCTGTATTTTCTGTGATTCACCAGGCAATCTAAATGTACCCAAGAAAAGACGCAATGCGGTATCTAAATTCATGTCACGGAAATCAAAAGTCCTGGCAAATTCATGAAGCACCTGAACACAAAAATCATCATGATTTCCCAGAAAATCTCCAATAAGATTCTTATCTAACCCAGGCGTGTATTTAAAGAAGGAGGCTACACTTTGTGGGTCAAGTTTATCAGGCAACAAATTCATTCCTTGCAGAAATTCTAATCCTTTTTTAGGATCCCGATTAAAGTGATCAGCTCCGACCATCAACCTTCTCTTCATGTATTTTGTCTTATGGACAAATCGAACCCAAAAATTAAGGTCGCTATAGTTTTCACATCTTAACATCCAAAATGCTTCATATCCTTCGCAATCTAATGGAACCCCATCTGAATCAAGCAATTCATTGCCTACCCTCTCAGTCATTCCCTGAATCATGGATACCAGACCATCCAGAGCAAGAATTTGCATAGCAGACAAAGGTCCATTTCCTGGAAATGCACTTTTTGATAGCAAGTTAGCAAGGTCTTCAAACACGTTACTGGAGCTTATATCACAATCAAAATTTGCATACATCTCAGCCATAAACATTTGCTGTCTGCAGAGGTCAACCACAGCCTCCATAGCAACCTCCTGCTGTTGGTATGAAGACCCATGCTTGCTTTGTGCAAGCCTCAAAAGCACGCATGAAAAGAAAGCTTCGAGCTGTACTTTGAGCTCAGAACGCAAATGATGATACAGATTGAGAACAATGCTATATACCGTAGAAAGAATCAGTGGACTCATCGACAAACCAAACTGCATCAGATTACGAAACAATTCATCCTGAATCAAACCCAATAACTTAGGATGTTTACTGAAAGAAGGCCCACCCAATTCTATAGCCAAATTAATTAAACCCAGTGCAAAAAGTGGAACATCTTCATCATATGCTATAGGATTTGATCTAGGACCAATTCCAATGTGCTCGATGACATTCAACAGGGAACACAAGAAATGAAATACCTCCACCATGCATGGGACCCCAAAGGGCTCCATCATTACTTTGTCACCATTTTCAGTAGCCTCCATCCTATCAACAACCTCAATGTTGCTTGCATCCATTTTGAATTCTGCTTTTATACTACCAGCAGGAGCACTTGAAGCATATCCAACAGATGGTTGATTATCATATTCAACACTGACATTGCCATTTTCTACATGTTTAGTTCCACAATTGTGATCCCTGTCCACTGCACCCACCTGGACAAGAAAAATTAAATTAATAAATTGGAAAGAAAAGAAAATAACTATCCTCAATATCGAACAATTTAACAAAGCAGAGCATCTCGACGTGCACTGCCACTCAGCTCAAAACTCAGACTTTTCATCCAAGGCTTCACCCCTGAATCAAACATAACTTACTACCACTAAATGTAAGCACAAAATGTATGAACTGTCTCAAACCTCTAATACATTTTCTCCAACTTTTTTCTCCTCTTAACACATTTTTTAAACTTTTGGGGCATGATAATACTTGTAGAGCTAAAACTTTGAAACACAACTAACCTAATTTTTCCTCAGCTGGGTTAAAATCCAACCTCTAAACTTAAGGTCGCAAAGGTACATTTGGTATACCATATTGGATGTATATTTCTGGAAAGATTTTGCTACGTAACAGGTTATAAAAATATGCTGAGATGAACCATCATATTAACATGACCAGATTGACGGAAGAAATGACCACATATAAAATATGGAGCTAACAGTGCCACCATTTATCGTTTTCTGTCTCTGTGTGTGTGTGCGCTCTTTTGGATTTGGAGGGGTGTAGGAAGTTTGGTTTGGCACCACATCCATGATGCTGGAATCATCATGCTAGTTAAAGCTTGAGGAAATTATAAAATAAAATTTCAAAAAGAAATTCCAAGAATAATTACCGCTGCGCCATCATATGACATGCTTTCATTAGTCAATGAGTGTTCCGAGTTGTTGATATCAGGCAGATGAGAGAAAATACACCTAACCAATTCATGCATTGTTTGACGGGCTATACGCTGCAACAATTCACCTTTCGAGCTTGCCTGATGAACTACACGAAAGCATGTATTTACTATATTGCATACTTTCTGATTACTCAACTTAACCGCTGCCTTACTTTTCATGCAAGCTAGAAGAACCTGAAGTATCTTCATCAGTACCACTTCTTCAGAGGCTGGATCAGTTACCTCAAACCGGCAGCTCGTCACAGCATCAACTATCAAATGCATAGCATCTCCGACATTCACAGTATCAAGATTAAGTACATCAAGGGTTACGATTTTGTAAACGGATGACAAGGCAACACCAGTAATTGGTGCACCAGTTTCATCAGATCGAATTACGTCCAAAAATGGCTGGAGGTACACAGCAGGGTTGATATTATGCCACTGGTTTTGCCAAGAAAAAATATGCTTTCGTAATTCTTTCAATGAATGGATGAGAGAGTGCTCTAGTTGATCATCATCTGGCATATAGCGGACTCCCCACCGTACATTTCTCCTCATCACAGTCAAAACAGCACCTATTTCAGAATTAATCATATATGCGAAGGCACCTCTGGAAGGCTTAGCATAACAGTCCTTGAGTTCTCCATATGAATTGCTACTAGACGGTGGATTTAGATGCCCCATAATCGTTCCAGTTTCTTAGTACAACTCAAATTATTCTTGAATCATGCTGCCAGAAATTACATAAAACAAGATGCCACAACCTGGCCAAAAATTATTGTTCGCTGTAATTAACAAAGTAAGTCAACACAAATGAACTAATAACAGAGGTTGAAAAACTAAACAGAGCTCATAAGGCATAATAAAAGAAGATGCAGCTTTGAACTTTGACAAATGCATTGGGCACATTGTGAGCCACATAAAATTAAGCTCCAAAGGCACATTGAATCAGAATTAATGATAATACAAATAATAGAAGTATCAGTCTTATCACTGAATTCTACAATTATTACTAATATAGATGGCAACTATTAACATCAGCAGCCAAAAAAATCTTCCTATTACTGCTGGACAGAAACTGCTACTATAATAACAGAAAAAACCTAAAAATTGATGCACTAGATGACACCATTATAAAACTTAAAGGGTCATTGGTTGGTCCTATTATTATATCATATGAGGGTGATCTATGATACTGAAACTGTTAAGTACAGAGACAAAACCAGAATCTCCCTGTCATCAAATAAATACCACCTCAAGGAATTCAAAATGGATGCATCATCAAATAAGTGAGAAGCGAGAAGTCCAATCGTCCAAAGAAGTAGTTCTCTTTCCATTTTTCTTTTTGTTTGGCTGAAGGAGGGTAGGAATGGGCTGTTCACCTTGCAACGATACATCAATATCATCCAAAGAGGGGAGAAGTTTTCGGCAAATAATTATCTGAAATCTATACCAGTCATTCCCTAGGGATAGGTAGAAACCACATGCAAATGCATGACAGCACGTACCTGATATTGAGCCCAAGACTTTCCAGGAAACAGTTGCCAATGAGGATTGGCAGTAAAGTCTCAACTTAAGAATCTTTAAATTAAGCAATTGTTGTTGCACCCCCTTGGTGCTTTTCTAATATATTCTTTTACTTATAAAAAAATTAAGCAATTTCTAATCCTTCACAAGAGAAGAACCTCTTCAACAATCCACTACAAAGACAAAAATGTTGCCCTCTAAAGAATGTGCACAACATCTGAAATATGCTCTATGGGTTCCAGAAAGAAAAAAGAAATCCTTCCTAATTTTCCTTTCATTGGAGATATTGCTCTACAAAAGCTCCGCTAGATTACGACTTTCAGCACCCCAAGGAAATTGTAAAAACTCCATTGCGTCAAACAGAATGAATGCATTGTGTTTCAACTTTCACATGGCAATTAAGTAAACTTATGTATATTCGAAAAGCAAATTGAAAAGGAAAAAAAAATTTAGAATTTCGACAAAAAATATTGATGAGCCAAATTTAAGTGAAGAAGAAAATAAAATAAGGGCAGCCATAACTCTGCATTTCATGTCTACCCATTAGTGCACTTTAGTGCTATGAATTAAACCCAAGTAAGTTAATATCGCCTATGTTGATAAAACCCAAGAATTAAATACGGCATAGTATCATTCACATTCTCATCTCAAGCACTAAGATACTAAGACGTTATTTTGGCTAACTAACCAAGGTAGAAAATTAGCAATCAAAAGATTCCTCCAATACCCATTTTAAGTCTAAAGATTAACTTTGAATAAAAAAAAAAAAAAAAGACAAGAACAGCATTTCAACAGTCAAGCAGTTGACTACCTAGAGAAAATGAAGACAAAAATAAAATAAGATTGAAATTAAAAAAAAGAACCATCAAACGAAAATCCCTCACCATACTTCTAATTCACGACTATATAAACCAATCGCTTTAAACCAGATACATAACTAACACCCATTTAGCCTTAAAAACTCACATAATATAATTCAATCAAAATTTGTCCCAGACCTGAATTACACAACAAATTATATCCCTCCCATAAGCTCCCATTAATCAATGAAGCAATAAGTACCTATTACGAGCATTACTGTGTTAAACAAAAAGAAAGATAAAAAATACAGAAAAATTCGAAATTCAAATCTCAGAATCCAGATCTAACCCAATTCATAAAGAACCAGAAAGCCTCCAACTAAACTCTCATTTTTAACAAAAGCAAGTAAAATGCAAATTGAGATCTCTTGAAGCTTATGATAACATGGCCCATCAAATCTTGGTCGATTTAAACCATGGAAAAACGTGAAAATAAACGCCAAAAAAATGGATCGAGACAGTAATTAGCGTACCTGTTGAAGATCCCAAGTTCTAATTTTCGGGGAGATTGAAGAATCAGGATCATTTGATGACAGAGGAGTGAGCTGAGAGATAATCGCTTGCATTACATGAGGTACAAATCGAGGAATGAAGATTTTGGGCCTCTTGGTTTATGGTTTTTGACAGTACATGGTAAAATAGCTATAAAATTTATGTTATAAACCGGTTTAGTGGATGATAAAATTACAATAAAGTACTTTTTTTTTAGATAAATTTAATTTTTTATAAACAGAAATTATTTCATAATCTTTTTGTTTGATTTAATTTCTATTTATGAAAATAAAAACCATTTTATAAACTTTCATACTCTAAAATAATCCGAATCGATTTGCGATATTATTACAATAAAAGAGATATTCCTATATAATGCTTAACTATACTTGCAACTACTTACATATTTGGTTTTGTATGTCATTCAATGTTTAAGAAAATTTTAGATCATAAATAAAATTTATGTTTGAGAATTAAGAAGAGGTAAATTTTTTTCTTCCTTTTTTCGAATTTGATAATAATGTGGTATCTCCAGCTTGCACGCACCGTACTAGGTTCACTTCTTTAGACGGGTCAAAAACATGTCATCCATGCCCGTCCTAAGAAATTCGCAAGAAAAAATCTTGTGGCTTGACCATTCGTGGATATAGATATATGAACTAACTTTATGATTAGTTCATAAAACCTCTACCATTTCAACCAAAATGATAGTTAAAACTTAAAAATATTTGGTAGTTTAATTCATCATAAAGAAAATATATTTGAAAATTTAATTATTATGATGTAACTTAATTTAGTGAGCAAGTCATGACAATGTAAAAAATGTGCATTTTAATAAAAGAAAAAATTAATTTTTATGAGTATTTTATAAAATTTATTATAAGAAATTATAAAGACAAATAATTCCATGATGCTTATTTTTGTTTAAAAAAATCAACTTATTTATAAGTATTTTATTCAATTTAAAATTCTATTATGTTTATAAATTTAAATACACCCTTAAAATCTTTTATCAATAAGGAATTCCAATAGGATTAGAATTAAGGATTAGAATTAAAAAGTAAAAATTTAATAAGATTTAATTTTCTAAAATGGTGCAAACTTCTCTATTATATATAGGGATCAAATTAAACTAAAGAAATATGTATCTCATTCTTCTCTAATTCTCTCTAACTCTAGCATATCGGTAGAGTTACACAAAGAAGAACTTCGACTTTTCAAATTAGGTTTCTTACTCTCATATGCACATCTACATGTGATCGTTCGTTGAAATTTTGGCATCAACAAGTTGAAAAAAAAAAAGAATAGAAAGAAAAGTTATAAGACTACGTGGAAAAAGAGTGAATGGTTACTCTCTCCCCCTTTGTATTTATAATGTATTGAGATTACAATAACAAATTGTTTGATTTTAGCTTGGAAAATAATTTTCTCTTATTTGATTTTTACTTCTTTCCTTCAAATCATGAAATATAACTTTCAATAGGGAATAACTTACCCATCAAACTTAGGTACGTTATTCTCAAGTGTAAATGTATATATTCCTAATAATAATATTAGGAAACTCTAGTCTTGTTCTACTAGGACACTTTTGTACCCTATAAATATGAGATCCTACTACTGTATCATTATGCAGTTAGCAATATACAAACCCTAGTTTGTTTAATTTCTTTCATGGTATCAAAGTAGTAAAATCCTAAACCCTAAACATTGATCTCCTCTTTTTTGTTAAAATAATGGCTACCTCTTCTCAATCTAGCCACACCACTACCACCGCTATAACTCTTCCTCCTCTAACAGCAGTCGACACCACCAATCAACTCTCAACTGCCACTACACCATCCCTTCTCCTCCCCGATGTTGTTGTCAACCCCAACATCCTCCCTCCTATTGTTGAACCCTCACTTCTGCCACCAACAGTTTTTCCTCACCAGCTGCCGCACACAACCCTCCCTCACCCGGCTGCTGCACATTCATCTCTTGTCGTCACCTACACTCTCCTAACAACTACCATCACAACCTCACTTTCACCCTCACCCGTTGTTGCTCCCCCACTGTCACCAACAACCCTCAACTCCACTGCTTCCTATCCAAATTTCCATGCCACACATAGTCCTCAACCCCAGCCTCACCTCTCACTCTTTTCCTCTAACCTCAAAAACCCTTTTCCCCCCTCCCTACCTCACATGAACCGCACTGCTCAAAAACAAAATCTCTATGAAGCTACCCCTTTAATTTCTAATATGCTTACTTTCAACTTCCCACTTACCCTTGGTTCCCACCTACCCACCTCACTACCAAATCCACCTTACCCACTCATAGCCTCTTCCCAATTCATACACACATGGGCCCCACTAGCCTATCCACCCCCTAAATCCTACTAACTTTCCTAATCTCTCTCTTTTTTCTGCCCCTAACATCACACACCTCGTAAGTCTTAAACTTGATAACATTAATTAAATCTTATGGCACTCCCAATTTCTCCCGGTCCTCATAAGCTATGACCTATTCGGTTATGTTGAAGGCACCTTCCCTTATCCCTCCCAATATTATTTATCCAACGATGGCACCACCATCCTTAACCCTACTTTTCAAACATGGATCTATACGAACCAGTGCCTTCACTTCTGGCTTAATGCCACCCTTAGGATATTCTCCAAGACATCTATTATCTTTGTACCTCTTGGGATGTCTGGTTGGTATTGGAATTATATTACCTTGATCAGTCCAATCAAAATGAGTTTTACCTTTGCCTGAAGCTTCACAAATATACCAAAGATTGCAAGTCTATAGAGTGTTATCTTCGGGATCTCAAAGTCATAGTCGATGCCTTTGCTGCCATAAATTCACCACTCTCTACCAAAGACCTTATCTCCTATGCATTAGCAAGTCTACCTCTCGAGTATGAAAGCTACACCAGTATGGTCACTAACACCAACATTACCTTTACCTTTGATAGTTTGTGTACCAAACTACCCCTATAGGATCAATGACTGAAACATCTTAGGGTCAGTTCTCAATCATCTGATCCTCTTATAGCCTTTGCTACCACCACCACCTTTGGCTCCTCTTATGGTCGTGGTAGGGGTCATTTAGGCTATCGGGATCGTGTACACAATACTAGTCATAGTGACTCTTCTCAGCATGGTTCAGGTACTGATCAGTCCTCTTACTCTACTTCTATATTTAATCAATCTATTAGTACTTTATCTTATAGTCGTGAAGATCTCTTGGGACCACATTCTAGTTTCTCTTCCCCAGCCTGTCAAATTTGTCACACCACTAGTTAGCTTGCTCTAAATTGTCCTCACTGGTTCAACTATGTTGTTGTCTCTTATGACTTCCTAAAATCCTTTGCTATTATGTCCCTTGTAGAGTCGAATGTTGTCCAATGGTACCCTGATACTGTCACCTCAACCCATATGACTCCTCAGTCAGGTATACTTACTAACCTTACACCTTATTTTGGAAAAACTAAAATTTTAGTTGGTAATGGACAATTGCTTTATATTAATAATGTTAGTTCTACTTTCTTACACAATCCCACAAAATTCCTCCACCCTAATAATGTCTTGCATGTCCTAAACTTGTCTCACAACTTACTTTTCGTTAAACGTTTATATTCTGATAACAGCTATTCTGCTAACTTTGATGCTTATCATATTGTTATTAAGGACAAGAGTATGGGGAAAACTCTTCTCAAATCTTTCAATGATGGTGATCTATACCATCTTCATGCATACTCAGTCACTACCACCGCTATGGCACACTGGTCTCTCAAAGTCACTAGTGATGTTTAGCATCGTAGACTAGGTCATTTAGGTTCTCGTGTGTGATCTCTTTTATAAACTAAAAAGAATATTATTTTTTCTTCTAAATATTTTGGTTTTTGATAGAATGTCAGCTTGGGAATTCTAAACATTTACCATTTGATTATGTTGAGCATTGTACTACCTAACTTTTAGCTTTAATACATATGATGTTTGGCAATCTTCTATTTTATCAAAATTAGGTTATCATTATTATGTTATCTTTGTGGATGATTTTTCTCGATATTCTTGGATTTTTCCTATCTATAAAAAATCTAAAGTCTTTCAACACTTTGTAATTTTAAAGCTCTTGTTGAAAATTTTTTTTCCACCAAAATAAAAAAATTCAAAGTGATAGTGGTAAAGAATTTTACCAAATGGCTTTCAAACAATTTTTTGTTCACCATGGTATTGCCTTTTGTATGTTTTGTCCAAACACATCTCAACAAAATGGCATCATGGAACGTAAGTATTGTCATATTAGTGAAAAAGCCTATACCTTTTTAATTCACTCATCTCTCCCTGAGTCTTTTTGGGTTAATGCTACATACACTACACTTTACATCATCAATCGTCTCCCTACTATTGTTTTACAAAATCAAGCTCCTTATACAACATTTTTTTCTAAAACTCCCAATTACTAAACTTTTCGTGTCTTTAGGTGTGCTTGTTATCCAAATCTCACCGCTAATACTCCCCACAAACTCGCAACTCAATCAAAACAATGCGTCTTCTTAGGTTATGTTCAAAATTACATAGGATATAGGTGTCTAGATCCTACCATTGGTCATATCTATACCAGTCATCATTTTGTCTTCCATGAACTCTCTTATGCCTATCCTATTCTCTCCAAACTCGTTACCTCCACTCTAGTTACCCAACCTATCACTATTCCTCTTATACTTACCACTATAGAACCTTTACATCAATTTTCATCCTCATCTCCTATGTCTCTCACCATACCTCTTCCTAGTCTACCTTCAACCCCACTACCGGCACCTCTTGCTTTGTCGCCTCCAGCTTCAACCTCTTTACTTGTGGCCTTCACTATAACCACCCACCACTGACCCCTTTTGCTTTGTCTCTTCAGCTTAACCCTTTAGCATCGACCTTGGCTTCCTACAATCCTATTTTCCTTCTCTCTACTGATCAGATCATTCCCTCCACCATCTACCAACTCCTCATGTCATCCCATGATCACTCATTCTAAGGCTGACATTTGTAAATCCAAAAATTTATTGATGGGAACCATGGTGGGCCGAGTCTTAAAGATCCCTTGCAAGTTCCAGATGGGCCAATCACAAGGTCAAGAGCTAAGAAGATCAATGAAGCAATGCAAGGATTAGTGCAATCCTCTTGGGCCTAGTTTGTAAATTTATCGAGCAGGACCCCAACATTCAAGATAGGATTGAAAGAAGAAGAACCAACTTTAATCCATATGATACAAGCTACAAAGGGGGCGGCTTAACCTAGTGGTTTTGTGTAGACTTTGTATTTCATTAAGTACAAGCATGTAGGCTTATTTTATATTTCTATGGTTATAGGCGTTTAGACCTATTTAATTCATTAAGTGGACTTCTTTTATTAGCTATAGGCGTGTAGTTTAGGATGTTTTAGGCTTGAAGATGTTCAGCCCATGCCTTTTAATTGATGTAGGCCTTATTCGGCCTTAAGGTTTCGTAGAGGGGTACAAAAACACTTGTAGCCATATTTTGAGGGTAAGTTGAACGTGAATGAAGTTTTCTTCATAGAGAATTTTCAGTTTTCTCTACTTATTCTTGATTGAACTAAGAACTTATCAAAGACAAATCTTTTGTGGTGTTCTCACCGAATCTAGGTTCTTAAAACAAGATTTCATATGGTTTGGATTATCTTGACTTGATTCTTGGCTTTCTTGGGTAAGTTTTAATTTGATTGTGGGTTCAAGGGATTTCCATTCCACAGGTTCACATCACTTACTCTCTCTTTCCACCACTACCCTGCCATCTAAACCAATTTGTTTTTCTCAAGCAAATAAAGATATCGAGTGGTAGTTAGCTATGACTGACAAATTTAATGTTTTTTTTTTAACTAACCACACTTGGGATCTTGTTCTATATGATCCAATGAAAATTTTAGTTGGGTGTAAGTGGACTTACAAAATTATTTATCAGACTGATGGGTTTGTAGAATGCTACAAAGCCAGGTTGGTCCCTCAGGGATTCCACTAATAACCAGGTATGGACTGTTATGAAACCTTTAGTCCATTTGTTAAACCTACTACTATACAAATTATTTTATCTTTATCAATTTCTCATGCTTGGGTGATTAGACAATTGGATGTTAAAAATGCTTCTATTCATAGCTATTTTAATGAAGTTGTGTACATGAAATAACCTCTTAGCTTTGTTGATAACAATCATCCCTATCATGTTTGTAAATTATGCAAAGCCTTCTATGGTCTGAAACAGGCTCTTAGGGCTTGGTTTCATCACTTCGGTTATTTTCTTCTTTCTCTAGGTTTTTCTTGCAGTCGGGCTAACACTTCTATATTTGTTCTCAAGTCATCTCATGGCTTTCTTATTTTACTTTTGTATGTTTATGACATTATCCTCACAAAAAATAACACCACCTTACTTTTTCTCTTTTTACACACTTTATCTAACCAATTTTCTATGAAAGATCTTGAAGATCTTCATTATTTCCTTGGCATTAAGGTTGTTCGTCACCCCACTAGCTTGTTTCTCTGTCAAACTAAATACACCAAAGGCATTTTACTTAAATTTTTTATGTCATCAGCAAAACCTGTTAAAACTCATCTTCCTTCCCAATCTGCACCTTCACTACATAAAGGTGAACTACTAGCAGATCCCTCTGAATATAGGAGTATGGTTGGGGGTCTACAGTATTTAACCATGACCCGACCTGATATTGCATATGCTGTTAATCTGGCTAGTTAGTTTTTGCATGCTCCTCACATGACTCACATTCAACTTGTCAAACATATTTTTTGATATTTATGTGGAACTACTAATCATGGTTTATGTCTTGCTTTTGCTAAGGATTTAACTTTTTCTTGTTATGTAGATGCACCAGGTTGCCTTGACAATCATCGGTCCACCACAGGTTATACCGTCTTTCTAAGACCTAATCTTATTTCTTGAAAAGCAAAAAAACAACCCACTATATCTCGTTCCGGTACTGAATTTGAATATAGATCTCTTATATTGTAGCTGAGACTTACTAGATTCATCAACTTCTCTATGACTTACATGTGTTCTTAACAGTCCAGTTCAAGTGTACTGTGATAACATTGGTGCCACTTATCTTGCAGTTAATCCAGTTTTTCATACTTGCACCAAGCACATTGAGATAAATTTTCAATTTCTTCGTTAAAAAGTAGCCTAAGAAGATGTTTGGATTCACTATATTCCTATTGATGCTCAACTTGTAGATATATTCACAAAATGGTTACTTTTACCCCATTTTCTTCAACATAAAAACAATCTCTCTATAGTTTCACCCCATTCGGATTGAATGGACGCGTAAAGGTATATATTCCTAATATAAATAATATTAGGAAACTCTAGTCTTATCCTACTAGGACACTCTTGTATAAATAAAAAACCTTTTTTCTACTAGGACACTCTTGTACCCTATAAATATGAGCTCCTATTACTGTATCATTATGCAGTTAGCAATGTACAAACTCTAGTTTGTTTAATTTCTTTCATCAAGTACAATTGAAAGAAAGTGATATTTACTTGTGTAGACGTTTTTATCCTCAAGTATTTTTAATAATCTCAAACTAACTGATTATACGACCCCACTCAAGATACTATTTTTGTTGTTTTCATCTCGTGTACTTCTCAATAATCAATTTGTGCAATTATATAAAGTCATGATGTGTTTTTTTAATAGATGCTTATATGATTTGAGATTTTCTATCACTTCATTATTTTACAATTCCATAAATTTATAATGTTGTTTGTATTTAATCTAAATGCCCTAATAAAATGAGCAAATGAAAGCAGTATTAGTCCTGGAGAAATAAAGAAAAAAATCAATTTCTTTTTAGTGATAAAAATTAATGATTTTTCAAATTGGTTGAGGGTAAATGTAAGTATCAATAAAAACATAATTAAAAAACTGTAATCCAATAAAAAAAAATTAATTTTTTTTTTTGGTTTTTCCCTTTAACGAAACAATCCATAAAAAAATATCGAGTGGGTTCAAGGATAGATTTTTTTATTTATAGTTAGGAAAAAATAAAATTTCTTATGAAAATCAAACATGATTGATCTAAGTTTCCCACAATTTAGAAATTATTTTCCTAAGAAAATAAATCAAAGGAATATCATATTTTCTAGTAATTACATTACTTGTTTTGTGAAAAGTTTGATTTTTTTTATTCTTAAGACATATTTTTTCATAAATCAAGTGGCCCTTAAAAGAAATATAGGTAAAACAAATCAAAGAAAATCAAAAAAGAATAAAAAAGATAAAAGTTGGATAAAGAAATCTTATACCTTGACTTTCTGTCAACAATCAACACTTCTCCTTAAGTAGGTATACTTAATTTGGTATACAAATATCATGTATACCCAACCTGAGTTGCCTAAAACACTATGAAATATTTTGCTAGCTACTCATTCACAACCTGGTGATATCGATCACCAAAATCATTTAAGACACCCAAAATATAGTCATAATTTTTTTGATTGGCATCTATAAAAAGCATTATTTTATCTACAAAAAGAACATGAGAAATTTTGGGTCATTCTCGGCAATTCTCACATGTTTCTACTCAAAGACTCGCACATTCCCTGAAATTTTAAAGATAAATATTCCATGCACATGATAAAGATATAAGAAGACAAAAGGTCTTCTTGTCTAATGTCTCTCAAAGGGATAGTTACGTCGAATCTCTCACTATTAATTACGGCAGAAATAATGGTAGATGAAATATAAGACATGATGAAGTTAATCCAGTTTGGAGGAAAATTAAAGAAAGTGAGTGTTTTCTGAATGAACCTTCACTCAAGCTTATTATAAGCTTTTTCAAAGTTCAACTTAATAGTTATTAGAAGTTCCTTATCTTTTATTTTTTTTTCAAAGTATGAATCAGCTTCTGAACAATAATTGTTAGAAAACTCACTCACATGGCCAATAAATTTTCAACCTTCAATTCTTGATGTTTTTAATTGCTCACATGGTTCTACTCAAATCTTAACCTTTATGGCATTATCTCTCCATTATTTTCCTAATTATTTCCATGCTTACCAACCATTAAGTCTTGGATTTTGAAATTAAAGAAATAAGTGCCAATTATTGCTAAACATAATGAGCATTAACTCCACAAACCATCAATTCTTAGTATTCTCTTATATATAATTTCATCCTAACATGTGGTTAAAACCAATTAACCGACCATTTCGAACCGTTTTGGTCAAAATGGTTCAGTTAAAATAATTATTTGGTGATCGATCAGTTAACCGAATAGTGTTTGTCAATTAATCGGTCAAACAACGGTTAATTTTTATTTTAACCGTGTAACTGATAAAGAATAAGGATAATAATTTATTCCTTCATATATTTAACATAATAACATATTGCCATATTGGTTGAAGTGTGATTTTGTTTGGTAAAAGGTCAGGAGTTTAAACCAATAGGTATGCAATCTGTTTTTTTTTTCCATATTTATTATAAAATTACAAGATTATCTCTAATTCCCCAAACTTTTATTAAATTTTTTTTACATTAGAGTGAGAAGAAATCACTTCTCAAGGATATCAGATTAATTTTTGTGCCTCGGTATTTTCTTTTCAACTTTCATATCTTCTGTAATTCATCTTTGAGGTAACTATCGACTACCACTTTTTGTTCAGTTACTTTGTTAATTATTTGATCATCCCATTAATTTTCCAACAATCTCAAGTAGTGATTATTTAGTGCTCACTAAATTAACAAATTGATTCGTATTTATGATATGTCAAAATTGGAACCCTTTTATGGTAGTAACTATAAACAATGGTTTGAAGAAAAAAATGTTTTTTTTAATTTAAAAGCAATTAGGTTGATTATGTATTGTTTAATGATGGTGTTATACTTATTGGGTTAATGAATAGTACAAGAAGATGTCATAAATTAATAATTATTTAGAAGAAATTCCTATACTAGAAGATAAACAGGGACTAAAATAAACCTCTTCCCAAACACATGACTCTGCTAGCACTTTTTGTTCCCTCAATTATCATTTTGAGCACGATATTTTTCCTTGAGAGACCATGTTCGACACCATATATTTCACAAGGCTTACTGACTTTGTTAGATTATGTTGGGATTTGTCTAACTAAAGGGAGTAAAAGTTCAACTTCAGGCCCAGGTGTGCGCCGCACCCTAGAAAGTCTGCGCCTTAGCGCCCAGCAAGTGGAGTTGTTCATGCACAGGTGTGCCCCGCAGCACAAAGAGAGTGTGATGCGGCGCCCAGAAGGTGGAGGTGGTGTGCGCTGGCTTGAGCTGCGGCCTGCCCTGTTTTGGGCCGCGGCGCCAGGCAAACCTAAAGCTTCATTTTGGGCACTTTGAGATACTGTGTGAGGCATGGTCAAAACACATAGGATCACTAGACTTGTTGAAGGGCTATGATTGGTTGGTCTTCAAGATCTAAGGGTTGAGATTGTCTTCAAGATAGGTTCAAGAAGTGGTGCACTATACAAAGAGTCACCTAGCTTCAATCTCAACAAGTGTGTGACATACAAGTGATCATCATACAAGAGAATTCAAGTGCAAGTGTGAGAGTACAAAGACACAAAACACAAGAGAGGCACTAGAATAGAACCAGGTTGTTTAGAAAGAGAGTAGTATAGATTGGGGATTCAAGGGCTTTATAAGTGGAATTTTCTTAGGGAAAAATCCAGGGAAACTCAAGTCCTTATCACTTTCTTTTTCTCTTCTTTTGTTCTTCAAGAATAAGAGGTTTCTTGAAGAGGTGTTACTGTAACTTATAAGAACTCATTGATTTAGTACAGAGGGCTCAGAGGAGCTCACGGGGACATAGGCATATTGCCAAACCTCGATAACAAATTGCTTGTGTTCTTTCTTTGCTTTGATTGTTGTTTCTGTTTTTTACAAGTCATTCTAGACTTGGGTGTTTGGAAGATCACCACCTGGGCATCTTGAGGATGATTTTTCAACAGTGGTATCAGAGCTAGAAGAGATACCATCAACAGTGGTATCAGAGCTTTGGTGAGTAGGTATTGGAGTTGGAATAGAAGGTTGTTGTGACGATTATCTACCTAAATAAATATGTAAATAACCGTTCTAGTTTATTTGTAAGTGTACAAGGTCTGTGGTAGCATAGTGTGCAAGTGCGAGATCATTTCCACAGGGATTGGTGAATTTCGTTTTAGAATTAGTTTCTTTAAGTTAAAAAGAGAAATAGCAATTTGATTGTGAGTAAATACCAATAATGAGATCATAGGGCTACGATATCCACCGCTAATTATACTTTCCCACTAACTAAGGTTTCAGTGCTCTAGCCTTATCATGAATATCTAATGGTTGCCAACCTAAGGGCTTGGCCCATAGTTGAGGCTATTGATCTCCCTATGCAACAAGTTAGGCATGGCGTATACTCTAACTCTTTTTTCTCTTAAGGGATTCAGCATGGGTGTGTACTGAGTTATTCTTTAAGAGAGCATAAGGGTTATGAAGATCGGTAACCACACGGGACCTAGGGCTTGGTCCGCTCCGATTTCCAATGTTGATTAACCCGGGAATCCGATGTGGATATCCCTTGTTACTAATGCCGAACCCAGGACTCGGTCATCCAAATTGATTCGACTAACTTATCCATGCCACATGCATACATTGATCAGGCATATACATATAAAGAATGTAAATATAAACAGGTATTAATCAAGTTAAATATTCTAACAAGGCTATAGCAAAGATAATCAGTGAATGAATATGTGGTAAAGCATAACTAGGGCTTCAATCAAGCCCTATAGGAGTTTAGTTACACATACTAAGTAAAGTATACAAGCTAAACATAATTAAATAAAAACATAAAACTAAAACCGAAGAAGACTCGGGAGACAAGTCGTCAATTCCTTTCCTAAGCTCTCTACTTCGAATCTAGAACAAAAGGTATGGGTTATGTGTTTTACATGATTATTTATAGGGTCTTTATGGTGTCCCAAAACCCTAATTCCTTTTTGGAGTCGAAATACTTCTTTCCAATTCTGGATTTGCCGCCTCTGGAGTGATTGCGCTCGAGCGTATGCGGTATGCACTCGAGTGCATGTGTGCGCTCGAGCCTTCTTCAAGTGCGCTCGTGCTCTTGTGCGCTTGATTTCAAGGGAGGTGCAGTCGAGTGCACCTTGCTGGATGGTAGAACTTGATTTTTGCTTCTAGAAGCTCCAAATTGTTACCTTTTTGTCCAAGTCATGTGAAAAACTCATAAAACATGAAAATGAAGTAAAATCCATAGAAATAGATAAATAAGTAACTTAACAAATGTAAATTAAGGGGTTTATATATGACTATTTAAGCACTTATCACACCCCCAAACTTACATATTGCTAGTCCTTAACAATACAAAATTAAAGACTATCTTAGAACAAAAATTAAAGATAAATTCATTTCCATGATACTAAAAGATTTGGGTTGCACATAGAACTATGATAACCGTTCATGAGTAAGCTTAGAATAAAAACACATTATGGATTGCAAAAGGACTTTCAAAAGTTTTAAGTTACTTACCTAAGGTTGGCTTAAGGCATCACAAGTTTGATTTGTGTGTGATGAGTTAGCACATATAAGATGGTGCTTCCACATAATTTTAGCATATAGGGTTTCGATGCCCAAACTTTTATCGAATTCCTTATCGAAGAGAACAAAAATGGCATAATACTTGCTTCATTTTCTTTTTCTTTTTATCATGCGATCTTTGCTATGTTGAGTTCCATCGAGCTTTCTATTTGACCCTTATAACGAGTGTTTAGCCAATGACTCCCAAACCAGATGGTTTTAGGGCATTAGGTGTAAAGACGGCCCTAAGGACTTACTAACTAGAATAAAAAAGGCTATGAAACTAACTGGTTTTTTATACTTCTTAATGAAATTCCCACCTTTTGACGTGAACACTCAATGCTTACTGAGGCAAGAGGCCCAGTTACTCAGTAGGAATATATTTTTTTTTTTATGATCATTAAAGGTTTAATTTCCACCTTTTGACATGAACACTCAATGCTTACTGAGACAAGAGGCCCAGTTACTCAATGAAAAGTTTTTACCGATCAATAAAAGCTTTTTGATCACTTTTTGCATGATGAATATTTTTCTTTATTTTTTTTTCTTCTTTATTTTTCTTATGCCAAAGTGTTCTTTTCAACAAGTTATCCGATTATAGTTAGATTACGGAAACATAGACAAGAGAATTATATGTCATACCCCACACAAATGCGTGTTAAATGTGCTCGTGCAAATTTGGATCAAACTCGTGAATTCTTAGGTGCCTTGAGGTAGGTAACTAAACTTTGTAAAATTCCCATTACAAGACTATGTGGTCTAGATTTTAAGCTTACTAATGAAGTGTTATCAAATTTTTAAATCAACCAAAATTTTTGTTTATCAAAAGAACATGCATTTATCTTCCTAAAAAAAAAAACTGGGACTTAGTGTGTGCATGTGTTTCAAGTGCGTGTGTGATAGTATCTAGTATCTCCCAATACCCCCAAACTTAAAATACACATTGTCCCCAATGTGTGTGTGGTATGGAAAGATCTGACCTGGGAGATGGGGAACTCGGTTGCTTGCTTGCTAGTCCACGCCTCCAAACTTGAATTGGATGCACGCACTGAGTACTTGACAAAGAAAAATAAACGTTGTGCAGGAAAACAAAATATGCAAACTAAACATGTAAATATAACTATAACTAAAAGAAAAGTACTAAAATGAAAAGGATATGTCTGGGGTGCCTCCCATGAGCGTTAAGTTTAATGTCTTCAGCCAGACGGGGTATCCTCTCACTGCTGATCATCTGTGGGTGCAGTCGAGGAGGTACCGGGTGCAGGAGGCAGGTAGTCAAGGATGGCCTGTAACATCACCTCCTGTCATGTGAACTGTGCTTGTAACCCATCAATCCGTTGATGGATCAAACAGGCTGCCTCATGATCCTCTTGACGGATGTCGGACAACTCATAACGGAAGAAAGATAGCTCATCTAGGAGATGCTGATACTCCATGGATCCTATGTCTGTTTGATCCTCCTCCCATGAAGGGCTCACCTTTGGATGCTCGGCCTCCATCGGATCATCCACTATAGGCTCGACAATTGGAATCTGTGCTCGGGGTCCTTGGGGCATGTGAGACTGGCTGAGGCTCCACTGGGCTCTCCCAAAGAAAGGGTTGTCGCTAACCGGGCTGTCTATA
Organism: Bretschneidera sinensis; assembly: GCA_023935145.1. Lineage (NCBI taxonomy): Eukaryota > Viridiplantae > Streptophyta > Magnoliopsida > Brassicales > Akaniaceae > Bretschneidera > Bretschneidera sinensis. The sequence continues at coordinate 45,318,134 of CM043701.1, forward strand.
GTGGATCCCCTAATCCCCTTCTTCTTGAAGATATAACTGAGTAAGAAGGGGAAAGAAAGACCCTAAGCATTAGCTGTGGTCATTTGCCGGTTATGCACCCCATCGCAGAATTTGTGTATCTAACTCCATATGACTGCTGGGATAAAGTACCAGTGACCTCGGTGGAAAGTGTAGAGAGCTTGCAAAAACTGATCTCGCCTCTGTGTCTTGTGCCCCAAAGGACACACATTACGCTGCAAGACTGAGTTGACGAACCATAGAAGGGGAGGTAACCTCGACCGGCTCCCCGCATTGTTGTGGCGGTCAGCATACTGCCCCGCCCATATGTCCTCAATAATGTGTGGGAGAAAGAATGAGTCAGGCTACTCCTTTATGTGGCTGTCCTCTTATGGGGACTCATCGCAACAGTGTAAAGAGCCTGCTATGTCAGTGGTGGTCAGCTCTATGAACCTGCCCTAGACCGAGGAAGATAAAATCTCTAGCCTGGTGCAGTCGTAGGTTAGGTTCTCGTAGAAACTGACCACAAATCGTGTGTATGTTGTCGAGTAGACTAGCTTGAACAGTCGCTTGAGACCCCGGTTCTTGAACTCTTGGACCGCCCATCTTGTGGCGTCCAAACTCTTAAAGTCCTCTTCCACATTGAATGTTGTCTTGAACAGTATTTCACGCTGTTCGAAACTAGGCTTGGATGCTTGCTAGCGACTGCTAGAAGCGCGGGAAGTGGAGGCCATGAGTTGTGGACAAATAGTAGTGCTTCTGGTGTGATTATGCTCGTGCGTAGCTTGTTGGTGCGCTCGATCGCACAGATTGAGGTGCGCTCGATCGCATTCGGCCAGGCAACATGTCAAACACCTTATGTGCACTAAAACCAGAAGCTGTAGGATTTATACACCATTAATCCAAACCTCCTACAAATGTAAAATTATCCAATCAATACACAAGAATAACATATATAGATAAAGTATATGTGAGCTGAAAATCCAAAACTGTGTGTGTGTGTGACAAAAACAGGCGTGTACCTTGTGTGCTTTAGGAGAGTGGCATGTGTGTAACGGAGAAAGAAAATGTATTTGCCTCGTGCTTGGCTTGGTTATGTGGTGAGGTGATGGTGGTGTGGTGTGCCGGATAAGAGTGGAAGGTAGGGTTTTGTTGTGCGAGATGGTTCGTGCGAGAGAGAGAGAGCAGAAGTGCGATTGAGCGTAAGTGAGTGAAGGAATGGGAAACTATTTATAACATGCATGTGACCTCTCTGCCCCGATTGCGGTCGGGGGAATTTGTGAAGTGCACTCGATTGCATTATGAGCAAGTGCGTAGGGTAATGCGCTCGTGCGCACTAGGGTGTGGGGGATGTGTGCTCGAGCTTAATGAATGGTGCACTCGAGTGCACTGCAGAATTTTCAGTGTATTTAAAACTTACCAAAAACTAAATGATACAGGCGTACCGTATTTTAGTGGCATTCTGAACCACTAACCTCGATAGAGGCACTTGAGCTATACGTTTATGCAAGTGGAATTTGCTCAAGCGCTCTCTATGGTAGCTTTTAAGGCTACATCTTTTGAAAGAGGCACTTAGGGCCCCCATCAGGTGGTTCTAAGTCCATTGATAGCTGCTTCGTCTCTAATTTTGGTACCTGGTAGATAAAATAAGGAAGAGTGGTATTAGTAAGTACATGATTTTTAACTTGAGGATTATACTTACTTGAAGGTTTAGGTGTGCTCTTGATGGTGTGCATAGCTCCATGGACATCTTTGATGAGTCTAAAATACCCTTAACTTATATTTGTTATGCTCTTAGTTAGTATTATTTTACTCTATTTTACGTTTTTCTTGTGTTTTGTGTGTTTTTACAGCTTTGTGGAGAAAGTGCAGCATTTCAGGTTGATTTGAAGCTTCTGGAGACATTGCGCTCGATCGCAACAGACATGCGATCGAGCGCACCAGCGCTCGAGCGCACCTGCCTTTGAACGAGCGCAAGGTCAACATCCCACATCGAAATATTGGAAGATCAGTGCATCTGCGATCGATCGCAACAGACATGCGATCGAGCGCACATGAGATCGTGCGCACAAGACATGCGATCGATCGTACCTGCGATCGATCGCACCACACTGCGATCGAGCGCACACGGGCCTGTATCCCACATCGTTTCTGCAACCTGTTTTACTCCGGGTCTTCCCCTATATAAACACCATTTGGCTTCATAATCCAATGTACAATTCCTGAGCCACTTTGGTGTTTACCGGTGGACTTCCGCCAGCATTCTGGTGGATCCCGAAGGCATTGCTACCACGAGGGGAAGCGCCGCCCGGCAGCGAGTGGAATTTCTCCCATGTAAAGTTGTTTATTTATTTCTTTATATTCAGTTGTTTTAGTTTAAATGTTTAGCACTTTTTATTATAGTTTTATAATTATGAGTGGCTAGACTCTTCAGCTAAGGTTGAAGATGAAGCCCCGCCGTTGTTTGGCGTAGTAGTTCAGATTTGCTTGTACAAATCTGACAATTTTTTAGTATAAATGTTCTGTCAATTATTTGAGTTAATCTTATAATTGATTGAGCTTAAATTGTCTGTTGGATTTTCTTTGTGTTTCATCTGATGGATACATTGAATGCTTTTCGATTAAATTGGATTCCCTTTGTGATTTGTTAAGAGCGGATACATCGGGTGCTTTTGGTTTAGTTGGGATATTCTTTGTTTTTTGTCTTATAGTTGGATTCATTGAATGTTTTGATAGGCTATATTTTTAGAACATGTATGCTTAACTTCGGTGGGGTAGATTCGGAAACCTTAGTGCCTTTTTTATTAGTTTTTAAATCAATTTAATTTAGTTTTAATTTATTTTGCAATATCATTCTGAAATTTGGAACTAGGTTAAAATAGAGTTAGTTTAGATTAAAAATTATATTTTCACAACGCAATTCCCTGTGGATTCGACCTCGCACTTGCACAACGCTATACTGCAAACGACTCGTGCGCTTGCGAGTAAATTAAAACTCACAACAAGTTTTTGGCGCCGTTGCCGGGGAATTGTTTGGTTTGTGAAAATTTTTGGTCTAAAATGATTTTATTTTTCTACTAGTTATCTTTTTTTTTTTTTTTTTTTTTGTTAAAAAAAAAAACAAAAAAAAAATGTGGATGAATCCAGCGCCGGTTTCACAGTCTTTAGAGGACACACTCAAGGATTTCATTAAAATGACCGGCTCGTCCCTCAATGCTGCCAGCACATTCAATGTTGATAGCTGTTCCATCTGTGCTAGTCCCATGCATCTAGCACAGAATTGTCCATCAATGCCGACTTGTGCCGAGTATCCCATGGAACAAATGAATGCTTTCAATGAGTGTTGTTGGCAATCAAATGGATCCTACTCTGAAACATACAATCCAGGGTGGTGGGACCACTCTAATGTTTCATGGACGCAGAACCAACTGAGGAATCAGGGAGGAGACCCTTATCATGCTCACAATCAATACCTTCCCGAATTTCCTCTACCAATTCCAAGTTATGGTCACTCAGCTTATCCAGCACCATCACCCGCTTACCAAGCTCCCATTCAAGCGCCAGTGTCGGTTTCACAGTCATTGGAGGACGCTCTCAATGATTTCATGAAAACGACTAGCCAATCTATGAGTGAAGTGATGACTGCAACAATAGAAAACACCCAAGCGATTGCCACACTAGAGAGTCAAATTGATCAAATCGCAAGTTATGTGGGTGAAGGAGAGGAAGGAACGTTCCCCAGTCAAACTGATCCTTACCCAAAGGAACAGTTTGCGGTGGAAAATTCTTCAACTCCTATGCACGGGGCGGAACAAGTACAGTCGATTGTCACACTGAGGTCTGGGAGACAAGTGGACAATCGAGTGGAAGAGAGCCCTGCTATGCAGCAAGGGCAAAGGAGTGGCAACACAGAGAAGAGAGATGCTGAGCCATCTATAGCCACACCTACTGAGAAAGACCCTCCTAGGTCGTTTATACCTAGAGCGCCCTACCCTGAGAGATTACAGGCGCCCAAGAAAGGAGGGAAGTATGAGGAAATTCTGGAGGTATTCAAGCAAGTCCAAATCAATATCCCATTTTTGGATGCCATCCATCAAATGCCATCATACGCCAAGTTTCTAAAGGACTTGGTCACTATCAAAAGGAGGACGAATGTCCCAAAAAAGGCATTTTTGACCGAGCAAGTCAGCTCAATCCTTCAGTGCAAGCTACCCATCAAGTATAAGGACCCGGGGTGTCCTACCATCTCTTGCACGATAGGAGTCAGCCACATTGAGAGGGCTCTCTTGGATCTAGGGGCGAGTGTGAATCTTCTACCCTACTCAGTCTATTTACAATTGGGGTTAGGAGAATTGAAGCCCACATCCACTACGCTTCAATTGGCTGACAGGTCAGTGAAAAGACCACGGGGAATAGTTGAGGACGTTTTGATAAAAGTGGATAAGTTCTATTTCCCCGTGGATTTTATTGTGCTTGACACAGAGCCGGTTCAGAATATAGGGATTCAAATACCGGTTATTCTAGGGCGACCATTCTTAGCCACGGCTAACGCCCTGATAAATTGTAGGACAGGGGTGATGAAGATCTCCTTCGGAAATATGACAGCGGAGTTGAATATTTTTGATATCACTAGGCAACCACATGAATATGATGAAGTGAGAAATGTATGCTTGATAGAGGAGATTCTTGAGGAGACTGTGAATGAATCAAGCACTGAGGACCCCTTGGAGGCATGTTTTGCTCAATTTGGAGAGGATTTGGATTTAGATAAATTACTTGAGCAAGCAAATGCCATTTTGGAGTCTCCTCCTCGGGAGAGCAGTAAGATGGAGGAGATTGCGGATGACTCCCGCACTGAGGACCCCCTAGAGGCATGCTTTGCTCAATTTGGAGAGGATATGGATTTAGATAAATTACTTGAGCAAGCGAATGCCATTTTAGAGTCTCCTCCTCGGAAGAGCAATAAGATGGAGGAGACCACCGCACCTGAAACCCCCAAGAAGGAACTTAAGCCTTTACCAGATAATCTTAAGTATAAGTTCCTAGGTTCAGCCGATAGTTTGCCTGTGATTATACCTTCCGATTTGGGTGATGCTCTAGAGGAGAAATTATTGGACGTCTTAAAAGAGCATAAGGAAGCTATAGGCTGGACTATTGAGGATGTCAAGGGGATCAGCCCCTCGGTGGTGACGTACATGATACATTTAGAGGAGGATGCCAAGCCATCGAGGGAGCCACAAAGAAGGCTCAACCCTGCTTTGCAAGAGGTTGTGAGGGCAGAAGATATTAAGCTGTTAGAGGCAGGGATCATTTATCCCATCTCTGATAGCAAATGGGTGAGCCAGATTCCAGTCGTGCCCAAACGTGCTGAATTTATGGTAGTAAATAAAGACAACGAGTTGGTTCCAACTCGAGTGCAGTCAAGATGGAGAAAGTGTCTAGACTACCGTAAATTGAATGCTGCCACTAGGCCTGATCATTTTTCATTCCCATTTATTGATCAGATGGTGGAGCACTTAGTTGGGCATGTTTACTAATGTTGGGTCTGGCTGAAGACGTTAAACTTAGCGCTCATGGGAGGCACCCCACAGCTTATCTTTTCTTTTGTTTATTTATTAATTTGCATTTTTATGATTAATGTTGTTTCCAGTATTTTTGTTTTCCAGTTTTTATTTTTCAGGGACAAAGCGTACTTCAGTTCAAGTTTGGGGGTATGCTATGAGCCATACCAGTCCAGATAGTTCTCCATATCTCAGGTCAGCTCTTTCCATATTAGTCACACATTGGGGTCAATGTGTAATTTAAGTTTGGGGGTATGGGAGACACATCACACACTTTGTCCTAATTTGTTGTCTTTTCGTCATAGAGATAAATGCATGCTCATGTTATCGTGAAATTTTAGTTGATCTAAACATTTTCTGTGATGTGATGTCATCGGTGAGCTTAACATTTTGAACACATGATCTGGTGATAAATTTTTAAAATTTAGTTACTTACTTTAGGCATTTTGAGAATTCACATGTTTGATCTAATCTCACACGAGCACATTAGCACAAATTATGTGAGGTATGACACGTGATTTTAATGTGTATTTTTCCTTATCTTAACTGAAACTGGATGACTTGTTGGATGAACTCTTGGGCATAGGAAAATACAAAAAAAAAAAAAAAAAAAAAAAAAAAAAAAATTATCAATAAACTTTTCGCTGAGTAACTGGACCTCTTGCCTCAGTAAGCAGTGAGTGTTCACGTCAAAAGGTGAAATTTTGCTTGGTAATATTAAGGTCGGTTTAATTTCGTAGCCTTTTTGACTTGAGTTAGTAAGTCCTTAGGGGTGTCTTTACACCTAATGCCCTAAAACCATCTGGTTTGGGAGTCATTGACTTAACACTCGCTACATGGGTCAATTAGAAAGCTCAAGGGAACTAAGCATAGCCGTGCCTTAATAATAAAAAAAAAAGAGAGAGAATAAAATAAAAACTATGCCTTTTCGTTCATTTTTGATGGGAAATTCAGTGAATCTTGAGACATGGAGACCTTACACATTAGAGTTACTTGGAAGCTTCATTTTTATGTACTAATTCACCTTACACTGATTCAAGATTGTGATGCCTTATCTTGCCTTTTGTAAGTAATTAGATTTTAACATTTCTATTCATTGCGAAGATGTGTTTACCTTTTTAAGCTTGCTTATGAATGAATATCATGATGATGTGTGCTCCTTAAATTTTTGGATACCATGAGTGATGACTTTATCTTTATGTTCTTTGTTTTTCATTGAGTCTTTTATTTTGTTTTGCTAAGGGACTAGCAAAATATAAGTTTGGGGGTATTTGATGAGTCTAAAATATTGCATATTTTAGACCCTTAACTTATATTTGTTATGCTCTTAGTTAGTATTATTTTACTCTATTTTACGTTTTTCTTGTGTTTTGTGTGTTTTTACAGCTTTGTGGAGAAAGTGCAGCATTTCAGGTTGATTTGAAGCTTCTGGAGACATTGCGCTCGATCGCAACAGACATGCGATCGAGCGCACCAGCGCTCGAGCGCACCTGCCTTTGAACGAGCGCAAGGTCAACATCCCACATCGAAATATTGGAAGATCAGTGCATCTGCGATCGATCGCAACAGACATGCGATCGAGCGCACATGAGATCGTGCGCACAAGACATGCGATCGATCGTACCTGCGATCGATCGCACCACACTGCGATCGAGCGCACACGGGCCTGTATCCCACATCGTTTCTGCAACCTGTTTTACTCCGGGTCTTCCCCTATATAAACACCATTTGGCTTCATAATCCAATGTACAATTCCTGAGCCACTTTGGTGTTTACCGGTGGACTTCCGCCAGCATTCTGGTGGATCCCGAAGGCATTGCTACCACGAGGGGAAGCGCCGCCCGGCAGCGAGTGAAATTTCTCCCATGTAAAGTTGTTTATTTATTTCTTTATATTCAGTTGTTTTAGTTTAAATGTTTAGCACTTTTTATTATAGTTTTATAATTATGAGTGGCTAGACTCTTCAGCTAAGGTTGAAGATGAAGCCCCGCCGTTGTTTGGCGTAGTAGTTCAGATTTGCTTGTACAAATCTGACAATTTTTTAGTATAAATGTTCTGTCAATTATTTGAGTTAATCTTATAATTGATTGAGTTTAAATTGTCTGTTGGATTTTCTTTGTGTTTCATCTGATGGATACATTGAATGCTTTTCGATTAAATTGGATTCCCTTTGTGATTTGTTAAGAGCGGATACATCGGGTGCTTTTGGTTTAGTTGGGATATTCTTTGTTTTTTGTCTTATAGTTGGATTCATTGAATGTTTTGATAGGCTATATTTTTAGAACATGTATGCTTAACTTCGGTGGGGTAGATTCGGAAACCTTAGTGCCTTTTTTATTAGTTTTTAAATCAATTTAATTTAGTTTTAATTTATTTTGCAATATCATTCTGAAATTTGGAACTAGGTTAAAATAGAGTTAGTTTAGATTAAAAATTATATTTTCACAACGCAATTCCCTGTGGATTCGACCTCGCACTTGCACAACGCTATACTGCAAACGACTCGTGCGCTTGCGAGTAAATTAAAACTCACAACAAGTTTTTGGCGCCGTTGCCGGGGAATTGTTTGGTTTGTGAAAATTTTTGGTCTAAAATGATTTTATTTTTCTACTAGTTATCTTTTTTTTTTTTTTTTTTTTTTTGTTAAAAAAAAAAAAACAAAAAAAAAATGTGGATGAATCCAGCGCCGGTTTCACAGTCTTTAGAGGACACACTCAAGGATTTCATTAAAATGACCGGCTCGTCCCTCAATGCTGCCAGCACATTCAATGTTGATAGCTGTTCCATCTGTGCTAGTCCCATGCATCTAGCACAGAATTGTCCATCAATGCCGACTTGTGCCGAGTATCCCATGGAACAAATGAATGCTTTCAATGAGTGTTGTTGGCAATCAAATGGATCCTACTCTGAAACATACAATCCAGGGTGGTGGGACCACTCTAATGTTTCATGGACGCAGAACCAACTGAGGAATCAGGGAGGAGACCCTTATCATGCTCACAATCAATACCTTCCCGAATTTCCTCTACCAATTCCAAGTTATGGTCACTCAGCTTATCCAGCACCATCACCCGCTTACCAAGCTCCCATTCAAGCGCCAGTGTCGGTTTCACAGTCATTGGAGGACGCTCTCAATGATTTCATGAAAACGACTAGCCAATCTATGAGTGAAGTGATGACTGCAACAATAGAAAACACCCAAGCGATTGCCACACTAGAGAGTCAAATTGATCAAATCGCAAGTTATGTGGGTGAAGGAGAGGAAGGAACGTTCCCCAGTCAAACTGATCCTTACCCAAAGGAACAGTTTGCGGTGGAAAATTCTTCAACTCCTATGCACGGGGCGGAACAAGTACAGTCGATTGTCACACTGAGGTCTGGGAGACAAGTGGACAATCGAGTGGAAGAGAGCCCTGCTATGCAGCAAGGGCAAAGGAGTGGCAACACAGAGAAGAGAGATGCTGAGCCATCTATAGCCACACCTACTGAGAAAGACCCTCCTAGGTCGTTTATACCTAGAGCGCCCTACCCTGAGAGATTACAGGCGCCCAAGAAAGGAGGGAAGTATGAGGAAATTCTGGAGGTATTCAAGCAAGTCCAAATCAATATCCCATTTTTGGATGCCATCCATCAAATGCCATCATACGCCAAGTTTCTAAAGGACTTGGTCACTATCAAAAGGAGGACGAATGTCCCAAAAAAGGCATTTTTGACCGAGCAAGTCAGCTCAATCCTTCAGTGCAAGCTACCCATCAAGTATAAGGACCCGGGGTGTCCTACCATCTCTTGCACGATAGGAGTCAGCCACATTGAGAGGGCTCTCTTGGATCTAGGGGCGAGTGTGAATCTTCTACCCTACTCAGTCTATTTACAATTGGGGTTAGGAGAATTGAAGCCCACATCCACTACGCTTCAATTGGCTGACAGGTCAGTGAAAAGACCACGGGGAATAGTTGAGGACGTTTTGATAAAAGTGGATAAGTTCTATTTCCCCGTGGATTTTATTGTGCTTGACACAGAGCCGGTTCAGAATATAGGGATTCAAATACCGGTTATTCTAGGGCGACCATTCTTAGCCACGGCTAACGCCCTGATAAATTGTAGGACAGGGGTGATGAAGATCTCCTTCGGAAATATGACAGCGGAGTTGAATATTTTTGATATCACTAGGCAACCACATGAATATGATGAAGTGAGAAATGTATGCTTGATAGAGGAGATTCTTGAGGAGACTGTGAATGAATCAAGCACTGAGGACCCCTTGGAGGCATGTTTTGCTCAATTTGGAGAGGATTTGGATTTAGATAAATTACTTGAGCAAGCAAATGCCATTTTGGAGTCTCCTCCTCGGGAGAGCAGTAAGATGGAGGAGATTGCGGATGACTCCCGCACTGAGGACCCCCTAGAGGCATGCTTTGCTCAATTTGGAGAGGATATGGATTTAGATAAATTACTTGAGCAAGCGAATGCCATTTTAGAGTCTCCTCCTCGGAAGAGCAATAAGATGGAGGAGACCACCGCACCTGAAACCCCCAAGAAGGAACTTAAGCCTTTACCAGATAATCTTAAGTATAAGTTCCTAGGTTCAGCCGATAGTTTGCCTGTGATTATACCTTCCGATTTGGGTGATGCTCTAGAGGAGAAATTATTGGACGTCTTAAAAGAGCATAAGGAAGCTATAGGCTGGACTATTGAGGATGTCAAGGGGATCAGCCCCTCGGTGGTGACGTACATGATACATTTAGAGGAGGATTCCAAGCCATCGAGGGAGCCACAAAGAAGGCTCAACCCTGCTTTGCAAGAGGTTGTGAGGGCAGAAGATATTAAGCTGTTAGAGGCAGGGATCATTTATCCCATCTCTGATAGCAAATGGGTGAGCCAGATTCCAGTCGTGCCCAAACGTGCTGAATTTATGGTAGTAAATAAAGACAACGAGTTGGTTCCAACTCGAGTGCAGTCAAGATGGAGAAAGTGTCTAGACTACCTGCGATCGATCGCACCACACTGCGATCGAGCGCACACGGGCCTGTATCCCACATCGTTTCTGCAACCTGTTTTACTCCGGGTCTTCCCCTATATAAACACCATTTGGCTTCATAATCCAATGTACAATTCCTGAGCCACTTTGGTGTTTACCGGTGGACTTCCGCCAGCATTCTGGTGGATCCCGAAGGCATTGCTACCACGAGGGGAAGCGCCGCCCGGCAGCGAGTGGAATTTCTCCCATGTAAAGTTGTTTATTTATTTCTTTATATTCAGTTGTTTTAGTTTAAATGTTTAGCACTTTTTATTATAGTTTTATAATTATGAGTGGCTAGACTCTTCAGCTAAGGTTGAAGATGAAGCCCCGCCGTTGTTTGGCGTAGTAGTTCAGATTTGCTTGTACAAATCTGACAATTTTTTAGTATAAATGTTCTGTCAATTATTTGAGTTAATCTTATAATTGATTGAGTTTAAATTGTCTGTTGGATTTTCTTTGTGTTTCATCTGATGGATACATTGAATGCTTTTCGATTAAATTGGATTCCCTTTGTGATTTGTTAAGAGCGGATACATCGGGTGCTTTTGGTTTAGTTGTGATATTCTTTGTTTTTTGTCTTATAGTTGGATTCATTGAATGTTTTGATAGGCTATATTTTTAGAACATGTATGCTTAACTTCGGTGGGGTAGATTCGGAAACCTTAGTGCCTTTTTTATTAGTTTTTAAATCAATTTAATTTAGTTTTAATTTATTTTGCAATATCATTCTGAAATTTGGAACTAGGTTAAAATAGAGTTAGTTTAGATTAAAAATTATATTTTCACAACGCAATTCCCTGTGGATTCGACCTCGCACTTGCACAACGCTATACTGCAAACGACTCGTGCGCTTGCGAGTAAATTAAAACTCACAACAATCTTTAATCACATTATCCTCTGGTCCAATTTCCAATCTCATGTCATCATAGATGGCCTTCAATGGAACAGTGTAATGGACTTTAGATAGTTCCTTATCAATACGTTGTATGAAACTCACATTGTGACACTCATCATTAGTTTTAGTGGAGCCTAGTGTATTAAAGATTTTAAATTCTACTTCTTTATCATTTACTCTCATTGTGACAATACCTCTTTTTACATTAATGTTTGTGTCAGCAGTGATCATAAATGGTCTCCCTAAGATGATAGGGAGCGGTATAGGCATATGGCACTCTTCCATGTCTAATACAATAAAATCAGCAGGTAAAATAAATTTATGTACTCTTACCAAAACATCCTCGAGGATACCTCTTGGTCGTTTGATGCTTCTGTCAACCAATTGTAAAGTAATGGAGGTTGATTGGAGTTCTCCCAAACCTAGTGTCTCGAATACACTATAGGGTAGCAAATTGACACTTGCTCCTAGATCCAATAATGCGTGCTCAAAAAGCTGGTCACCTAGCCTACAAGGAATAGTAAAACTACCCGGATCTTTTAGCTTGGGTGGTAATTTTTTTAATAATATAGCACTTACCTCTTCAGTTAAGGCTACCGTCTCATGCTCCTGAAACTTCCATTTGTTAGTGCAACAATCTTTTAAAAACTTAGCATAAGCAGGTAGTTGTTTTATTGCCTCTAATAAAGGAATATTTATTTCTACCTTTTTCAAGGTTTCAAATATGTTAATCATTTTAGTTTCCTTTTTAAGCTTCACCAACCTTTGAGGGACGGGTGGAGGTGTTTTCACCTTTTCTATCTCTCTTACTTTAGATGTGGAGGTTTAGTCTGGAGACATTTGTGTAGGCTCGTTGGTGCCGATGACCTTTCCACTTCTTAAGGTTGTTATGGCATTCAGCTGCTGGTGTCCTCTTGGATTAGGTAATGGTTGGGCCGGGAGCTCACCTTGCTTTATGCTACTCAATTCCTTGGCCAACTGTCCCATTTGTACTTCTAGTCCTTGAATGACTTGATCGTGTTTGGCAGTGATTTGCCTCATTTCAGTCCGAAATTACCTTGACTCTTCCATGAATTGTTCATGTTTATTCAGGATTTGTTGTTGCTGAGTCGCTAGTTGCCTCACAAGACTTTCAAAGTCATTCTTCTTTAGTTCAAGAGCAGTTTGGGCTGCTAGTTGGAAGTTTCTTTGCTGCCCTTGACTGTTTTGATTGTTGCTCCATGAGAAGTTCGGGTGATTCTGCCATCCAGGGTTATATGTGTTGGCATAGGGGTTGTTCTTCGGCAGATAATTATTTGGTCCCACAAAGTTGGCTTGCTCATGATCTGCAGAATATAAAGGACACGTATCAGTATTATGATCAAACTGTGAGCAAATGGCACATGCTTGGATTGGTGTAGCTGGTGGGTTCGTTGAGGTGTTCTGAGCAGCCATGGCTTTCACTAATAGGTCAAGTTTTCTCTCCACAACAGCCATTTAAGGAGATGATCCTCTGTTTAAGCTTACCTCATACATACCCTTACTTTTGGTTATATGTCTACCTCGAGAGGAGAACTGCTGTGTGTGTTCACTTAGGGTTTCGAAAAGTTTCATTGCCTCTTCACTGCTCTTCTCAATCAGCACCCCTCCGCAACCTGAATCAACAATGTTTTTGTTAGAATCACTTAAACCATCATAAAAGGCTTGTACCAGTTTGTCTTGGGGTAGGTTGTGGTGTGGGCACTTGAGTAGTAGCTCGTTGAAGTGTCCCCAGGCATCGAAGAATAAATCTCTCATCTGCCTTGTCTTATGGGCTGGGAAGAACTTCCTTAGAAATTTGCTCGCCAACTCCTCCCAAGTGTGGATGGAAACTGCAGGCAAATAATTATACCATAATTTAGCATTATCTTTTAAGGAAAAAGGGAAAAGAATTAACCTTATTCCTTCTTGGTCTAAGCCTCGAATGTGCTGGAATTTGCAGAGGTCGAAGATTTCTCAAAGGTGCAAATATGGATCCTCACTAGGTGTTCCCCTAAAGTGAGTCAGTGCACTGAGTATCTGTGGAGATATGTAATAGTTTCCTTTCGCCGCAGACTGATACGCAATGCACGAAGGTTGTTCGAGGTTCTGTGGGATGAAGGATTGCTTCATCGGCCTCCGTTTAGGTGGTTGCTATTCAGCTATCTGTTCAGCCATTAGTATCTCTTCCTCAACTCCTGCCTCTTCCAAGTTATCTCTAAACCTTTGTCAGATAGTCCTTTCAAGCTCGGGATCAAAGGGAAGGAATGCTAGATTCTTGGACCGTTGTCCGTGCATGAATCAGTGGCAGATATATGAGTGCAGCAGACAAATACTGGTGCTCGGATTATGCCTCAATTGCGCTCAATCCCACAAGAGAGTGCGCTCGATCGTAAGTGGCACAGAAAGCTTCCTAGAGTACCTGAAACAGAGAAAATTGATTAGGGTTTTGATGAAAATAAACAAAATAAGATAAAAACAATAATTAAGAATGGAATAGATTAAAAAGGAAATAACAATAATTAAACTCAACGAAAAATTAATTCTAAAAAGAAATTTAGTGCAATCCCCGGCAACGGCGCCAAAAACTTGTTGTGATGATTATCTACCTAAATAAATATGTAAATAACCGTTCTAGTTTTACTTACAAGTGCACAAGGTCTGTGGTAGCATAGTGTGCAAGTGCGAGATCATTTCCACAGGGATTGGTGAATTTCGTTTTAGAATTAGTTTCTTCAAGTTAAAAAGAGAAATAGCAATTTGATTGTGAGTAAATAACAATAATGAGATCATAAGCTACGATATCCACCACTAATTATACTTTCCCATTAAATAAGATTTCAGTGCTCTAGCCTTATCATGAATATCTAATGGTTGCCAACCTAAGGGCTTGGCCCACACCTTAGGCTATTGATCTCCCTATGCAACGAGTTAGGCATGGTGTATACTCTAACTCTTTTCTCTCTTAAAGGATTCAGCATGGGTGTGTACTGAGTTGTTCCTTAAGAGAGCATAAGGGTTATGGAGATTGGCAACCACACGGAACCTAGGGCTTGGTCTGCTCCCGGTTTCCCATGTTGATTAACCCGGGAATCCGGTGTGGATATCCCTTGTTACTAATGTCGAACCCAAGACTCGGTCATCCAAATTGATTCGACTAACTTATCCATGCCACATGCATACGTTGATCAGGCACATACATATAAGGAATGTAAACATAAACAGGTATTAATCATGTTAAATATTCTAACAAGGCTATAGCAAAGATAATCAATGAATGAATATGTGGTAAAGCATAACTAGGGCTTCAACCGAACCCTATAGGAGTTTAGTTACACATACTAAGTAAAGTGTACAAGCTAAACATAATTAAATAAAAACACAAAACTAAAACTGAAGAAGACTCAGGAGACGAGTCGTCAATTCCTCTCCTATGCTCTCTACTTCGAATCTAGAACAAAAGGTATGGGTTATGTGTTTTACAGGGCTATTTATAGGGTCCTTATGGTGTCTCGAAACCCTAATTCCTTTTTGGAGTCGGAAGACTTCTTTCTAATTCTGGCTCTGCTGCCTCTGGAGTGATTGCGCTCGAGCGTATGTGGTATGAGCTCGAGCCTTCTTCAAGTGCGCTCGTGCTCTTGTGCACTCGATCTCAAGGGAGATGCACTCGAGCGCACCTTTCTGGATGGCAGAACTTGACTTTTGCTTCTAAAAGCTCCAAATTATTACTTTTTTGTCCAAGTCCTGTGAAAAACACATCAAACACGAAAATGAAGTAAAATCCATAGAAATAGATAAATAAGTAACTTAACAAATGAAAATTAAGGGGCTTAAATATGGCTATTTAAGCACTTATCAAAGGTATCGAAGCAAGACTTCAAGAATCAAAGGTCAACTTCTTAGGTGATTCAAGAACGGAGTAGAGATCAATATCTGATCGTGTTCTTGAGGTGATTCAAAAATAGAGTAGAGATCAATATCTGATCGCGTTCTTGAGGTGATTCAAGAACGGAGTAGAGATCAAGATCTGATCGTGTTCTTGAGGGTGATTCAAGAACGGTATTGAGATCAATCTTTGATCGTGTTCTTGAGATTTAGAAGTTGGAAAGCAATTGTGGGTGCTACATAAATCTGGGATTTTCTCTACAAGATGGGTTCAAACTTCATTGTTGAGAAGTTTGATTGAAAGGGAGACTTTGCTCTTTGGAAGCAAAAAATCAAAGCGGTTCTTATGTAACAAAAAGCGGATTGAGAAAAAGAAGATGGCGTATAGCACCATCTTTTTGCACATGTCAGATAGTGTCACAAGGGAGTGCGGAGACTCGGAAGATCCAGCTGTCATATGGAAGAAACTAGATGAGTTGTTTCTTACCAAAACTCTCCCTAATAAGATTTATCTTCTTAAACAAATCTTGGCTTTTAAAATGGATCCTAATAAAGAGTTGCAAGATAATCTTGATGTGTTTAATAAACTAGTGAAAGATTTGGCTAGTTGTACTATAACGTTCCTGGATGAACAATTGGCTATTATGTTATTGAATTCTCTTCTTGATTATTTTGAAAGTTTGAGTAATGCTATTGAATATGGAAGAGATACACTAACCAAGGAAATTGTGATCAATGCTATAAGGGCTCATAATTTCAAAGCCAAGATGAGGGAAGCATCAAGTGGAGAAGGGTTGTTCGTTAAAGGAAGGCCAGCAACTCGAAATGGTAGTAGCATCCATGGCAACTATCGAGACAAATCAAAGGGTAGAGGGCAGAGCCATGGGAGATCGCATTCCAAACCGAAGTTTGGAGGGAAGCGATGCTACTACTGCAATAAGGAGGGTCTTTTCAAGAAAGATTGCAAGAAGAAGTTGTGGGATGGGAGAGATAGAAGCCATGCCAACAATATAGAGGCTTCGGTTTTCAAAGGAGAACAGTAAGATGATGTTCTTGTTGTGTGCTCAAATGTGAGCAGGAGGCAAGGCAGCGAGAAATAGATCCTGGATTTCGGGTGCACTTATCACATATGCCCTCTGATAGGTGCTTAAATATTCATATTTAAGCCCCCTTATTTACATTTGTTAGGTCCTTAGTTATGTTAATTTAGTCCATTTTACTTCATTTGTGTGTTTTACATGTTTTTATAGGGTCTTGGAGAAAAAGAAGCAGTTTTGGCACATAAAGGAAGAAACCTGGAAATCCTGGAGCAGCTTCTAGTCAAAGTGCGATCGATCACACTATTGCATGCGATCGAGTGCAAATGCGATCGTTCGCACCAAAAGAAAGATTGAGTGCAGCACTTGCGATCGAGCGCAAGACGCATGCGATTGAGCGCACATGTACGGGCGTGAACAGTAAAGAGGCAGAACCAGTTTAGGAAATAAAAGAGTTTTATGTTTTAGGAAAGTTTAGGGTTCCTGAGTCTTCTAGGATTATTCATCCCCTATAAATACACCTGTAAAACACACATAAGGGGGATGAATTAAGCCCTTCTTTTATCTTTCAATCTTCTTTTAGTTTTAGTTTAGTTTTAGGTCGGGAGGTCAGAGGTCGGAGGTCGGACGAGCCCGAAGGAAGAGATTGTGGAGACGAATTGACAACTCTTCTCCATAATGTTTTCGGGTTTCTTCTTTCATTTTTATTTTATTATATGTAATTAAATTCTTAGTAGGGCTTGGTTGAAGCCCTAATTATGTTTACTCAATAATTAGTATTGGTGCCTTTGCGATATTTATGTTGTGTTGCTTAACTTGATTAATACCTGCTTTTATTTAAATTCCTCATATGTATATGTCTGATCAATATGTGCATATGGTATGGACTTGTTAGTTAGATCAATTTGGATGACCGAGTCCTGGGTCTGACATTAGTAACAAAAGATATCCACACTGGATTCTTGGGTTAATCAACATGGGAAACCGAGAGTAGATACCATGCCCTAGGTCCCGTGTGGTTGTCGATTTCCACAGATCCTATGCTCTCTTAAGGAACAACTCAGCATATACCATGTTGAATCCCTTGAGAGAGAAAAGAGTTAGAGTAGATACCATGCCTAACTCATTGCTTAAGGAGATCAATAACTTAAGGAGTAGATACCATGCCCTTAGGTTGACAAACATTAGGTATTCATGACATGAGTAAAGCATTGGCATACTGTTTTGTTGTGGTAGCATAATTAGTGGTGGATATCAAGTTCCTTCGCCTTTATCTTTATCAAAATTAACTCTTTTATTATTTCTATCTTTTTACATTGCGACTATAATTCTAAAACGAAATTCACCAATCCCTGTGGAGATGATTTTGCTTTCACACACTATACTACTAAGTTGACCTTGTGTACTTTCAAGTAAAACGAGTGCGATTATTTGCTTATTTATTTAGGTAAATAAATGCACAACAAGTTTTTGGCGCCGTTGCCGGAGATTGTGCTAAATTTCTGTTTAGAATTATTTCCCATTTATTTTTCTTATTTTGTTCAATTTTATTTTCTTATTTTTCATTAAATATTTTTCTTAATCTGTTTTGTTTTATTTTATTTTCATCAACTATCTAACTTAATTCTTCGTTTTTGTTATTTTCTTGCTTTCTGTTTCAGGTGTGCATCAGTGCTAATTCTGGCACTGTGATCGAGTGCAAACCTAAGTGCGATCGAGCGCACTGGTGTGATCGAGCGCAGTGCTTAGAGCGCTCGAGCGCAAATAGTCCAGACACTACTCGAGCAACAATACTGAAGCCATTGCACTAAGGTATTCCTGCTGATTCATGCAAGGGCTTCGAGTGAGGAACCCAACTATCCTTCCACATGATATAGAGAGTGAGTAGATCATTCAAAAGAGGCCTAGAAACAACTTCTAGGAGAAAGAAGAAGAATTTGAGGGCGAAGCACCAATCGAACAGCTTTACAACCAATTGCCACCAGAACGGAGACCTATGAAGCAATCCTTCATTCCACAGAACCTCAACCATCCTTCATGCATTACATATCAACCTAAGGCAGAAGAAAATTATTACATATCTCCACAGATACTCAGTGCCTTGACTCATTGTAGGGGTACACCTGCTGAGGATCCACACTTGCACCTTCGAGAATTCTGTGATCTCTGCAAGTTCCAGCATATTCGGGGCCTAGATCAAGAGGGAATTAGGTTAATTCTTTTCTCTTTTTCATTAAAAGATAATGCTAAAATGTGGTATCATTCATTGCCTGCAGATTCCATCCATACTTGGGAAGAGCTATCCAGTAGATTTCTAAGGAAATTTTTTCTAGCCCAAAAGACAAGGCAGATGAGGAAGGAGATTCAATCCTTCCAACAGAGGGATGAAGAACTTTTCTTCGAGGCATGGGGACACTTTAATGAGTTGCTTCTCAAATGTCCACATCACAACTTACCTCAAGATGAGCTGGTCCTAGCTTTCTATGAAGGTTTGAGTGGCATAAATCAAGGTATAGTGGATTCCGGTTGTGGAGGTGTGCTGATGGAGAAGACTAGTGAAGAAGCCATGGAGCTGTTTGAGACATTAAGTGAGCACACCCAACAATTCTCCTCGAGAGCTAGACAAAGAATTAAAAGCAAGGGTATGTATGAGGTGAGCTTCAATGATGGATCTTCGAATTAGATGGCCGCTATGGAAAAAAAGCTAGACATGCTCATAAAAGCCATGGCTGATCAAAACAACTCACCTATTCCACAGCACAACGCCAGATATGTGCTATATGCTCTCATTTTGATCGTAATACTTATACTTGTCCTCTGTATTCAACTACAGATCAAGAGCAAGTAAATTATGAGGAACCGAACAGCGCATATGCAAATACCTACAATCCTGGATAGCAGAACCACCCCAACCTCTCATGGAGCAACACTCAAAATGCTTTGAATCTTCAAGGACAGCAACGACACTTCCAACCAGCAACCTAACCAGTGCCAAAATCAGATAATAATGACCTAGAGAGTCTTATGAGGCAATTGATGACTTCACAAGAACAGTTCATGACTGAGCAAAGACAAACCACTACAAAACATGAGCAAGCCATTCAAATACTCGAGGAACAAATGGGGAAATTGGCTAAGGAGCTAAGTGAAATAAAGTTGGGTGAACTTCCAGTCCAACCACTACCTACTCCAAGAGGACATTAACAATTAAATGCCGTGACAACTCTAACAAATGGTAAGATCATCGGAGTTGATGAGCCTACACAAGCATCCACATCCAAGGTAAGTGAGATGGAGAAGGTAAATGGTGAGAAGGTTCAAATCAAAAGATATAATGCATTAAAATTACCCCCAGATAATATAAAATGTTTTAATGTATGCATGACGCAAAATGTTGTTAAGGAAGCTTTTCGGGTCCATCACATTGATCCAGTAGAAACTGCTCTTACCTATAGTGTCCCACGATCAGATATTGAGCCCAAATGCAAGGATGTTATTGATGACATCATTGACACTATGCACCTCCTTGAGGCCTTTCCAAAGCCTCCAAGTAAGTACACCGATCCATTTGAAATTCTTGGGCCTATTAATACTATTTTCCCTTTTATTGTCCAGGCACCAAATTTGGAGTTGAAGCAATTGCCGAAGTACTTACCTTATGCTTATATGGAAGAGAATAAGACACTGCCTATGCTAGCTTATACAAATCTTAGTTTTGGGGAAAAATAAGGCTTGGTCCGGCTAAAGACGTTAAACTTAGCGCTCATGGGAGGCACTTCAGACTTATCCTTTTCATTTTAGTATTTTTCTTTTGTTTATATTTATATTTCCATATCTAGTATTTATATTTCTTGTTTTCCAGAACAATGTTTATTTTTCTTTGTCAGGTACTCAATGCGTGCATCCAGTTCAAGTTTGGGGGTGTGTCACAAGCAAAGCAAGCAACCTAGTTCTCCATACCCCAGGTTAGATCTTTCCATGCCACACATATTGGGGACAATGTGTATTTTAAGTTTGGGGGTAGTGGGAGATACTAGATACCATCACACACGCACCTGAAACACATGCACACACTAAGTCCCAGTTTTTTTTGTAGATAAATGCATGTTCATTATGTTTCAAAAAAAATTTTAAAATTTTGGGTGATCTAAACAAAGAATATGATGTGACTTTATAAGTGAGCTTAAAACTTTGAACATATAGGCCAATAATTAAGTTTTGAACATAGATCACTTACTTTTAGGCATTTAAGGATTCACAATTTTGACCTAAGCTATCACGAGCACATTACCACATAGTTGTGTGGGGTATGATATGTAATTTTGATTTGCATGTTTCTTTTGCTTGACTGTGAACCAGATAACCTATTAGATTAACATTTTGGCATAAGAAAATAGAAAAAAAAATTGTTATTGCTAAACAAAAAAATGCTCCTAAAGATCATTAAAAAGAACTTTCCGTTGAGTAACTGGCCTTCTTGCCGCAGCAAGCAGTGAGTGTCACGTCAAAAGGTGGAAATTCTGATTAGAGCATTGAGACCAGTTAGTTTCGTAGCATTTTTTACTCGAGTTAGTAAGCCCTTAAGGGTGTCTTTACACCTAATGCCCTAAAACCATCTGGTTTGGGAGTCAGTGGCTAAACACTCGTTACATAGAGAAAGCTTAAGGGAACTAACTTGGCAAAAATCTCACAAATAAAAGAAAAGAAGAAAATCTATGCCATCTTTGTTGATTCTAATAGGAAATTTGGTGAATCTTGAGTCATCGAAACACTACACATTAGAATTATTTGGAAACCTAATCTTTTATGTGCTAGTTCGCCACACACCAAAGTCGAACTTGTGATGTCTTAAATTGCCTCATGAAAGTGATTTGCATTCAAAACTCTTATTCATTGCAAAAATATGTTTATATTTGTTAAGCTTGCTCATGAATGCACATCATGGTTTTGTGTGAAAACTTAAAACTTTTGTGAAACACTATGAACATTGGATCTATCTATAGGTTGTTATTTTTCATTTTTAGTTTTGTATTGCTAAAGGACTAGCAATATGTAAGTTTGGGGGTGTGATAGGTAAGTTTGGGGGTGTTATAGGTGCTTAAATATTCATATTTAATCCCCTTTATTTACATTTGTTAGGTCTTTAGTTATGTTAATTTAGTCTATTTTACTTCATTTGTGTGTTCTACATGTTTTTATAGGGTCTTGGAGAAAAAAAAAACAGTTTTGGCACTTAAAGGAAGAAGCCTGGAAATCCTGGAGCAGCTTCTGGTCAAAGTGCGATCGATTGCACTATTGCATGCGATCGAACGCAAATGCGATCGTTCGCACCAAAAGAAAGGTCAAGCGTAGCACTTGCGATCAAGTGCAAGACGCATGCGATCGAGCGCACATGTATGGGTGTGAACAGTAAAGAGGCAGAACCAATTTAGAAAATAAAGAAGTTTTATGTTTTAAGAAAGTTTAGGGTTCCTAAGTCTTCTAGGATTATTTACCCCCTATAAATACACCTTAAAACACATACAAGGGGGATGAATTAAGCCCTTCTTTTATCTTTCAATCTTTTTTTAGTTTTAGTTTAGTTTTAGGTCGGGATGCCGGAGGCCGGACGAGCCCGAAGGAAGAGATTGTGGAGACAAATTAACGACTCTTCTCCATAATGTTTTTGGGTTTCTTCTTTCCTTTTTATTTTATTATGTGTAATTAAATTCTTAGTAGGGCTTGGTTGAAGCCCTAATTATGTTTACTCAATAATTAGTATTGGCGCCTTTGCGATATTTATGTTGTGTTGCTTAACTTGATTAATATCTGCTTTTATTTAAATTCCTCATATGTATATGTCTGATCAATATGTGCATGTGATATGGACTTGTTAGTTAGATCAATTTGGATGACCAAGTCCTGGGTTTGACATTAGTAACAAAAGATATCCACACCGGATTCTTGGGTTAATCAACATGGGAAACTGGGAGTAGATACCATGCCCTAGGTCTCGTGTGGTTGTCGATTTCCACAGATCATATGCTCTCTTAAGGAACAACTCAGCATATACCATGTTGAATCCCTTGAGAGAGAAAAAAGTTAGAGTAGAAACCATGCCTAACTCATGGCTTAGGGAGATCAATAGCTTAAGGAGTAGATACCATTCCCTTAAGTTGACAAACATTAGGTATTCATGACATGAGTAAAGTATTGGCATACTGTTTTGTTATGGTAGCATAATTATTGGTGGATATCAAGTTCCTACGCCTTTATCTTTATTATTTTATCTTTATTAAAATTAACTCTTTTATTATTTCTATCTTTTTACATTGCGAATATAATTCTAAAACGAAATTCACCAATCCCTGTGGAGATGATCTTGCTTTCGCATACTATACTGCTAAGTTGACCTTGTGCACTTGCAAGTAAAAGGAGTACGATTATTTGCTTATTTATTTAGGTAAATAAATGAGCAACACCCTCACAGGGATTGGTTCAAGAATTTCAAGGAAACCAATGATGGAAAGGTTTTCTTGGGGAATGATACTTCTTGCCAAGTGAGAGGGATAAGAGACATCCAATTGAGGATGTATGATGGAGTCACAAGGCTGTTACGAAATATGAGGTATCTTCCAGATTTGAGAAGTAATTTGATCTCATTGGGGCAGCTAGATTCCATGGGGTACACATACAAAGCAGAGAGAGGAAAGATCAAGGTAACCAAGGGATCTTTGATAGTGATCAAAGCAGTAATAAAGGATGGTCTCTATGAGATGATCAGAGAGATAGAAATCAAGGATCAAGCAGCAAGCTTGATGGCTGAGATGGATAAGGCGGTTCTTTGGCACAATCACTTAGGACATATAAGCGAAAAGGGCCTGTAAGTTCTCAGCAATGATGGTCTACTTGGTGGTGACAAGGTTGAGAAACTTGATTTCTGCAAATGTTATGTTCTTGGGAAGCAACATCAGGTTAGCTTCAACACCGAAGTGCACAAATCTAAGGGTATTCTTGACTACATTCATGCAGATCTTTGGGGACCAACAAGAACACCAACACAAGGAGGTAATGATTACTTTCTGTCTTTAATTGATGATTATTTAATAGAGGTTTGAGTTTATTTGCTTAAAAATAAATCATATGCTTTGAATAAATTTGTGGTGTGAAAAAGGTTGCTGAAGACTCAAACAGGCAGGGTAGTTAAGGTGTTAAGAACTGATAATGGCTTAGAATTTTTTAATATAGATTTTAATAAATTTTATGAGTTAAATGGGATTCTAAGACATAGAACGATTGTAAAAACCCCTCAGCAAAATGGAGTTGCTGGGAGGATGAATAGGACCCTTATGGAAAAGGTTAGGTACATGTTAATTGAGTCCGGTTTACCAAAATATTTTTGGGGGGAATCTGTGTCTACTGCTGCATATTTGGTTAATAGATCACCCTCTAGGGCTTTCCCGAGGAGATGTGGAGTGGGAACCCCCTGAGTTGAACAACCTTAAAACTTTTGGATGTGTTGTGTTTGCACATCAAAAGGATGATAAACTTAGCCCAGGGTTTAGAAAATGTGTGTTTCTAGGGTATGGTGATGGGGTTGAGGGGTATAGGTTGTGGTCCTTAGAGATAAAAAGGACTAAACTCATAATAAGTAGGGATGTCATTTTTAATGTATTGTTATTTCCCTATTTGGAGAAAACTAACCTTGCATGGGATAGTAAGCAAACCGGTCCAGTATTTGTGGAGCATAGCATCAAGGAAAATTCAGTTTAGGTAGAGCAAGGAAGGCAAGAGGGTTCAGACTAGATAGAGCCCATTGATGAAGGCCAAGGTTAGGACACTTTAGAGGAGGCTGAACTAGAAGGGGATGATACAACAAATCAGAATGATTATCAGCTCACAAGGGACTGGGAAAGGAGGGTGGTCAGACCACCTTTGAGATATGGTTTTGTGGATGCTAATGTAGCAGCTCTTTATTCAAAATGAGGGGTTAAACTAGAAACTTACATGGATGCCATGGAATGTAAGGATTCATCAAAGTGGCAGCTAACTATGGAGGAAGAAATGGATTCTTTGAGGAAAAACAACTATTGGGAATTGGTGCCCAAACCAGAAAAACAGAGAGTTGTGGATTGTAAGTGGATTTACAAGATCAAAGAAGGGAACACTCTAGGGGATGAAGTCCGGTATAAGGCTAGGCTGGTGGCGAAGGGGTTCACACAAAGAGAAGGCATAGATTTCACCGAAATATTCTCACTAGTTGTGAAATACAAGACGATAAGGATAGTGTTAGCAATGGTGGTTCAATTTAATTGAGAAATTGAGTAAATAGATGTGAAGATAGCATTCTTACATGGAGAGCTTGATGAGACCATCTACATGAGGCAACCCGAAGGCCATGAGGAAGGAAGGCAGGGAGATTTGGTGTGCCAATTGAAGAAATCTCTCTATGGGCTGAAGCAATCACCTCAGCAATGGAATAAGAGGTTCGATTCCTTTGTAACTAGCTTGGGTTTCATGAGGAGCTACTATGATTTGTGCTTGTACTACAAGGGGCACAAAGTGGAGGAAATGGTGATCATCCTCATTAATGTCAATGATATGCTGTTGGTTGGGAACAACAGGGAGAGGATAGAAAAGTTGAAGTCTCAACTCAGTTCGGATTTTGGGATGAAGGATCTTGGCTATGCACAAAAGATCCTTGGGATAAGTATGATCCGAGAAAGGGAGAGACACAGATTGAAGATTTCTCAGACTTCCTACATAGAAAAGATGATATCTAAGTTTTCTATGGAAGATAGCAAACCAGTGAAGGTTCCCCTTGCTGATCATTTCAAGTTCTCCAGTGATCAATATCTGAGATCGGAGGCGGAGAAGAAGGAAATGGAGAAGGTCCCTTACTCTAATGCGGTTGGATCAGTCATGTTCATGATGGTAAGCACTAGACTCGACATTGCTTATGAAATGAGTGTTCTTAGTAGGTTTATGAGTAATCCCAAAAAAGAGCATTGGCTTGGGATGAAGTGGTTGCTGAGGTACGTGAAGGGAAGCCCAGATGTGGGGTTGGTTTATCAGAAGAGGGGTAAGTCTATCTGTCTTGAGGGTTATGCGGATTCGGACTATGGAGCAGACCGGGATAAAAAAAGATCGATTACCTCCTACTTCTTCAACTTAAATGGATGTTGTATAAGTTGGAAGGCTCAGTTGCAGTCGGTGGTAGCACTCTCAACAATTAAGGCTAAGTACATAGCGGCAACGGAAGCCATCAAGGAGGCTATGTGGTGCAAAGGGTTGTTGGAAGAGTTGAAGGTACTAAAAGAGCAGGTGGTGGTGTATTTGGATAGCCAAAGTGCATTGCATTTGTGCAAGAATCCGGTGTTCCATGAGAGGACAAAGCATATGGATGTTCAGTACCATTTCATTTGGGAAAATGTTACGAAATGATGCATTCATATGGACAAGGTGGCCATGAAAGAAAATCCTGCAGATTTAGGTACTAAAGTTCTACCTCTAAGTAAGTTCGATCATTACCTTGGACTTCTTAGGATTAGAGTCAGTTGATATGGTGACTCAAGTTGAGTTTGGATCATGAGTTCTCTACACAAGGGTTCGGGTTTAGTTGCTTAGACAAAGGTAGAGATTTGTTGGGATTTTTCTAGGAACTAAAGGGAGTAAAAGTTCAGCTTCAACCCTAGGTGTGCACCACACCCTAGGAAGTCTGCGCCTTAGCGCTCAGCAAGTGGAGTTGTTCACGCATAGCTGTGCGCCACAGCACAAGGAGGGTGCACCGCGGTGCCCAGAAGGTGGAGGTGGTGTGCCTTGGCTTGAGCCGCGGCCTGCCATGTTTTGGGCTGCGGCGCCAGGCACACCTGAAGCTTCATTTTGGGCACTTTGAGATAGTGTGTGAGGCATGGTCAAAATGTACAGGATCACTTAGACTTATTGAAGGGCTATGATTGATTGGTCCTTAAGATCTAAGGGTTGAGATTTTCTTCAAGATAGGTTCAAGAAGTGGTGCACTATATAAAGGGTCACCTAGCTTCAATCTCGATAAGTGTGTGACATACAAGTGATCATCATACAAGAGAATTCAAGTGCAAGTATGAGAGTGCAAAGACACAAAACACAAGAGAGGTACTAGAATAGATACTGGTTGTTTAGAGAGAGAGTAGTATAGATTAGGGATTCAAGGGCCTTGTAAGTGGAATTTTCTTAGGGAAAATTCCAAGGAAACTCAAGTCCTTATCACTTTCTTTTTCTCTTCTTTCGATCTTCAAGAACAAGAGGTTTCTTGAAGAGGTGTTGCTGTAACTTATAAGAACTCATTGATTTAGTGCAAAGGGCTCGGAGGAGCTCACAGGGACGTAAGCACATTGTCGAACCTCAATAACAAATTGCTTGTGTTCTTTCTTTGCTTTGATTGTTGTTTCTGTTCTTTACAAGTCATTCTAGACTCGAGTGTTTGGAAGATCACCACTTGGGCATTTTGAGGGTGATTTCCAATAGATTATGTAAAAAATTTATGTGATATAGGAGGCATGGCCCAACTTCAATTCAAATGGTCCGCTCATCAATTTATATTGAGTTTAGCTAGGACCATCATGTAAATAGGCCAATCTAGTGTTGGATTTTGTGTTGACTTTCATTTGTTGTTGTTAAACTATAGTAAGGAACACCAAATTAGACAACGATGAACTGATTTACCTATCATTTTATCTAATAGAAAGGAAACTTCCATCAACATGTTACTCAATCACCATAATAAGAGAAAGATTGCCCATATATCAGTTGGTCTATAGGACATTCAAAACACAGGAAAACGTATTGGTTTTTCCATATAAATCATTTGGAATAAAAGCACATAGAATTAGTTAAAGAGATGTTTTTGATATTTATTGCTCTTTAATATATATTATCAAATGATTGATTTTATACAAATCTTATGAGTTTTTATATTGACAAATAATAATTAGTAGATACTCATATTATTTATATGAAAAAATGAAAATAAATTTAAAAAATTACTAATTAGTTGCTTTCATGACAATTGATAATAGCCATTAAATGCATTATATTCGTACTTATTTGTTAGCACTTTAGGGTTGATTTAGGTCTTAATTGCATTTTTTATTCATTAACAACTCTAAAGTGGTATTTTTGGAGCATTAATTTATTTCGGTGCATTTTTCAGGTATCTTAAGTTAAAGGATATGAAAAAGCTATCATCATTTTGAAACACGAAGTTCCATTGAACACTCAAGCAAAAGAATGATCGCGGAAGAGCCAAGATGAAGAGAAACTATGGAAGGAGTTTTCACTAAGTTGCTGGAGTTGGCATACAAATTAACCATCTTTAAAAATTAAAATGTATCGATGTAGAAAGAACCAGGAAGTGTGCCACATATGGTTAGAAAGATATGGAAGTCTATTTTCTGGAGGATTTTACGGTTCGTTAAAATCATTTCTCTAGAGGAAGTTATGGCGATTTTAGCGGACAGAGGTCAGACTTTTTGAATCAGCGCGCGCACAGCCTTGTGCACTCCGAGTTAGACCCTAATTAGGTCTTTAATGACTTGTTCAAACCCTAAAACACTCCTAGACCTTGTGTACTATAAATATACCACTTAAGGTTTGTAATTAGACATTCAAAAAAACCTGGAGAACTCAAGAAAGCAGCAACTTTCCTTCCATTGTGCAACTATGAGCCCCATCGCTAACTAATCTCCAAGCAAGGAGAAGGGATGAATCCCTAGGTGTAGTTGTTTCTATTTCCCTTATTTGATTCAGTTGTAATGGAGCTTTAACGTTCAAATATTGTTATGATTTACTTTTATTCTAATTATAAAGATTTCATCTAATCCGGTGATTGTATCTTTTTCCTTGATATAGATTTAGTCATGCTTTCTTTATGTCAAGATTATTTGGGTATGATTGAGTCCGGTAGATCTAGCCTTTAGGTTTGTCCATTACTGCAATATTATCATCAAAGATATATTGTCGTTTCTTGATAAACTTAAAGGATAAATCATATGTGCATGAATTGAAAATAAAGAGTATTTCATAACAATCAAATTAGGGTTTATACATGTGCTTTAATTGAATATTTGCCGATTGCCTGTTTGGGATGTGAAACTTGCAATCGAGATAAGAAAAACAACTGAATCAAGTTAGGATTAGGGCAACAAACCTAGGGAGGATTCCCGGATCCTTGTTGCTCTCCTATTATATTTCACAATCTACTTTACACAATTGTCTTACTATCAAATTTAGATTCGATATTTAATTTGATCATATCGTCTCATATTAAAGTTTACATCTTTCTTTATAGTTAATTTGTCTCCCTGTGGAATCGACACCCCAAAGCTGTGCTATAACACCGCGTTACTGTTTTGGGCGTAATCAAATTTTGGCGCCGTTGCCGAGGAGACGCGCTTACTTACAAGGAAGTTGTCAACTCTAAGACAAGACGGTAGAAGAGTTGCAGATAGTTTTTCTTTCAGTAGTTTGTAAAGGCGGTAACTTCGTTCCCTCTTTTTGCTTGCTACATTAATTTTTATTTTATTATTTTATTTTATTTTATTCTTTTATTCTTTTTTATTTTTTTTATTTTTTATTTTTACCTTGAATGCAAAGACATAGAGATGCTTTGGGTAGATTTGTTAGTAGGCCTGTGCTAGAGTCAAAATTAAATTCCTTTCTAAATCCCTTATTTGACAACCCATCTAGTCCCGAAGAAATGAGTGAACATGAATATCAACCCCCTAGGACCCTTCAGGATTACCTCAACCCTACACGCACAGCCACACCATCATGCATCATGTTTCCAGCCAATACTCGCCAATTAGATCTTAAACCAGGGATGATTCAATTACTCCCTACATTCCATGGCTTGGAAAACGAAAACCCATATGTGCACATTAGAGAGTTTAAGGAAGTAGTTGCGACTTTTCATAGTCAAGATGAAACTCATGACATTATGAAACTTAAGTTCTTTCCTTTCGCTTTGAAGGATAGAGCTAAGAGTTGGCTATACTCACTAAGACCACGATCTATTGGGTCGTGGACTAAGATGACTCGGATCTTTTTTAATAAATACTTTCCCCAACATAAGACCAATGCTTTAAAAAGACAAATCTCCACCTTTGCACAAAAGGACAGCGAGACTTTGTATAAGTCTTGGGAGAGATTTAAAGAGTTATTGAGTATGTGTCCTCACCATGGGTATGAGAGTTGGCGCTTAGTGAGCTATTTTTATAAGGAACTTACATATAGAGAGCGCCAATTCGTAGAGATGATGTGTAATGGTGAATTTTTGGAGAAAGATCCTGATGAGGCCATGGAGTACCTCAATGAGCTTGCTAAAAAAGCTCACACTTGGACTGAACCTTGTGCTACTGAAAGCACAAATAAGTCACGACCTATAGGGAACCCAAATGGTGGTGGAATTTACCATCTTAGGGAAGAGGATAACCTGAAGGCCAAGGTCGAGATGCTCACTAGGGAGCTAGATGAATTAAAAACTAAGAGCTTAAAGCCAACACACCTAGCTAATCATGCAAAGTCTTTGAAACCATGTTTTGTGTGTAGAGGGGTAGATCATCTCGCCCAAGAGTGTCCTACATTTGCTGAGATGAGAGGGATGTATGAGGAACAATGTAATGCCTTAGGCATGTACAAGAAGCCTCATGCACCCTTCTCTAATACCTATACTCCGGGGTGGCGTGATCACCCCAATTTCAACTGGAAGTCTGAAAATCAGCAGCTTGCACAACCCCCTGCACCATATCTTGAACCATATCATGCACCCGTGTCTTCTAGGAGTTCTTTAGAAGACACTTTACATGCTTTTATTGAAGCACAAGGGAAGACTAATCAAAGGCTTGAATCTTTAATTGTGCAGGTTGTTGAAGAACATAAAGAGATAAAGAGCCAAGTGTCCAAGTTGATGAGCTACTTGAGTGTGACTGAGCGAGGTAAGTTCCCTTGTCAAGCTCAGTCCACATCCCATGGTCAACACCTAGCACAACAGAATTTGAAGGAGGTGAATGTTATTGAGACACTAAGTGGTAAGTCATTACACATCCCAGCAACGAAAAAATCAGAGGATGTGAATGAAACCCACCAAGCATACATGATTGACTCATTCATGGAAAAGGTCCAGCACCTTAATCCATTGGAGTCTACCTTCATCCATGGCTTCACAAAAGCACATATCGAGCCAGAATTTGCGGATGTTACTGATGACATCCTTGAGGCCTCTCAAAAGCATACAAGCACCAAATTTGGCAATGAAGCAGTGGCTGGTGCATTCAACCTATGTTTGTCTAGGAGGGAATAAAAGTGTCTGGCTGAAGACATAAAACTTAGCGCTCATGGGAGGCAACCCACAACATATCCTTTTATTTTTACTGTTTTTCATATTTCTTTTTCTTATTTATTATTATTATTTGGTTGTTTTCTAGTATTAACTTAGTATTTTTTTTTTCAAGGAAAATATACGAAGCAGTTCAAATGGTGGAGCACAATTTTCAGCTTCTGTGCACCTTTGGCTACAAAGGGAGTTTCTTTTACTCTTTCTTTTACATTGAGGTCAATGCAATTTTTAAGTTGGGGGTGGAAGAAACACATCTCTTTGTTTCCATATTCTTTATTTCCATACATTTTTTTCCTTTGAACTGCTTGGTGTCATTTTCTTTTTTGTTTATTTTTAGCATGCTTTGTGTTAGCCCTAGAGTTAATTCACATATCAATGATATGAACTTAATTGAGATAACATATAACATGTAGAAGAAGTTAAATTCTGTTTCGGTTTGAGAATAATTTAAGTATCAATCTTGATTTGGTTTGAGACTCTAGTTTGTGGTAAGATTGAATGATTAGTCTAAAACATCTAGAAAAGTTCTATGTGCAATTGTTTGTGAATACTTTTGCGATCTCAACAAGCTCTAGAACTTATTTGATAATCATTTGAGGCGAATTCCTAGAATGCACACTACTTAGGATATGATATAGGCCATTTTTGAATCGTTTGAGCCTTTCAAACTTACCCTTGCAATATATATCACTAGTCACCTTTTTGAGCCCTTTTTCTTGAAAAAGAATTTGAGCCTTGTTTCTTTCAAAAACTCATTTACTTACCCTTATGAGCCTAAAAATATTTTATCCTTACCCTTCTTTTAAAAGAACTTAGTTGTACACATTGTTGAGAAGCACTTAAGAGGAGTAAGGATGGAAATATGAAAAATCATAACCCAAGTATATTAAAGAAGATAAGTTGTTGGTTGTGGAAAAGAAAAGAAAAAAAAAAGAGAGATGAATGAGTATTTGTCAAAAACAGAAAAAGAAGAGAAGTATGGCAAAGAAAGAAGAAAAAGAAAAGAAAAAGTGGTGACTTGTCAAGAGATATGCTTTTATAAAAAAATTGTTGAAAGAGTTGAGCATTGAAGTAAAGTTATCTAGTGCTTGAAAGTGGTTGTGTTTAAAGCTAAGAGATTAAGTTCTTTTACTTGCAAATCCTTCCCGTTTTTCCTTAACCTTTACCTTGGCCTAACATTACAAGCCTATTAAAGACCTATTGATCCAATGAAGTGTGATTTTTTCTACAATAGTGGAGAATGATTTGAAAGATAAGCCTATGGAGCTTGTTTATGTGATTGATGTCACACAATTTGTTATGTTTTTAGAGGCCAAGACTTGTATTCATGAATGTTGTGCATAAAATCATCCGGGTGTTCGGACTAATGGATTGTGGTAAGATGGATGTTAAGAGTCAATAACGATTTTAAGATTGATGCTTGGATTACTTTTAGACTTTGGTGAAATTTAATGATTCTATGTGCCGTATGTTATGTACAATTTTTGAGACAAAAAGTGAATTACTCTTGGTTCAACGCTAGCATTGCTTTACGTTGTTTTTAACTCCTACCATAGAATTCATCTCTTGTTTTCGCTTGAATTGCTAGGGACTAGCAATAAGCTAGTTGGGGGTTGTGATAATAGCCATTAAATGCATTATATTCGTACTTATTTGTTAGCACTTTAGGGTTGATTTAGGTCTTAATTGCATTTTTTATTCATTAACAACTCTAAAGTGGTATTTTTGGAGCATTAATTTATTTCGGTGCATTTTTCAGGTATCTTGAGTTAAAGGATATGAAAAAGCTATCATCATTTTGAAACACGAAGTTCCATTGAACACTCAAGCAAAAGAATGATCGCGGAAGAGCCAAGATGAAGAGAAACTATGGAAGGAGTTTTCACTAAGTTGCTGGAGTTGGCATACAAATCAACCATCTTTAAAAATTAAACTGTATCGATGTAGAAAGAACCAGGAAGTGTGCCACATATGGTTAGAAAGATATGGAAGTCTATTTTCTGGAGGATTTTACGGTTCGTTAAAATCATTTCTTTAGAGGAAGTTATGGTGATTTTAACGGACAGAGGTCAGACTTTTTGAATCAGCGCGCGCACAGCCTTGTGCACTCCGAGTTAGACCCTAATCAGGTCTTTAATGACTTGTTCAAACCCTAAAACAGCCCTAGACCTTGTGTACTATAAATATACCACTTAGGGTTTGTAATTAGACATTCAAAAAAACCTGGAGAACTCAAGAAAGCAGCAACTTTCCTTCCATTGTGCAACCATGAGCCCCATCGCTAACTAATCTCCAAGCAAGGAGAAGGGATGAATCCCTAGGTGTAGTTGTTTCTATTTCCCTTATTTGATTCAGTTGTAATGGAGCTTTAACGTTCAAATATTGTTATGATTTACTTTTATTCTAATTATAAAGATTTCATCTAATCCGGTGATTGTATCTTTTTCCTTGATATAGATTTAGTCATGCTTTCTTTATGTCAAGATTATTTGGGTATGATTGAGTCCAGTAGATCTAGCCTTTAGGTTTGTCCATTACTGCAATATTGTCATCAAAGATATATTGTCGTTTCTTGATAAACTTGAAGGATAAATCATATGTGCATGAATTGAAAATAAAGAGTATTTCATAACAATCAAATTAGGGTTTATACATGTGCTTTAATTGAATATTTGCCGATTGCCTATTTGGGATGTGAAACTTGCAATCGAGATAAGAAAAACAACTGAATCAAGTTAGGATTAGGGCAACAAACCTAGGGAGGATTCCAGGATCCTTGTTGCTCTCCTATTATATTTCACAATCTACTTTACACAATTGTCTTACTATCAAATTCAGATTCGATATTTAATTTGATCATATCGTCTCATATTAAAGTTTACATCTTTCTTTATAGTTAATTTGTCTCCCTGTGGAATCGACACCCCAAAGCTGTGGTACAACACCGCGTTACTGTTTTGGGCGTAATCAACAATTGAAAGAAAAATTGTTGATCGCAATACTTTTTTCTGAATGAATCATACTAAAAATGATAGTCATACTTTATATGTGCATGATGTTATTGACCATTGTCTTAAAATTGGCTTCTTACCTATTATTGTGCTACATAGAGCTTATATATAGAGTAAAGCATAATTGGTAGTAACAATTAGTAACATATATATGTTCCAGTCTAAATCTCATAATGGTGTCAATTAATGATCTATTAGAGGCCTCTATTAATCAACAAATTTGTGAGCTATGTGGTTTTACTTATATAAAACAAAAAGCTATATGTGCTGTGATTATAAATCAATTTTTTATTTTGATATTATTATTTGGTTGTGAAAAAAAATGCTTTGATGTGTGTTATAACAATAATATATATTTTTCTATACATATTTATAGCAGTGGAAAACTGGTCCATGTGTTTATATTCATAGGGAGCTGTTAACATTGCCTAGCTAAATGCTAGCTTCTATTTATGTTTATCATTATAATGATATAAGTGGAATGAAAAATGAATACCTTACTTGTTATTTACAATGTTATTGCATTTATATCTATGTGATATTAATTCATTTGGATGACTTTTTCATGCAATAACTCATAATTAAGATAACTTATGCTACCTTTATAACACCATTATATGACTAATGCTAGCTTTATGGTACTAGCCGTTATAAGTTTAATGTGTATTATTTCATTGATTCAATGATAAATAAATAATTACTTTGGATATTACAAATTTTATCGGTTAAAGTTATGGGAAATTAATGGATATTTAACACTATGATAATGGTGGTAATTAAATCTTAAACATGCTCATTACTTCTAAATATTTGAGAAAAAAAACAATTGTGAAGGTTTTGGAAATATAAGTAACTATTATATTTATTCGTAGTTCCTTTGGATGCATTGGTATATACATCACCAATATATATATTAGTCCATGCATAAATTGATTCCATTGAAATTCTTGTGGAGTTTAAAGTATTGTTACAACTAACAACTATTACTTGACAAAAGAAGGAAAAATATATTTTTACATTGAGATACAGGCACTGTTATCTAACTATGTCAAATTGGTAAGTATTAGATTTGTTTTATATGAAGAATGTTGAATATTGTGCAAAGCATAAGCCAAAAAATATTTATATTTGAAAAAATTATGTATTTGAAAAATTCGTGAATCCCATAATATGAGATTTTTATGCTTAAAGATAGATTTGGAAAGCATGAGATGACAAAAACTGGAAAAATGTGGGGAGGATTTCATGAAAAGTTTATTGAATTTGTTAAGAAAATAACATGGAGGATTTAATGAGAAAAATGAGTTATTGAGAAACGCATAAATGTGATTAAAAGAAAATGTGAGGTTGTAAATGAAGTATTTTTTATAAATTTCGGAAAAAAAAAATAATGAGGCATCTCACATTAATTCTTGAGACTCAATTTGAGAAGTTATTTTTTGAGAAAATTTTTAGCATGTGTAGCTTAGAAATTTTTATTACTAAATGCATCTAAGTTAATGATATTTCTTTTGCACATTTAAAGTACAAGTGAGGTACTTAAATTATTATCTCGTGATTTACTCATCAAGGAGCATCATGTATAATTTTGGCCCATTGACCAAGGGCTTTGTAATAATGTGATTGGCCTAATGAGGGGTATTGTAATAATACTATTTGGCTTGTTGAGTGGCGTTATAAAATCATAAAATATTAAATGCTGATACTATGTTGGCTCTAGTTGTGAATTTATTTTATAGAAGTGGAAATTTGAGAATGAGAAATCCATCAATAGCAGAATATATGAGTTTAGATTGATTAAGCCAAGAAGTACGTGGGATGATAGAAAATGTGGTACCGTCTTTTGGAAATCATCCTAGCAGTTAGGTCCATAATGGATTATGAGTTTATTGCCTTGGAGAAGATTGCATCTGAAGCTGATTGACTGAGACATATTTGTGGATATAACATTGTGAGGGAGATCAGTCACATCTGTGACTCTCCATTATGACTGCAAAATGTCAATATCTTGTGCTAAAAATAAAATCTATTATAAGAAGAATATGTGATTAAAGCATATTTTTATGAGACAACTTATAAGCAATGGGGTGATAGCCATTGATTTTGTAAGGTCAGAGAGAAATTTAGCAAATACTCTAACAAAAGTGTTATCAAGAAAACTTTTTCATGATATATTGAGGGGGATGAGATTGAAGCCCATAGAGTGAACTTCTTGTGATTGTAACCCAATCTATGTTAATGGAGATCCCAAGAAGTAGGTTCAATGTGTAAAAACAAGTCACAGAGAAGCTAAAAGAAAGAACTATTCATATTGTATGTCCCTTCCTATAGTGTAAATAATGCTTATTACAAAATATAATAAGGTTGAGTAAAAAGCTCTTAATGAACTCATAGCCTATATTGGTGGTGTGTGGCAGTACACACTTAATGGGTTCACCTATATTGGTCCAAAATATACTATGGAAATACCTAAGAAGGGGTGAATTGGGTAATAGGAATTTTTAAATATCTTTTTGCAAACTCAAATATCAAAATATATGGGGAATTAAATCAAACCAATCTTTCTAAATTACTAGCGTAAAATGAGAGTTTATTTATTAATATAGAAAAGATCATTTAATTATAAAATAATTAAGCAATCAATCTCATTTACTTGAATAATAAATAATTCTAGGCAAGTAATTAAGGAGATGTAGTTAGAGAGATGTAAAGTCGATTTATAGTGGTTCGGCAATTTCGGAATTATATGTAACCCTATGTCCACTTTTCTTAAAGGCTCTCCTTGAATGTTTCACTAACACGAATAAGTAACTTTTAAGGGTGTTGCTCAAACCAAATATGAACAAGCAACTTCAAGACTATTGCTTCAACCTTTTCAAAAGAGTCATAAATTTGCTACCCAAGTGTATGTACCCAACACTACCTAGCTCACTTACAAACTCTCACAAGAGTTACACCAACTATTTTAACAAGATAATGAATTAAAAGTTTGAAACAAACAAACAAGAGAGAACGATCTCAATGAAGATTATAACTCAATATTTTCTGTCTCAAAAGCTTATAGCTTAACAATGGAGTTTTTAGCTCCGAAAGAGGAGAATGAAGATTTTGTTTTAATTCTTTGTTGTAGAAAGTTTCCCTTTTCTTCTAAATGACCTTTGAGGCTCTATGTATAATGTCTTGAAGTCTTCTAATCGTTGGAGACAGAATAGGGTCGTTAGAGACATGTTTATAGCTTTAAATTAAAAAATATAGCAGTTGTAACTTGTCCAGTTGATTGGTTCATGATCCAGTCGGCTAAACTTCATAACAAATGCAGAAAACTGATTTTTCGAGCATCTAGTTGATTGTACTATTCATTCAGTCGACTGAATAGTGTTTTGGGCACAACTATAGTGCTTTCAAGATGAACAATGTTTTTAGCATCAATTTCTTCATATTTCTTCATTATTTTTGGATTTGTGTTCCTGAAAATCTCCCAAATGAATCAAACTTTCTTACACATTAAATACACAAGTTAAATTCTTCAATCATCAAAATTAATTTAATCAATTTCTTGATTGAGGCATTTTTGATGATGACAAAACATATTACAAATTTAAGCATAATGCATGTGCAAAATATGTCAACATAAATTCTTCAAAAGTTTAATTATAGCAAGTTAAGCATTGAGTCCTAAGAATTGAATATTTGCATTTAACAAATTCACCTAGAGATTTTATATCACCAATTAATTAAGGTCGTGTAATAAAATGTACTACAAATTTATTTACCTTCTAAAAAATTAAAATGCTTACAAAACATATCTTAGGATTCAAACCTATGATTTAGCTCTTTCATCTTTGAAGTTGCATTTCAATTATTCTCCTTGAATTTGATCTTTTGGAAAGCTTATTGACTTTTGAGATCAACAACTTTGATTCACCAATTTCTACAATCTTAATCTCCTTTGAGCTATAAGCACTTTTAAAAATCTGTATCACTTAAGTAATATTCGTTAGTTCATAATTAAGATTTTGTTACTATCAAAATCATCAGGGTCAACAGACACTAGGTTAACAACCTATGAGGGAGTGAAGGTGGTGGTTGCCTTCTATAAGAGTTAATGCAAACTCACTAGGGCGCCTATGAAAATCAACGCAAGGTGCATGGCTATAAAGGCACCAAACCAATAACTCATAAAAGAGAATATCAAAAATTGGTTGGTTCATGCCATTAAGTCACAAATCACTTGTAAATTACATTATGTTACACAAGGTATTAATTCAAGTCCACAAGATATCATTGCTTTAACTTCATTATGACCCAAGTTCTTTTTTCTTGAAAATTTTTGAACCATATGGGTGATTGTTGGGAGAAAAAAATGCTTCAAAATTTACTGTTTAGGAAATTGTCACCCATATGGTCCAATAAACCTTCAGTGCAGGTTCTTTTTAATTACACACATGGGTTTATTCAAATCTTAGCCTTTATGGCATTATCTCTCAATTATTTCCTTAATTATTTCCATGCTCGACAGTTACCAACCATTAAATCTTGGATTTTAAAATTAAAGAAATAAGTGCCAATTATTGCTAACCATAATGAGCATTAACTCTATAAACTATCAATTCTTAGTATTCTATTACATATATTTTCATGCTGACTTGTGGTTATAACTTCTAGAAGATACCTTTCTCCTCATACCTAAAAACCTCATATCTCCATTCTTCTTTGGTTTCTTATTCATGTCCAAGAAAGAAGAAAGTGAACAAAAAGATGTATATAAATGAATAATATAACTTGGGGCTATCTCACTACAAGTTCAAAGTCCTGTTTGTGAGTGCACACAAATCGAGCTACCATTTATCCTAAAGAGTGACTATTAGATCTATTTGCATCGGAATGGGACAAAATCACTTTTCAAGGATAACATATTAATTTTTATGCCTCAATATTTTCTTTTCAACTTTCATATCTTCTGTAATTCATCTTTGAGGTAAATATCGATTACTGTTTTTTGTTAAGATACTTTGTTATTTATTTAAGCATCTCACTAAGTTTCCAGCAATAATAACATTATCTATACCGTTTATTTTAAGAATAAAGTTAGTTTGTTGGCGACTAATAAATTCATTGATCCAGGCCTAATCTTATTGACAAGAACTTTGAAAAAAACTTGTGCAAAGTGTTATATTGATTAATGGGTCTAAATTGAATAATGAACTTAGGGCTAGGGATTTTGGGGATCAAATAGATTACAATGGTATTTTTTTTGGTTATAAAGGAGTTCAACAATAAAATTAAACGGTAGGTCTTAGGAATTAGGGGTCTGTTTGGTTCACAGACAGGATTATAGTAGGATAAGGTTACAAAGGATTAAAACGGTACTATTTTAATCCCATGTTTGGTTTATCGTATTAGATGATTGGTATTAAAATTGGACTATATGTTAAAAGACCACAATGTCTTTTACTTTTTCCAAATTTTTTCACCAACTATCTCTTAATTTTCTTAACTTTCCCAACAAGTAAAGCAACAAATTTGGGTTTTTTCTAAACTTTCCCTATGAATTTTTCAGCTACCAAACAAAAGTTGTGGCATTCCTCTATTTTTACTTTCTCTATGCAAATATTAACAAAACCTAAACTTCAACAGGTCAAAAAATATCTGTGCTTCATCCAAATCAATATGCACTCAACATAAAATGATGCAAAAAAATATAAACATAAAATCACCTAAAAATATCAACACAGGGCCCAGAAAAACCATTTGCAAAAATAAAAAGAAATCCGCAAATAAAAAAAAAGCTATAAAAATCCACACAAGCCACTACTCAAATCTAAAAAAACCTATAAACTCGTAAAAAGTATCAAAATATCTCACAGGAATTCCTAAATCAAATAGAGGTTGTGACTCAATGTCAAATATGGTGCGATGGTCATATCTTTCCTTTACCTATTGGCACTCTATCTCGCATCATCTAAAGTAAACATATAAGCACTCTTTATAATACCACTTGAACTATCATTTGCTAACCGAACTAAGTAACACTAGCTTGTAACACAAGTGGGGCCTTTTAGGTGGCAGTATGATGACCCAACTTACCATGGTAGGGTCAAAGGGTGTCTTGTCCATTCCAACTGTTGAGCTGATCCGTGTTTCTTTGGCGAAAGCTTAAGCCATATGGTTACTAAAGTGGAGGGCACATGGTGAGGCTGGTTCCACAGAGCAGCAAAGACCTCCCGCTCTCAACAGTGGTAGGATAATGGGCTACTGCATCCTTGACTCACGGTGCCTAGTAAAATGGGCTCAATTAGACAATCACTTTTTGCATAATTTTTTTTTTCATTCTTTTATTTTATTTTTTTGAAAATTTTGCATTATGATAAGTAGAAAATAGAAATGATATATGGACAAGACAACATTCTCACCAGTTACCAAGTACTAGCTGTCAGAGATTTAATCCTAACAAATTTGTTTGTTAGTCTCTGAAATCTGAATCTTAATGCCATGCTCACCCTTGGTGCTGATCATCCCTTAAAGGTACAAAACATAACATAAACTAATAAATTTAAAAAATATGAAGATTAATGCCATTATTAAAAATCGGATTTGTCAATCTATCTCAATGCATAATAATCATTTCAACCATAGTGTTATTTTATTACAACTTGCTCTTCAAGAACAAACCTACAACAAATTTTGTGGCTTATTCTGGAGATTCATCACAAAATCTCTCACATTTCTATCTTTTCCCTTATGTTTTAAAATTACCAAAAAATAAAATAAAATTGTTTACTTATTTTTCTCCTTTATTTGAGATAAAAAGAAAAGAATATCCTTCTTGTTGAAAATTTCAAATTTCAAAGCTTTTCTCTCTATAATTCTAATTTGGCAAAAGTACCTAAATGCACTTCATCATATCCCTATGCAATTCTTAATGTTTTTGTTGTGGTCCAAAGTAGTGTTGTAGAGGCGTTAAGCAGCAAGCGAGTCATTGTAGTATATTTGTGAACATGATGATCAATTATGAGTATATATGATCTATTGATTCTGTCTTAGTGGCTTGGTAGGGCTTCATTTGGTTGATAACATTACCCAAATAGATCTATAATTGAAA
Organism: Bretschneidera sinensis; assembly: GCA_023935145.1. Taxonomy (NCBI): domain Eukaryota; kingdom Viridiplantae; phylum Streptophyta; class Magnoliopsida; order Brassicales; family Akaniaceae; genus Bretschneidera; species Bretschneidera sinensis. Next base: position 45,358,992 of record CM043701.1, read on the forward strand.
AAAAGGTATATGAATGAAAATATATGGAGCAAAAATGTAAGTTTTTTTATGTTGAATCAAAATTTTTACTATACTGGCTCTAGTTGTGAATGTATTTTATACAAGTGGAAATTTGAGAATGAGAAATCCATCAATAGCAGAACATATGAGTTTAGATTGATTCAGTCAAGAAGTAGGTTAGGATGACGAAAAATGTGGTATCGTCTTTTAGAAATCATTGTAGCAGTTAGGTCCATAATGGATTATGAGTTTATTGCCTTAGAGAAGGTTGCATCTGAAGCTGAATGGCTAAGACATATTTGTGGATATTACGTTGTGAGGGAGATTAATCACATCTGTAACTCTCCATTGTGATTGCAAAATGTCAATATCTTGTGCTAAAAATAAAATCTATTATGAGAAGAATATGTGATTAAGGAATATTTTTGTGAGACAACTTAAAAGCAATGGGGTGATAGCCATTGATTTTGTAAGTGTTGGAAATCACCTTGACAAGATACCCAGGTGGTGATCTTACAAACACCCAAGTCCAGAATGACTTGTAAAGATTTGGAATCGAAAACAGGAACAAAAATCAAAGAAAGAGGGAAGACAAGCGATTTGTTATCGAGGTTTGGCAATAGCCTACGTCATCGTGAGTTCCTTTGAAATCAACTTGACAAGATGCCCAGGTGGTGATCTTCCAAACACCCAAGTCTAGAATGACTTGTAAAGATTTGGAATAAAAAACAGGAACAAAAATCAAAGAAAGAGAGAAGACAAGCGATTCGTTATCGAGGTTCGGCAATAGCCTACGTCCCCATGAGTTCCTCTGAACTCTCTGATCTAAATCAACGGTTCTTTTACACTTACAACAACCCCTCTTCAAGAAGCTCAAGTTCTTGAAGAAACCAAGAAGAGAAGAAAGAGGATGATAAAAACTATTACAATGCTCTCTATCAAATCTATATTACTCTCTCTTTACAACCAGCCTCTCTACAATGAGTCCCTCTTGTATTTTATGTCTTTGCACTCTCACACAATTCTCTCTTGTATTGTGTCTTTTCATTCTTTACAATTGATCTCAAATTATGTCACAATATTGTTGAGAATGAAGCTAGGTGACCCTTTATATAGTGCACCAACTTCTTGACCAATCTTGAGTGTCAATCTCCACCCTTAGATCTTGATGACTAATCAACCATGGCCCTCCATCAATCCTAAGTGATACTGTGCATTTTAACCTTGCACCCATGAACTTAACAAGAGGCTGAATCAAGTTAATCATGTGTGCATCAGTGTGCCTAGCGCTACGGCCTTGAACAAGGGGTGCCGCGGCTCAAGGCAAAGCACATTTTCACCACTTGCTAGGCGCTGCGGCCTTGGTGAGGGAGACGTACGGCGCTGCCCCTCATCCAACACCTCCCTTGCTGGGTGCTACAGCCTGAGAGGAGGAGGGTTGTAGCGCACACTAAAGCTGGGCCCCTCACAGCTGTGCGCACTTCTTTGTCTTACTGAATGGAGAGGTGTGCACACACCCAAAGTGAGGCGCACACTTGTGTGCATTCTTTTACCATGCTGAAATTTATTCTTCCAACCTTAGTTTAAACCTTAGCCATGTTTAAACCTTAGACAAATATCAACAATCTCTACCTTTGTCTAAGTGTTTAAACCCGAACCATTGTGCAGAGAACTTCAGGATCCAAACTCATCTTGAGTCATTAATCAATCGACTCCAATCCTAAGTAGTCCAAGGCAATGATTGAACTTACTTAGAGGTAGAACTTTAGTACCTAAATCCACAGGGTTTTCTTCTGTGGCTACCATGTCCACATGGATACATCCTTTCGTAAAATTTTCCTGAATGAAATGGTACTGAACATCCATATACTTTGTCTTCTCATGGAACACCGGATTCTTACACAAGTACAATGCACTTTGACTATCCGAAAACACCACAACCTGCTCCTCTAATACCTTCAACTCTTCCAACAACCCTTTGCACCACATAGCTTCCTTAATGGCTTCCATTGTCGCTACATACTCAGCCTTGGTTGTTGAGAGTGCTACCACCGGCTGTAACTGAGCCTTCCAACTTACACAACATCCGTTTAGTTGAAGAAGTAAGAGGTAATCGATCTCCTTTTATCCCGGTCTAATCCATAGTCCGAATCCGCAAAACCCTCAAGGTAGATGGACTTACCCCTCTTCTTATAAACCAGCCTTACTTCTAGGCTTCCCTTCAAGTACCTCAGCAACCACTTCATCCCAAGCCAATGATCTTTTTCTGGATTACTTATAAACTTGTTGAGAACACTCATTGCATGAGCAATGTCAGGTCTAGTTCTTACCATAGTGAACATAACAGAACCAACCACACTAGAGTAAAGGACTTTTTCCATTTCCTTCTTCTCCGCCTTCGATCTCGAACATTGATCGTTGGAGAACTTGAAATGACCAGCAAGGGGAACCTTCACTGGTTTGCTATCTTCCATAGAGAATTTAGATATCATCTTTTCTATGTAGAAAGTTTGAGAGATCTTTAATCTGTTTCTCTCCCTTTCCTGGATGATACACATCCCAAGGATCTTATATGCATGGCCAAGATCCTTCATCTCAAACTCCTCACTGAGTTGAGCCTTCAATTTTATCATCGTTTCCATGCTACTCCCAACCAGCAACATATTATCTACATAGATGAGGATGATCACCACTTCCTTAACCTTCTACCCCTTGTAGTACAAGCACGAATCATAGTAGCTCCTTATGAAACCCAAGCTGATTATAAAGGAATCAAACCTCTTATTCTATTGTCGAGGTGATTACTTCAGGCCATAGAGAGATTTCTTCAATTTGCACACCAACTCTCCCTGCCTTCCTTCCTCATAGCCTTCAGGTTGCCTCATGTAAATGGTCTCATTGAGCTCTCTATGTAAGAACGTTGTCTTCACATCCATTTGCTCGATTTCCCAATCAAATTGGACCACCAATGCTAACACTATCCGTATTGTCTTGTACTTCACAAACGGTGAGAAGATTTCGGTGAAATCTATGCCTTCTTTTTGTGTGAACCCCTTCGTCACCAGCCTAGCTTTATACTGGATTTCATCCCTTGGAGTATTCCCTTCTTTGATCTTGTAGATCCATCTACAATCCACAAGTCTTTTTTTTTTTTTTTTTTTTTTTTTTTTCTGGTTTGGGCACCAACTCCCAAGAGTTATTCTTCATCAAAGAATCCATTTCTTCCTCCATAGCTAACTGCCACTTTGACGAATCCTTACACTCCATGGCATCTGTGTAAGTTTCTGGTTCAACCTCTCCTTCTGTCCAAGGAGCTGCTACATTAGCATCCGCAAACCCATATCTCAAAGGTGGTCGAACCACCTTCCTTTCCCTGTCCCTTGTGAGTTGGTAGTTATTCTTACTTGCTTTATCAACCTCTTCTAGTTCAGCCTCTTCTTGAGTTTCTTGGGCTTGGCCTTCATCAATGGGCTCTACCTGGTCCGAACCCTCTTATCTTCTTTGCTCTACCTGAACTAAATTCTCCATCATACGATGCTCCACAAATTTCGAACTGGTTTGCTCACTAGCCCTTGCAGGGTTAGTTTTCTCCAAATAGGGAAATAACAATTCATTAAAAATAAAATCCCTACTTATAATGAGTTTCATGCCCTTCTTTTCCAAGGACCACAACCTATACCCCTTAACCCCATCACTATACCCTAGAAATACACATTTTCTAGACCTTGGGTTAAGTTATCATCCTTTTGATGTGCATATGCAGCACACCCAAAAGTCATAAGGTTGCTTAACTTAGGGGGTTTCCCACTCCACATCTCCATGGGAGTCTTGAGCTCTAAAGCTCTAGAGGGTGATCTATTTACCAAGTACGCAGCAGTAGACACAGCTTCCCCCTAAAAATATTTTGGTAAATTGGACCCAATTAACATGCACCTAACCTTTTCCATAAGGGTTCTATTCATCCTTTCAACAACTCCATTTTGCTAAGGTGTTTTTACAGCCGTTCTATGTCTTAGAATGCCATTTAATTCACAAAATTTATCAAAATCCTTATTACAAAATTTTAAGCCATTATCGGTTCATAAAGCTTTAACTACCCTACCCGTTTTAGTCTCCGGCAACTTCTTCCACACAACAAATTTATTCAAGGCATCTGATTTATTTCTAAGTAAATAAACCCACACTTTTCTTGAATAATCATCAATTAAAGATAGAAAGTAAAAGTTACCTCCCTGTGTTGGTGTTCTTGCTGGTCCCCAAAGGTCCGAATAAATGTAGTCAAGAATGCCCTTAGACTTGTGCACTCCGGTGTTGAAGCTGACCAGGTGTTGCTTCCCAAGAATGCAACTCTCACAGAAATCCAGTTTCTCTACTTTGTCTCCTCTAAGTAGACCATTCTTGCTAAGAACTTGTAGGCCATTTTCGCTCATATGTCCCAAGTGAGTGTGCCAAAGGGCTGCCCTATCAATCTCAGCCATCAAGCTTGCTGCTTGATCCTTGGTTTCTGTTTCACCGATCATCTCATAAAGTCTATCTTTTATTGCTGCCTTGATCACTACCAAAGATCCATTGGTCACCTTGATCTTTCTTCCCTCTACTTTGCATGTGTAGCCCATGGAATCTAGCTGCCCTAATGAGATCAAATTTCTCTTCAAATCTGAAAGATACCTCACATTTCGCAGCAGCCTTGTGACTCCATCAAACATCCTTAACTGGATGTCTCTTATCCCCCTCACTTGGCAAGAATTGTCATTCCCCAAGAAGACCCTTCCATCATTGATCTCCTTGAAATTCTTGACCCATTCCTTGTGAGGGCACATGTGATAAGTGCACTCGGAATCCAGAATCCATTTTTCACTGCCTTGCCTCCTACTCACATTTGAGCACACAACAAGAACATCATCTTTCTGTTCTCCTTTGGCAACCGAAGCCTCTTCATTATTGGTATGGCTTCTTCTCTCATCCCACATCTTTTTCTTGCAATCTTTCTTGAAATGACCTTTCTTGTTGCAGTAGAAGCACCTCTTTCCTCCAAATCTTGGTTTGGAATGTGCTCTCCCATGGCTCTGCCCTCTACCTCTTAATTTCTCTAGGTAGTTACCATGAATGCTACTGTCATTTCGAGTTACTGGCCTTCCTTTTAGGAACAGCCCATCTCCACTTGATGTCTCCCTCATCTTGGCTTTGAAATCATGTGCCCTTATGGCATTGATCACAATCTCTTTGGTTAAAGTATCTCTTCCATACTCAATAGCATTAATCAAATTATCAAAATAATCAGGAAAAGAATTTAACAAAATGACAGCCAATTGTTCATCCGGGAATGTAATGCTACAGCTATTCAAATCTTGAACTAGCTTATTAAACACATCAAGATTATCTTGCAACTCTTTATTAGGATCCATTTTAAAAGAAAAGATTCTTTTAAGAAGATAAATCTTGTTAGGGAGAGTTTTGGTAAGAAACAACTTATTTAGTTTCTTCCATATGACAGCAGGATCTTCCGAGTCTCCGCGCTTCCTTGTGACACTATCCGACATGTGTAGGAAGATGGTGTTGTATGCCATCTTCTTCATCTCAGTCCGCTGGTCCTCCGTGACACTTACCAGAAAAGCATCTTATTCTCTAATAGCTAAGTCCACCTTCTGTTGTATAAGAACAACCTTGATCTTCCGCTTCCAAAGGGCAAAGTCTCCCTTTCCATCAAACTTCTCAACACAGAAATTTGAACTCATCTTTGCGGACAAGATCCCAGATTTATGCAATACCCATAAATGCTTTCTTTTAAACCTCAAGAACACGATCAAAGATGGATCTTAACACCATTCTTGAATCTCCCTCAAGAACATGATCTGATCTTGATCTTTACTCCGTTCTTGAATCACACAAGAAGTTGATCTTTAATTCTTAGAGTCTTGACTCCGTCACCTTCTTGTTCTTGCTCCGATACCCTCTCACCAAAGCTCTGATACCACTGTTGGAAATCACCTTGACAAGATTCTCAGGTGGTGATCTTCCAAATACCCAAGTCTAGAATGACTTGTAAAGATTTGGAATCGAAAACAGGAACAAAAATCAAAGAAAGAGAGAAGACAAGTGATTTGTTATCGAGCTTTGGCAATAACCTACGTCCCTGTGAGTTCCTCTGAACTCTTTGCACTAAATCAATGGTTCTTTTACAATTATGGTAACCTCTCTTCAAGAAGCTCAAGTTATTGAAGAAACTAAGACAAAAATAAAGAAGATGATAAGAATTATTACAATGCTCTCTATCAAATCTATACTACTATCTCTTTACAACTAGACTCTCTACAATGAGTCACTCTTGTGTTTTGTGTCTTTGCACTCTCACACAATTCTCTCTTGTATTGTGTCTTTTCACTCTTTATAATTGATCTCAAATTATGTCACAATGTTGTTGAGAATGAAGCTAGGTGACCCTTTATATAGTGCACCAACTTCTTGACCAATCTTGAGTGTCATTCTCCACCCTTAGATCTTGATGAGCAATCAACCAGGGCCCTCCATCAATCCTAAGTGATGTTGTGCATTTTAACCTTGCACCCACGCACTTAACAAGAGGCTGAATCAAGTTAATCATGTGTGCATCAGTGTGCCTAGCGTTGCGGCCTTGAACAAGGGGCGCCGTGGCTCAAGGTAAAGCACCTTTTTCACCACTTGCTGGGCGCTGCGGCCTTGGTGAGGGAGACATGCGGCATTGCCCCTCCTCCAGCACCTCCCTTGCTGGGCACCGCGGCCTTGGTGAGGAGAATTGCAGCGCACACTGAAGCTAGACCCCTCACAGTTGTGCGCACTTCTTTCTCTTGCTGAATGGAAAGGTGTGCACACACCCAAAGTGAGGTGTACACTCTTGTGCACTCTTTTAACATGTTGAAATTTATTCTTCCAACCTTGGTTTAAACCTTAGCCATGTTTAAACCTTAGACAAATATCAACAGTAAGGTCAGTGAGAAATTTAGCAGATCCTCTAACAAAAATGTAATCAAGAAAAAATTTTCATGATACATTGAGGGAATGAGATTTAAGCCTATAGAGTGAACTTCTTGTGATTGTAATCCAACCTATGTTAATGGAGATCCCATGAAGTAGGTTCAATAGGTAAAAACAGGTCACAGAGAAGCTAAATGAAAGCACTATTCATATTGTATGTCCCTCCCTATAGTGTAAATAGTGCTTATTGCAAAATATAATATGGTTGAATAATAAGCTCTTAATGAACTGATAGCCTGTATTAGTGGTGTGTGGTAGTACACACTTAATAGGTTCACCTATATTGGTCCAAAATATACTATGAAAATACCTAAGAGGGGTGAATTGGGTAATTGGAATTTTTAAATATCTTTTTACAAACTCAAATATCAAAATATATGGGGAATTAAATCAAACCAATCTTTCTAAAGTACTGGCATAAAGATGAGAGAGTGTATTGCTTAATATAGAAAAGATAATTTAATTGTAAATTAATTAAGCAATCAATCTCATTTACTTGAATAATAAATAATTCTAGGCAAGTAATTAAGGAGATGGAGTTAGAGAGATGCAAAGTCGATTTATAGTGGTTCGGTAATTTCGTAATCATATCTAACCCTATGTCTACTTTTCTTAAAGGCTCTCCTTAAATGTTTCACTAACACAAATAAGCAACTTCAAGGGTGTTGCTCAAACCGAATATGAACAAGCAACTTCAAGGGTATTGCTTCAACCTTTTCAAAAGAGTCATAAGTTTGTTACCTAAGTGTATGTACCCAACACTACCTAGCTCACTTACAAACTCTCACAAGAGTTACACAAACTATTTTAACAAGACAATGAATCAAAAGTTTGAAACAAACAAACAAGAGAGAGCGATCTCAATGAAGATTATAACTCAATATTTTCTCTCTCAAAAGCTTTATAACTTTACAATGGAGTTTTTAGCTCTAAAAGAGGAGAATGGAGATTTTGTTTTAATTCTTTGTTGTAGAAAGTTTTTCTTTTCTTCCAAATGACCTTTGAGGCTCTATTTATAGTGTTTTGAAGTCTTTTAACCGTTGGATACAAAATAGGGTCGTTAGAGACAAGTTTATATCTTTTTAGATTAAAAAATATAGCAGTTGTAACTTGTCTAGTTGACTGGCTCATGATCCAGTCGACTGAACTTCATAACAGATGTAGAAAAATGATTTTTCGAGCATCTAGTTGACTATACTATTCATTCAGTCAAATGAATAGTGTTTTGGTCAGAACTATAGTGCGTTCAAGATGAACAATGTTTTTAGCATCAATTTTCTTCATATTTCTTCATTATTTTTGGATTTTTGTGTTCCTGAAAATCTCCCAAATAAATCAAACTTTCTTGCACATTAAACACATATGTTAAACACTTCAATCATCAAAATTAATCTAATCAATTTCTTGATCGAGGCCTTTTTGATGATAACAAAACATATTACAAATTTAAGCATAATGCATGTGCAAAATATGTCAACATAAATTCTTCAAAAGTTTAGTTAGAGCAAGTTAAGCATTGAGTCCTAAGAATTGAATATTGGCATTTAACTAATTCATCTAGAGATTTTATATCATCAATTAATCAAGGCTATGTAATAAAATGCATTACAAATTTATTTACCTTTTAAAAAATTAAAATGCTTACAAAGTGTATCTTAGGATTCAAACCTATGATTTAGCTCTTTTATCATTGAAGTTGCATTTCAATTATTCTCCTTGAATTTGATCTTTTAGAAAGCTTCTTGACTTTTGAGATCATCAACTTTGATTCATCAATTTCTACAATCTTGATCTCCTTTGAGCTATAAACACTATTAAAAATCTATATCACTTAAGTAATATTCATTAGTTCTTAATTAAGATTTTGTTACTATCAGAATCATTCAGGGTCAACAGACACTTGGTTAACAACCTATGAGGGATTGAAAGTGGTGGTCGCCTTCTATAAGAGATAATGCAAACTCTCTAAAGCATCTATGAAAATCGATGCAATGTGCATGGCCATAAAGGCACCAAACTAATAACTCATAAAAGAGAATATGGAGTGTGTGTGCAGAAATTATATTTACACAAAAATTAGTTGGTTCGAGGCATTAAGTCACAAATCACTTGTAAATTACATTATTTTACACAAGATATCAATTCAAGTCCACAAGATATCATTGCTTTAACTTCATTATGACCCAAGTTTTATTTTCTTGAAATTTTTTGAACCATAGAGGTGATTGTTGGAATAAAAAATGCTTCAAAATTTACTGTTTAGGAAATGGTCACTCATATGGTCCAATAAACCTTCAATGCAAGTTCTTTTTAGTTACACACATGAGTCTATTCAAATCTTAGCCTTTATGGCATTATCTCTCCATTATTTTCCTAGTTATTTCCATGCTCGACAGTTACCAACCATTAAATCTTGGATTTTGAAATTAAAGAAATAAGTTCTAATTATTTCTAACCATAATGAGCATTAACTCTATAAACCATCAATTCTTAGTATTCCATTACATATATTTTCATGTTGACTTATGGTTATAACTTCTAGAAGATACCTTTCTCCATATACCTAAAAACCACATATCTCCATTCTTCTTTGGTTTCTTGTTTATGTCCAAGAAAGAAAAAAGTATACAAACAGATGTATACAAATGAATAATATAACTTAGGGCTATCTCACTACAAGTTAAAAGTCCTGTTTGTGAGTTCACACAAACCGGGCTACTGTTTTTTCCTGGAGAGCGGCTATTAGATCTATTTGCATTGGAATGGGACAAAATCACTTTTCAATGATAAAATATTAATTTTTATGCCTCAGTATTTTCTTTTCAACTTTCATATCTTCTGTAATTCATCTTTGAGGTAACTATCGATTACCACTTTTTGTTAAGATACTTTGTTAATTATTTAAGCATCTCACTAAGTTTCCAACAATAATAACATTATCTATACCGTTTCTTTTAAGAATAATGTTAGTTTGTTAGCTGGCGAATAATAAAGTCATTGAGCCAGGCCTAATCTTATTGACAAGAACTTTGAAAAAAACTTGTGCAAAGAGTTACATAAATTAATGGGTCGAAATTGAATAATGAACTTAGGGATAGGGATTTTGGGGATCAAATAGATTACAATTGTATTCTTTTTTTTTTTTTTTGTTATAAAGGAGTTCAACAATAAAATTAAACTATAGGTCTTGGGAATTAGGGGTCCGTTTGGTTCACAGACAAGATTATAGTGGGATAGGATTACAAAGGATTAAAGTGGTACTGTTTTAATCCTATGTTTGGTTTATCGTATTAGATGGCTGGTTTTAAAATTGGACTATATGTTAAAAGACCACAATGCTTTTTACTTTTTCCAAATTTTTTCACCATCTCTTAATTTTCTTAACTTTTCCAACAAATGAAGCAACAAATCTGGGTTTTTTCTAAACTTTCCTTATGAATTTTTGAGCTACCAAACAAAATTTGTGGTTTTCCTCTATTTTTACTTTCTCTATGCAAATATTAACAAAACCTAAACTTCAATAGGTCACAAAATATCAGTGCTTCATCCAAATCAATATGCACTCAACACAAAATGATGCAAAAAAATACAAACATAAAATCACCCAAAAATATCAACACAGACCTAGAAAAACCATTTGTAAAAATAAAAATAAATCTACAAATCAAAAAACCAATCTATAAAAATCCACACAAGCCACTACTCAAATCCAAAAAACCTATAAACCCGTAAAAAGTATCGAAATATCGCACAAAAATTACCAAATCAAATAGAGGTTGTGACTCAATGTCGAATATGGTGAGACGGTCATATCTTTCCTCTACCTATTGGCACTTTAACTCGCATCATCTAAAGTAAACATATAAGCACTCTTTATAATACCACTTGAACTATCATTTGCTAACCGAGCTAAGTATCACTAGCTTGTAACACAAGTGGGGGCTTTTAGGTGGCTGCATGATGACCCAACTTACCATGGTAGGGTCCTGCTGGCTAGCTCATTCCAAGTGTTGAGCTGATCCATGTTTCCTTGGTGAAAGCTTAAGCCATGTGGTTACTAAAGTGGAGGGCACAGCGTGAGACTGGTTCCACAGAGCAACGAAGACCTCCTGCTCTCAACAGTGGAAGGATAACGGGCTATTGCATCCTTAACTCATCGTGCCTGGTAAAATGGGCTCAATTGGACAATTACTTTTTGCTTAATTTTTTTTCATTATTTTATTTTTTTTTTTGAAAATTTTGTGTTATGATAAGTAAAAAATAGAAATGATATATGGACAGGACAACATTCTCACTAGTTACTAAGTATTGGCTGTCAGAGATTTGATCCTAACAAATTTGTTTGTCAGTCTCTGAAATCTGAATCTTACATTAATCAACAATTCAGATTAATGCCATGCTCACCCCTGGTGCTGACCATCCCTTAAAGGTACAAAACATAACATGAACTAATAAATTTAAAAAATATGAAGATTAATGCCATGGTTAAAAATCAGATTTGTCAATCTATCTCAATGCATAATAATCATTTCAACCATAGTGTTATTTTATTACAACTTGCTTTTCAAGAACAAACCTACAACAAATTTTGTGGCTTATTCTGGAGATTCATCACAAAATCTCTCACATTTCTATCTTCTCCCTTATGTTTTAAAATTACAATATATATATATATATATATATATATATATATATATATATATATATATTCAAAATGTTTACTTATTTTTCTCCTTTATTTGGGATAAAAAGAAAAGAATAACCTGTTTATTGAAAATTTCATATTTCAAAGCTTTTCTCTCTATAATTCTAATTTGGCAAAAGTACCTAAATGCACTTCATCATATCCTTATGCAATTCTTAATGTTTTTGTTGTGGTCCAGAGTAGTGTTAGAGAGGCATTAAGCAGCAAGTGAGTCGTTGTAGTATAGTTGTGAACATGATGATCAATTACGAGTACGTACGATATACTGATTCTGTTTTAGTGGCTTGGTAGGGCTTTATCTGGTTGATAACATTGCCCAAACAAATCTATGATTGAAAAAAGTATATGAATGAAAATATGTGGAGCAAATATGTAAGTTTTTTTGTGTCGAATCAGAATTTTTCCTTTCAATGCAACATATCAATCATGAAGCATCCTCCCCTTCATTAGTCTAACTCTGGTATGAGGCAAAATGTTATTTTTGGTTTGTCCCTCCTTAAGGAGATAACCTAGATGGTGAAAATTGTTGGTCTAAGGGATTCCTTGGTCATCAATGTTTGTTCTGCTCAAGGTCCTTTCTAGTCTGATGAGAATAAAATTCTAAATATTATATATTTTTCCCAATTACTTCTTAAGTTCTTGATTCTAAAGCCTCTCTCCATGATTGTGATGTCTATTTATGCATTTTTAATGTTACTTATAAAGTCAAGTTTATTCAATATGTATACCAAGTCGTGTGTCTTGTCAGTTGATCCATAATTAAAGAAAATATTTAAGAGCTTGACTTTGATTTTGACCCGCAATGTAGGGCTATTTGCTGGGAACTGATTATTCAATATTGACTTTTATGAGCTGTTTGCCATTTGGTTGACAAGCTTGTTACTTGCGAACATTGGCTAAAGCTCTTCAAGTGTGGTGATGTTGGTGCTTTGCTGAATTGGTTTCTTTCTTCTGTCTGATTTTTCAGAATGTTGTAGGTCATTAAGTGCTATAGAAGAGACTATTTCGAAGCTTGATGGTGGTACAGGGTGTAAGAAACTTCCAAGAAAGGTTTAGATTTTATCAATTCTATACATATACATATTTACTTTTGACAAAAACTGTCCTTATTTTACACATTTTTGTTTAGAAAATCTTATTTTCATTTTCAGTTAAAAGAAAATACTTGACCTCTTGCATATGGACTTTACTTAAAATCAACTTAATTAGCTAAGATTTTCTTGGCTATAGTCTGACTTGGTATGTTATGTCTTAAAATTCTAAGCATGTATATGGTCTAAACTGTTATGGCTTCCAGTTATACAATCTTGTTGTCATTTTGCTTTTTCTTGCATTTTGAAATTTCACTAAAAAGTTGAAGTTCTTGTTACAATTCTCATCAGTTGATACATCTTATATGCATGCTTAAAATATTGTTCAATTATATAATGGTACAAATGCTAAAAAAATAAAAAATAAGTCATATGATTGTGCTATTACTGCTTTGGTACTAAGGTTTCTTGGTTGATTTGTAAATAACAGTTTCTAATTGTTTTAAATCTATTAATTTTCAGGGATATATTGATGAGCTATATCAACAAATTTTATCCGTTAGTAAAACCTACTTATAGTGACGGTTATAAAACCGTCAATATATATTCACTATCAATACCGACTGTTTTGAAAACTGTAAGTAAAGTTTCTTTTCTTATACCAACGAAAATTAAAACCATAAGCTCTCTTGTTTATACCGACGGTCAAAAAACCGTTAGTATATCCTTATAATTACATTGTTTCTTGTTACGCTTTTCAAAACTATTGGTATAGACCAATGATTTTTTGGCCTTTATCGAAGGATTTTGACCGTCGATATATGTCAATTTTTTTGTACTGTGCCTGATTAAGGTTTTTGTTATTATCAAAATTATTCAGGGTCAACAGATACTTAGTCAAATGTGGGTGTGAAGGTGGTTGTCACCTTCAATAAGAGATAGGACAAACTAGAGTGCCTATGAAAATCCAAGAAAAGTGCATGGTCATAAAGGCATCAAACCAAGAACTCATAAGAGAGAATATGAAGTGTGTGCACAAAAATTGGTTGGTTTGAGACATTAAGCCACCAATCACTTGTAAATTATATTCTGTTACACAAGGTATTGTTTCAAGTCCACAAGACATCATTGCTTTAACTTCATTATGACCCAAGTTCTTTTTCCTCTTAAAATTTTGAATCATGTGGGGGATTGTTGGAAAAAATGCTACAAAATTTACCATTTAGGAAATTGTTGCTCACATAGTCCAATCAATTTTCTAATTACATGTGAGTCTATTCAAATCTTATCCTTTATGGCATTATCTCTCTGTTATTTCCCTAGTTATTTCCATGCTTTGCTACTAACCATTAAATCTAGGATTTTGAAATTAAAAAATAGGTTCCAATTATTTCTAACCATAATGAGAATTAGTTCTACAAACCATAAATTCTTAGTATTCCATTATATATACTTTCATGCTGACTTGTGGTTATAACTTCTAGAACATACCTTTTTCCACATACTTAAAAATTGCAAATCTCCTTTCTTCTTTGGTTTCTTGTTCAAGTCCAAGAAAGAAGAAAGAGAACAAACAGTTGGATACAAATGAAGAATACAACTTGTGGCTATCTCTTTACAAGTTCGAAGTCATGTTTGAGAGTGCACACAAACTTGGCTACCACTGTATCTTGGAGAGAGACCGTCAAATCTATTTACATCTGAGCGAAACAAAATCGTTTTTCAAGGACAACGGATTAATTTTTGTGCTTCAGTATTTTCTTTTCAACTTTCATATCTTCTATAATTCATCTTTGTGGTAAATATCGACTACCAGTTTTTGTTAATATACTTTGTTAATTATTTGAGCATCCCATTAATTTGTTTGTTGGTGTACGAAATTTGAATCTTACGCTAATCAACACTTCAGATTAATGCCATGCGCACCCCTAGTGTTGATCATCCCTTAAAGGTATAAAACATAACACGAAGTAATAAATTTTAAATTAATGACATGGCTAGAAATCGCATTTGTCAATCTATCTCATTCCAGAATAATAATTTCAAGCACAGTGTTGTTTTTATTAAAACATGATTTTCAAGAACATACCTACAACAACTGTTGTGGCTGATTCTGGAGAATTAACACAAAATCTTGTCACATTTCTATTTTCTCCCTTATGTTTTACAATTCAAGAAAAAATATTCAAATTCTTTACTTATTTTTCTCCTTTATTTTGGATAAAAAGAAAAGAATATCATGCTTGCTAAAATTTCCTCGAAAAATTTCAAAGCTTTTTCTTTATGTAATTCTAATTTGGCAATGTTACCCAAGAGCATTTCATCAGGACCATCTGCAATTCTTAAGGTTTTTGGTACGGTCTATAGCAGTGTCAGAGTGGTGTTAAGCAACAAGCGAGTTATTATAGTATAGTGGTTGAGTTCGATCCCCGATAATGAAGATTTATTTTTTACTAAAATTTATGGGACTTACTATTGATTAAATATTTGCAGGCATCAAGCATCACTCGAGTCATTGTACGTTTGTCAAGCTGGTGACCTGGGTTCGATCCCCGACAACAATGTTTTCTGTATTAAATTTTGGCGAAGACCATAGTGCTCCAAATTGGGCCTCAATTCTTTTCCAATCCGTTTTATGCTTGTGAGCTCAATGAACCCATCTTTTCTACATTCACGCCACAGTTCTTGGTCCCAATGACTTAGTCAGCTTGTTATAAACTTGTATTTCAATTCATAGCAAAGACCATTAGTTGTCAAAATGGTTTGCTAATCCTTAAACTTCCTTGCAACTAAAATTCTTTGCACCAAAAAAGGGGGAAAAACTACTATAAGAGAATATATTGATCCACCACAAGAAAAAAACTCTATTACCTATCAGTTTTCAACTCAGTTTCAGCACAAGAAGATTGGTGCAAGACCTTAAAGAGATCAAATCATGATTAGTTTTAGTCTATTAAGAAAAATCTAACTAAGAATTACTCCATTTCTACAATCCAAGAAGTTGCATATGGGTTTCTCAGCTTAGGTACTATTTCCAAATGTCAAGTTCTTTCTTTCTTCTTGTTCGCCTCATTAATCTTCAAAATGTTATGAGTTAGCCATATGTGGTAAAGACCCATTCATCCCACTTGTAAAACACTAAGTTGTCGGCATAGCATAAGAAAAGTAGAATCCTTTAACGAAAATAATTCTTCTTGACTCTTTTGTCACCTATTGCCTAATTCCTCTCAAAGACTCCATGAAAACAATTCAATTCTCAGCATTATCTCTATTATCTCTCCCTTAAAAAAAGTTAAAATCAAAGACTATCTCATAATGCTTTAACCTTTTCACAAGAGTCCTAAGTTTGCTACCCAAGTGTATATACCCAACACTCATTAGCTCACTAACAAACTCTCATAAGAGTTACACCAACTCTTTTAACAAGGTGGAGAATGGAAAGTTTGAAACACACAAGAGAGAGATATCTCAGTGAAGATTACAACTAAATATTTTGTCTCTCAAAAGCTTTTAGCTCACTACGAAAAAAATGTAATATACTGATGGATGGCTATACTAACAGATTTAAAATTTGTAAGTATAGAAACCCTTACCGATGGATTTTAAATCCATTAGTAAAAGTGTAGTTTTTACTAATGGATAAAATTACCTGTCACTGTATATAGTATATACACTTACATAGTCCAAAATCTGTCAGTGTCGACCATAAGAAAACCGTTAAGATACACCTAAAAATTAGGCATTTTCACCCGCGCGTTCTAATTTTTTTGTAGAGCTCTATGTAAATTTAATGGAATTTCCAAATAAAGAAAAAAAAATGGGTCAACTCTCATCTCTCCCTCTCACTCTCTAAGCCCTCAGAGCTTTGAAACCATTCTTCTCTCTCTCGCACTCTCTAAGTAATGTGCTTAATTAAGTTTTTTGTTACTATCAAAATCATTCAAGGTCAACAGACACTTGGTCAAATGTGGGTGTGAAGGTGGTGATCACCATCTATAACAAATAGGGAAAACTTTCTAAAGTACCTATGAAAATCCAAGCAAGGCGCATAGCCATAAAGGCACCAAACCAAGAACTCATAAAAGAGAACATGAAGTGTGTGTGAAAAAATTGGTTGGTTCGAGACATTAAGTCACCAATCACTTGTAAATTATATTCTGTTACGCAAGGTATCGATTCAAGTCCACAAGACATTATTGCTTTAACTTCATTATGACCCAAGTTCTTATTCCTCTTAAAATTTTGAATCATGTGAGGGATTGCTAGAAAAAATGCTTCAAAATTTATAGTTTACGAAATTCTCACTCACATTGTCCAATAAGCTTTCTAATTATACATGGGTCTATTCAAATCTTAACATTTATGGAATTATCTCTCCATTATTTGCCTAGTTATTTCCACACTTTGCAGTTACCAACCATTAAATCTAGGATTTTGAAATTAAAAAAATAAGTGCCAATTATTTCTAACCATAATGAGCGTTAACTCTACAAACCATCAATTCTTAGTATTCCACTATATATACTTTCATGTTGACTTGTGGTTATAACTTCTAGAAGATACCTTTCTCCATATACCTAAAAATTGCAAATCTCCATTCTTCTTTGGTTTCTTGTTCAAGTCCAAGAAAGAAGAAAGAGAACAAACAGTTGGATACAAATGAAGAATACAACTTGGGGCTATCTCTCTACAAGTTTGTGAGTTCACACAAATCTGGCTACCATTGTATCTTGGAGAGCGACCATCAGATCTATTCGCATTAGAGCAAAACAAAATCGCATTTCAAGGACAACAGATTAATTTTCATGCCTCAGTATTTTCTTTTCAAATTTCATATCTTCTGTAATTCATCTTTGAGGTAAATATCGACTACCAATTTTTGTTAAGATACTTTGTTAATTATTTGAGCATCCCACTAATTTTCCAATAATAATAACATTATTTGTACTGTTTCTTTTAGGAGTAAAGTTAGTTTGCTGGGGACTAATAAATTCATAGAGCTAGGCCTAATCTTTTTTTAGAAGAACTTTGAAACAAACTTGTGCAAGGAGTTACATAGATTAATCGGTTTAAATTGAATAATGAACTTATGGCTAGGGCTTTTGTGGATCAAACAGATTACAATTGTATTCTTTTTTTGGTTATAAAGAAGTTCAACAATAAAATTAACGAGTAGGTCTTGGGAACTTAGGGTCATTTTGGTTCACAGACAAGATTATAGTGGGATAAGATTACAAAGGATTAAAGTGGTACTGTTTTAATTCTATGTTTGGTTTATGGGATTAGATGATTGGTATTAAAATTGGACTATAAGTTAAAAGACCATATTTCCCTTTACTTCTTTTTTTTGTACTTGTTTCAAAATTTTCCCCAACCATCTCTTAATTTTCTAAACTTTCCCAACAAGTGAAGCAATAAATTTGGGATTCTCCTAAACTTTCACTATGAATTTCTCAGTTGCTAAACAAAAGTTTTGGATTTCCTCTATTTTCTTTTCTCTTTGCAAATATTGACAAAGCTAAAATTTCAATAAGTCACAAAATCTCAGTGCTTCATCGAATTCAATCTTCACTCAAAAAAAAACCACCCAAAAAATGTATACACAAAATCACCCAAAAATATCAACATAGACCCAAAAAAAGCATCTACAAAAATAAAAAGAAATGCACAAATCGAAAAACCAATCTATGAAAATCCATATAAGGCACTGCATAAATCCACAAAACCCATAAAGTCTATGATTGGTTTGAAGAATGTTTTGAGATTCAGGCGATTACAGATGATATAACTAGTAAATTAGATTTGTAGAATAATCATTTCAAGCATAGTGATGTTTTATTGAAATTTGCTTTTCAAGAACATAACTACAACAACTGTTGTGGCTTATTCTAGAGATTTAACACAAAATCTTCTTACATTTCTATCTTCTGCCTTATATTTTATAATTAAAGAAAAAAATATTTAAATTGTTTACTTATTTTTCTTCTTTATTTTGGATAAAAATAAAAGAATATCCTGCTTGTTGAAATTTTCAGAAATTTCCTCTGAAAATTTCAAAGCTTTGCTCTCTGTAATTCTAATTTGGCAATGGTACCCAAGTGCACTTCATTAGGTCTATCTGCAATTCTTAATATTTTTGTTGTTGTCCAGAGTAATGTCAGAGAGGTCAAGCAACAAGCGAGTCATTGTAGTATAGTGGCTGAGTTCGATCCCCGATAACAAAGATTTCTTTTTTACTAAAATTCATGGAACTTATTGTTTATTAAATATTTGCAAGCATCAAGCATCACTCAAGTCTGATAAGTGCTTAAATAGTCATATTTAAGCCCCCTTAATTTATGCTTATTAGGCTCTTTATTTACCTATTTCAGTAGATTCTACTTCATTTTCGTGTTTTATGTGTTTTTCACAGGACTTGGACAAAAATATGATATTTTGGAGCTTTTAAGAGTAAAAGTCAACTTCTACCATCTAGGAAGGTGCGCTCGAGCGCACCTCCTTTGAGATCAAGAACATAGGCACACGAGTGCACTTGAAGAAGGCTCGAGCGCACACATGTGCTCGAGTACATTTCGCATACGATCGAGACAAACACTCCAGAAGCGGCAGAGCCAGATATGGAAAGAAGTCTCCAGATTTCAAATAGGAAATTAGGGTTTCGGGACACCTTGAAGACCCTATAAATAGCTATGTGAAACACATAAACCACACCTTTTGTTTTAGACTTGAAGTTGTAAGCTTAGGAGAGGAATTGACGACTTGTCTCCTAAGTCTTCTTCGTTTTATTTTTCTGTTTTATTTCATTATGTCTAGAATGTTTGGTTTAACAAGCATGTGTAACTAAACTCTTATAGGGCTTGATTGAAGCCCTAGTTATGCTTTTCCACATATTTATTCATTGATTACCTTTACTATAGCCTTGTTAGAATGTTTAACTTGATTAATGCCTGTTTGTATTTAAATTCCTCATATGTGTGTGTCTGATCAACGTATGCATGTGGTATGGATGAGTTAGTTGAATCAATTTGGATGACCGAGTCTTGGGTTCGACATTAGTAATAAGAGATATCCACACCGGATTCTTGGGTTAATCAATATGGGAAACTGGGAGTGGACCAATCCCTAGGTCCCATGTGGTTGTCGATCTCCACAGCCCTCATGCTCTCTTAAGGAACAACTCAGTATACACCCATGCTGAATCCCTTAAGAGAGAAAAAGAGTTAAAGTATACACCATGCCTAACTTGTTGCATAGGGAGATCAATAGCTTAAGGTGTGGGCCAAGCCCTTAGGTTGGTAACCATTAAATATTCATGATAAGGCTAGAGCATTGGCACCTTACTTAGTGGGAAAGTATAATTAGTGGTGGATATCGTAGTCTTATGTTCTCATTATTATTATTCACTCATAATCAATAGCTATTTCTCTTTTTACTTTGAAGAAACTAATTCTAAATCGAAATTTACCAATCCCTATGAAAATGATCTCGCACTTGCACCTATGCTACCATTGACCTTGTGCACTTGCAAGTAAAACAAGATCGGTTATTTGCTTATTAATTTAGGTATATAAACGCACAACAAAGTCGTCGTAGTATAGTGGTAAATATTCTTGCTCGTCACGCGGGTGACCTGAGTTTGATCCTCGACAATGGTATTTTCTTTTTTAAATTTTGGCGAAGACCATAATGTTCCCAATTAGGTCCTAATTCAATTTCCAATCAGGTTTATGCTTGTAAGCCTAATGAACCCATCTCTTTTACATTCAGGCCACAATTCTTAGTCCCAATGACTTAGTCAGCTTGTTATAAATTTATACTTCAGTTCGTAGCAAAGACTGTTAGTTGTCAAAATGGTTTGCTAATCCTTAAACTTCCTTGCAATAAAAATTCTTTGCACCAAAAAGGGGGGGGGGGGGGGGGGAAACTACTACAAGAGAAGATATTGATCCACCATAAGAAAAAACTCCATTACTTATCAGTTTTCAACTTAGTTTCAGCATAAGAATATTGAAATATTGGTGCATGACCTTATACAGATCAACTCATGATTAGTTTTAGTCTATGAGGCAAAATCTAACTAAGAATGACTCCATTTCTACAGTCTAAGAAGCTCCATATAGGTTTCTCAGCTTAGGTACTATTGCCAAATGTCAAATTCTTTCTTTTTTCCTGTTCTTCTCATCAATCTTTAAAATGGAGTGAGTTAGCCATATGTGGTAAAGACCCATTCATCCCTCTTGTAAAACACCAAGTTGTCAGCATAGCATAAGAAAAGCAAAATCCTTGAACGACAACAATTCTTCTCGACTCTTTTGTCTCCCATTGCCCAATTCCTCTCAAAGACTCCATGAAAACAATTCCATTTTCAACACTATCCCTATATCTCTCCCTTAAAAAAAGTTAAAATCAAAGACTATCTCATAATGCTTCAACTTTTTCACAAAAGTCCAAAGTTTGCTACCCAAGTGTATATACCCAACACTCACTAGCTCACTTTCAAACTCTCTCAAGAGTTACACCAACTCTTTTAACAAGGTGATGAATGGAAAGTTTGAAACAAACAAGACAGAGATATCTCAATGTAGATTACAACTCAATATTTTCTCTCTCAAAAGCTTATAGATCACTAAAATTTTTTTAATATAATGACAGATGGCTATACTAACGGATATATAATTCGTAATTATAGACACTTATATCAATGGATTTTAAACCTATTAGTAAAAGTTAGCTTTTACTGATGGATAAAATTATCTATCACTATATACACTTACGTAGTCCAAAATCTGTCAATGTAAAAATTAGGCTTTTTCACCTGCACGTTCTATTTTTGTTGAGATCTATATAAATTTAATGAAATTTGTAAATAATGAAAAAATGGGTCAAATCTTATCTCTTTCTCTCACTCTCTAAGCCCTCAGAGCTCTGAAACCATTACTCTCTCTCTCACACTCTCTAAGTAGTATCAATGACCCATTCTCATCTCTTTCTCACTCTCAACCGTTCCCTTTCTTGTCTCATTTTTTCTCATATGAAAACCATACCCAGGAAACCCATACCTAGGAAACACTAAATCGGTGATTCTCACTCCCTCTCAATCTCTTTGTTTCATCGATCTCTCCATCAGTGGTGGAGGTGGAAATGCAAGAAAGATGAAGTTTGTAGACCAAAGAGAGGCCATCATCTTGGATTGGTGTATCCATTCAAGATTTAAGGAAGAGAGGGGAAATCTAAAGTTTGAAGGTCAGGGTTTCTTTTCTTTTGTGTGTGTCGAATCCAAGATTAGGTTTGTTTTTTTTCTTTTAAATTTAGGTTTCTTAAATTATGAGATGAAATTGTTAAACCTAATAAGAAAAAGGAAATTTCAAATGAAATAACCTTTTCTTTGCTTTATTCTGAGATAAAGTTGTTGATGGGATTTCATAAATTTTTGAAATCAAAACCCAAATATTGCATGTGATAACGAAAAATCAGTCCTCTTTTACTGTGTCTTTACTTTCTATCTTCTCACTCTCATTTTACTATTCTCTCATTTTACTATGAAAATTTTCTCTCTCTTTATTCACAAGTTCCTTGTGTCTCTCTTCACTCTTGATTTCTCTCCAACCTTTAATTCTCTTTTCCTATCCTCCCATGCTATTCCTTCTTGTCCCCTGTTGCCAGTGTTGAAGCCTAAATGTATGTTACACTTCTATCTCAACACTATCATGGCTCTATCTGTAAATATTTTTTACTCAACACTCTTGGCTTTTATACTACTTACTGCTTCTAGGTTTTCCAAATTATGAGTTTATTATATAAGAATCTTAATAGGCATGCATTAAAATTTTGTTTGCGTGAAATGGGTAAATGAAAATGTTATTTAAAAAGGTAAACAAGTAAAATTTAGCTGATATGATATATAACTGATTCTTTTATGTAAATGAGTTGTTTGAATTGTACATTTTATGGCATAGTTAACTGATTCTATTTTAAATGCGGCTGAGAAGGATAATGAGTGGCCTGTAGACAAATTTATTCTGAAGTATTCTATTCTATCTTCAACTACTTGTATAGATTTTTAATCAAACAACTTCACAAAACAAATTGGTCCAAATATTATAATTATTATCAATTTTGATCTTTTTGTTTGTGATTTCTTCTTATCTACGTGACTGTTATTAAAACTTTGTTTAACTAGTTGATGGGAACTAAAAACAATAAATTCTTGACCTATATAACATAGATGTATACTAAAACAAAAAAATTCTTAACAATTGTAGATTCTTGAATCGTATGCAAGAAAAGTGAGATAAAATTGTAGCTGCCCATGAATTTGAAGGGACATAATTACGAAAGAAAAACTGTAGAAAATGAATAGTTTTGGTATCAAGTATCTTAACTTGATTCATTTCTCTTGTAACTTGTTTCAAAATATTAATGTGCTCTATCATATAATAATTTCAAAATTTCAGTTTTGGTTGGTACAACCTTGATTTTCAAAATATTCAGTTCTAGTTGGTACAACCTTGCTTTTCAAAATATTAATGCTTGTTGAGTGTTGTTTCTAATGTTAGGGAAAAAAGAAGAAGCTAACTCATGAATTTTTTTCTCAATGAGATGTTTATATCTTTCTACAATTTTTATTTTGTACAAGATAATCATACAAATATATGTGCTTGGTGAACTGTTAATTAATTTTTCTATTATAGTCTTATCAAAAACAATTAATCTATTATAGCCTTATAATTTTAACGTTGTGGTAGTGACAGAACATTGGCCTAAAGAACATCTAAAAGGGCTTTTCTTGATGCTTTAGACGGATTGTTTTACAGTTTTTAACATTGTCTTTCTCATTAATGATGGGATATCTTTCATGAAGCTGAAATAGCGCTTCCTCTGTTAATGTTTAGGGAATATTGGCTATTGAATTGGACTTACACAACACATATTGTCCTATAATTAAGCCATATGAGCGAATGCATCATGTGATACATAGAATGTTTCCTCACGAGAACATTGTTGATCTTATAATGGAAGCAAACAACTTGGATAAAGTGGTATAGCTCATTTCTTATCTTGGAAATATGATTCATTCACTGGCAATTTGCTTCTCCAATTTGAATGTG
The DNA here is from genome assembly GCA_023935145.1 of Bretschneidera sinensis. NCBI lineage: Eukaryota > Viridiplantae > Streptophyta > Magnoliopsida > Brassicales > Akaniaceae > Bretschneidera > Bretschneidera sinensis. Next base: position 45,382,847 of record CM043701.1, read on the forward strand.
TTTCTTTTTTGTTTTCGTTGTGTTCCGTTTAATTTGAAGGCATTGAATAAAGTAGTTTTTTTTTTTTTTTATAAATGCATTGAATAAAATAGTTAAAGTATGATTCTAAGTGATTTGACTTATACTACAAGTTCCTTTATTTTTAATAGGTTCTTGATGCAATTAGCGTTCAAAACAACTCACCTATAGTAAATCCATGTTCTTTGGGTGGAAGTCATCGGTTTGATGAGAATAAAGAAAGTAAATGTACTACTTGAACTCATACGTTTAATGTAATGCATGATCACATATGTTTAATGTAATGATTTAATTTATTATGCTTATACTTTGCTCCAATTGATTATGAGTTTGTATTTGATCAGTGAAATCTATGCATGTTTTGTTTGGAATTCAATTTTTTTGTTTGGAATTTGAAGTTTGATTTGGTTATTCTTTGCTTGCTGTTCATTGATTTGGATTGATTTTTTTTCCTTTATTTTGATCGTGAGTTGATCAAGCTTGATTCGGTGTATTTGATCATTTGATTTGAGCTGTGGATACTATAGATTATTGATTGATGTATATCATATGCAGATTACTTAGTTTTTTTTTATTTTTTAAAAAAATAATCTTTTTTTGACATTAAAATAGTACTTTTTTTTATAAGTATCGTTTTTATGTATGTAAATAAGTATATGTAATGCCTTTATCCTTGGCTATTTAGAGTTTGCTTTTGCTATTCCTAGAATTAGAATTCATCGTTGTGATTGCCAATTTTTTTATTTGATACTTCTATTTAGTTTCTAGTTTGTGGTTATTAGTAGTGGTAATTTTGAGGGAATTGATGTTGGATTGTTAACACTAGAACTGCGAGCTACTTCGATGAACTTGAGAGGGGAACAGTGACCGTGTGATGGTGTTTGAAGGGTTTGTACAGAGTCAAGGATTTCACTCCAAACAATTTGGAATGAAATTGAATGATGTATTACATGCTTGAGTATAGGGGGTGTTGTATGTTGAAATTGGAGACAAAATGGTATTTAAAGCTTGTATAGTTGCATAACTGTTTTAAGTTAATATGGTCTTTAGGGGATGTTTTTCTCTGGGTGTAGGTTGAAAATTATTTAATAAGTTGGGTAATTTTGAATAACCTGTCCTTTTAGATGCTTGGTGTAATGTTTTATTTTGGTGGCAGTGGGGGTGTGGGTGTTTGTGGGTGAAGTAACTATGTTTTCCTCTTAGGAGAATAAATGTTGCTAAAGTTTTGAAGAATCATGATTGTCTCAAAACTACCCATTGATCTGTAGCTCTTGTACAATTTCAGTGTAAAAATATACTCTCATGTGCTTTCATTATTAAAAGTTGTAATGAGTGTCTTATAAATTGACAAAGGGAGTCCCATGAAATTCAAGAATATGAGAAGTTCCAAGAAATGCTTGATTGGGATGTTTGGATTTCTTTTTATTGATATTTGACACTTGTTACTATTATATTCAATTTGTAGGCAAATGCCAAGCATGCTTAGTGAAAGAGGAAACTCTTTCTAGGTAAGGAAGGAAATCAGAGAAGTAAATATCGTAACTGCTTCCAATTCATGCTTTGATCAATAATATGTATGAGTGTTGTGAGTTTTAAATTACTCACAAGCGCACGAGTCGTTTGCAATATAGTGTTGTGCAAGTGCGAGGTCGAATCCACAGGGAATTGCGTTGTGAAAATATAAATTTATCTGAACTAACTTTATCTTAACCTAGTTCCGAATTTTGAATGATATTTTGGAAAACAAATTAAAGCTAAACTAAATTGATTTTAAAAACAATAAAAACACTAAGGTTTTCGAATCCACCCCACCAAAGTTTAAGCATATATGTCCTAAAAAACATAGCCTATCAAAACATTCCATGAATCCAACTTACGACAAAAAACAAAGAATATCTCAATTAAACCAAAAGCATCCAATGTATCCGCTTTTAACAAATCACAAAGGAAATCCAATTTAATCGAAAATAATTCGATGTATCCATCAGATGAAACACAAGGAATATCCAACAGAACAATTTAAACTCAATCAATCACAAGATTTACTCAAATAATTGACAGAACATTTATACTAAAAAAATTCAAAATTGTATAAACAAATCTAAACTACTATGCAAAACAATGGTGAGGCTTCATCTTTAACCTTAGCTGAAGATTCTAGCCACTCATAACTATGAAACTACAATTCATAATAAAAGTGTTAAACATTAAACTAAAACAACTAAATAAAAATAAATAAATAACTTTACATGGGAGAAATTTCACTCGCTGATGGGCGGCACTTCCCCTCGTGGTAAAAAAGCCTTCGGGATCCACCAGAATGCTAGCAGACGTCCACTGGTTAACACCAAAGTGGCCAGGAATTGTACACTGAATGATGAAGTGGAGTGGGTCTTATATAGGCAAGTACCACGAGTGCAATATGTTTCCAATCCGATGTGGGATGTGGGATATAGAAATATGTTTCCAACCGATGTGGGATTTAAGCCTTCACATGCCCTTCAAAACTTCTGCTCACGCTGAAAACCCACACAGCCTGACCTTTGTCTATTAAAACGGCCATAACTTTCTTCAGAAAAATCATTTTTACGAGCCGTAAAATTCTCCAGAAAATAGACTTCTGGATCTTTTTAAGCATATATGGCTCATCTCCTGGTTCTTCCTGAATCAATACAGTAAAATCCACAAAAAATGACTAATCTGCACAGGCAATTCTGGCAATTTTAGTGAACTCCTTTCCCAGTGCTTGTAAACCTGAAAAACAATGAAAACAACTCAAAGTAACAACTTCTTAAGCTAACAAATGTAATTTAAATGGCCAAAATATGCAATATTTGGCACTCATCAAATACTCCCAAACTTACGTTTGGCTAGTCTCTTAGCAAAACAAAATAAAAAACTAAATGAAAAACAAAAAACACAAAGATAAGTTCATTACTCATGGTATCCAAAAATTTAAGGAGCACTCAAAATCATGAAATTCATTCATGAGCAAGCTTAAAAAATCTAACCCATCTTCACAATGAATAAGAATTTAAAACCTAATTACTTACAAGAGGCATGCTAAGACATCACAAGCTTAAATCAGTATAAAGTGAATTAGCATATACTGATGAGGTTTCCAAATAAGTTCAATATACAATGTTTCCACATATCAAGATTCACAGAATTTCTCATCAGAATGAACAACGATGGCATAGTTTTATTTTTTTTTTCCTCTTTTTTTTTAATCTTTTTATAAGGCTCTGCTATGATTAGTTCCCTTAAGCTTTTTAATTGACCCATGTAACGAGTGTTGATTCAATGACTCCCAAACCAAATGGTTTTAGGGCATTAGGTGTAAAGACACCCCTAAGGACTTACTAACTCGAGTCAAGAAGGCTACGAAACTAAACTGTCCTTAATGCTACTAAGCAAAATTTTCACCTTTTGACGTGAACACTCACTGCTTACTGAGGCAAGAGGTCCAATTACTCAGCGAAAAATTTTGCAATGATCATTATGACTAAAATTATCACATTTTGACGTGAACACTCACTGCTTACTGAGGCAAGAGGTCCAGTTACTCAGTGGAAAGTTTATTGATGATGATCATTAATGGTATTTTTTTTTATGCTTTTCTATGCCCAAGTGTTTATCCAACAAGTCATCCCGTTTCAGTTAAGAAAAGAAACATACACATTAACATCACATGTCATACCTCACACAAATATATGCTAATGTGCACGTATTAGATTAAATCAAACATGTGAATTCTTGAATGCCTAAAGTAAGTAGCTAAAGTTTAAACTCTATCATCAGATCATGTGTTCAAAGTTTTAAACTCACCAATGAAATCACATCAAAAATTTTCAGATCAACCAAAATTTTCAGACAAACATGAACATGCATTTATCTTCACTAAAAAAAAAAACAACAACAACAACAAATTAGGACAAAGTGTGTGAAATGTGTCTCCCATACCCCCAAACTTAAATTACGCATTGACCCCAATGTGTGAATAATATGGAAAAAGCTAACCTGGGAGATGGAGAACTAGCTGGACTGGTATGGCTCATAGCATACCCCCAAACTTGAACTGAAGTACGCGTTATCCCTGAAAAATAAAGACTGAAAAACAAAAAATACTGGAAACAAACATTAATCATAAATATATAAAATAATAAACAAACAAAAAGGATAAGCTGTGGGGTGCCTCCCATGAGCACTAAGTTTAACGTCTTCAGCCAGACCCAACATTAGTAATCATGCCCAACTAAACGCTCCACCATCTGATCAATAAATGGGAGTGAAAAATGATCCTTCAGTGTGGTAGCATTCAACTTACGGTAGTCTAGACACATTCTCCATCTTGACTGAACACGAGTTGGCACCAACTCGTCGTCTTTATTCTTCACTACCGTTAATTCAGCACGTTTGGGCACGACTTGAATCGGGTTCACCCACTTGCTATCAGAGATGGGATAAATGATCCCTGCATCTAATAGCTTAATTACTTCTATGCTCACAACCTCTTGCATAGCTGGGTTGAGCCTTCTTTGTGGTTCCCTCGATGACCTGGCATTCTTCTCCAAATGTATCTTGTGCATTACCAATGAGGGGCTGATTCCCCTGATATCCTCAATAGTCAAACTGATAGCTTCTTTGGGCTCTCTTAAGATATCTAATACTTTCTCCTCTTGAGCCTTACCCAAATCTGAAGCTATAATCACAGGCAAACTATCGGCTGAACCTAGGAACTTATACTTAAGATTATCTAGTAAAGGCTTAAGTTCCTTTTTGGGGGTTTCAGGTGCAGCGGTCTCCTCCGTCTTAGTGCTCTTCCAAGGAGGAGACTCCAAAATAGCATTCGCTTGCTCAAGTAATTTATCTAAATCCAAATCCTCTCCAAATTAAGCAAAGCATGCCTCTAGGGGGTCCTCAATGCGGGATTCATCCACAGTCTCCTCTGTCTTACTGCTCTCTCGAGGAGCAGACTCCAAGATAGTATTTGCTTGCTCAAGTAACTTATCTAAATTCAAATTCTCTCCAAACTGAGCAAAGCATGCCTCTATAATGTCCTCAGACTTCCCTTCTTTCTTGGGCGCTTGTAGTCTCTCAGGGTAAGGCGCTTTATGAAAAAACAACCTAGGGAGATCCTTAATAATACGAGTGGCTGTAGATGGCTCAATATCTCTCTTCTCATTGTTTCCACTTTCTTGCCCTTGGTGCATAGTAGGGTTCTCTTCCACTTGATTGTACACTTGTCTCCCAGACAAGTATGGGACAGTTGATTGCACTTGTTCCTGCCAATGCATAGGAGTTGATAAATTTCCCACCGCAAACTGTTCCTTTGGGTTAGGATCAGGTTGACTGGGGAACTCTCCATTATCTCCTTCACCCACGTAACTTGCGATTTAATCCATTTGACTCTCTAGCTTGGCAATCACTTGGGTGTTTTCTATTGTTGCACTCATTACTTCGCTCATGGATTGGCTAGCCATTTTCATGTACTCCTTAAAGGTGTCCTCAAGTGACTGTGAAGCTGGCGCTGGTGTTTGAATGGGAGCTTGGTAAGCAGGTAATGGTGCTGAATAGGCTGAGTGACTATAACTTGGAACTGGCAGAGGAAATTCGGGAGGGTATCACGCTTGATAAGGGGCTCCTCCCTAATTCCTCAGTTGGTTTCTGCGTCCATGAAAAATTAGAATGGTCTCACCACCCTGGATTGTACGTTTCAGAGTAAGATTCATTTGATTTCCAACAGCACTCATTGAAAGCATTCATTTGTTCCATGGGATACTCGGCAAAAGCCGGCATTGATGGACAATTCTGTGCTAAATGCATAGGACTAGCACAGATGGAACAACTATCAACATTGAATGTGTTGGCAGCATTTATGGACGGGCCGGTCATTTTCATGTACTCCTTAATGGTGTCCTTTAAAGACAGTGAAACCGGTACGGGATTCATCCACATTTTTTGTGTTTTTTTTTTTGTAACTAACTAGTAGAAAAATAAAATCAATTCAGACCAAAAATTTTCACAAACCAAACAATTCCCCGGCAACGGCGCCAAAATCTTTTTGTGAGTTTTAAATTACTCGCAAGCACACAAGTCGTTTACAATATAGTGTTGTGCAAATGCGAGGTCGAATCCATAGGGAATTACGTTGTGAAAATATAAATTTATCTAAACTAACTTTATCTTAACCTAGTTCCAAATTTTGAATGATATTTTGGAAAACAGATTAAAACTAAACTAAATTGATTTTAAAAACTAATAATAAAAACACTAAGGTTTCTGAATCCACCCCACCAAAGTTTAAGCATATATGTCCTAAAAAACATAGCCTATCAAAACATTTCATGAATCCAACTTACGATAAAAAACAAAGAATATCCCAATTAAACCAAAAGCATCCAATGTATCCGCTTTTAACAAATCACAAAGGAAATCCAATTTAATCAAAAACAATTCGATGTATCCATCAGATGAAACACAAAGAATATCCAACAGAACAATTTAAACTCAATCAATCACAAGATTTACTCAAATAATTGACAGAAAATTTATACTAAAAAATGTCAAAATTGTATAAACAAATCTGAACTACTATGCCAAACAACGGCGAGGCTTCATCTTCAGCTACTTCAACCTTAGCTGAAGATTCTAGCCACTCATAACTATGAAACTACAATTCATAATAAAAGTGCTAAACATTAAACTAAAACAACTAAATAAAAAGAAATAAATAACTTTACATGGGAGAAATTTCACTCGCTGATGGGCGGCACTTCCCCTCGTAGTAGCAAAGCCTTCGGGATCCACCAGAATGCTAGCGGACGTCCACTGATTAACACCAAAGTGGCCCAGGAATTGTACACTGAATGATGAAGTGGAGTGGGTCTTATATAGGCAAATACCACGAGTGCAATGTGTTTCCAATCCGATGTGGGATGTGGGATTTAGAAATATGTTTCCAACTGATGTGGGATGTGGGATTTAAGCTTTCACATGCCCTTCAAAACTTTTGCTCACGCTGAAATCCAGCACAGCCCGCACAGCCTGACCTTTGTCTACTAAAACGGCCATAACTTTCTTTAGAAAAATCATTTTTACGAGCCGTAAAATTCTCTAGAAAATAGACTTCCAGATCTTTCTAAGCATATATGGCTCATCTTCTGGTTCTTCCTGAATCAATATAGTAAAATCCACAAAAATGACTAATCTGTACAGACAATTCTGACAATTTTAGTGAACTCCTTTCCCAGTGCTTGTAAACCTGAAAAACAACGAAAACAACTCAAAGTAACAACTTCTTAAGCTAACAAATGTAAATTAAATGGCCAAAATATGCAATATTTGGCACTCATCAATGAGCTCTAAAATTTCAATAATGGTATAGAAATAATTCTTTCTCCTTTTGAGGCAAACCATAGTCACCCAATTTACTTGTTTGCAATTGGGACTAAGGCCATTACTTCTTTTTAAGCTAAATTCACTTGAGGCATTATCTCGGTGATTTAATTTCAAGATGTTGTGTTGCTCCCTTCAGTAACAAATAAAGGGTGGTGTTGGAAATCACCTTGACAAGATGCCCAGGTGGTGATCTTTCAAACACCCAAGTCTTGAATGACTTGTAGAAAGAATTTCAGCAATCAAACTCAAGAACAGAAAATCAAAGAAAGAAAGAAGACAAGTAATTTGTTGTCGAGGTTCGGCAATGTGCCTACGTCCCCGTAAGTTCCTCCAAACTCTCTGCACTATCTCAATGGTTCTTACAAAGTTACAGCAATCCCCTTCAAGAATCCAAGTTCTTGAAGAACCAAGAAGAGAACGAGAAAGTGATAGACCTATTACAATGCTTTCTATCAATTCTCTACTAACCTCTTTTCTTTACAACCAGCCTCACTACAAGAGTCCCTCTTGTGTTTATGTCTCTCACATAATTCTCTCTTGTGTTTACAATGATCTCACAATGTCACAACCTGTGTGGTTCTCTCACACACCTTTTTCACCTTGAAATGAGGCTAGGAAACCCTTTTTATAGCCTCTTAATTCTTGGACATTCTTGTGAGTCATTATCCTCCCTTTGATTATGTTCTTCCTTTAATCTCAGCCCTTCATCACTCTCCAAGTGATGCTGTGCATTTTGGTGTGGTGCTGTGTGCTGCGGCGTGACCTGATGCTACAGCCTCCTGATGCTGTGCGCACACCTCCTGCCTGTGGGCAGAAACTTCCACAGTAGTGTGTCTGACCTTCCCATGCTCAAAATTGAAGCACACACATGTGTGCAACCTTATAACTTTCTGAACTTTGATATCCCATAATTGGTTTGGACATTAACCAACTTTAGACCGTGTTTGGATATGTTTGAAACTTAGACAAATAACAACAATCTCTACCTTTGTCTAAGAGTTCAAAAAACCTGAACCATTGTGCAGAAAACTTCGGGATCCAAACTCATCTGGAGTTACCAATTAACCAACTCTATTCCTAAGAAGTCCAAAGTAATGATTAGACCTTCTTAGAGGTAGAACCTTGGTGCCTAAATCTGCAGGACTTTTCTCCGTGGTCTTCTTGTCAACATGAATGCATCATTTCGTACCATTTTCCAGAATGTAATGATACCAAACATCCATATGCTTTGTCCCCACATGGAACACCAGATTCCTCCAAAAGTGCCCTGCACTTTGGTTATCCAAAGTTACCACCACCTGCTCTTTTAGGACCTCCCACTCGTCCAATAACCCTTTGCACCCCATAGCCTCCTTTATGGCTTCTGTAGCCGCTATGCATTCTGCCCTGGTTGTTATGAGTGCTACCACTGGCTGCCACTGAACCTCCATGTACCTCAGCAACCACTTCATCCCAAGCCAATGCTCTTTTCTGGGATTACTCACACATTTGCTGAAAACATCCATTGCCCAAGAAACACTTGACCTGTTTCTCTTCCTTTCCCGGATGATTCTCCTCATCCCAAGGATCTTTTGTGTAAGGCTGAGATCCTTCCTCTCGAACTCCTCACTGAGTTGAGATGTAAACCTTTCCATCCTCTTCCTGCTATTCCAAACTAACAGCCCATCAATGACATAGGTGAGGATACTCACCATCTTCTCCACCTTGTGTCCAGGTGAGAAAGTTTCTGTGAAACCTATGTCTCCTCTTCTTGTGAACCCATTCGCCACCAGCTTAGCCTTGTTCCAGACTTCATCTCTTGGAGGGCACTCTTCTTTGATCTTGTAAGTGCACTTACATTCCACAACTTTCTGATTTCCTGGAATTTTCACCAATTCCCAGAAGTTGTTCTTCCTCAAAGAATCCATTTCTTCCTCCATAGCTAGCTGCCACTTTGATGAATCCTTACACTCCATGACATCCGTGTAAGTTTCTTGTTCACTCATCTCTCCTTCTGTCCAAGGAGCTGCTGCATCCGCAGCATCCGTAAACCCACATCTTGAAGGTGGTCCGACCAGCCTTCTTTCCCGGTCTCTTATGAGCTGAAAGTCCTTCTGACTTGCTGCAGCATCCTCTTCTTGTTCAGCCTCTTCTTGAATTTCTTGAGCTTGGCAATCATCCAAGGGCTCTACCTGGTCCGAACCTTCTTACCTCCTTTGCTCTACCTGAACAGAATCTCCCTTAATGCTATGCTCAACAATTTCTGAATTGGTTTGCTCACTAGCCCCTGCAAGGTTAGTATTCTCCAAGTAGGGAAATAGCAATTTATTAAAAATAACATCCCTACTTATTATGAGTTTAAATCCTTCTTTTTCTAAGGACCACAACCTGTACCCCTTAGCCCCTTCCCCATATCCTAGAAACACATATTTTCTAGATCCTGGGCTAAGCTTATCCTCCTTTTGGAGTGCATACGCAGCACACCCAAAAGTCCTAAGGTTGTCTAATTCAGGGGGTTTTCCACTCCACAACTCTTCGGGAGTCTTATGGTATACAATCTTAGAGGGTGATCTATTAATTAAATATGCAGCTGTAGACACCGCTTCCCCCCAAAAATATTTGGGTAATTCGGATTTATTTAACATGCACCTAACCTTTTCCCTAAGGGTCTTATTCATCCACTCAGCAACTCCACTTTGCTGAGGGGTTTCCAAAACCGTCTTATGTCTTAGAATGCCATTTAACCTACAAAATTGATCAAGTTCTTGGTTAAAAATTTCTAAGCCATTATCGGTTCTTATCCCCTTAACTACTCTACCCATTTGAGTCTCAACCAGCCCTTTCCACACCACTAACTTATTCAATGCATCTGATTTATTTTTCACCAAATAAACCCACACTTTTCTTGAATAATCATCAATTAAAGACAGAAAGTAAATGTTACCTCCCTGTGTTGGTGTCCTTGCTGGTCCCCAAAGGTCTGCATGAATAAAGTCAAGAATACCCTTAGACTTGTGCACTCCGGTGTTGAAGCTGACCCGATGTTGCTGCCCAAAAACACAGCTCTTACAAAAATCCAATTTTTCTACTTTGTCACCACAAAGTAGACCTTCCTTACTAAGCACTTGCAGACCCTTTTCGCTCATGTGTCCCAAGCGAGTGTGCCAAAGGGCTGCCTTGTCCAGCTCAGCCATCAAGCTTGCTGCTTGATCATTGGTTTCTGTTTTTCCGATCATCTCATAGAGTCCATCGTTTCTTGCTGCCTTGATCACTACCAAAGATCCCTTGGCCACCTTGATCTTTCCTCCCTCTATCTTGCATGTATAGCCCATGGAATCCAGCTGCCCCAATGAGATCAAGTTCCTTTTCAAATCTGAAACATACCTCACATTTTCCAGCAGCCTTATGACCCCATCAAACATCCTCAATTTGATGTCTCCAATCTTTCTCACTTCGCAAGAATTATCATTTCCCAAGAAGACCCTTCCATCATTGATCTTCTTGAAATTCTTGAACCATTCTTTGTGAGGGCACATATGATGAGTGCACCCGGTATCCAAGATCCATTTCCCGCTACCTTCTTGCCCCTTGCTCACATCCGAGCACACAATAAGAACACCACCATCTTGTTGTTCTATTTTTGCAACTGAAGCCTCTCCATTCTTGGTATGGCTTCCTCCTCTATCCCTTGTTATCTTCTTGCAATCTTTCTTGACATGACCCTCCTTATGGCAGTAGTAGCAGCTCTTCCCTCCAAATCTCAGTGGAATGCATTCTCCCATGGCTTTCTCCTCTACCTCTGTCCCGGTAGTAGCCATGCATGCTGTTGTGCACTCTCCTAAGGCTCTCTCCTCTACCTCTATCCCGGGTAGTAGCCATACATGCTGCAGTGCACTCTCCCATGGCTCTCTCCTCTACCTCTATCCCGGTAGTAGCCATGGTTGCTGCCATACCAAGTTGCTGGCCTTCTTTTAAAGAACAGCCTTTTACCACTTGATGCACTCCTTATCTTGGCATCAAGATCGTCTTGCAACTCTTTCTTAGGATCAAATTTAAAAGCAAAGATTCGTTTATGAAGATACCTCTTATTAGGGAGAGTCTTAGCAAGAAATAACTCATCTAGTTTCTTCCATATTGCAGCTGGATCTTCCGAGTCTCCGCACTCTCTTGTGACATTTTCTGACATGTGCAAGAAAATGTTGCTGTAAGCCATCTTCTTCATCTCGATCCGCTGGTCCTCCGTGACACTTGCTGGAAAAGTATCATCTTCTCCAATAGCTAAGCCCACTTTCTGTTGCATTAGAACCTCCTTGATCTTTCGCTTCTATAGGGCAAAGTCCCCCTTTCCATCAAACTTCTCCACACAGAAATTTGAAGCCATCTTTTGCGGACAAGATTCCAGATTTATGCACTAACCACAACTACTTTCTTCAACCTCAAGAACACAAATCGAAGATGGATGTTCTTGAATTAACCTTCAAGAACACGACCGGATCTTGATCTTTACACCGTTCTTGAATCACTCAAGAAGTTTGATATTTGATTCTTGGAGTCTTGGCTCCGTACCTTCTACTTCTTGTTCCGATAACCAGCTGCTGTACTCTGATACCACTGTTTGAAATCACCTTGACAAGATGCCCAGGTGGTGATCTTCCAAACACCCAAGTCTTGAATGACTTGTAGAAAGAATTTCAGCAATTGAACTCAAGAACAGAAAATCAAAGAAAGAAAGAAGACAAGTAATTTGTTGTCGAGGTTCGGCAATGTGCCTACGTCCCCGTGAGTTCCTCCAAACTCTCTGCACTATCTCAATGGTTCTTACAAAGTTACAGCAATCCCCTTCAAGAATCCAAGTTCTTGGAGAACCAAGAAGAGAACGAGAAAGTGATAGACCTATTACAATGCTTTCTATCAATTCTCTACTAACCTCTCTTCTTTACAACCAGCCTCACTACAAGAGTCCCTCTTATGTTTATGTCTCTCACATAATTCTCTCTTGTGTTTACAATGATCTCACAATGTCACAACCTGTGTGGTTCTCTCACACACCTTTTTCACCTTGAAATGAGGCTAGGAAACCATTTTTATAGCCTCTTAATTCTTGGACATTCTTGTGAGTCATTATCCTCCCTTTGATCATGTTCTTCCTTTCATCTCAGCCCTTCATCACTCTCCAAGTGATGCTGTGTGCTGCGGCATGACCTGATGCTGCAGCCTCCTGATGCTGTGCGCACACCTCCTGCCTGTGGGCAGAAACTTCCACAGCAGTGTGCCTGACCTTCCCATGCTCAAAATTGAAGCACACATATGTGTGCAACCTTACAACTTGCTGAACTTTGATATCCCACAATTGGTTTAGACATTAACCAACTTTAGACTATGTTTGGATATGTTTGAAACTTAGACAAATAACAATAGGTGGGAAGATAATTTCCATAGTATTATATCAAGATAATACAAAATCTTAGTTTAGGACTAGAGAAATCATTTGAAAGGGAAAGTGTAAAATCCCACATTTATGTTTGTCTAGGGGTTTTGGTTAAGTAGTTCTTTTTTGCTTTTTATATTTTCTTTTTGGAAAGGGGGGGTTAGAATAGTTAGGAAGTACGAGGTTTTGTGAAAAATGGGTTGTTAGACAAATGGGTTAGTGAAAGTTATTTTTTTTATTATTATCAATGAAAATCACCTAGGGGAATTTTGAATTTTATGTGTTCTTGTTTATTGGTTTGGTTATGTTTTTAGAATAGAACACAAGATAGTGTTAGTGATTTTTACTTCTTTTTTTTCCATCTATTACTTGAACAAAGATGATGGATTGCACGAGTGAGGTTTTTTTTTTTTTTCATTTATTATCAAAATGTGCTCAAGACTATAAAGACATAATTTTTTCTTATTTTTGGGTTGGTGTTGTATTTTGGTGACTAATTAAGTTTTATATATTTTCTCAACAGGGCGATCTTGATTCAGAAGATACAAAACAACTAGAGCATGTACTGCTGCAACTTTTGTGATGGAGTTTTTATGTTAAGATTTTAGAGATTTAAGATATCATGGATTTTTTTGTTCAATTTAAAAGATGTTCCCCTCTATATTATATGTTAATGTTAGACTATATATATAAGATTTCATCTTTTGAATTATTGCATATTGTTCAATTTCAAATGAAGTAGACTTAAGGAAGAAGATTCTGAAGGAAGCTCATGACACTTTATTCTATGCACCTAGGAAATAACAAGATGCATAAAGGACTTAAGCAAAATTACTGATGGTCGGGTTTAAAGAAGGATGTGACGGAAAATGTATCTCGATGTTTAGTTTGTCAGCAAGTAAAAACTGAACATAAACACCTTGCAGGTTTTCTTCAACCTCTTTCCATACCAGAGTGGCCATGGGAGAGGATAACTATGAATTTTATTATAGTACTTCCCCGTACTTAAAGGGGCATTGATGCCATTTGGGTAAGTTGATCGATTGTCAAAGTTGATACATTTTCTTCCTATTAAGATAACTTGGTCTCTGAAAAGATTGACAGAATTATATGTAACAGAGATAGTGAAGTTACATGGAGTGCCTTTGACTATCATATCAAATCGTGATGCACGATTTACTTCTCGATTATGGAAGGTTACCCAACAAGCTATGGGTACTCAATTACATTTCAGCACCGCTTTCCAACCCTAAACAGATGGCCAATCAAAGAGAATGATCCAAATCCTGGAGGATATGTTGAGAGCATGTGTTATGATTTTCTGGGTAGTTGGGATGCATATTTGTATCTTATGGAGTATGCCTATAGCAATAATTTTCAATCCAATATTTGAATGGCAGCTTTTGAAGCCTTGTATGGTAGGCGGTGTAAAACTCCGATATGTTGGGAGAAACTAGGGGAAAAGAAAGTTTTTGGACAATAATTAGTGGAATTAACTTAAGAGAAAATTAAACAGATAAGGGAACATTTGAAAACAGCTCAAAGTAGACAGAAAAGTTATGCAGGCAAGATGAGAAGGCCCTTAGAGTTTCAAGTGGGTGATCAAGTATATTTGAAGGTGTCTCCATGGAAAGGAGTGTTATAGTTTGGGAAAAAATGAAAGTTAAGTCCTATGAGATTGTTGAACAAATTGGACCAGTAGTATATCGGTTAGCATCACCTTCTAAACTTTCCCTACTACATGATGTTTTCCACTTATCTACTTTGTGCAAATATGTGTTTGATGAGTTACATATTATTCCATTACAATTTGTAGAAGTTTAGAAAGACCTTTCTTATGTGGAATTACCGATAGAGATCTTGGACTTTAGAGAAACAAAATTGCGTAACAAGGTCATTCCTTTGGTAAAAGTTCTTTAGAGAAACAAGGAAGTGGAAGAAGTCACATGGGAAAGTGAAGTAGATATGAAGAATCGATACCTTTACTTATTTGCAAGTCCAGGTTAGTTTAAATTTTGAGGGTGAAATTTTATAAGGAGGGAAGAATTATAGAGACCGTTCTTTTATTTTAATGTTTTTATTTGAATTTTATTTTTTAAAATTTAGAAATAATTAAATATCTTGTGTTGATTGTGAGAATTTACTTATAATTGGAAATGAGATAGTTTCTTTAAGAAACATTGAAGAGAATTAAGAATCATGGGGGTTAGGAGTTTTGGTAGCAAGGTAATACAAATTACAAAGGAGGGTTAAAGGAGTCTTTTTACTCCTTAGTATATAAGGGTTGAGGAAAAGAAGAGAGACACAACTCTCACCCATGGCTCTCTCTCTCAAGTATTCTAGAATTTTCAAGAGTTTTCCAAGTTATTCATTTCTCTTGACCGGTTTACAAGAAAGATTGAAGATTAAGTAAATAAAGGACCAAGTAAGGATTTCTTGGCTCAATTTCTTTGTTCTGGTATATAAATTGTGTAGAATCTAAGTTTCAAATTATTTAATTTAAGTTTTTATTGAAGAATTTGAAAGAGAGACCTTAAAGGTTTCAAAATATGTTCTTGTAAGTTGATTTCATGAGTTTGAGTTCAAAAATTTTGGATTTGAAAGCATCTTGAAATGATTTGAAGAGAAAATAGGTTTTTAGGTTTCAAGAATGGGTTTTGTATTGAGATTTATGGTTTAAAGTCTATAGACTTGAAATTTTTTATGGGTATTGTGGGTTTTATCTTAAAACCTTAGGGAAACACTTATATGTAAAAGGATTTGGGAAATTTTGGGTAAATTATGGTGATTTTGAAGGAAAAAATTGAATTTTCTTAGGTGCTTTTGTTGAAATCGAGTTACCAGTTAATTGGTAGCTTCATCCAGTCGGCTGGAGGACCTACATAGGGATACCAGCTGACTGGTATAAGTACTCAGTCGACTGGAAAATGGGTGGATAGTTTATGGACTTAATCGAATCGACTGAAAGTTCTATACAGTTGACTGGATCAGTTTATTCTCAAATAAAATCAAAGTTTTTCTTATATTTCAAAGTTTTATCTCCTTTTGAACTATTCCAAATGAATTATGAGTTAGAAATAGAGTTAAATTATTGTAAAAACACTTAGACCAAGAGAGAGTAAATACTTTGAGTTAGGACATAGTTATCCTTCTTTACTTTCTTTCTTAATGTAATTAAGTGTTATGATTATTTAAGTAATATCTTCTATAGGTGGAATTGAAGAATGTAATAAGGGTAAGAAAATAATTCAAGATTAAGACTCGATTCTCAATGTGAGATTACTTTACTTTTAGTAAATGTGAAGGTTAATAATGAAAAAGAGAAAGATTAATACGTATGAAAAGTATAAGCTATGTTTTTGTATATAATAAGATAATGAGACTCCTTTTGTTGCATATAAGTAAATGGATGGAATTGGAATGAAGATTGTATTATGTTTGCATTCATTATATCATGTGTTGATTTGACGGTATGTTATTTGTTGGTATTTTTCTAAGGTTCAAACATGTCCAAGTATGATTCAAAGATGGTTAAAGTCTAAACCAAAGGTGGAGGATCAAAGTTCAGCAAGTTAGAAGGCTGCACACATGTGTGTGCTTCATTTTGGAGCAAGGGAAGGTCATGCACACTAGTGTGCGCATTTCTACACACAAGCAGAAGGGTGTTGTGTGAAGGGGACAACAACTCAAAGCTGCAGCGCTGGAATCTGGCAGGAATAGCACAAGGGATAGAAACTCAAATCTACAGTGCTGGGAAGTCGACACTGCAGCACTGGCCGGTAGCATGCATGAGGACTTTCTTAGGTGCGTGTGTCAAGGTCAAAACGCACAGTGTCACTTAGGAAAGTGATGAAGGGCCTTGATTAAGTGGGAATCATGATCAAAGGGTGAGGATTGAATATCAAGAATGTCCAAGAAGCGGATGGCTATAAAAGGGGTTCCTAAGCCTCATTTTTTACATATAGAGTAAAACACATAGAGAGAATTGTGTGAGAGTGACAAACACAAGAAGGACTCTTTGTAAGTAAGGCTAGTTGTAAAGAAGAGAGGTTAGTAGAGAATTGATAGAAATCATTGTAATAGGTCTATCACTTTCTCGTTCTCTTCTTGGTTTCTTCAAGAACTTGTTGTTTCTTGAAGGGGATTGCTGTAACTTGTAAGAACCATTTGATTTAGTGCAGAGAGTTCGGAAGAACTCATGGGGACATAGGCACATTGCCGAATCTCAATAATAAATTGCTTGTCTTCTTTCATTCTTTGATTTTCTATTCTTGTGTTCTATTGCTGTATTTCTTTCTACAAGTCATTCTAGACTTGGGTGTTTGGAAGATCACCACCTGGGCATCTTGTCAAGGTGATTTCCAATAGTGGTATTAGAGCTTTGGACAGTGGTATCAGAGCAAGCACAGCTGGTTATCGGAGCAAGAAGTAGAAGGTGACGGAGCCAAGACTCCAAGAATCAAATATCAACTTCTTGGGTCATTCAAGAATGGTGTAAAGATCAAGATCTGATCGTGTTCTTGAAGGTTGATTAAAGAATGGTGTTAAGATTCATCTTCGATCTGTGTTCTTGAGGTTAAAGAAAGCAGTTGAGTGTAGTGCATAAATTTGGGATCTTGCCCGCAAAGATGGCTTCAAATTTCGGTATTGAGAAGTTTGATGGAAAGGGAGATTTTTCCCTGTGGAAGCGGAAGATCAAGGAGGTTCTAGTGCAACAGAAAGTGGACTTAGCTCTTGGAGAAGATGATGCTTTTCCAGTAAGTACCACGGAGGACCAGCGGATTGAGATGAAGAAGATGGCTTACAGCACCATCTTCTTGCACTTGTCGGATAATATCAAAAGGGAGTGCGAGGACTCGGAAGATCCAGCTACAATATGGAAGAAACTAGATGAGTTATTTCTTGCCAAGACTCTCCCAGATAAGACATATCTTCATAAACGAATCTTTGCTTTTAAATTTGATCCTAAGAAAGAGTTGCAAGATAATCTTGACGCCAAGATAAGGAGTGCATCAAGTGGTAAAAGGTTGTTCTTTAAAAGAAGGCTAGCAACTCGGTATGGCAACAACCATGGCTACTACCGGGACATAGATAGAGGAGAGAGCCATGGGAGAGTGCACAACAGCATGCATGGCTACTACCAGGACAGAGATAGAGGAAAGAGCCTTGGGAGAGTGCACAGCAGCATGCATGGCTACTACCGGGATAGAGGTAGAGGAGAGAGCCATGGAAGAGTGCACAGCAGCATGCATGGCTACTACCGGGATAGAGATAGAGGAGAAAGCCATGGGAGAATGCATTCCAAACTGAGATTTG
The DNA here is from genome assembly GCA_023935145.1 of Bretschneidera sinensis. NCBI lineage: Eukaryota > Viridiplantae > Streptophyta > Magnoliopsida > Brassicales > Akaniaceae > Bretschneidera > Bretschneidera sinensis. The sequence continues at coordinate 45,400,989 of CM043701.1, forward strand.
GAGGGAAGAGTTGCTATTACTGCCATAAGGAGGGTCCTGTCAAGAAAGATTACAAGAAGATGACAAGGGATAGAGGAGGAAGCTATACCAAGAATGGAGAGGCGTCAGTTGACAAAATAGAACAGCAATATAGTGATGTTCTTGTTGTGTGCTCGGGTGTGAGCAAGGGGCAAGAAGGTAGCGGGAAATGGATCTTGGACACTGGGTGCACTCATCACATGTGCCCTCACTGGAGTTGGTTCAAGAATTTCAAGGAAACCAATGATGAAAGAGTTTTCTTGGGGAATGATATTTCTTACCAAGTGAGAGGCATAGGAGACATTCAGGTGAGGATATTTGATGGAATGACAAGGCTGCTGGAGAATGTGAGGTATCTTCATGATTTGAGGAGGAATTTGATCTCATTGGGGCAGCTGGATTCCATGGGATACACATGCAAGATAGAGGGAGGAAAGATCAAGGTAGCCAAGGGATCTTTGGTAGTGATCAAGGCAGCAAGAAACGATGGACTCTATGAGATGATCGGAGACATGGAAATCAAGGATCAAGCAACAAGCTTGATGGCTGAGATGGATAGAGTATCCCTTTGGCACACTCGCTTGGGACATATGAACGAAGAGGGCCTGTAAGTTCTCAGCAAGGATGGCCTACTTGGTGGAGACAAAGTACAGGAACTTGATTTCTGCAAGTGTTGTGTTCTTGAGAAGTAACATCGGGTCAGCTTCAACACCAGAGTGCACAAGTCTAAGGGCATTCTTGACTACATTAATGTGAACCTTTGGGAACCAGTAAGGACACCAACATAGGGAGGTAACTTTTACTTTCTGTCTTTAATTGATGATTATTCAAGAAGAGTGTGGGTTTATTTGGTTAAAAATAAATCGAATGCCTTGAATAAATTAGTGGTGTGGAAAGGGCTGGTTGAGACTCAAATGGGTAGAGTAGTTAAGGGGATAAGAACCGATAATGGCTTGGAAATTTTTAACCAAGAACTTGATCAATTCTGTAGGTTAAATGGCATTCTAAGACATAGGACGGTTGTGGAAACCCCTCAGCAAAGTGGAGTTGCTGAGTGGATGAATAAGACCCTTATGGAAAAGGTTAGGTGCATGCTAATAGGATCCGGGTTACCAAAATATTTTTGGGGAGAAGCTATGGCTACAGCTGCATACTTGGTAAATAGATCACCCTCTAGAGTTGTAGAGCTCAAGACTCCCATGGAAATGTGGAGTGGAAAACCCCCTGAATTAAGCAACCTTAGGACTTTTGGGTGTGCTGTATATGCACATCAAAAGGAGAATAAACTTAGCCTTAGATCTAGAAAATGTGTATTTCTAGGATATGGTGATGGGTTTAAGGGATATAGGTTGTAATTCTTAGAAAAGAAGGGCATGAAACTGATTACAAGTAGGGATGTTATCTTTAATGAATTGCTATTTCCCTACTTGGAGAAAACTAACCTTGCAGGGGCTAGTGAGCAAACCAGTCCGGAAGTTGTGGAGCATTGCATCAAGGAGAACCCAGTTCAGGTAGAGTAGAGGAGGCAAGAGGGTTCAAACCAGTAAAGCCCTTGGATGAAGGCCAAGCTCAAGAAACTCAAGAAAAGGCTGAACAAGAAGAGGTTGATGCAGCAAGTCATAATGACTACCCGCTCACAAGAGACCGAGGAAGGAGGGTGGTTAGACCACCTTTGAGAAATGGGTTTGCGGATGCTAATGTAGCAACTCCTTGGATAGAAGGAGAGGTTGAACCAGAAACTTATACGGATGCCATGGAGTGTAAGGATTCGTCAAAGTGGCAGCTGGTTATAGAGGAAGAAATGGACTCTTTGAGGAAGAACAACTTCTGGGAATTGGTGAAAATTCTAGGAAAGCAGAAAGTTGTGGAATGTAAGTGCACTTACAAGATCAAAGAAGGGTACCCTCCAGGAGATGAAGTCCAGAACAAAGCTAGGATGGTGGCGAATGGGTTCACAAGAAGAGAAGACATAGGTTTCACATAAACTTTCTCACCTGGACACAAGGTGGAGAAGATGGTGAGTATCCTCATCTATGTCGATGATGTGTTGTTGGTTTAGAACAGTAGGGAGAGGATGGAAAGGTTTACATCTCAACTCAGTGAGGATTTCGAGAGAAAGGATCTCAGCCTTACATAAAAGATCCTTGGCATGTGTAGAATCCAAGAAAAGGAGAGAAATCGGTTAAGGATTTCTTGGGTAATGGGTGTTCTCAGCAAATTTGTAAGTAATCCCGAAAAGAAGCATTGGCTTGGGATGAAGAGGTTGCTGAGGTATTTGAAGGCTCAGTGGCAGCCGGTGGTAGCACTCATAACAACTAGAGCAGAATGCATAGAGGCTATGGAAGCCATAAAGGAGGCTATGGGGTTCAAAGGGTTGTTGGACAAGTGGGAGGTCCTAAAAGAGCAGGTGGTGGTATCTTTGGATAGCCAAAGTGCATGGCACTTATGGAGGAATCCGGTTTTCCATGAGGGGACGAAGCATATGGATGTTCGGTATCATTACATTCGAGTAAATGTTACGAAAAGATGCATTCATGTTGACAAGAAGACCACGAAAGAAAGCCCTGCAGATTTAGGTACTAAAATTCTACCTCTAAGTAAGTTCAATCATTGCCTTGGACTACTTAGAATAGGAGTTGGTTAATTGATGACTCAAGATGAGTTTGGATCCCGAAGCTCTCTGCACAATGGTTCAGGTTTTTTGAACACTTAGACAAAGGTAGAGATTGTTGGTATTTGTCTAAGTTTAAAACTTGTCCAAGTATGGTTCAAAAATGGTTAAAGTCTAAACCAAAGGTGAAGGATCAAAGTTCAGCAAGTTAGAAGGCTGCATACATATGTGTGCTTCATTTTGGAGCAAGGGAAGGCTATGCGCACTAGTGTGCGCACTTCTACACACAAGCAGAAGGGTGTTGTGTGAAGGGAACAACAACTCAAAGCTGCAGCGCTGGTTCCTCAGCGCTGCAGTGCTGGAATCTGGCAGGAATAGCACAAGGGACAAAAACTCAAAGCCACAGCGCTGGGAAGTCGACACTGCAGCACTGGCCGACAGCATGCATGAGGACTTTCTTAGGTGCGTGTGTGCAAGGTCAAAACGCACAGCACCACTTAAGAAAGTGATGAAAGGCCTTGATTAAGTGGGAATCATGATCAAAGGATGAGGATTGAATCTCAAGAATGTCCAAGAAGTGGATGGCTATAAAAGGGGTTTCGAAGTCTTATTTTTTATATATAGAATAAAACACATAGAGAGAATTATGTGAGAGTGACAAACATAAGAGGGAGTCTTTGTAAGTAAGGCTGGTTGTAAAGAAGAGACGTTAGTAGAGAATTGATAGAAAGCATTGTAATAGGTCTATCAATTTCTCGTTCTCTTCTTGGTTTCTTCAAGAACTTATTGTTTCTTGAAGGGGATTGCTGTAACTTGTAAGAACCATTTGATTTAGTGCAGAGAGTTCGGAGGAACTCACGGGGATGTAGGCACATTGCCGAACCTCGATAACAAATTGCTTGTCTTCTTTCATTCTTTGATTTTCTGTTCTTGTGTTCGATTGCTGTATTTCTTTCTACAAGTCATTCTAGATTTGAGTGTTTGGAAGTTCACCACTTGGGCTTCTTGTCAAGGTGATTTCCAACATTATTGAGGGGAGAGTGATGAGATAAGTTGCGGTAGGTCCCTTCCCATAAGAGGTGCAAGGGTACTGAAGAAATTTTGGATGTTTAGGACCCCACCTGAAAGATTGGTGTATGGGATCCGAAATTTATGAAATCGTGAATGAATAATTGAGAATAATGTACTGGTACGTGGGGAGACGTCCTCGTTGTATTGATTTTTTTGAAATGATTAAATTATGCATAATTTCATATTGCATTGTACATTTTCTAAAAATGATTTGATTAGCCTATGAATGACGTATGGATTGATAGGCCCATGAAGGGTGTTTGATTTGATTTACCCATGAAGGGTATATGTTTGATTTTTTTTATTATTGAGAGGCTTGTAATACTTATGTTATGGATAAATGAAAATTATATTATAAGAATAATAATTGATTAAATAAGGAATTGAAAGCGATTACTTTAAGTAAAAGTGAGTACTCACTGAGCTTTATAACTCACCCCCTCCCATTAATCTTTACAGGAAGTTTTTCAGAAGACTTAGATCTTAGGAAAGGATTTGTGAATATATTGAAGTCTCTTAAGTTGGTCCACGTGCGATGCATCCTTGTCCAGTTCTTTTCTATAAATTTGTATATGTATGTACTTTGTTCATGTATAAAAATTAACCCTCGAAGGTTGTGTCCCTTGAGACACCATGTAATCTTTAAACGATATGCTTAAAGATTTTGACATAATTATATGAATATTGTATTTAATATGATGTATGTTAGGAAACTTTTGTTATTATGTAAGATTGTCCATGTGCTCAGTTCTGAAAAGTATTGGATATCGTTCTAAGTAGGGCCTACTTGGGATGGGTCATTACAAAGGTGGTGGTCGCTTTCTCTAAGAGATAGACATACTCTCTAAAGCACCTATGAAAATCCAAGCAAGGTATAAAGCCATAAAAACACCAAAGCAAGAACTCATAAAAGAGAATATGGAGTGTGTGTGCAAAATTTATATTTATATGAAAATTAGTTGGTTCAAGACATTAAGTCACAAATCACTTGTAAATTACATTATGTTACACAAGGTATCAATTCAAGTCCATAAGACATCTGTTGGTATTTTTCTAAGGTTTGCATAGGTCTAACCATGGTTTAAATATGGTTAAAGTCTAAACCAAGGTTGGAAGATTAAAGTTCAGTAAATTAGAAGACTGCACACATGTGTGTGCATCAATTTGGAGCAAGGGAAGGCCATGCGCACTAGTGTGCGCACTTCTGAACACAAGCAGAAGGGTGTGCGAACAGCAGCAGAAAGGAGCAGCATCAGTGTGCACCATGGCGCTACCCTTCAGCACTGCAGTGCCCAGCAAGGAGGTGTCTGGAGAAGAGTCAGCATTGCACTAGCACCGCAACACCCAGAAGATGCTGAAAGTGTGGTTTTGCCTAGCACCGCGGTGCCCCTTTTGAGTGCCTAGGTGCTAGGCACACTGAAGCACACATGGATAGTTTGATTTAACCTCTTGTTAAATGCGTGGGTGCAAGGTTAAAATGCACAGTATCACTTGGGAAGTGATGGAGGGCCATGATTAAATGGAGATCATGATCAAAGGGTGAGGATTGAATCTCAATAATGACCAAGAAGTGGATGGCTATAAAAGGGGTTTCCTAGCCTCATTTTTCAAGATTAAAAACACACAAGTTTGTGACATTGTGAGATCAATTATAAACACATAGAGAGAATTGTGTAAGAGTGACAAACACAAGAGGGACTCTTTGTAGTGAGACTGGTTGTAAAAGAGAGAGAAGTCTAGATTAGATAGAATTGTTAGTTCTTATCTTCTTCCTTTCTTCTCTTCTTGGTTTCTTTAAGAACATTGTGGTTTCTTGAAGGGGATTGTTGTAACTTATAAGAACCATTTGATTTAGTGCAGAGAGTTTGGAGGAACTCACGGCGACGTAGGCACATTGCCGAACCTCGATAACAATTGCTTGTCTTCTTTATTTTCTTTGATTTTCTGTTCTTGTGTTCGATTGCTGTTTTTCTTTCTACAAGTCATTCTAGACTTGGGTGTTTAGAAGATCACAACCTGAGCATCTTGCTAAGGTGATTTCCAACAACATCGTTGCTTTAACTTCATTATGACCCAAGTTCTTATTCCCCTTAAAAGTTTGAATCAAGTTAGGGATTGTTGGAAAAAATGCTTCAAAATTTTCCATTTAGGAAATTATCACTCACATGGTTCAATAAACCTTCAATGTGTGATCTTTTTAATTACTCACATGGGTCTATTCAAATCTTAGCCTTTATGGTATTATCTCTCCATTTTTTTCCTAGTTATTTTCATGCTCTGCAGTTACCAACCATTAAATCTTGGATTTTCAAATTAAAGAAATAAGTGCCAATTATTGCTAACCATAATGAGCATTAACTCTACAAACTATCAATTCTTAGTATTCCATTATATATACTTTCATACTTGTGGTTATAACTTCTAGAAGATACCTTTCTCCACATACCTAAAACTGCAAATCTCCATTCTTCTTTGGTTTATTGTTCAAGCTCAAGAAGAAGAAAGTGAAAAAACAGATGGATACAAATGAAGAATACAACTTGGGGTTATCTCTTTGTAAGTTTGAAGTCCTATTTGTGAGTGCACACAAGCCAGGCTACCATTGTATCCTATAGAGTGACCGTCAGATTTATTTGCATTGAAGTGGGACAAAATCACTTTCAAGGACAACAAATTAATTTTTGTGCCCAATATTTTTGTTGAACTTTCATATCTTCTGTAATTCATCTTTAAGGAAAATATTGACTACCACTTTTTGTTAAGATACTTTGCTAATTAATTATTTGAGCATCCCACTAATTTTCCAACAATAATAAAATTATCCATACCATTTCTTTTAGGAATAAAGTTAGCTTGTTGAGGACTAATAAAGTCATTGAGCCAAGCCTAATCTTATTGACAAGAACTTTGAAACAAACTTGTGCAATGAGTTACATAGATTAATGGGTCTAAATTGAATAATGAACTCAAGGCTAGGGATTTTGGAGATCAAACTGTAATACCCGTATTTGTAAAGTAAGAGTAAAAAAATACTTTAATAAATACGACAGAGTCAAAATAATATATATTTAAATGCAAAAATCAAAATTTTATAAAAAAAAATTCGGACATCCAAAGACATCCACAAAAGAAAAAGAAAAAGAAAAAGAAAAAAAAAGTTTTTTTTATAAAAAAAAAAAAAAAAAAGGAAAAAATGTGGTAGCAGGTGATAGCACCTGCTGCAAAGTTAATTGCATGGGCTCCAAGTAGCAAAAATGTGGAGGCAAGGTGGGGGGCTGCAGAAGATTTTTATAAAATCTTACTTATATATATATATATATATATATATATATATATATATATATATATATATATATATTATGTAAACATATTTAACCATTTACCAACTTTCGTTTAAGTTTTCCTTCAATTACTCTATTTTCTTAAATACTTGCGGACCGAAAGAAAGATTGAAAGAGCAAAATTTTGAAGGGTTTATGGGGTAATTTTATAGAGAGTTACGAGAAGCTATCAGAAAAATAGAAGGTAATAACGTAATATTTATTTTTGAATTTTTTAGCATACACGAAATTTCCCATAATTCAAAGTGGGAATTTTCAAAGGGTGTGACTTATGATGAATTGAAGAAATAATTAGAAATTTAAATATTATGTCAAGTGTTGACGATCAGCAACAGGGGAAAATTGCTGAGAAGAACAGGAAAGGCAATGAAGTGATCCACGGGTAGCTTTAAGTGCTACATGGTGAGTTAGATTTACTTTAAGTAATCTAAATAAAAATGAAATATCTAGTGATAATTTTAAAATAAATTATTAGCTTATGTTTTGGTGGTAGATAGAAATTTGATTGATAGGTATGATATGAATATTAGACACGTAGTAAATTATCATGTGAAAAGAAATATTATTAGAATAATGAGTCGATTTAATAATGATGGTGATAAATAAAATTCTTAACAAGTTTTGGTTAATAAATTGATGTGATATATGAGGAGAAGAAATTAGTGAAATTTATGAAGCAAAAATTTAAGGAAAGACAGGATAGCTAAATTTATATATTTTGAATTGATGTGGTTTTTATATTACTGTTCATATGCATAATTCATATAACTGTTCATATGCATATGCATTAAATAAAAGAATCGAAAGAACCAGGAGGGGGCCGGTCTAATTGAAAAACCGTGACAGCCGGTATATGCTGGAAATAAAAGGGACACCGTGACAGTTAGTATATGCTGGAAATAAATATCGTGACAGCTGGTCTATGCTGAAAATAAAAGAACCGAGAGGGGGCCAGTCTAAGATAATAAAAACATGTTGACATGTGGGAAGACATTCCTTAATAATAATAATTCATACATTACATCTGTTTTACATGTTAATATTTTTACTGAAATGTTGTTGCTATTGTGCATTTATTTGTAGATAAATGAGTCTCACAGAGAGACATTTACAGTAAAAAAAAAAGACATAAAAATATGATCTGATAGGAATTATTTAAATGTTAGACTATTTTCTATTCCAGTCATATGAGAAATAAATGTTTAAATATTAAAGGGCTAGTTATACAAATTGAATACTTCTAGTAAATTTAATTCACTGATCTTGTGAAGCTCATCCTTCATTATACAATGATTTCAGGTAGCAGATAGGACAATTAGTCTTGTGGGTTGAGAGTCAGATGAAATCTTTTGTTGTAAGCCACGTACGTGTCAACATCCTCAGACAAATGAGAAAATGAAATTTAAATTTTTTATTTGTATATATTCATGCATTTTACGTTGTATATTATGTTTAAGTTAATATCAGACTAAATTCCTCCCTTGTTGAGGGTTGAAGGTTAAAGTAAAAATTTCTTTTAGTATTATTTTGATTGTTGCATATATGTGTCGTGCTGGGATTCTCAAAACGTAATGACACCATCTCGGGGGTGGCCAACCCGGGATGGGTCATTACAATTTTGGTATCAGAGCATTAGGTTTTATGATTCTGTATACTGCATGAGAACTTAAAAAACAAAAAAAAAAGTGAAAGATCTAAATAAACTATATTTTAAATGCAGAATCTGAGGATGACACATGGTCGTGCTAGAGCTATAGGTAGAGTTCTAAATCAGAGGGGACGTGGTAGACCCCTAATTTTTAAGAGAATTGAAGTAGAAGAGGAAGTTGACTTTGTGGTTCCTACGAGGGAACATATTGATAGTTCATCTGATACTAGTAGAGCTGGGAGAGAATCTGAGGCTAGGAAGGATGAATTGAGAGAAGCTCTTAATCGTGCTATAGAGAGGATGAATGCAGCTGAAGAAATGGCTGATAATTTGCAGAGAAGATAAGATGAAAAGGGTAGAAGAGAACCTGATGTGGTGAGGCAAGAAGTTCAGAAGGGAGAATGTGTGTTTAAACATGAGATGTAAGGTGATTGTTTTGTGAGATTTGTTAAGTTTAAACCCCAGTCTTTTAAAGGATATGTTGTTTTTGTAGCTCAGAGTAATATCGATGGGACCCCTAGATTTTAGAGTTTTGGTAGATAAATACGTATGCCACCAGGGGAAAGTAGTAACCTGATGTATGATCGAGAGGCAAAGGATTAGATGTAATCGGATGGAGCATCTAGCTCAGAATTTCCCTAGGTATATATGTTTTATATGTGGTGGGGGAGGACATGTTGTTGTAGATTATTTCCCGAAGAAATCTGCTGACATAAGCATTGGAAGTGTTGGGAGAAGATCGGTGGAGAGAGGTGGTGGATCAGGGAATATGCGGGGCAGAGGTCGAGGATTAGTAGCAGAGCGAGGATGTGGCAGTCAGATTCAGTCTAGAGATAGCAGAGTCTATACATTGACCCAACAGGATGCATAAGCCACTCTTGATGTTATTATGGGTATGATGTCTATCCTTGGTAGGCCTACTAGATTATTAATTGATCCTGGTATAACTCATTCTTTCGCATCTAGTGTTTATATGAAATTTATTGATTATAGTGCTAGTCCTTTGATGCATGCTATTATTGTTGAGGTTCCTACTGGAGATAGGGTTATTATTAGGACAATCTATTGAGGTTGTGTGATTAATATTGTTGATAAAGAATTTGAAGTTGATTTATTGTCTTTAGATATGACAGATTTTGAATTAATTCTGGGGATGAATTGGTTATCTGCATATCATGCTTGTGTAGATTGTCTTAGGAAAAATGTGCTGTTCAAGATACCCCGATAAGAGAAGTTTAATTTTCAGGGAGAACGTAAGATACTCGCTGATTGTCTTATTTTTGCCTTAACTGCTAGTAAATGGTTGAAGAAGGGTTGTGAGGGGTATTTGGCATATATGGTGGATTCTAACAAGGAAAGTTTAGAAGAAATCTTGGTAGTAAAAGATTTTTCTGATGTTTTCTCTGAAGAGTTGACTGGGTTGCCTCCCAATAGGGAGATTGAATTTTCCATTAAGGTGATTCCTTGATCAGCACCCATATCCATAGCACTCTATAGAATGACACCAGTTGAATTGAGAGAGTTTAAAGTTCAGCTTCAGGAGTTGCTAGATAAACAGTTTATTCGACCTAGTATGTTACCCTAGGGAGCCCCTGTGTTGTTTGTCAAGAAGAAGGATGGGACAATGAGGTTGTGTATTGATTATAAATAGTTAAATAAGATCACCATCAAGAATAGATATCTTTTGCCCAGGATAGATGATTTATTCGAGCAGTTATAGGGAGCTAGAGTGTTTTCTAAGATAGACCTAAGATCGGGTTATCATCAATTGAGGATAAAAGAGGGGGACATGCCTAAGACTGCTTTTAGGACACGTTATGGCCAACATGAGTTCTTGATGATGCCATTTGGGTTGACTAATGCTCCTGCAGCATTTATGGACATTATGAATCGAGTGTTTAAACCATTCTTGGATAGATTTGTGATTGTGTACATTGATGATATTTTGGTATATTCCAAGAATGAAGATGAGCATATGCAACATTTGGAGATAGTGTTAGAGATTCTGAGGAGAGAGAAATTATATGCAAAGTTCTCTAAGTGTGAATTTTGGTTGAGTGAAATATCTTTCTTGAGGCATGTTGTGTCGGGAGAGGGAATAGCAGTTGACCCACATAAAGTAGAAGCGGTGTTAAATTGGGAAAGACCCACGAGTGTAACTGAAATTAGAAGCTTTTTGGGGTTGGCTAGTTATTATAGGAGATTTATCCAAAAAATTTCTATGATTGCTGGAATTTTGACTAAATTGACCAGGAAGGACGTGAAGTTTAGGTGGTTAGAAGAATGTGAGAGAAGTTTCTAGCTGTTGAAAGAAAAACTGACTACTGCCCCGCTATTAGTGCTTCCTTTTAGTGATGAAGGATTTGTGGTATATAGTGGTGTGTCACATTAGGGGTTGGGATGTGTGTTAATGCAACATGATAGAGTTATAGCTTATGCATCTGGCCAACTAAAAAACCATGAGAGAAATTAACCAACCCATGATTTAGAATTGGCTGCCATAGTTTTTTCTTTGAAGATTTGGAGACATCATTTATATGAAGCCAATTGTGAAATTTTTACTGATCATAAAAGCTTGACGCATTTACCGACCCATAAGGAGTTGAATTTGAGGCAGAGGAGGTGGATGGAGTTTATTTGTGATCATGACTATACAATTCATTATCATCCAGGAAAGGCTAATGTAGTAGCCGATGCATTGAGTAGAAAGGCTATAGGAAGATTAGCTGCTATTGGGAGTCATAATACTAGCTTGATGATAGAATTAAGATGAATAAGGATGCAATTGAGTGTCAATGATTACAATCTTCTATTATTGATCGTTTATTACAGATGCAGGGTAGAGATGAGGGGATAGAGAAGATCAAGTAGAAAATGTTGAGTAGGAAGCCAATCGAGTTTAGAATTAGAGAAGATGGTATGGTGCTATTGGGGCATAGAGTTTATGTTCCTAATAATGTAGAGATGAGAAAGGAGACACTAAAGGAGGCTCATGATTCTGTATATTCCATGCACCCGAGTAATAATAAGATGTACAAGGGGTTGAGACAGAATTACTGGTGGTCAGGGATGAAGAAGGATGTAGCAGAATATATTTTAAGATGTTTGACTTGTCAACAGGTGAAGGCTAAGAATAGACATCCAGCAGGTTTATTACAACCTCTTACAGTACTTGAGTGGCCATGGGAAAATATGAGTTTGGATTTTGTCTCTGGTTTTCCCCGTACCCAGAGGGGGCATGACACTGTGTGGGTTATAGTGGATAGATTTTCTAAGTCTTCACATTTTTCTTCCTATTAAAACTACCTGGAGTCCAGAAAAATTAGTTAAGTTGTATGTAGCAGAGATAGTAAAATTACATGAGTACCCTTGAGTATCGCATTAGATAGAGATTCTAGATTTACCTTTAGATTTTGGAGGGGTTTCCAAGAAGCTATGGGTACACAATTGTAGTTTAATACAACTTTTCATCCACAAACTAATGGGTAGATGGAGAGAATCATCAGAATACTAGAAGATATGCTAAGGGCAAGTGTATTGAGTTTCTCAGTGAGCTGGAATACTTATTTGCCTTTGATCGAGTTTGCATACACAATCAGTATCAAACTAGTATTGGGATAGCACCCTTCGAGGATTTATATGGTAGAAGGTGTAGAACTCCAATATGCCAGGACGAAGTTGGAGAGAGAAAGATATATGGCCCAAAAATGATAGACTTGACTACTGAGAGGATCAAACTGGTTAGGGAGAACCTCATAGCAGCCCAGAACAGACAGGAGGGATATGCTAATAAAAGAAGATGACCCATTGAGTTTCAAGTTGGTGATTGGGTATTTTTGAAGGTATCTCCAGGGAAGGGTGTGTTGAGGTTTAAAAAGAAGGGAAGGTTGAGCCCGAGATTTGTGGGACCATATGAGGTGATCGAGAGAATTGGACCAGTAGCATATCGTTTAGATTTACCTCCAGAATTAAAGCAATTACATAACGTGTTTCATGTGTCACTGCTGAGAAAGTACTTACACGATGAATCTCATAGTATCTCGAATCAAGCGATAGAATTTCAAAAAGATTTGACTTTTATGCAAGTACCGGTCAGAATCCTAAACAGAAAGGAACAAATTTTGCGCAATAAAGTCATTCCTTTGATTCAAGTATTATGGCGAAATAAAGATGTCGAAGAAGTCACGTGAGAGCATGAAGCAAGAAGGAGGAAAGACTACCTCCCAGCTTTTTCTTGAATTAGGGAAGGAAATTTCGGGGACAAAATTTTTTGAAAGGTGGGTAGAATTGTAATACCCATATTTGTAAAGTAAGAGTAAAGAAGTACTTTAATAAATATGACATAGAGTTAAAATAATATATATATATTTTTTTTTTAAATACAAAAAGTCAAATTTTTATAAAACAATTTTAAAAAAAATTCGGGACGTCCAACAAAAGAAAAAGAAAGAAAAAAAGTTTTCTTTAAAAAAAAGCAAAAAACGTGGCAGCAGGTGGCAACACATGCTGCCAAGTTAATTGCATGGTTCTAAGTAGCAAAAACGTGGAGGCAAGGTGGGGGGCAGTGATGAGTGCCACATATTGCATATTTTGGCCCCTTAATTTACATTTGTTAGCTTAAGAATTCGTTACTTTGAGTTGTTTTTCGTTGTTTTACAGGTTTATAAGCTTGGAAAGGAGTTTCACTAAATTGCCAGAATTGCTCGTATAGATCAGCTATTTTCGAGGATTTAATTGTATTGATTTAGAAAGAACCAAAAGATGAGCCATATATGCTTGGAAAGATCCGGATGTCTATTTTCTGGAGAATTTTACGTATCAATAAAATGATTTTTCTCGAGAAAGTTATGGCAGTTTTAGTAGGCAAAGGTCAGGCTGTGCACGATTTCAGCGTGACAGATCAGCCATTTTCGAGGATTTAACTGTATTGATTCAGGAATAACCAAGAGATTAGCCATATATGCTTGGAAAGATCCAGATGTCTATTTTCTGGAGAATTTTACGGATCAATAAAATGATTTTTCTAGAGAAAGTTATGGTTTTTTTAGTACACAAAGGTCAAAGAGAAAAAGCTGGAATCTGCAGTATCCCACATCGGATTGAAAGCATATTGCACTTGTGATATTTCCATATATAAGCCCTTGTTTACTTTATCTTTAATGTACAATTCCTGAGCCACTTTGTTGTTTATCGGTGGACGTCCGCTAGCATTCTGGTGGATCTCGAAGGCTTTGTCACCACAAGGGGAAGCACCGCCCGTCAACGAGTGGAATTTCTCCCATGTAAAGTTATTTATTTATTTCTTTACATTTAGTTGTTTTAGTTTAAATGTTTAGCACTTTTATTATGAATTGTAGTTTTATAGTTATGAGTGGCTAGACTCTTCAGCTAAGGTTGAAGATGAAGCCCCACCGTTGTTTGGTGTAATAGTTCAGATTTGCTTGTACAAATCTGACAATTTTTAGTATAAATGTTCTGTCAATTATTTGAGTTAATCTTATAATTGATTGAGTTTAAATTCTCTGTTGGATATTCCTTGTGTTTCATCTGATGGATACATTGAATGCTTTTTGATTAAATTGGATTTCTTTTGTGATTTGTTGAGAGTTGATACATTGGATGCTTTTGGTTTAGTTGGGATATTCTTTGTTTTTTGTCTTATAGTTGGATTCATGGAATGTTTTGATAGGCTATATTTTTAGAACATATATGCTTAACTTCGGTGGGGTGGATTTGAAAACCTTAGTGTTTTAATTATTAGTTTTTTAAAAATCAATTTAGTTTAATTTTAATTTCTTTTGCAAATTATCATCTGAAATTTTAATTTTAGTTAGTTATCCAAAAAAAAAATTTATTTTAAAATTTTTTGTTGGCTCATTTTGTGAGTAGTGTGTTTGCTGTTTGTGCAGTTATTTTATTTTATTCTGCAAGTTTCTGCTGGTTAGTTTACTTTAGTGTTTTTTCTGTTGGTGTATGCTTGGTCGGAGATCCTTGGACTTAGATCTGATACATTTAGATCCTGACTTAGAAAGAACTCTTAGGAGACAGAAAAGAGCGCTAGTTGAGAGAGAGACTGTTGAGATGGCAGAGAATTACAGGAATGCAAATCATCTTGAACATGTAGAGCAACCTAGAGCTTGGAACATGGACTCCACTACATCCCTTAGGGACTTGTTCGCACCCGTTGCGACTAACTCATCCTCTTGCATAGTGTTGCCACCGACCAATACCACCCACTTTGACTTGAAGCCACATGTCATCCAACTCTTACCCTCATTCTATGGCTTAGATCTTGAAAATCCTTATAGCCATGAGAAGAAGTTCAAAGACATTTGTGCTATATTCAAATTTCAGAACTTCTCTGAAGAGTCAGTCCATCTTCGACTATTCCCTTTTTCTCTTCACTATAGAGCTAGGGCATGGTTGGATTCTAACATGCCCGGATCTATTACATCTTGGGAAAACCTGCTTAGCAAATTTTATCATAAGTTTTTCCTAATGTCTAGGGTGAATGAGTACCGAAAGGAGATTAGCTCTTTCACTCAGGATGAGGATGAAAATTTTTCTAAGAGTTGGGAGCACTTCAAAGAGTTACTGATTAGATGCCCTCCACATGGATATGAGAAGTGGAGACTTGTTCAATTCTTCTACCAAGGGTTGACTCAACCCAACCGTAGCATGATCGAGTCTATGAATGGGGGGGCATTCTTGAGTCTGACAGGAGATGAAGCATACATGGTGTTGGACAAGTTGTCCAACAACTCACAGCAGTGGGATTTTTCAAGCTGTAGAGATAAGTCCATTCGTGCTCCTAAGAAGGGAGGCATCTATGAGGTCAGGGAGGACGCTGATTTGAGGATAAAGTTAGATGCCCTCACTAAGAAGATTGACGCTCTCACTGTGAGCCAATCCATCAATGCTGCCAACGCATTCAATGTTGAAAACTGTTCCATCTGTGCTAGTCTCATGCATCTAGCACAGAATTGCCCATCAATGCCTGCTTATGCCGAGTATCCTATGGAAAAAGTAAATGCTTTCAATGACTTTCGAAGGCAGTCAAATGGATTGTACTCCGAGACGTACAATCCAGGGTGGCGGAACCACCCAAATTTTTCATGGAGGCAGAACCAACCATTGAATCAGGGAGGAGCCCTTCATCATGCTCAAAATCAATATCCTCCCGGATTTGCCCCACAAATTCCTAATCATGGTCGTTCTGCCCATCCAGCACCTTCACCTGCTTACCACGCACCCACTCAAACACTAGCGCCAGTTTCACAGTCGTTAGAGGACACCCTTAAGGAGTTCATGAAGGCGACTAGCCAAAATATGAGTGATGTGAGGAGTGCAACAATGGTAAACACCCAAGCAATTGCCAAGCTGGAGAGTCAAATAGGGCAAATTGCAAGTCACTTGGGTGAGAGAGAGAAGGGGAAGTTCCCCAGTCAGCCCGTGCCCAACTCAAAAGGACAATATATGGTTGAGAGTTCATCAACTCCTACGCATGGGGCAGAACAAGTACAGTCGATTGTCACACTTAGGTCTGAGAGACAGGTGGACAATCGAGTGGAAGAGAGCCCTGCTATGCAGCAAGAGCAAGGAAGTGGCAGCACGGAGAAGAGAGATGATGAGCCATCTACAGCCACACCTACTGAGAAGGACCCTCCTAGGTCATTTGTACCTAGAGCGCCTTACTCCAAGAGACTACAGGCGCCGAAGAAAGGAGGGAAGTATGAGGAAATTCTGGAGGTATTCAAGCAAGTCCAAATCAATATCCCATTTTTGGATGTCATCCATCAAATGCCATCATATGCCAAGTTTCTAAAGGACTTGGTCACTATCAAAAGGAGGACGAATGTCTTAAAAAAAGGCATTTTTGACCGAGCAAGTCAGCTCAATCCTTCAGTGCAAGCTACCCATCAAGTATAAAGACCCGGGGTGTCCTACCATCTCTTGCACGATAGGAGTCAGCCACATTGAGAGAGCTCTCTTGGGTCTAGGGGCGAGTGTGAATCTTCTACCCTACTCAGTCTATTTACAATTGGGGTTAGGAGAATTGAAGCCCACATCCACTACGCTTCAATTGGCTGACAGGTCAGTGAAAATACCACGGGGAATAGTTGAGGACGTTTTGATAAAAGTGGATAAGTTCTATTTTCCCGTGAATTTTATTGTGCTTGACACAGAGCTGGTTCAGAATGTAGGGATTCAAATACCGGTTATTCTAGGGCGACCATTCTTAGCCACGGCTAACACCCCGATAAATTGTAGGACAGGGGTGATGAAGATCTCCTTCGGAAATATGACAATGGAGTTGAATATTTTTGATATCACTAGGCAACCACATGAATATGATGAAGTGAGAAATGTATGCTTGATAGAGGAGATTCTTGAGGAGACTGTGAATGAATCAAGCACTGAGGACCTCCTGGAGGCATGTTTTGCTGAATTTGGAGAGGATTTGGATTTAGATAAATTACTTGAGCAAGAAAATGCCATTTTGGAGTCTCTTCCTCAGGAGAGCAGTAAGACGGAGGAGATTGTGGATGACTCCCGCACTGAGGACCCCCTAGAGGCATGCTTTGCTCAATTTGGAGAGGATATGGATTTAGATAAATTACTTGAGCAAGTGAATGCCATTTTAGAGTCTCCTCCTCGGAAGAGCAATAAGACGGAGGAGACCACCGCACCTGAAACCCCCAAGAATGAACTTACCTTTACCAGATAATCTTAAGTATACGTTCCTAGGTTCAGTCGATAGTTTGCCTGTGATTATACCTTCAGATCTGGGTGATGCTCTAAAGGAGAAATTATTGGACGTCTTAAGAGAGCATAAGGAAGCTATAGGCTGGACCATTGAGGACATCAAGGGGATCAGCCCCTCGATAGTGACGTACAGGATACATTTGGAAGAGGATGCTGAGCCATCGAGGGAGCCACAAAGAAGACTCAACCCTGCTATGCAAGAGGTTGTGAGGGTAGAAGATATTAAACTGTTAGAGGCAGGGATCATTTATCCAATCTCTGATAGCAAGTGGGTGAGCCAGATTCATGTTGTGCCCAAACGTGCTGAATTAACGGTAGTGCAGTATAAGGACGACGAGTTGGTTCCAACTCGTGTTCAGTCAATTTGGAGAGTGTGTATCAGCTACCGTAAATTGAATGCTGCCACTAGGCCTGATCATTTTTCATTCCCATTTATTGATCAGATGGCGGAGCGTTTCGTTGGGCACGATTACTAATGTTGGGTCTGGATAAAGACGTTAAACTTAGCGCTCATGGGAGGCACCCCACAACTTATCGTTTCTGTTTATTTATTATTTCGCATTTTTATGATTAATGTTTGTTTCCAATATTTTTTTTCCAGTTTTTTTTATTTTTCAGGGATAATGCGTACTTCAGTTCAAGTTTGGGGGTATACTATGAGCCATACCAGTCCAGATAGTTCTCCATATCTCAGGTCAGCTCTTTCCATATTACTCACACATTGGGGTCAATGTGTAATTTAAGTTTGGGGGTATGGGAGACACATCACATACTTTGTCATAATTTGTTGTCTTTTCATCGTAGAGATAAATGCATGCTCATGTTATCGTGAAATTTTGGTTGATCTAAACATTTTCTGTGATGTGATGTCATTGGTGAGCTTAACATTTTGAGCACATGATCTGGTAATAAATTTTTAAAATTTAATTACTTACTTTAGGCATTTTGAGAATTCACATGTTTGATCTAATCTAACACGAGCACATTAACACAAATTATGTGAGGTATGACACGTGATTTTAATGTGTATTTTTCCTTATCTTAACTAAAACTGGATGACTTGTTGGATGAATTCTTGGGCATAGAAATGCATAATAAAAAATAAAAAAAAATCATTATCAATAAACTTTTCGCTGAGTAACTGGACCTCTTGCCTCAGTAAGCAGTGAGTGTTCACGTCAAAAGGTGAAATTTTGTTTGGTAGTATTAAGGCTGGTTTAATTTCATAGCCTTTTTTACTCGAGTTAGTAAGTCCTTAGGGGTGTCTTTACACCTAATGCCCTAAAACCATCTGGTTTAGGAGTCATTGACTCAACACTCGCTACATGGATCAATTAGAAAGCTTAAGGGAATTAAACATAGCAGAGCCTTTTATATAAAATTAAAAAAAAAAGATAAAAACTATGCCATTTTTGTTCATTCTGATGGAAAATTTGGTTAATCTTGAGACATGGAGACCTTACACATTGGAGTCACTTGGAAGCTTCATTTCTATATGCTAATTCACTTTACACAGTGTTAGACTTGTGATGCCTTAACCTGTCTTTTGTAAGTAATTAGATTTTAACTTTTCTATTCATTGTGAAGATGGGTTTATCTTTTTAAGCTTGCTCATGAATGAATATCATGGTGATGTGTGCTCCTTAAATTTTTGGATACCATGAGTGATGAACTTATCTTTATGTTCTTTGTTTTCATTTAGGTTTTTTTTTTATTATTTTGTTTTGCTAAGGGACTAGCAAATTGTAAGTTTGGGGGTATTTGATGAGTGCCACATATTTCATATTTTGGCCCCTTAATTGACATTTTTTAGCTTAAGAATTCGTTACTTTGAGTTGTTTTTCGTTGTTTTACAGGTTTATAAGCTTGGAAAGGAGTTTCACTAAATTACCAGAATTGCTCGTATAGATCAGCCATTTTCGAGGATTTAACTGTATTGATTCAGGAAGAACCAGAAGATGAGCCATATATGCTTGGAAAGATCCGGATGTCTATTTTCTGGAGAATTTACGGATCAATAAAATGATTTTTCTAGAGAAAGTTATGGCAGTTTTAGTAGACAAAGGTCAGGCTGTGCATGATTTCAGCATGACAGATCAGCCATTTTCGAGGATTTAACTGTATTGATTCAGGAAGAACCAGAAAATGAGCCATATATGCTTGGAAAGATCCAGATGTCTATTTTCTGGGGAATTTTACGGATCAATAAAATGATTTTTCTAGAGAAAGTTATGGCATTTTTAGTAGACAATGGTCAAAGAGCAAAAGCTGGAATCTGCAGTATCCCACATCGAATTGGAAGCATATTGCACTTGTGATATTTCCCTATATAAGCCCTTCTTCACTTCATCTTTAATGTACAATTCCTGAGCCACTTTGGTGTTTACCGGTTGACGTCTGCTAGCATTCTGGTGGATCTCGAAAGCTTTGTCACCACAAGGGGAAGCGCCGCCCGTCAACGAGTGGAATTTCTCCCATGTAAAGTTATTTATTTATTTCTTTACATTTAGTTGTTTTAGTTTAAATGTTTAGCACTTTTATTATGAATTGTAGTTTCATTGTTATGAGTGGCTAGACTCTTCAGCTAAGGTTGAATATGAAGCCCCGCCATTGTTTGGTGTAGTAGTTCAGATTTGCTTGTACAAATCTGACAATTTTTAGTATAAATATTCTGTCAATTATTTGAGTTAATCTTATAATTGATTGAGTTTAAATTTTCTGTTGGATATTCCTTGTGTTTCATCTGATGGATACATTGAATGCTTTTCGATTAAATTAGATTTCTTTTGTGATTTGTTGAGAGTGGATACATTGGATGCTTTTGGTTTAGTTGGAATATTCTTTGTTTTTTGTCTTATAGTTGGATTCATGGAATATTTTGATAGGCTATATTTTTAGAACATATATGCTTAACTTCAGTGGGGTGGATTTGGAAACCTTAGTGTTTTAATTATTAGTTTTTTAAAAATCAATTTAGTTTAATTTTAATTTCTTTTGCAAATTATCATATGAAATTCGGAACTAGGTTAAGATAAAGTTAGTTTAGATTGAAAATATACTTTCACAACGCAATTCCCTGTGGATTCGACCTCGCACTTGCACAACGCTATACT
Source organism: Bretschneidera sinensis (assembly GCA_023935145.1). Taxonomy (NCBI): domain Eukaryota; kingdom Viridiplantae; phylum Streptophyta; class Magnoliopsida; order Brassicales; family Akaniaceae; genus Bretschneidera; species Bretschneidera sinensis. Next base: position 45,421,557 of record CM043701.1, read on the forward strand.
GCAAACGACTAGTGCGCTTACGAGTAATTTAAAACTCACAACAGGCAGCCGATGATTTTTATAAAATCTTACTTTTATATATATATATATATATTTATTTAACCACTTACCAAATTTTGTTTAAGTTTTCCTTCAATGACTCTATTTCCTTAAACACTTGAGGACCGAAAGAAAGATTGAAAGAGAAAATTTTTGAAAAGGTTTACAGAGGAATTTTATAGAGAGTAACGAGAAGCTATTAGAAAAATAGAAGGTAATAACTAAATTTTTATTTTTGAATTTTTAGCATATATGAAATTTCCCGGAATTCAAAGTGGCAATTTTCAAAGGGTGTGATTTATGAAGAATTGAAGAAATAATTAGAAATTTAATACAAATATTATGTCAAGTGTTGGTGATCAGCAACCGAAGGAAATTGTTGAAAGGAACAAGAAAGGCAAGGAGGTGATCCATGGGTAGTTTTAAGTGCTACGTGATGAGTTAGATTTACTTTAAGTAATCTAAATAAAAATGAAATATCTAGTGATAATATTAAAATAAATTATTAGCTTATGTTTTGGTGGTAGATAGAAATTTGATTAATATGTATGATATGAATATTGGACACGTAGTAAATTATTATGTGAAAAGAAATATTATTAGAATAATGAGTCGATTTAATAATGATGGTGATAAATAAAATTCTTAACGAGTTTTGGTTAATAAATTGATGTGATATATGAGGAGAAGAAATTAGTGAAATTTATCAAACAGAAATTTGAGGAAAGACAAGATAGCTAAATTTAAATATTTTGAATTTATGTGGTTTTTATATTACTGTTCATATGCATTATTCATATCACTGTCCATATGCATATGGATTAAAATAAAAGAACTGAAAGAACTGGGAGGGGGTCGGTCTAATTGAAAAACCGTGACAGCCGGTATATGCTGGAAATAAAAGAACCGGGAGGGGGCCGGTCTAAGATAATAAAAACATGTCGACATGTGGGAAGGCGTTCCCTAATAATAATAATTCATGCATTACATCTGTTTTACATGTTAATATTTTTACTGAAATGTTGTTGATATTTTGCATTTATTTGTAGATAAATGAGTCTCACAGAGAAACAGTTACAGTGAGAAAAAGACATAGAAATATGATCTAATAGGAATTATTTAAATGTTATGCTATTTACTATTCCAGTCATATGAGAAATAAATGTTTAAATGTTAAAGGGCTAGTTATACAATTTGAATACTTCTAGTAAATTTAATTCACTGAGCTTGTGAAGCTCATCCCTCATTGTACAATGATTTCAGGTAGCAGACAGGACAATTAGTCTGGTGGGTTGAGGGTCAGATGAAATCTTTTGCTGTAAGCCACGTACGTGTCAACATCCTCAGACAAATGAGAAAATGAAATTTTAAAAAATTTATTTGTAAATATTCATGCGTTTTACGTTGCATATTATGTTTAAGTTAATATCATATTGATGTACCTCCCCTGTTGAGGGTTGAGGGTTAAAGTAAAATTTTCTGTTAGTATTATTTTGATTGTTGCATATATATGTTTTCTCAAAATGTCATTATGATGATGCATCATATTTCCAGTATGCATAAATACAAAACACAGAGCAACGCTCATGTTCTCTTTTTCTCTGTCGCTCGCTCGCCCGCTCTCTCTCTCTCTCTCTAGAATGCTTTTGTGTAAAGGTTTTTTCCATTTAATACTCCTCCTTTTTCCTACATCTATGTATGCAGTGGGAACATAAGTAAATTGTGTTCAACTCTGACGCCGGGCAGAAAAGCGATTATTCTGCAGGCTAGTCGAACAGATCGTTCACAGGGAGTAACACAAAAAAAACCCTAAAAAAAAAACAATGCAGAGAAACAGCTCTGATGTTTATTTAAAATTATGCAAATTCAATAATAATGTTTGCGAAACCTTAAGACCATATTTATAAGGTCGAAACAAAATAGGAAAAATTAAATTAAGGCTGAACTTAAAATAACTAAAATAAAAAGTTTCCTAAAAACATTAAACTGACAATTTGATAGCCTAAACGTCTTTTCTTGGCTTAAAAATGTCGAGGCTGATTAATCAGGTTTTGTTCATTGGCCCGTTTCTAATCAGACTAGGGTCTTTCGGGCCTGATCTGAGCCTGTGGCCCGTTCTAAGCAGTCTACCTATCAGTTCTGCGCTGATCTGCCAACTCTGCATCATCTGACTTGGATCCTCCTGCGTCAGTCGCCTCGGGTTGGAAAGAACTCATCCTCGAGTTCACAATAGCTTCATCGGGATCCTCAAAACAATGACTCAGTTGTTTCACATTAAATACATCAGAAGTCTTCAGATGACTGGGTAGGCGTAGTCTATAGGTGTTATCATTGATCTTCTGCAAGATCTCACAGGGTCCAATCTTTCGCTCCTTAAGCTTATTATACTCTCCCACGGAAAAACGATCACGAGTTAATACTGCCCAAACAAAATCACCAACATCAAAAAGTATCTGACGACGGTGACTGTCGCTTTGAGCCTTGTACTTGGCATTACTGTCGTGAATGGCTAGCTTCACCTGCTCATGGATATCCCGAAGATGTTATGCCATCTCATCTGCCTTAGGATTTAATCGACCCACTCGTGGAATAGGGGCTAAGTCAAGTACTCCGGATGGATTCTGACCATATACAATCTCAAATGGGCTCATTCCTGTGGTTTTGTTTTTCGACCTGTTATAGGCAAATTCTGCTTGAGGTAATGCGAGATCCCACTACTTCGGTTTAGCTCCTTCTAGGCTCCTCAAAAGGTTTCCCAAACTTCGGTTCACCACCTCGGTCTGACCATCTGTTTGAGGATGATAGGCGCTGCTAAAATTTAACTTCGTCCCTAGCTTCTCCCATAAACTCTTCCAGAACTGACTCATGAACTTGGTGTCACGATCTGAAGTGATGGATCGGGGAACACCATGCAAACGCATAATCTCCTTGAAGTAAAGATGAGCGATCCTGGTAGCATTCATTGTCTTTCTACAAGGTATGAAATGGGCCATCTTGAAAAATCTGTCAACCACAACCAAAATAGAATCCGAGCCTCGTTGGGTACGGGGTAAGCCCAACACAAAGTCTATACTAATATCAAACCAAGGGGCTTCAGGTACAGGTAAGGGTGTGTACAGACCCGCATTAGTGAGAACTCCCTTGGACCACTGGCACACATAACAACGCTCCACATGATGAGCCACGTCACTGGTCAATTTGGGCCAATAATAGTTAGAGGAAATCAGGGCCAATGTCTTGTCTCGCCAAAAGTGACCTTCATTATGAAGTTCACTAATAATCTGCTGCCTTAGTGAACAATCTGGAATGCACAACTGCAATCCATGAAATAGATAACCATTATGCAAAATAAAATCATGTCATTGACCAGTAGTTACCTCCTGAATTATCCTCCCAAAGGAAGGATCTGCGGCATATATATCGGAGAAGACCTCAAATCCCACAATTCTGGTGCTCATGGTGGTGAGAAGTAATGTACGACGGCTCAGTGCATCTGCGACACGGTTCAGACTTCTTGCTTGGTGCCTCAGTTCAAACGTGAATTCCTGCAAGTACGCCACCCACTTGGCATGCCGCCTACTCAGTTTATGTTGGCCATTGATGTACTTCAAAGCCTCATGATCAGTGATAAGAATAAATTCCCTCTGCACTAGGTAGTGACGCCAATGTTTCAGGGACTGAACTATGGCATAGAATTCCAGATCATAGGTGGAGTAATTCTTTTTTGATCCTGATAACTTCTCACTGAAAAAAGCTACTGGTCGCCCTTCTTGACTTAGAACACCACCAATACCCACTCTAGATGCATCACAATTTACCTCAAACACCTTTTCGAAATCAGGAAGTGCTAAAACTGGTGCCTCTGTCATCTTCTGTTTGACCAGTTGAAAGCTGGTTTCTGCCTCCTCGGACCACTGAAAATCACGCCCCTTAAGGCACTCTGTGATAGGAGCAAACAAACTGCTGAAATTTCTAATGAACCGGCGGTAGAAGAAAGCCAATCCATGGAAACTTCTTACATCGTGCAAGGTCCTCGGTATGGGCCATTCCAAGACCGCATCTACCTTCGACTGATCTGCTTGAACACCATCAGTAGATACAACAAAACCCAGAAAAGTAACAGAAGTAGTGAAGAAATAACACTTCTTCTGATTGATGTACAGGCGCTCTGTCCTCAACAAATTAAAAACAGCACGGAGGTGCTCAAAATGTGACTCCCACGTCGGACTATAAATAAGGATGTCATCGAAGTAAACTACAACAAACTTCCCCATGAAAGGCCGTAAAACCTGATGTATGAACCTCATAAATGTGTTGGGCGTATTGGACAGCCCAAAAGGCATAACCATCCACTCATATAGCCCATGCTGCGTCTTAAACGCTGTCTTCCACTCATCTCCAGGCCTTATTCTGATCTGGTGGTATCCACTCCTAAGGTAAATTTTGGAGAAGACCCTAGAACCAGATAGCTGGTCTAACATATCATCCAGGCGAGGAATTGGGAACCGATATTTCACTATGATCCTATTGATGGCTCTGCTATCAACACACATATGCCAAGAACCATCCTTCTTCGGCACTAGTAGGGCAGGAACCGCACATGGGCTCATACTCTCACGGACGTAACCTCTCTCCAACAACTCTACCACCTGTCGCTGCAACTCTTTAGATTCCTTGGGGCTGTGGCGATACACCGGTCGATTAGGCAAACTGGACCCTGGAACAAGGTCGATCTGATGCTGAATGTCCCTCATAGGTGGTAACCCAAGAGGAAGATCCTCTGGCATAAGGTCAGAAAACTCTGCCATCAGCTGCTGCACTTCGGCTGGTAATTCTGGATTCAGATATGCTGTGCTATTCCCACAAGGCAGCAGAGCATAAACCACGTCCACATGCTCAACCTCTACTAAAAACCTGGACATCGAAAGCTGATTAGTATTATTGGAAATCGAGGTAGGAGTGATTCCTTCCCGATGAGGTGCCAACACAATCTTCTTCCCTTTGATGCTAAGGGAGTATGTGTTTTTTCGCCCATCATGAATAATATTACGGTCATACTGCCAAGGCCTGCCTAACAATACATGACAAGCATCCATACATACAACATCATACCAAGCATTATCGAAATATCTCTTACCAATCGAAAAAGAAACTAGGCAACACTTATCTACTGTTACCTCACTGCCTTTATTCAGCCAAGACAGTTTGTACAGCTTAGGATGACGATCTATTTTCAACTGCAGTTTCTTGACAGCCTTTTCAAACACCATATTCTCATAACTGCCACTATCTATGATCATCTTACAGACTTTATCGGCAACTGTACAAGTTGTGTGAAAAATATTGGTCCTCAACCAATCGTCCCCTGAATCGCCCTTGGGGGTCAGAAGGCTCTTACGAACGACCAAGGTCTCATGGCCATCCCCATACAATACATCTCCATAATCATCATCATCATACATAGGCTCCCCAATCTCCTCAGTTTCGTCTACTCCATTGTCTTCAATCAGTAGATTTTTACCTTTATTACTAGCAGGCTTCCTACACTCAGGTGATTTATGCCCATGTTCACCACATTTGAAACATCTAATATTCGGGTTAGGGTTACCTTGAGGTGGTTTCTGGACAGGACGGGATTCCTGAGGGTGAACTGGCCGATTATTTTGATCGCCTCTGTTCAATGGCCTCCTGTTCTGCTGTTTCTGCACCGCAAGTGCACGCTGATATGCCTTTGAAACTATCCACAGCGAGTGAAGGCTGAGGACATCCTGTAGGGGCTGTCGTAATCCCCCCAAATATCGTGCCACCATCTGCTCCTCTGTTTCAGATAAGTCATTCCGAGAAATCAACTGATAGAATTCCTCCGTGTAATCATCCACCGATCTCGTGCCCTGCCTCAACGAATGAAGACGCTGAAACAAGGTCTGAGTGTAACCGAAAGGGAGGAAGTGACCCTTCATCTTCTTCTTCATCTTCTCCCAATTTGCAATCTTGGCTTTGCCCTACCGATCACGCGAACGCCTCAACTGCTCCCACCACACAGATGCTCTGCCCTTCAATTTGATGGCGACCAGTTTCACCTTCATACGATCTGGGACTTCCTTGTACTCGAAAATACGCTCCACTTCATTCAACCAATCAACGAATCCCTTGGCCTGTAACGTACCAGAAAACTCAGGCAGATCCACTCTGAATCCGAGGTCCCCATAACTTTCCTCCATACCACAGTGCTCCCAGAATCGAGCAGGATTATGATGTGGTTTTTCAGAACTGGAACTGGAATCGGAATCGTGATCTTCAATCTCACGATCTTCGAAATTTTGGGCCACTAGACACTGGGTTAACTTGGTAACTTGCCTCTGTAAATCCTCAATCATCGCATCCTGAACGTTACGATCACGACGTGGGGCTTCCTCGTTCGGAACCTGCCCGCGACGACCACGACCACGACCACCAGCCATGGAACTGATGAAATCTTGCCGTAGGAAAACGCTGAAGCTCTGATACCAACTAACACCGGGCAGAATAGCGATTATTCTGCAGGCTAGTCAAACAAATCATTCACAGGGAGTAACACAAGAAAAACCCTAAAAAAAATAATGCAGAGAAACAGCTCTAATGTTTATTTAAAATTATGCAAATTCAATAATAATGTTTACGAAACCCTAAGACCTTATTTATAAGGTCGAAACAAAATAGGAAAAATTAAATTAAGGCTGAAATTAAAATAACTAAAATAAAAAGTTTCCTAAAAACATTAAACTGACAATTTGAGGGCCTAAACGTCGTTTTTTGGCTTAAAAATGTCGAGGCTGATTAATCATGTTTTGTTCATTGGCCTGTTTCCAATAAGACTATGGTCTTTCGGGCCTGATCTGAGCCCGTGGCCCGATCTAGGCAGTCCACCTATCAGTTCTGTGCTGATCTGCCAACTCTGCATCATCTGACTTGGATCCTCCTGCATCAAACTCCTATTTGTTCATTACTATATAAGAACTTTTAACATGACAAAGTTTTCATACCTCTATTATGCAAAATCAAAAAATGGCTTATACAATCTGTGGTGGAAGTCCTATATATACTTCTCTGCTTATAGTTCATCTCGATCTACATTTTATTGTCATTGCTTTTAAAATTACAATCACATAGGATGAAATTTGTTGGAGTTTCATATTTCTGTTGTTCATGATGACATTTTTTTTCTTCTCGCACTTTTTGGGTAATAGTTTACCTTAAATGAAACATTTCTTTAATTTATATGATTAATTTCCCAAGTTTATTCTAGCAAAGAGTATACGTATGGTTTCATGCTTCTAATTTGTTAAGTGGCTTTATATTTATAATTGCATACTACCATTGTAGAAATACTCCAGTTCAAAGTTTGTGCCATATAGAACAATTGAATAAACATTTAGCTAATCTATGAGGGAAAATGCTGATGCTTACCACTTATAAAAAACAAAAAACACTGATTCTTAGTTTTGGCCTTTCTCAAGGTTATGGATCCACTTTTGTGCTGCATATGTTTTCACCGGATTTGTCTGCTATCTACTTTATTATGTAAGTAATATCTTGTGTAAGCTCATTTAGCTATTGCCACCAAAAAGAGAAAAAAAAAATGATGAAGCATGAACAATAAAATCCACTGAAGTTTCTGCTTGATGGCTGTATGATTTGTAGGAGTATAGTTACATTTCATAAAACAGAATTGCTTACTTCTATTTATCCAAACCTCATCCGCATCAATTTGCAGTATTAGTCCATGGTCTCCCTGTCGTGTCTGGGGGCAGCTTCAGTGAAACTGTTGAGAGCTTTTTCACAGAGTACCTTTCACGTACTGTGGTTTGACGGACAACAAAACTTCAAGTTCTCATTGGAAGCATTCAATGTGCTGGTCTAGTTGATTCAGTTACACCCACCTTAAATATCAGCAGTATCATACTCTTCAAAGACTGAAGATATCCTCCTGAAAATATTATTTAAGTTATATTTCATGCATAGACCTTTTATTCAAGACGTACTTCAAAGTTATTAATAATACATATTATTTGGGTGACATTGTTGCATATGCATGGAATGGTGAGAAGAGTGAACTTCTCAGAAGTTTAAAATACTGCAGTTTGTGAGGCTCAATTCTCATATTTTATTTTCTAAGAGGATTCATGTTCACGGATGTGACTATTTATATTTTCCCCTAAAAAAATTAAACTGAATCATAGAGATGACACAAACTTTAATTTTATTTTAGAAACAAAATTTATACGATTTTATTTTTCTTTTGCTTTATTGTATCCGACAATTATTTGTGATGGTTTTTTGGGGCTTTTTGGACAGAAAGTCAATCTCATAGACCATTAAGAAAAGAAGCTGGAAGATTTAGAAGATAATGTGCAAATGGAGCAATCTTCATTGGCAGGAGAGGTGTGCTATTTCTGTCTCAAGTAGAGTCAATCCAATCCTATCAGGCATTTTTGTTATCTGAAAAAATACTTTTTGTGAAAAGCATTTCCTTAGTTTAATCTAGATATGTAAAGATAGATCTATAGAATCTAAGAATTTTAGATACCACTCAGCCTCTTACTTGTGCACTTTCACTTATGAAGGCCATTTACTAGTCCCAGTCTCAACAAAGTGGGGTCTTGGGAAGGTTGATCTGGATGTAGTCTAACCTTCTGCACTTCTGCTTGAGGTGGCCACTCTCAAGCTTAAAAATGCATGCTTGACTTGGCAGCCCTTTGCTTCTGACACCTTCATAAATTTGATTGGAAAGGCTGGAAATTGAACAAAAAAATATGCACCATAAGTCCCATTTTCATTTGATTAATTTTAATGTTTTAGTTTTAACTATGGGATTTTGTTTCATAAATTGTCTTCAAGCCTACAGCATATCACTAAACTGCATATTTGTTGAAAGACATGATTTAAGTGTGGACACATTTGTAGTTCAAATTATTGAACAAAAGCCTACAGATTGAAGTACTCATTAGCTTTGATTATCTGCTCACTGTATGCTGGCCTAAAAATTGTGTGAATAAAAATGCAGATAGTGCTTAATATTATTTGATTTTAACATGAAACTATGTCTGATGCAACATATTCTTCAATTATATTTTTCAAACTTCTTAGGAAGTTCCGGATGCCTTCGTGTCATTCAGGTCAGGATATGGTGCTGCAATAGCCTTGCACATCCAACAAGGTGTCAATCCCACAGAGTGGGTCACTGAAAGAGCTCCTGCGCCTCAGGATGTTTACTGACCTTTCTTTTCAACATCATTCTTAAAGAGATGGATCTGCAACTTGCTGGTGTTTGTTGCATATATGGCTCTTACAATTCTATTCTTCATTCCAGTTGTAGTAGTGCAAGGTCTTGCTAATCTGGATCAGTTGAAGATCTGGTTCACTTTTCTGAAAGGCATACTAAGTCTCTAAGTGAATATTCTTATGTCATCACCTGTTGAATCCATACTTTCTGAATTGAAGCATGCATTGGTTTCTTATGGCAATGATGTAAAACGCTAGCGGAAGAAAGAATTAGGAAGAAGAGTTGTGCCTTCAACCCTCAATACAGTAGTTCTCACGAAGAGAAAAGAAACCCTAATTTTATTCAGAAAAATAATAATAATAATCCCTAATATTACATGGCCTCCTTATTTATAAGGTTAAAGTAAAAAGAAAAGGAAAATCGAAACTAGGCAAGTACAAAATAGAAAATTTCTCAAAAACTGAAAACTGCTAAATTGAAGGCCTAAACGTCGTTTTTTAGCTAAAATCCTGCCACGCTGATTATTAAAAATCAACTTTTGCTCAGTGGCCCATTTCCAATCAGACTAAGGTCTCTGGGGCCCGATCCGGGTCGGCACGTAAAACGATGTAAACCATACCCTTAGCTTTAGAGCGATCCAACCATTCTAGGTAGTCTATGGCCATCTATTCTGCTTTGTCTACTTGTTCTGCATCAGGCAATCTGATCTTTGTGAATGCGTTTGTATAATATGTGTTCACTCTACTTTTTTTAAAAGTAAGTTGTTAGTTACTTATGGCTACCTTGAAGACCATAATGAAATGAAAAATTCATTAGATATGTTAGAATATAAAAGAATAATTGGGTCATTTCCCATCAGCTTAAGCTTTTGGGATAATTGATAACTCAATTATTCTTTATAGTACTCAAATCCAAAAGTGCTTAGGTACTTTGAAGTCCTGAGTCGAATTCCTAGCCAGCAACTCCCCGATGAAAAGGAGTATGTTGCTGTCAGGTGTGGGTAATGGGCATAGGATAGGGTTGTTAATGCATCTGATAAAAGAAAATGATCTTGCCTCTCTCCCCGCTGCTCTCTTCTCTTTGTCTCCCTTCTTTCTCAGTCTCTCCTAGGGAACTAATTGTTAAGTTACATGATTAGCAACACTTTTCCACTAGAAGGAAGACATTCCTGATTATTCTTTAATAGTTTAAGGGGATCTTCTCACAAGTCTTGATAAAACCAGTAACTTCAGCATTTCTGTTCTGATGTGAGTCATAGTTTTCTTGATATAAAGATAATTCTGGTCCTCTTCTTTTTTCTTATTTTTCCAATCGTGGCAAATCAAGAAAAAAGGGAAATTACAAAAGGGCTATAATTTATATTGTGTCGACTCTTCATTTTACTTGAAGTATCCGTGTTGGACATGTATCCAATATGGATATGGCTCTTGGACCTTCAAAATCGATGGAAATTTAAAAAAAAAACAGATGAGTACCCATGTCAAATACGTACCTACATTAGAAACTTCTACCCGAATTCGAGTTAAGTAGGGTATAAGAAAAGTAAATAAATTCTGAAAGTTAAATTATGAGTTCTGTGCAAAAAGACTATTTTGAACAAAGATTAATGGAAAGATTTCACAACCATGAAATATTGCACAATGATATTGTAATGATGTCAGTAATTAGCACAACCATGTTTTGGAAGTCAAAGGTCAAGCTAAGCTAAATCTTTTTAGATGCATGAATAAGTTTTTTTTTTTTTTTTTGGAATAATATGCATGTCCTGTTGCTTATCCTATTGTTGTGTCTTCTTTTTAACTCCATTGTCACCTTGGACAGCCTTCCTTGGAGTATTTGAAGCTCTTAGTTCCTAGTTTGATTCATGTGAAAGTGTTATCATGTTTTGTTTGCTTTCCGTGTTCAAAACGGAGTCTCTGGTCCCTTTTAAGTTAGTTCATTCTGATGTTTGGAGCTCTAGTCGTGTGTATTCTTCTATTGGTTTTAAGTATTTTGTCACTTTTGTGGATGACTATTATTGGCTTACTTGGCTCTATTTAATGAAAGATCATTCTCTATATTTTGTGCTTTATATGTTGAGATCAAAACACAGTTTAATTTACTTGTTTGCATTCTTCGTAGTGACAATGTACATAAGTATTTATCTGAACCATTTAATTCTTTCATGCTAGCTTCTTGTATTATTTATCAATCTTCTTGCTCTCACACCTCCCAACGAAATGGAGTTGCTAAGAGAAAGCATCGTCACTTTCTAGATGTTGCCTGCACTCTCCTGTTTCATATGAATGTGCCTAAAATATTTTGGGGTGATGATGTCCATAATGCATGCTATTTAATTAATTGCTTGCCTTCATCTGTTCTTGCTGGTAAAACCCCACACTTAGTGTTGTTTCCATATAATCACCCATTTCTTTTGCCTCCACATGTCTTTAGGTTTGTCTATTTTGTTCATCAACTTACTTCTGGTATTCACAAACTTGCTCCTCATTCCATTAAGTGTGTGTTCCTTGGCTACTCTCGTACACAGAAAGGATATCATTGTTACAGTCCATCCTTGAAATGCTTATTTGTGTCTACTAGTATCACATTCTTTGAGTCCACCCTGTTTTACTCTAATTCCCACTCGATGTCTAATTTGGTTGCTTCCCTTTTGTCATATCCATTTGTGTCTCATCCTCCCTTGCCCACTCTTCCCATCCCTCAGCCTTTTTCCATATCCCTACCTACATATCTCCAAATGTATTCTCATCATTCGATTCTCATCATTCGAAACCTCTTGCTCCTCCACTAGTGGTTCCTATATCGCCAGATCCAGTCTCTTCCGATCTTTCCTTCACTGAAGACAATCGTGCAGTTGCCCTTCGCAAAGGTAAACACTCATGCACTGCTCTCCTATTGCCTCTTTTATTTCTTATGATAACTTGTCCCCTACATATGCTTCCTTTTTTCCATCTATGTCTACTACCTCTTTTCCCAAGTCTCTTACAGAAGCTTTGTCCCATTCTGGGTGGAAAGCAGCTATAGAAGCTGAAATGGATGCCTTGTTTCCTACTATTACTTGGGAGTTGGTTCATCTTCCTCTTGGTAAATCTGCTGTGGGATGTTGTTGAGTGTATGCTATCAAATTTCATCCCGATGGTACTATTAATCGATAAAGGACAATCTGGTGGAAAACAATTATACCCAGGTTTATGGTATTGTGATGCATAATGGGAAAAGATTTATATACTATTTTATGATTTATGGGATTTTAAGGTAATTATGGGATTATTGTGTAAATGAGCTTTTAGGAAATTTTAGATGATTAGGATTAATTAGTTTTCTATTATGTTTAGGATTTTATTATGTTTAGAATTAGTGTCTATATAAGAGCACTCATATTAGAATTATAAGCTAGATTTTGATTATAAATTTAAAATGTAGTCTATCTCTATTTCTTTGCTTGGTCCATTCTCCACTTTTTCAGTCTCTCTTTACTTGATCTATTTTCTCTCAGTCTTATCTCCTTGATTCTCTGATGTTTCTCCTTTTTCTCAATATGCTTGTCTCTTTAATAATTTGTCATGCATCACATTGATTATTTCGAGATGTTTTCTCTGGTACATAGCCAAACTTATCTTTGTTTGTGTGTATCTCTATTTGATTGCCACGTTTTCTTGGCCTTTACATCAGCTTGATGTTATAAATGTATTCCTTCATGGTATTTGCATGAGGAGGCTTATATGGATTAACCTCTTGGATTTGTTGCTCAGTGGGAGTCTGGGTTATGTAGTTTGAAAAAATCTTTGTATGGATTGAAACAGTCTCTTAAAGCATGGTTTGGCAGGTTTAGTGAGGTGGTGATAGACTTTGGTCTGACTAGATGTGGAGTAGATCACTCTGTGTTTTATAGACATAGTGCATCAGATAAGATTCTTTTGATTGTATATGTGGATGATATCATCATCATAGGAAATGATAAAAAAGGTATTCAAGCCTTGAAAAAGTTTCTTGGTACAATTGAGATACTTTCTAGGTATTGAGGTTGCTCGCTCTCGTCATGGTATTTTTTTTTCTCAACAAAAATATGTATTGGATCTATTTAGTGAGGATGTTGCGGTGTAAGCCCATAAATAATCCTATGGATCCCAATATAAAACTTTCAGTTGATCAGGGTGAGTTGTTGACTGACCCAGGACCATATAAACGCTTGGTTGGGAAACTGATGTCACTAAACCTGATATTGCCTTTGCTACAAGTGTGGTTAGTCAGTTTCTTGATGTTCAACTGACTAGTCATTGGAATGCGATTATTCAAATTCTGAGATATTTTAAGAGTGCTCCGGGTTGTGGTTTGTTGTATCAAAATCATGGTCATACTCAAATTGAGGGATAAACTAATGCACATTGGGCATGTTCTCCATCAAATTGGAGATCCACCACAGGATATTGTAGAGGTGAGCATGGGTCGGTTTGGGTCGGGTTAACCTAAAAATTCAACCCAACCCATTCATACCAGGTTGAAAAAATCTCAACCCAACCCAACCCATGAACTCATTCGACCTCAACTCAACCCAACCCATTATAATCGGTTTGGGTCAGTTTGGGTCACCGGGTTGATATATTTTGTTTACTAAATAATTAAACCATACATATTACATAACAAAAAAATATTCTATTAAATCCAAAACTAAACCCATTCATCTTACAAGTAAGCACAAACAATATTTGATAACATGGAAAAGAGAACAATTATCTCATGGACTACAATGGTTGTAGGCTATGCTAAATTTGTTTTTTTTGGATACTACTAAGAAGCTTTTTGATGATATGTAAGAGAAAGATGTTGTGCCATGGAATGCCATAATTGAAGGCTACGTTCAAGCCAAACTTGGTAAGGATGCTTTGGCATTGTTTCATGAAATGCAAGCGAGTAATATAAAGCTTGATAAAGTGACCATGGTCAATTGCTTATCTGCATGCTCACAACTTGGAGCCATTAATGTTGGAATATGGATTCATCGTTATATTAAAAAATACAATTTTCATCTGAATGTTTCGCTAAGAATTGCTTTAGTTGACATTACTTTAACTTACTTTAGAATATTGCTCAATTACGAAGGAAATCTGGATTTCTACACAGTTACTAATAATATATTTTAGTAACTCAGCATTTGTTGGTCGTGCTAATGCTTTTTCGCTAATTAGTCTAATTTTTGGACTATGGTTTAATGCACTTGGAAACGACGTAGAGGCTCTTAAAAGGTCACAGAGAGGCAAACTGAATAGTTCAATGTTGAATGCATGATAAAGCTTCCAGCAAAAGGTCACAGAGAGGCAAACTGAATAGTTCAATAATGTTTGCATGAAAAGCTTCCAGCAAGTTGGTATTACTAAGCTTTATCATGCATTCAACATTTCTTCCTTCAACATTATGGTACATCATTTTGTAATATAAGCTTATTTGCATACATTGATCCTGACTGGAATCTTGTAGGTTAGAGTGTTAATTTATTTGTTTATTTTATAGTTACAATGGTACAAGAAATCAAAATTTTATTAGCATAAGTTAACTGTGCATCAATTTATTTTGATTAAAGTTATGTTTAACAATAATTATGAAAACTATTTCATAACTCGAAATCAATATTTGTTTCTAGTGTAAATATTTGAAACTAAAATCTTGGTGATTGGAAAGTATGAGACTTGTTTGGATATTGGAGTATCTGCTACATAAAATTTTACACACTAGTTGTAATTAAAATAGACATTTTATGATTATATATTTTACAATTATACTAGAATTATTTATATATAATTTCAATAAATATAAAATATATTGACCGGGTTATCGGTTTGGGTCGAGTTGAAAATTTTGAACCCATGACCCAACCCAACCCACCGGGTTCAAAATATTTTCAACTCAACCCAACCCATTATATCTGTTTGGGTCGGGTTCGTGGGTCAACCAGGTTCCATGCTCACCCCTAGGATATTGTATGTTTGTTGGAGGTAGTCTAGTATCATGGAAAAGTAAGAAACAAACAATGGTTGCGAGGTCTAGTACAGAGTCTGAATACAAATCTATACCTTATACTACCCGCAAGTTAGTATGGTTAAAGAAAATCCTTGCTGAACTTGGGTTTCCACTGTCTTATCCTATAAGTTTAGCCTATGATAACCAAGCTGCTATTTATATTTCAACTAATCTTATATTTCATGAGAGGAAAAAGCATATTGAGGTGGATTGTCATGTTTTTTTGGGAGAAACCGTTACAAGATGTGATTCGCACAAGACATATGAAACCTGTACATCTGTTAGTTGATATCTTCACTAAACCCTTAGATAGGACTCGGATTAAATCTATATGTAACAAGCTGGGTGCATATGATATATATGCTCCGGGGAGTGTTAGACTATGTTAAGTATAAGGGTACTTTTGTACTTTCTCATTATTTTGTTCTATATAAATATGAATACTGACCTTAGGATTAATAGGTTATTCACTCTAATAATTTTGACATAGATATATATGGAAATTTTATAACTTCGGTAGTAGTAATTGTTAACAAGAAAGTTTGAAAGAAGTAAACTAAGCAAAACTAAGATACCTACTATGACTCATAATAGGAGACCTAAGAGGACTCTCAACAATACATAATAGGAGACATAACAGGACTCTCAATAGTAATATTATAGATTATATGATGTAGGACAAGTAATAAAAAAGAAATAGAAACCAAACTACCCTATAGATTGGAAGAGAAACCAGGCTACCTTGGAGGTTGAGAGGAAATCAATGATACTCGATATCACTAATATGATTTTTATTCATTCAAAACTACTAAAAATTAACATAGAGATCTCTTGTATAGAGACCTTTAAGAATCGTAGTCCTACTCCAACACTTTAAATCATAGTCCTAAAATTCATACTAAAATATATTTCTTAAAACCCGTAAGTTTTCATGATTATAAATTTGTCCCCATACCCTTCTGTACCCCATCATTATATGGATCAGAACTTTGGCATTTTTCAATTTTCTCATTTGGGTTTTGTTAGGATATCCAAATGCGAATTATTCCACATAAAAAAATAAAAAATAAGATTGGGTTATATACATGGTTTGGGTCATAGTTACCAGGATCCTTGTACCCCTTGGAACCGCGATCCAGATCCTACGTTCCGATTCGTGGTGCATTCCCACACCAGATCCCTAAAATTGGCGATCCAAATTTTTATTAAGACTTTTAGCTAAAACATTAAAAAAATATATTTCTTGTGTGATTTAAAAGAATGCTCATACTTTAGTTTTAAAATATGTTTTCTAATATTATATTTATCGATTTTACTATTTTGTCAAAACTCTAATTTCTTCTAAACTATTTTTATGCACAGTTCTATTTATATTGTAATCATAAATATATCTAATATCTTAATTTTATACATAATATACATCATTTCAATCTACCCTCAATGTACCGCGTATAGGGTGGGTAAAGTACCACATTCTCGTACTCGCACCGCGAACCAAAGCATACCGAGTTCTTGGTAACTATGGTTTAGGCCTAAGACTCATGAACTTAAACTTTTGAGTCATAAAGCGGCGAAAAAATAAACAGACACAAAAAAATTACGTGGTTCGAAGCTGAAAACTCCTATGTCCACAGGTGATGGTGAGAGATTCCACTATAATCAAATGTTGGTATTTGTCCAAGGATTAAACAAGTTGAAGAATGAGGCTTCTAGAGCTTCTAGCGCCACGGCACAAGGAGTGTGCATCGCGGCCTACAGCAAGGGAGAAAAGGTCCCCCCACCAGTGTGCGCCACAGCCCAGCCTTGGTGAGCCGCGGCCTCTAGCAGGTGGGTCACTTCTGGGCAGTGTGCGTCGCGGCCTACAGCAAGGGAGAAAAGGTCCCTCCACCAGTGTGCGCCACAGCCCAGCCTTGGTGAGCCGCGACCTCTAGCAGGTGGGTCACTTCTGGGCAGTGTGCGTCACAGTGCCCAGTACATGGAGGAGTGGTGTCCTATTCTAAACCGCGGCCAGCCCTGTTCTGGGCCGCAAGCGACGCCAGGCACACTAATGCTTGGTTTTCCAATACTCTTAAATGATGCGCGTATGAACAAAACGCACAGGATCACTTAGAATTGAGGAAGGGCTATGATTGATTGGTCCTTAAGATCTAAAGATGGAGATTGACTTCAGAGATTGGCTCAAGAAGTGGTGCACTATATAAAGGGTCACCTAGCTTCAATCAAACAAGTGGTGAACACAAGATCATCATACAAGTGAATTCAAGTGCAAGTGTGAGAATACAAAGACACAAAAACACAAGAGAGGCACTAGAATAGATCTCAAAGAGAGGCTGGTTGTTTAGAGAGATAGTAGTATAGATTAGAGATAAGGGCTTTGTAATAGTTCCTTATCACTTTTTGTTTTCTCTTCTTTCGTTCTTCAAGAACTTGAGATTCTTGAAGAGGTGTTGCTGTATCTGTAAAGAACCATTGATTTAGTGTAGAGAGTTCGGAAGAACTCATGGGAACGTAGGCTATTGCTGAACCTCGAGAGCAATTGCTGGTGTTCTTTCTTTGATTTGTTTTTATCCCTGTTTTGTTTCGGTTGTATTACAAGTCATTCTAGACTTAGGTGTTTGGAAGATCACCACCTGGGCATCTTGAGGTGGTTTCCCAACAGTGGTATTAGAGCTTTGAACGGAGGTATCCGAGCTAAGATTGGCGGGTATCGGAGCAAGTCTCCAAGAATCAAAGATCAACTTCTTGGGTGATTCAAGAACGAAGTAAAGATCAAGATCTGATCGTGTTCTTGAGGGTGATTCAAGAACAGTATTGAAATCAATCTTCGATCATGTTCTTGAGATTTAAAAGAAGTTAGAATGCAATTGTGGGTGCTGCATAAATCTAGGATTTTCTCTGCAAGATGGGTTTGAACTTCATTGTTGAGAAGTTTGATGGAAAGGGAAACTTTGCCCTTTGGAAGCGGAGAATCAAGGATGTTCTTATGCAACAGAAGGTGGACTTGGCTATTGGAGAAAATGTCGTTTTTCTAGTAAGTATCACGAAAGTCCAGCGGATTGAGATGAAGAAAATGGCGTATAGCACCATCTTTCTGCACATCTCGGATAGTGTAACAGGGAAGTGCGGAGACTCGGAAGATCCAACTGTTATATGGAATAAACTAGATGAGTTGTTTCTTACCAAAACTCTCCATAATAAGATTTATCTTCTTAAAAGAATCTTTGCTTTTAAAATGGATCCTAATAAAGAGTTGTAAGACAATCTTGATGTGTTTAATAAGCTAGTTCAAGATTTGAATAGCTGTAGCATAACATTCCCGGATGAATAATTGGTTGTTATTTTGTTGAATTCTCTTCCTGATTGTTTTGATAATTTAATTAATGCAATTAAATATGGAAGAGATACACTAACCAAGTAAATTGTGATCAATGCTATAAGGGCTCATGATTTCAAAGCCAATATGAGGGAAGCATCAAGTGGAGAAGGGTTATTCGTTAGAGGAAGGCCAGCAACTTGGTATGGCAGTAGCATCCATGCCAACTACCAGGAAAAATCAAAAGGTAAATGGTAGAGCCATGGGAGATCGCATTCCAAACCGAAGTTTGGAGGGAAGCGATGCTTCTACTGTAACAAAGAGGGTCATTTCAAGAAAAATTGCAAGAAGATGATGTCGGATGAGACAAGAAAAAGCCATACCAAGAATAGATAGGCTTCGGTTGCCAAGGGAGAACAGCAAGATGATGTTCTTTTATGTGCTCAAATGTGAGCATGAGGCAAGGCAGCGAGAAATGGATCCTGGATTCCAGGTGCGCTTATCACATGTGCCCTCACAAGGATTGGTTCAAGAATTTCAAGGAAATCAATGATGGAAGGGTTTTCTTGGGGAATGATACTTCTTGCCAAGTGAGGGGGATAGGAGACATCCAGTTGAGGATGTTTGATGGAGTCACAAGGCTGCTAAGGAATGTGAGGTATCTTTCAGATTTGAGAAGAAATTTGATCTCATTGGGACAGCTAGATTCCATGGGGTACACATACAAAGCAGAGGGAGGAAAGATCAAGGTAACCAAGGGATCTTTGGTAGTGATCAAAGCAACAATAAAATATGGTCTCTATGAGATGATCGAAGAGACATAAATCAAATATCAAGCAACAAGCTTGATGGCTAAGATGGACAGGGCAGCCCTTTGGCACACTTTCTTGGGACATATGAGTGAAAAGGACCTGCAAGGATGGTCTACTTAGTGGTGATAAAGTAGAGAAACTCGATTTCTGCAAGTGTTGCGTTCTTGTGAAGCAACACCGGGTCAGCTTCAATACCGGAGTGCACAAGTCTAAGGGCATTCTTGACTACATTCATTCGGACCTTTGGGAACCAGCAAGAACATCAACATAGGGAGGTAATCTTTACTTTCTATCTTTAATTGATGATTATTCAAGAAAGCTTTGGGTTTATTTGCTTAAAAATAAATCAGATGCTTTGAATAAATTTGTGGTGTGAAAAAAGTTGCTGGAGACTCAAACGGGTAGGGTAGTTAAGGCTTTATAAATCGATAATGGCTTAGAATTTTGCAATAAGGATTTTGATAAATTTTGTGAGTTAAATGGCATTCTAAGACATAGAACGGTTGTAAAAACACCTCAGCAAAATTGAGTTGCTGAGAGGATGAATAGGACCTTTATGAAAAAGATTAGGTACATGTTAATTGGGTCCAGTTTACCAAAATATTTTTGGGGGGAAACTGTGTCTACTGCTGCATATTTGGTTAATAGATCACCCTCTAGAGCTTTAGAGCTCAAGACTCCCGAAGAGACATAGAGTGGGAAACCCCCTGAATTGAACAACCTTAAGACTTTTGGATGTGCTGCATTTTCACATCAAAATGATGATAAACTTAGCCCAAGGACTAGAAGATGTGTATTTCTAGGGTATGGTGATGGGGTTAAAGGGTATAGGTTATGTTCTTTAGAGCAAAATGGATTGAAACTCATAATAAATAGGGATGTTATTTTTAATGAATTGTTATTTCCCTATTTGGAGAAAACTAACCCTGCAGGGGATAGTGGGCAAACTAGCCCGGTATTTGTGGAGCATAGCATCAAGGAAAATTCAGTTTAGGTAGAGCAAGGAAGGCAAGAAGGTTCAGACCAGGTAGAGCCCATTGATGAAGGCCAAGCTCAGGACACTCAAGAAGAGGCTGAACTAGAAGGGGTTGATGCAGTAAGTCAGAATGACTACCAGCTCACAAGGGACCGGGGAAGGAGGGTGTTAGACCATCTTTGAGATATGGGTTTGTGGATGCTAATGTAGCAGCTCCTTGTTCAGAAGGAGGGATGATTGAACCAGAAACTTACATGGATACTATGGAAAGTGAGGATTCATCAAGATGACAGCTAGCTATGGAGGAAAAAATAGATTCTTTGAGGAAGAACAACTCTTAGGAATTGGTGCCCAAACCAGAAAAACAAACAATTATGGATTTTAGGTGGATCTACAAGATCAAAAAAGGGAACACTCCAGGGGATGAAGTCCGGTATAAAGCTAGGCTGGTGGCGAAGGGGTTCACACAAAAAGAAGGCATAGATTTTATCGAAATATTCTCACCGGTTTTGAAATACAAGACGATACAGATAGTATTGGCTATGGTGGTCTAATTTGATTAGGAGATCGAGCAAATGAATGTGAAGACAGTGTTCTTACATGGAGAGCTTGATGAGACCATCTACATGAGGTAACCCGAAGGCTATGAGGAAGGAAGACAGAGAGAGTTGGTGTGCCAATTGAAGAAATCTCTCTATGGCCTGAAGTAATCACCTCAAAAATGGAATAAGAGGTTTGATTCATTTGTAACTAGCTTAGGTTTCATGAGGAGCTACTATGATTCGTGCTTGTAAAACAAGAGGCACAAGGTGGAAGAGATGGTGATCATCCTCATCTATGTCGATGATATGCTATTGGTTGAGAATAGCAGGGAGAGGATAGAAGAATTGAAGTCTCAACTCAGTTCGGAGTTTGAGATGAAGGATCTTGGCCATGCACAGAAGATCCTTGGGATGAGCGTAATCCAGGAAAGAGACAGAAATAGATTGAAGATTTCTCAGACTTCCTATATAGAGAAGATGATATCTAAGTTCTCTATGGAAGATAACAAACCAATGAAGGGTTGTTGGAAGAGTTGAAGGTCCTAAAAGAGCAAGTGGTGGTGTATTGGGATAGCCAAAGTGCGTTGCACTTGTGTAAGAATCCGGTGTTCCATAAGAGGACAAAGCATATGGATGTTCGGTACCATTTCATTTGGGAAAATGTTACGAAAGGATGCATTCATGTGGACAAGGTAGCCATGAAAAAAAATCTCGTAGATTTAGACACCAATGTTCTACCTCTAAGCAAGTTCAATCATTGCCTTGGACTTCTTAGGATTGGAGTCGGTTGATATGGTGACTCAAGTTGAGTTTGGATCCTGAGTTCTCTGCACAACGGGTTTGGGTTTAATCGCTTAGACAAAGGTAGAGATTGTTGGTATTTGTCCAAGGATTAAACGGGTTGAAGAATGAGGCTTCTTGAGCTTCTGGCGTCGTGACATACAGCAAGGGAGAAAATGTCCTCCACCAGTGTGGGCTATGGCCCAGCCTTGGTGAGCCATGGCCTCCAGTAGGTGGGTCACTTCTGGGTAGTGTGCACAGCGGCACAGGGTGGTGTGTGCCGCGGCACCCAGCACATGGAGGAGTGGTGTCCTATTCTAAGCTGCGGCCAGCCTTGTTCTGGGCTGCGGCGCCAGGCACACTAATCTTGGTTTTCCAGCACTCTCAAATGATGCGTGGGGCATAAACAAAATGCACAGGATCACTTAAAATTGATGAAGGGCTATGATTGATTGGTCCTCAAGATCTAAGGGTGGAGATTGACTTCAAAGATTAGCTCAAGAAGTGATGCACTATATAAAGGGTCACCTAGCTTCAATCAAACAAGTGGTAAACACAAGATCATCATACAAGTGAATTCAAGTGCAAGTGTGAGAGTGCAAAGACATAAAAACACAGGAGAGACACTAGAATAGATCTCAAAGAGAGGCTGGTTGTTTAGAGAGAGAGTAGTATAGATTAGGGAAAAAGGCTTTGTAATAGTTCCTTATCACTTTTTGTTTTCTCTTCTTTCGTTCTTCAAGAACTTGAGATTCTTGAAGAGGTGTTGCTATATCTATAAAGAACCATTGATTTAGTGTAGAGAGTTCGAAGGAACTCATGAGGACTTAGGCTATTGCCGAACCTCGATAACAATTATGCTGGTGTTCTTTCTTTAATTGGTTTTGATTCATGTTTTGTTTCGGTTATATTACAAGTCGTTCTAGACTTGGGTGTTTGGAAGATCACCACCTGAGCATCTTCAGGTGGTTTCCCAACATCAAAATTGTAATACAAATCAAGAGAGATAAAGCTCCCTTAGCCTAAATTAGAAGAGAGATAAAACTCCCTAAGCCCAAATCCCTAATATACCCAAATCTAGGCTACCACAAATTTGATTGGGAAAATACAATAACCTAAAAGGAAGAAAATAAGTATTAATCTTCTACAAGGATCTATTTATTGTACTTATCTGTCTATTGTAGCTTTCTCCCTGTTGTCTCTGATATTGAAATAAGAGAAATAGGCTCATATATATAGGTAAGGTCAAGGATAATCCTTCTTCTATTTAATTTTCTATTCGTTGTCCTATTAGAACCAAAATAGTCACCTTTTTTTTAATTATTGATTATCCTACTGCAATTTGTACTCTTGCATGATGACGTGACAATTAAAAAAGAATAGGCTCCACTTTTAATCCAAAAAAATGCAAGCCACAAATTAACAAATTAGAAAATAGGGAGGCTTTAACAAGCAAACATAGTCTTCTTTGCCCTCAATAACAAAGCCCTCAAGCTGATGCATGTAGATTTTTTCTTCAATCTCACTATGCAAAAATGTTGTTTTAATATCAAGCTGTTCTAATTCCAAATTCTGTGTAGCAACCAATGATAAGAGAACACAAATGGAACTATGCTTCACAACCAGAAAGAACACATTATTAAAATCAACTCCTGCAACCCTTAGCAATCAGCCGTGCTTTATGCCTTGCATTTTCAATCCACGCAATACCTTTCTATTTTCTAATTTGTTTATTTATGGCTTGAGTACTTCACATAGTGGGAGATCACACGGATGTGGGCTTGATATACATGGATAAGCACCAAAAAAGCTTAAGCTCATGAGCCTTAGGCCTAAACCACGTATATAACCAGTCTTATTTTTTATTTCTTTTTTATGTTGAATAACTCGCATGTGGATATCCTAACAAATCTCTCCCTCACGTGTGAGTTATATACCAAACTCCTCCTTGAATAGAACTCTTGATCACTTGATCAATGTTGTGAGTTTTAAATTACTCGAAAGCGCACGAATCGTTTGCAATATAGTGTTGTGCAAGTGCGAGGTCGAATCCACAGGGAGTGCGTTGTGAAAATAGCTTTTTATCTAAACTAACCTTATTTTAACCTAGTTCCGAATTATGAATTATATTTTTGCAAAACAAATATAAACTAAACTAAATTGATTTAATAACTAATGATGAAAACACTAAGGTTTCCGAATCCACCCAACCAAAGTAAAGCACATATCTTCATGTTCTATATAAAAATAATCTATCAAAACATTCCATGAATCCAATTTAAACAAAAAAAAACAAATATCTCAATTAAACCAAAAGCATCCAATGTATCCGCTTTTAACAAATCACAAAGGAAATTCAGTTTAATCAAAAAGGATTCGATGTATCCATCGGATGAATCACACAGAATATCCAACAGAACAATTAAAAACTATCAATCATAAGAATTTACTCAAACAATTGAAATAGAACATTTATACTAAACATATCAGAATTGTATAAATATATCTGAAAATATAATGCTACACAATGGCGAGGCTTCATCTTCAACCTTAGCTGAAGATTTTAGCCACCCATCATCATGAAACTAAATTTCAAAATAAAAAGTGCTAAGCATTAAAAACTTGAAAAGAATTAAAACTGACTGTACATTGGGAGAAATTCCACACGCTATTGGGCAGCACTTCCCCCGGTGGTGGCAAAAGCCCTTAGTAGATCTACTAAAATGCTAGTAGAAATCCACCAAACTGCACACTGAATAATGAGGTGAGATAGTGTTTATATAAGGGAATTCTCGGAGTACAATGAGCTGTAAATTCGATGTGGGATACTGCCTCTTTGCGATCGATCGCAAGTCTGGTGCGATTGATCGCAACATGGTGCGATGCAATGCGTCAGGCACGCTGTAAGTGTTTCCTATCCGATGTAGGATATGCGAGTCAACTGCGATCGATCGTAGCCCTGTTGCGCTCGAGGGCATCATAGTGCGCTGTAATATATATGCAGTATCAAATGTTTCCTTTCCAATGTGGGATGTGCGAGTCACTTGCGATTGATCGCAAGTCTAGTGCGCTCGAGCACAGGTACGATTGATCTCATGCCGTGTGCGCACGATCATAAGTGTGATCGATCGCACGTCCTTTGCGCTCGATCGCACTAGGCATCCTCAGCTTTGCTCTTTAAGCCCTGAAGTTTCCACATTGCTTCATTTTATTCCAAAACCTATAAAAACACATAAAACACAGAAAATAGATAAAATAACATGAAATAACATAATTAAGAACTCAACAAATGTAAACTAAGGGGCTAAAACATGTAATATTTAGCACTCATCAAATACCCCCAAACTTACATATTGCTAGTCCATAGCAATACAAAACTAAAAACTAAATGAAAAACAAAGAATATAAAGATAAGTTCATAACTCATGGTATCCAAAGATTTTAGGAGCACACACCACCATGATAATGATTCATGAGCAAGCTTAAAAAGATAAACCCATCTTCGTAATGAATAGAAATGTTAAAATCTAATTACTTACAAAAGGCAGGCTAATGCATCATAAGTCAGACTCAGTGTAAAGTGAATTAGCAAATAAAAATGAAGCTTCCGAATGAGTCCAATGTGTAAGGTCTCTATGTCTTAAGATTCACCGCATTTCCCATCAGAATGAACGAAAATGGCATGGTTTTTATTTTCTTCTCTTTTTGTAAGGCCCTGTTATGTTTAGTTTCCTTAAGCTTTCTAATTGACCCATGTAGCGAGTGTTGAGTCAATGACTCCCAAACCAGATGGTTTTAGGGCATTAGGTGTACAGACACCCCTTAGGACTTACTAATTCGAGTCAAAAGGGCTATGAAATTAAACTGGCCTTAATACTGTTAAACAAAATTTCAACCTTTTGATATGAACACTCACTGCTTACTGAGGCAAGAGGTCCAGTTACTCAGTGGAAAATTTATTTATGATCATCATTTTCATTCGTTTTATATATATATATATATATATATATATATATATATATGCCAAAGTGTTAATCCAACAAGTCATCCAGTTTCAGTTAAGACAGAAACGTACACATTAAAATCACATGTCATACCTCACATAATGCGTACTAATGTGCTCATGTTAGATTCAAGATCAAACATGTGAATTCTCAAATACCTCAAGTAAGTAACTAAATTTTAAAACTTTATCAACAGATCATGTGTTCCAAAATTTAAGCTCACCAATGAATCACATCACATAAATTGTTTAGATCAACCAAAATTTCAAAATAACATGAGCATGCATTAAAAAAAACAACAACAAATTAGGACAAAGTGTGTGTAATGTGTCTCCCATACCCCCAAACTTAAATTACACATTGAACCCAATGTGTGAATAATATGGAAAGAGTTAACCTGGGATACGGAGAACTATCTGGACTGGTATGGCTCATAGCATACCCCCAAACTTGATCTGCAGCACGCGTTGTCCCTGAAAAATAAAGACTAGAAAACAAAAAATACTGGAAACAAACATTAAGCATAAATATGTAAAATAGTAAACAAATAAAAAGATAAGCTGTGGGGTGCCTCCCATGAGCCTTAAGTTTAAAGTCTTCAGCCAGACTCTCCTTAGTAGATGACCCTCAATCAGAATAAATAGGATCCGTCAACAATATCATCTCAATGTCCGGACTCCTGAACTCCAAGAATGGTTTTAGCCTCTGCCCATTTACCTTGAAAGTGTTACCATTCTTTGGATCCTCAATCTCGATAGCCCCATGAGGAAAAACTGACCGAATAATAAAGGGGCCAATCCATTGAGACTTGAGCTTGCTTGGGAAAAGATGCAGGTGTGACTTGTAAAGAAGAACTTTTTGACCCGACTCGAAAGCTCGTCTCAAAATGTTTTGGTCATGAGTCTTCTTCATTTTTGCTTTGTATGACCATGCACACTCATATGCATCATTTCGCAGCCCCTCTAATTCATTGAGTTGGAGCTGCCTTTGGGATCCAGCCTTCAAAAGATTAAAATTCAACTGTTTGATAGCCCAATAGGCTCTATGCTCTAATTTGACTGGAAGGTGACAGGTTTTTCCGTACACAATACAGTATGGAGACATGCCAATTGGCGTCTTGAATGCTGTTCGATATGCCCACAGTACAGCAGTCAATCGTAGAGACCAGTCCTTTCTATTAGGGTTCACAGTTTTCTCCAAAATGTGCTTAATCTCGCGATTGGAAATTTCCACTTGTCCACTCGTCTGTGGGTGATACGGGGTGGCAACTTTGTGTGTGATGAAATACTTCTTCATCAATTGCTCAAAAATCCTGTTGCAAAAGTGCTTATCTCCATCACTTATAATTGCTCAAGGCGTACCAAAACGAGCAAAGATATTGTTCTTCAAAAACTGGACCACAACTCTATGGTCATTGGTCTTGCATGCAACTGCTTCCATCCATTTGGACAGATAGTCCACAGCAACTAGAATGTACAGATAGCCAAAGGAGTTTGGGAAAGGACCCATAAAATCAATGCCCCACACATCAAAAATCTCAACAATCAGAATGGGGTTGAGGGGCATCATATTCCTCTTAGAAATGCTCCCTAGCTTTTGGCAACGCTCACAAGATACACAGTAAGTGTGAGAGTCTCGGAACAGGGTAGGCCAATAGAATCCGCACTGCAAAATCTTTGCAGCGGTCTTTTTAGCACTAAAATAGCCTCCACAAGCATGATCATGATAGAAGGCGATGACATTAGATTGGTCGTGCTCAGAAATACACCTTCTGATGATCTGATCGGGATAATACTTGAACAAGTAAGGATCATCCCAGAAAAAATGTTTTACTATAGCCAAAAACTTTGATTTATCTTGTCGCCCCCAATGCAAAGGCATTTGACTGGTGGCAAGATAGTTCACTATATCAGTAAACCATGGCGCAGGATTGTGAGCAATGTGCATCAATTGCTCGTCAGAAAAATTCTCAGAAATGAGAGTGGCGGCCTCAGTGAAATTCACAATCAATCTAGACAAATGGTCCGCCACCACATTTTCGGAACCTTTCTTATCCCAAATCTCTATGTCGAACTCTTGAAGTAGCAAAATCCATCGGATAAGACGAGATTTAGCATCTTTTTTAGAGAAAAGATACTTCGATGTTGCATGGTCCAAGTAGATAATGACTTTAGATCCTAACAAGTAGGATCTGAACTTGTCTAATGCAAAAACGACTGCTAGCGACTCCTTCTCAGTGGTAGAGTAATTGAGTTTTGCGTCGTTTAGAGTTCGACTTGCATAATAGATAACATGGGGAAGTTTGTCAACACACTGCCCCAAAACAGCTCCAACAGCATAGTCTGATGCGTCACACATAATTTCAAAAGGCACACCCCAGTTGGGTAGCTGAATAATGGGTGTGGACATCAGAATCTTCTTCAGATCCCCAAATGCTTTCTTACAATCTTCATCACATACAAGGGCATCCTTCATTAATAACTTGCACAAGGGTCGAGCGATCTTGCTGAAATTCTGGATAAATCGCCTGTAGAATCCTGCATGGCCTAGAAAAGATCGAACCTCCTTCACTGTACGTGGGGGTGAAAGGTTGGAAATCAGGTCCACCTTCGCTTTGTCGACCTCAATCCCTCGGTGAGATATGACGTGCCCTAGTACAATACCTTGCTTGACCATAAAATGGCATTTCTCCCAATTAAGCACCAGGTTCTTCTCCTTGCACTGCATTAAAACCAAAGTGAGATGGTGCAGACACTCCTCAAATGTTAAATCGAAGACGGAGAAGTCATCCATGAAAATCTCTAAAGAACGCTCCACCATGTCAGAGAATATGCTGACTATGCACCGCTGAAAAGTAGCAGGTGCATTGCGTAACCCAAAGGGCATATGACGGTAGGTGAATGTCCCAAAAAGACAGGTAAATGTTGTCTTCTCCTGATCTTCGGGGTCTACGGGGACCTGGTTATATCCAGAATAACCATCCAAAAAACAATAATACTCGTGCCCAGCCAAACACTCCACCATCTGATCAATAAATAGGAGTGGAAAATGATCCTTCCTTGTGGCAGCGTTCAGTTTACGGTAGTCTATACACACCCTCCACCCTAACTGAACACGAGTTAGCACCAACTCGTCGTCCTTATTCTTCACTATCGTTAATCCAGCTCACTTGGGCACGACATGAATCGAGCTCACCCACTTGCTATCAGAGATGGGATAAATGATCCCTGCATCTAACAGCTTAATAACTTCTGTCCTCATAACCTCTTGCATAGCTGGGTTGAGCCTTCTTTATGGCTCCCTTGATGGCTTGGCATTCTCCTCCAAATGTATCTTGTGCATTACTAACGAGGGGCTAATTCCCTTAATATCCTCAATGGTCCAGCCTATAGCTTCCTTGTGTTCTCTCAAAACCTCTAATAATTTCTCCTCTTGAGCCTCGACCAAATCTGAAGTTATAATCACAGGCAAAGACTCTGCTGGACCTAGGAACTTATACTGAAGATTGTCCGGTAAAGGTTTAAGTTCCTTCTTAAGAGGCTCAAGTTCTTTAGTTTCTTCCTTTTCACTACTCTCCGTAGGAACAGACTCTAAAATGACATTTACTCGCTCAAGTAACTTATCCAAATCTAGATCCTCTCCAAACTGGGTAAAGCATGCCTCCAGGGGGTCCTCCATGCTTGATTCATCCACCATATCTTCAATAATCTCCTCTATTAAGCATATATTTCTCACTTCAGTAAATTCCAGTGGTTGCTTAGCGATATCAAAAATATTCAACTCCATTGTCATATTTCCGAAGGAAATCTTCATCACCCCTGTCCTATAATTTATTAGGGCGTTAGCAGTGGCTAAGAATGGTCGCCCTAGAATCACCGGTATCTGAATCCCTATATTCTGGACCGGCTCTGTATCTAGCACAATAAAATCCACGGGGAAATAAAACTGATCTACCTTTATCAAAACGTCCTCAACTACTCCCCGTGGTATTTTCACTGACCTGTCAGCCAATTGAAGTGTTGTTGATGTGGGCTTTAATTCTCCTAACCCTAATTGCAAATAGACTGAATAGGGTAGAAGATTCACACTGGCTCCTCAATCCAATAGAGCCCTCTCAATCTGGCTGACTCCTATCATGCAAGAGATGGTAGGACACCCTGGGTCCTTATACTTGATCGGCAGCTTGCACTGAAGGATTGAGCTAACCTGCTTGGTCAAAAATGCTTTCTTCGAGACATTCATGCTTCTCTTGATAGTGATCAAGTCCTTTAAGAACTTGGCATATGATGGCACTTGCTCGATGGCGTCCAAAAGTGGAATATTGATTTGGACTCGCTTGAACACCTCAAGAATTTCTTCAAACTTTCCTCCTTTCTTAGGCGCTTGTAATCTCTCAGGGTAAGGTGCTTTAGGTACAAACGACCTATGAGGGTCATTCACAGTAGGAGTGGCTGTAGATGGCTCAGCATCTCTCTTCTCCTTGTTGCCACTTTCTTGCCCTTGCTGCATAGCAGGGCTCTCTTTCACTCGATTGTCCACTTGTCTCCCAGATCTTAATGTGACAATCGATTGCACTTGTTCCTCCTCGTGCGTAGAAGTTGATGAATTTCCAATCACAAATTGTCTCTTCGGGTTGGTCACGGGCTAATTGGGGAACTTTCCCTTTTCTCTTTCACCCAAGTGACTTGCAATTTGCCCCATTTGACTCTCTAGATTGGCAATCGCTTGGGTGTTTACTATTGTCGCACTCCTCACTTCGCTGATGGATTAGCCGATCATCTTCATGAACTCCTTGAAGGTGTCCTCCAATGATTGTGAAACCGGCATTGGTGCTTGAGTGGGAGTGTGGTAAGCAGATACTAGTGCTGGATGGATTGAGCGACCATGACTTTTAATTGGTGGAGGCAATCTAGGAGGGTATTGATTGTGAGCATGATAAGGGGCTCCTCCCTGATTCAGCGATTGGTTCTGCTTCCATGAAAAATTAGGGTGGTTCTACCACCCTAGATTGTAAGTCTCAGAGTAGGATCCACCTGATTGCCTCCTATAGTCATTGAAAGCGTTTACATGTTCCGTGGGACACTCAGCAAAAGCCGACATAGATGGACAATTCTATGCTAAATGCATAGGACTAGCACAGATGGAACAGCAATCGTCATTAATTGTATTGGCAGCATTGATGGACTTGCCCATAGTGAGAGCGTCAATTTTCTTGGTGAGAGCATCTATCTTTATCTTCAAGTCAGTCTCCTCCTTAATCTCATAGATGCCTCCTTTCCTAGGAGCACGAATGGACTTATCCCGACAGCTTGAAAAATCCCACTGCTGCGAGTTATCGGACAGTTTGTCCAACGCCTTGTATGCTTTATCCCCTATTAGACTTAAGAATGCCCCTCCATTCATAGACTCGATCATGCTACGGTTGGGTTGAGTCAACCCTTGGTACAAGAACTGAACAAGTCTCCACTTCTCATATCCATGTGGAGGCCATCTAATCAGTAACTCTTTAAAACACTCCCAACTCTCAGAAAACTTCTCATCCTCTTCCTGAGTGAAAGAACTAATCTCATTTCGGTACTCATTCACTCTAGACATTGGGAAAAATTTATTATAGAATTTACTCAGCAGATTTTCCCAAGATGTAATAGACCCGGACGTGTTGGAATCCAACCATGCCCTAGCTCTATCATGAAGAGAAAAAGGGAAAAGTCTAAGATGAACTGCTCCTCAGAGAAGTTCTGGAACTTGAATGTGGCACAAATATTTTTGAACTTCTTTACATGGCTGTAAGGATTTGCAAGATCTAAGCCATGAAATGAGGGTAGGAGTTGGATGACATGTGGCTTTAAATCAAAATGGGTAGCATTGGTGGGAGGCAACACGATGCAGGAAGATAAGTTAGTCGCAACTGGTGCGAATAAATCTCTCAATGACGTGGTGGAGTCCACATTCCACGCTCCAGGTTGCTCTTGGTTCCTCAAGTTTTCTCCCATCTCAATTGTCTCTTGTTCAGCAAGTGACTTCTTCTGTCTCCTAAGAGTTCTTTCTAAATCGGGATCTAAAGGTGTCAATTCTAAATTCAGGGATCTCCGACCAAGCATACACCAAACAGAAAATAGTAAAACAAACTAATTAGCAGACGCAGCAAAATAAAATAAAACAGAAAGAAAAATAAAACAAAAATGCTAACTAAACTAGTAGAAAAATAAAATCAATTTAGACAAAAATTTCACAAACAAAAACATTCCTCGGCAACGGCGCCAAAAACTTGTTGTGAGTTTTAAATTACTCACAAGCGCACAAATCGTTTGCAATATAGTGTTGTGCAAGTGCGAGGTCGAATCCACAAGGAGTGCGTTGCGAAAATAGCTTTTTATCTAAACTAAACTTATTTTAACCTAGCTCCGAATTGTGAATTATATTTTTGCAAAACAGATATAAACTAAACTAAATTGATTTAATAACTAATGATGAAAACACTAAGGTTTCCGAATCCACCCAACCAAAGTAAAGCACATATCTTCATGTTCTATATAAAAATAATCCATCAAAATATTCCATGAATCCAATTTAAACAAAAAACAACGAATATCCCAATTAAACCAAAAGCATCCAATGTATCCGCTTTTAACAAATCACAAAGGAAATCCAATTTAATCGAAAAGGATTTGATGTATCCATCGAATGAATCACACAGAAAATCCAACAGAACAATTAAAAACTATCAATCATAAGAATTTACTCAAACAATTGAAATAGAACATTTAAACTAAACATATCAGAATTGTATAAACATATCTGAAAATATAATGCTAAATAATGGTGAGACTTCATCTTCAACCTTAGCTGAAGATTTTAGCCACCCATCATCATGAAACTAAATTTCACAATAAAAAGTGCTAAGCATTAAAAACTTGAAAAGAATTAAAACTGACTGTACATTGGGAGAAATTCCACATGCTGTTGGGCAGCACTTCCCCCGGTGGTGGCAAAAGCCCTTAGGAGATCTACTAGAATGCTAGTAGAAATCCACCAAACTGCACACTGAATAATGAGGTGAGATAGTGTTTATATAAGGGAATTCTCGGAGTACAATGAGCTGTAAATTCGATGTGGGATACTGCCTCTTTACGATCGATCGCAAGTCTGGTGCGATTGATCGCAGCATGGTGCGATGCAATGCGTCAGGCGTACTGTAAGTGCTTCCTATCCGATGTGGGATGTGCGAGCCAACTACGATCGATCACAGCCCTGTTGCACTCAAGCGCATCACAGTGCGCTGTAATATATATGCAATATCAAATGTTTCCTTTCTAATGTGGGATGTGCGAGTCACTTGCGATCGATCGCAAGTCTGGTGCGCTCGAGCGCAAGTGCGATTGATCTCATGCCGTGTGCACACGATCACATGTCCTGTGCGCTCGATCGTACTAGGCATCCTCAGCTTTGCTCTTTAAGCCCTGAAGTTTCTTCATTGCTTCATTTTATTCCAAAACCTATAAAAACACAGAAAATAGATAAAATAACACGAAATAACATAATTAAGAACTCAACAAATGTAAACTAAGGGGCTAAAACATGTAATATTTAGCACTCATCAATCAACACGAGAAGACAAATCAAACTCAACCATAGAAGAGGTAAACCATGGGAGTCCTCACGAGGCAGATAACCGTGGGCACACAAACGATTCTCATACTCAACCACGGGACAGCAACGTGTGAGTCACACGATCATGACCAATTCGAACCAAGCTCTGATACCAATGTGTTAAGTTCGAGAGTACTTCACACAGTAGGAGATCACACGAATGTGGGCTTGAAATACATGGATGGGCACCCAAAAAAGCTTAAACTCATGAGTCTTAGGCCTAAACCATATATATAACACAGTCTTATTTTTTATTTCTTTTAAATGTGGAATAACTCGCATGTGGATATCCTAACAGATTTTATTCGAGTTGTTGATTTCTCTATTCTAGTAAAATCTAATATGGTTATAATTGCTTATGACCACACTTTTCTGTCCTGCATAGAGCATTCTAAAAGGCTTTTATGACCTAAGAATAGAGTAATGAATAGGAAAAGAAGAACTTGAACTATACTACAGCTTTAGGAGTAAGCATTTTTTATGTTTACATTTCATTGGAGATTTCAGGGGAAATTACTGTGTCATAGTTGGTTCTTCTTTCTTTTTCGTTATACAACTATATATCATCTCTAGTAATTAACCCAGCTTTTATAACTATTATGAACTTTGGATTCCATCAATATGAAGCATATAGCTCAGTAATCCTGTTTACTCTACTATCTGAGTCTTGGTTCTGAATCTAAATACTCTGTCTTCTTTTTGCCGATGATCCAATTGTTTTATGTGGAGCAGAAGCCACTCAAATTTTGCATTTATATTGTGTTCTTTGTTTCGAGGCAGTGTCGTGGCTTAAGGTCAATATTAGCAAGAGTGACTTAATCCCTCTTGGTGAGAACATTAATGGCCACTTTCTTGTAAGCTTATTGGGTTGTAATGTGAGGTCACTTCCTA
This sequence comes from Bretschneidera sinensis, assembly GCA_023935145.1. Lineage (NCBI taxonomy): Eukaryota > Viridiplantae > Streptophyta > Magnoliopsida > Brassicales > Akaniaceae > Bretschneidera > Bretschneidera sinensis. Next base: position 45,455,841 of record CM043701.1, read on the forward strand.
TTACTTATATCGACCTTCCTCTAGGGGCTAAGTTCAAAACAAAAGTGTTTAGAATCCTATTGTGGAAAGGTTCGAGAAATGGTCAGTCAGATGGAAGCATCATTATCTCTCAAAAGGCGATTTACTCTTATCAGAAGCATTATTTCTAGTCTTCCCATTTATTTTATGTCTTTATTTCATATTCCTAGCTCAGTGACTAATCGTTTAGAGAGTATTCAAATGAGGTTCCTTTGGGGCAATATAGGGGAGGAGAACAAATATCACTTGGTGATATGGGGTGTGATTAAGCAACTTTTGAAAAAAGGAGAGCTTGGTCTTAAATCTCTCATTTTATTTAATAAAACTCTTCTTGGGAAATGGTTATGGATATTTCTTGAGAAAATGAATCATCTCTGGCAAAGAGTACTAGAAGCTAGGTTCGGGTTGGGTCCTAGTGGTTGGGTGTCTAAGAATGGGAGTGTGGAAATGGATTAGGCAAGGATGAGAGGATTTCTTCTCTTGTATTTCAGTGTTGGTTGGAAATGGGGGAGAACTCGGCTTTGGCATGACAATTGGTTTAGGAATATCCCCTTAAAAGTCCAATTTCCGGTTATCTATAATATTGTGAGAGATAAAGATACACTAATTACTTTTTATGTTTCCTTGACTAATGACGGACATCCTTGGAATGTTCTCTTTATCCATAATGTCCATGATTGGGGGGAGGTTGAATTGGTCCAAAGCTTCTTGAAAGCTTTATATAGTGCTAGTTTTGATGTGAATAGAGAAGATGTGGCAAGATGGAAGCCTAATCCGGATGAAGGTTTTGCGATGAAATCTTTTTATAAGTTCCTTCTTGATAAGACTTCCTTGGAAGGCTTTCTTAACTTTCTTTGGAAATCCATTTGGTGCTCCATGCTCCCATGAAAATTAAATTTTTTTTTTTTTTTTTTTTTTGCATGGGAAGTTTCTTGGAAGAAAATTCTTGCCATTGATAACTTACAAAAAAAGAGGGAAGGTGATTGTTAATATATGTTACATTTGTAAAGGTTGCACCGAGTCCGTATTTCATCTTTTAGTGGAGTGCTCGTTGGTTAGAAGTTTGCGAGAGATGGCGTATAGGATCTTGGAGTTCTTGGTTGGTTGTCGTTTCCATGAAAGGTGAAGTGTGGGCTTGGAATGGTTTGAGGGGTTCAAAGAAAATCAAGAAAGCTTACACTTTGATTCCTCTTTATTTTTTGGATAGTGTGGAATGAGAGGAATCATAAGGCTCTTGATGGCATAGAGAGACCTATTGAAGTCATTAGAGATATATTGATCAACATTCTTATTTTTTGGTTTAAAAGATTTTTTTTTTAAATGTTTTAGACATATTAGATTTTGTGGACTCCCTCTATTGTAATTAGTCTTGACTTTGTGCCGCATCCTCTTAGTGCTTCTTAATAAAATTTTACTTACAAAAAAAATGCTTGACATAGTTGTATTAAAAAAATAAAGCATATTTTGCATTAACAACTTAAAATAAGTTTACATATATCGATTAGTTTAATTAACAAAATCACTTATCATTGCATAAATGATAAAATCAAATCCTATTCAAATGATGTAACCTACCTTTATTTTTATTCATTTACATAAGAACTGTTTTTATCCATAATGGAGTTGTTAAATGGAATTGACCTTAAGACATTAAAGTACGGGACTAAGGTAAAATCTATTAGTCAACGGCTGCTAGTTGCCAGAACTATGTTATTAGATGCATGATTGGACATTACTCTCACTGAACTCCATTACGATTGCTGCTTCTAAAATGTTTAATTTTTTGACCTTATTAAGTTATCTCCTTCCCTGAGGATGTTGTTCATTTCGTCTTGTTGACTTCCATGGGATGTATGTGACACCAAGGAAAGTCAGGATATTCCTAGTTGATAAGATTTCTAGTTGCGTACTATGAATTTTTTTTTTTTTGTTCATAGTGTTTAATCAGGATTCCAAATTTCCCATGTTTTGTTTACCTGGAATTTGCCTTTTATATAACTCATTTTGATGTAACATTCTCTCTGTACTTTTTATATTCCTCTTTTTTGCTGTATTTTATGGTTTTTCCATGGCTTTGTTACGTCTATCAATATCAAATTGTGAGAAGATAATTTAAAAAAAAAAATTAAAAAAGATAATATTTTTCTATCATTTGATACAAAAGAGAAATAAAAAAAACGAAATGATTGATATTCAACTAATATCAATAAATTATAATTCTTATCAATTACAATATTTGGAAAGTGAAAATTAAAATCAATTATTTTTTTATTTTATATTTAATTTATTATTATTTTTAACAAACTAGTGATGAAAAACTTCATTTTTTTTTTTTTGTCTTCTCTCTGTTCTTTTCTCTATAATCAGAGCATAATGGCATCTCATACTTCTTAGCGTGGAATCATCCATTTGGCCGTCGGGTGTTGCATGGGTGTTTGGAAAAGTTCACTAAATGAGTTCCCCCCCCGCCCCCCCAATTTAATTGTTCTTATTAGAACTGCAATCTGCATATCATGGTTTGCAACACTAGATTTTTGCTTGTATTTCAGTAAATGCCAAATCCTGTCCTTTAAAATGGAGGGAAGTGGTTTTGCTTTATCAACTGGAGGCTCAATGTATATAAATTTTTAATTATTATTGAAGAAATGACAATAAAAAAACATTAAAGGCATATAAGAGATATAATTATTGAGTTAAGTTCACAAGCCATGATCAATATTATATTTAAACAAAGTAAATGTTCGTTATGTTAATTCTATTTAGTTCATTTATTTTTAATTTAAAATTATAATCATGTGTTTTTATTAATGATACTTCAAGTTATTTTAATATAATTTTTTTATTATTTGATTGAGTGCTTAATAGGCTGCTTATTAACACAATTGAAGGTAATATCTCCCCTAATAGCTCTGGATTCCGACAAAATTCTTGCTTGAGCATAGATTGATGAATTTTTTTGAAAACTTGTTGCTTAGACTTGAATTATAGAACTTTTTTTGGATAAGAAGTACAGCGTCAAATATGTGGAGAGGAATAAAAGTCGATATAAGTCTAAAATTCGTATGTCTATGGAATGCATGTAGTGATCTGAGGAATGGCATATATACTTTATCTTGATTTTGTCAATAAGTCTGATTTTTCAATTTGTTAATTGTTATTTATTACTCGAAACCTTATTATAATCTGTATTATAGAAGCAGATGCCTACTTTGCTGTGGGACCTCCACGTGGAGGACAAGAATGGCCATTGACATTATCCTTTTTGCGTAAAGTGGAAAAAAATGATGAGGTACTAGGCGATCAGGGTGGATCCGTGCTCGAGGGTAAAAGTTTTATTCGATTTAAGCTTCAAACCGAGCGGGTTAAAAATAAATGAATTTGAGTTTGCTTCATAAATTAAAGATTAGGTTCGAGTTTGATTTGTTAATCAATTCAAATTTGAATTTGAATTTAAATTTTTAAAAATAAAATAATAAACATATTTTTTTAAAAAAATAAATATGTATTTATAATATATATTAAATATATAAATAAAATTAAATAAAATATATATATAATATTTATTTTATTTATTAATTAAATTAAGCTGGTTTACGAGCCAAATGAGTCAAGCTTGATATTACTTGAGTTGGGCTCGATAAGCTAACTAAGCTAAAATCATAATTCGAGTTTGAACTCGAACTCGATTTAATCGAGTTTTGAATTGAGCTTCTCGAGCGAATCGAATTACTCGATTCAGTTATACCCCTACTAAGCAGGATTTACACTCAATCTAAATCATTGGTTAATAAAAAAATTTCTTAAAAGATAAAATAAATAAATATATAGTGATGACTAGATGATTGATTATAAAATTTACTCCACGTTAGTTTTAAAGAAGTACCAAACTTTTAAAATTACGGAATAATATTTATATGTAAATCTCTTTTATCACATATTTTCGACATCAGATCGATGATTTTTTGGAGGAAAAAATTATCTTTTTTTTAGAATTAATCAAAAAATACATATATATAAAAAAAATAATTACACATAAAATTGATTGCATGCATTAATTTTAAAAAATACTTACTAGAACTGCATAATAATACTTATACATAATTTCAAAGATTATAAAGAAAAGCAAAACCAACATAACAAACACAAATGTGTAAAAAAATTGTTAATTCGTCTTTTCTTTTGTTAATGCCGTACAGTCCCCACAAGATCTAGTGTTTACTTTTGCTTTTTCATTTTACTTTTTCTGGGTATTAATGAGAAAATTTAATAAAGCTCCTTGCAATACCATTATTACAATTATCACAATTTTTTTAAAGACAAAAAAAAGTCCTGTGGTTTATATTTTTATAGTATTAGGTTACATAAAATAAAAATTTATAGTATTAAGAAAATTTTCATTCATAAAGTTTATGGTTTGGTTTTCTTTCTGCTTTTGGTTTGTGGTTTATAAAACAATTTTTTATAAAACAACAATAAAACTATTTAATGTTTGATAAAGTAATCGTAAAAACAGATTTTTTGAAATAAATTTAATTTTTTAAAAATTATTTTATGAGCTCTTAATTTTGTATATTAATCGAATTTTAAAAATATTTAATTTAACTTTTATTCATTAAAAACATAAATTCTTTTAAATGATAAAAAAAATATTATTTATTACTACGAGTGAAAAGAATCTTAAAGTGAACCGAGGGAGAAATAAACTTATTAATTAATGCATAACCATTTACAATCTTTCACAAGTGGGTGGTAAATTCTAGTCAAGTCCAGAATGTCACTATCTCTGCTTAAAGAGTGACGAAATGCCTGCCAAAAAAAAAGTAACAAAATAAGAAGAGAATTGAATAATTTAATCCGATAACCTTTCATGATATTATTATTAAAAAAGATTTAAGTAAAATAATACATAGTAGATTCAAGTAAATATCTAATAATGTCAGCTTTAGTGGCTTGGACATGCTCATTGTAGTGGGGCTTTGCAGAAATCGTTTTTCTTGACTTTGATCAGACATGACAAATGCAAATTTAATGCAAGTAACTGCTTCCTTTGTTTGGCTACATTACCAAAGTAATCTTCTTGACTCTGAAAATGACTTATTGTAAGCTTCTTTTACTCACTATATAGGAAGATATCTGCTTTTTTAAGGTGTGTTTGGATTCACATATCTCTTAGTGAGAATGGTATATATGTTAAAACAGTCAAAATTTACATTGATAATGTGAAAACTGCAAATTATTGCAGCATCCAATAGGGATGGCAAAAACCTCAGTCTTAGACCTGACTCTCTAACCTGACGAGACCGGTTTGGGGAAAGTTTTATTTTTGTGAAGACAAAAAAACTCCGATGGATTCGAGATGATGATGAAAACGATATTTTTTATCCGCTTAATTATTTAAATTTTTTTTAAAACTCATGATGTTATATTTTTAATTTATGAATATGTTAATAAAATATATTTATTATCGATTCTTTTTAAATGTAACAAATTATTTAAAAAACAACATTAACGAAAATTCATATATTATCTTCATGGATATTTTTATTTCTGTTTTATAAACAAAAGCAGAGAGGAAGATTTAGATTTTTGAAAACGAAAACAAAGGAAATGAAAATGAGGATGTAAAAAGTTTTGACACTTCTCACCCCAAACCCGCCCGGTTGAGATCCACAGCATCCGAGAACCTATCCCTACAGTTGACTTTAGGTGGTTATTATGCCCTTGTTTAAACTAATGGTTAATTTTGGCAATAGTTGTTCTTAACGTAAGATATTTTTACTGGTCGCATAATGCATTTTATCTTTGTATACATGTCATACAATAGGAAAGTACAATTAGTCTCTTTCATATGACAACGATAACTTCAATGTTTGATGTCTAAAGACAGGCTACCTATTTCTATTCAACTAGATTATTTCCGCTACAAAAATAACGGAGAAAAAGGGTTGCATCATGAGTTATAATGACTCATTCAGGCTCAAGTTTTCACATTTAAAAACTAGAATATTTTCAAATGACTGCAAAGGAGTTATGTAAGATGCCCTTTGACTTGGTCAAAGTAGAATTCTCTAAATTGCATCAAATTGCATCAAATTGCATTAGTCTATTTTTCATTTAATTCTAAGAGGAACCTTCATGCCTCCATATGTTTTGATATGAAGCCAAAATTAAAAGGGAACAAAAAGGTATGAACAAGCATTAAGACCTTTTCAACTCTTCCCTCTCATTTGACAGGATCTTCAATCTCTTCATATAAATGCAACGCAACAGAAAACAAAGCAACCAAATCTTCAGTCTCCACAATACCAACTGCTACTAGTTTACCACTCTTTTGAACCAATAAAGAAAAGAAGTCCTTACGCTTAAGAAAAGAAAAGAACATGGCTAGGAAAAGAAAGGTTAGTGAAGGAGTTCAAAAGAAAAATACTCCTAAAGAAGGAACAATGGCTTGGGATGAGATGGTGAAGGAAGTGGCAGCAGCAGCTGCACTAGGAGGAGCTAGGAGAGCTCGAAACCGTTTCGTTGGTGTCCGACAGAGGCCATCGGGCAGATGGGTAGCTGAAATTAAGGACACCATACAGAAGATAAGGGTGTGGCTAGGCACCTTTGATACTGCTGAAGAAGCAGCCAGGGCCTATGATGAGGCTGCTTGCTTGCTTCGCGGTGCCAATACAAGAACAAATTTTTGGCCTTGTTCTCCATCCTCTTTATCATCACCGGTGCTTCCTTCAAAAATCACTAATCTCCTTCTCCAAAGGCTCAAAGCAAAAAACAACTCTTGCGCTGCTGCTTCTTCTTCGTCTACTTCTCCACCCATCAACCATCAACAACTTCAACGAGCAGAGGAATACAGAGAAGAAACAATTGATTTCTCAGACACCCAGTTCACTGATTTCCTTAATGATCCTGAAGATTACATCACATACAATGATAACATCACTAATAATACTAGTAGTCCAAACAATTTTGATTACAAGACAACAAGTTTCGAGTTATGTTTAACTGAGAAAGAAAACTCTGCTGATAGAGAATTGGAGTTGGATTGTACTTTGAGTGATGCAACTCAAACTTATAGTGGTGAGGGTAATTTTGAACGGGAAGGAGAAGAAGAAGGAAACAATACAAGTGTCCTTGATTTCCAATTTGTGGATGAGATTGGATCATCTTGTTACTACTCTCCTTTTCAGATTGCTGAGGAGATTCAAGAGCCAATGGAGCCAGAAAATTACCCGGACGAGCCTTCAATGCTTAGAGATGCCATGAAGAGGATGAAATATGAGCGCAAGTTCTCAGCTTCTCTCTATGCTTTCAATGGGATATCAGAGTGCTTAAAACTTAAGCTTAGATCAGGAAATGTTAGTGGGAGAGGAAGATCTGAACAGTTAACAAAGCTTCGAGTTGCATGTAACGCCAACAAGGAGGAGGAGAAGAAGAAAGCGAAAGGAGATGATCATTTGGAAAGGATGGAGAATAAACAAGCGGCAAACACAGAAAGTTCAATTGATATGGGATCTTCTTCTTTGAGCAGTGATGGTGAATTAATGTCACTTTGGAGCTCACTTGACCTCCCTCCAATCTGTTTTTTTAACTAATCGATGGAGGATATCTTTGATTCATAACATATAAATTCATTTCATTTCATGTAATTCTGATCTTTGGAAATATTTTGAGGGAAAATGAAATGTAATGTTAGTCATGTTTTCTTTTTTCCAAATGTTCAGAAGTCATGAACATGACTGAAAACTGAATTATACAACGTTATGGACCACGTGTATTCTTTAAAATTCTATTTTCTTGAACTATAATTTTCTTTTATGCCTAGAAAGACATGATTTGCAATTTTCAGAATGCTACAGAAAGTAAAATGGATTCAAGCTCTCTAATGTGCACAATTTCCTCTTCAAATTATATGTTAATTTTCTTTCTTTTTTGTGGAAATTGTATGTTAAAATTTTATATTAAGGACCAACTTGAAACTAAGAACACTGATGCGTGTCTAAGGATATCCAGTTTGGGGGCTGATTGAAGGCATCCAATCAAAATTTGGAAATGTATGTCTTCAAGGAGATAGCAAGCGAAACCAAATATGGTGAATGAGTGGTAAAGTCATAACTCATAAGGCAATCATTTTCAACTCTCTTTTTCGCTAGTTGAATGGGTCATCATTTTTTATTAATTAAAATCTTAATGCTCTTTTTTGTTTATACATTGATGGAAGAATCGAACCCGGAGGTGATCAATAGGTCAAACTAAATGCTCAATTTTCTTTATTTTTTATTTTCACTAGTTTGCTCAATGATGTAGAGATTTAGCATGATCAGCTTGTTTGATGCCTTACCTTGGATAGCGTATATGCCTGCTAGATTATAGTTTATGAAAAGCTTAACCATCCCAGTAAGTGGGTAGTTATAGCCATTTTGATTATCCTCTATTTTCACTAGGTTATGCAAAATATGATAACGAGGAATGCCAGCATATACCTTATTTCATATTTGGATGGAAAGAAAAATTAGATTCCATCAGCAAATTCATAGTAACTCTAATGCGGTCATTGACAAAAACATAGAATGATATACCGTTTGGCCAAACAGTAGTCATTTACAAAATGGTTTTGAAACACTTTACTAAAACAAAAATTTTGTTAAAAACGGTTTTATGTTTAATGAAATAAACAATAAAAACAGTTTTTTTTACACATTTAATTTTTAAAAAAAAATCATTTTTCTACTTTGATTATTTTCATAAACCATTATTTTAGAAGTTTGGGCTTCTAGTTTCTTTGTAGCAGTCCCTAGTTTTTCTGGATAAATATAATTCACTTTTTTCCCAAAAAAAAATCTAATGAGCAAGAGAAGTAACCCTATAAGTTTTGCTGTCAAGAATAGTCAGCACACGATTTGATTACCAAGAACAGACCATCTATGCTTCAAATTGTTAATTCTATCAAGACAACTCATAAAACTTTCCTTGGGAAAAACCCTAATTAACAGAAATGAATTCCGCACTGAAACCCGGACTACCATTCACTCTTGGCCAACTCCACCGTAGCCGACTGGCCTGGGACAGCAATTACCCTATCTAAAACCATGGGAAAATGATAACAGTGAAGATAGAAGACTCAAAACTGAAAAACAAGTTATATACAGAGTAAGTTCTTATTCACATGCATCATAAAGATTCATGGACAAGTCTTCTTTGAGAGCCTAGCCTTCTCATTTTAAAGGACTCGGAGTTGTTCGAGAAATGCAGCACAAAGATCTAAGAAGAGAAACTGTGGTCCCTGAACCCTCTGAAGATCAAGCAGGTACTTCTCCTCACGAGTTTTGTAAAGCTGTTAACCGATAGCAGCAAATATGTGTTAGCATAACATTCAGGCCTTGTTTGGGTTTGCATTGTATTAAAGATGACTTAAAACTTGAACCACTTTAAGTTGTATTTAATACAAACCCAAATCCAAACAATTTAAGACGATAAATATATATATTTACAATCTGCCCTTATATCTAGTTCAATATAATTATAAGAGTACACTCTTTCACAGAAGAACATTAATCCAATTGCTGCACAGACATTCTAAAAAAGTGATTCAGGCAATCCTACATTACTTTCATTTTTCATTCTTCTAACCATGATAACATCAATTGTAATGAATTTTTTTCCAAACCAAATTCTTCCTAAGGTCTGTGTATGAGATTAACAAAATGGAACTTCTGCACAAGTAAATTACCTGCACTTCAAACTTCACCACATTTGCTAACTTAATAGCACCACCATTCTCAATAATGTTGGATTCATCCCCAAAAAAATTATTACCATGCACAAGATTGTTAACCATGCCTTCATGATGACCAGGAATGCCAGGAATCCACCTGCACTTCATGTTGTAGTGTCCAATCTTCTTCCAACATACATTGAGTTCTTGCAGAGCTTTCAGAACTTCAGTCATTATTTCATGAGGTTGGGCTCGAGACTGTCAAAAAGAAGGCAGTGCAAGTGATCAATGATAATCATCAAAGAAGACGAACAACTTATGGTGTAAAGTAACCCTGCCACCAGTTCACATTCACTATATTGCATCAAATAGAGTCGGATTCAGAATATGTCTAGACTTATCAAGAAAGAAATAGAATCAACTGGTTTTTTTTATAAGAATAGAATCAACAAGTTTTATCCAGGTCATTGAAACATATCCTTTATTTATCCAAATGGAGCCTTGACCTTCTGTTATCCTAAGCCACAATAGGTGTATTCATGCAATAACTAACAGATGTACAACAAGTAGGGCCTCTGCAAATGAAAACAGATTAAAACCCAGAAATTCAACCTGAAGCCCAAGAGCCCATTTCCTCTCAACCGGGAGCTGCGATCTTAATCTCATCCCTTGAAAATCCATATATCCTGGAACGCGGAGCCCAACAGGTGAAGCAGCAGCTTCACTTGGATGCATACGATTGAAACCACTTTCCTGAAAAAGAAAAATGTATAAAAAGAGTCTTAAACTCCAAACCTAAGCTAAGAATATGTAGAGAGAGAAAAAAAACAAATTGCCAATCAGCTAGATGATACAAATGGTTCGCATGGTAGTATATTCAATGAAGACATGATTACATGCCAAAAAAGGTATCCATTCAAGTAATACAGATTCATCATATTGCCCTAACAGTTTTGATTCAGCAATCTCCATACTGAGGCACAATTTACAGAAGAAGCCGCAACCTTACGTATCATTTGAAAAGTCATGTTTTTCAGTAACCCTTCCAGTAACTTTCTTAAAAATGCAAATCTATTGTTAACAAAATGACTACAAGAACAAAACACCCACCATTGTTTCTTGAAACTCAGCTCCAAGATAGCCACTGGAAACACGGAACCGGTTGTCCAATAACAAATAGTATGCAACAGTACCCTGAAATACACTGCAAGTACTAAGAACCATTTGAAATTCTTGAATTCAGGGGACAAAGAGTTGGATAAGCTCAAACCTCATTTTGTATTCTGTTGCGAAGAGATTCAACAAGTTGGTTCCTGTCAAATCCCATCTTGACCACTTCTTGAAGAATTTCCTCATCAATCTGCAATAAGAAGAGTTATAATTGAATTAGTTCTTGCACATATTATAACATAAGAGAGATTTCGAAATGCCAAAAAGATTTTCATGCATTAAAAATTACCAAATAGCTATCCATATCTTGGGATATAGACCAGAAATACGATTAAGTAATGGCATAGAGAACACAATTCTAATATCTTATATATATATATATATATATATATATATATATATATATATATATATAAACAAGGCTTTGTCAACCGTTGCCTAAGCTTCCGCCATTTGGCAACATCAATGTTTGCAATTGCCATTTAAGACCACTTAATATTGAACCACTACAGATAAACCCGCATGTTGCTGCGGTTCAAAACACAGCAAATTATTTAAGGTTGATCAAGTTGGCAAGGTGTTGAAAGCTGTCTTATCATACAAATAAAAAGACCAACATTACTACTTTCATTTCTTAGGCCAGAAGGCAGAAGACCAATCTTGCATATTGAAAAAAAAATCAATTTTCGGTAAAGAAAACAATATTTATCTACAGCTAACCAATTTTTATATACTCCACTTATAAGGAAAAAGAAGGTGGGAATATCAGTTGGCCTCTGCTGGAATGGAATAAAAGCAGAGGGAAAGCCAACTCCTTAAACTCTGAGTTTCAACTTTCAAAGTAGAGAGAGAGGAGGAGGAGGGGAAGGAAATGGGCAATCCCTCTCCCTAACTAAGATTCACAATCTTCCTCTCCCTCTGTCTCTCTCACTGGTTCATCATTTTCACCATTCTTTTTCAAACCCTCTTTACCATCAGATCACCATCACCACCTCAAATCCCCATAGTCACAGCCGTTGATTTGCTCTCTCTCCTAGGCTACACCTCACTCCTTAAAAAATTGATACATGACATATTTTAACACTCAAAAATTCCTTTTAATGCATATGTATAGATTTTTCATGTTCATCTTTATATCATATCATGTCAGGAGCATTTAATTTTCATTTTAAGATAGCTTCATTGACGGTTCCTTTTTTTTTTTTTTTTATAAGTAATTCATTGAACGTTTCTTAACAATTAATTTGTGGAAGTGTATTCAAAGAACTAGTTTGGTTCAGATGGTTTATTTAATGGGTTATGGATGTAGGCTCTTCTATATTTTCAGTTACAGATCTTCCTAGGCTTCCTCTTCTTTACCGTGAAATATTTCTTGCATCAACTTCATTTTTTTTTTCTAGAATTAATGATGGAAAAGCTGTTTATACTTCATTTTTGTTTTTTTTCCTACAATTAGTTGCTGGAAAAAGTTGTATTAACCTATATCTGTTTAAGTCTTTGCTAGATCCTCGTAAAACTTTTTACCCTTTCAATTCGTTCTTTTTTACTTTCCTTTTTTTTATTGGTAAAGTTAATATTCTACATATAAGGCCTCACGGGGACCAATTTTCAATAGGACTATCTACAAGATAGTATATCTATAAAATCAAGTAGCTCATCCTCATTTACAACATTATTTCCTTTTACCCAAAAAAAAAATATTAAACCATCCATTTTTAATGGACTCTACCGGAACCTCAACTCCATAAAAAGCTTTCCTACTTCGCTCTTTCCAAATCAACCAAATGGAAGTTCAGGGGACATCAAACTTCCATCTATTCTTCTTTTTACTTTCTTTTAACCTTAAATCCCTACTTTACAACCTTTCTGATTTCCATATAAATACTTTCACTTAAGGCAAAGAAAAAGCATTTATATGTTTAGCTTGTTCTATACATTCAAGCATTGTTAATTCGCTGATAGTGAGCACTCATTGCTTACAACATTGATAAAGATATTCTTATGGTGATTTTGAAGAGGTAATTCATGAATAAAGTGCTTTTTTTTATCACTTTGTTTGCATGGTGCTAAACATAGTTTTGCTTTTTTAATTTAGTAGGCTTTCATGTTGTTGGCTATCCATATTGGTCATTAAGATCAAGATGCAATTACCTAAGTTGAAGATGGTTGATGCTTTATATCTTTTAGCAAATAAGAAAGATTACACATCATTAAGCATTCAAGACCTATCAATATTATTAATTGTTTAAGTTGTTTTTTGGGTAACTTTTTAATCATTCTAACACTAATTTTCTAACAAGCACTCCACCAAAAGATAAAACAGGGACTCAACGCTAACATATGTAAAGTTTGCGCGGAATCCCATATTCATTTTTTGGTGGAGTGCTCGTTGGCTAAGAGCTTATGGGAAATGGTTTATTATGTTTTGGGTGTTTATGATAGTGTTTTTGGGGTTTCTTGGGTGATTGTGGCCTGAGGGCTCCGTGATAAACGAATTGTGGACTTAGAGTGGTATAAGTGCTTCTAAAGAGCTAAAGAAGACTTGCTCTTTGATTTCACTCTCTATTTTTCGACTCGTTCAGAATGAGAGAAATAGGAGGGCTTTGACCGAGAAGAAAGGCTATAAAAATGACAGAGATAAATGGTTTAACACCCTTTGTTTTAGGTTTACGAGTAACTTTTTCGTGAATGAAATAGATCGTATAGATTTTGTGGAGCTACTATCATGTAAATAATTTCTGCAAATGAGTTGCAACCCTTGGTGCTTTTATATATAATTTTACTTATTAAAAAAACTTATATGATTGTTCAGTTGTTCTAGGTTTTAGTTATTTATAACACCTTTCCTTCTAAGGCAAGAAAGGGCAAATTAAGAAAATTTGGATATCAGTAACATGTTTAATATGCATTAATTAGTTAAGTATTTTAATGCCTTAATAAAGGTTATATAACATTGAATTGATGTTCATTGCGTAAATCATAAAAGATAAAGAACGGTTAAATGTTTGTTAGAATGAGAATTAATTTTGATTGTATCTTTCAATAATTATATTTATGAATTATGTGTGAATTTCTTTATTATTATCTAAATTTACTTTCTCTCTAATTCACCTAATTATGTCTAGTGTCACAATAATATAGAGGCTTGTCAGAATCCCTGCAGCCCAAAGAAAAGGGGGGAAACAAAATGAAAGAGGGAAGCTTATTGGTGGAAACTTCAAACCTCTGCCAAAGGCCTCATCTCTTAGAAGCAAACCCACTCCAGATCAATGAAGAGAAAGGGAGTAAAAATGATAAAATGGTTACCACTCCTAACTTAAGTTTCCAAGTTCTCCCAAAATATACTTACAAAAAAAAGTTGTCCCAAAAAGACAAACGATCCCTTTTATATGAACCAATAATCATATACTGGAAAAGGCAATCCTAGTAATGCTAAATCCAAGAAGATCAAAACCATAAGTTTCGAAATGCCATTAACTAAACCCATTAATCATATATTCGTGACAAAAATTTACTCTGATCAACAAAAAATTGTAACAACAATTAATATCAGCAAGTAAATTAACCAACCCTTTTTGCTTGCTGCATCGTATCTGGTGGAGGAACAGCTAAATAACGTGGAAGATGGGCTTGGAACCACTGGTGTTGACGAATATCAGGAATGGTCACTCGTTTCATTGGGTCAACCACAAGCATCCTTGGGATCAAATCTCTAGCACCAGGTGACAAATGGCTTGGAAGAGTATATATCCCTCCCTAAAGTATGAAATGGTGTAAATTCAAGGGACAATAGCAAAATCTCCATGCAAGTTAAAGGGAAACTGATTGCATAGAACTATGCTGACAAATAGTAGATAGGAAGAAAGTAGAGATTTATACCAGATGGAAGCCTAAAGAATCTAAATGGATCGCTCAGTAAAACCTAAGAAATTCAAATGAAATGTAACTAAACAAGATGTATATCTTGTATAGAAAAACACAAATAAACAATATAATTTAGGATGTTTCATTCATAATTCTGCACGTGGACAAATCTAGAACATAGTGACCTGGAAAATGATGACATTCGATGATGAATAACTTGCAGACTTGCATCATGTTTCAGTTCTAACACCACATTTTCAGGACTGAAATCCATAAAACTAGTACAATCTTAGCACTGATAAAGACCTTATAAAATTTTAATAACATGGTTATAACTCGCATAAACATTTCATAATTAATAAATATGAAGCAACATCAGCTTTGATCTAGTCTAAACAGATCATTTTTTAGAAGTTCCCAAGAAACAGATGCTCAATAGGAAAAATTGTGGGGCCATCAAGAGGCAACACTCTAATATTCTAAAGGTAGCTACAAAGGGTAGCTATTGAATTGACAGATAAATGAAGTGAATCAGCACAAGGAAACAGATTTGAAATTTAACAGACAAACAAATAATTATCTTGCAAATAATAGACACACAAGTATCAGTACATTTAAGGTTCTAAGACCTAACGAAAATTTCTTCTAGACAGAGAGATGAATAAAAACTCCACAACCTTAAATACTTCAACCTCAAACGATGATAATTTATGCCAAAAGCAACCTGAATTATAGGTTGAACGATGGACTAAGAACAATGAATCAGTAAGTCCAACAATTTTCTGAGCTCAACCTACCTCAAATAAGCCTTTATCCCAAACTGGTTGAGTTACTCTATTACTCACAAAACAGTTTGGAGATTTGGCTGATTCAAAGAATTAAAACTCAGTCACGTATCAAGATGAAAAAAATTAAAACTCAGTCAAAGTACACCTAGCAATACCTTTATTTTCTTAAAAAGGTTGGGAATGTTTTCATCGTCGAACGGGAGGGTACCACAAAGAAGAGCATATAATATAACACCACAACTCCATACATCTACTTCAGGCCCGGCGTACAATTTCCCGGAAATAACCTGCAACAATTTGCAACGATCATTCCTAAAAAATTGCACAAAAATATTACTAACTTAAATGAAAGAAAGACAAATGGGCCTTTGTTTCCCTCATCCATAATTATAATTATTTCCAAACTAAATACCTCTGGGGCAGCATAATTTGGGCTTCCACAGCTGGTCTTCAGAAAATGACCGTCTCGCATGATATTGCTCAAACCAAAATCAGCAATCTTTACATTGCATTTAGAATCCAAAAGCAAATTCTCAGGCTTAAGGTCTCTATGGACCACCATATTTCTGTGGCAATACTCCACGCCAGATATTATCTGCTTCAAGACAAGATTAGGTCAAGCTTAACTCATTTGTGAGAAGAAATAAATAGCTGACAAATTCCTAAGATACAAGAACAACCATTCCTACCTGCTGAAAAAAATTGCGAGCCTCATCCTCCTGCAACCTACCCTTCTCTACAATGTAGTCAAAGAGCTCTCCAGACTTTACATACTCCATGACAACATAAATATCAGTTGGGGTCTCTATAACCTCATAAAGACGTATGATGTGAGGGTGCATAAACAATCTCAAAATTTTGATTTCTCTTAAAACTGCACCAAATGTTGTAAAAGATAAGAGTAAGAAACAACATATGAGTCTCATTTGATCAATCAAATCCAACTGCACATTCACGCAAATTTTAGAAGTAACTATGACCCATGGAAAGAAGCAACTACAGAATAATTGTAAACCTCATTAAATAGGTTTGACCTTGGAAATCTCATATCTTTACCTTTTTGGAATGACGAAACCTCATATCTAAATCTTCTTCTAAATGGAAGTGCCTAATATTTCAATCTCAAATTTCTCTCCATCTCCTATGAGTTAAATAAGCGAGCAAAATATAACTTAAAAGCAACTAGTAGCATTTTTTTTGGAGTCACAACAACTAGTAGTATTGATCATCGAAATTTATGAACGTTTAAAAATCATGACAATTCATCTTAATTGATAAGGATCCAACCCAATCATGGGTTTACCAAGATAAACACGATTATCAACTGAGCACGTGATCTATACCTTTCTCTTCCATTTCCATGTTCTTAATCTTGCGACGATTAAGGATCTTGATAGCAACTTTGTGCCCCGTCAATGCATGCTCAGCAATTTTCACCTTACCAAAGGAACCAATACCAAGAGTTTTACCAAGCTTGTAATTTGGTAAGAACATATCCACACCACTGCTGCCTCTATTAGATGATCCATCCATTTTCCTACTGCAAGAGGTTTAAAAGAAATAGAAAGAGAGAGAGAGAGAGAGAGAGAGAGATACAAACACATAAGCAATTAGATGTAGCACCACTATCCGCAAATACATGACCATTATAAGAATGCTTGCATCAGGATGTTTGAGGAAGACATAGAAAATGAATCATGGCAGTGGGTAAAATGATCAAGAACCAATTAAAGGATCAAATAAATAAAGTTTTAATACAAGTAGTAAATGCTTGATGCCCTAGATTAAAGACACCAGTCGATACAAATTAACACCCCCTACATAATGACTTGCTAATAAATATATACAAATATACAACAGTCAACACAAGAATGCAATGTCCCAATTTAATATCAAAATACCTCTCCCCAACACATAAGGAAAAGTGAAGCAGCATGGTAAGTCTTTTGAATCAATGTTTTCCAAATTCTGTTTTATCTGTTTACCGTAAGGATTAGATAAAATTCTTTGGAAGGATAGATATAATAACAAAAAAAAAAAAACATTTGTTTTTGTTTTTGTTTTAGTGAAACTACCCTTGAGATTTGATGTAATGCGTAGGGTGACCATGCAAGGTTGTCAATACAGTACCGGACCGCATAAGTTTCTACAACTGGAACAATAAAAGGAACTAGTACTGGTCTATTTTGGTGTACCGTTTTGGATTTTATGGCAGTTTTTAATAAGAACATTTCACTTAAAATATAAAGGATTAATTTTGCATGTTCTTCTTTTAGAAAATTTATATTTAACTACAATTCACTTGATTGGGAATCTAACAAGATTGATCCACTGTTTCAGTTTTCATGTGAGTATAATCAATTTTACTTACTTCCAACACATGAGAATAAAATCATAGTCAATTTTATTTAGTAGTACAAAGTATTAAACACATGACATTAAAATCATAGTTAAACAGATGTACTATCAAACCACAAGGAAATTAATTACATTGTTTCTCCAATTCTCCCAAATCTATTACCCATACTCTTGATCAATTGAAATGACAGCAGTAATAAACAAAAAGACAATTAACACACATCAATTACATTACCACATTTCAGGGCACTAACGAACTTCTGTTTGCATGAAAACAGACATATACCATAAGTAACTTCTCAAAAAAAAGATATATCATAAGTTTATTGTGAAAATACTGTCTCGCAAATTTAAGTGGCACTAATAACTCATGTACCCAAACACTAAAATAAGATTAAAACACCATTAATTAAAGAACCTGATTATAATGTTTTGAGTTGAAAAAAAAATAAATAAAGCTAAGCCAACCAAGCCTATATCCATTGTTATACCACAAAAGAACTCAAAATCCTTCCCCAATTTTGGTTCTTTCCTTGGTCTTTGTCAAGATAAAAACGAACAACATATTGTATAAAAGAAATTCATAGATAGGTCAAATAACGATTTGGCGAGCAAACTCAATTCCACAAACACATTACATCAAGCACATCTTATATGGGGAAGGTTTTAAAGTGAATAACTACAAGCAAGAAAATATAATGTGTCAGTTAATAGCACTGCAGAAAGCTACTACATAGTACTCCAGATTTGAGATCTTTTTGGGTGATTTTAATAAATTCGATCTTAGAAGTAAGAAAGCTTACCTTGATTGTGCAGCAAGGAGTGGAGCTATAGAACCGACTAGACTCTGAAAAATCAAAAGCCCTAACGTAAATGTCTCGAACCGATAAAAATGAGAGAGCAGGACAGAAAGATATAAAGAGATAAATCAGCCAATTAAATTCCGTAAGTACCTCACGTTGAATCCAAATAACCAAAAAGAACGTGCGTACCCAAATTGGAGAGATTCTGTCTTAAAGTGTTAATATTATTTTTTCCAATCGGTTTTATAAGCCGTAACAATTTGGCACTATCCTTTAAAATAAAATAATTTTCTTCTTTAATTTTGAAGAAAAAATAAATTATTC
The DNA here is from genome assembly GCA_023935145.1 of Bretschneidera sinensis. Taxonomy (NCBI): domain Eukaryota; kingdom Viridiplantae; phylum Streptophyta; class Magnoliopsida; order Brassicales; family Akaniaceae; genus Bretschneidera; species Bretschneidera sinensis. Next base: position 45,474,878 of record CM043701.1, read on the forward strand.
TATCCATCTAAAAGTATGCAGTTCGTGTGAGGATAAAATGATAAAATTATACATATGTTTTTGCCATATATGTAATTGTGGAAAAACTGTTAGATTTAAGTATAAAATTAGACAAATGAAACAATTTGTTAATGATATAAAATTAAAGAAGTTAATTGTTCATTTTTAAAAATAGAGAGTAATTTCTTATATTTGTTTTTTTTATAATTACCACTAAGTTACACCATTAGTCCTCAAGTTTTGCCTCAAATTCAAATTGATCTCCAAAGTTTTAGATAGCAATATTTTTGCCTCGAAATCTAGATCGATCTTTAGAGTTTCAATAGCAATATTTAAGTTTTCAGACTTTCAATTTTCAATGTTGCCCCTCCATTAATTTCAAATTAATGGGATTAGTTAAACTGAACATGTATCTAGTTTTTCTCGTACAGGATGACAAGTGTTACATGATCGAAAAGAACTTGTCCAAACCATCCTACTCATGTTAAAAATGGTCTCAGTCTCCAACCTCAATTAAACTAAGTTTCAAGAAAGCAAAGAGATTGAGGAACAAGGTTATCATGGCTTTAGCATGTTTTTCCTACCCATTAATAACCACATATCATCCTATATGAAAAAACTAGATACTTGTCCAAATTAACTTATATTGTTAGTTTGAAATTGGCAGTAGGAACCATATTGGAACAAATTTAAAGTTTGGAGGCTTAAATGTTTTAATTGAAATTCTTGAGGACCAATTTGAATTTATGAGTTAAACATTGAGGATCAACGACGTATTTTAGCCTAAAACTATCCTTCAGATATGTTGTAATAACTAGGTTATCCATATCAAATTTGTGACTTTGGAGTTTGTCTAAGCAAGATTTTGTTGAGATACTGGGGGTAAATAGGGAAATATGGGATATGGAGATTATTATTATGTCAACTGAAGTGTTTATTGTTCAACCGCTCAATATATTCAATTGGTTTAATAAGCACTTTGGTCCTCAAGGATTAACTCGATTCCTATTTTGGTCATTGGACTTCAAAATAGCATAAGTTTGTGACATGAAAAGATAGAAAGAAAAAGATTTGTTGCTTTGTAATCGTGTTTTGCATTGGGTTTTTAATTTGCAACTTCTATTACTTGGTTATATGGCAAAGGATGATTTTGGTTTAGGGTATAAGGTGATTTCGGGTTAGGGAAATATGTTATAGTTTAGTGAACTTGATAATGTTTTGGGTTTATTGGAAGTGGGTGTTTGAGGATTAGAGCAACTAATGTATAGTGTTTAGTGAAAAATTGTTCTCTTTTGAAACGTTGTGTAACTTTTATGTCTAGTTTAATGGAACTTTCACTTCATTTTGTTGCTTTTATTTTGTCTTCAATTTGATGGCAAAAGACATTTGTTCTACTTTTTTAGCTCTTTGTTAAAATATTCAAAGCAAGTTGAATGCACTGTGTCCTTGGTTACCTTAGTCAATTCCATACAACTGCTTGTAGAGCCATTAACAATAACAATCTCTATCACTGTTTGCATATGGTTACATTCTTATGCACATAACATAACAATCCAATACACTCCATTCATTTATGGAGATATAAATAGAAATTCGTGCAACAAATAAGTTCAATTCACCATTCATTTAAGTTTAATATATGTGCACTTAAGTTCTTGAGCACTTTATAAAAAATGGGTCTCATTCACCCAATGTATACCAATTGTGTACCCATTGTATATGTAATATATGTACCCTTGAGATAAGGGTAAAGAAGTAATTTAACTTACATATATTGAGTTTAATATGCATACATGTTAAAGGAAGTAGAATTTGAAATTTTAAAGAAAGTGTTGAATGAAATTTAAAGTTAAGTTTGAAATAATTGTTGAAGAAAGATGTTAAATATTTTGATTTGAAAAGAATTAGAATTTAAAAAAAAATTAAAAGTTGAATATAGAAGAAATATTGAATGAAAGTGAGAAAAAAAGTTAGAGATTTTTTTTGGAAGAAAGTATAATTTTTCAGAAGGAAAAGAGAAATTTTACAAAGGTTTAACAGTTGAACCAGTCGACTAGGCGGTCGACTGGTTACCCAACCGATCGGTTGGAAAGGGTGAACGATCGTTTGATTCGTTGGACCGATCGGTTGACTGGGTGGACAGGTCGACTGGGCAGCCGATCAGCAATGAAAGATGGCAATCTTGTAAATTTCGAATGAAATAAGACCAGTTGGTGGAGGGCTGGTTAGCTGGCCAGTCAATTGGTCGGCCAACCAATGGGTTAATGACAATTTTGAAATTGTTTTAAAGGGTCGATCGGGTAGCCTACCGATCAGACTGAAAATTTTGTATAAAAGGATTTTTGAAGTTTGAACTTTAGTTTACAAAATCGTTTTCTCTCTCTAAGATTACTCTCTCTAGAAAAGTTGATAAATATTTGCAACCACTTTGAAAGCAAAGAATTTGATAATTGTAATTTGAAATCATTGAGTTTACAGAAGAATTTCTAAGAAATCTGAGGAAAAGCTTTAAAAAGGTAATATTTATGAATTTTATTTGGAAGAAATGAATTTTTATAGGTTGTTCATCTACCTTTCTTAAAAAGAAACTTTGCATTTGGATTCAAATAGAATGAAAGAAATTTCTTTTTAAAATATTGAAAATTGAAGTTAAGAAAGTTAATTGTGTATACATAAAATCTAACCTGATACAAGGTATAGAAAAATTGAAGAACAAGATAGAAAGTCTAATAAGTATATTATGGTTAGGTGGTGGTGATCAGCAATCTGGTGCCATTGTTGAAAGGAATGTGAAGGGAAAAGAAGTAATTCAAGAGTAGTCTTAAGTGCTACGAGGTAAGTTAAATTTACTTTTAGTAAACGAAACCAACATGAAAATTATATAGAGATTGGAAAGTTTAATAATATGAAATAATTATTAAAAATATATGATATATATATATATATATATATATATATATATATTGAATGAATCAATAAAAATTTGAAGTATGATTAAATTGAAATGAAGTATGAACGATAAATTGATGAATTGAGATTCTTGAAAGGGTATACTGAATGAGAAGTTAATGAATTATATGATGAAAGAGAAATAAATCTCTTGAAATGATAATAACTGAATTTATACTATATGTATGAAAAGTTGAATTGATTAATATAATGAAAAGAAAGATCTTCTGAAGGAAATTGATTTTGATTGGTTTGACATTATAATATGTATGCTTGTATATGATTAATCATATACATATAGGGAAGACCAGAACCATGGCTGGTCTGGATAAAACATGTCGACATGTGGGAAGACGTTTCCAGATGATATACCATGGATTGACATTTCCCATACGTTGATAGTATGGAGTGATATATGAAATGATGATGAAATGATTAAATAAAATGATGTAATGAGAAAGAAAGAAATAGATGAAATGATAATGAAATGAGGATGTGGATGCATGCATTTATTTTATTATTATTGAGATACTAAAACATCAAAATAATTGTGATGTGATGATAGAAAGATGGGTCTCATAATGAGATAACTACGATGAGGAAATGATTGAAATAAGATATAATATGATATATAATAAATGATTGTTTGTATGATGTGAACCTCATGATGAGATAATTATGATGAAAATGATATAAAGATGATAGTTGATAAATTGAGTAAAGACATATAATGAAATTTGAAATGATAGAAATGATTGATGAATGATTTGAATTATATATATGAGATTTGATAGATGAAAATATATCTGAAATTATGATTATGATTGAAATATGAATTATGACTAGAAGTATATAACTGGAGTACTTCTAATAAATTGAATTCACTAAGCTTGTGAAGCTCACTCCTCATTGTTAAATAATTTCAGACAACGGGTAGGACTAGTAGACTATTGAGCATAGACTCAAAATGAGTAGTTTAAATAAGTCTCGTGTTCAGCATCCTCAGATTTTAATGAGAAATAGAAAGAAAAAAGTTGAGAAAGTTGTTTGTTCATGCATTGTATATATTGAGATATTTATGAATATTATATGTGAAAGTTGTTGTATCTCCTCTGTAAAGAGTTGAGGCTGATATTGTAAATATTATTTCAGTCGATGAAGTTTTTAATTATTGCATGTATGTGTTGTGCTTGGAATCTTAAAAGTGACGACACCATCTCGAGTAGGCCAGCCCGAGATGGGTCATTACAATTTTGGTATTAGAACATTAAGTTTTATAATCCTATAGACTTCATTAAACTTAATGAAGTGGAATATTTAAACAAATTATATCTTAATGAAAAGTCTGAGGATGCCACATGGACATAGAGCTTGAGTTATGAATCAGAGAGGATGGTAGGCCCATAGTGTTTAGAAGAGCTGAAGTTTTAGATGGATGTTGAGTATGAGTTCCTAAAAGGGAACATGTTAATAGTACACCTGGTACTAGTAAGGCTGTGAAAGAATCTGGTGTTGAGATAAATGAGTTAAGAAAATCTCTTGCTCATGTTCTTGAAAGGATGAATGCAGCAAAAGGTAGAGATAATAGTTTACAGCGTAGACTGGATGAGTAGGTTAGCGCAGACCCTGATATTGTTGTAATCTCAGTGAAGCATGATGTTCAAGAGGGAGAGAGTGAGTTTGCACATGAAATACAGGGAGATTGCTTTATTAAGTTCACTCCCCTATCTTTTAGGGGATCTGTTAATCCTTTTGAGGCTAAGTTATGGGTGAAACGCATTGAGCATTTATTTGGTGTGTTGCTAGTGACTAATAAACTGATGGTTGCCTTTGCTTCATTTAAATTAGAGGGCGAGACCTCTGAATGGTGAGATGATACTCTTCCTAGATTAAGTACAGATATAGATTGACCCTTAACCTGGAGTGGGTTTAAAGAGACATTCTTTGCAAAGCATTTTCCAAATACTTTTAGAGCACAACAGGAGAGAGATTTTATTAATTTGAGGCAGAACATGATGATTGTGGCACAATATGATAATATATTTGTGGCTTTATTGAGGTTTATGCTTGAGTTGGTGAATACAGAGGAGAGGAAGTGTAAGAGATTCCTAGATGGATTACACTTTGAAATGCAATCTAAACTTTAATATATAAGGCATGCAAATTATGCTACTTTGGTGGATAAATCACTTTAGATTGAGAAAGACATTGTGGAGTCTAAAGGACTAAGAGAGTGGTTGAAGAGGACTAGGCTTTAGGGTTCTAAATGTAGTAATATGAGTATTTAGGGTAGGTGACCACTCCAGAGAGGGTATTTTTTTTACAGAGACCTATTATTCAAAGTTAGATGAAGGCTAGATATGAAGCTTCAGTAGTACAAAGTTATGTTGGTGGGACCCTTAAGTTTGGGAAACAACCTATGGGAGCTGAAGGGTTTTGTAGAGGTGGAAGTGTACCACCCAAGGAAGGTGGTAGTATTATGCTTGATAGAGATACCAGAGTTTGTTACAGATGTAATCAGATAGAACATTTATCCCAAAATTTTCCTACTTTTATGTGTTTTGTATGTGGAGAAGATGGACATATCAATGTAGATTATCTATTAGGGAGATCAGTTGAGGTGAATGTTGGAGGTGTTGGGAGACGATAGTTAGAAAGAATAGGTGGATCTAGTTGTGTTCAGGGTAGAGCTTTAGGTAGAAGAGCAGTTGTTAAAGAGGACGAGGTAGTCAGACATAACCCAAAGAGAGCAGAGTTTATGTATTAACCCAATAGGATACTCAAGCTACTCCTAATGTCGTTATGGGTATAGTATCTATTTTTGTTAGACCTGCTAGATTATTGATTGATTATGGTGCAAGCCATTCTTTTACATCCAGTGTATTTATGAAGTCTATTGATGCATATGTTAGTCATTTGATGCAAAATATTATTATTGAAGTTCCCACTAGGGATAGAGTGATAATAAGAAATATTTACCGGGGTTGTGTGATTCATATGGGTGATAGAGAATTCGAAGTTGATTTATTACCTCTAAATATGATAGATTTTGATTTGATTTTAGGGATGAATATATTGATTGTCGGCATATCACGCTTGGGTTGATTGTTTCAGGAAGAATGTAGTGTTTAGAATATCGGGGCAGGAGGAATTTAGCTTTTAGGGAGAACGTAAAATACTTGCAAATTTTCTTATTTATTCTTTGACTGCTAGTAAATGGTTGAGGAAGAGTTGTGGGGGATATTTAGCATATGTGATAGATTCTAGAAATGAAGGTAGAAGCTAAAAGAAATCTTAGTGGTGAAAGATTTTTCTGATGTATTTCCTGATGAATTGTTTGGGTTGTCTCCCAATAGGGAGATTGAATTCTCTATTGATGTAATTTCAGATGTTGCACCTTATAGAATGGCATCCACTGAGTTGAGAGAATTGAAAGTTTAGCTTTAAGAGTTGTTAGATAAACAATTTATTCGACCTAGTGTGTCACCGTGGGGAGCCTCTATATTATTTTTGAAGAAGAAAGATGGAACGATGAGATTATGTATAGATTACAGACAACTGAATAAAATCACAATTAAAAAAAAATATTCTTTACCTAGGCCAGATGATTTGTTGAGTAGTTGCATGGAGCGAGGGTGTTTTCTAAGATAGACCTGATATCAGGTTATCAACCATTGAGGATAAATGAGTGGGACGTGCCTAAGACTGCTTTTAGGACACATTATGGTCATCATGAATTTCTTATGATCCCATTTGGGTTAACTAATGCTCTAGTAGCATTCATGGACTTGATGAATGGAGTATTTAAATCACTTATTGGTAAGTTCGTGGTTTTGTTTATTGATGACATTCTGGTATATTCCAAGAATGAGGAAGAGCATATGAACATTTAGAGATATTGTTGGGGTATCTGAGGAGAGAAAGATTAAAAAAATTTCTAAATGTGAATTTTGGTTTAACGAAGTAACTTTCTTGGGGCATGTAGTATTTGGAGATGGTATAGTAGTTGATCCGCAAAAAGTAAAGGCAACAAGTTATTATAGAAGACTCATTCAAAAAAATTCTATCATTACAGTATCTTTGACTATGATTATACAATTCACTATTATCTAGGGAAAACTAATGTGGTAGTTGATGCATTAAGTAGAAAATCTATATGAAGGTTAGCTGCTATAGAAAGTCATGATATGAATCTAATGGTGAAGCTAAGAAAGATAAGAATGAATTTAAGTATCAATGATAGAGGAATATTTGTGGAAAATATGGTTGTACAGTCATCTATAGTATAACACATGTTAGAGATGCAAGGTAGAGATGAAAAGATAGAGAAGATTAAGCAATGAGTGCTGAGTGGAAAGCAGACTGAGTTCAAAATTAGAGATGATGGTATGTTGGTATTGGGACATAGAATTTGTGTTCCCAATGATGTTGAGATGAGATATTGAGAGAAGCACATGATTCAGTATATTCCATGTACCCGGGTAACAATAAGATGTATAGGGGATTGAGACAAAATTACTGGTGGTCAAGATTGAAGAAGGATGTAGCTGAATACATTTCTAGATATATGGTTTATCAGTAAGTGAAGTCAGAAAATAGACATCCAATGGCTTACTACAACATCTTCTAGTGTCTGAGTGGCCATGGGAGAATGTGAGTATTGATTTTGTTTCTGGATTTCCTCATACACAGAGAGGTCATGATGCTACATGGCTGATAGTAGATAGACTTTCTAAATTATCTCATTTCCTTCCAGTTAAAACTACTTAGAGTCTTGAGAAGTTGGTTGAACTATATGTAGTTGAGATAGTAAGGTTGCATGAGATACCACTGAGTATAGTAACGAATATAGATTCAAGATTTACATCTAGATTTTGGAGAGGCTTTCAGAATGCTATGGGTACATAGTTGTAGTTTAATACAGATTTTCATCCTCATACAGATGGGCAGACATAGAGAATTATTCGAATACTAGAAGATATGTTGATGGCTAGTGTGATGAATTTTTCAGTGAGCTTGGATGCTTATTTACCTTTGATTGAATTTGCATATAATAATCAATATCAAGCTAGTATTGGAATGACACTGTTTGAGGCTTTGTATGGTATAAGATGTAAAACTCGTGTATATTGGGAAGAGGTGGGAGAGAGAAAGATATTTGGTCCAGAAATTATTGAATTAACAACTGACAGGATCAAACTGATTAGAGAGAATCTTAGAGCATCACAGAGCTGACAGAAGAGTTATGCTGATAATAGGAAGAGGCCTTTTGAGTTTCAAGTAAGTGATTGGGTGTATTTGAATATATCTCTATGGAAAATTGTGTTGAGATTAAAAAAGAAATGAAAGTTGAGTATGAGATATGTGGGACCTTATAAAGTGATTAAGAGAGTTGGGTCAGTGGCATATAGACTGGATAAATCTAATAGTATTCCGAGTCAAGCTATAGAACTTCAGGAAGATTTGACTTTTATGCTAGTACCAGTCAGAATTTTAGACAGAAAAGAACCAGTTTTACGTAATAAGGTTATTCCTTTAGTTCAAGTATTGTGGTGGAATAAAAATGATGAAGAGATTAAATGGGAGCGTGAGGCGAGTATTAGAAAATATTATCCTCAACTTTTTCATGAGATAGGTAAGAAAATTTCTATGACGAAATTTTTATAAGGTGGATTGAATTGTAATACTCGTACCCTTGATATAAAGGTAAAAAATTAATTTAACTTATATATATTGACTTTAATATGCATACATGTGAAAGGAAGTAGAATTTGAAATTTTAAAGAAAGTATTGAAAGTAAAGTTTGAAATAATTATTGAAGGAAGATTTTAAATATTTTGATTTGAAAAGAGTTAGAAATTTTAAAAAGATTAAAAGTTGAATGTGAAATAAATTTTGAAGAAAAATATGGAATGAAACTGAGAAAAAGAGTTAGAAATTTTTTTTGGAAGAAAGTATAATTTTTAAGAAGGAAGAAAGAAATTTTATAAACGTTTAAAGGTTGAACTGGTCGACTGGTTACCCAGCCAGTCGATTGGCAAGGGTGATCGATCGGCTGATTAGGTGGACCGATTGGCTGTGAAGGATGGAAATCTTTTAAATTTCAAATGAAAGGTGGTCGGTTGGTGGAAGACCTGCTGGCTGGTCGGTTGACGGGTCGATTAGTTGGTAGTGAACCAGTCAGCTGGCAGTCGATTGTCTGGTGGTTAACCGATCGGTTGGCAACAAACTGATGGGTTAATGGAAATTTTGAAAGAAAAAAAATTGAAGGGTTGATCGGTCGACTAGGTAGCTGACAGGTCAGACCGGGAATTTTGTATAAAAAAGAAATTTGAAGTTTTAAATTTAGTTTACAAAATTGTTTTCTCTCTATAAAAGATTACCCTCGCTCTATAGAAAAGTTGATAAACCTTTGCAAACATTTTGAAAGCGAAGAATTTGGTAATCATAATTTGAAATCTTTGAGTTTACAGAAGAATTTCTAAGAAAACTGAGGAAAAGCTTTAAAAATGTAACATTTATGAATTTTATTTGGAAGAATTAAATTTTTATTGGTTATTCATCTACCTTACTTAAAATAAAACTTTTTATTTGAATTCGAATAGAATGAAAGGAATTTCTGTTTAAAATATTAAAAATTGAATTTAAGAAAGTTAATTATGCATACATGAAATCTAACCCAGTACAGGATATAGAAAAATTGAAGAACAAGATAGAAAGTCTGATAAGTATATTATGGTAGGTGGTGGTGATCAATAATCTGGTACAATTGTTGAAAGAAGCATGAAGGGAAAGTAAGTAATTCAAGAGAATCTTTAAGTGCTACGAGGTGAGTCGAATTTACTTTTAGTAAACAAGACCAACATGAAAAGTATATAGAGATTGAAAAGATTAATAATATGGAATAATTATTGAAAATATATGATGAATATGATATATATGTTAATTGAATGAATAAATAGAAATTTGAAGTATGCTGAAACTGAAATGAAGTATGAACGATAAATTGATGAACTGAGATTCTTGAAAGGGTATACTAATTGAGAAGTTGATGAATTATATGATGAAAGAGAAATAAATTTCTTGAAATGATAATAATTGAATTGATATTATATGTATGAAATGTTGAATTGATTAATATAATGAAAAGAAAGATCTTGTAAAGGAAATCGATTTTGAATTGTTTGATGTTATAATATGTATGCTTGTATGTGAGCCTCAGCCACCGCATACCGAGCACAATGCATCAAAGCCTTGGCTACCCCATGCCAAGCACCTTGGGCCACGCTTTCTCATGTTTCAAACATCTCAAGCCTCGACCACTGCACGCCGAGCACAACTGTAACGATCCATCTCGGGTTGACCATCCCTCGAGACGGTGTTATCACATTTTGAAAATCCCAGCACGACACAATAAAAATTTACCAACTGCAAGTATTTACATCAATTCTCAACCCATAACAAGGGAGATACATCATTCAGATCTCAACTTAAACATTGTATACAACGTAATATGCATGAATATTTACAAATGTTTTTTTTTCTTCATATTAGCCTGAGGATGTGGACCCTGTGGCTTACTGATAATGAATTTGTCTGAATCTCAGCTCCCTCCCGGTTCTTTTATTTTATTTAAACCGGTTGCCCTCCCTTTTATTTCCAGCATATACTGGTTGTCACGGTTTTTCATTTAGACCGGCCCCCTCCTAGTTCTTTTATTTTATGCATATGTATATGAATAATGATATGAAATATGCATATAAACAATAATAAAAAAACAAGCATGTATTCAAACATTCAATTTAGCTATCCTGCTTTTTCTCAAATTATTATTTGATCAATTTCACTAAATTCTTCTCCTCATATATCATATCAATTTATCAACCATAACTTGTCAAGAATTTCATTTATCACCTTCATTATTAAATAAACTCATTATTCCAATAATATTACTTCTCATATAGTAACTTTCCACATATCAATTATACCTATCATACCCATCAAACAACTTTTATCTATCATCAAATCATAGGTTAATAGTTTATTCAAATATTACCACTATATATTTCATATTTATCTTGATTACTTAAAATAAATCTAACCCCCCACATAGCACTTAGAGCTACTCGTGGATCACATCCTTGCCTTTCTTGATCCTTTCAGCATTTTTCCCCGGTTGCTGATCATCAACACCTTCTGTTTTTCTTAGAGCTTCTCATGACTCTCTATAAAATTCTCCCATAAGCCCCTTCAAAATTTTACTCTTTCAATATTTCTATAGGTCCCCAAGTGTTTAAAGAAATAGAGTAGTTTAGATTTGAGATTGAAAAATACCAATAAGGATTTGGTAAAACTAATAAAACAATTTAATATCAATAATAAAAATTTACACGGCACCGTTGCACCGATTTACACCGTTTAACTTTTGAGCTGCTTAACATGTAGCAAATTGAAAATGTTGAAACAACACCTGGAAGTCCAGGTGTTGCAAGCCCCATTTGTTTGTTTTTTTTCCTTTTCATCTTTTATCCTTCACAAATTTTTTTATCTTTTTCCTTATAGTCCACGCTTCCTTTTTTTTTTTTTTCCTTTTTTAAGAATTGTTTTCTAAAAATTAAATCTTTCACATATATGTATTATTTTAATTCAATGTCATATTTATTAAATTACTTCTTTACCCTTTCTTTATGAATACGGATATTACAATTCTACCTACCTTATAAAAATTTTGTCTCCGAAATTTCCTTACCTAATTCATGAAAGAGTTGGGGTATTCTTTCCTCATTCTTGCTTCATACTCCTAAGTGATTTCTTCAACATCTTTGTTCAGCCATAATATTTGAATCAAATGAATGGCTTTATTGCGCATGACTTATTCCTTTCTATCTAAAATTCTGACCGGTACTTGCATAAAAGTCAAATCTTCCTGAAGTTTTATCGCCTGATTTAAGATACTATGGGATTCATCGTGTAAATACTTTCTCAAAAGTGACACATGGTATACATTATGTAATTGCTTTAACTCTAGAGGCAAATCCAATCTATATACTACTGGTGCAACTCTCTCAATCACCTCATATGGCCCCATAAATCTCGGGATCAACTTTTCTTTCTTTTTAAACCTCAACATGCCCTTCCACGGAGATATCTTAAAAAACACACAATCACCAACTTGAAACTCAAGAGGTCGTTTTCTATTATCAGCATATCCCTTATGTCTTTTATGTGCTGCTCTAAGGTTCTCTCTAACCAGTTTGATCATCTCAGTAGTCAGATATATCATTTAGAAATATATTCCACTACATCCTTTTTCATCCCTGACCACCATAAATTTTTTCTCAATCCCCTGTACATCTTATTATTACCTGGGTGCATGCAATATACAGAATCATAAGCCTCCCTTAGTATTTCTTTTCTCATCTCCACCTCATTGGGAACACAAATTCTATACCCCAGTACCACCATATCATCTTCCTTAATTCTAAACTCAATGGGCTTCCCACTCAACACTTCTCGTCTGATCTTCTTTATCCCCTCATCTTTACCCTGTATATGTAATAAACGATCAATAATAGAAGATTATACCACCATATTTGCCATCAATACTCCTCTATCATTGACACTCAACTGCATCCTCGTTCTTCTTAATTCTACCATCAAGCTAGTATTATGACTCCTAATAGCAGCTAATCCCCCTGTAGCCTCTCTTCTCAATGCATCAGCTACTACATTAACCTTTCTTGGATGAAAATGAATTGTATAGTCATAATCACTAATCGATTTCATCCACCTCCTCTGCCTCAAATTCAACTCCTTTTGGGTAGGTAAATGCGTCAAACTTTTATGATCAGTAAAAATTTCACAATTGGCTCCATACAAATGATGTCTCCAAATCTTCAAAGCAAAAACGATGGCAGCCAATTCAAAATCATGGGTCTGGTAATTCCTCTCACAGTTCTTTAATTGTCTAGATGCATAAGCTATAACTATATCATGTTGCATCAACACACATCCCAACCACTAATAAGACGCATCACTATATACCACAAATCCTTTATCACCAGAAAGAAGCACTAATACCGAGGTAGTAGTCAATTTTTCTTTCAATAGCTGGAAAATTCTCTCACATTCCTCTGACAATCTAAACTTCACGTCTTTCCTAGTCAATCTAGTCAATGGTCTAGCAATCACAGAAATTTTTTGGATGAATCTCCTATAATAACCAGCCAACCCCAAAAAGCTTCTAACTTCAGTTACACTAGTGGATCTTTCCCAATTCAATACTACTTCTACTTTCTATGGGTCAACTTCATTTCCCTCTCCCGACACAACATACCCCAAGGAAGATATTTCACTTAACCAAAACTCACACTTAGAGAACTTTGCATATAATTTCTCTGTCCTCGAAATTTTCAACACTATCTCTAAATGCTGCATATGCTCCTCTTCATTCTTGGAACATACCAAAATATTATCAATAAATACAATCACAAATCTATCCAAGAATGGTTTAAACACCCGATTCATTAGATCCATAAATGCTGCAGGAGCATTAGTCAACCCAAATGGCATGACCAGGAACTCATAATGGCCATAACATGTCTTAAAATCAGTCTTAAGAACGTCCCCCTCCTTTATCCTCAATTGATGATAACCTTATCTCAGGTTTATCTTTGAAAACACCCTAGCCCCTTATAACTGCTTGAATAAATCATCTATCCTGGGTAAAGGGTATCTATTCTTGATGGTGATCTTATTTAACTGTCTATAATCAATACATAACCTCATTGTCCCATCCTTCTTCTGACAAAAAATACAAGGGCTCTCCAAGGTGACATACTAGGTCAAATAAACTATTTATCTATAAACTCCTGAAGTTGAACTTTCAACTCTCTCAATTCAGCTGGTGCCATTCTATAAGGTGTTATAGATATGGGTACTGATTCTGGAATCACCTCAATAGAAAACTTAATCTCCCTATTGGGAGGCAAACCAGACAACTCTTCAGGGAATACATCAGAAAAATCTTTTACTATCAAGATTTCTTCTAACTTCATACTCTCTTCGCTAGAATCTACCACATATGCCAAATACCCCTCACAACCTTTTTTCAACCATTTACTAGCAGTTAAGGCAGAAATAAGACAGTTAGCAAGTATCTTACATTCTCCCTGAAAATTAAACTCTTCCTGTTCAGGTATCTTGAACACCACATTCTTCCTAAAAAAATCTACCCAAGTATGATATAAAGATAACCAATTCATCCCCAAAATTAAATCAAAATCTATCATATCTAGAGGCAATAAATCAACTTCAAATTCTCTATTAGTCATATAAATCACATAACTTTGATAAATTATCCTGATAATAACCCTATCCCCAGTAGGAACCTCAACAACAATAGCATGCATCAAAGGACTAACACTAGCATCAATAGATTTCATATAAACACTGGATGCAAAAGAATGGGTTTCATCTGAATCAATCAATAATCTAGCAGGCCTATCAAGGAAAGACACCATACCCATAAAAACATCAGGAATGGCTTGTGCATCCTGTTGGGTCAATGCATAGAATCTGCTGTCTCTGGACTGTAATTGGCTACCACGTATTCTCTCAGCGATTGATCCTCGAACTCTGCCCCGTATACTCCTTGATCAACCGCCTCTCTCTACCGGTCTTCTCCCAACACTTCTAATGCCTACATCAGCAGATTTCCCCACTGGATAATCTTCTACAACATGTCCTCCCTCACCACATACAAAGCATATCTGCGTAGGGTAATTCTAAGACAGATGCCCTGTCTGATTACATATAAAGAAAACCTTTAACTTTCGATCATGCATCGATTACTACCTCCCCTTGGTGGCATAATTACTCATCTACTTTAACTCCCACTTCCCATAGCCTGTCTCCTGAATCTAGGGGTCCCACCAGTATTACTCTGAGCTACAGAAGCAACATATCTTGTTTTCCTCTCACTCTGTACTACAGTTCCTTGTGACAAAGAATACCCTCTCTGGGGTGGTCTCCCACCCTACACACTCATACTACCACCACCTCTAGGTCACTCAAATCTAGACCTATTCAGCCACTCCCTCCTACCTCTAAACTCCATCAAATCCTTCTCAATTTGTAATGCTTTATCCACCAGTATAGCATAATTTCCAATACCCATATAAGAGAGTTTAATTCGAATGTCATAGTGTAATCTGTCTCAAAATCTCTTACATTTCCTCTCCTCCGTATTCACTAATTCAGTTAAAAACCTTGGCAGGGCTATGAATTTACTATCATATTCAGCCATCGATAAATTACCATGCCTTAGATGAATAAAATCTCTCTCTTGTTGTGCTTGAAAGGTATCTGGAAAATACTTTACAAAAAACTCATCCTTAAACTTACACCAAGTTAAAGGTTGTTATAACTGTGTGCTTATCCTGGGCAAAATATTCTCCCACCATTGAGAAAACTCACATTCCAACATAAAATGAAGCAAAAACAACCTTCTTTTTATTTGTCACTGGTAAAACCTCAAAATATTTCTCGACATGTCTAACCCACTGCTCAGCTTCTACAGGATTTACAGATCCTCTAAAAGACTGGGGTTTAAACTTAAGAAATCTCACAAACCAATCACCTTGCATCTCATGTGCAAACACATATTCTGCCTCATGAACTTCTTATCTCATCACATCAAGTTCTATTCTACCCCTCTCTTCTAATCTCTTCTGCAGATTATCAGCCCTTTCTTCAGCTGCATTCATCTTCTCTATAGCACGATCAAGAGTTTCTCTCAATTCATCCCTCCTAAACTCAGAGTCTCTCACAGCTCTACTAGTACCAGCTGCACTATAAATCTGTTCCCTTGCAAGAACCACAGACTCAATCTCCCCCTCTGCTTCAGCTCATCTAAATATTGGGGGTCTACCATGTGTTTTCTGATTCAGAACTCTACCTCTAGCTCTAGCACGTCCACGTGTCATCTTCAGACTCTGCATTAAATATAGTTTATTTAGATCTTCCACTTCTTTAAGTTCTTATACAGTCTACAGAATCATAAAACCTAATGCTCTGATACTAAAATTGTAACGACTTATCTCGGGTTGATCACCCCCGAGACGGTGTCATCACATTTTAAAAATCCCAGCACGAAACATATATGCAACAATAAAAATTTACAAACTGCAAATATTTATATCAATCATCAACCCTTAACAGGAGAGATACATCATTCAGATCTCAACTTAAACATTGTATACAACATAATATGCATGAATATTTACAAAAAAAAATTTCTCAATAGTTTGAGGATGTGGACCACGTGGCTTACAGATAATGAATCCGTATGAATCTCAGCTCACCAACTATCTGTCTCGTATGCTGCCTGAAATCATTTAACATTGAGAGATGAGCTTCACAAGCTCAGTGAATTAAATTTTCTAGAAGTATTCAATTTTTATAAATAGTCTTTTAATATTTAATCATTTATATCTCATATAACTTGATAATAGAATTCTACTATCACTACACATATCATAAGCCTCATTCTCAATCAATCTCTTCTTCTTATATATTTGTTGACCTTAAGACCATCAATTATCTCATAATTACCTCGTTATGAGGTTCACAGCATATAGTTTACCATTTAGATAGTTCTTATCATATCATACTTCCATGTTTCTTTCTCACCATAACTGTCTCTCTGTGAGACTCATTCATCTATAAATAAATTTACAATAACAAACAACACTTCAGCATTTCAGTAATACAATCAATATTTAAAACAGATACAATGCATGAATTATTATTAGGGAACATTTTCCCATATGTCAATATGTTTTTATCTTAGACCGGCTGCCTTTCCGGTTCTTTTATTTTATTTAGACCGTCTGCCCTCTCGGTTCTTTTATTTCCAACAGATACCAATTGTCACGGTTTTCATTTATTTCCAGCATATACCAACTGTCACGGTTTTTTATTTAGACCGACCCCCTCCCGGTTCTTTTATTTCATGTATATACATATGAACAATGATATGAAATATGCATATGAACAATAATATAACAACAAGCATGTACTCAGACATTCAATTTAGCTATCCTACTTTTTATCAAATTATTATTTGATCAATTTCACTAAATTATTCTCCTTATATATCATATCAATTTATCAACCATAACTCATCAAGAATTTCATTTATCACTTTCAATATTAAATCGACTCATTATTCCAATAATATTACTTCTCATATAATAACTTTCCACATATCAATTATACCTATCATACCCATCAAACAACTTTCATCTATCATCAAATCATAGGTTAATAATTTATTCAAATATTATCTCTATATATTTCATATTTATCTTGATTACTTAAAGTAAATCTAACTCACCACATAGAACATAGAGTTACTCGTGGATCACCTCATTGCCTTTCTTGCTCCTTTCAGCAATTTCCTCTGGTTTCTGATCGTCAACACCTTCTGTTTTTTTAGAGCTTCCTGTGACTCTCCATAAAATTCTCTCATAAACCCCTTCAAAATTTTACTCTTTAAATCTTTCTTTTGGTCCCCAAATGTTTAAAGAAATATAGTAGTTTGAGATTGAAGAAAACCAAACAGGATATGGTAAAACTAATAAAACAATTCAATATAAATAATAAAAATTTACCCTGCACCGTTTTACCCTGTTTAACTTTTGAGCTGCTTAACATGCAGTAAATTGAAAATGTTGAAGCAACACCTGGAAGTCCAGATGTTGCAAGCCCCTTTTTTTGTTTTTTCTTTCCTTTTCTTCTTCTTATCCTCCACGAATTTTTTTCTTTTTCCTTACAGTCCACGCTTCTTTTTTTTCTTTTATAAGAATTGTTTTCTAAAAATTAAATCTTTCGCATATATGTATTATTTTAATTTCATGTCATATTTATTAAATTACTTCTTTACCCTTTCTTTACGAATACGGATATTACAATTTTACCCACCTTACAAAAATTTTGTCACCGAAATTTCCTTACCTAATTCAAGAAAGAGTTGGGGGTTATTCTTGCTTCATGATCCTAAGTGATTTCTTCAACATCTTTGTTCCGTCATAATATTTGAATCAAAGGAATGACTTTATTGTGCAAGACTTGTTCCTTTCTATCTAAAATTATGACCAGTACTTGCATAAAAGTCAAATCTTCCTGAAGTTCTATCGCCTGATTCGAGATACTATAGAATTCATCATGTAAGTACTTTCTCAAAAGTGACACATGAAATTCATTATGTAATTGCTTTAACTCTAGAGGTAAATCCAATCTATATGCTACTGGTCCAACTCTCTCAATTAGCTCATATAACCCCATAAATCTCGAGCTTAACTTTCATTTCTTTTTAAACCTCAACACGCCCTTCCACGGAGATATCTTCAAAAATACCCAATCACCAACTTAAAACTCGAGAGGTCATCTTCTATTATCAGCATATCCCTTCTGTCTATTTTGTGTTGCTCTAAGGTTCTCTCTAAACAGTTTGATCCTCTCAGTAGTTAGATCTATCATTTCTGGACCAAATATCTTTCTCTCTCCAACTTCTTCCCAGCATACTCGAGTTTTACACCTCCTACCATATAAAGCTTTAAATGGTGCAGTCTACAGAATCTTAAAACCTAATGCTCTGATACCAAAACTGTAATGACCCATCCCGAGTTGGCCACCCCCGAGACGGTGTTGTCATATTTTGAAAATCCTAGCACGACACATATATGTAACAATAAAAATAATACTAACAGAATTTTTTTTACATCAATCCTCAACCCTCAACAGGAGAGATACATCAATATGATATTGACTTAAACATTTTACACAACGTAATATGCATGAATATTTACAAATAAATTTTTATTTTATTTTCTCATTAATCTGAGGATGTGGACATGTACATGGCTTACAAAAAAAAATTGTTTCGTCTGAACCTCAACCCACCAAATTATCTGTCATGTCTGCTACCTGAAATCATTGTACAATGAGGGGTGAGCTTCACAAGCTCAGTGAATTAAATTTACTAGAAGTATTCAATTTGTATAAACAGTCTTTCAATATTTAATCAATTATATCTCACATAACATGATAATAGCATTCTACTATCACTACACATATCATAAGTCTCATTCTCTATCAATCTCTTCTTCTTATATATTGGTTCACCTTAAGACCATCAATTATCTCATAATTACCTCGTAATGAGGTTCACAACATAAAGTTTACCATTTAGATGGTCCTTATCTTATCATACTTTTATGTTTTTTTCTCACCATAACTGTCTCTCTGTGAGATTCATTCAGCTATAAATAAAATTTACAATAACAAACAACACTTTAACATTTTAGTAATGCAATCAATATTTAAAACAAATTAAATACATGAATTATTATTAGGGAACGTCTTCCCACATGTCGATATGTTTTTATCTTAGACTGGCCCCCTCCTGGTTCTTTTATTTCCAGCATATACCGGATGTCATGGTTTTCCTTTATTTCAAGCATATACCAGCTGTTACGATTTTTCAATTAGACCGGCCCCCTCTTGGTTCTTTTATTTAATGCATACGCATATGAACAATGATATGAAATATGCATACGAACAATAACATAAAAACAAACATGAATTCAAATATTTAAATTGGCTATCCTAATTATTCTCAAATTATTATTAAAAAAATTTCACTAAATTCATGTCATCATAAATCACATCAAATCATCCATCATAGCTTGTCAAGATCCACTAAATTTCGTCTCCTCATAATTCGTATCAAAACATCAACCATAGCTCATCAAGAATTTTATTTATCACCATCATTATTAAATCGACTCATTATTCTAATAATGTCTTTTCACATAATAATTTTCTACATGCCCAATATTCATATTATACCTATCAATCAAAATTTTATCTACCACCAAAGCATAAGCTAATAATTTATTTTATTATTATCACTAGATATTTCATTTTTTATTTAGATTACTTAAAGTAAATCTAACTCACCACGTAGCACTTAGAGCTACCCATGAATCACCTCCTAGCTTTTCCTGCTCCTCTTAGAAATTTCCCCCGGTTGCTGACCATCAACACCTGATATAATATTTATATTAAAATTTCTAATTTTTTTCCTTAATTCTTCCATAATTCACACTCTTTGAAAATTCTCACTTTGAATTCCGGGAAATTTCATGTATGCTAAAAATTCAAAAATAAACTTCACGTTATTACCTTATGTTTTTTTAGCGCTTCCCGTGATTCTCTATAAAATTCTCCCGTAAAACCCTTCAAAAATTTGAGGAAAGGAGAAACCAAAGATTTTCTAAGAAAAAATAAGTAAAGTAAAAATTATATATATATATATATATATACACGTTTTTTTTTTCTTTAGCACCTTTTCTCCCCCCCCCCCCCAAAAAAATGCTCCACACAATTGCTACCTGTAAAACATGCAAGGCTTTCAATTTCACTTGGCAGCAGGTGTTGCCACCTACTGCCACGTTTTCTCCTTTTTTTTAAGAAAAAAATCTTTTTTTTCTTTTTTTCTTCTTCTGGACTACACCGGACTTTTTTTTTCATTTTCTTTGTAACCACACGTCCAATTTTTTTTTAAAGAATTATTTTATTCAAATAATAATAAATCTTTCACATATATTTTATTTTAATTCTATGTTATATTTATTAAATAACTTCTTTACACTTACTTTACGAACATGAGTATTACAATTCTACCCACCTTATAAAAATTTCATCTTTGAAATTTCGTTACCTAACTCAAGAAACAATTGTGAATGATATTTCTTCAAAATTGTTTCATGCTTTCACATAATCTCTTCAACATCCTTATTCCGTCACAGAACTTAAACTAATAAAATTATTTTATTATACAAGATTTGTTCTTTTTGTCTAAAATTCTCACTAGTACTTGTATATAAGCCCAAACTTTCTGAATTTCTATAGCTTAGCTCGAAATATTACGAGATTTATCCAGTAAGCACTATCACCAAAGCGAAACATGGAATATGTTATGTCACTGTTTCAACTTTGGAGACAAAACCAGGCTATTCACAACTAGCCCAACTTTCTCAATAACCTCATAGGGTCCCACATAACTCGGATTCAGCTTTCATTTCCTATTTAAATCTCAATACACCTATTCATTGAGATATTTTTCAATACACCCAATCACCTACTTGAAACTCAAGAGGTTTTCTTTTAGTATCAGCATAGTTATTCGGTCTACTTAGTGCTACTTTACGGTTCTCTCTAACCAGTTTGATCCTCTCAGTTGTTAACTCAATAATTAATGGACCAGATATATTTCTCTCTCCCATTTCTTCCCAACATATAGGAGTTCTACACTTCCTACTATACAATGTCTCAATCTGTTCCATCCCAATACTAGTTTGATACTGATTATTATAAGCAATTTCAATCGATGGCATGTAAGCATCTCAACTTACTGAGAAATTCATCACATTTTCCCTTAACATATCTTCTAGTTCTCTAAAAAATCATTTCTGTCTGAGCATGAAAAATTATATTAAATTACAACTGTGTACCTGTGGCTTTCTGAAAGTCTCACCAAAACCAAGATGTAAATCTAGCATCTTTGTTTGACACTATACTTAATGGTTCTCCATACAACCTCACAATCTTAGCTACATCTTTCTTAAATCCTGACCACCAGAAATTCTGTCTCAATCCTCTATACATCTTATTGTTACTCGGTTGCATCGAATCTACTTCATCATGTACCTTTCTCAGTATCTTCTTTCTTAACTCCGCATCATTGGGAACACAATCCATGTTCCAATAACAAAATACCCTCATTTCAAATTTTTAAACTCATATTGCTTTCTATTAAGCACTCAATGCTTAATCTTTTTCTATCTCTTCATCTCTACCATTATGGATAACTGTACAACCATATTCGTTAACGATGATCCTCTATCACTGATATTCAACTTCATTCTTATCTCTTTTAAATCTATCATCAATTTTATATCAGGACTCCCTATAGTAGTTAACCTTCTTGTAGAATTTCTACTCAATGCATCAGCTATCACCTTCGCATTTTCTAGATGATAGTGAATTATTCAATCATAGTTACTAATCAACTCCATCCACCATCTTTGCCTCAAATTCAACTCTCTCTGGTTAGGTAAGTATGTCAAACTCTTATAACCATATCTCACAAGTGGCTCTATACAGATGATGTCTCCAATCTTTAAAGTAAACACCATAGAAGCCAACTCTAAGTCATGAGTAGGGTAATTTCTATCATGAATCTTCAATTGCTTAGAAGTATGGGCCACAGCTTTCCTATGTTACACATATCCCAATCATTGATGTGATGCATCACTATACACCACAAATCCTTCATCATCAGAAGGAAACACTAATACTGGAGCTGTAGTCAATTTCTCCTTTAGTAATTGGAAAATTTTCTCATACTTCCCTCACCATAGAAATCTAACATTTTTCCTGGTCAATAGTATTACAATAATAGAAAAAATTTTGAAAGGATCTTTTATAATAGAAATTTTTTTGAAAGAATCTTTTATAATAACCAGCTAACCCCAATAAGATTTTAATCTTAGTCACATTAGTTAGTCTCTCAAAACTTAATATTGCCTCTACCTTTTATGGATCAACTGTTATGCCATTGCTTGATATTACATATTCCAAGAAGGTTATTTCTTTCAGCCAAAATTCACATTTAGGAAATTATAGCATACAATCTCTTTCTCCTCCAAATCTCCAACACAATTTCTAAATGTTTTGCATGCTCTTCCTTAGTCTTAGAATACACCAAGATGTTATCGATGAACATAACCACAAGATTATCAAGAAATTGTTCAAACATTTTATTCATCAAGTCCATGAATGTTTCTAGAACATTAGTCAATCCAAATGACATCACAAGAAACTTATGACCATAACGTGTCCTAAAAGCCATTTTAGGTACGTCTCTTTCCTTTAACCTTAACTGGTGATAACCTGATCTTAAGTGTATCTTAGAAAATACTCCTACTCCTTGCAACTGCTCAAACAATTCATTTATCCTGGGTAAAAGATATCTATTCTTGATGGTGATCTGATTCAACTGTCTATAATCCATACACAATCTCATTGTCCCATCTTTCTTCTTGACAAACAATACAGGGGCTTGGTGGGTGTCGAATCCAATAAATAACAAAATTCTCGCTCTCGAAAAATACAAATTGTAACAGTGATGAGCAAGGTCGTATCCACAGGGATTGGGTAGATTTATTTTAATGAAAATTAAAACAAATAAAAATGGGGGTTTGAAATTTCGAAGTGAAATAAAAGAGAAAGCAATTATAATCAACTAAAAACTAAGGAGAAATCAATATCAGGCAAATATCCAACCAAAGGTATAATTTTAGAATTGGTTCAGAGAATTGATCACAAATACGAGGATAAAATCTTCTATTCTTCACTAAATATGTTATGGTTATTAACAGGCTCTAACAACCTATCTCTCCTTACTTTCTCGATAACCAAAACAAGCTCTTTGATTACTTCCCTTGTTAATAAACAACCCTAAACAAGCTCTTAGGATTTAATCTATCGACAACATTAATAATTAGAGAGACTACCAATTCTAGTCAACAAATACACAAGCTCGATTCATTTAGACTAGATTATATATCTTCATAACATAAATCGAAAATCTCTCTATAATCAACTTTGTTATTTTACCACTAATATTAGAACCTTTAAACAATTACAGATTTAAAGTTCTAAATGGAAATTTATTAACCTGATAATTGAACAACGGGACCTTTGCATCAATCAATCAAGACAATAATTTTTAATAAATATAGAAGATATATAAATAATGAAGAAATAAAAGAGTAATGAAAATTATTTAGATCTCACAATTCTTGAAGAACCAAAACTTCAATTATCCTTCAGCTGGAAGAAAAGTATTTAGCTACTAATAATTAAAAGAACGCCTAAAGAAAAGAGAAGAGGAATTTTTCTTGTGAATAATTTGTGCCTCTAGGGCTGCAAGCTGTCTTCTCCATAAGAGATCCCTCTCCTATTTATAATAGTTACTCCCTCTAATAATAGTTACCCTACCTAGATAAGGAAACTAATTAAAAGCAAATCCTACCTTCATAAGGAGTCTTGGCAAATACTTTCCTAAAGATAAGAATGGGTAACTAAATCTTTCCAGCTATCATACATATCCTTTTTTCTCCAACAAATTCGCAACCCTAGGTCAGAACCTCGGATCCAGTAAGGTGCGTTCACGCTTTATCTGCTGATTGCTTCTGTGAACATTCTGAGAAAATATGACGTGCCCGCACTTTAAGTAAAAACCGCTTCTGGAATGTACATCTTTTTGAGCTCTGATTTTTCCACTCCAAATCTCTTGATTTTGAATTCGATTTGATATAACTCCTTAATCTACTCCACAAAATACAAAACATAATCAAAATCCAAGATTTAAGCATTTATAACCATTAAAACATGAGGAAATATAATAAACATATAGATATTATGAATTCTTATCAAATTCCCCCACATTTAAACAATGCTTGTCCTCAAGTATACAATAGCTCAAGTTCGTCACCTTTCTTATCATCGTTCCTTCTTCTACCTTTAGTCATCCTCTATAATCCAAATTATCATGCCTTAAATATTTAAATCTAAAGACAAATAAGAAACAAACAATTTCATAAAGTAAATTCTTATAAACCATACCCATGAACAATCACCTTAATGACCTTCTCGAAATCAAAATGCAATAGGATCTAACACCCTCTCATTGGATTCACTCAATATGCTTAAAGTGTTTAGGGTATCAATGAACTCTCAAGTCAAAACATAGAAGATCTTTACCATAAGCTTGCTAATATATCACATCTTTATCATCAATGGATTAAATTGAATGCAAAGAATCTAAGAATCTTAAATGGGTTGTAACAGGGCTTAGGTAAGGTGTGTTGAGAAGGAATTTTTAGGTACTTTTATCAAAGGAATTATACCAACTTCTCCACACAAAGCACAACTCAATAATATCAAATGTTTTCTTCAATCAATTCACTTCCAAACAATTGAAATTACACAACTTTTCTCTCTTTCTGGCAGCCTTTTTTTTTTTTTCTTTTTTTCTTTCTTTCTTTGTTTTATTTATTTTTTTTGAAAAACCAAGGCACTTGTAACTTGAATCACTTTATTCCCAGCATCTTTCAATCCTCTCAAAGATAATTGAAGCTTCATGTGAACAAGCTAGTACGATCCTTCAATTCAAGGTTCAAAAGAGGGAAATCGACAAAAGAATGGATTGACATTGCTTATACCATGGTTGACTTCCAACAAAAGGGCAAAGGTTCAAAATTGGCTTTCTAAGGTAAAAATCAAGGTAGGCTTTTTAAGAAAGCTAAATGGCTCCACCTAAATGCCCTTATTAATTCAATGCATCCAATTCAACAATGTAGTCTCATGACATGCATAACAAAGCAAGTTCTAGAAAAATCAACTATGTATGACAATCACTCAATTAAGAAAATGGAGCATAATATAATATGAATGCTCATTGGCTCAAAAGCGCACAAAAAGGTCATGTGCATTAGATCCCACACATTTTTCATTCATTCAATCATCAAGAGCAATTAATCACTATGTAGTAAATAAGAATTCAACCATTCATGCTAATCCCTTATTACACCTCAATTTATCTCAATAATTCACAATAATCTAGATCATTTAAGACAAGCATCGACAGAATCTAGAATTTAGAAGAGAAGGATCACAAACAAGAACTAAAGTATCACTTGGATTTTTGAAAATTTTCTTGAAAAATGACGCAAAAATTGATCAAAATGGAGCTAAAAGTGAAGTTCAAAGTAAAATCAAATTCATATGTCAAAGACCCTCCCCCACACTTAAGCCATACATTGTCCTCAATGTATCAAAAATAGATACTCAAAAACTATAAAAGAACAAAAGTAATTAGAAAACTCCCCTGAAAATGTTGAGCATCAACCAAAATATCAGTCACATGCTTGGGGGTGAAGGTGGTGTGAATACCATGTAAGGAGAACAATTGGAATAAGGCGTGGGCACGTTGTATTCAAAGATTTCTTCTGGTTTGTTGCCCAATTCCAAGATTCAAGATTTTCTATAAGGCGTGCCCATGGGTTACGAAAATCATCTTCTGCCAAAAAACAAATTGGAAAGAAAAAGGAATAAAATAAAGAAAACAAGGAAAGTAAGACAGAAAGTTGGGTTGCCTCCCAAAAGTGCCATTCTTTAACGTCTTTGGCTAGACGTTGCCATATCTTAAGTGCCATAAGTCGGACATTCCAAAATAATTTGATCAACATTATACACTCGAAAACCTTCATAAAAAGGTTTCAAACGATGACCATTGACCTTAAAAGTTTTACCTGTATCCGAACTTTGTATTTCAACTGCACCATGAGGAAATACATTAATAAAAATAAAAGGACCTACCCATCTAGAATGCAATTTACCAGGAAATAACTTCAGTCTAGAGTGATAAAGTAAAACTTTCTGACCAATAGAAATTTTTTTCCTAGAAATCAGTTGATCATGAAAGGCTTTGGTATTTTCTTTATATATTCTCGAGCTTTCATAGGCATCATTGTGGATTTCCTCCAACTCTTGCAATTGTAATTTCCTTTGTTCGCTTGATTCATCCATTCCCATGTTGCAATACTTGACAGCCCAATATGCCTTGTGTTCTAGTTCGACTGGGAGATGACATGGTTTACCAAATCCCAAACGATAAGGAGACATACCTATGGGGGTCTTGTAGGCTGTTTGGTAGGTCCATAGTGCATCATCAAGCTACGTACTCCAATCCTTCCTATTTGGGTTGACAGTTTTCTCGAGTATGGACTTGATCTCTCTATTGGATACTTCAGCTTGCCCATTTGTTTGGGGTTGGTAAGCAGTGGAGATGAGGTGGGTAACATTATATTTCTTGAATGAAGCCCCCACTATTCTGTTGCAAAAATGAGTCCCACAATCACTGATTATAGCTTTTGGTGTCCCGAACCTGACAAAAATATGAGATTTGACAAAATCTACAACAACTTTAGCATCGTCAGTCCCAATAGATTTAGCTTCTACCCATTTTGAAACATAATCCACAGCAAGAATGATGTAAACATTACCATGAGAAGAAGGAAAAAGACCCATGAAATCAATGCCCCACACATCAAATATTTCACAAACAAGAATAGAGGTGAGTGGCATTTGGTCTCTATGCCCTAAATTTCCAGTTTTCTGACACTGTTCATATGCTTTACAAAACATATATGAATCATGAAACAAAGTAGGCCAAAACAATCCACATTCTAACACCTTACGAGCTGTTCTTTTGGGACCAAAGTGTCCTCCACGTGCATATGAATGACAAAATTTCAAAATGGAAAGAGTTTCTTGTTGAGAGACGCACCTTCGAATAATTTGATCAGAACAATGTTTCCACAAATAAGGATCATCCCAAACATAATATTTAGCATCACTTTTGATTTTATCTCTTTGAACTCTAGACAAATCATCTGGTAGTTTTCTAGTAATTAGGTAATTAACAATATCAGCATACCAGCGGATTGACTTTTCAATAGAAAAGAGATACTCATCTGGAAAGTCATCTTGTAATGGTGATGGTTCTTCATTTGTGGGTAATCTACTGAGATGATCGGCGACCAAATTCTCTGCAATTTTTTTATCGCGTATCTCCAAATTGAACTCTTGTAGCAAAAGTATCCACCGAATGAGTCTGGGTTTTGCCTCCTTCTTTGACAACAAATACTTGAGAGCTACATGATTAGAATAAACAATTACTTTAGTGCCAAGTAAATATGGATGAAATTTTTCTAAAGTAAAAACAATAGCTAGAAGTTCTTTTTCCGTCGTTGAATAGTTCCTCTGCACACTATCAAGTGTTCTTGAAGTATAGTAGATGGCATGAGAAACTCGTCCAACTTGTTGTCCAAGAACGGCACCAACTGCATGATTACTTGCATCACACATGATTTCGAATAGAAGATCCCAATTTGGTGGCCGGATAATTGGCGTCGAAGTCAGCATATCCTTCAACTTATCGAATGCACCTTTGCACACCTCATCAAATTCGAACACCGCATCTTTTTGCAATCACCTACATAAGGGTTGAGTGATTTTGGAAAAATCCTTGATAAAGCGTCGATAAAATCCTGCATGTCCAAGAAAAGAGCGAATTTCTTGCACACTTGCGGGGTAAGGCAAAGATTTGATAATTTCTATCTTAGCTTTATCAACTTTAATTCCCTTAAAAGATACAATATGGCCTAGAATAATACCATGATCAACCATAAAGTGACACTTTTCATAATTCAGAACAAGGTTCGTTTCTATGCATCTTTTAAGCACTTTTGTAAGGTTAGTTAAACAAGTATCAAAAGAATCACCATAGACTGTAAAGTCATCCATAAATACCTCTATGATGTTTTCTACATACTCTGAAAATATACTAACCATACACCTTTGAAATGTAGCAAGAGCGTTGCAAAGTCCAAATGGCATTCGTCGGTATGCAAAAGTGCCAAACGGGCATGTAAAGGTGGTTTTTTCTTGATCCTCCGGTGCGACTGGGATTTGATGAAAACTTGAATAACCATCAAGACAACAATAATGAGTACAACCATCCAAACGTTCAAGCATTTGATCAATAAATGGAAGAGGAAAGTGGTCTTTTCTAGTTGATGCATTTAACTTCCTATAATCTATACAAACCTGCCACCCGTTTTGAATTCGGATGGGAACCAACTCATTATCAGGATTTTTTATTACTGGAATACCTATTTTCTTTGGTACAACCTGAACCGGACTTACTCATTTACTGTCTGAAATTAGATAGATCATACCTGCATCAAGAAGTTTCAAAATTTCTTTCTTTACCACTTCCATCATTGGTGGATTCAGTCGGCGTTGGGCTTCTCTAAAAGGCTTACCATTTTCCTTTAATAGTATCCTATGCATGCATATGGAAGGGCTCAATCCCTTAATGTCAATATTGTACGATTATATACCTAAATAATTAAGCAGATAATCGTAATAGTTTTACTTGCAAGTGCACAAGGTCGACAGTGTAGTGCAGCGTGCGAAAGCAAGATCATCTCCACAGGGATTGGTAAAGTTCAGTTTTTAGAATTAGTTTCTTTAAAGTAAAAAGAAATAAAATAATTGTTGAATGTGAGTGATAATAATAAAGATATAGGGCTTTGATATCCACCACTAGTCATACTTTCCCAATTGTATAATATATCAGTGCACTAGCCTTATCATGTATACCTACTGGTTGCCAACCTAAGAGCATGGTATCTACTCCTTAAGCTATTGATCTCCCTAAGCAACGAGTTAGGCATGGTATCTACTCTAACTCTTTTCTTCCTTAAGGGATTCAACATGGTATCTGCTTGAGTTGTTCCTTAAGAAAGCATAAGTACTATGGAAATCGACAATCACATGAGACCTAGGGCATGGTATCTACTCCCGGTTTCCCATGTTGATTAATCCAAGAATCCGGTGTGGATATCTTTTGTTACTAATGTTAGACCCAGGACTCGGTCATCCAAATTGATCTAACTAACAGGTCCATACCACATGCATACGCTGGCCATACATATACATATGAGGAATTTAAATAGGCACAGGCATTAATTAAGTTAAGCAACATAATAAAGGCTATTGGTAAAGATTATCAATGAATAAATATACAGAAAAGCATAACTAGGGATCGATCCCTATAAGAAAGTTAGTTACACATGCTGTCTAAAATAAACATCATATATAAACTAAGCATAAAATATAAAACCCAAAGAATACTAGGGAGACGGGTTGTCAATCCTCTCCAAAGCTTAAAACTCTGAGCTTAAGTAAAAGATAAAAGTGATCTCTAAGAGGTGGTGATTTGTGTGTGCTTTACAGGTGTATTTATAGGGCTTTAGTATTCCTAGAAGGTGCAGGAAACCCTAGACTTCCTAAACCATAAAAACTCTCTTATTTCCAAAATAGAGTTCTGTAGTTTACTGTTCACGCCCGTACATGTGCACTTGATCGCACACATCTTGCACTCGATCGCACACGTCTTGCACTCGATCGCAGTGTGCGCTCCATCTTTCTTGTGTGCGCACGATCTCAATGTGCGCTCGATCGCATTACATGGTGCTATCGATCACAGCTTGACTAGAGACTGCTCCAGGATTTTCAGACTTCTTCCTTTAAGTGCCAAAACTGCTTCTTTTCTTCCAAGACCTATTAAACACATGTGAAACACACAAATGAAGTAAAATGAACTAAATTAACATAACTAAGGACCTAATAAATGTAAATAAGGGGGCTTAAATATGAATATTTAAGCACCTATCACACCCCCAAACTTACATATTGCTAGTCCTTTAGCAATACAAAATTAAGAACTAAAACAAAAAAACAGATAAATCAAATGTTCATGGTGTCCAACAAAATTTTAGATCTTACAAAACTATGATGCATATTCATGAGCAAGTTTAATAGATACAAACATATTTTTGCAATGAATAAGAGCTTTAAACGCAAATCACTTTCATGAGGCAATTTAAGACATCACGAGTTCGACTTGGGTGTGTGGTGAACTAGCACATAAAAGATTAAGTTTCCAAATAATTCTAATGTGTATGTTTCGATGTCTCAAGATTCACCAAATTTCCTATTAGAATCAACAAGGATGGCATAATTCTTCTTTTCTTTTGTTTGCGATATTTTTGTCAAGTTAGTTCCCTTAAGCTTTCTTTTTGACTCATGTAATTAGCGTTTAGGCAATGACTCCTAAACCATATGGTTTTAGGGCATTAGGTGTAAAGACACCCTTAAGGACTTACTAGCTCGAGTAAAAAAGGCTACAAAACTAACTGGTCTTAATGCTACTAATCAGAATTTTCCACATTTTGACGTGACACTCAATGCTTACTGAGGCAAGAGGGCCAATTATTCAGCAGAAAATAAGTTTTATTGATCATTAGGAGCATTTATTTCTTCTTTTGAGCACTAATCAATCTTTTCTATTTTTATATGCCAAAATGTCAATCTAATAAGTCATCTAGTTCACAGTTAAGCAAAAGAAACATACACATCCAAATAACATGTCATACCCCACACAGTTATGTGCTAGTGTGCTTATGGTAATTTAGGTCAAACTTATGAATCCTTAAATGTCTAAAAGGCAGTGATCTAGGTTCAAAACTTGATTATTGGCCTATATGTTCAAAGTGTTAAGCTTGCTGATGAAGTCGAATCATAAAGTTTTGTTTAGATCACCAAAAAAAGTTTATTGGACAGAATGAACATGCATTTATATATGAAAATAGCAACAAAACAGAAAAATGTGGGACATAGTGAGTATGTGAATGTGTCCCCATACCCCCAAACTTAAATTGCACATTGTCCCCAATATGTGAATAGCATGGAAGGAGCTGACCTGGGAGATGGAGAACTGATGGCTGGCATGGTTCATAGCACGCCCCCAAATTTCAACTGGATGCACTCACGCTGTCCATGAAAAAGAAAGAGAAACAAACATAAAATGGAAAACAAGTAATAATAAATAGATAGAAAAATAAACTAGGAAATACGATTAATAAAATGAAATAAACTAAGAAAAAGGATATTCTTTGGGGTGCCTCTCATGAGCGCTAAGTTTAACATCTTCAGCCAGACGTGGTGTCCTCTCACTGCTGATCATCAGGTGGTGCAGTCAAAGAGGTACCGGGTGCCAGAGGTAGGCGATCAAGAATAGCCTACAATATAGCCTCCTGCCGTGCAAATCGTGCCTCCAAACTATCGATGCGCTGATGCACGAGTGTGGTGGCGGCAGAGACCTCACCTTGGAAGGATGACAGCTCAGCTAAAAAGTGCTGGGACTCAGTGGGTCCCATGTCCAAATGGTCCTCCTCTCGTACTGGGCTAATGACCAGAGACTCGATCTCCATACGATCCTCCTAAACTCTCTCAACTGCTGGAGCAGGTGCAGGGAGTCCTCGAGGCATGCGCGAGATGTTGTGTGTCCACTGAGCCTTCCCGAAGAAGGGATGCTCTCGCACTGGTCCGTCGTTGGAGGTCCCCTTTATCCCTTTCTTCTTGAATATGTATAAGAGTAGGAATGGGAAAGGGAAGCCCCATGCATTGGCCGTGGTGGTCTGACGGCAATGAACATGATCCCAAAACTTGTGTAGCTGGCTCCAAATGACAGCCGGAATGGAGTACCAGTGGCCTCTGTGGAAGGCATATAAGGACTGGAGAAACTGGTTTCGCCGCTGTGTCTTGTGCCCCAATGGACACACATTGCGCTGTAGGACCGTGTCGACGAGCCAAAGTCGTGGAGGCAACTTTGACCGGCTGGCCGCATTGTTATGTCTGTCGGCGTACTGGCCAGCGCACATGTCTGTAATGATCTCAGCCAGGGCAAAAGACTCCGGTTGCTCCTCGATATCGATGTTCTCAGGAGGGGACTCGTTTGTGCAATGAAGAGCAGCGGCTATATCGGCACTAGTTACCTTGATGGGTATGCCCCGGACTAAAGAAATGAGTACTCCCGGTCTGCTGCAGTCAAATGATAGACTTATATAAAACTGGACTACTAGCTGGGAGTAAGCAGTGGAGCAAGCTGGCTTAAACAGCCTCTTCAACCCTCGGTGTCTAAATGCTTGGACAACCCATTGAATGACGTCCATGTGCTTTAATACTTCATCGATGGCGAAGGCAGTCTCAAACAAGAGCTCCCGTTGCTCGATGCTGGGCCGGGATGATGAGGCACGACCGCTGGATGCACCGGAGGTCGAGGCAGATGGTTTGGTAATGTTTTGGTTTGCTTCTGCCTAATTTGTGATCGATCTCAAATAGGTGCACTCGATTGCACACTGGGCTATGCGCTCTATCGTAAATACCGTGCGCTCGATCGCACATGGTCAGGCTTTTCCTCGAACAGGTTGTGTGCACCAAAATACCAAGCTATGGTCTTAAGGATTTGAATGTGATCTCAACCTCTTGCAACATCAAGAGATATCTAATCATATACGAAATAACATACATTGATACTGAAAGTGTAAATGAGACATGTAAAAATTTGTGTGTGAATGGAAATGCTTACCTTGTGTACGGAATGTGTAATGGAGAGGGGGACGTGGTGGTGACAGTGATGGTGAGGGGTGGTGATGGTGACGAGTGTGAGTGATGGAGGGACGGAATGGTGGTGATGGAGGTTGTGAATGAGAGGGTGTAAGAGAGTGTGAGGGAGAGGGTGTTGGTAGACGGGAGAGTGCGAGTGAGAGAGAGTGTGAGGGTGTGAGTGAACAGTGAAAGAAAGTGAGTGCGTGTGAGTGAAAATTTTCAGATTTATATCTAAACCTTCTGCCACGAGTGCGCTCGATCGCACTTGTGTGCTCGAGCACATTGCCTAGCGCGCTCGATCGCACTCTTGCGCTCGATCGCACTCTTGCGCTCGATCGCATGGAATGGTGCAATCGATCGCAAGCAGTGTTCATATGCAAAAATAAAAACTTACCTTAGCTGAAAGATGATAAATTTGGAACAGTACAACCTTACCATTTGTTAGTGGCCTCAGTACCACTAACCTCCCTAGAGATGCTTGAGTTGTATGGGTAATTGAAATGAACTTGCTCAAGCACTCTCGTGTTTCAGTACTAGTTTTTTGGAAGGGGGCACTTAGAATCCACATCAGGTAGTTCAAGTGCTTTTGATGGTTGCTTCATCTCCCATTTTGATGCCTAGTCAATAAAATAAGGAAAGGTAGTATCAGTAAGTGCATGAGGTTCAATTTGAGTAACATACTTACTTGAAGGTTTTGGTGTGTTCGTGAAAAGGTGCACAGCTTTATTGACATCTTTAATCACATTGTCCTCCTCCGACCTAATGTCCATTCTTGTGTCCTTATGATTGGGGATGGTCTCCGATTGAACAGTGTGATGGACCTGAGAAACTTTCTCAACAACACTTTGCATGAAGCTCACATTAGAATATTCATTATCATTGTTGGTTGATTTTAATGTATTGAATATTTTAAATTCTATCTCCTCATCATTTACCCTCATTGTGACAATGCCCCTTTTTACACTAATATTAGTGTCAGCAGTTATCATAAAGGGGCGTCCTAGTATGATGAGGAGAGGTACTGGCAGAGTACATTCTTCCATATCTAATACTATAAAATCAGCAGGTATAACAAATTTACCTACTCTTACCAACACGTCCTCAAGGATACCTCTCGGTCGTTTGATGCTTTTGTCCGCTAATTGCAAAGTGATAGAGGTTGGTTGAAGCTCCCCCAAACCTAGTGTCTCGTATACACTATATGGCAGCAGGTTGACACTCGCTCCTAGATCCAATAGTGCATGCTCGAACAGCTGGTCACCTAGCCTGCAAAGAATAGTAAAACTACTCGGATCTTTCAGTTTAGGTGGTAATTTTCTTAGAAGCATAGCATTTACCTCTTCGGTTAAGGTAACCATCTCATGTTTCTGAAACTTCCTTTTGTTAGTGCAATAATCTTTCAGAAATTTACCATATGCAGGAATTTGTTTAATGGCATCTAGCAAAGGAATATTAATCTCTACTTTCCGCAAGGTTTCAAAAATATCAATTAGTTTGTTGTTTTTCTTTTGTTTTACTAACCTTTGAGGAAGGGTGGAGAATTCACCTTCTTCGTTTCACTTACCCTTGACGTCGATGGTTTTTCTTTGGATGCTGTTGCAGATTCATCGGACCCTGTTACCTTGCCATTTCTCAGGGTTGTCACAGTGTTTAATTGTTGATGTCCCCCAGGGTTAGGTAGTGTTTGAGCAAGGAGCTCTCCTTGCTTTCTGCCACTGAGCTCCTTAGCTAGTTGTCCCATTTGTACCTCTAGTCTTTGAATTGCTTGCTCATGTGCTGCAGTGGTTTGTTTTTGCTGAGTCATGAACTGTTCTTGTGTTGTCATTAATTGTTGCTACTGAGTGGCTAGTTGTCTCACAAGACTTTCGAGGTCATTCTTCTTTGGTTCAAGAATAGCATGAGCAGTGGGCTGGGGGTTTCATTGCGTCCTTGATAGTTCTGATTGTTGTTCCATGAGAAATTCGGGTGGTTTTTCCATCCAGGGTTGTAAGGGTTGGCATATGGGTTGTTCTTCGGTGGATAATTGTTAGGCCCCACGTAATTGGCTTATTCTGGATCTGCAGATGAGTACAAAGGACACGTATCAGTATTATGGTCGTATTGGGAACATATTGCACATACCTGGAGTGGGGTGGATGGTAGGCTGGATGAGGCATTTTGAGTAGTCATGGCTTTTACAATCATATCTAGCCTCGTATCTAGCTTCCTCTCCAAAACAGCTATTTGGGCAGAGGGTCCACTATTCAGAGTAACCTCGTACATACCTCTGCTCTTGACTCCTTGTCTACCTCTAGAGGAGAACTGCTGAGTGTGTTCACTGAGGGTTTCGAAGAGTTCCATCGCTTCTTCGCTGCTTTTCTCCATCAACACTCCTCCACAACCTGAATCAACAATACTTTTGTTAGTGTCATTTAAACCTTCATAAAAGGCTTGTACCAATTCATCTTGAGGCAGGTTGTGGTGTGGGCATTTGAGTAGCAGCTTGTTGAAGTGTCTCCATGCTTCGAAAAAGAGGTCTCTATCTTTTTGTTATAAGGATTAGATTTCCTTCCTCATTTGCCTCGTCTTTTGGGCTGGGAAAAACTTCCTTAGGAACTTGCTTGCCAACTCGTCCCAAGTGTGGATGAAAACTGCAGGCAAAGAATTATACCATAGTTTAGCATTATCTTTCAAGGAAAAAGGGAACAGAATTAACCTTATTCCTTCTTGGTCTAGGCCTTGTGTGTTCTGGAACTTGCAAAGATCAAAAAATTCTCGGAGGTGCAAGTGCGGATCTTCATTAGGAGTTCCCTTAAAATGAGTCAAAGCAGTCAATATTTGCGGAGATATGTAATAGTTTCCCGCCGCCTCAGGTTGATATGTAATGCATGATGGTTGATCAATGTTCCGTGGGATGAAGGAGTACTTCATCGGTACTCGTAAAGGTGGTTGCTGGTTTTCGAGCTGTTCCGCCATTGGTGTTTCGTTATCGACTTCTTCTTTGTTCTCCTCGAAGTTGTCCCTAAGCCTTTGTCGGATGGTCCGTTCAAGCTCGGGATCAAGGGGAAAGAATGTTGGATGTCGGGATCGAAGTCCATGCATAAATTAGGTCAAACTAGCTTCAGTGCAACAATTTGCTCTGCTGCTCGGGTAACTCTCTGTCTTATTTGCGCTCGATCGCACAGAAGGCTGCGATCGATCGCAAGTATCACAAAAAGTGTGATCTAGGGTTTGATGCCTGAAACAGAAAGCAACTCGATTAGATTTTGATGAAAAATGAAAATAAAGATGGTAAATAGAAAATAAAATAATAATAATAATGATTAAATGAAAGTAATTCTAAAAGAAACTTTAGTGCAATCCCCGGCAACGGTGCCAAAAACTTGTTGTGCGATTATATACCTAAATAATTAAGCAGATAATCGTACTAGTTTTACTTGCAAGTGCACAAGGTCGACAGTGTAGTGTAGTGTGCGAAAGCAAGATCATCTCCACAGGGATTGGTAAAGTTCAGTTTTTAGAATTAGTTTCTTTAAAGTAAAAAGAAATAAAATAACTGTTGAATGTGAGTGATAATAATAAAGACATAGGGCTTTGATATCCACCACTAGTCATACTTTCCCAATTGTATAATGTATCAGTGCACTAGCTTTATCATGTATACCTACTGGTTGCCAACCTAAGGGCATGGTATCTACTCCTTAAGCTATTGATCTCCATAAGAAACAAGTTAGGCATGGTATCTACTCTAATTCTTTTCTTCCTTAAGGGATTCAGCATGGTATCTGCTTGAGTTGTTCCTTAAGAAAGCATAAGTACTATGGAAATCGACAACTACATGAGACTTAGGGCATGGTATCTACTCCTGGTTTCCCATGTTGATTAATCCAAGAAATCGGTGTGGATATCTTTTGTTACTAATGTTAGACCCAGGACTTTGTCATCCAAATTGATCTAACTAACAAGTCCATACCACATGCATACGCTGGCCATACACATACATATGAGGAATTTAAATAGGCACAAGCATTAATCAAGTTAAGTAACATAATAAAGGCTGTTGGCAAAAATTATCAATGAATAAATATATAGAAAAGCATAACTAGGGCTTCAATAGAGCCCTGTAAAAAAGTTAGTTACACATGCTGTCTAAAACAAACATCATATATAAACTAAGCATGAAATATAAAACCCGAAGAATACTAGGGAGACGAGTTGTCAATCCTCTCCAAAGCTTAAAACTCCGGGCTTAAGCAAAAGATAAAAGTGATCTCTAAGAGGTGGTGATTTGTGTGTGCTTTACAGGTGTATTTATAGGGCTTTAGTAGTCCTAGAAGGTGCAGGAAACCCTAGACTTCCTAAACCATAAAAACTCTCTTATTTCCAAAATAGGGTTCTGCAGTTTACTGTTCACGCCCGTACATGTGCGCTCGATCGCAGTGTGCGCATGATCATAATGTGCGCTCGATCGCATTGCATGGTGCGATCGATCGCAGCTTAACCAGAGACTGCTCCAAGATTTCCAGGCTTCTTCCTTTAAGTGCCAAAACTGTTTATTTTCTTCCAAGACCTATAAAACATATGTGAAACACACAAATGAAGTAAAATGAACTAAATTAACATAACTAAGGACCTCATAAATGTAAATAAGGGGGCTTAAATATGAATATTTAAGCACATATCAGTCAGCTATAGTCCAGCCAATAGCCTCTTTATACTCTCTAAGCATCCGAATCAACTTTTCTTCCTCTAATATGGAGAGTTTGTTTGAGATTATCACCAGAAGAGTTTCTTCTTCTCCCAAAAATGCATATTTCAGATGATCTGGTAAGGGTTTCAATTCCAATTTCGGTGCCTGCACAATAGAAGGAAGAAGTTTTGTGTGAGAAAGAGGCAACTCAAATAAAGACACATCATACCTTACAGGTTTAAGTGATTCCAATTCATAGATTGCATCTTGCAGGTCGGACTCCAACAAAAACTTTTTCATGATCTTCTGTAGCCCTTCAAGAGTGAAATGCCTGCTAAGTGTAACTTTTAGCTTATCATCATCAATTAGATCAAAGATTTCCTGCGCTAATGGGTCAATAACATCCATAACAAAAACAGAAGACACATTATTAGGGTACCTCATGGCATCATAAATATTGAATTTAATAATTTCACCATTAAATTCCATTGTGAGTGTACCATCATGCACATCAATTTTTGTCCTAGATGTTTTTAGAAATGGCCTTCCTAATAACATTAGTGTTGAATTAGAAGAGTTATCTTCTTCTATGTCAAGAACATAAAAATCAGCAGGAAAGACCAACCCATTAACTTGTACTAAGACATCCTCCGAGACTCCTTCAGGATATACATTAAATTTATCAGCAAGTTGAATAATCACACCTGTTTCTTTTAATGGACCAATATTCAAAGATGAATAAATAGAGAGAGGCATGACATTTATTGAAGCTCCTAGATCTAGCATTGCTTTCTCAATCCTAGCATCACCTAGTTTGCAAGGGATAGTAAACATACCTGGGTCCTTACATTTTGGAGGTAATTTTTTCTAGAGGACAGCTGAAACATTTTTCCCCATACTTATCTTTTCATTACCTTTCAACTTCCTCTTATTGGTGCACAATTCCTTGAGAAATTTAGCACATCGAGGCACTTGTTTAATTGCATCAAGTAAGGGAATATTTACCTCAACCTTGCGAAAAGTTTCAAGAATTTCCTTCTTTTCCTTTTCTTTTTTGGATTTAGTCAATCTAGTAGGAAATGGAGTATTTGTCACCAATGCCTTTGGTTGTTCACTATCGAGTCCTCTAGGCTGGTCAGTTTGAGGTTGAGGAGCAACTACTTCTTTTTTCAATTTCTTCTCCACGTGCTGCCTTACTGGGTTCCTTCAACCCCTTCCCACTTCTCAAGGTAACTGCACTAGCATTTTGTTTTGGGTTAACAACAGTTTGTGAGGGTAATTTACCTTGAGATTCCAATCTGTTCATAGAAGATGCCAGTTTGACTCATTTGATTCTCCAGTTGCTGAATGCTTGTTCTTGTCTCCTGTTGAAATTGCTGCGTGTTAGTTGCAAGTGATTTAACAATTTCTTCTAGAGACATACCTGAACTTGTAGAGGTTTGTTGTGGTGGTGGAGCAAGTGGTCTATCCTGAAAGAGTTGGAATTGTGGTCTTGCTCCATAGCTGAAATTGGGATGATCCCTCTATCATGGGTTGTAGGTATTTGAATAGGGATCGTATTTCCTTTGTGGTGGGCCTGGAAATCCTCCAGTTGCATTGGCATGCTCGTAAGAATCATCTCGAAGTGTAGGGCACATGTCAGTTGGACGACCGATGGTAGCACAATTCCCACAAGCTTTCACTTGTTGCATATTTTCTATAGCTAATTGTTGAGCAATAGAAGATAGATTGGATATTTGATTTACAAAGAAAGATATACTTACCTCATTCACCCTTATTGGAGATGCGTCCTGCCTGAATCTAAATTGTTGTGAGTTAGTGGCCATAATGGAGATCAAATCTCTAGCGTCACGAGAAGTTTTGTTCACTATGGCACCTCCACTCACTGCATCCATCATCCTTTTTTCCATAGGTAGGAGCCCTTCATAGAGATATTGAATGAGGAGCTATTCAGAAATTCTATGTTGTGGGCAGCTTGCACAGAGTTGCTTAAATCTTTCCCAATACTCATGAAAGGTCTCTGTATCTTTCTATTTTATTCCACATATCTCCCTTCTAATGCCAGCAGCTTGTGATGCAGGGAAAATTTTTATGAAGAAAAAATCTCACCATCTCCATCCATGTGGTTATAGAGCCAGGGGGCAAATAAAATAACCAATCCTTTGCTTTTTCAGTCAACGAGAATGGAAAAGCAAGTAATTTGATTTGTTCTTCGGTCACTCATTGTGGTTTCATGCTTGAACATACCACGTCGAATTCCTTCAGATGCTTGTGAGGATCTTTATTCTCAAGACCATGAAAAGTTGGGAGCAAATGGATCAATCCAGATTTTAACTCAAAATCCACTTCCAAAGCCGGATATGTAATGGAGAGTGGCTGTTGATTTACATTTGGTGCAGTCAATTCCCTTAAAGTTCTCTCTTGATTGGCCATTGCTTCTTCTATTTTAGAATCACTAGATGAATCAACCAAGTCATGTACTAAATTAAATCTGGGGGGAGAGTATGAAGATTCTTGTTTGTCACGCAATTTAGCTTCCTTCCTCAACTTATGAGTCGTCTTCTCAATCTCAGGATCGTATTGGAGTTCACCTGCACGAGAAGAACGAAGCATCAAAATAAATATAATTAACACCAATCCCCGGCAACGGCACCAAAAATTTGGTGGGTGTCGAATCCAACAAATAACAAAATTCTCGCTCTCGAAAAATACAAATTGTAACAGTGATGAGCAAGGTCGTATCCACAGAGATTGGGTAGATTTATTTTAATGAAAATTAAAACAAAGAAAAATGGGGGTTTGAAATTTCGAAGTGAAATAAAAGAGAAAGCAATTATAATCAACTAAAAACTAAGCAGAAATCAATATCAGGCAAATATCCAACCAAAGGTATAATTTCAGAATTGGTTCAGAGAATTGATCACAGATACGAGGATAAAATCTTCTATTCTTCGCTAAATTTGTTATGGTTATTAACAGGCTCTAACAACCTATCTGTCCTTACTTTCTCGATAACCAAAACAAG
Source organism: Bretschneidera sinensis (assembly GCA_023935145.1). NCBI lineage: Eukaryota > Viridiplantae > Streptophyta > Magnoliopsida > Brassicales > Akaniaceae > Bretschneidera > Bretschneidera sinensis. The sequence continues at coordinate 45,515,738 of CM043701.1, forward strand.
CTCTTTGATTACTTTCCTTGTTTATAAACAACCGTAAACAAGTTCTTAGGATTTAATCTATCGACATCATTAATAATTAGAGAGACTACCAATTCTAGCCAACAAATACACAAGCTCGAATCATTTTGACTAAATTATATATCTTCATAACATAAATAAAAAATCTCTCTATATTCAACTTTGTTATTTTACCACAAATATTAGAACCTTTAAACAATTACGGATTTAAAGTTCTAAATGACAATTTATTAACCTGATAATTGAACAACGGGCCCTTTACATCAATCAATCAAGACAATAATTTTTAATAAATATAGAAGATATATAAATAGTGAAGAAATAAAAGAGCAATGAAAATTGTTTAGATCTCACAATTCTTGAAGAACCAAAACTTCAATTATCCTTCAACTGGAAGAAAAGTATTTAGCTACTCATAATTAAAAGAACACCTAAAGAAAAGAGAAGAATAATTTTTCTTGTGAATAATCTGTGCCTCTAGGGCTGCAAGCTGTCTTCTCCATGAGAGATCCCTCTCATATTTATAATAGTTACTCCCTCTAATAATAATTACCCTACCTAGATAAGGAAACTAATTAAAAGCAAATCCTACCTTCATAAGGAGTCTTGGCAAATACTTTCCTAAAGATAAGAATGGGTAACTAAATCTTTCCAGCTATCATACATATCCTTTTTCTCCAACAAATTCGCAACCCTAGATCAGAACCTCGGATCCAGTAAGGCGTGCTCACGCTTTATCTGCTGACTGCTTCTGTGAACATTCTGGGAAAATAGGACGTGCACGTGCTTTAAGCAAAAACCGCTTCTGGAATGTACATCTTTTTTAGCTCCGATTTTTCCACTCCAAATCTCTTGATTTTGAATTCGATTTGATATAACTCCTCAATCTACTTCACAAAATACGAAACATAATCAAAATCCTAGATTTAAGCATTTATAACCATTAAAACATGAGGAAATATAACAAACATATAGATATTATGAATTCTTATCAGGGCTCCCCAAGGTGACATACTAGGCCCAATAAACTGTTTATCTAGCAACTTCTGAAACTGAGCTTTCAACTATCTCAATTCAGTTGGTGCCATTCTATAAGGTGCTATAGATATAGGTGTTGATCCTGGAATCATATCAATAGAAAACTCAATCTCCCTATTGGGAGGCAAACCAGACAACTCTTTAGGTAATACATCAGAAAAAAAAATTCTACTAAAATTTCTTTTAACTTTCTACATTTCTTGCTAGAATCCACCAACCCGACATAATTCATATGCCTCATGTAAGATAGTTTTGATCAAATCTTAAAACATAGTTCATCTATGAACCTCTTACACTTCTTCTCCTCTAGGTCTATCATTTTCGACACAACTATTGACAAGACCACAATATGCTATCATACTGAGCCCCAATCAACACATTTACCCAAAATAAAATTTCTATTTTGTTAGGCTCTAAAGGTATAAAGAAAATATTTATCAAGGAAAACCTCTTTAAACCTATTCCAGGTTAAGAGTCTATCAACATCTGCTCTTACCCTGGGAAGAATATCCTCCCATCATTCCAAAACTTATCCTTCTAACTCAAATGAAGCAAAGGCAACCACCTGCTTGTCAGTTACTGGTAAAATACCAAATAATCTCTCTACATGTTTCTCCCAAAACTCAGGCCTAAAAGGATTTATAGATCCTTTAAACAATAAGGCATTCGATGTAATATATCTAACAAAACAATCTCCCTATATCTCGTGCATAAACTCACCTTTCCTCTTTTGAAAGTTTACCATTTCTGGATTTACAATAACCTTAGACACTGCTCTAGCTTGTTCATCAAGTCTATGCTATAGACTATCAACTTTATAATTTGTTACTTTCATTTTCTCAAGAGCATGTGTAAGAGCTTATCTTAGCTCATCTCTTTTGTTGGTATTTGTCTAATGTTTAAACATGTTTAAGGTTTAAACAAGGTTGGAAGAATAAATTTCAGCATGTTGAAGGAGTACACACAAGTGTGCGCATCAATTTAGGTGTGTGTGCACACCTCTATTCAGCAAGACAAAGAAGTACGCATAGCTTTGAAGGGTCCAGCATCAGTGTGCGCCACAGCCCTACTCCTCCCAAGCCATGGCACCCAACAAGTGAGGATGCTAGAGGAAGGCCAAGGCCGCGACGCCCAGAAAGTGGTGAAAAGGGGTTTTGCCCAAGGTCGCAGCGCGCCCTGTTCAGTACCTATGCGCTAGGCACACTGATGCACATATATTCCACCTGATTCAGCCTCTTGTTAAGTGTATAGGTGCAAGGTTAAAACGTACAGCATCACTTAGGCTTGATGGAGGGCCATGGTTGATTGGTCATCAAGATCTAAGGGTGGATATTGACTCTCAAGATTGGACAAGAAGTTGGTGCACTATATAAAGGGTCACCTAGCTTCATTCTTAAGAACAATGTGATATAACTTGTGAGACATGTGATGTGAATGAGTGGTGTGTGAGAGTGCAAAGACACTAAACACAGCAGAGACTCATTGTAGAGAGGCTGGTTATAAAGAGAGAAGTAGTATAGATAGTGGGTAGAGAGCTTTTGTAATAGTCCTATCATTTTCTTTCTTCTCATCTTTGTTTCTTCAAGAACTTGAGGTTTCTTAGAGAAGGTTGCTGTATTGTAAAGAACCATTGATTTAGTGTAGAGAGTTCAGAGGAGCTCACGGGGACGTAGGCTATTGTCGAACCTCGATAACAATTGTTTGTCTTCTTTCTTGCTTTGGTTGCTGTATCTTTTCTTTACAAGTCATTCTAGACTTGGGTGTTTGGAAGATCACCACTTGGGCATCTTGTCAAGGTGATATCCAACAGTTGTATTAGAGCTAGTACAGCTGGGTGTCAGAGTAAGAAGAGAAGGTGTCGGAGCAAAACTCCAAGAATCGGAGGTCAACTTCTTGGGTGATTCAAGAACGGAGTTAAGATCTATATCTGATCATGTTCTTGAGGTAAATCAAGAACAGAGTTAAGATCTATATCTGATCGTGTTCTTAAGGGTGATTCAAGAATGGAGCAAAGATCAAGATCTGATCGTGTTCTTGAGGTTGATTCAAGAACTGTATTGAGATCAATCTTCGATCTGTGTTCTTGAGATTTAGAAGAAGTTGGAAAGCATTTGTGGGTGCTGCATGAATCAAGGGATCTTCTTTGCAAGATGGGTTCAAATTTCAGTATTGAGAAGTTTGATGGAAAAGGAGATTTTTCCCTATGGAAGCGGAAGATCAAGGCTATTCTTGTGCAATAAAAGGTGGACTTAGCGATTGGAGAAGATGATGCTTTTCCAGCAAGTACCACGGAGGACCAGCGGAATGAGATGAAGAAGATGGCATACAACACCATCTTCTTGCACATATCGGATAATATCACAAGAGAGTGCAGAGACTCGGAAGATCCAGCTACAATTTGAAAGAAACTAGATGAGTTGTTTCTTGCCAAGACTCTCCCTAATAAGAGGTATCTTCGTAAACGAATCTTTGCTTTTAAATTTGATCCTAATAAAGAGTTGCAAGATGATATTGATGCCAAGATGAGGAGTGCATCAAGTAGAAGAAGGCTATTCATTAAAAAAAAGCCAGTAACTCGGTATGGCAGCAACATCCATGGCTACTATCGGGTCAGAGGTAGAGGAGACAGCCATAGGAGAGTGCACAGCAACATACATGGCTACTACCAGGACAAAGGTAGAGGAGAGAGCCATGAGAGAGTGCACAGCAACATACATAGCTACTATCGGGATAGAGGTAGAGCAGAGAGCCATGGGAGAATGCACAACAACGTACATTGCTACTACCGGGACAGAGTTAGAGGAGAGAGCCATGAGAAAGCACACTTCAAACTGAGATTTGGAGGGAATAGATATTACTACTGCCACAAGGAGGGTCACTTCAAGAAAGATTGCAAGAAGATGAGGGAAGAAGCTATACCAAGAATGGAGAGGCTTTGGTTGCCAAAATAGAACAGCAAGATGATGATGTTCTTGTTGTGTGCTTGGATGTGAGCAAGGGACAAGAAGGCAGCGAGAAATGGATCTTGGATACTGGGTGCTCTCATCACATGTGCCATCACCGGGATTGGTTCAAGAATTTCAAGGAAATAAATGATGAAAGAGTTTTCTTGGGGAATGATATTTCTTGCCAAGTGAGGGGGATAGGAGATATCTAGTTGAGGATGTTTGATGGAATGGTAAGGCTGCTGAGAATGTGAGGTATCTTCCGGATGTGAAGAGGAATTTGATCTCATTGGGGCAGCTGGATTCCATGGGGTACACATACAAAGCAGAGGGAGGAAAGATCAAGGTAGCCAAGGGATCTTTGATAGTGATCAAAGCAGGAATGAAGGATGGTCTCTATGAGATGATCGGAGACATGGAAATCAAGGGTCAAGCAACAAGTTTGATGGTTGAGATGGAGAAGACAGCCCTTTAGCATACTCACTTGGGACATATAAGCGAAGAAGGCCTGCAAGTTCTCAGCAAGAATGAATTTCTTGATGGTGACAAGGTAGAGAAACTCAATTTCTGCAAGAGTTGTGGTCTTGGGCAGCAACATCGGGTCAGCTTCAACATCAGAGTGCACAAATCTAAGGCCATTCTTGACTACATTCATGCGAAACTTTAGGGACCAGCAAGGACACCAACACAGGGAGGTAACATTTACTTTCTGTCTTTAATTGATGATTATTCAAGAAATATTTGGGTTTATTTGGTTAGAAATAAATTAGATGCTTTGAATAAATTAGTGGTGTGGAAAAATCTGGTAGAGACTCAAATGAGCAGGGTAGTTAAGGGGATAAGAACCAATAATGGCTTAGAAATTTTTAACCAAGAACTTGATCAATTGTGTAGGTTAAATGGCATTCTAAGACATAGAACGGTTGTGAAAACCCTTCAGCAAAGTGGAGTTGCTGAGAGGATGAATAAGACCCTTATGGCAAAGGTTAGGTGCATGTTAGATGGATTCGGATTACCCAAATGTTTTTGGGGGGAAGTGGTGTCTACTGCTGCATATTTGGTTAATAGATCACCCTCTAAGATTGTGTACCATAAGACTCCCGAGGAGATGTGGAGTGAAAAACCCCCTGAGTTGGACAACCTTAAGACTTTTGGGTGTGCTGCGTTTGCACATCAAAAGGATGATGAGCTTAGCTCAGGATCTAGAAAATGTATGTTTCTAGGATATGGGGAAGGGACTAATAGGTATAGGTTGTGGTCCTTAGAACAAAAAGGATTGAGACTCATAATATATAGGGATGTTATTTTTAATGAATTTATATTTCCCTATTTGGAGAAAACTAACCCTGCAGGGGCTAGTGAGCAAACCAGTTTGGAATTTGTGGAGTATAGCATCAAGGAGAATTCAGTTCAGGTAAAGCAAGGAAGGCAAGAGGTTTCGGACCAGGTAGAGCCCATTGATGAATGCCAAGCTTAGGACACTCATGAGGAGTCTGAACAGAAAGAGGATGATGCAGGGAGTCGAAAGGGCTATCAACAAGAGACCGAGAAAGAAGGCTGGTTGGACCACCTTCAAGATATGGTTTTGCGGATGCTATGGATGCAGCAGCTCCTTGGATAGAAGGAGAGATGAGTGAACAAGAGACTTACATTGATGCCATAGGATGTAAGGATTCGCCAAGATGGAAGCTAGCTATGAAGGAAGAAATGGATTCTTTGAGGAAGAACAACTTTTGGGAATTGGTGCACATTCTGGAAAAATAGAAAGTTGTGGATTGTAAGTGGACTTACAAGATCAAAGAAGGGTACCCTCCAGGAGATGAAGTTCAGAACAAGGCTAGGCTGGTGGCGAAGGGGTTCACAAGAAGAAAAGGCATGGATTTCATATAAACCTTCTCACCTGGATATAAGGTGGATGAAGTGGTGATTATCCTCATCAATGCCAATGATATGCTGTTGGTTCGGAACAGTAAGGAGAGGATGAAAAGGTTTACATCTCAACTCAGTGAGGAGTTTGAGAGAAAGGATCTTAGGCTTACACAAAAGATCTTTGGTATGAGAAGAATTTGGGAAAGAGAGAGAAATGGGTTGAAGATTTCTCGGTCTTCTATGGAAGATGGTAAACCAGTGAAGCTTCCCCTTGCTGGTCATTTCAAGTTCTCCAGCGAACGATGTCCTGGAATGGATGAGGAGAAGAAGGAAATGGTTAAGGTCCCTTACTCTAGTGTGGTTGGACTAGTCATGTCCATGATTGGGAGTACTAAACCTGACATTTCTCAGGCAATGGGTGTTCTCAATAGATGTGTGAGTAATCCCGAAAAAGAGCTTTGGCTTGGGATGAAGTGGTTGCTAAGGTATTAGAAGGCTCGGTTACAGCCGATGGTAGCACTCTCAACAATGGAGGCAGAATATATAGTGGTTTCGGAAGCCATAAAGGAGTTTATGTGGTGCAAAGGGTTGTTGGATGAGTGGATGGTCCTAAAAGAGCAGGTAGTGGTGTCTTCAGATATCAAAAGTGTGTGGCACTTGTGGAGGAATTCGGTGTTCCATGAGAGGACAAAGCATATGGATGTTTGGTATCATTACATTCTGGAAAATGGTATGAAATGATGCATTCATGTTGACAAGAAGGCCACAGAAGAAAGTCCTGCAGATTTAGGTACCAAGGTTCTACCTCTACGAAGGTTTAATCATTGCCTTAAACTTCTTAGGATTAGAGCCGGTTGATATGATGACTCAAGATGGGTTTGGATCCTGAAGTTCTCTGCACAATGGTTCGAGTTTAAACGCTTAGACAAAGGTAGAGATTGTTGGTATATGTCTAAGGTTTAAACATGGCTAAGGTTTAAAAAAGGTTAGAAGAAAAATTTTAGCATGTTAAAGGAGTGCACATAAGTGTGTGCATCACTTTGGGTGTGTGTGCACACCTCTATTCAGCAAGACAAAGAAGTGCGCACAGTTTTGAAGGGTCCAGCATCAGTGTGCGCTAGAGCCTTGCTCCTCCCAGGCCACGACGCCCAGCAAGTGAGGATGCTGGAGGAGGGCTAAGGCCACGGCGCCCCCTACCCAAGGTCGCGGCGCCTAGAAAGTGGTGAAAAGAGGTTTTGCCCAAGACCGCAGCGCGCCCTGTTCAGTGCCTAGGCGCTAGGCACACTGATGCACACATATTCCACCTGATTCAGCCTCTTGTTAAATGCATGGGTGCAAGGTTAAAATGCATAGCATCACTTAGGATTGATGGAGGGCTATGGTTGATTGGTCATCAAGATCTAAGGGTGGATATTGACTCTCAAGATTGGACAAGAAGTTGGTGCACTATATAAAGGGTCACCTAACTTCATTCTCAAGAACAATGTGATATAACTTGTGAGATATGTGATGTAAATGAGTGGTGTGTGAGAGTGCAAAGACACTAAACACAGGAGAGACTCATTGTAGAGAGGCTAGTTGTAAAGAGAGAAATAATATAGATAGTGGGTAAAGAGCTTTTGTAATAGACCTATCACTTTCTTTCTTCTTATCTTTGTATCTTTAAGAACTTAAGGTTTCTTGGAGAGGGTTGTTGTATTATAAAGAACCATTGATTTAGTGTAGAGAGTTCAGAGAAACTCACGGGGACGTAGGCTATTGCCGAACCTCGATAACAATTGCTTGTCTTCTTTCTTGCTTTGGTTGCTATATCTTTTCTTTACAAGTCATTCTAGACTTGGGTGTTTGGAAGATCACTACCTGGGCATCTTGTCAAGGTGATTTCCAACATCTTTCAACTTCAGATTCTCTCACACCTTTACCAATATAATTATATTGTCAACATGTTCCTTTCCAGGAACCATAGATTCAGACTCAACCTCGACTTGTCAAAATATTAGGGACCTACCACACCCTCTCAAATCAACAACTCTATAATTTCTTTTAATCTTTCACTTTCTTACTTTTTATGCAGTCTACAGAATCTTAAAACCTAATGCTCTGATACCAAAACTGTAATGACCCATCCCGGGTTGGCCACCCCCAAGACGATGTTGTCACATTTTGAAAATCATAGCACGACGCATATATGAAACAATAAAAATAATACTAACAGAAACTTTTTTACATCAATCCTCAACCCTCAACAGGGGAGATACATCAATATGATATTGACTTAAACATTTTACACAACGTAATATGCATGAATATTTACAAATAAATTTTTATTTTATTTTCTCATTAGTCTAAGGATGTGGACATGTACATGGCTTACAAAAAAAATTGTTTCGTCTGAACCTCAACTCACCAAATTATCTGTCCTACTTGCTACCTGAAATCATTGTACAATAAGGGGTGAGCTTCACAAGCTCAGTGAATTAAATTTACTAAAAGTATCCAATTTGTATAAATGGTCTTTCAATATTTAATCAATAATATCTCACATAACATGATAATAGCATTCTACTATCACTACACATATCATAAGTCTCATTCTCTATCAATCTCTTCTTCTTATATATTGGTTCACCTTATGACCATCAATTATCTCATAATTACCTCGCAATGAGGTTCACAGCATAAAGTCAACCATTTAGATGGTTCTTATCTTATCATACTTCTATGTTTCTTTATCACCATAATTGTTTCTCTGTGAGACTCATTTAGCTATAAATAAAATTCATAATAACAAACAACACTTCAACATTTCAGTAATGCAATCAATATTTAAAACAAATTAAATGCATCAATTATTATTAGGGAACGTCTTCCCACATGTCGACATATTTTTATCTTAGACTAGCCCCCTCCCGATTCTTTTATTTTCAGCATATACCGACTGTCACGGTTTTCCTTTATTTCCAGCATATACCGGCTGTTATGATTTTTCAATTAGACCGGCCCCCTCCCGGTTCTTTTATTTAATGCATATGCATATGAACAATGATATGAAATAATCATACGAGTAATAACATAAAAACAAACATGAATTCAAATATTTAAATTGACTATCCTAATTATTCTCAAATTATTATTAAAAAAATTTCACTAAATTCCTGTCATCATAAATCACATCAAATCATCCATCATAGCTTGTCAAGATCCACTAAATTTCATCTCCTCATAATTCGTATCAAAACATCAACCATAGCTCATCAAGAATTTTATTTATCACCATCATTATTAAATCGACTCATTATTCTAATAATATATCTTTTCACATAATAATTTTCTACATGTCCAATATTCATATCATACCTATCAATCAAAATTTTATCTACCACCAAAGTATAAGCTAATAATTTATTTTAATATTATCACTAGATATTTCGTTTTTTATTTAGATTACTTAAAGTAACTCTAACTCGCCACGTAGCACTTAGAGCTACCCGTGGATCACCTCCTAGGTTTTCCTGCTCCTCTCAGAAATTTCCCTCATTTGCTGACTGTCAACACCTGATATAATATTTATATTCAAATTTCTAATTTTTTTCTTCAATTCTTCCATAATTCACACCATTTGAAAATTCTCACTTTGAATTCCGGGAAATTTCATATATGCTAAAAATTCAAAAATAAACTTCACGTTATTACCTTCAGTTTTTCTTAGCGCTTCCCGTAATTCTCTATAAAATTCTCCTGTAAACTCTTTCAAAAATTTGCTCTTTCAATCTCTCTTTCGGTCCACAACTGTTTAAAGAAATAGAGTAGTTTGAATTGAGGAAAGGAGAAACCAAAGATTTGCTATGAAAAAATAAGTAAAGTAAAAATTATATATATGTACATTTTTTTTTCTTCAGCACCTTTTCTCTCTCCCCCCCCCCCCCCCCCCCCGAAATGCTCCACGTAATTGCTACCTATAAAACATGCAAGGCTTTCAATTTTCACTTGGCAGCGGGTGGTTTTCTCTTTTTTTTTTTTAAAGAAAAAAATCTTTTTTTTTTCTTTATTCTTTCTTTCTTCTTCTAGACTACGCCAGATTTTTTTTAAAAGAATTGTTTTATTCAAATAATAATAAATCTTTCACATTTTTTTATTTTAATTCCATGTTATTTTTATTAAATTACTTCTTTACCCTTACTTTACGAATACAGGTATTACACCTTTCTACTCAATGCATTTGCTACTACATTAGTCTTTCCTGGATGATAATAAATTGTACAGTCATAATCACTAATCAATTCCATCCACCTCCTCTGCCTCAAATTGAACTTCTTCTCGATAGGTAAATGCGTCAAACTTTTACGATCAGAAAAAATTTCACAATTGGCTCCATACAGATGATGTCTCCAAATCTTCAAAGCAAAAACGATGACAACCAATTCTAAATCATGGGTCAGGTAATTCTTCTCATGGTTCTTCAATTGGTTAGATGCAAAAGCTATAACTCTCCCATATTGCATCAACACACATCCTAACCCGTGATGAGACGCATCACTATATACCACAAATCATTCATCACCAGAAAGAAGCACTAATACCGGGGCAGTAATCAATTTTTCAGTCAATAGCTGGAAATTTCTCTCACATTCCTCTGACCGTCTAAACTTCACTTCCTTCCTGATCAAACTAGTCAAAGGTCTAGCAATCATAGAAATTTTTTTGGATGAATCTCCTAATAAACAGCCAACCCCAAAAAGCTTCTAACTTCAGTTACACTAGTGGGTCTTTCCCAATTCAACACTGCTTCTACTTTCTGTGGGTCAACTGCTATTCCCTCTCCCGACACAACATGCCCCAAGAAAAATATTTCACTCAACCAAAACTCACACTTAGAGAAATTTTTATATAATTTCTCTCTCCTTAGAATTTCTAACACTATCTCTAAATGCTACATATGCTCATCCTCATTCTTAGAATATAACAGAATATCATCAATAAACATAATCACAAATCTATCCAAGAATTGTTTAAACACCCGATTCATTAGATCCATAAATGTTGTAAGAGAATTAGTCAACCTAAATGGCATGACCAAGAACTCATGATGGCCATAATGTGTCCTAAAAGCAGTCTTAGGCACGTCCCCCTCCTTTATCCTCAATTGACGATAACTCGATCTCAAGTCTATCATAAAAAACACCCTAGCTACCTGTAACTGCTTGAATAAACCATCTATCCTGGGAAAAGGATATCTATTCTTGATGGTGATCTTATTCAACTGTCTATAATCAATACATAACCTCATTGTCCCATCTTTCTTCTTGACAAACAGTACAGGCGCACCCCAATGTGACATACTAGGTTGAATAAACTGTTTATCTAGCAACTCCTGAAACTGAACTTTCAACTCTCTCAATTCAAGTCGTGCCATTCTATAAGGTGTTATAGATATGGGTACTGATTCTGGAATCACCTCAATAAAAAACTTAATCTCCCTATTGGGAGGCAAACCAGACAACTCTTCAAGGAATACATCAGAAAAATCTTTTACTATCAAGATTTCTTCTAACTTCATACTCTCTTTGCTAGAATCCACCACATATGCCAAATACCCCTCACAACCTTTTTTCAACCATTTACTGGCAGTTAAGGCAGAAATAAGACAGTTAGTAAGTATCTTACGTTTTTTCTAAAAATTAAACTCTTCCTGTCCAGGTATCTTGAACACCACATTCTTCCTAAAAAAATCTACCCAAGTATGATATAAAGATAACCAATTCATCCCCAGAATTAAATCAAAATTTGTCATATCTAGAGGCAATAAACCAACTTAAAATTCTCTATTAGTCATATAAATCACACAACTTTGATAAATTATCCTGATAATAACCCTATCCCGAGTAGGAACCTCAATAACAATAGCATGCATCAAAGGACTAACACTAGCATCAATAGAATTCATATAAACACTGGATGCAAAAGAATAGGTTGCACCAGGATCAATCAATAATCTAGCAGGCCTATCAAGGATAGATACCATACCCATAACAACATCAACAGTGGCTTGTGCATCCTGTTGGGTCAATGCATAGACTCTGCTGTCTCTGGACTGTAATTGGCTACCACATCATCTCTCAACTATTGATCCTCAACCTCTACCCTGCACAATACTTGATCCACCACCTCTCTACTTTGGTTTTCACCCCACACTTCCAACCCCTACATAAGCAGATTTCATATTCAGCCATCGAAAAATTACCTTGCCTTAGATGAAAAAATCTCTCTCTTGTTGTGCTCGAAAGGTATCTAGAAAATACTTCGCAAAGAACTCATTCTTAACTTACTCCAAGTTAAAGGTTGATCTACCTGTATGTTTACCCCTGGGAAAAATATTCTCCCACCATTGAAAAGCCTCACTTTCCAGCATAAATGAAGCAAAAGTAACCTTCTGTCTATTTGTCACTGGTAAGACCTCAAAATATTTCTCGACATGTCTAATCCACCACTCAGTTTTTAAAGGATTTACAGATCCTCTAAAAGACTGGGGTTTAAACTTAAGAAATCTCATAAAATAATCACCTTGCATTTCATGTGCAAACACAACTTCTCCCTCATGAATCTCTTGCCTCATCACATCAGGTTCTATTCTACCCCTCTCCTCTAATCTCCTCTGCAAATTATCATCCCTTTCTTCAGCTGAATTCATCCTCTCTATAGTACGATCAAGAGCATCTCTCAATTCATCCCTCTTAACCTCATATTCTCTCCCAACTCTACTTGTACCAACTGCACTATCAATCTATTCCCTTGCAAGAATCACAGACTCAACCTCCCCCTCTACTTCAGCTCTTCTAAATATTGAGGGTTTACTACATCCCCTCTGATTCAAAACTATTCCTCTAGCTCTAGCACGTCTATGTGTTATCCTCAAACTCTGCATTAAAATATAGTTTATTTAGATCTTCCACTTCTTTAAGTTCTTATGCAGTCTACAGAATCATAAAACCTAATGCTTTGATACCAAAATTGTAATGACCCATCCCAGGTTGGCCACCTTCGGGACGGTGTCATCATATTTTAAAAATCTCAGCACGACACATATATGCAACAATAAAAATTTACTAAATGCAAGTATTTACATCAATCCTCAACCCTTAACAGGGAAGATACATCATTCAGATCTCAACTTAAACATTGTATACAACATAATATGCATGAATATTTACAAATGTTTTTTTTCTCATTAGTCTAAGGATGCGGACCATGTGGCTTACAGATAATGAATATGTCTTAATCTCAGCTTACCAACTATCTGTCCTACCTACTACCTGAAATCATTTAACATTGAGGGATGAGCATCACAAGCTCAATGAATTAAATTTACTAGAAGTATTCAATTTGTATAAATAGTGTTTTAATATTTAACCATTTATATCTCATATAACTTGATAATAGCATTTTACTATCACTACACATATCATAAGCCACATTCTCTATCAATCTCTTCTTCTTATATATTTGTTCACCTTAAGACCATCAATTATCTCATAATTACCTCGTTATGAGGTTCACAACATATAGTCTACCATTTAGATAGTTCTTATCATATCATACTTCTATGTTTCTTTCTCACTATAACTGTCTCTCTGTGAGACTCATTCATCTATAAATAAATTTACAATAACAAACAACACTTCAATATTTCAGCAATACAATCTATACTTAAAACAAATGCAATGCATAAATTATTATTAGGGAATGTCTTCCCACATGTCGACATGTTTTTATCTTAGACCGACTGTCTTCCCAGTTCTTTTATTTTATTTAGACCGACTGCCCTCTCAGTTCTTTTATTTCCAGCATATACCGGCTGTCATGGTTTTCATTAATTTTTAGCATATACCGGCTGTCACGGTTTTTCATTTAGACCGGCCCCCTCCTGGTTCTTTTATTTCATGCATATGCATATAAACAATGATATGCAATATGCATATGAACAATAATATAAAAACAAGCACGTATTCAGACATTCAATTTAGCTATTCTGTTTTTTCTCAAATAATTATTTGATCAATTTCACTAAATTCTTCTCCTTATATATCATATCAATTTATCAATCATAACTCATTACGAATTTCATTTATCAACTTCATTATTAAATCGACTCATTATTCCAATAATATTACTTATCATATAATAATTTTCCACATATAAATTATACCTATCATACCTATCACACAACTTTCATCTATCATCAAATCATAGGTTAATAATTTATTCAAATATTATCACTATATATTTCATATTTATCTTGATTACTTAAAGTAAATCTAACTCACCATGTAGCACTTAGAGCTACTTGTGGATCACCTCCTTGCCTTCCTGCTCCTTTCAGCAATTTCCTTCAGTTGCTGATCGTCAACAACTTATGTTTTTCTTAGAACTTCTCGTGACTCTCTATAAAATTCTCCCGTAAACCCCTTCAAAATTTTACTCTTTCAATCTTTCTTTCAGTCCCCAAGTGTTTAAAGAAATATAGTAGTTTAGATTTGAGATTGAAGAAAACTAAACAAGATATGGTAAAACTAATAAAACAATTCAATATAAATAATGAAAATTTACGCGGCACCGTTGCACCGCTTTACACCGTTTAACTTTTGAGCTGCTTAATATACATCAAATTGAAAATGTTGAAGCAACCCTTGGAAGTCCAAGTGTTGCAAGCCCCATTTTTTAAAATGATTTTACAAAATTAAATCTTTCGCATATATGTATTATTTTAATTCTATGTCATATTTATTAAATTACTTCTTTACCATTTCTTTATCAATAGGGGTATTACAACAATGCATCAAAGCCTTGGCTATGTCATGCTATGCACCTCGAGCCATGCTCTCTCATTCTTCGGCCATCTCAGGCCTCAACCACTGCATACTGAGTACGATGCATTAAGCCTTGGCTCCATCACGCTAAACACCTTATGGCAAGCTATCACGCTTCGACCATCTCAAGTCTCAGCTACCGTACACCGAGCTTGACGCATTAAGCCTTGGCTTCATCATGCCAAGCACCTTATGTCAAGCTCTCATGCTTCGACCATCTCAAGCCTCGACCACCGCACACTAAGCACGACACGTTAAGCCTCGGCTCCATCACGCCAAATACCTCATGCCAAGCTTTCACATCATCTTAAACCTTAGCCACCGCAAGTCGAGCACGAAGCATTAAGCAGCGACTCTATCACATCATGCACATCGTGCCAAGCTCTCATGCTTTAGCTATCCCAAGCCTCGACCATTGCACGCTGAGCATGATGCATTAAGCCTTGGCTCCATTACTCCAAATACATCATGACAAGCTCTCATGCTTCAGCCATCTCAAGCTACGACCACTGCACGCCAAGCACGATGCATTAAACCTTGGCTCCATCATACGTACCAAGCATATCGTGCCAAGCTCTCACGATTTAGCCATTTCAAGCCTCAGCCACTACATGCTAAGCACGATGCATTATGCCTTGGCTTCATAATGCCAAGCTTATCGTGCCAAAATCTTACTCTTTAACCATCTTAAGTCTCAACCACCGCATGACGAGAACGACGCATTAAACCTTGGCTCTATCATGCCAAGCACCTCATGCAAAGATCTCATGTTTTGGCCATCCCAAGCCTCGATCATCAAACCTAGAGCATAATGCATTAAGCCTTGGCTCTATCACGCCAAGTGCCTCATGCCAAGCTTTCACACTTCGGCTATCTCAAGCCTCGGCCACCGCACATTGAGCATGATGCATTAAGCCTTAGCCCCATCATGCCAAGCTTGCACACTGAGCATGACGCACCAAGCCTCGACCATCGCATATCGAGCATAACATACCGAGTCTTGGTCACCTCATACCAAGCATGCATCCCACAAACTACTTCTTCGACTGCATAATTGTACTCAAGGGAAGTGAGAGCATCTGATGTAAGGTAAAATTCTTCATCTAATGAAATAGCGACACATGGAGGCCATACTGATCAAATTAACTCTCCCACTAAAAGTACGACATGTGACAAAAAGGCAAGATGGTAATATCACATAATCTAATCCATTGGTAAGCTCAGTCTTATCTCCAAACAAGTCCTAATTTTATTAGGATACTCAAAATTTAAATAAAGATCAATCTTATCAGCAGTTAAGTTCTTATCGAGATTCTATCTCCCACATTACATAAGGGGGCTATCAACATCAAAAGGCACACACTGAAAAACACTCTATTTACTTTCTAAAGCTCTCATATTTTAAGCCCTATACTAACTTAGGCATCGGAGAGACCTTTCAGAGGCACAATCCCTTCGATCCTCTAGTGATTCGTTAGGGTTTCATTTTTCTTTGTGTGTCTAGGTTCTGTTTCCCAACTGTTCGAATTCCTGGTGGATTTTTGACATCAATAATATCAGTTATTTTTCTTATTATAGGTCAATTATTTCTCCCATTATTGGTGGGTTGTGGTGGTATTGTGAGTTTTTGTATGGGTAATGGAATAGTATGAGCTTATATTATATTCAAATAAATTATTATACTACTTGAATATACCATCGCTTCTATAAAAAGAAGCTATAGTCTAATTTTTTTTAATAAAAAAAATTCTCATTCTATCTTTAAGAAGTGTTATATGAAATTATGGAAAGAAAGATTAAGGATTTGGATCTTAGTAGTATAGGTCGTTTATGGTTAATATTGTTCATGCTAAGATAGTTTGCCACATAAAAAAAAATTAAATCAATTGGTATGATTGCACCACCTAAAATCATATTTTGAACATTTTAAAAATTTTGAAAAAAAAAAATCAACTAGGTACTGTTCACATAAAACATCCCATGTGCAGACCGGTAACCCTCAAAGTGCGTGCGATAAAACAACATTATGAAATGGAGCAAAAGTTGGATGGTTAGAATCCTCTTCCCAATTCTGGCTTGGTAATACGTGCCAAAAAAAGTACATATCTGAGTTGGATATCGATTGGCCTGATCTGAGTCGGGGCCCCTCCAAGCGCACGAGTGATGCATGAGGCATGGCTTGGCAGATGGAGGGCAATTAACTAGTACTAAAAGGTAGATCTCAACGAGCTGATTGTGTCAATATCGAGGGTGCATTTTTCGACCATCAATTAGCTCGATATTGTAAAAAGTCTCTAAAAGTAGAAAAGTAAATCAATGAATTTATTAAATTACCTAATTATCTTTATGCTTGTTTAGGAAAAATTTATACTTTTGAGGCTATTTTGATCATCTGTTTTTTAATAGCACCAACCACATCCAATCTTAACAACAAATGATTCATTTCAAAGGTAATTAAATTATTTTTCCTTCAGCATTTTGAAACTTCATGTGCAAGTAAGAAGATTATAATTATTTTTGTGGCCGACTTAATAAAAGTATTTCTCAATATGATTCTAATGTTAAAGTAAAGATAAAAAAAAGTAATTTGATAGTATTATATTGAATTAAATTATGCAGATATGAACGATTTATCATTAATTTGAAATAATAATTGAAAGATGAAATTGAGAATTTTATTGAAAAAGATATAATTTTTTTTAAGAAGAAAGTACTAAAAATTATGAAATTTCCAGTTGAAATGAAAGAATTTTGAAGAAAAATATAGAATGAGGTTAAAGAAAATTAATTAGAAAATTTGTTGGAAGAAAATATAAGTTTCTAAATATTTTTGTAATTTTTAAAAAATAAAATAAAATAAAATTTGAAGGAAGAAAAGATAAAAAAAAATGATTTTTAAAAGGAATGGCAAAACTATAAAAAAAAATAAAGGGCTAAGGATCGGTGGTAGAACTGTAAATAAGGAATGGCAAATCTGTAAAAATTAAAGAGCTAAGGATCGATGGCAGAACTATAATTATATGATGGCAAATTATAAATAACGAAGGGTAGAAATATAAATTTAATAGGTTGATTGCAGTTTTGTAATTTTAAGGTATATATTATATATATTAGAAAAAAAGAGATGCGTGGTGGGCAAAGAAAAAGAAAAAAAAAGGGTCGTGCAACACCTGGAAATCCAGGTGTTGCATGCATTACATGCATTGTGACAACAACCAAAATTTGGCAGTGGGTAAACAGTGGGGGTGGTTGATATATATATATATGGCAAATGTGAAAGAATTGAATAATAAATTAAAAATTTTAATATAGATATTTTGTCAGGTGTTGACGATCAACAATCAGAAGAAATTGCTGAAAATAGTAGAAAAAGCAAGCAAATGATTCACAGGTAGCTCTATGTGCTACGTGGTGAGTTAGATTTACTTTAAGTAATCAAGATAAATATGAAATATATAGTGATAATGTTTGAATAAATTATTACTCTATGATTTGATGATAGATGAATGTTGGTTGATGGGTATGATAGGAATAATTGATATGTTAGAGATTTATTATATGAGAAGTAATATTACTGGAATAATGAGGTAAATTGAATGTGTGAATGCATGCTTGTTTTTATATCATTGTTGATATGCATATTTCATATAATTATTCATATGCATATGCATGAAATAAAAGAACCGAAAGGGGGCCTGTCTAAATGAAAACCGTGACAGCCGGTATATGCTGGAATTAAAATAACCGGGAGAGCAGTCGGTCTAAATGAAAACTGTGACAGTCGGTATATGCTGGAAATAAAAGAACTGGGAGGGTAGCCGGTCTAAATAAAATAAAATAACTTGGAGAGTAGCCAGTCTAAGCTAAAACATGTCGACATGTGGGAAGATGTTCCCAATAATAATAACATTTAAATTCACGCATTGTATTTGCTTTAAATATTGATTGTTATTGCTTAAGATGCTAAAGTGCTATTCATGATTGTAAATTTATTGATAGATGAATGAGTCTCACAGAGAGACAAATATGCTAAGGAAAAAATATGGAAATATGATATGATGAAAATTATCTGGGTGACTGATTATATGCTGTGAACCTCATAATGAAGTAATTATAAGATAGAATTGATAGTCTCAAGATGATTAATTATATGAGAAGAATAGATTTATAAATGATGGGGATTTTGATATGAGTAGTGATAATAGAATGTAATTATCAAAATATATGAGATATAGATGATTGAATATTGGAAGATTAATTATATAAATTGAATACTTCTAGTAAATTTAATTCACTAAGCTTGTGAAGCTCACTCTTCATTGTTCCATGACTTCAAGTAACGGGCATGACATATAGAATTGTGAAGGGAGTTTCAGACTAAATCATTCTTTGTAAGCCATGTGGTCCACATCCTCAGACTAATGAGAAAAAATATTGTAAATATTCATGCATAATATGTAGTATATAATGTTCAATTGAGATCTGAATGATGTATCTCTCCTGTTGAGGGTTGAGGATTGATATATGTAAATAATTGTAGTTGGTATTTTTTTATTGTTGCATGTATATGTCGTGTTTGGATTTCAAAAAGTGACGACAATGTCTCGGGAGTGGCCAACCTAGGATGAGTCGTTACAATTTTTGGTATCAGAGCATCAAGTTTTATGATTCTATAGACTGCATAAAAATGATGAAAGTGGAAGATTAAAATAAATTATATTTTAATGAATAGTCTAAGGATAACACGTGGACATGCTAGAGCTAGAGTTAGATTGTTGATCTGAGAGGGCATAGTAGGCCCAAATATTTAGACAAGTTAAGGTTGAGATGGAGGTTAAGTCTGAGTTTGTGGTTCCTAAAAGGGAACATGTTGACAATTACTAATAAGGGTGTGAGAGAATCTGGAGTCGAAAGAGATGAGCTAAGAGAAGCTCATGCTCAAACTCTTGAGAAAATGAATGTAACAAATAATAGAGTTGATAGTCTTTAGCATAGAGTTGATGAACAGGCTCTGCAGTGCCTGAGGTTGTTGTAAATCCAATAATGGTTAACTTTTAAAAGGGAGAAGGTGGGTTTATGCACGAGATGCAGGGAGATTGTTGGATATATTAAGTTGAATGCTGGGTTTTTTTTAAAGGATCTATGAATCCTTTTGAGCCTAAGCTATGGGTGAAACATGTAGAAAGATTATTTGGTATTTTACCAGTGATTGACAAGCAAAAGGTTGTTTTTGCTTCGTTTAAGTTAGAAGAATAAGCTTTAAAATGGTGGGAGGATACTCTTCCCAGAGTAAGTGTATATGTTGATAGACCCTTAACTTGGAGTAGATTTAAGGAGACTTTTTATTTTATAAATATATTGGCAGAGCCCAACAGAAGAGAGATTTAATTTATTTGAGGTAAAATATGTTGATTGTGGCTTAGTATGATAGCAGATTTGTGGCATTGTCAAGGTTTGTATCGAAAATGGTTGACAGAAATGAAAAGAAGTGTAAGAGGTTCATAGATGGAATACATTTTGAGATTAAAGCGAAACTATCTTATATGAAACATATGAATTATGTTAGGTTGGTGGATATAGCACTTCAAATTGAGAAAGATGTGATAGAGTTTAAGGGGGAGAGAGAGATTAGTTGAAGAGACTTAGACATGAATGTTCTAGAGGTAGTAGTAGTATGAGTGTACAAGGTGGGAGACCACCCTAGAGGAGTCTTCCATGTAAAAGAAAAACCTATAATGTAGAGTTAGAGGTAAGCTAAATCCATAGCTTCTATAATTCAAAGTAATGTTGGTGGTACCTCTAGATTTGGGAGATAGTCTGTGAGAATTGGAAATTATGGTAGAGATATGAGTGTACTACCTAAAGGATGTGGTAATGTAATAGAAAGACTAGAACGTGTTATAGATGTAATCAGATGAGATATTTATCTCAGAATTGTCCTAAATTGAGGTGTGTTGTATGTAGAAAATACAGACATATCAATGTTTGTTGATCTTGGTGCAACTCATTCTTTTGCATCCAATGTATTTATGAAGTCTATTGATGCATGTATTAGTCATTTGATACATAATATTATTGTTGAAGTTCCCACTAGAGATAGAGTGATAATTATAAATGTTTACAAGGGTTGTGTGTTTCATATTGGTGATAGAGAATTTGAAGTTGATTTATTACCTTTAAATATGATAGATTTTCATTTGATTTTGGGAATGAAATGATTGTCAACATGTTATGCCTGGATTGATTGTTCCAGAAAAAATATAGTGTTCAAGATATAGACAAGAGGAGTTTAATTTTTTTGAAGAACGTAAGATACTTTCAGACTATTTTATTTTGCTCTAACTACTAGTAAATGGTGAAGGAAAGGATGTGAGGGGTACTTGGCATATGTGGAGGATTTTAGAAATAGTAGTATAGAGTTGGAAGAAATCTTAGTAGTAAAAGATTTTTTTTGATGTATTTTTTTTATGAGTTGTCTAATTTGCCTCCCAGTAGGGAGATTAAATTCTCTATTGATGTGATACCTGGTTCATCATATATATCTATAGCACCCTACAGAATGGCACCCGCTGAGTTAAGAGAATTAAAAGTTCAGTTTCGAGAGTTGTTAGATAAACAATTTATACGACCAAGTGTGTCACTATAGGGAGCCCCTGTATTGTTTGTAAAGAAGAAAGATAGAACGATAATGTGATGTATAGATTACAAACAGCTGAATAAGATCACCATTAAGAACAAATATCCTTTACCCATGATAGATGATTTAATTGAGAAGTTGTAGGGAGCGAGGGTATTTTCTAAGATATATGTGAGATCAGGTTATCACCCAATTGAGAATAAAAGAATAAGACATGTCTAAGACTGCTTTTATGACACGTTATGGTCATAAGTTTCTGGCGATTCCATTTAAGTTGACTAATGTTCTAGCAACATTCATGGACTTGATGAATAAAATTTTTAAACCATTTCTTGATAATTTTGTGGTTATGTTACTAAGGGAGAGAATGTAAAACATTTAGAAATTATGTTGGAGATTTTGAGGAGAGGGAGATTGTATGCTATAATTTCCTAAATATGAATTTTCGTTGAATGAAATAAGTTTCTTGGAACATGTAATATCTGGAGATAGCATAACAGTTGATCCACAAAAGGTAAAGGCAATGTTGAGTTGGGAGAGACCAACTAATGTAACTGATATTAGAATCTTCTTGGGGTTAGCTGCTTATTATAGAAGATTCATTCAAAAAAATTTCTATTATCGCAGTACTGTTGACTTGATTGACCAGGAAAGAGGTAAAGTTGTATGGTCTGGAAGTGTGAGAAAACTTTCCAATTACTAAAGAAGAAATTGACTGCAGCTCTAGTATTGGTGCTTCCTTCTGGTGATGAAGGAATTATGGTGAATAGTGATGCATCCCATCAAGAGTTGGGATATGTGTTAATGCAATATGGGAAAGTAATGGCATATGCTTCTAGGCAATAGAAGAATCATGAAAGAAATTTCCAACCCATAACTTAGAGTTGGCTGTCATAATGTCTGCTTTGCAGATTTTGAGATATTATATGTATGGAGCCACTTATGAGATATTTACTGATTACAAGAGTTTGATATATTTAAATACCCAGAGAGGGCTGAAATTGAGATAGAGGCGTTGGATGGAGTTGATTTGTAATTATAATTGTACGATAGATTACCATCTATAAAAAGTAAATGTGGTAGCTAATATTGAGTAGAAAATCTACAGGAAGATTAACTATTATTGAGAACCATGATCTGAAATTGATAATAGATTTAAGAGGGATAAGAATGAAGTTAAATATCAGTGATAGAGGATCATTGTTAGCAAACATGGTTGTACAATCATCTATAGTAAAATGCTTGTTAGAAATGCAAGGTAAAGATGTAGAGATAGAGAAGATTAAACAGGAAGTGCTTAGTAGAAAGCAATGAGTTAAAAATTAGAAATGATGGTATTTTGGTATTAGAACATAGGATATGTGTTCCCAATGATGCTGAGTTGAGAAATGAGATATTAAAATAGGCACGTGATGATGTATATTCGATGCACCCGAGTAACAATAAGATATACAGAGGATTGAGACAGAATTACTGGTGGTCAAAATTGAAGAGAGATGTAGCTGAATACATTTCTAGATGTTTGGTTTGTCTGTAAGTGATGTACGAGAAAATATATTCAGTAGGCTTACAGGAAGATTAACTATTATTGAGAGCCATGATCTGAAATTGATAATAGATTTAAGAGGGGTAAGAATGAAGTTGAATATCAGTGGTAGAGGATCATTGTTAGTAAACATGGTTGTACAATCATCTATAGAAAAATGCTTATTAGAAATGCAAGGTAAAGATGTAGAGATAAAGAAGATTAAGCAGGAAGTGCTTAGTAGAAAGCAATGAGTTAAAAATTAGAAATGATGGTATTTTGGTATTAGAACATAGGATATGTGTTCCCAATGATGCTGAGTTGAGAAATGAGATATTAAAATAGGCACGTGATGATGTATATTTTATGCACCCGAGTAACAATAAGATGTACAGAGGATTGAGACAGAATTACTAGTGGTCAGAATTGAAAAGAGATGTAGCTGAATATATTTCTAGATGTTTGGTTTGTCTGTAAGTGAGGTATGAGAAAATATATTCAGTAGGCCTACTACAACATCTTCCAATGCCTAAATGGTAATGAGAGAATGTGTGTATGGATTTTGTTTCTGGATTTCCCCACACCCAGAAAGGTTTTGGTGTTGTGTGGATGATTGTCGATAGATTATCTAAACCATCTCATTTTTGTCTTATTAAACTACTTGGAGTCCTAAAAAGTAGGTTGAATTGTATGTAGTTGAGATTGTGACATTGCATAGAGTGCCTTTGAACATTGTATCAGATAGAGATGCTAGATTTACATCTTGGTTTTTAGAAAGGCTTTCAGAAAGCCATGGGTACTCAGTTACAATTTAGTATAACTTTTCACCCTCAAACAGATGAGCAGACCGAAAGGATTATTAGAGCACTAGAAGATATGTTAAGGGCAAATGTGATGGTTCTCAATAAGTTGGGATGCTTACTTGCCATTAATTGAATTTGCTTATAAAAATCAACATCAATTTAGTATTGGAATGACACCGTTTGAGGCATTGTATGGTAGGAGGTGTAAAACTCCTATATGTTGGGAAGAAGTAGGAGAGAGAAATATAATTGCTTTATAAATTATTAAGTTAACAACTAGGATGATCAAACTGGTTAGAGAGAACCTTAAAGCAGTACATAACAGACCGAATAGCTACGTTGATAATAGAAGAAGACCTATTGAGTTTGAAGTAGGTGATTGGGTGTACTTGAAAATATCTCCATGAAAATGTGTGTTGAGGGTCAAATAGAAAGGAAAATTTAGTCTAAGTAAGTGAGACCTTATGAGGTTATTGAGAAAGTTGGGCTAGTTGTGAATAGCTTGGATTTGCCTCCAAAGTTGAAGCAGTTACATAATATGTTCATGTTTCACTTTTGAGAAACTGTTTAGATAATGAATCTCATAATATTTCGAGTCAAGCTGTAGAAATTCAGGAAGATTTGACTTTTATACAAGTACCAGTGAGAATTTTAGACAAAAAAGAACAAGTCTCGTGTAATAAAGTAATTCCATTGGTTCAAGTATTATGGTAGAACAAATATGTTCAAGAAATTACTTGGGAGTATGAGGCAAGAATGGGGAAAGAGTACTCTCAGCTTTTTCATGAGTTAGGTAAGAAAATTTTGGGGACAAAATTTTTATAAGTGGGTACAATTGTAATACCCGTGTTCTTAAAGTAAGGATAAAGAAGTAATTTGATAGATATTATATTGAATTAAATTATGCAGATATGAAAGATTTATCATTAATTTGAAATAATAATTGAAAGATGACATTAAGAATTTTATTGAAAAGATAGAATTTTTTTTTAAAGAAAAAAGTACTAAAAATTATGAAATTTCAAGTTGAAATGAAAGATTTTTGAAGAAAAATGTAGAATGAGGTTAAAGAAAATTAATTAGAAAATTTGTTTGAAGAAAATATAAGTTTCTAAATATTTTGTAATTTTAAAAAAATAAAATAAAATAAATTTTGAAGGAAGAAAAGATAAAAAATGATTTTTAAAAGGAATGGCAAAACTGTAAAAAAAATAAAGAGCTAAAGACAAGTGGCAAAACTGTAATTATGTAATGGCATAATTGTAAATAATGAATGGCAAAACTGTAAATTTAATAGCCTGATGGCAAATTTGTAATTTTAAGGTATATATTATATATATTAGAAAAAAAAGGACGCGTGATCGGCAAAGAAAAAGAAAAAAAAGGGGTTGTGCAACACCTGGAAGTCTAGGTGTTGCATGCATTACATCCATTGTGACAACAACCAAAATTTGGCTGTGGGTAAATGGTGGGGGCAGTTATATTATATATATATTAGTTTTTCTTTTATTTATTTATTGTTTACCAAATCTTGTTTGGTTTTTTTTTTTTAATTCAAACTACTTTATTTCTATAAACAGTTGGGGACTGAAAGAAAAGTTGAAAGAGTAAAATTTTGAAGGAGTTTACGGAAGAATTTTAAAGAGAGTCACAGAAAGCTCTAAGAAAAACAAAAGGTAATAATGTAATTTTATTTTGAAATTTAGCATATATGAAATTTCTCGGAATCCAATGTGAGAATTTTTAAAGGGTATGAATTATGGAAGAATTGAAGAATAAATTAGAAATTTTAATATAGATACTTTGTCAGGTGTTGACAATCAGCAATCGAGAGAAATTGCTGAAAAAAACAAAAAAGGCAAGAAAGTGATTCGTGGGTAGCTCTAAGTGCTACGTGGGGAGTTAGATTTACTTTAAGTAATCAAGATAAATATGAAATATATAGTGATAATATTTGAATAAATTATTAATCTATGATTTGATAAGAGATGAAAGTTGGTTGATAGGTATGATAGGAATAATTGATATGTTAGAGATTTATTATATGAGAAATAATATTATTTGAATCATGAGGTAAATTGAATGTCTGAATGCATGCTTGTTTTTATATCATTGTTCATATGTATATTTTATATCATCGTTCATATGCATATGCATGAAATAAAATAACCGGGAGGGGGTCGGTCTAAATGAAAACCGTGACAACCGGTATATGTTGGAAATAAATGAAAACCGTGACAGCTAGTATATACTGGAATTAAAAGAACCTGGAGGGCAGTCGGTCTAAATGAAAACTATAACAGCCGGTATATGCTGGAAATAAAAGAACCGAGGAGGCAATTGATCTAAGCTAAAACATGTCGACATGTGAGAAGATGTTCCCAATAATAATAACATTTAAATTTACGCATTGCATTTGCTTTAAATATAGAATGTTATTGCTTGAGATGCTAAAGTGCTATTCGTGATAATAAATTTATTGATAGATGAATGAGTCTCACAGAGAGACAAATATGTTGAGGAAGATATATGAAAATATAATATGATAAGAATTATCTGGATGACTGATTATATGTTGTGAATCTCATAATGAGGTAATTATGAGATATAATATTGATAGTCTCAAGATGATTAATTATATGAGAAGAAGAGATTTATAAAGGAATGGAATTTTGATATGAGTAGTGATAATAGAATGTTATTATCAAAATATATGAGATACAAATGAATGAATATTGGAAGATTAATTATACAAATTGAATATTACTAGTAAATTTAATTCACTGAGTTTGTGAAGCTCACTACTCATTGTTCAATGATTTCAGGTAATAGGCATGACAGATAGAATTGTGGGCGGAGTTTCAAACTAAATCATTTTCTGTAAGCCACGTGGTCCACGTAGTCAGACTGATGAGAAAAAAAATATTGTAAATATTCATGCATAATATGTAGTATATAATGTTCAATTGAGATCTGAATGATGTATCTCCCCTGCTGATGGTTGATGATTGATGTATGTAAATAATTGCAGTTGGTATTGTTTTATTGTTGCATATATTTATCGTGCTGTAATTTCAAAAAGTGACGACATCGTCTCAGGGATGGCCAACTCGGGATGGATCGTTACAATGATAGACACATGATCTATATCATCATTTAATTTGATTTTATTAGATTTTCTAACATTTGTTAATACAGGATGTATCTACAATTTGCATAAAAAGATTTGGTAGAAAATAACATGTTTTGAAAACTTGGAATGCAAATATGTACTTTTATTTTATGATCGGATGCCCAAAATGTAATATAGTTCAACACCAAGCCCCAATATATATATATATATATATATATATATATATATATATATATATATATATATATATTACTTTTTTTTTGCATTTTGGAAAAAATATATAAAGCATCTTGAATTAGTATTGAATTTTTAGTCCTCTTTAGCATGTAAATTTTTTCAATAGAATGGGTGTATTGTTTTTTTTTCATATTCATGTAAATTTTATATAAAAAAAAATATTAAATTCGTATATAAATGTGAAATAAATGAACAATACCCCCGATATATTGAAAACGGGTGTATTGAGAATTTTCATAAAAAAAACACATAGCTTGTGGAAATTAATACTACTATTTCGATCTAATATATTCTGATGCTGAAAATACTGCAGCTATGCATATGCTTTTGCTTGTTATAAAATTAGTTAAACAATTTTTTCGTTATAATAATACATTCATTTTCTTTACTTTAAAAGTTTAACATTTCACGCAACTTTTTTTTAAGCCATTTCACCTAACTTGATATGAGTGCTTTGTAATCAATAGTTATTATAATTAGGGGTGAGCATAGAACCCGGTTGACCCGTGGACCCGATTCAAACCGACACAATGGGTTGGGTTGAAATTTTTTTGAACCCGATGGATTGGGTTGGGTCATGGGTTCAAAATTTTCAAACCGACCCAAACTGGTAACCCGGTCAAACATATAATTATATTATATATATATATATATTATATTTATTAAATATAAAATTGTGTTTAAATAATTATAGTATAATGAATGAGTAAAATTATATGTAGCACAGTCCAAATCCAAACAGCCAAACAAGGCATAACTTGTTGTAATTAGATAATAGAATGATGGATATTTTGGAAAAAAGAAATTACAATTCACTAAACCTAGCCTCTCTGATTGAAAATTTCAGTCTCCTCATTATCTCTTTCTTCGTTTCTTTGTGGGGACTGTGGGGCTATCGTTTTCTCTTGAAAGAAACCCAAGTGACGAATGTGAAGTTTGGTGAAAGAAAGCCAAAAAGGTATGCAGTATGCAATCTTCCTTTTCCTTAGAAAGTGTTGGCCTGGTTTTTGCACTTTTCCTTATCTTTTTACACTTTTTCTTTTCGAAAACAAACAGTACCAAGTTTGGAGCCAATGTTTTAATTGCCCTCAGGCTTTTGTATTTTCAAATCTAATGCTAACTTTCATTTTCTAGAGTTTTATGTCAGTTCTCTTTAATATGGTTAAGCATTCTTTAGTTTTAAGAAATGGGGAATTTTGATTATAGCAAGGATATATAGCTGACGCTAAATTAAGATAATCAATTATGCATCTCCTTGTAACTAATTGGTAGTAATAAGTAAATATCAACTATAAGAAATCCTTGGAAAAAAAAACTATAAGAATCCTTTAATTACTTGCCTTTTTGGATTAGAAAGCACATTTAGTTAATAAAATATTTTATTATGAAAAATATATATTTTATTACGAAGATTTTTTGAAAGGTTTACCCTTTTGAAGAGGATTCCCACCGACTATGAATAAGTTAAACTTTAATTAAATTTTACTCATAAATCATGTGATGAATCTTGATTGTCAATCTTTAAATTATTTTTTTAACATTACATGGACGTACAGTCCACATATCACAAAGATAGATGTAAAACATAATAATTAATTAATTAATTTTCTATAAACAAACAAAACGCTCCTTAAAATATCATATTGATATAAAAAAAATTAAATTACTTTTCCTTGGGCTTACAGAAATTCGTTTGATTTTCACCTTCAATGTTGTCTTCTCTTCTGCACTAAAACAATGTACAGTCCATTTCATGGATTTAGCGTTGAAAACTATTGACCCATTTGAGAAAGTAAAGAACACAGAGTTTGTTGTGCTTCTAGTCATCTCGTTTAGTTGGCAAATTTTGGTGTGTTATATGTTGGAAAGGGTATCTGTTAATGCTTGTTTTCATAACAATATCCAAGATGTTAACAAAAGTATTGAATATTAGTTTATATAAAGCTGATGCACACAACTTTTACTTGAAATATGTATGAGTTTGGTTTTGGATTTAGTATAATATTTTTT